>CM057337.1:627482838-628881202 GCA_030015575.1 Agapanthus africanus | reverse complement strand
CACATGAGACAAGTTCAAAGACATTCACTTCATGCCTCAGTACCAACGGTCCAGCCGTAGAAGGGTCAAGCCAACGCCTCACATGTGGCACGCCGTACTGCCCCAAACCCGAAGGTTCAAAGGGCAGTTCAAGACGGTCACATAATCGAGTTAAGGTTTGTTGTCTTCTAGAGGGACCATCGCGTTACTTGCACTACTCAGAACGTTCTTAAACCACAGAAAAATCCAACACTTGGATATTTTCCGGCAGGGGAAAAGTTGGGTATTTATATCCGGTCGAACTTTTTAATATATTCAAAAATTATCCGGAAAAACACATAGACAAAACTTGATAATCCGATCGAATCTTTGATTCCCAATGCAACCCCAGAACACTCAACTCTTGAGTCAATTTAAAAATTCCCAGAAAACTCAGCACTGTGAAATAGGAATTACTGTGCAAAGGAGGAGGGCTGACGTCATCATCACGCCGCGGAACCGCGCAGAAGCCATGCTTCTGCCGCGGTTCCGCCGCACACTATACTGTTCATTTGAAAAATTTTGCACCGTAATTCTTAGAATTCCCTGCTGAATTTTTTAAGCATTTTTAATCTATAAAAATCCCAGTTTTTGAAAAAAGTCCAGAGAGCACATCGGGAATTAGGGTTTCGGTTCGATCGGGTTTCAAACGTCGTCTACACATCGCCTAAGGCTCTAGCTAGGCTCTGATACCACTGAAGGGTTCCTAGGCACGCTAATGAAGTCTCACAAGGCATCAACCATGCCAATTTCAAATTTTATGGGTGCCGAGAAACCCTAATACGGATCGTTGACTAGAAGTTTAGGCGAAATACGAAACTAGTTAACATCTTAACTAAAGGAGAGAGGCTACAACCTTTGTAGATCCGGTTCTCCACTTCCTTAGCTCCACGTAGGCGTCCTCTCGCTGTCCATCTCGAATCATGGACTCAATCGTCGGTTTCATCGGAGAAATGGGCGGACTAGGTCGTCGGCTTCGTGCCGAAGATGATCTACATCGAGGCATCACAAGTTCAAGCTCCAACTTCACTAAGTTGTGAAACTTGTGAAGAAAACACCCTATACTACTTGGCAAGAGGTAGAGGGTGAAGAAATAGGAGGTGGGTTCACTTTAGAATTGGATTTCTCTCACTTTTGCTCAAGTTGCCATTGATGGACTTAAGCTTTTCTTGAAGAAGAAGATGAAGAAGAAGAAGAAAGAATATGATAAGTATTCTAAATGAAAAAGAAATTGAAAACTTATCATAATCTTAACCATAGTTAAGTGTAGAGAATGAACTAGGGTTAGTTCAAATGGTTAGGGTTAAGCATGAGACAAGAATGGTGACTAAGTCAAAGCTTCATGAAGCTTCAATAAGAAACAAAGAAAGCCACCATTCTCATCTTTATCTTTTCCAAATAAATAAATAAATGAAAAAGCAAAACCCTAATCATCAACTTAACCATGGTTTAATTCTATACACTTAACCAAATGAGCAAGCATCATCAAACATGATACAAACATGTGCACAAAAGTATATCACATATACAACTTGCACATCAAGTGAGAAAATCCATTTAAAGTGAACTAATACTAGCTAATGCAAAGTAATATATCAAATATATAATTATACATTAAATCATTAAATCAACACTTGATTTAACGATCCAGTCATATCGCATATAACCGACTAGTATCCTATGTATCGGCTTATCGAATCAATCCTTGATTCGATATCTAGGTTATATCGAATATAACCAATCGATACATCCATCGCGAGAATGAAATACGGTATCACATACACGCATTATTCTCGGTCCTGCACATATCTCATATGCGCTCCTATTTCGTTTCGCTTGAGCCAGGAAACCTCTGTGTAGGACTCTAAAGACTCGTCAATACGCCGGCAGCAAATGATGATCATATCAATCACCCACAATCCGCAAGCGGTCTGCTAAACGTAACGGCCATCCGGGTATTGAACGATCAGAAGATCGACGAGCTAGCCCGCTCACACTCCTGTGAATCCAACCCGTAACACTTACCGTACAGTCCGGTCTGTTCGTCTGATATGTCGCATATCAAGTATAGGGGTGGTAAACGTCAGACCCCAGTAACCGATAAGTCGTGCCGATGTGAGGCTCATAACGGGTCGAGAAACTACTGGTAACACTTACCAGCAAATCTCTGATCAGCCCTGGCCAGGGACTTCCCTGTTACGGCCAATCGAGCACAGCGCAACATCAACCCCCAATACCGGGAGAGACGAAACCCCTCCTATCGCTCATTGCCTCCATGTGACTCGGGACTGTGCCCAAAGACCACCGTTTTGCACGCCCTCATGGACGTGGTAAGGTGGAGATCAAAGCACAGTGGGAATCACACAAGACTCTATGACGATCTCGGGTCTACAGACTAACCTGCACAAGTGTCACCTGAGAACTGCCATCTGACGTGAGGTATAATACCATCTGGGAGTTCTCGGCGAGTCCGTCCAGTGTACCCAGTCTCCACTGAGCACCCGAATACCATCTCTGATGTCAAACACCAATGGATATGGGATCATCCATCGCCCATCTCATGGGTCGAGAAGCGTATACGCTAGTCTACACTGGTATATCGATGCCCCGTCTCGATACACCCACGACTAGGGACCTTGAAGGATGTACTTATGGACTACCATGTCCCCACTAGTATGATCTGCATCATAGTCCAGGTAGTCATGTACACATCCTAAGGGCTTTACCAACATGTAACTATAAGACAGTTTAAAGAGACTAGTGTACATGTTAAGATAAAGAGCAACCAGATAGCATACTATCATATCGAGCAAGAAAGTCATCTCTATATATGTCCAAGCATCCAATATAATATACATCATCTGTACAATACTGGCCTCTAGGGCATACATACAACTAACACGCCGAACACGGCAGTGAACCCGTGGGAAGCATCCAGAGCAAAATTCCTGGCTACGTGGAATGCGGATTATGTCACTTCTGTCCCCATGGAAAACGTCCAGAGCAGATCCTGGTCCTCGCAGAGCACGGCAGTGAACCCGTGTGAAGCATCCAGAGCGGAGCCTAGTCCTCGCCGAACACGGCATTGAACCTGTGGGAAGCATCTAGAGAACAATTCCTGGCTACGTGGAACGCGGATTATGTCACTTCTGACCCCGTGGAAAACGTCCAGAGCGGATCCTGGTCCTCACAGAGCACGGCAGTGAACCCGTGTGAAGCATCCAGAGCGGAGCCTGGTCCTCGCAGAACATGGCAGTGAACCCGTGGGAAGCATCCAGAGCAAAATTCCTGGTCACGTGGAACGCGGATAACGTCATTTCTGACCCCGTGGAAAACGTCCAGAGCGGATCCTGGTCCTCGCAGAGCACGGCAGTGAACCCGTGTGAAGCATCCAGAGCGGAGCCTGGTCCTCGCCGAACACGGCAGTGAACCCTTAGGAAGCATCCAGAGAAAAATTCCTGGTTACGTGAAACGCGGATTATGCCACTTCTGACCCCGTGGAAAACGTCCAGAGCGGATCCTGGTCCTCACAGAGCACGGCAGTGAACCCGTGTGAAGCATCCAGAGCAGAGCCTAGTCCTCGCCGAACACGGCAGTGAACCCGTGGGAAGCATCTAGAGCAAAATTCCTGGCTACGTGGCACACGGATTATGTCACTTCTGACCCCTTGGAAAATGTCCAGAGCGGATCCTGGTCCTCGCAGAGCACGGCAGTGAACCCGTGTGAAGCATCCAGAGCGGAGCCTGGTCCTCGCCGAACACGGCAGTGAACCCGTGGGAAGCATCCAGAGCAAACATCGGACTGTGGAGTCCTTAAGTCCACGGACTATGATGTCCTTAACCTCGACCATGATGTCT
This sequence comes from Agapanthus africanus, assembly GCA_030015575.1. NCBI lineage: Eukaryota > Viridiplantae > Streptophyta > Magnoliopsida > Asparagales > Amaryllidaceae > Agapanthus > Agapanthus africanus. Next base: position 628,877,327 of record CM057337.1, on the reverse strand, counting down.
TAAAACTAACAATGGACCGTAAGGTCCTTAAACTAATTTTACCTTGGTTCAAGGGTACATCTCGTCACTCCTTTGATATTTGTCGTTGTAATTCCTCAACGTCTTCAAAGAGGTGATGGGTCCCGACAACCACACATAACACTGGACTGTGGAGTCCTTAAATCCACGGACTATGATGTCCTTAACCTCGACCGTGATGTCTTAAAACTAACATTGGACTGTGGAGTCCTTAAATCCACGGACTATGACGTCCTTAACCTCGACCGTGATGTCTTAAAACTAATATTGGACTGTGGAGTCCTTAAATCCACGGACTATGATGTCCTTAACCTCGACCGTGATGTCTTAAAACTAACGTCGGACTGTGGAGTCCTTAAACTCACGGACTATGATGTCCTTAACCTCGACCGTAATGTCCTAAAACTAACATTGGACTGTGATGTCCTTAAACTCATGGACTATGATGTCCTTAACCTCGACCGTGATGTCTTAAAACTAACAACGGACTGTGGAGTCCTTAAATCCACGGACTATGATGTCCTTAACCTCGACCGCGATATCTTTAAACTACGGTATCCTGGAAAATGCCTAGAGCGGAGCCTGGTCCTCGCCAAACACGGCAGTGAACCCGTGGGAAGCATCCAGAGCAACCCTTAACTCCGTAAAATGCGGATAAAGGCAACTTCATCCATCACTTGCGGGTCCTCACGACTCGTAAGGAAGTAAATTCTCTTGTAAGATCCTTACGACTTTCAAGAGAAAACGCACTTAGGAATCCTCATGATTCTTAAGGAGGAATTACACCTACGGGATCCTCTCGACCGGTAGGGAGAAAATTCTTTATGAGACCCTCACAGCTCATAAAGTTGAAAAGTCTTAGGTGACAGATCCTAACCCTGTTTTCTAAGCCATCGCCACTCTACAACGAGCCTAAGACTGACAGCTATACGCTATCTACAGACCGCACTTGCTAAAGTCATATGGCAAACAACACAGCAAGAAAGAAGAAAGCAGAGAAATGACACAAGACATAACAAAGAACGTGTATCTTTTATTCATGAATTCGATTGGGTACAAAATACATCATATGAAAGAATAAAAGAACAAATACATTTTATTCAAAATTACAAATAGTACAAAATTTTTATTGAGAGGAAAGCGCTTTCAATAATCCAGTTAGCCGCTCGTGCACTTCCCTCGGCCCCTCTTCCTGATCAGCTGCCGCGGCCAACTCTGCTTCAACCTGGGCTCACTGCTGCAAGTAAGACGAGAGTTGTTCCTCGACGGCCCACTGAGCTGCTTCACGATCTTGTGCATCCCGCTCAATGACATCGAGCTTCTGCCTCAAGGTTAACCCATCAGAGATACATCGCAGAAGGCCTTCGAAGATAACTTTCAACTGGGCAGCGTTCGCGTCGACCTCAGCATGTAGTCGAGCAGACTCGCTTGAAGTTTCTTTACATTCCCTTCGCTTTAAAGCCACTTCTTGTTCAAGATGGCGGAAGTAAGAAGCGCTCTGCTCAATCCATGCCGCCCGTTGAGTGCTCATAGCCAGAATCTCAGGTGCGGGACGCTTAAGCTCAAGCTCATGCAAGCAAGCCTCGATCTCCCTGCAACGATTAACCCAAGACTCAATGACACCTTCACCATGAAAGTCCATGAGCGTCGCTAGCATAGGGTTAACCTCTACGGCAAAATCCGCAGCATATGTGGGAGTCTCTGCGTCAAACTCCTCGATATACTCGCTCAGCATGCGTAAACTGGTCACAGTACCTTTGGATGATGGACGCCTGGAAAAAGGCCCTGCCGGCATTATAATATGAGACTCGAACGGGGCTGGAGTCAATGTGATTGCTGCAAAATAGATCATAATCAGATGACGGCTCAGGAAATAAAGAAAACATGCAAAACGTAGAGTCTACTATACCGGCTGTAGCAGGGGGCAGAGCTGGGAGTACTGGTGGCGCAACGACAGCATCGTCTCCCCCTTCAATTCATAAGGCTACAAGCAATATGAACAAGAGTTAGCAGTAATGCGACTGCCCGTTGAAAAAAAGGACGTCGTTTAAAAAAAATACTCACCTGTACCGGCAGGTAGACTAATCTTAGACGAGATGGAGAAGTGTGGGTGAAGCACCTGGTACAGGTGGTCAAAAAGGACTCCTGCAAAAATGTGATAATGTAACGTCGGTACATGAATTATATGCCCGAGAGATAAGACTAATGGGTTACAAATCCATACCTTCCAGCATTTGTGACGGTGCGAGAGAAGGCAGAGAGGTGGTCACTGTCAGGGCGGTAATTGACAGCGCTGTCTCAAGTAGCTTGATTTCAGCACCAGCCGCACCTGCATTAGAAGCAAGATAAACTTTATTAGGAAAGATTGCAGAATAAAAAAAAAGAAGGGCGGTGACCCAAAATTTACTTGACGAGTCGCCGGCCGGAGCCGTGACGAGGGCGTCACTTGATGCAACGGTGGCGTCTCCCTCCTCCATTGGGATGGTCTCACCTCCCGTTGCCTCATCGCCTGACTCTACAGGAGGCGTCGTCACGCTCGCGACGCCAGGAGACGACAAGAAACCGTAGGCGGGGAGAGCGATAATCGGAGCAGTGCCCGACTCTTGAGAAAGAGCGGCCATCTTGTGCCTGGCAATCATACTCGTTTCTCCCGCTACCATCTCGGGCTCAGTGGTCACAGCCGTCTCGTCCATCGCTGCCTTAGGCTCATCCGTAACAGCCGTTTCGTCCACTGCTGCCTCAGGCTCGGCCGTAGCAGCCGTCTCACCCGCCGCCACCTCGGGCTCGGCATTGGTAGCCACCTCGGGCATAGCAGTCGTGACTGTCTCGTCAACCACTATCTCGGGCCCGGCAACTATGGTTACATCGCCTACCATCGCCTCGGGTTCAGCAGCTACCTCCTCCACCGCCCCCTCAGGCTCAACGGTCGCCGCCACTCCTTCAGTAAGACTCGGCCCTGCAGGACAAGATATATAAGAACTGATAGTTTAAAGCTTTGACAACGAAACCTTAAAACACATTACCTGGGGTTGATTTACGGTTGGCTTCCCGAGCTGCACGGGCCGCCCGTCTATGAGCAGTAGACAAGGCGACCGGGAGCTCCTCTGAAGGAATAGCAGCGGGAGTAATGGCGCTTGAACCAGCCCCCGCAGCCAAAGCAGCATTACGTTCCCTTGCTGCGCGCCTCAGGCGCTTCCTTTCCTCCCGGGCCGTCACGACGGGCCTTTTGAAAGCCTCCTTCAGCAAGGCGTCATCGTCCGCATTCAGGGTTACTTCCAGAGCCGTCAAGGCTTCCATCATCGGTTTTTTAAGCAGGGCCTCTTGCGGCAATGCCGAAGAGGCCGGGACTTCGGTATCTGTCCCGGGGAGAATTTCCACATCAGCTTATGGGATAGGCCTTGTGGTCCCTGCGATAAGACAAAGAGAGGGTCAAATTACTCATAAGAAATGGAAGCAGAAACATAGCGAACCGAAATGTACCAAGGCCTAAGGATGCTCTAAGTCGTTCCTCCTCCTCGAAAGTCTTGAGAGAAGCAGCGAGAACTTCTTCGGTAGAAATGCCTATTAAAGAAGGAAAAGCGTTAGTCAAAAACGATGATAGAGGTATGATGCAATGACGAAAAATACAACTAATAATTACCTGATTGCGTGAGTTTAGCCAACCACTCATCGCACCTTGCCAATCGCTCGGAAGCTACGATGGCAGCCGCCAGATCAGTGTCATCTGGCGGCATAAATAGGCCGTCGTTGGTCCCGTACTCACTCAAGCCATCGCTATAAGGAGCATGAGGTTCCTGACCCAATACAACGTCAGCAGAGAGGATCGACTTCTTCTTCCTCTTCTGCGCGCGAACTCTGGTCGCAGCCAAAATCAGCTTACGCTTCGTGGGCACTTTGGGACGGCTGGTCCCGATATCCGAGCCCACGCCGGATTTGGGTGAAACCACGTTTACCGTCTCCACGAAAGCACGGGGCGCTGATGGCACAACCATGGGATCACGAGGCAATCCACGTGTGGGGCTTAGCACACGTGGAGGCTCAACTATAGCATCTCCTCTTAATGGAGGAGGGACATGGGTCCTTCGCTTTATAGGGACGTTGTGATCGCTGGCGGGGGGCGCACTCTTGCGATCGAGCAGCAACCGCTTCTCTTCCCTGATGACAGCACCCATCGTGTGTTGATACCAGGCCCCGTATACGTTAAGGGCCCTTGGAATACAACTCGGCTCGCTAATGAAGAAGTGGGAGCCCGTATTTAACCGCATAAAGTGATGCAGCGCACTCTGTATTCCCTCTCTGGTGGCCGCAGGCTCTTCCAAAAATGCCTCCAGTGGGACCCCCTGGTTATAACTTAGCTGCTGAGCAAAACGATGGGGGTTGTATCTCATAAAAGTGCCGCATCATTTTGCCTGAATGCGAGGAAGCCCGGCCTGATGCAGTATAGATGTAGAATCTCTCGAACTTTCAACACAGAGGCCCCGTCCTTGAAACTGTCGCGCAACGCCAGCACAGTCTTGGAAGTTTCCTGGCCGATTGACAGGACCTTGTCCGTGAAAGAAATACCCGCTCCGACCGTGCGCAGACGAAGAAGCAACCCCTGGCCTCCTGCTGGGGCGGATTCACGATAGAAGCGTCGATCAGCCGCATAATTCTCGGGAATCTGTACTTCTCGTAAAACGAGGGTCTTTTATGAATACCAAACACCCCGAGCACGTGCATTTCCATCCACGAAGTAAAGTAGTGCATCGGGAAATTGGCGGCTTGCACCCCCGGTTCAGTTGTGTCTGCCGCCACGCTAAGACCATGGTACAGGTGGGCCAACCCGGCAATCCCGATGGCTAATTGTATGCCAGCCACCATTCGATGTGCTGGGTAGAAGACGGACAGCCTCATATAGCGAGGGTGCATGGGGAGCGCGAACCACACAACCATAGCCCCAGAAACCCGAGAAAGAAAGTCTTCTCGTCGATACCCGGAGCAGCGATTTCCGACAAAGGAATGATTGCGGCATCGGGGAGATAAAAGCCTTTTTGATCATCTTCCAGTACTGGTCGAGGATCTAAGCCAAAGCCGAAGGGATCGTCGAGCTTGGCAAATTTTTCGCCCCGTTGCGATAATCTCCGGACAAAGAAAACGGGCAATGAAGTCTGCGAAACTAACTCCCCGGCCTCCGGATTCCAAGAAAAGACTCTCGTACATATTCAGCACCTTTATCAGACTCGGAAACTGGTGCTGAATAGCGTTCTCTGGCGTTAGGTCCATCACCAACGGCTTGGTGGTAAAAACGTATTCATCCAGAGGAAGCAGCTCCTCATAGTGCTCCCCCCTCACCGGCAGGCCAGAAATCTCAGCAAATTCTTCTAGAGAGATGGAAACTTCTCTGTCCATAAGAAGAAAGGTATGGGTGGGGATGTTTCATTGCTCCACGAACGTCTTAATCCACCATGTCGGAGGAGCAGAATACTGGAACAACGAGACATAAACCGCAGGGTATAGACCGATCTTCAGCAGGTGCACCTTCTTCGCTGACAAAATGTACCTGGCCCACTGCAAATACTCGGCCGAATGTCTAGGGGTCAACCCAATGTTGTAGGGTTATCCCCAAGGGCGCGACTCGCCCTGGCATATGCGCCGCCCCAAAATATCCAAGGCTGCCGGCAGCTGCATGGGTATAGCAGCAATCGAAGGTTGAAGAAGACCCTCCGAAGTCCAATTAACGACCTCCACGGCATAGTTCACCGGGGGTATATCTGCATACGAGATTGATGAGATGGGATTCGACGGTGTCGCACAAGAGAAGCTTCGGCGACCTTTGATAATTTGGTCATACCACCTACCCCACAGGTGAAGGTTTTTGTATTCCGGGTCATAGTCCCTAATAAGCGCAAGAACCTCCCGGTCTACCGGTGCTTCAGGGAATCCTCCCTCTGAGCGGAAAAACGGAAAAGAAAGATCAGAAGACATGTCGCCTGCAAGAAAGAACGAAATTCAATTATCAGTGTTATAATTTAATTTTTTAAAAATATCCCGACGCTCGGTACTTTAAAATCTATACCACACTGCAATGCAGTGGAGAGGGGACCAAAGGGGGACCCACAAAATCCAGATGACAATACATCAATTAATAAGACAGCCTCATCATTGGATGAGACTATCAATTAATGAGGAAATCCTCAAAGAATATTCTCATTGAATGAGAAATCCCTCGGGAGAAGGAGAAAATCTCCCTTTCAGAGCAAAGCTCTATAACAGAGTGACACTTGTCAAACTCTGGTCACGAGGGAATAAAATTCCTTAAAGAGCCTAGCTCTGTAATGATGATGGAAAATCCATCAAAGATTAATGAAAATTAATTCTTGAGAATTAAAATTCTGGGATCTTAAAAATCCATGAAAAAACTCTTAAGAGTTCTTCATCAAAAGATCAAAAGATCTATATATTGTCAAAAGAGTAGAGCTCTGACTCTTGAGCTAAGAAACCCTAAAAAAGATCTGTTTAGATCTATGGGTTCATGAGAGTAAGGCTCTGTTTATGAAACCCTAAAGGGGTTTTCTTTAGATCAAAAGATCTATGAAGAGCAAGGCTCTATTAATGGGTAAAAACCCCAATTTATTAGAAGTAATTTAATTTAATTTAATTTTACCTAAATTTAGTGGAGTTTTAACTCTTGAAAGTTCTTGAACAAAAGAGCAAGGCTCTGAATAAAATTCTTAAGAAGAAGATGAAGATAATCTGAGGACCAGAAGGTCCTATTTATAGGTGCTGAACCGCCTCCTCAACTTCTGAGTTGATCCAAAGGCTCAGATGTTGCCACCGCTGCACTCACGTGCGCGCCACGTGAGCGCAACGGTGGGGGAGCATTTGTTTCCCCCAATTAAAGCAAAGCTCTGTTTTGAATTTCAAAATTCAAAATTGAAGCAACGCTTCAGATCCCATGCGCTGCGCGCCACGTGTCAAAAGCAGATACGCCAATGCCAGAAGCGTTGCGCCCTAGGCAGCGCATCCCAATCAGAGCAAAGCTCTGTTTCAAAATTCAAATTTTAAAAGTTGAAGCAACACTTCAGATTCAGCGCTCTGCGCTGCGCACCACGTGTCAAGCACGGCTGCGCTAGCGCAGTTGCGCTGCGTTCTGCGCTGCGTGCTGCGTGTCCAACATAGGTGCGCCAGCGCTGGAATTAAAATTCCCACCGTTAGATCAAAGGGTCTAATAATAATAATAAGTCATTAATTAATCAGAAATAAATTCTGTTAAGGAAAGATTTCTCAAAATCTTTCCAAACAACAAGATTGTGCTTTAAGCACCGCTGGATCAATGATCCAATGGTAAATAATGAATTACCAAAAACAGAACAAATTCTGCATGGAAAGATTTCTCAATCTTATTAAAACAAGAAGATTATTTTCTGTCAAACAGGAGCCTTGGGATCAAAGATCCAACGGTGGGAAATATTCCCCAATCAATCGAGAGAAAGATCTCTTAAACTGATTTAACAAATCAATTGGCCCTATATAAAGGCCCCAAGACTTCAAGTCTGGGGGAGAGAAAAAACCCTCTGCAAACTTTGAGAAAAACTCAAAGAAAAAGAAAGGTAAAGAATTGATTCTTGAAAAACAGAGATGAAAATATCTCGTAAAAAGAAGAAACATCTTCTAAAAAGATCTTAGATCTATAAAAAAGACCAAGGTCTTTGATTAAACATAAAGGACTAAAAGATCCAATCCTTAAAATATAAAAAAGAAGTATTTTACTTCATTCACAGATCTTCTGATCTACAAAGGCAGAGCCTTTTAATAAAAAACAAGAACTTTGGTTCTTGGATCTTGAGGCAAGGCCTCCTTTGAAGAACATAAACTTATTCTTTGTTCTGAAATTTGATCTGATACGCTTTGCGCTACTGGAAAGTGCTTTGCACTCTTGAACTGCGCTTTTGCGCTCCTTGGACTGGCGCCCAGCGCCAAAACATGCCACGTGTCAACCACAGACACAGCTTGCGCTTTACGCTCCTGAAAACAGCGCATTGCGCTCTTGGGTTAGCGCTCAGCGCCAAGCGCGCCACGTGTCACTCACTGGCGCACCCATAAACTGGCGCAGCGCGCTCATAAATTAAAAGCGCAGTGCGCTAACAAACTAGCGTTTAGCGCTAAGCGACACGTGTCATCCTCATATGCGCTAGCGCAATGCGCTCTTTAATTGGCGCAAAGCGCCTGATGCGCCACGTGGCGCGCTGTCAGAACATACTTTGTTTTGATAAATGCTATGCATTTAATTCCAGACAAAATGTCAGAGCCCAATGCTTGGCCTTCTTAAGTGGGCAGAGCCCAAATAAAGGCCTAACAGGCAGAACAAAAATAAAATGTTAAACATTTTTAACTGGACTTAGCCCAATTCTGGCTATAAGTTCTCGATTTAAATTGAACCGAGCTCATCTGCTCTTCCAATCAATTTACACCAGGTTCGAGGGTACATCTCTTTACTCCTCTGATATCTGTCGTTGTAATCCTTCAACGTCGTCAGAGAGGTGACGGGTCCCGACAACCACACATTGCTACGGACTGTGGGGTCCTTAAACTCATGGACTATGATGTCCTTAACCTCGACCGTGATGTCTTAAAACTAATATCGGACTGTGGGGTCCTTAAACTCATGGACTATGATGTCCTTAACCTCGATCGTGATGTCTTAAAACTAACGTCGGACTGTGGAGTCCTTAAATCCACGGACTATGATGTCCTTAACCTCGACCGTGATGTCTTAAAACTAACGTCGGACTGTGGAGTCCTTAAACTCACGGACTATGATGTCCTTAACCTCGACCGCAATGTCTTAAAACTAACATTAGACCGTAATGTTCTTAAACTAACTATCGACCGCAATGTCATTAAACTAAACAACAGAGCCCAATTTCTCTCTTGTCGGATCTAAACGATCCCGTTAAGTTGATCTTAGACTAAAATCAGACTAACGTATCCTTAACAAACGTTTAAGTTGATCTTAGTCTCAAATGAGGTTAACGTATCCTTAAACCCAAACCCCCCAAACCCAAATCTAAGAAAGATACGGATTTGGACTAGTCCATGCCCTACGGGCGACAACATAACTTAGTCTCCGTATACAATCTACAGGCAACCAAACACAAAACAAACACCCACAACACGAAGTGACCATCTGGAGAAGAAGAAAGTTTTTACCGCGATGCAGTAGCGTAATTAACTACAGGGGCTTGCGCCTACAGGGAAGAGCGTCCCCATAATCAAAAACCCCTCAACCGAAGGGGAATCTGACAAAGTCTGCAATATCGGCCGTATCCGTTTAAACCTTCGATACATGGTTTCATAAATCAACTTGGCATCTTTGGAGAGGTGGACGGATAGCACCAATTAGCATCTGCCCCCAGATTCAGGCAAGACGTCCAGTCTTCCCGGCTTCCGGCGGTGAACAGGCACGTGACCGGCACTTAAATCATGTAACATCTAAAGATGTCGACGCGGTCCAAGTAAACCGAAACCAGGAATCTAAACCTTTTTCTTTTGAAACCATTGGAGGTGAAGTTTTAATAATCTTCAGATGGAATCATTTTAAAATAACCATATGAATTTAACTAAGTATGTTTAAAGAGTATTTGTGACAATTTGAAATTCGACAGCACCTCCTTTGTAAATTTTGCATAAAAACTCGATACAACTACAACAATAAAATAGTATCCCAATGGGAGCTATCTTCCACACCCAAACTGCGGAACGACCAACCAAACGATATAAGAAGTCGACTCCAATGAGTACGACATCTCAACACACAAATTCTAAGTCTCCCTTCTAAGTCCATAATATACCATTTCTAAGTTGATGGAGTTTTTTTGCTAGATACAAGAATATATGAATAACCAAATGCGAGTACGATACAATAGTAACTCACTTACCTAAAGCAATCATCGAAAGGAATGTGTGCCAAGCCGCTGATAATTCAAGCGGTAAAACCTGCAAGAAACTGTGGCACAACGGGAATGAGTTGCCAACTCAGTGAATAAAAGTACATCACAAGATAGAAATCGAAATACACGACGATATCTAGGTTATAAGTATAGTACTATCATAATCTGTACTAATACAATATATGATATGCATATGTATCATAATACAACACTAACTATCATGCAATCCCAAGTAGAATATATCAAATGCAAATGACCTGTATCTCGGTATAAGCCCAATGCAGCCGAAAATATATATATATAAATCTCTTCTTTAAAATAGCCGCGGAATAGATATGTCACGGCATAAAAGTAGACGTGATAGTATGAAATAAAAAAGGTATCTTACTTAAGATATACGTGCTGCTGTTGTGGTGAATAATGTTAAAAAGTTTACAATTTAAAGATACTAGTGTCATATCAGACATATCAAAATAAGGAGGCTATAACTCGCTTTTGAATTTCCTTTTTATATGCAAATGCCCGTAAAATGATTTTTGCTGGTACTGTCCCCCGGATCAGTCCTGGCCGGCTACAATAGCTAGAAGTTAACTGTCTATCTCATGATAACAATATATCAATATATATGTATGGATGCCCAGTATCGACACCCGAAATCAGAAATCTCCCGTGTCCATCACCGACGTAAATCCTCAAATCTCTCGTGTCCATCACCGACACGCAAATGCAAATATCGTCGGCACCATCTCAACAGATGATCGCCACCCGATATCCCTGGCCCCGGTCGGTATCCCCTGGATATCCGCCGTGCCCAAATCGAACCCCGGTCAGTATCCCCTGGATATCTGCCATGCTCATCTCTGTCTCCGGTATCGAGTATCCTCGCCAGGCTCCCCGCCTCAACTGCGGCTATCCTGCCCATCGGACTCGATCCGGGTCCACCATGTATCGGACTGTATATCTCCCCCACTCAGTCCGGATAAGTAAGAAGTCCGAAACCGTATAGCTCCCCCACACGATTATGAATAAAACATTCAGAAAATATCAAGCTCATGGTGGACGCCAACTCATCATATCCAAAAATATCAGGTAAAGAATGAGAATACTTGTATAGATCATTCTGATGATATATTATATATATACATATATAGCAGCGTCCCATACCACTGATATATATCATCAAGAGTAAAACATTCAGAAAATCCATAAGAATCAAATATCAACATCTATAGTACTGGTATTCGTAATGTACAACAGGAAATAAAGTAAGACTGCGTAAATAAATCATATAGGCACAAAGATATCAATTCTACAGTGTCATGGCACTACTAATGATGTGTAGTGTAACATACGCGTCCGTGCTCGTGCAGCATGGCAATCATTAGTATTTGTGCAACTGTTCTAAAAGTGTAATAGCCTACTCATATCGACATCTACATACGCATTATACATCATAACGGTCCTACAGTGACATGGCAGTACCAATGAGGTGTAGTGTAAAATATGTGTACGTGCTTGTGCAGCATAGTACTCATTGGTAGTTGTGCAGTATTCTATCAGAGTGTTCGTATTACGGAAATGTATAACATCAATAATTATAACGTGAACCAATAAAGTAAATCTAAGCATATCTAATAAATGTAACTACTTGCTATGAGCTATACCATTATCTTTGAAAATGAACGAAACGTTGGTTTTAAAATGAGTATAGCCCACTCAAGTATTACGTTCTAAAATGGAATAAAACAATAATTTACGAGTCTAAAGGTAACTTGGCCGTTATTCGGCATACTAATCTCATGTCATAAGTACGGTACGGTTCTTTGTACCGTATCCACATCATCGCAATACTCCAAATACTCAAGTACGGCATAATCCTTTGTACCAATCCACCAAATCATGAATAACTATATGCACATGAATATATAATAAATGCAATCATAACTTCAATATCATTATCTTGAACAACTGTTAAAACTAACTATATATCATACTATCCTATTTATAAGGTTGCGGGGGTGCTATACGCCATCCACCCGACTTCCCCCGTAGATGTAAATCTACTCACCACTTGATGAGCTTGCTGAAATCCACGCTGCTACGTCCGCCAACTCCGTCTCGGAAATCTTCGAAATCGTACCTATAATCGTCGTAATATCATATCGACGTAAATATCATATCAAAATTCAAAACAACGAGATAGGCATCCATAGGTTAGAACCTACAGCGTATTTAACCCAAAACGACAATACAATCCTGCTGTTAACGTACAAACGTTAACGGTTCAGTTGCAGTTTAAAATACGAAAAATCCGTATCGTAAATATCAGAAATTGGATAAAACCTTAACTATTTACTCCCAGATTTCTCTGTATAATTATTTAGACAAATCAAACAATACAGAAACTTATAAAATACCAAACCTAAGCTACAAAAGAAAATTCAACATCAAAACCCACTAAAAGTCCGGCGACCTCGAAAATTATGGTGTTCTCGCCGGCCAAAACATGGGATTGGGGTCTCGGGCTTTGAGTAAAGTTCTCTAGTGGTCTCATTATAGTTTTGGTCGTATTAGTTTTTCTAGTAGTTATACCTAATAGTTCTAGATTCAATTTCAGTGAACTAAATATCACAAAATACACTGTTTTCCTATACTGCACACTTAAATCAGCTATTAAACAGAATTGCATATACAAAAAAGGAAGGAGATATACCTATAGAGTGGTAGTACAAGGAAATCCTACTTAAGAATTGTATGGTGAAGCATCTATGGTTTGTAGTGTATTGAGCATGATGAAGTGCATAAACTTGATAAAAGAAATCATTGCTTCACTATTAATATTAGGAATACATAGGAATTGGGTGTTGGATCTTGAAGAATTAATTTAGTTCAGTTGAGAAAGCTAAGGAGTTTTCTAGGTATAGTGTGGTGTAGAGAGAGTATGAGGTGAAGAGTTATGAGGTGCAGGTGGCATGGTGAAGTAAGAGGTATCAAGGGAGAAGTAGGATGTGTCACACTTGAAGGAGGAGATGTAAAATTAAGAAGAGGGAGGTGGAAAGTGTTGAGCATGGTTGAGCGTGTGTTGTATGTGAGGGTTTAGATTTAGGTTATGATATAACAACCATTAAAAGAATTATCAAATCTCAAAACCTTTCATGTCACAAATTAAATCTATTTAACATAAAAGGTATGAAATAATAAATCTATCACTTAAATGTCATTAGCTAAATGAAAAATACAATGTCATGTTAAAATAATTAAAATATTATTTTTATGACATCACACACTTTTATTCATATTTACCGAAATAACTACATTTTTACGGATATAATTCCGATACCAAAAGTTGTATGTGATATCGCTTTTATAAACTCATTATTTTTATATTTCAAATTATAAATTAATATTTATAATTTTTCCAAAATGTTACTATCTCTCCCCATTAAAGAAATTCGGTCCCCGAATTTAAATTAAACCCCCATCATAAAAACATTTTTCTCAATAAACTAACTCTTTTCAAATCATTTTGTCGGGATCCAAAATTTTAAAATACAAATTCCGCTCAACATAATGGAACTCCAAAGTCCCACATGAGCTAAAACGCATCATATCGCAACATTGTGCGTGAAAACTCAAAAGATATAATTTTACATAACTGTAACTCTATCGGTTGCTATGAGAATCACTCCAGTTATGATGCAATTTGCCAAATACGAAAACCGTTGTGTATCCTAAATACACGATCAATGCCATAATCGTAGTGCAATATCGGTGCACGCGACCAAGCGAAAAATATATAAATCAAATCTATAACATATTCTATCAAGTGCAAAGCACGAAACAAAATCAACCCTAATAGGTTTGCATGCAAATCTCAAACCACACGTCACGGTGTGCATGAAAACGGAACAACGCTAAGTGCAACAGGCGTGCACAAAACGATATCCACTGCATCCACTGTGCATGGAATAAAAGTGTACAAAATAGTATCAAGTGCATCGGGGTGCACAAAATCAAATCCAAGTGTATCAGGGTGCACAAAATAAATCTCAAGTGTATCGGGGTGCACAAAATAAATCTCAAGTGCATCGGGGTGAACAAAATCAAAATCAAGTACATCCGATTGCACAAAAATCAAAATATGCAACTGGTGTGCACAAAATCATACCAAGTATACCTAGGGTATATATATAAAATCTCTTAACCATGTGCATCTGATGTGCACGGAAAATATCGGTGTAGTACATCCGGTGTACACAACACTCCAATCGAGTGCAGTCACCTCGCACGAAAATCTCAACAAGTGCACCCGGTGTGCACAAAACATAAATCAAAGTGAAATCACTGTGCACGGAAATCTCATCAAGTGCACCTAGTGTGCACAAAACATAATATGACCCTCAAATCCTCAAAAATACATATATCAAAATAACGGACGTTGAGTTGTCTTTTCTTCAATGTTAAAAATGAAATATTTAGATCATAAAAACGCAAATCGAACTCAAATGACATCGAAGTATACCCACTTCAATGTTGAAAGGTGTTTATACACCCGGAACTGGCGTAGTAAGGATTTCTACTTGCCGTCTGCCATGATCTAACGTTCTCTGTCTCTGAATTCTGGTTTTTCTTGTGGTCCTCTAATACCACGCTTCTTTATACAATCGTCCGGTGAGGAGCAACGACACCATCCGTCTTATTGCTGATACTTCTCACTACATCTTCTTGACCAGTAGTCCAGTCTCTTATAACGCAACATGTTGATGACGGAAATCTCCATCCTCTGCTTGTGTGCCAACAACTGATCCTGAGTCTAATCTTACTTATTATCAACTTCAAGAAAGAACCCCTTCACGTCTCCTGCTGATCTCAACTATCCAGTCTGCCCGGAACTAGCACTCATTACTGAATCCACTTTCCCTTCAGTAACAACTGTCATTTCCTTAAGATTTCCTCCTGAAAGTGTAGTCGTACGCGTCTCAGTATATGCATCAAATCTTCAATATCGACGGTGAAGAATAATTGTCCACAAAAACTTCACACCAATCTCTTATCTCATTACTCTACAATATCAATCGATTAAGGAGCGTATCGCGATAATCACGCGAATTGTAAGTCATACTTGGTTATGGACAAGCTTAGAGTCTTACAAAATTCGGAAACACGAATCCGACATCTCTGATTCTCTGTAGAAGAATCTGGCTAAGCTTATCTTCGAAAACTCATCCCAATTCGTCGGAGGAAAACTTACTGTGCGATCTCTTTCTCGAGCGAGTTGCATCCGGTCTAAGTAAGATCCATCGGAAGAAGCTAATTAATTTCCCTGATCTCGTATCGGAGCGCCACAATGGATTGAAATTCCTAACCATCCCACATCTGAATGGCTACGAATCCTGTTGATCCATCTATATTTGTAAACATTGTCAACTTTTAATTTCGTGAACTCTGGAAGTAACCTCTCGATAACCTCAGCAATGATTGGTACCGCTGTCTGAACAGTATTCAACCCTACTATCTTCGGAGAGGGGAAAACATCACGCCTCAAGTCCGACTGATCTCCAGCAATGACTCGACCATCTGGTGCAGATCCCGAAGAATCCGCTTCAACATTAGAACCCGATCGAATATGAATAAACGACATGTCTCTATTTCATCGGAATGTCACCGTGGTCAGTCCTTGTCCCAGACAAGTCTACTCTGACCGTATCTCTAACTGCAACCCTCTCGGCTCATGTAAACATGATGACCGAAACAATCAACATGCATTGACGAGGATAGATCAACGGAATAAATAGAAGAAAGATCTTAAGATATAAATCATAAGATAACTTAGGCGGAGTTTTATATCGAAAATATGCCGCGGAACATATGTACGGTACGTCACTCTACTTAGTATCTACTCCATCAACAAAGGTCATCCTATATAACGAAAGTTCGGGTATAAGACCCGCAAAGTCAAGTCTAAGTCCTATAAGGTAAGTCCAGGTAACAAAGTGCATGCCTAGACCCCATATAGCCAAACCTAGACTCGAACAAAGGTTAAACTAAACGCTCTGATACCAACTTTGTCACGACCCAAGGTGGCACGTGACCGGCACTTAAATCACGTGACATCTAAAGATGTCGACGCGGTCCAAGTAAGCCGAAACCCGGAATCTAAACCTTTTTCTTTTGAAAATATTGGAGGTGAAGTTTTAATAATCATCAGATGGAATCATTTTAAAATAACCATATAAATTTAACTAAGTATGTTTAAAGAGCATCTATGATAATTTGAAATTCGACAGCACCTCCTTTGTAAATTTTGCATAAAAACCCGATACAACTACAACAATAAAATAACATCCCAACGGGAGCTAACTTCCACGCCCAAACTGCGGAACGACCAAGCAAACGATATAAAAAGTCGACTCCAATGAGTACGACATCTCAACACACAAATTCTAAGTCTCGCTTCTAAGTCCACAATATACCATTTCTAAGTTGATGGAGTTTTTTTGCTAGATACAAGAATATATGAATAACCAAGTACGAGTACGATACAATAGTAACTCACTTACCCAAAGCAATCATCGAAAGGAATGTGTGCTAAGCCGCTGATAATCCAAGCGGTAAAACCTGCAAGAAACTGTGGCACAACGGGGATGAGTTGCCAACTCAGTGAATAAAAGTACATCACAATGTAGAAATCGAAATGCACGATGATACCTAGGTCATAAGTATAAAACTATCATAATCTGTACTAATACAATATATGATATGCATATGTATCATAATACAACACTAACTATCATGCAATTCCAAGTAGAATATATCAAATGCAAATGACCTGTATCTAGGTATAAGCCCAATGTAGCCGAAAATATATATATATAAACCTCTTTTTTAAAATAACGGCGGAATAGATATGTCACGGTATAAAAGTAGACGTGATAGTATGAAATAAAATAGGTATCTTACTTAAGATATACGTCCTGCTGTTTTGGTGAACAATGTTAAGAGGTTTACAATTTAAAGATCCCAGTGTCATATCAGACATATCAAAATAAGGAGGCTATAACTCATTTTTGAATTTCCTTTTTATATGCAAATGCCCGTAAAATGATTTTTGCAGGTACTGTCCCCCGGATCAGTCCTGGTCGGCTACAATAACTAGAATCCAACTGTATATCTCATGATAACAACATATCAATATATATGTATTGATGTCCAGCATCGACACCCGAAATCAGAAATCTCCCGTGTCTATCACCGACACGTAAATCCTCAAATCTCTCGTGTCCATCACCGACACGCAAATGCAAATATCGTCGGCACCATCTCAACAGATGATCGCCACCCGATATCCTTGACCCCGGTCGGTATCCCCTGGATATCCGCCGTGCCCAAATCGAACCCCGGTCAGTATCCCCTGGAAATCCGCCGTGCTCATCTCTATCTCCGGTATCGAGTATCCTTACTAGGCTCCCCGCCTCAACTGCGGCTATCTTGCCCATCGGTCTCAATCCGGGTCCACCATGTATCGGACTGTATATCTCCCCCATTCAGTCCGGTTAAGTAACAAGTCCGAAACCGTATAGCTCCCCCACTCGGTTCGGAATAAAACAATCAGAAAATATTAAGCTCATGGTGGATGCCAACTCATCATATCCAAAAATATCAAGTAAACAGTGAGAATACTTGCATAGATCATTCTGATGATATTATATATATATATATATATATATATATATACACACATATATAGCAGCGTCCCATACCACTGATATATATCATCAAGAGTAAAACATTTAGAAAATCCATAAGAATCAAATATCAACATCTATAGTACTGGTATTCGCAATGTGCAACAGGAAATAAAGTAAGACTGCGTAAATAAATCATATAAGCACAAAGATATCAATTCTACTGTGTCATGGCACAACTAATGATGTGTAGTGTAACATACACGTCCGTGCTCGTGCAGCATGGCAATCATTAGTATTTGTGCAAGTGTTCTAAAAGTGTAATAGCCTACTCATATCGACATCTACATACGCATTATACATCATAACGGTCCTACAGTGACATGGCAGTACCAATGAGGTGTAGTGTAAAATATGTGTACGTACTTGTGCAGCATAGTACTCATTGGTAGTTGTGCAGTGTTCTATCAGAGTGTTCGTATTACGGAAATGTATAACATCAATAATTATAACGTGAACCAATATAGTAAATCTAAGCATATCTAATAAATGTAACTACTTGCTATGAGCTATAGCATTATCTTTGAAAATGAACGAAACGTTGGTTTTAAAATGAGTATAGCTCACTCAAGTATTACGTTCTAAAATGGAATAAAACAATAATTTACGAGTCTAAAGGTAACTTGGCCGTTATTCGGCATACTAATCTCATGTCATAAGTACGGTACGGTTCTTTGTACCGTATCCACATCATCACAATACTCCAAATACTCAAGTACGGCATAATCCTTTGTACCAATCCACCAAATCATGAATAACTATATGCACATGAATATATAATAAATGCAATCATAACTTCAATATCATTATCTTGAACAACTGCTAAAACTAACTATATATCATACTATCCTATTTATAAGGTTGCGGGGGTGCTATACGCCATCCACCCGACTTCCCATATAGATGTAAATCTACTCACCACTTGATGAGCTTGCTGAAATCCACGCTGCTATGTCCGCCAACTCCGTCTCGGAAATCTTCGCAATCGTGCCTATAATCGTCGTTATATCATATCGACTTAAATATCATATCAAAACTCAAAACAACGAGATAGGCATCCATAGGTTAGAACCTACAGCGTACTTAACCAAAAACGACAATACAATCCTGCTGTTAACGTACACACGTTAACGGTTCAGTTGCAGTTTAAAATACGAAAAATCCGTATCGTCAATATCAGAAATTTGATAAAACCTTAACTATTTACTCCCAGATTTCTCTGTATAATTATTTAGACAAATCAAACAATACATAAACTTATAAAATACCAAACCTAAGCTACAAAAGAAAATTCAACATCAAAACCCACCAAAAGTCCGGCGACCTCGGGAATTATGGTGTTCTCGCCGGCCAAAACATAGGGTTGGGGTCTCGGGTTTTGAGTAAAGTTCTCTAGTGGTCTCATTATAGTTTTGGTCTTGTTATTTTTTCTAGTAGTTATACCTAATGGTTTCAGATTCAATTTCAATGAGCTAAATATCACAAAATATATTGTTTTCCTATACTGCACACTAAAATCAGCTATTAAACAGAATCGCATATACAAAGAAAGAAGGAGATATACCTATAGAGTGGTAGTACAAGGAAATCCTGCTTAAGAATTGTATGGTGAAGTATCTATGGTTTGTAGTGTATTGAGCTTGATGAAGTGCATAAACTTGATGAAAGAAATCATTGCTTCACTATTAATATTAGGAACACATAGGAATTGGGTGTTGGAGCTTGAAGAATTAATTTAGTTCAGTTGAGAAAGCTAAGGAGTTTTCTAGGTGTAGTGTGGTGTAGAGAGAGTATGAGGTGGAGAGTTGTGAGGTGAAGGTGGCATGGTGAAGTAGGAGGTGTCAAGGGAGAAGTAGGATGTGTCACACTTGAAGGAGGAGGTGTAAAATTAAGAAGAAAGAGGTGGAGATTGTTGAGCATGGTTGAGAGTGTGTTGTACGTGAGGGTTTAGATTTAGGTTATGATATAACAACCATTAAAAGAATTATCAAATCTCAAAACCTTTCATGTCACAAATTAAATCCATTTAACATAAAAGATATGAAATGATAAATCTATCACTTAAATGTCATTAGCTAAATGAAAAATACAATGTCATGTTAAAATAATTAAAATATCATTTTTATGACATCACGCCCTTTTATTCATATTTACCGAAATAACTACATTTTTACGGATATAATTCCGATACCAAAAGTTGTATGTGATATCACTTTTATAAACTCATTATTTTTATATTTCAAATTTTAAATTAATATTTATAATTTTTCCAAAATGTTACAAAATATTACATGTTTATTGAATCGTGCATCGTATGTTACAGTTTACAGTTTTACAATACCCGTTCGCATCCGTACAGTTTATTACATATCTAGTTGCATGCAAGTTTATCTCGCTACAGGCTATGCAACATATTTTACATCTATATGTATAGAATTATTTGTTTATTGCATTTCACATCCATGTTACGGTTTTATCGATTTTTTTCCGATATCCGTCCAAACCCGTATTATTTATTATCTATCTAGTTGCATGCCGGAATCATATTACTGTTAGGTCCACGTTACCCACCCCGGTTCTTTCAGGGAGGCAAAATAGGTAAAAATCAAATTTTTCTCACATGGTAACATGGACCATCCATGAAGGATCTTTGCTAAACAAAGACTAATATATTAACTACAAGTTCTAGCTACTATGTAGAATGGTTATATCTAGATCTTGAACTCCTTCTCTTCTTGTAGTGGTGCTCCTTCCTGCTTGCTCCTTGAAGTGGCGTAGACGGCTCCTCCTCGTTGTCTTCTCTTTGCCGAAGATAGATCCACCCGAGGGCCTCTACCTTGAGCTCCTACCTCAACCAAAAGGTAACTAGAGTGCTTGATTTGCTAGACAAAGAACCCTAGAAAGAGTAGAGAGATGTTTTGATGGTTTTGTCTCAAAAACTTTTGATTTTCAACGCATAAAAGATTAAAGCTTTGAGAGGAAGAGGGAGAGCTCAAAAACAAGAGAGAGAAAGAGCATGAGAGAATGAGAGAATAATAGCAACCATCTCTCATATGAGAGAAATAATAATAATAATAATAATAATTAAGGGAAAAATGTGATGGTTAGTTTTGAAATGACCATTATCATTTCACATTAAATGAAATTTGCAAGAATAAGGAAGTATCTTTCACGTGAAATGATGATGGTCAAAATGTCAACAATAGTCAACCGGTCAACCAAGGTCAAAAGGTCAACAAAAGTCAAATGGTCAACCTAACCATGGCACAATTATCCTTAATTAATATCATTAATCATATCCCTCATTCTCATTATGGTTTGGAAAAAGTCAACGGTCAATAACCCTAATGAGAATCCTCTGCCTCTGTCAAATGTGCATACACACCCGCATCCGTGTTCCGAGGAATACGAATACAATGAGACAAAACCAATCCCAAAACAAATACTAGGATCTGGCTTAAACCAAAGCCCGCTAGTAATAACTGCCCGGACACCAAACGTGCACAAGTACGCGGATGTGAACGAACCACGTCGCAAAACCATGCGACCTCTACTCTGTTTTGCCCAAAGGCGAATAACCCTCTGTGTGGGACCCTAAAGGCTCGACACTACGCTGGCAGTGGGTTTAACCACAGGCCGCAAGCGGTACTAGCTGTACGTAACGGTCCCCAGGTAGATGCCGATAAGAAGACTGATGAGGTGAACCCATCCGAACTCCTACTGAGCCTGAATGTGACAATCTCCGTACAGTCCGGTCTGTTCGTCTGAGAGTATTGCATCGCGGGCCTAGGGGGCGGTAAACGTCAGTCCCCTAATAGCGGTACAAGTCGTGTCGGAGTGTAGCCCAGAACACCCTGAGAAACTACTGGAAACACTACCAGTAATTCTCGCTTGCCCTGGCCAGGGACGACTATGTGTAATGGCTCTCCTAGACACAGCGCGATATCAACCCCCAATACCGGGAGAGACGAATCCTGTCTAACCGTCACTGCCTCCAAGTGTTTCGGGACTGCACCCAACTACTACCTGTTTGCACGACTCAATAGAGCCGTGGTAAGGTAGTAATCTAAGAACAGTGGGAACACACTCGAGGCAAAGTGACAGTGTCAAGTCAACGGACTAAGCTGTACTCATGTCACCTGGGAACTGTTAACTGACGATAGGTATAATACCAACCAACAGTTCCCGACGAGTCCTGTCCAGTGTACTCGTAACCTAACGAGCACCTGCATACTATCTCCAGTACGACGTACTGATGGCTGTGGGACAGACCATCTCTCCTGCTGGGACGAGAAGCGTATGCACCAGTCTACTCTGGAGTATCGATGCCCTGTCTCGATAATCCTACGACTAGGGACCAAAATAAGGATGTGCTTATAGACTACCCATCCCCCACTAGTGTGATCGCCATCACAACGCCGGTAGTCAAGCAAAAATCCTAAGGGCTCCATCAATATTTTTTTAGCGATATGTTAAAAGAAACATATACACATATTAAGATAGAAACAAACCAAGTAGCATACTACTATATTGAGCAAGACTGTCGCAAACCCGTATATATACTCCAAGCCTCCAAAATGTATTATACAAACTAGTACTATATAATAATGGCCTCTAGGGCATACATATCCAACAATTACATCATATTACTTCTATATTCATATACCTGCTTTCTAGTGTGTATCATACGACTCATGGACTCATATTTTGATATCACTAATTATTTCTCGTGCATACGTGCTTTTACCGTGCATCCGTGCTTTTTACAGTTTTACTTTTGAGCAACCGTGGGATGCATATGCACTACCCGACATGACCGGATACACCACTGCTTGACTTAATACCAGATCTTGTTACTAATGCTAACAATCTTGACATGTTGTCCTGACGGACGTATCATGTTGTCTACATAGACAAACCTGTACCTGCTTGATCCTGTGTTGGTATTAGCTCCAGATTATCAATACCTGACTTGAACACATAACCTTGGGGGTATAGGGAAATCAAAAGTGTAACTGAAGTGTAGCTTAAAGGGATATTACTTGATCCGTGGTCCCGGAGGATAACGGGACAGAATCATTCGTGATTCTTACTTGATCCGTGGTCCCGGGGGATAATGGGACAGAGTCATTCATGATTCTTACTTGATCCGTGGTCCCGGGGGATAACGGGAGAGAACCATTCTTGGTTCATACATCTTGATCCATGGTCCCGGAGGATAATGGGGCATATGCTTTTGAGTTACATGGAGGAGTACATTAATTGATTTCAAATAACTTTAGAATAGATAACCCAGCTGTATAGTTCATATTACTCACCGCACGTCACATACACTCATACACTTCACTGTTCTATATTCGTGTTTACTCATTACATTCATGTTACTGTTTATATTTCATGCTTGCATATATTGTTGCATCCTGATTATATTTTATTGTTTGATATTATGACGCACAGACATCTGGGTTTTGCATGGCCCAGTTCCTCTGTCTCTATCACAGGCTGACCAGGAGTACTTTAGCCGTCAGACCGGGCAGTGAGGATCGTGTTAGTGTTTTGTTTAGTTTAGCTTCTTTTCCCGTATTTTTATTTCCTGATGCAGCTCTGTCACGTGCCGATCGTAGCGCACTCTGGGAAGCGGGGCGTGACGGCATGTAAAAAAAATACCATAATATACAACGGTGACTGCGTCCGCAACCAGGACACGCCCCAAAAAATAATACAAGCCGCGATGATGGCAGTCAACATGTCGGACTCTTACCACGTAATATGAATATACATTATATCATCACAGAACTTTTAATACTACATACATCGGGCTATCCAACACAACCATAAACAAGAAACATCACAACAATGCGATCAATGCGAGTATCAATTCCGTAACCCCATCTAATTGATATATATAACAATTAGGCGACGTTTTACCAAACGTTATGATACTTCGTAACTCAAGCACACAAGACTACTAGAATTACAAAAACCCTCGAGGCTTGCACTTGAAATTTCCAAGCAATGAAATTCAAGCGCACCCCGCAATCTAAAACTTGACTTTATTGCTAAAAACAAGCCCCCCGATGGTGCCCGGAGTGATCTTTGATGCTCCACGGAGTCCCCATTCCGAAATGAGAACCCCCGGCATCGAATTGAAGCAATAAAATCAAGTCTCAGATTAGATTTTCGAAAAATGCTCACTGGTTTGAAAAAATCGGCCAAGCCAAGAAAAATTGTTTTGAAAAGTTTGGATTTATGTGAATTCGAAAGTCTCCAAATCAAGTTGTGATCTTTGGACAAGCTCTTATACTGTGTTAGGATGTTAAGTCCACCAAGCTACCATTTTTAAAACAAGTGGAATGTATATTTTTAAAAATCAAGAGAGCTAAATATCCAAACCAAGAAAATTGTCAAAATTCACAACTTGAACAAGAACAACTTCAAATCTTTAGTTAGACTCTGATACCACTTGAAGGAACTAATGTACTTTAATTAGCAATTTTAAAAGATGCTAACATAGGGTTTTAAAAAATCAAGAGAGGAATTAGTCCAAACCATAAGATCTTAGCTAAACATTAGAACTTGAAACCAATAAATGAGAGCAAACTAGCTACTAGATTGAGGCTGCAATCTTTGTAGCATCTTTAAGTGCTCCCAAATTATGTTGGACTCCTTTGTAGGCTCCAAGAAACTCCATGGAACATGCTTACAAGTCTATCTCCTCCATCAAAGATGATCCACCCTGAAGGCTTAAGTGCTTTGGCTCCAAACTCAAACTAGAGTTAACCTAAGTAGTTAGGTTGCTAGGCTAACTGGTTAGGAATTGTAGTTCAAGCTTACTACTAATTTTCTCTCTCTTTTTATTTCCTTTTTCTAATTTGTTTTCAAATAAAAAAAGAGGAAGGAGATGAGAGCTTCATGGCATAAAGAGAGGAAGAAGTTTTAGAAAGAATTAATTAACCATTCACTTTAAAACGAAAATGATTACTAATATCATTCTCTACAAAATCCTAGCCATAGGATTTAATCAAGCAAACAAGTGTCCACCATTTTCTCTCCCATCCACATGTCACCATTTAGAGTGATGCATAAGATATGTTGTTCCCATAGAACATAAGCTAAATGAGAAAACAAAAGAAAAAAGAATAAACAAAAAACAATATATATATTTATATATAATAAAACATATTAAATACATGTACTTATAATTGTTATCCAAAGTATTTAAAATACATAGAAGAGAGACAAATGATAGTGATAAAATACTAGAAAATACATATATTAAATATATGTAATATTAAATCTAAACTAGATTTAATATCCATCTTCTCCAAAAGACCCTGCTAATATTACAACCGTTCGATTACCGTCGGTGTATATTATACACTAGTTGTAATCGAATCCAAGTGTGTACCAATGTACCGCAACTACAACATATCATCAAAGCCGGAAACCCTCTGTTTGAGACTTTAAATACTCGACAATACGCTGACAGTGGCTTTAACCACAAGCATGTCAGCGACACTAGCTGTACGTAACGGCTACCCAGATATTGTCGAAAATGAGATCGGCAAGCAAGCTTATCCGAAACCCTAACTGAGCGTATCAGCGACATGTACCATATAGTCCGGTCTGTTCGTCTGAAAGTATCGTATATCCGGTCTTGGGGGTGGATACGTCAAACCCCTAATAATTCTGATAAGTCGTGTCGGTGTCAAGCCCTATCACCAATCGAGAAACTATTGATCATAACCAGTAAATCCTATCATTGTTACCAAAATGTTCGATTGAAGCACATGTATAGAATACACGTGTTTTATCGAACACCCGAACGTATCAAAATATGCATACTACACCGTTTCTCCTGAACCGGGAAACCCTCTGTGTGGGACTCTGAACACTCGACAATACGCTGACAGTGAGTTTGACCACAAGTGCGTTAGTGGAACTAGCTGTACATAACGGCTACACAGGTATCTGTCGAAAGAAACCTGACAAGCAAGCTTGTCTGTATCCCTACTGAGCCTAACAGTGGCAATCTCCATACAGTCCGGTCTGTTCGTCTGAGAGTATCACAAATCAAGTTTAGGGGGTGGAAAACGTCAAACCCCTAATAACTTGATAAGTTGTGTCGATGTGGCTCAAGACCATCCGAGAAACTACTGATCAAACTATCAGTAAATATCAACTACCCTGGCCAGAGTCTTATAGAGGCCAACCGTACACATTGCGACATCGACTCCCTATACCGGGAAAGACGAATCCCTAACAATCGCTCACTGCCTCCATGTGGCTCAGGGCCGTATCCAACTAAACCTGTTTGCACAACTCCTTTGAGCCGTAGTAGGGTAGTAATCAAAGCACAGTAGGAACTCACACAAGACAAATGACGATCTCAGGTCGACAGACTAACATGTACTCATGTTACCTGATAGCTGCTATTTGACATTAGGTATAGTACCATCCAGCAACTCCCGGGGAGTCCGTCCAGTGTAACTCATAACCTAATGAGCACCTATATATTATTTATGGTGTCGTACGTCAATGGCTGTGGGACCGGCCATCTTTCCGGACAGGAATAAGAAACATATACACTAGTCTACTCTGGGGTATCGATGCCCATTCTCGATAATTCTACGACTAGGGACAAGTTTAAGGATATGCTTATAGACTACCCAGCCCCCATGAGTATGATTGCCATCACAACGCTGGTAGTCAAGCAAAGAGCCTACGGGCTCTATCAACATGTATTAGCAATACATAAAAGGAACATATACACATGTTAAGATAGATACAAACCAGATAGCATACTATCATATCGAGCAAGACTGTCGAATACATGTATATATCTCAAGCTTCCAAAATATAATATACAATCATGTATTATACAATAATGGCCTCTAGGGCATATATACCTAACAATAATTGTAGGATGACCTATACAGGTAGAACAGTCTTACTCGAAATGATAGTATGCTGTCTGGTTTGTCTTTATCATTGATGTGTATACGTTTTACTTGTTATTACGTGTCGCTAATATATAATGATTGCTAGTTGTATGTATGCCCTAGAGGCCATTATTGTACATGAGATGTATATTATAGTGGATGCTTGGACATATATAGGGAGGACTTTCTTGCTCGACATGATAGTACGCTATCTGATTGCTCTTTATCTTAACATGTACTCTTACTGTCTCTCTGTTACATGTTGATAAAGCCTTTAGGATGTGTACTTGACTACCAGGATTATGATGCAGATTATACTAGTGGGGCCTGAGTAGTCCATGAGTTCATCCTTCAATATTCCTAGTCGTGGGAGTATCGAGACGGGGCATCGATATTCCAGAGTAGACTAGCGTATATCTTCTCGACCCATGTGATAGGCGATGGATGATCCCATATCTATTAGTGTTTGACATCAGAGATGGTATACGGGTGCTCAGTGGAGACTGGGTACACTGAACGGACTCGCCGAGAACTTCTAGATGGTATTATACCTCACGTCAGATAGCAGTTCTCTGGTAACACTGGTACAGGTTAGTCTGTCGACCCGAGATCGTCATAGAGTCTTATGTGTCTCCACTGTGCTTTGATTTCCACCCTACCATGGCTCTACTGAGTCGTGCAAACAGGTGGTTTTGGGGTACAGTCCCGAGTCACATGGAGGCAATGAGCGATAGGAGGGGATTCGTCTCTCCCGGTATTGGGGGTTGATATTGCGCTATGCTCTATTGGCCATAACTGAAATCCCTAGTCATGGTAGATGAGATTTACTGATAAGTGTTATCAGTAGTTTCTCGCCCGTTATGGACCTTACATCGGCATGACTTATCAAGCTATTGGGGTCTGACGTTTACCACCCCAAGGCGAGATATGCGACATATCAGACGAAGAGACCGGACTGTATGGTAGTGTTACTGATTGGATTCGTGAGAGTATAAGCAGGCTTACTTGTTGATCTTCTGATCGCTCAATACCCGGGTGGCCGTTATGTTTAGCAGGCCTCTTGCGGCTTATGGGTGTTTGATATGATCATCACCTACTGCCGGCGTATTGACGAGTCTTTAGAGTCCTACACAGAGGTTTCCTGGCTCAAGCGAAACGGAGTAGGAGCACATATGTGATATGTGCGGGACCGAGATTAATAAGTGTATGTAATACCGTGTTCTATTCTCGTAATTTGTGTCATCGGTCGGTTATATATAATATAGCCGGTTTATCGAATCAAGTGTTGATTAGATGAATTGATACACATGATATTAGTCGGTTGTATGTGATATAGCCGGATTATTAAATCAAGTGTTGATTTAATAATCTAATGTATAATTATATATTTGATATATTAATTTACATTAACTACTATTAGCTCGCTTAAGATTTCTTTTCTCACTTGATTGTGCATTAGTATATATGTAATATATATTAGTGCACATTTTTTGTGTCATGCTAGATGCCACATGCTACATGGGTGTATGAGACTCATACCACGCTTATAATAATGTGAGGGTTTTATTTATTTAAAATAAATCAAAATTGGTTGGAAATTTTCGCATGGTTGAAGCTTGTAGAAGCTTGTGGAACCATTGACCAAGTCCACTCTTTTTGTTTTACTTGTACATATTTATTAACCTAACCATTATTGTAACCCATGGTTTATTCTCTACATAGGTTAGTGTATGACACTAACTCACCCATGGTTGCTATTCTCACCTCATGGGGTTTCATTTTCTCATCTTGATCATTTTTATCTTCTTCCTCATGAAAGCTTTCTAGCTTTTAAAATGGTGAGAAAATATTGTGAGAAAATAAAATCTAGAGTGAGCTCATTTCCTACTTTATCATCCTACACTACTAGCCATTTAGTATAGGGTGTTCTCTTCACAAAGTTCATCACCTAGTGAAGAGGTAGCTTGGGTTTGAGTCTTCTCGACGTAGATCATCTTCAACTTCGAAGACTTCGAGCAAGCTCGTTCATTTCTCCAAGAGAACTCATACTAGAGTTCGGGAGATCACTACTCGCAGCGAAGGGACTACTACACGGAGCTTTAGAAGTGAAGGACTGGTCTACAAAGGTTGTATTCCTTGTTCCCTTCTTGTAATGTTTGATTGCATGTTTGGATTGTCTAGTTACTCTAGCTTGATCCTTGTTAAGGGTTCTTTGGCATATTAGAATTTTTGAAATTGGCATGCTTGATCTCTTGAAAACCCAATAGGGTGCTGAAGAACCCCAACAGTGGTATCAGAGCCGGGCTAGAGTATTAGACGATGTTTGTTAGATTACGAAACCGAAACTACTCCGAAACTTGAAACATCGAAACCTGGTTTCTGTCAATTTTTATATGGCCTCTAAAATTTTTTTAAACAAGTGCTGAATGTTGTATGAGATATTACACGAACACATATAAAATTTAAGTCCATTTGGTAGAAATTTGGCCGGCCAGACAAGAGGAAAAACCGGTGAGCTCGGCCCAAATAGGGTATTTTGGCCTCAAATGTTTTCTATGTTCCAGGCTCTGGGGTTTAGTATTTCAGGTATTGTTTGTTTTTTCTAATATTTCATGTGATGCAGTCTTACTGTATAGGCAACTCGGAGTGTTTCGTATTCATAGTTTAACATTGGTTTCGGGTTTTCACATGTTATCTAGGCGAAGTTAAAAAGTTCGAACGAATGTCAAAAACCCATTTTTCCAAGTTTAGGGTATTCGGAAAATCATGCAAGTTATTCTGTGGACCTTCTAGAAGAATGAAACCCTAACTCGACATAATGACCATGGAACCGCTTTCAAACATTAGGGTTTGCGGTAGTTCCGCGGTGCCATTAATGAGGTTTGGATCTGCCCTTCTATGGTTGGTGCATAGGTGTTGTGGCATATTCTGGATATTATTAAACTGTGCTCAAGTGTTGAGCTCTCGGAGAATTGTGGGACTTTGATTAGTCCATCGAAAAGTTTAACGTCGTCCAGATATTTGTGATGGGATACAGTACTTGGAATCCGCATAATTTGAATTTTAATAAATCTAGCAATTTAGTCTCATTTGATCGGTTGCCACGGGATTTTGATGTGATCAAAAGTCCGTCGCAATCATGTAGCATACGCGGATACTCGCCGGGTAACCTTACTAGATAGCCATGCCCCATAGCCCCGACCAAGTGACTGTAAGAGAACTCCGTTGCCAAAAGCATCCGTCCGGGTGCTCGCGGCCATGGTGTTCCGCCTAAGTGCACTTCGTCGTCGGTATCGGGGGTGCGGCCATCTACTAAAGTTTCCGACGAGCATTCGATCGGGATGTCGGGAATCTTATTGAATTGCCCAACTTGTTATTAGAAAGTGTTTTCAATATCGAGACTAAAATACGGGGTTTATAATTGTTAGGCATGCGGTGTTGTTCATATCAGATTTTTGCATTTTCATATCGTCCATTCTTGATCGCATTGCATATAGGTAGGTACTTTTGATCCGTGTTTGCTAAATAATTGCAGCTTACAGGTTCTCAGCTCTTTACAGTGAAATTCATGAAAAGTCGCAACAAATGCAGGACTACGACCAATAACAGATAAATACTGATCTCCGCTCACTATCCGTATGATGGCACATACCAGTTCAAGGGACAAAATAGCAAATCATTGGTCATTTCATGCACAAAGCACAAGGGCAGCACAAGATCCAAGACTTCAACGCGGAGCTCAAAAAAACCAAGGCAAAAAGTCCACAACTTTTCATCTTTTACACTGCTGAAAATCTGGGAGAAAACTGAAGAGATTCTGAGAAACCAACTATACCAAACAGATGAGAACAGCAACATGGAAAAACCCAGAAAAAATGACACTGCAATCCAACTAAACGGCCGCGGATCCGCAGCTAATGTGCCACTTATGCGGCGGATCCGCGGCCGAGTCAACTCAGTGTTGACTCGGTTTTTTAGGGTATTTTTGTAACTTCATTTTGGCTCAGATTGTATCCCTAGGGTTTCATTTGCCTGCCTATAAATAGCCCAGATCAGAGCCAAGTAAAGGGGGTGCTTTTCTTTGTATTAGATTTTAGGATAAGATTTTGTAGTTCTTCTTCCTCTTCATCTTTCTTCATTAAAATTAGTGAGCTTCATGAGTGATAATGAATAAAAGAAAAGTTTTTTTTATTAACTTGCATGTCTTGTAATTATTCTATTATCTTGCTTGTAATTTTCTTTTGTTAAATTAGTTGTTGTTATTTGTTTGTTTGCTTTCTTTCTTCTTCTCTTTTCCTTTATCCTTACAACAATGATACTTAAGTATGATCCTTACCAAAGTGAGGTCTCAAATAGCTAGTTGTGATTTTCTAACCCCAATTCTTTCTACCTTCTTTCTTTGTTTTATTTTATTTTCCTTTTTTAATGGATGAGTAGTTTCTCACTTGTTAGGGTAGGATGAGGGAAGTTTGAGAGAAGGAAATCTCTCTCACTCTTTTCTTTGCCCAACATCTTAAATCGGACTCCCGTTAATTAAACCACAATTCGCTCCCTACGGCACCCTATCCTACATGATAGCGGTGATATCCTAGTGAGACCGGTTGTGGTTGAATTAACCGGAGGTTAAGGCTAAGAGCCAAGAACGAACGGAAAAGGACTAAAAGGAAGGAAGTAAGCATTGGAAAGCCTAGCTTATACTCGCAAGTTTCCTTCCTAGTCGTGCTAATCCCCGTTGTTGCCGATTACCGTAACACCGATATTAAGAGTGGCGACGAAAGAAGTGAGCGACTCCTAACTCAAACTAACCTAAGTCTAACCCTAACAAGCTCTCTTTATACATATTTTAGCACATAGTGAAACTAAACAAATCTGGACAAATTGGACTTAACTCGATAAAACACTAAGAAGAAGATTCCCATCTTCCTGCGGACAACCCGTACTCAACCGGCTAGCTACCAAGTGAAACCGTCTTGATTGCGGTAATTAAAACTAAGCACGCAAAAAAATCTAATAATCAAATGGCGCCGTTGCCGGGGAGACGGTAGTTTATTTCTTTGTGTAATTTCGGGTTAATTTGTGAATATATCTAAAACCAAAAACAAAAAAAATATATACTGTAAAAATCATCTTGTTATTTTTTGATTCCTTTTTGGGCAAGTGTGCAGGATAGGAAGAAGGTCAAGTTCAGTGCCAAAGTCGTGGGGAGTTAGAACCATATCTCGCGGCTACACCGCGGCGGATCAAGACGGAACCACGACTTGCTGTAAAATTCTGGAACAAATTCAGTGACCAAATCAAGATTCAGGGGCTCAAAACAGGAAGAGGAGACGTCACTTAGCACAAAGAATAAGTTTGAAGGTTCAACTCCACTGTTCAGCCGCGGAACCGCGGCAGAAGTGCAAGTTTGACCGCGGAACCGCGGTCAACTTGTGACATCAGCACTCAAAAACTCTCTATGAGTATTCCATTCCTCTTCCCCTCTCCTCTGAACTCTACTAAACTATTCTTTCTGCAGTATTCTTTGCACAAACTCTTTTCCCCTCTCCAATAAAAATGTTTTTGTGCAGGATTCTTTGCGCCGCCGCCAAATAAATTTTTTTTGCAAGTGTTTTAGATTTTTGTTTGTTACTGTTTTGCATAAATAATACGGACTTTAAGGGGCTATAACACCAATTCAGATTGGGTGGGGATTTCATCACCCTTCCTAAGACCCCAAAAATCACTAAAAGCATACGCATTACCCTTGAGCTTAATAAAAAATATCTAGACTCAGCCAATTAAGGATTGTCGTGCTCAATAGGACAGAGGAAGGTTGTGGGTATTCGATCGTTTATCTAAACTTGACTTTGTGGTGCCTAGGCTAGACAAGTGAGAAAGGTAATTTTAAAAGACCCGTCTCACGGTTATTCGTGAGCGGAACCCTCCTTTCCTCACTTGTGCTTACCTAGCCACAATTGGCAGCGAAGAGACGATTTGAGAGTTATCTCACAACTTGTCACTTTGGAACAGTTAGGAGCAGTCTAGTGGACTTTGAAGACCAAAGCTCTAGGTATGATTGTGCATGTTTTGACTGTGATTGTGTGAAGTTGTGCCATAAGTCCGTGCATATTTTTGCAAAACTCTTTCTAAAAAACAACAAAACAAAAACTTTTATAAAAACTTGCCCTTTGACGCCAGAATCCCATTTTCACCCACCTTTTATCCGCATTTCTCCATTGACGTTTTCTTATGCTCACTTTCTACGCTTTGACTATACTAAACTCGTTTAGTGTATGTCCGGTTGGACTCGGGACACTAGTGCCCGCCTAGTCCGCATTACGTTAGTCGCTACCGACTACGCGATCGACTCCGACGTCGAAACTCCTTCCACGCCTCTTTCATCCCTACCTTTGCCAGCCAACTCCGACGTTGACCAGGATTCTGTTCATACATCTTCACCATCACCATCACCAAATTCTTCTTCTGAGATGTCAGGATTTCCTCTTAACATCCCTTTACCTCCCCCGGGATTGATTCCACCTCATCTGGGTGCGAATAACCCGCAACCACCTTGTGTTGTAGCGCCACAGCGAATCGCGCTCCAGGATCGTTTCTATCCTACCCGCTCTGCACTTCCAACCTGCCTTTCACTTCCGCCGGCCAATGGGGATAATTTCAAAATTAAGCCCCACTTCATCAATATGTTGCCCAAATTTCACAGGCTGGAATCCGAAGATGCCTACATCTTCATCAACAAATTCCAGAACGTCTGTGCAATGATGAAGACAACCCAACTGTCCGACGATGTTATACGGCTACGAGTCATTCCTTTCACTCTGTGTGACCTTGCTGAGAAGTGGCTGTATAGCACTGCATCGCATTCCATAACCAGTTGGGATGAGTTTGTAAAAGCGTTCCTTAAAAAATTTTACCCAAATCACAAAACCGCGAGAATCCGAAACGAAATCAACCAATTCTCCCAGCTTCATACCGAACCTTTTTAGAAGTGCTTTGACCGATACAAAGACCTTCTTGTTCAGTGCCCTCATCACGGTATTGAGAGATGGCAACTTTGCCAGACCTTATATGAGGGCCTGAATCCAGCAACTAAGCAATTGCTGGAGACCATTTGTCAAGGCCATTTCCTATCCAAATCTGACGAGGAAGCTTGGAAATTCTTCGACGATCTTGCGGAACAGACGCTTCAGTGGGAGAGCACACGACCGAACACTTCTTCTTCTGCTACTTCTCCCGGTCTCTCTGAGGCAGGCATCAACTCGATATCTCAATTGCAATCAAGGCCAAGATGGCAGCAATCACACGAAAACTGGAAGCAATTGAGAGCAAATTCTCATCTCCTTCTCCTGCCCCTGCTCTTCGCCCTCGTACCGTTTGTGCTTGTTGTTCTGATCCATCCCATTTGACCGAAGAGTGTCCTTACAACCCACCTTCTCAAGGACAGGATCAGTTCAATGCTGCATTTCAGCAAAGACCGAGAAATGATCCATACTCTTCCACTTACAATCCCGGTTGGAGGAACCACCCCAATTTCGCTTGGAATCAGAACCAGCATCAATTCCAAGGCCACAACAACTTCCAGATGCCTCCTCCTCCTCAACAACAAGCTCGACAATAAACTCAACATCAATATCAGCAGCCCTTCCAACCCCAACCTTTTCAAAATCTGACGAACAACTTTGCACCCAACAATTCTTTTCCTCAAAACAACTTTGTTCCGTCAAACAACGATAAGGTTTCCTCGCAAGAACGGAGTCTGGAGGCATTTGTAAAGCAATCGACTCAATCCACCGCCAACATCCAGTCTTCTATTCAGTCTTTGGTGCAACACACTGCTGCACACGGGCAAAGCATCAAGACCATCGAAGCCCAGATTACACAACTGAATGCAACTTTAAGCGAGCGAGAGAAAGGGAAGGTTCCATCTCAACCACTCCCAAATCCTGCTCACCCACATAATGTACATGTTGCTCTTGAACAACAAAACCATAATGTGAGTGCCGTGACTACATTAAGATCTGGAAGGATGCTGCACAACAACATTGGCACGC
The DNA here is from genome assembly GCA_030015575.1 of Agapanthus africanus. Lineage (NCBI taxonomy): Eukaryota > Viridiplantae > Streptophyta > Magnoliopsida > Asparagales > Amaryllidaceae > Agapanthus > Agapanthus africanus. The sequence continues at coordinate 628,842,645 of CM057337.1, read as the reverse complement.
GGATAGATGATGACACCCCGGCCGCTTCTTCTTCTTCTTCTTCTTCTTCTTCTTCTTCGTCTTCTGAGCCTATTCTCCCTTCTTCAAAAGGCTCTTCTTCTTCCTCTGCTCCGAACGGACCCACATCTCACTCCACGAAGACTCCAGCTCCGGGATCCGTTCCAACTCTACAATCTCCTCCACAAGTATTGGACTCAACCAATTTAAAAAGCGTTCCATTTCCAAACCAGTTGAGGTCCAATAAACAAAATCCATAAATGGAGAAAATTCTGGAGTTGTTTAAGTAGGTTAACATCAACATTCCCCTCTTAGATGCAGTCCAACAAGTCCCTTCCTACGCAAAAATCTTGAAGGACTTATGCACTAAGAAAAGGAAATCTCAGGTACCCAAGAAGGTTTTCTTAGCCAGTGCTGTGAGTGATGCTCTTACCCAAGCTTTACCTAAAAAATGGAAGGACCCTGGCTGTCCTACAATTTCAATAACCATTGGGGATAAGAACATCAACCGCGCACTTTTGGATCTTGGTGCCAGTGTTAACCTTCTTCCGTATTCTGTATATGAGCAACTAGGTGTAGGAGAGTTGAAACCCACACACTGTACTCTCCAAATGGCCGACCGATCTATCACCCATTCTAGGGGTGAGCTAGAGGATGTGTTAATCAAGGTTGGGGACTTCATATTCCCCGTTGACTTCATTGTTTTAGACACACAACCTGTAGCTAACCCCCGGAATCAAATTCCGGTGATACTCGGTTGCCCATTCCTTGCAACCTTAAATGCTATGATCAATTGTCGAAATGGTTCGATGAACCTATCTTTTGGAAACATGACAATTGAACTCAACATTTTTAGGTTGGGAAATCAGCCCTCCGAACCTAATGCTCATATACTAGACGCTTGTTCGATCCAGGAGATCACCCCAGAGGACCGTGAATTCGAGGAGTTTTTGTTCGATCACAGCAATCTTGACGCCACTAGTGCGTTCCTCTTTGAACCTGCTGCTGTTTCCGCTCCCGACAATGATTATGAGTGTTTCACTTTAACGATCTTGGCCTATCGCCACCCGAGCTTGAATCTTTTGAATTTCCGGATGTGTTAGCTGAACCATCCAACTCGGTCGCTTACACTCGTTTTGAGCCTCTACTGGAATCCTTTGAGTTCGAGACATTTTCGCCGATCTTGCCTTCAATCGTTTCACCTCCAACGCTCGAACTCAAGTCGTTACCGTCTCACCTCAAGTATGCTTACTTAGGTGAGAACGAGACCCTCCCTATCATCATCTCGGCTTCTCTAGCTCAAGAGCAGGAGAAAGCCCTTCTCACGGTCTTGCACAGCAATCGACAAGCTTTTGGCTGGACAATGGCGAACATCAAGAGGATTAGTCCCATGATAGTTGAACATCACATTCATATGATGGATGATGCCAAACCAGCCCGGGATCCACAAAGGCGACTTAATCCAGTCATGAAGGAGGCTGTGAGAAAAGAGATCATCAAATGTCTAGTTAGTGGTACCATTTACCCTATCTCTGATAGCCAGTGGGTCAGTCCCATACACGTTGTCCCCAAGAAGTCGGGCATAACGGTCATCACCAACGAGGCGAACGAGTTAATCCCTACTCGCACCCAAACTAGGTTGCGAGTATGCATTGATTATAGAAAACTCAACGCCGCAACGCGGAAGGACTACTTTCCGCTACCATTCATTGACCAAATGCTCGAACGATTGGCTGGACACGAGTACTACTGTTTTCTGGACGGCTACTCCGGCTACAACTAGATTCCCATTGCCGAGAAAGACCAGGATAAAACCACATTCACCTGTCCTTTCGGCACGTTTGCATATCGCCGCATGCCCTTTGGGATATGCAATGCGGCCGCTACCTTCCAGCGGTGTATGATGGGAATTTTCTCGGACATGGTGGAGAAATTTTTGGAGATATTCATGGATGATTTCTCCATCTTTGGCGATTCCTTTGACGAGTGTCTGCAGCATCTCGACGCTGTCCTTACCCAGTGTAAGGAAAAAAACCTCACTTTGAACGGGAGAAGTACCACTCTTCATGGTAAGGTATTGTCCTAGGACATATCATTTCGCAAAACGACATTGAGGTTGACAAAGCGAAGATTGAATTCATTTCCAATCTCCCTCCTCCCAGATGCGTCAGAGGCATCCGAGCTTTCCTTGGCCATGCCAGTTTCTATAGACGGTTTATCAAGGACTTTAGCAAGATTACTAGACCTTTGACTTTTCTGCTGGCCAAGGATACCACATCTACTTCAATTCGAGCTGTGTGACTGCGTTCGAATCACTAAAAAGCTCACTCACTTCTGCTCACGTTCTTTCTTCTTGTGACTGGACGTATCCCTTTGAGATTATGTGCGATGCATCTAACTTTTCTATTGGTGCGGTCATAGGACAGCACATTGATAAAATGCCGCACGTAATCCACTATGCTAGCCGAACCCTGAATGATGCCCAACTGAATTATACAACAACCGAGAAGGAATTCTTGGCTGTTGTGTTTGCATTAGAAAAATTCAGGCCTTACTTGATCGACTCTCCAGTCATTGTCTACACAGACCATTCAGCTCTACGCCATCTTTTTGCAAAGAAGGACGCAAAATCTCGGTTGATACGTTGGATCCTCTTACTTCAAGAGTTTGACCTTGTCATCAAGGACAAAAGAGGATGTGAAAATGTAATCGCCGACCATCTTTCATGACTTCCTTCTTCACCGACGCTTCCACTTCCAATCAACGACGTTTTTCCGGATGAACAACTCTTAACAGTATCGTGCGAACCTTGGTTCGTAGATATTGTAAACTATTTGGCAACAGGATTACTACCGAACGAATGGTCAAGTCAGGACAGACTTCGATTTTTATCCCAAGTAAAACACTTTTACTGGGACGAACCCTATCTGTTCAAGTACTGTCCCAACCAGATTATTCGTCGGTGTGTTCCTGATAATGAGTTCAAGAGTGTGCTGTCATTTTGCCACGATCAAGCGTGTGGCGGGCATTTTGGCCCAAGAAAGACAGCCGAGAAGATCTTGCAGTGTGGCTTCTACTGGCCACAACTCTTCAAAGACGCTCATGATTACTGCAAGACTTGCTTCCGGTACCAACACTTGGGCCGGATATCCAGGAGAAATGGGATGCCGCTCCAACCAATCTTGGTTTTCGAGATTTTCGATATTTGGGGAATTGATTTCATGGGGCCGTTTCCCAGCTCTTTTGGGAACTTGTATATTCTTCTAGCTGTTGATTATATCTCTAAGTGGGTCGAGGCTGTGCCAAGACGGACGAACGACAACAAAGTTATCGTTAGATTCCTTAAGGAAAACATCTTTTCCCGGTTCGGACACCCCCGGCGATCATTAGCTACAATGGAACGCATTTCTGTAATAGGACTTTCGAGACCTTGATGCGGAAATACTCCATTAATCATAAGCTATCCACACCCTACCACCCCCAAATATGTGGGCAAGCCGAAGTTTCTAATCGGCAAATCAAGTAGATATTGGAGAAAACGGTTTCCAAGAACCGTAAGAATTGGTCTTTGAAACTCACTGATGCCCTTTGGGCATTTCGAACTGCTTATAAGACTGGTCTTGGCATGTCTCCTTATCGGCTTGTTTACGGAAAGGCTTGCCACCTTCCAGTGGAAATCGAGTATCGCGCATTTTGGACGATCAAAGAGCTGAATTTAACCCTTGAAGATGCGGGCAGCCATCGGAAGCTGCAGCTCAACGAACTGAACGAGCTTTGGGATGAAGCTTATGAAAACGCGGTTGCCGTTAAAAACCGAACGAAGGTGTTTCATGATAAACACCTTACGCGAATAACTTTCACACCTGGTCAACAGGTACTTCTTTACAACACCCGACTACATTTCCATCCTGGTAAGCTCAGATCTCGCTGGAAAGGACCTTTTTTTGTGCGGACTGTATATCCGTACGATGCGGTGGATTTGGAAAATCCAGAGGACGGTTCACTATTCAAAGTGAACGGACACATGGTAAAACTTTTCCTCACCGCAGACCCATTGGAGGAGCTCTTGATGTTGCAGGAGTCGGTTTACATTTGACTCATTTTCCTCCGCTTACCACCAAACTTCGGTTATCCAACCATAAACAGTGGAAACACTGTTTCAAATAAGTTTGGGGGTATGTACATACCATTTTGTTTTTTCTGTGAAATTCCCACTTGTAATAATTTGTAAAATAAAATAAAAAATTTAGGGGGTGTGTTTTTGTAAATGTACAGAACCATAAATAAATAAAATAAAACAAAAATTTTTCTTTTATTTAATTATTCTTTTTGGGGGGGCTTTTGTACAAATGACCAACAGCCCCTATAAATACACCCTCGACCTTCTTCTGTCATTTACCGAGCCCTAATTCTAACCCTAAAGCAAAACCCTAGCCGCCACAGGAATCTTCAGCGCCGATCTCCCCACTCAGCCGCGGAACCGCCGCCGAAGCCCCTGTTCAACCTCGCAGCCGCCGCCTCCTTGCCGCGTCGCCCTACGAAAATTTCAGAAGAGGTTTGCAATTCTTTTTTCCCTCTTTGTCGATTTAAAAATTCTGCATTTGCTCTCTTTCATGGCCCCTACTTTGCAATTTAAAAGGGATTTCTCCCACTTATTTGCGCATGACTTGTACGGTAGCTATTTCAGCGACGAGATTCGAAAGCGCGGATGGAATTTTCTGTTATTTAACCATCCGAACGCATTCGCGCTTCCGGATCTTGTTGCGCGTTTCTATGATAGTGTGGAGGAGGGATGTTTAGCACAATACGGGTACATACGATTACTGTGGGGGGATCGGGAAATTATAATCGATAGGGACTCCATTCATGAAGTCACTTTAATACCACGAATCCCCGTCCACGATCATCCCCTCCGCTTTGAGGACTACCTACCCTTAATCGGTGATGACTGTTCTAGGGAGCCTAGGAAAGGTATTCATGCTCGCACGCTTTATGCAAATGTTTTAACAGTGTGTCGTTGGGCACAAAACAACATTTTCGGCAGTTCGCACAACACCACATTTTTTACCCCAGCCCTTCACATAGTGCACACATTAATGATCAGAAACCCTAGCTATGACATGTGCACTGTGTTGCTAGGCGCCTGCAAGAGGGCTGCCAATTATCTATGCCCGATATTGGTGACAGAACTGTGTCGCCATTTCCTTCCTGTTGAGGAATTTGAAATTTACATGCATGGTGTGGTTCTCATTCAACCCCTTCTTGAGGGTGTCTCCACATCCTACACACGACTTCATGTATTATGGTCGCACACCAAGCCGGCCGAAGATATGATGGCCAAGATACCCAGCTCGAGCTCCACAGCGAGCGATGAAGAGCGAGCCCCTGCTGCGCAAGCACGCTTGATACGACGTACCCACAGAGGGGTAGAACGAGTGTTAGGGATGCTGACAAACTTTGATCAGCGACTGACGAGTCTGGAGCAGGGAATGTCCACCCTACTGGCAAGAGAGGAACGAGCACGATCAAGGAGTCGGGGGACAAAGAGGGAAGAGGCTAGAATAAGTGAGGCCGCGTCTAGAAGACGCCACAGGGACCAGTGAGGACACTGCTGTCAATAAGTTTGGGGGTGAGGTTTGGTTGTAAATAGTTATCTTTGCATTGCATGTGCACATTTTCTTATTTTTTGTAAATATTTGTTTTCTTTGCATATTTAATTCCGTATCGCATTTTTCCGCATTGCATCTTTATAAAAAATATATAAAAAGAAAAAAATAAAATAAAATAAAAAATTTTATAAAAAATTTGAAAATTTCAATATTGGCCATATTTGACTCGAGTTCGACATGACGGTTGACTAGTTAGAAAAAAACTAGATCCTAAAGTTAGTAAATTAAAAACCCTAAAAATAACCTTCCTTGAAGTATAACTGTAGAAAATATACGGCCTTACAGTTTATTTAGAAATAAGCAAATTTTGAGTTCAGTTCTTGGACTAAGTCGAAATGAGGGAAGAGTATTGAAAGCTCTATTTGAAGTGTAAGTCTGAAAAATAATTCTGAACCTTAAGTCCAAATTCTGAAAATGTATACCCTACAAATCGCACATACATGCACCTTGAAACTTGGGATAGTAGAGAATACCTATAAATACTCTTGCCTGAAAGCCTGGTATGAAAGAAAAAAAATGGCATTTAAAGCTAACCACCAAAAGAGTATCATTGAAAAATATATCCGGTCTTGAAATAAATATAAAAAAATACAAGACCTGGAAACTGCTATTTACGCTTTAAGCCCATATATTTAGTAATCGGATGTTAGTGCCTCAAGAAGTATTAATGGTCGCATGAAAGATGTATGAGCAAAACCGTCCATCATTAATGAAAAGAAGTAGTACTAGGTATTAAGGCAAGGGTATTATAGCTTGAATTGAATTTCCAAGTGTAAGGGTGATAATTTCACACACGTAGGGGTATATGATCAGAGTTTGGAGGAGAGCTAAGAATGAAAAATAGGGCTTATATCTTCAGTAGAGATGATAAAAATTCCGGATTTGAGATGGTGTTTTAGAAGGAAAACTCGAGAGATACTGAGAGCTTTATGAACTGGCAAAACGTATAGGATCTTAAGTTAAATGAAAAGAAAGTGTGAAAAATATGGGTTGATAATTTCTAAGTTAAAGATGATAGAGTTTCTTGCTAGAATACTGAATTGTAGAATTAGAGTCAAAGGCCAATTTGATCGTATTTTGTGGGTAGTATCCGCTGAAAACCCTCAGGAGACAACACTCCTCCTCTAGGTAACTTAGAGGTTTAACGGCTTGTTGCATGAGCTCGGTGCAATCGTGTTCCCTGCGAAAGTAAGATTAGAATTTTTTGTGAATAAAATGGTTTTGCTCAGGACGAGCAAAACATAAGTTTGGGGGTATTTGTTCATATCAGATTTTTGCATTTTCATATCGCCCATTCTTGATCGCATTGCATATAGGTAGGTACTTTTGATTCGTATTTTCTAAATAATTGCAGATTACAGATTCTCAACTCTTTACAGTGAAATTCATGAAAAGTCGCAACAAATGCAGGACTACGACCAACAACAGATAAATACTGATCTCCGCTCACTATCCGTATGATACCGCATCCCAGTTCAAGGGACAAAATGGCAAATCATTGGTCATTTCATGTATAAAGCACAAGGGCAGCACAAGATCCAAGACTTCAATGCGGAGATCAAGAAAACCAAGGCAAAAAGTCCACATCTTTTCATCTTTTACACTGCTGAAAATCTGGGAGAAAACTGAAGAGATTCTGAGAAACCAACTATACCAAATAGATGAGAACAACAATATGGAAAAACCCAAAAAAAATGACACTGCAATCCAACTAAATGGCCGTGGATCCGCAGCCAATGTGCCACTTATGCGGCGGATCCGCGGCCGAGTAAACTCAGTGTTGACTCGGTTTTTTAGGGTATTTTTGTAACTTCATTTTGGCTCAGATTGTATCCCTAGGGTTTCATTTGCCTGCCTATAAATAGCCCAGATCAGAGCCAAGTAAAGGGGGTGCTTTTTTTGTATTAGATTTTAGGATAAGATTTTGTAGTTCTTCTTTCTCTTCATCTTTCTCCATTAAAATTGTAGTGAGCTTCATGAGTGATAATGAATAAAAGAAGAGTTCTTTTTATTAACTTGCATATCTTGTAATTGTTCTATTGTCTTACTTGTAATTTTCTTTTGTTAAATTAGTTGTTGTTTGTTTGTTTGCTTTCTTTCTTCTTCTCTTTTCCTTTATCCTTACAACAATGATGCTTAAGTATGATCCTTACCAAAGTAAGGTCTCAAATAGCTATTTGTGATTTTCTAACCCCAATTCTTTCTACCTTCTTTCTTTGTTTTATTTTCTTTTCTTTTTTAATGGGTGAGTAGTTTCTCACTTGTTAGGGTAGGATGAGGGAAGTTTGAGAGAAGAAAATCTCTCTCACTCTTTTCATTGCCCAACATCTTAAATCGGACTCCCGTTAATTGAACCACAATCCACTCCTTACGGCACCCTATCCTACATGATAGCGGTGATATTCTAGTGAGACCAGTTGTGGTTGAATTAACCGGAGGTTAAGGCTAAGAGCTAAGAACGGACGGACAAGGACCAAAAGGAAGGAACTAAGCGTTGGAAAGCCTAGCTTATACTCGCAAATTTCCTTCCTAGTCATGCTAATCCCTATTGTTGTGGATTACCGTAACACCGATATTAAAAGTGGCGACGAAAGAAGTGAGTGAATCCTAACTCAAACTAACCTAAACCTAACCCTAACAAGCTCTCTTTATATATATTTTAGTACATAGTGAAACTAAACAAATCTGGACAAATTGGACTTAACTCGTTAAAACGCTAAGAAAAAGATTCACATCTCCCTGCGAACGACCCGTACTCAACCGGCTAACTACCAAGCGAAACCGTCTTGATTGCGGTAATTAAAACTAAGCACGCAAAAAAATCTAACAATCAGATGTCTAAGGAATTCATATTGTTAGGCATGAAATTCGGAATATGAGATATTTCGGGTTTATGATGTATAAGGTGGTTGCGGATTCCAACTGTTGTAATTTTCATTTTCTTTTCTACGACCGTAAGTGTAATATGTGGTGTATCGCCGGTTTCGTTGCTATACTTCAACGACAATTGGGATACGCATATTTACTTACGTTGATGACATGTGATCTTATGTGTTGCTGTGATATGTTATATTGGATCGTCGTGTTTGAATAGCAGGGTTTTTTTATGTGAGATGAGAGTTTTTCTTTTTCATTCATGTAAAAATTTGTATTTAATATTCTTTTATTGGGGCACTTCCGTATTGAGGAAGATGTCACCGTCGATGTATATTATTTACTTTTCCGCATTAGGATATACCCAAGGAGGGGAGCAAAAGTAACCGGGTTCTAGAGTCCAGTGGGAGGACATCTCGAGGAGTCGTGTCCGGGTCTCCTAACTCTAGAATTGATAGGGTTGCTTGCTGCTCTCGTAGGGGTCTTGAGATGTGGGATTGGCTATTCATCACGACCGTGGAATCCATGTTTTATACAGGCTTAAATTAAAACCCGGAAATTCTAGTATATCCAATATTTCATATGTTGTCTTCTGCTGCTGATATTCTGTGATGTGATCACTTTATATTCTGAGATGGATACATTATATTATATATGAGATATATAATAGACGTTGCTTATATTTTTCACCCGCGCTAGCCCTGCCCCGCTCTGCCGTTAGTTACCTAACCTAACGGTGCACGACGGGACTTCGTGGCGGATGCGGATGGTATAAGCGTACGTTGTATTTATCTGTGATGCTTAGGTAACTTAAATGATGAGACATTCATTAACGAGATTAATGAAAGAAAATAAACCTAATGATGTTGTAGAATCGAATTTGAAACCCACTCGGCTTTTTACGAAAAAGCAAAGTTTCAAAATGCGGAGCTTAAGCCACTCCTTTTAAAACCATTTGATTCTACAACGATATCAAGTTCAAAGCGTTAAAGGTTTTCTTAAAAACCATCCGCAACCCTCCGTCATTTTAGGAAGTAGATTACTTAGTATTCGTACTGCGTATGTTGATTATAGTCAAGGTGTAGTGTACGGTAGCTAAGTGATGTCTTCGTACACAGCATATGATGTGATTAATTAGGACAGTCATGTGATTATGTTAATTATAATTAAGGGTCATATGGGTGGGTCTAATTAATCAAGAAATGACGGGTAAAACTTGACTAGTGCTTATGATATGTTGATCATAGTCAAGGTCATAAGTGCTAGGGGTAAAAACCATTATCGGGAGTTTCAAGTGTTGAAATTTGCAATGAGATTGCATACCTTCTATGAGATAGTTGGATCCTGATACCCACTGCGAGTAATTGTTACTCCTAGGAGAGTTTTGCACTTTACAATTAGCCGATCAAGTAGGTGTCTAGAAAGGTTTCAACGGGGTTACGCCCCTGGGAAAACGAGATTTATTTTAATTAGGTCCGTGCGAAAGCACAGAGAACCTCCCTCAAAGTACCGGCACTGGCCTGGCTAAAAAATTTGCGAACTTGTAGGGTGTAATTAATCCCGGCTAGTCTTTCCTTTTAAGATTTGAAGGAAGATTTAATAAAAACAGTGGGATCCATCCTGATTAGATAAAATATATAACCAATCTGATCTTGCAAGAGCGCACGCAGAGTGTTTCTTCTCTCTCTCTCCAGGTAGCGACCATGTCACGCCTTAATCAAGATAATAATATGGATGTATTGACCGAACCCGCTTGTTATACTGAGCTAGGAAACGTTGATCCCGCTCAAACTTTTAATTGTTATAAGACCGAGCAGGTAATAGGGGAATACCAGGATTCCCATGCCGCCCAAACGAAGAAAGTGCATGATTGATGTATCTTCTTCGGGTGTGTTCGTTATAGCGAACTGTTTCTCAGTATCCTCTACGTCCTGGGTATTTGATACCGGATCAGGATCTCGCATATGTAATCTATTACATGGGCTACAGAACTGGGAATGGGTGATATGTCTCTAAGTATAGAGAACGGTGCAATTGTTGCAGCCAAGGTATTGGCAGTTATCATCTTGTATTACCAAATGGTAATACATTGATTCTGAACGAATGTTATTAGATACTGAACCTGATATGCAACATTATATCAGTCTTTTTATTTAATAAAGAATGATATAATTTTGTATTGTTGGATAATATTTTGAATATTTCCTATATCAAGAGTTGATCAGTTCAGGCACGTTATCTAATAACATATACGTTCTAAATCAAACCACAGTTCTTAACGTACAGAACACACACAAGAGGAAGAGTTCAAAAATGAATAAATCCTACTTATGACATTGTAGACTATGTCATATCAATGCGACCCGACTAGCTAAGTTACATTAAGATGCATATTTAAATCAGTTTGAATTTATATCTTGTGAAACTTGCCAGTCATGTCACAAAGATAAGATGACCATAGCTCCGTTTACTTGAAACAGAAAAAGGGTTAGTAAACTCTTGGGACTGATTCATGATGATGTATGCGGTCCCCTGTCTACACATACCAAGACTGGTTCTTTGTACTTCATTATATTCGCTGATGATCTCTCAGGATTCAGAAATGTATTCCTGTTGAAACACAAGCCTGAAGCTTTTGAGAAATTCAATGAATATAAATCCGAAGTAGAGAACCAAAACGGGTATAAGTATTATGTCCTTTGATGGGATCAGGGAGGAGAATACTTGTGCATGGAATTCTTGGACTATTCTAAAGGAGAATGAGATTCTCTCTCAGCACTACTCCTCCGTATACACCATAGCACAACGATGTATCGGTGCGGAGCAATCGCACCCTATTAGATTTGGTGCGCTCTATGATGAGTACTGCTGAATTGCCTGTTTTCTTTTGGGGTTATACGCTTGAAGAAGAAGCATACCTATTGAATTGGGTTCCAATTAAATCAGTGTCTACCACTCCATATGAGATATGGTATGGGAAGAGCCCATCTCTTAAGCATGTTAAGATTTGGGTTGTCCGGCCTATGTCTAAAAGCAAAATCCGGACAAGCTCAAGGCAAGATCAGTTCTGTGGAAGTTTGTTGGATATCCCAAGCATTCGCAAGGGAATATCTTCTACCACACCGAGAAACAAAAGGTGTTTTTTCTTGGCATGCCACCTTTTTAGGAAAAGGAATTTATTTTGGGAAGAAATTTGTGGTCATGAGGTAGAACTGGAATTAGTTCCAGCTATACAAACTACAGCTGATGATTTGGTAGAATCAGAGGACTCAATAGTTCCCAACGAACCTCAGCCTCTCGGCCGATCTGGTAGGGTTCCTCATCCGCCTGAGAGATACTTAGGTTTCTCGATGACAGTGGGAGCGAGGATTGCATCATAAGAGATGATGACCCAACTAGTATCGAGCAGGCCATCAAGAGTGGTGACTCTGTAAGAATGGCTGGATGCTAAGTCATCTGAGATGGAATCCATATACACCAACAAAGTATGGACTTTGGTTGCTATATCTGAAGGGTTAAATCCCCATCAGGAGCAAGTATATCTTGAGAAGATTACTTGGTGTAGATGGAAAAGTTGAGACTTTCAAAACTAGACTTGTTGCAAAAGGTTCTCATCATCGACCAGACGTGGATAATGATGAAACCTTTTCTCCAATGGCTATGCTTAAGTCCATCCGGATCTTACTTGCCATTACTATATACCATGACTACAATATCTGGTGGTTGGGTGTCATGACTACTTTACTGAATACTGATTTAGAATAGAGCGTCTATAAGTACACAGCCAGAGGGCTTCATAGACAGTGGGAGCAGCGGAAACGTGTGCAAGTTGCTTTATGCGTGTAGGGTGTTTTTCGTCACCCCAATGAGATGGGAATACGCGCACGCTTGTCAGGTGTACTACAGATTCCCTCTGCCTAGGGTAGGCCGGGGTTTATTGATTGTGGGAATCGGAATCTCCGGCAGCCGCGGACTAAGCTGGCGTTAATTACCCCTCGCATTTGGAGCGAGGGAACCTCCGATTGACGAGTTAAACTGGTCATGCGAACTCAACGTGCAGTGTTGTGTTTTGAAAGGGGTTTTGGATATATCGGGAGCCCCGTAGAGTTTTTACGGGGGTCCCGCTACCCGGATAGCGGGATGGAGGTCAAGGGGGCTAGCAGCCCCCTTGCGGCGTGCGGGGCAGCGCCCCATTAGAATTTTTTTCTAACGGAGGAAAGTGTCGTGAAGTATGTGTGTGTATATATGTATACATATGTATATATATATATGTATATATATATATAAAGGGGAAAGGCATCCAAAAGATGCGTGGGGCCAGCGCCAGCACTTGAGCGCTAGCGCGCCACGTGTCAGCACGTGGGCGATCGGGCGCTAGCGCTCTGAGCGCAAGAGCGCTAGCGCACTGAGCGCTAGCGCGCCACGTGTCAGCACGTGGGCGCTCGGGCGCTAGCGCACTGAGCGCTAGCGCGCCACGTGTCAGCACGTGGGCGCTCGGGCGCTAGCGCTCTGAGCGCAAGAGCGCTAGCGTGCCACGTGTCAACACGTGGGCGCTCAAGCGCTAGCGCTTTGGGCGCTAGCGCTCTGAGCGCAAGCGCGCTAGCGCGCCACGTGTCAGCACGTGGGCGTTCGGACGCTAGCGCTCTGGGCGCAAGAGCGCTAGCGCACCACGTGTCAGCACATGGGCGCTCGAGCAGTAAAAGGGACTTGGTCCCTGCAATGGGAGTTGTACTCCCAGAAAGGAGCACTTATTATTCTGTATATATATATATATATATATGAGGAGTTAAACTCCTAAGATGTTTTGAAGCTGATGAAGGGCTTCTCCCCTTGAGCCCTAGTTCTTCCCCAAAGTGGGGTTTCTGGAGATGGGTCTTCTTCTTCATCCTTTACTGGCCGGATCTTGAAGATTAAGAGACGTGAGATCTAAAAATCTCTCCTTTCTGAGATCTGATGGCAGATCTGAGTTCCCCTTTATGGGTTTTGTGGTAAAAAACTATTTTGTTTTGGAAAAGGAAGAGTAAAACTCTTGATTTAATTGAAAAGGAGGAAGAAGGTTTAGGACCTTGATGAAGGAGCAGGAGGCACAAAGAACCCTAGTTTTTGGGAGAATGAAAATTGTATTCCTTTATTCATCATCATGTTGCTTTATATAGGCTTCCACATTTACATATAGCCCCTTTGGGCTTTACAAAATGGCATTTTGCCCATCCCATGGCTCATGTGCCATTTCTTTTTGCACATAAGCCATGGGCTTTATAAAAATTTGGCTTTATGCCCACTTTGCATATATTCATGCATAAAAAATTATATAAAAATTATTTATTACATGATCTATATTTTGGCATGGAGGAGGCTGGCCGCGAACTCGACTTGGGCATGGGCCCGCTTGACCTGGGCTTGGGCCCACCTGGCTTAAGGTTGACCTTGACTTTGACTCGGTCAACCGGGGTGCAAATTTTGACCCCAACAAAGTGCCCCCCATCAATAAATGCACACCACCCATTTGAGTTGTGTGCATGAAATCGATGGATCTTGAAGCTGAACTTCGAGGTGGAACATCATTCCGGGGGCGGAGCATCATCCCAGGGAGCATGATTCCCGGGGATCGGAGCATCATTCTGATTCGCGGAGCATAATTCCAGGGTCGGAGTATCCCTCGGGGAGCATGATTCCAGGGGATCTGAGCATCATTCCAATTTGCGGAGCATAAATCCAAAGATCGGAGCATCATTCCGATGAGCGGAGCATGATTCCAGGGATCAGAGCATCATTCCGATGAGCGGAGCATAATTCCAGGGATCGGAGCATCATTCCGATGAGCGGAGCATGATTCCAGGGATCGGAGCATCATTCCAATGAACGGAGCATGATTCCAGGGATCAGAGCATCATTTCGATGAGCGGACCATGATTCCAGGGATTGGGGAGATCGGAGCATCATTCCGAAGCGCGGAGCATGATTCCAGAGATCGGAGCATCATTCCGAAAGGCGGAGCATGATTCCAGAGATCGGAGCATCATTCCGAAGGGCGGAGCATGATTCCAGGGATCGGAGTATCATTCCGATGCGCGAATCATAATTCCAAGGATCAGAACATCATTCCGAAGGGTGGAGCATCATTCCAGGGATCGGAGCATCATTCCGAAGAGCGGAGCATGATTCCAGGGATCGGAGCATCATTCCGAAGAGTGGAGCATGATTCCAGGGGATCGGATCATCATTCCGATGAGCAGAGCATGATTCCAGGGATCGGAGCATCATTCCGATGAGCGGAGCATGATTCCAGGGATCGGAGCATCATTCCGATGAGCGGCAGACATTCTGACCGAAGCATAATTTCGATGCAGAGGTTGATTTCCGGCGAAACATACTTCCGACAGGGAAGGCAAATACTCCGAGGCGAAGCATGATTTCGACACGGGGTACATTCTGAGACGGAGCACGATTCCGGCGCAGAGCTTGTTGGTTTGATTTGATTCCGAGGAGGAGCATGATTCCGACGAGGAGGTCGTTGGTTGATTTCGAACCGAAGCATAATTCCGACAGGGAAGGCAGGTACACCGAGGCGAAGCATGATTTCGACACGGGGTGCACATTCTGAGACGAAGCATGATTCCGACGCAAAGCTTGCTGGTTGACTTGATTCCGAGGTGGAGCATAATTTCGGCAGGGAAGGTAGATATCCCGAGGCGAAGCATGATTTCGACACGGGATAAATTCTGGGACAGAGCATGATTCCGCCGCAGAGGTTATTGGTTTGATCTGATTTGGGTTGATATCAGCATCGCTATACTGGAATATGGTACCAGAAGCGAATCATCATTTGCCATGAGAGGATTTAGGAATTGGTTTTGGTTTGGCATCTGCATTGCTGCACCGGAATAATGCCAGGAGCAACTCATCATTTGCACCGGGAGGACTTGGGAATTGGTTTTTTCTTGGCATCAGCATCGCTGCACTGGAATATGGTACCAGGAGCGAATCATCATTTGCGCTTGCTTATCAGGAAGCGATGGCTTAGGAGACAGGTTTTAGGTCCCTATCACCTAAGACTTTTCAATTTTGTGAGCCGTAAGGGTCTCACAAAGCAGTTTCTCCCTACGGGTCGTAAGGATCCCGTAGGTGTATTTTCTCCTTAGGAGTCGTGGGGACTCCTAAGTGTGTTGCTCCTTTGTGAGTCGTAAGGATCTCACGCGGGAATTTTCTCCTCACAAAGTCGAGAGGACTTTGCGAGTGCATTTCATCTCTTTTTCACGAGTTTGCGCCCTTTCGGCTTTTCACAAACTCGCCGGCAGTCCTGCTGTTTTTACTCACGGAGCCCTTTTGGATTTTCATCCGTGCCTATTTTGCTTGGGGACATACCTTCTTTTTTTTATTTTTCCTTTTTTTTTGAATCTTCCCTGCCGGTGGGACTTTGAATGTAGTCTCGCCGGTAGGACTCGGGAGAGATTGGGATCGTTTTACGCCCGTGGATTGTATACGGTTTTGCAGGATGTATGATCCAGACCGTAGGGCCGGAAAAATTTCGAGATTTTGTTGGCGTCTGCATCGCTGCACTGGAATATGGTACCAGGAGCGACTCATCATTCGCCATTGGGGTATGGATTTGGAATTTGGCTGGCGTCTGCATCGCTGCACTGTAATATGGTACCAGGAGCGACTCATCATTCACCACTTGAGGGTTGGGAAGCGATGGCTTAGGAGACAGGTTTAGATCCCTACCACCTAAGACTTTTTAATTTTATGGGCCGTGAGGATCCCATAAAAGTATTTTCTCCCTGCGAGTCGTAAGGATCTCGCAGGTGTATTTTCTCCTTAGGAGTCGTGGGGACTCCTAAGTGTGTTTTTCCTTCGTGAGTCGTAAGGATCCCACAAAGGTTTGTTCTCCTCATGTATCGTAAGGACACATGAGTGGGTCTTCTCAATGGAGCATAATTCCAAAGGCGGAGACCAGCCGCGTAACTGGTGATTACGGTGGGGGTATGGGTATGCTGAGAATTATTTGAGCCCATGAATTGTATACGGTAGTCAATTTGGGGACTGGCCGTAGGGCCGGTGTATTTTGGAAATTTGAATTTTGGTTGGCGTCTGTATTGCTGCACTGGAATATGGTACCAGGAGCGACTCATCATTCGCCCTTTTTGTTTTGTTTTTGGTTTTGGTTTTCTTGTTGTTGTTGGTTTTTTTTACCGCGATTGCTCTATCATTTCAGCTTTTCTTATCGCAAAGATCACGATTGCCCTATCATTTCGTCTTTTATTCGCGGTTGCCCCATCATTTCGGTTTTATTTTCATCTTTATTTTACTCGCTGATTTTTATTGCGAATTGCCCCATCATTTCGACTTTTCTTTATTTTTCTTTTATTTACACATTTTTTTATTTACACATATATTTTTTTTTACATTCCCAGTTTAACGATTTAGAGGTCGATTATTCCTAGTTTAGTGATATGGTGGTCAATTGTTCCCAGTTTAATGACGTGGTGGTCAATTGTTCCCAGTTTAACGACTTAGAGGTCGATTATTCCTAGTTTAGTGACATGGTGGTCGATTGTTCCCAGTTTAATGACGTGGTGGTCGACTGTTCCCAGTTTAATGACGTGGTGGTCGATTGTTCCCAGTTTAATGACGTGGTGGTCGACTGTTCCTAGTTTAATGACGTGGTGGTCGACTGTTTTCAGAGAAAGGCAGATGTCTGAGAGAATGAGTTTCATGAAGAACTTCGGTCTCCGTTTGTATGAAATTGGCCGTCGCAGCTGGACTGTTTGTTAACACGCCTTTAGACAGTTCTATCTCTCCTGCCTTGTATTACTTTTCGACCCAATCTTTGAAGACGAAGCAGTCCTCAATGGCATGACCTATCACTCTGTGATAGGGGCGGTATTTGGGGTCGTCGGTCATATTCGCTTCCTGCGGTCTTTTTGACTCTGGCAGTTGTAGACCGTTCTTCAGGGTGTCTTTGAATATTTTACGGATTTTGTCCCTTCTGAAGGAATAGACCTTATCTAGCTTCTCTTTGAGTGGAGATTCTCCTCCCTCTCCGAACACTGGCTTCCGAGGCTGGTTGGCGCTAGGCCCGCTCATCCATTGCTTATTTCGGTTAGCCGAAGTGTTGAAAGATTCAAAATCATCGGAGTTTCCGCCTTTGCGATTATCGTCCTTTCAGTTTCTCCAGGACCTATTGTTATTTTGGAAATCCGAGGAGGACTCCTACTTTCAGCGCTCCAGCATCTGAACTTTCCTGGTCAGCTCTTGGAATGTTTTGAGACCCGTGGTGCATAGAAACAGGGTCATCCAATTGTTGAGATTTCAAACGAGGAGACTGACAGATTGGTCCTGCTCTATCGGCGGTTCGCATTTGACGGAGAGATTGCGCCATCGGGTTATAAAATCTGTGCTGCTTTCGTTGTTCTTTGGCTTGGTCCTTACGAGGTCGGCGATGGTGATCTTATCACTAACGCTCATGAACTTCTGCCGAAACAGAGACTCCATTTGGACGAAAGTTGTGACGGAGTCATCCGGTATGCTCGCGTACCAGTCGAAAGCAACATCGGCCAAGCTATTAACGAACTGGCGGAGAAGAAGCGCATCATTGCCCCCAGTATTCCCGCATGAGGCTTTAAAGTGGGTGATGTGCTGATTCGCATTTCCCGTCCCATCGAATCTTCCGAATTTGGGGATGACATAGCCGCTAGGAAATTCTACCAGATCATACTGAGCAGGATATGGTCTCCCACTACTGCTGATATCTTTTTGCGCTTCGGCTTCAGCTACCAATGATTTGACTTTGTTGGCAACCAAATCCATGATTTGATCTTGAGTTAGCGGGCTACTGTCATCGGTAGCCAAGACATTTCTTGAGATAGGATGCGACTGGCTTTCGTGCGGTCCGCCCACCTTTGGATTTAGGGGAATATGCGTCGGCTGTCTCGGGACACCGTTTCCCGGTTCATGAGCAGAGCCATGCACTTGATTGGGCGGATGAGAGGCAATTTGGGCCGTAAGCCGTAGGACGACATTTGTCAAGTCGTCGATCTTTGAGTAGAGCTTGGCCATCTCCTTGTCTTTGCTTCTGAGCTGTTTTCGGAGCTCTTGAAGAAGTTGCTGCTCTGCGGTCTTAGGATGGAAAGTTGGCTCATCTTCGCTTTCCGAGCCCGACTCTTCATGAACTGAGGGCTCTCTCTGCCTATCAGCCTCATTGGGAGGATTTTCATCACCCTCCGGAGGATGCTGGTCTTGAGAAGTGCCAGCTATATTCACACCAGGTTGGATTTGAGATGTGGTGGCCCCATCCTTGCTTTTGCTGCGAAGGTTGTCGCTGGGACGCGTGCCTACCATGTAGACGGTGTAGATAACACATTCAGCCATCCCCTCATCTTTGGCGGGGTAACCCTGTTCTTCGAACCTCATGAGGTTCAGCCTAGCAGGAGACCTAGCCCTTTTGTTGGCTCTATATCTGAGCCTTTTCTGCCTTAGCTTCTCAATTTTAAAGGCTTGGCGGGCATTTGTTTCCTGGGGAACCACCGTGAGTCGATTAGCGGGGAGCTTAGAGAAGACACCCGATCGAGCAGTTGTCAGGGGCACCGCCGGAGCTTGCTCGAGACGCCTTGTTGCTTTGTTGGTGTTGATGGCCTTGCCCCCAGCTGGGACCAAGGAGAGTCTTTCAAACACCGACTTGCGTTTGAGTTGGGGCGCCTTCGAGACCACGACATTTGGCCTCTTGCTTTTCGAGACCGGTTTGTCTGCCACCGGGGCTTGAGGAGCTGGGACGGCGTTAGCTGACACAAACAGAATAAAGCCGAATGGTAGCGGCGGCTCTTCCCATTGTCGCCCAAGACTGGTCGGAAGGACCGTCCTAGAGTCTATCTTCATCGTGTAGGAGACGGGAGCCGTGCTGAGAGCTGAGTTCATCTTTGGAGACATTGTTGGGAAGTGATTGCTTGAAAACCTGCATGAAAGAGCATGATTTTAGTATAATTATAGACATGTATATTGATTGAGTTCGCATGAACGTTTAACCCGAAATATGGGAGGATAGATAGGTCCCACCGGGCATGCCAGAATCTGTAGGGTGTTTTTCGTCACCCCATTGAGATGGGAATACGCGCGCGCTTGTCAGGCGTACTACAGATTCCCCCTGCCTAGGATAGGCCGGGGTTTATTGATTGTAGGAATCGGAATCTCTGGCAGCCGCGGACTAAGCTGCCGTTAATTACCCCTCGCATTTGGAGCGAGGGAACCTCCGATTGACGAGTTAAACTGGTCATGCGAACTCAACGTGCAGTGTTGTATTTTGAAAGGGGTTTTGGATATATCGAGGGGCCCGCAGAGTTTTTACAGGGGTCCCGCTACCCGGATAGCGGGCTGGGGGTCAAGGAGGCTAGCAGCCCCCTTGCGGGGTGCGGGGCAGCGCCCCGTTAGAAATTTTTTCTAACGGAGGACAGTGTCGTGAAGTATGTGTGTGTGTATATGTATACATATGTATATATATACATATGTATATATATGTATATGTATATATATATATAAAGAGGAAAGGCATCCAAAGGATGCGTGGGGCCAGCGCCAGCGCTTGAGCGCTAGCATGCCACGTGTCAGCACGTGGGCGCTCTGAGCGCTAGCGCTCTGAGCGCTAGCGCGCCACGTGTCAGCATGTGGGCGCTCTTAGCGCAAGAGCGCTAGCGCACTGAGCGCTAGCATGCCACGTGTCAGCACGTGGACACTCAGGCGCTAACGCTCTGAGCGTAAGAGCGCTAGCGCTTTGAGCGCTAGCGCGCCACGTGTCAACACGTGGGCGCTCAAGCGCTAGCGGTAAGAGCGCTAGCGCGCCACGTGTCAACACGTGGGCGCTCAAGCGCAAGCGCGCTAGCGCGCCATGTGTCAGCACGTGGGCACTCGGGCGCTAGCGCTCTGGGCGCAAGAACGCTAGCACACCACGTGTCAGCACGTGGGCGGTCGAGCAGCAAAAGGGACTTAGTCCCTGCAATGGGAGTTGTACTCCCAGAAAGGAGCACTTATTATTCTGTATATATATATATATATATATATATATATGAGGAGTTAAACTCCTAAGATGTTTTGAAGTTGATGAAGGGCTTCTCCCCTTGAGCCCTAGTTCTTCCCCAAAGTGGGGTTTCTGGAGATGGGTCTCCTTCTTCTTCCTTTGTTGGCCGGATCTTGAAGATCAAGAGATGTGAGATCTAAAAATCTCTCCTTTCTGAGATCTGATGGCAGATCTGAATTCTCCTTTGTGGGTTTTGTGGCAAAAAACTATTTTGTTTTGGAAAAGGAAGAGTAAAACTCTTGATTTAATTGAAAAAGAGGAAGAAGGTTTAGGACCTTAATGAAGGAGCAGGAGGCACAAAGAACCCTAGTTTTTTGGGGAATGAAAATTGTATTCCTTTATTCATCATCATGTTGCCTTATATAGGCTTACACATTTACATATAGCCCCTTGGGCTTTACAAAATGGCATTTTGCCTATCCCATGGCTCATGTGCCATTTCTTTTTGCACATAAGCCATGGGCTTTACAAAAATTTGGCTTTATGCCCACTTTGCATACATTCATGCATAAAAAATTACATAAAAATTATTAATTACATGATCTATATTTTGGCATGGAGGAGGCTGGCCGCGAGCTCGACTTGGGCATGGGCCCGCTTGACCTGGGCTTAGGCCCACCTGGCTTAGGGTTGACCTTGACTTTGACTCGGTCAACCGGGGTACAAATTTTGACCCCAACAATGCGGTGAAGCAGGCATCGCGAAGTTGGAACATCTGTTTTGATGTGATAGTCAAAGTATTTGACTTCATCAAAATGGTAGATGAACCTTGTATATACAATAGGGTAGTAGAGAGTAAGGTGCTCATTCTCGTATTGCACGTGGATGATATACTCTTGATATGGAAGTTGTTTGCTATGCTACACTCGGTCAATCTCCTCTTATCAAATTGATTCTCCATGAAGGATCTAAGTGATACCTCCTAAATTCTGGGTTTTGGATCTATGTGATAGATCTAAGTGGATATTAGCATTCTCGCTAGGTGTAGTGAGATGGTATCAAATGATTCTGGGGAGAATCACTGGACAGCTTTGGAGAACCTTCTTAAGTACTTGAGAAGAACTAAAGAAATGTTCTTGGAGTTTGGTAACGGTGAACTCCAGTGGGAGTCCTTCACCGACTCGAGCTTCCAGAGTGCTAAGGTCGACTGTCAGACAGTCACAGGCTTTGTCTTTACCCCAGAAGTGGGGCGGTATGTTGGAAAAGTTCCAAACTAGATACCGGGGCAAACTAGACGATAAAGGCTGGATACATCACTGTCAATGATGCTACCAAAGAGACAGTCTGGGTGTATATTTGTTCATGAGATGAACTAGGTTCCTACCATTGTGTGACAATGGAGGTCTGGCTTTGACCTAGGAATCCCGGTCCCATCAATGACCCAGACATATTCTAAGACAGTATCACCTGATCATGGAGATAGTTGATCTCCAAGAGATCGAGATTAGGAGAGTAGACTCGGAGGTTAACACGGCGGATCCATTCACTGAGGCCTTTTCTGGGAGAGACTTTATAGGACGTTGGGTATGCTATACTAAAACAACCGGCCTTAGTGCAAGTGGAAGATTTTTAGTTGTATGTATGCCCTAGAGGCCATTATTGTACATGAGATGTATATTATAGTGGATGCTTGGACATATATAGGGAGGACTTTCTTGCTCGACATGATAGTACGTTATCTGGTTGCTCTTTATCTTAACATGTACACTTACTGTCTCTCTGTTACATGTTAATAAAGCCCTTAGGATGTGTACTTGACTACCAGGATTATGATGCAGATCATACTAGTGGGGCCTGAGTAGCCAATGAGTTCATCCTTCAATATTCCTAGTCGTGGGAGTATCGAGACGGGGCATCGATATTCCAGAGTAGACTAGCGTATATCTTCTCGACCCATGTGATGGGCGATGGATGATCCCATATCCATTGGTGTTTGACATCAGAGATGGTATACGGGTGCTCAGTGGAGACTGGGTACACTGAACGGACTCGCCGAGAACTCCTAGATAGTATTATACCTCACGTCAGATAGCAGTTCTCTGGTGACACTGGTACAGGTTAGTCTGTCGACCCGAGATCGTCATAGAGTTTTGTGTGTCTCCCACTGTACTTTGATTTCCACCCTACCACGGCTCTACTGAGTCGTGCAAACAGGTGGTTTTGGGGTACAGTCCCGAGTCACATGGAGGCAATGAGCGATAGGAGGGGATTCGTCTCTCCCGGTATTGGGGGCTGATGTTGCGCTATGCTCGATTGTCCATAACTGAAATCACTGGCCAGGGTAGATGAGATTTACTGATACGTGTTATCAGTAGTTTCTCGCCTGTTATGGACCTTACATCGGCATGACTTATCAGGCTATTGGGGTCTGACGTTTACCACCCCTAGACGAAATATGCGACATATCAGACGAAGAGACTGAACTGTACAGTAGTGTTACTGATTGGATTCACAGGAGTATGAGCAGGCTTGCTTGTTGATCTTCTGATCGCTCAATACCCGGGTGGCCGTTACATTTAGCAGGCCTCTTGCGGCTTGTAAGTGTTTGATATGATCATCACCTACTGCCGGCGTATTGACGGGTCTTTAGAGTCCTACACAGAGGTTTCCTGGCTCAAGCGAAACGGAGTAGGAGAACATATGTGATATGTGCAGGACCGAGATTAATACGTGTATGTGATACCGTGTTCTATTCTCGCGATTTGTGTCATCGGTCGGTATATGTGATATAGCCGGGTTATTGAATCAAGTGTTGATTCGATGAATTGATTCCCATGATATTAGTCGGTTATATGTGATATAGCCGGATTATTAAATCAAGTGTTGATTTAATAATCTAATGTATAATTATATATTTGATATATTAATTTACATTAACTAGTATTAGCTCACTTAAGATTTCTTCTCACTTGATTGTGCATTAGTATATATGTAATATATATTAGTGTACATTTTTTTATGACATGCTAGATGCCACATGCTATATGGGTGTATGAGACTCACGCCATGCTTATAATAATGTAAGGGTTTTATTTATTTAAAGTAAATCAAATTTGGTTGGAAATTGTCACATGGTTGAAGCTTGTAGAAGCTTGTGGAACCATTGACCATATCCACTCTTTTTGTTTTACTTGTAAATATTTATTAACCTAACCATTATTGTAACCCATGGTTTATTCTCTACATGGGTTGGTGTATGACACTAACTCACACATGGTTGCTAGTCTCACCTCATGGGGTTTCATTTTCTCATCTTGATCATTTTCATCTTCTTCCTCATGAAAGTTTTCTAGCTTTTAAAATGGTGAGAAAATATTGTAGGAAAATAAAATCTAAAGTGAGCCAATTTCCTACTTTATCATCCTATACTACTAGCCATTTAATATAAGGTGTTCTCTTCACAAAATTCATCACCTAGTGAAGAAATAGCTTGGGTTTGAGTCTTCTCGACGTAGTTCATCTTCGGTCTCGAAAACTTCGAGCAAGCTTGTTCATTTCTCCAAGGGAACCCATATTAGAGTTCGGGAGATCACTACTCGTAGCGAAGGGACTACTACACGGAGCTTCAGAAGTGAAGGACCGGTCTACAAAAGTTGTATTCCTTGTTCGCTTCTTGTAATGTTTGATTACATGTTTGGATTGTCTAGTTACTCTAGCTTGATCCTTGTTAAGGGTTCTTTAGCATCTTAGAATTTTTGAAATTGGCATGCTTGATGTCTTGAAAACCCAGTAAGGTGCTGAGGAACCCCAACAATGATAATAGAATTCTTGTTTGACTACCAGTATTATGATGGCGATCATTTACGTGAGAGTTGGGTAGTCCATAAGCACATCCTTAAATGTCCCTAGTGGTGGGAGTATCGAGACTGGGCATCGATATTCCGGAGTAGACTAGTGTATACATTTCGAGACCCCGACGAGAGGCGGTGGCTGGGCTCACAAACCATTGGTGTTGGGTCATCTAAGATAGTATACAGGTACTCACTGGAGGTGAGTATACCAGACGAACTCGCCGAGAACTTCTAGATGGTATTATATCTATCGTCAGATGGAAGTTCTCTAATGGCATATGTACAGATTAGTTTTTTGACCTGAGATCGTCATTTGTCTCATGTGAGTTCCAACTGTACTTAGATTACTATCCTACCACGGCTCAAAAGAGTCATGCAAACAGATTTTAGTTGGGTACAGTCCCGAGCCACATGAAGGTGGTGAGCGATTGTCGGGGATTCGTTTCTCCTGGTATTAGGAGTCGATACCGCGCCGTATTCAGTTGGCTGTCACCCTAAATCTATGGTCACGGTGGATGAGATTTACTTATAGGAGTTCATTAGTTTCTCGGTTGGTGATGAGCTTGACTCCGGCATGACTTATCGGGTTATTAGGGGTCTGACGTTTTCCACCCTCTAGACTCGGTATGCGATACTCTTAGATGAAGAGACCGGACTGTATGGAAATTGTCACATTCAGGCTCAGTAGAGTATGGACGAACTTAATTACCGACCTTCCTTTCGGCATATACCTGGATAGCCGTTACATACAGCTAGTGACGTTGACGTGCTTGTGGTTATGGATTTATCCAGTAACTCACTACTAGCGTATTGTTGAGTCTTTGAAGTCCCATACAGAGGGTTTTCTCGTTCAGGCGATATGATATAGATGACGTATGTTGGTACATACAGGAGTCCGATTAAATACGTGTACTTGCTACACGGACTTTAATAGGACGGTTGATAATACTAGCCGGCTTAGGATTAAGCCGGATTGTTAAATCAAGTTTTGATTTAATAATTTCTAGTATTATTGTTCACTATTCATTTTCTCTCTTTTGGTTGTTCGTACTTTTATATGGATACATGTATATGCATTTCGATACGTATACCGGTTTGTATTCCGTATTTATACGAAATATGTTTTAAAAGGAGGACGCCTCATTTGTGAATATTCGTTTATAAATATTCATGGTAATAAGCTATGTGAGTTGGCTTTCAGTATGGTTGAGATATGTAGAGAGTGATGGCTTCATTTGTTTATTATGAAAATGGTGAGATGTTTTATTTTGGTTGTAAAAAGATTATGAAGTCGTTCTCTCTCTCTCTCATTTAAAGTACACTTAGTTTATTTTGTTATGGCTACATCTTTATTCTCTTCTCCTTCTTCTTGATTGCTCTCTTGAGCTTAAATATTTGAGAGAGAAAGATTGTGGAAAATTCCTACATCCCCACTCTCTATTCCTAGCGCGTTTGGAGCGTTGCTAGGTGAAGCTGGAGTTTGGATCGGTTATCTCGGATGGATCATTTTCGGTAAGGACAGCCGCCTCTCAAGTTTATTCCCGATGACCTACGAGAAGCTTGGAGGGGTCTTCAACGATTGCGTGGACATGCATTGAAGGTTATAATTCTTAAACCTTTCATGCTTGTTTTCTAGTTTAGCGTTTAGAATGATCATTAGGGATTTGTTTCTAGTATTCTCTTGAAAATTTCCGTTTTTCGGTTCCGCATCGGCCGCGGTTGTCACAGCAAAAGTACTAGGATCTTTCAAAAACATCCTAAAAGTTAATTGCGACACGCGGAGAAAATATTAGCATCCGAAGTTGTATATTATCATTAATCAAATTTTATTTGTCATGATTTGAAATCTTGTGAGATTATTTGCGTTTAGTAGTTCTTTGGTTTTATTTTCTTATTAATTTTTTTTTCTAAAATTTTATTAGTTTTAAGAAAAAAAATTCAAATATCTTAATTTCTATAATATACGAATTTTCAAAAATAACAAAAAATAAAAAATCAACGTTTTCAAATCTTTTTGGATATTATATGTAGAGCTTTTTATTTTTATTTCTAAATTAGATATAAAAATGGACAAACTCATAATTAACTAAAGCATAAAAAAAAATTAGTTTGATGAATTTAGGATAAATACGTGACAAGATTTATGTTGGTTTCAGGCATTTTTAGAAATCCTGACTGTGATTTCTTTATAACTCCATGTTTCTATATATCTCTTGTCTTTTCTTTTTATATGTTTTCCTACTATAATCAAATATAATATTTATTTTCATTTTTAATACTTATTCTTTTGTATGTTTTTTGTTGCTTGTTCGTACCATATTTGAATCATGATCTCTGATCCAATTCAAATACAGTATATGTATATATGAGCTTTTGAACTCCAATAATCCATTACAAAACTGCATAATATATATCAGAAAACATAAATAAATTTAGAGAGGTCTATTGATGGAGATCCTTCCTCAGATGTTGTCCTCCGTCGATCTGGCTGCAAGCGATAACTAGCAGTTGAGATTGGATACGAGAGTTGTTGTGTGAATCTCAATGGGTTGTTAGATATTGTTGACGCCAAGCTACCTGCAAGGAAAGTTCCGGGATGGGAAACCACCGTAGGACCCTCCAACGATCAAGTTAGTATCGTGGAATAAGAGCAGGATAGCGGCGTATCAGAATGAATTCGAGTTATCTGAGTCGTATGAAAGAGGGGTTTATATAGCGGTCACATGGTGCGAGCCGTCGCGATATTCTCGTCGTCCGTTACGCCCGCGTTGATGGTGGGATCCGTCCATTAATGACGGGATACACTCATTGATGAAGGGACGTGCCAGCGTGGGACGCGGAACGTGGGGTGGCGAATATCTCGCTTTGGCGAGATACGCGGAGCCATGGTGGGGGCGCTTGTGCTCCGCGCTCTCGGTTGATCGGAAAATCCGAGAAAGCTCAGCTCGATGGATGGCTCGGAGACGAGCCGGGAGGCCGAGGAATCTCAGTCCTGCAACAGCTCGGAGACAAGCGAAGGGGGATATAAGTTCGGTTGTAGGATTGCTCAGAGGTGAGTTATTGGTTGGTTGCTAGGCGAATATGGAAGGTACTCCGGGAAAGTCTCCAAAAGGTCAGATGCCTATAGATGCGTAAATCTCCTTCAGATGTTGCTTCCCGTTGATCTACTGATGGCGGCGATGGATGACTAAGATTAGATCTGAAGACTGTCGCTCCTGAAGCGTGTGGATCTCAATGGGTTTGGGGTTGTTGTTGCCGAGCTACCTGCGAGGAAGTCCCGGGGTGGTTGTACCACCGAAGACCCTCCGACAATCAAGTTAGAGAGGAAATCCGAGCAGAATAACGGCTTAGTGGAGTCCAAATGGCTTACCTGGACCGTCTGAAGAAGGGGTTTATATAGCGGTGGCAGCAGGCGAGGCAGGCGCGAGGATCACGCCGGCTGTTACGCTCCCGACGTCACGCCCGCATGATGAGCGGGACCTCCCATTAATGGCGAGACAGGCTCGTTAATGGGGGATCGTGGTGGCGTGGAACGTGGGATGTTGCCGGCGGAGATCTCGCGCATGGCGAGATTCGCGGGATGGTGGTTACGCCTGCAAGCGGTGCTGTTGGTCGGTCGATGAGACCGAGGAAGATGACCTCGGCGGGAGAGCTCACGGAGGAGCGGGAGAGCCGAGGTATCTTGGCTCTGCTCGAGCCCGGAGGCGAGCTGAGAGGGCCGAGGAGGCTCGGGCCTGTGATAGCTCGGAGACGATATGTAGGGCCGAGGAGGCTAATTGTGCTGGGGGCTCGGGGGTGGGCCAGCGTTTGCTTGTAGGAAGGGCACAGGAGTGGTCAGGTCGGCCACTGTAGGTCCTTTCTTGTGAGCCCCGAGACACGTCATCTGCTACGTGTCCTGATCTGGAAGATCGCCGATATCGAGTATCATCATTAGCCCCCCACTCTCGGCCCGACCAGCTGTCGGGTCGGGTCGAGAGTGGTTTGCCGGATCACCCGAGGTGAGCTTCTTTTCGAAGATATCGTTGGGCGTGTCCCTGGGCAATCGGTTGTTTTTCCGGGTGATGTCAGCGGATCAAGGCGTGATCTCCGCATTAAAGAGGGTGCGCCGGATCGCGTGCCCTTTCGCTGAAGCGACAGGCCACGTGTTGGGTGCCGGTTGGCTGATGTGACGTGCCGCGGGCTTCTGGCGTCCGATGGGATGCTGCCAATGCGCTTGCGACGGGTGGGGCGATCGTGGCCGTCGAGAGCACTGAATCGTTTTGGCGGGAGTCGACCATCGCCGCTGGATGAGGACGCCGGATTCAGGATCTCTCTTTCTCTTCACATTTTCCTCGTTCTGAGTCTTATTTGCTCGGCGCTCTCCTTTTAGGTCGGATCTTGCGTTTTCCTCTTTCTCGAGGATCCCCTCCCATCAGGTTAGATGTCATGTTGCGAGGAGTTTGTAGATGTCGTAGGGTAGATACTAGGGATTCTTCCCCGGGTTGGAGCCCCTTCGAGAAGTTGGGGTCAGATCCTCTTCCCGGGATCGCGTGTCTGGGGCGGTTCCTGGAGCGGTGGCGGCGGACGCCCCTGGTGCATCGTCCTCGGTAAGATATGAGGACGAGCTTGTCACCGCTCGGGCTCGTTTCCATATTCCCTCCGGCTACACGCTACGATTGGCCGAGGAAGGAGAGAGGACAGATCAGGTGAGAGGTAGAGAGATCGCCTTGTACCTGGAAGCCCTTTGGGCCGGAATGCGCATGCTTTTCTCTCCCGAGGTTGTAGCTGCGTTAAACTACTTTGGGTTAGCCCCGGGCCAGCTAGTGCCGAACTCCTGGAGGATTCTCCTTGGGTTTCTGGTCCAGTTGAAGTTGCAGACGATCCATTTTAGTCTGTCCATCCTTGCCTCCTCCCTTATTTACAAAAGTCACCCTGGAAATCGCGCGGGCGACCCGAGGTGGGTTTACCTCTCCTTTAGGAAGCAGCGGGGGAGTGTAGCCAGGTCAAGAGTTGTCGTCTTGCCTTCTTCCATCCATGATTGGAAGAAGAAGTTTTTCTTCGTCGGGACGCCAGAGGGTGAGGACTGGCCCGTGCCCGTCCAATGGTCTAGGGATAGGTGCTGGCAGGGAAATCTGTCCAATGACCCCGACACGGCGAGAGTGGCGGCGTAGGAGCCCATTCCTCGGGCTGATGTGCTACTTTCTGAGCGGGCCCTCAGTTGGGTCGGGCTCAGCCCCTCTCAGTTCGCCGGTAAGTTAGGAGTTTGTATTTGTTTTTACTTTGTCTGTGTCGTTGATTCCGTTATATCTTGTCTTATGCAGAAACCATGGACGCGGACCTCCTCCGAGCAGCCATGCGCAAGCCGAAGAAGGGGTCGAATGCTGGAAGGGCCAGCTCTTCCCGTCAGACGCCGGTCCCAGCTTCCCCGGCGGCTGTCCCACCCCAGCGCTCGAGTGCGGATCGCGTCCCGGGGCCCAACCAGGTGCCGAGCAGAAAAAGGGCTCGGGGAGAGGACGCCCGAGCTTCGGAGGTGGAGATGAGACCTCCGTCGTCGTCTCTCAAGAGGTTCCCCCGAATAGTTCCGTGGACCCCGGCCTCTCCGATCTTGGTGGACGAGGGGGAGCTCCGCTTTGAGGTGCCTTCGGGGCTCTCCGTCGCTGATAGCCTGCTTCACGACATGGAAAGGTCGGCCGGGGGCCGGGTCCCTGGGAGGACACTGAAGGTGCAGATTGCGTCCATCGCCCAAGAGGCCCTGCAGGTTAGCGCTCGTATATCGTCTCATTGCTTGGGAGGTTTGGTGCCCCTTTTTCTTTCTGACCCCCCCTCCGATTTCTTCAGGTCCTCCAGCACGTCGCTATCATCGCCTGGATGGAGGAGGAGGAGATAGCCTCGGCAATGCAAGCCGCGGGCAAGCTCTCCTCGCTGGGGGAGAGCTCAAAGAAGGAGCTGGAGGCGGCGATGGCGAGGGTCGCTGCCCTCGAGGACGAGGTGGCTGCCGGGAGACAAGAGGCAGCGGCCGCGAAGCAGGAGGCGGCGGCCGTGAAGCAGGAATTGGCCAGGTTCGGCGAGGCCGCCCAGGTCGCCGAGGCCAAGCTTCAGGGCTCCGAGGTGCTCGTCGGCACCATGAAGATGTAATTCTATGGTAGCGCCCCGGCCGTCAATCTGAGGCCAAACGCGGAACAAAAACTTTTACAACTGGCGCTATCGCATACTATAACCCGGATCTTGCCATTAACGCTAAACTAACAAACTGTAAAGAGGTAGAAAGGCTATACCGATCGATCCGTGTCCTTCGGTCTTTAGCCATCATCCCACGCTCCTCACGGCATCTCCGATCTCTTGTCTCCTCGTCAAGGTGGCACCACGTCAACGGATCTTTATACGGGCTCCCAGCTCTAAACCGAGGCAACTCGGACATGAAGTTTGCTAGTCGACATGTCCAAGATTGATGTAGAGATAGTGTAGAATACTTTGTCTGAAGGCACCCAAGCTATTGGGTGAAGGTAAATTGAAGTTGCCTTTTGGGTTGATGAATTGAGCTAGGAATTTTAGCAAATGAATCAATATCTCACAGAAATGGGGCTCGGCCATTTTTATGGGCTGAATTGGGTGGGGCCGGCCAATGAGGTGGAGGGGGTGAGCACAAGGAAAACCAAGGTGAGGCTAAGAAGAAAATATCATACAAAAGATCTTTATCAAATATCTTAAGTTTGACAAAGGAAATTAAAGCAAATGGTGACTCAAAAACACCACACAAAACTAGAACCTTCCCATGTGTTGCTGGAGCCCCATGTGCTGCTGGAGCCCCATCATTTACAAAAGCCACATTTGCAAGAAACCCCTTCACAACAAGAAATTCAGCCAAGAATGAAAGAAAGAAAAATGGCCAAAACAGAGATACAAACTGGCAACTTCAAAAATCGATCCCGTAACTAATTACAGGATAACCCCACTACAGTATTAATATACCCGCATTTGTATTCCGACCGAATACAAAATGCAAAGAGACAAAAATACTCCTACACAATATAATACTTGGATCCGGCTTAAACCAAAGCCCACCAGTATTATCTGTCCGAACCATGACACGTGCACAAGTGCACGTGCATGTTTGAACCATGCCATAAAACCATACGGCCTCTACAACGTTTCGCCCAAACTTAGGAAACTATCTGTGGGGGACTCTAAAGACTCGTCAATACTCTGGCAGTGGGTTTAACCACAAGCCGTCGGTGGTACTAGCTGTACGTAACGGCTGCTCATGTACTGACCGAAAGGGAAGCTGATGAGCGAACTCATCCTGGAACCCTACTGAGCCTATCAGTGACAATATCTGTACAGTCCGGTCCATTCGTCTATGAGCATCGCATATCCGGCCTAGAGGCTGGTAACGTCAGACCCCCAATAGCGGTATAAATCGTGTCGGAGGGTAGCCCTGAACACCCTGAGAAACTACTGGAATACCTACCAGTAATTCTTACCTGCCTTGGCCAAGGACTTGGTGTAATGGCTCTCCTAGACACAGCATGATCTCACCCCCAATACCGGGAGAGACGAATCCCTTGCCGATCCGCTCACTGCCTCTATGTGGCTCGGGACTGTATCCAACTAAAACCTGTTTGCACGACTCCTTTGAGCCGTGGTAGGGTAGTAATCTAAGCACAGTGGGAACTCACACGAAAAAAATGACGATCTCAGGTCGATGAACTAACCTGTACACATGTCACCAGGGAACTGCTATCTGACGCTAGGTATAATACCAACTAGTATGTTCCCGGCGAGTCCTGTCCGGTGCACTCATAACCCAATGAGCACATGTATGCATCTTAGGTGAACCAACTGACACCAATGGCTTGTGAGACCGGCCACCGCCCCTCATCGGGGTCTCGACTGTATACACTAGTCTACTCCGGAGTATCGATGCTCTGTCTCGAAAACTCCCACGACTAGGGACCACTTTTAAGGATGTGCTTATAGACTACCCAACTCTCACGTATATGATCGCCATCATACTGTTGGTAGTCAAACAGGATCCTAAGGGCTCTATCAACGTGTAATAGTGAACAGTAATGTCACTTAAAGCTGTACACGATGATAAAGGCAAAGCAGATAGCATATTATCATCTCGAGTAAGACTGTCCTACCGGTATAGGTCCTCCCTCAATCATTGCAATCACGTGCCTGCGATCCAATAATTGACTTTGAGGGCACTATATCCAACAATCTCCCACTTGCACTTAAGGATAATTATTGCGATGTTGCATACTCACAACCCGTGTGATACCGAACACTCAACTCCTCTACTAACCAGTTTCACAAAGCTCGTTTGTAAAACCCTTGTGTTCGAGAGATAGCCTCGGTGAGTGGTTCCGCCCTGATATTTCTTTCTATGTCTCTCTTAATCTTAAGTTCGCGGAGAAAGCCATCTCCCGAATTGAGTAATACCTGTCTTAGAATATGTCTGGATATCTAATGGGCCCTAGTTCATAAATGAACTCCAAATCCAAACTTCTTAGACTGTATCGACAACTGAACCTAATCAGTATCCTGCACCATACTTCCCACAGTATCCTCTTGGACCACCTGTCCATAATACTTCCCCCTTCGTCAGAGGGAAAACTATAACTCTGACAATCACTTTGTCATCCATGTCACCTTTGGAAGCCTGGAATGATAACCGTCTCCTGAAGGAGGCTGCCATCATCAAATCCCTAGAACATCCACTTATGTTCTAAAACTGCTTCCGTATGTTTCTCCAGGATTGGATTAATATAAACTTATTGCATCTAGTGCAAAAACAACATCTGGTGTGGTACTTGACATCTCATGATCGACTCAATTGCCTAAGCAAGTGATATGCCAATCATGCACATCCCTCTCCCCTTTAGTCTGTAAGATACCTTTAGAGAGGGGGACTCCATCACCTGCAAGTACACCACCATGCCAGGAGTCGTCCATTCTAAAACACCTTTAGAATACTGTCTAAGTACCCAGATTGGGAAACTACCCAAATCTAGATCTAAAACCATAGATCTAGTAACCAGAATGTCAGATATTATATCCATATCCTTTGTGGAGAAACAACTGTGTGACAACCAAAGTATAACCGATCGTAGTATAGGAATTTTACTTCTTACTCTGTGTATGTCATACAAATACCAGGACATCACACCCTACTACCTTCTTAACAGATCCATCCCCTATTCTGATGAAGTCAAACCCATGACTGTCACATCAAAAATAGATGATCTATCTCCGCTATATCTGCTTTAGTCTATAAATAGACATAAGCTACTTGCCCACTATACTCCTGCTGCTCCCACTGACCACAACAACCCTCTGGCAGAATAATATATACATGCACTTCTAAAACTAGTTTAGAACGACGCTATACTTATCCTCCTGCCGGGTCTCATAGCCCGGAACAACAGTAGTGTCAAGTCTGGATAAACAAGAGCCTCCCTGTCACCGTACTTGAGGCTACCAGAGTACCTTTCGGGTCTCTGAGGTTACCCACCATATCTGCGGAGTGGCTAATGGAATGTCAAACCTGATTGAATCTTTAGGTTCTATTAAATTTTCCGTAATCGTTTGCGGTTCTGGAATCACTTCCAGTTTTACCATACTCCCACTACTGTTTTCTGAAAAAATCCATTTTATTAAAACTGTGGAGAGTCAAGAACAATATCACTATTGATCTTCCAGATGGTAGTGTAACAACCGAGTCTAGTTATACCAATTCCAGTTACCGTATGTGGTTTATGGTATATAGTTCATTTATCATGATTAGTTGCAAAGTGGTAATTTACTTTATATTCGACCCGTTTACTTGAGCTCGTTGTTTCCTAATTATAGATTGCATTAACATTTCATATTCTTGCATATAACCATTTAAGCTATTTAAAATAATTTAAAATACATGACTTGGCCCGCTTGATACCCCTAACCTTGTGGTAGCGTCCTTGCATCGTGTTCTCGTCCCGTTCAGTGAAACGGACGTGTTTGGACGGCTACGCGCACGTACGTGCATCCGTTCTTGGGGGTATGCTTTTTCAGTACAAAATCCTTCATTTTAAATTTTGGAACCTGCCAATAATTTTTGTATTTCAAATTCAATTTTTTGGACCCGACCCGGGCGCAATTCCGAAATATTTTCGTTTTCCGCCAAATTCTATTTATTCTAAATTTTTATATCAGCCAAATATTTTATACCCTAAGCAAACGATACTATATTTTCCTTGTAACTCCAAAAATCTTTTTTCCCAACCTAGTCTCTTTTTCCCCTGCATACAGAATGATTCCTTCATTAAAAATCTTTAATAAAATTTCCTAAACAAATCTCCAGCCAATCGCAATCCCCCTTTTCTCACTGGGCCCCACGCCTCTCTCTCCCTCTCTCGCCTTTCTCCTTCTCTTTCTCTCTCGTCTCTCTTTCTCTCTCTGCGAATACAGCCAATTCTATCTCTCCTCTCTCTCTCCTCTCGATCTCTCTCTTCCTCTTTATCTCTCTCCTCTTCTCTCTCCTCTCGCACAAATCTTTCTCTCTCTCCCCCCTCTAATATATTTTCTTTCCCTGCATCATTCTTTCCCTCACGAACCCATTCCCAGAAAACCCTAGCCGCCGTCTCTCGCCTTTACCTAGCGCCGACGACGCCCACACAAACCTCGTCGCCTCCTCACCCTCGTCGCATTCGCCTCCACCTTCTCTTCTTCCTCCTTTTTCTTCTCTCCCGAGCAGCCGAGAACCGCACACCTACTCGTCTCGGCCACCTCCACTTCCAACCGCCGCCGATGACCTCGTCCCCGTGCCCTTAGCCTTCGTACACCCCAGTGATCCTTACCTCTCCCTCTTCTTCCTCCTTTCCTTCTTCTTCTTTCTTTCTTCTTCTTTCTATTTAAATTCCCTCTGTTAACCGTCGGTGATCCCCCGCAGGCAGTTCGCCGGAGCTCCGACAGCGCAGTCGGCGTTCAAGACCCCTCTGCAGATCAGTGTAAACCTCCTCTCCTCTGTACTCCTTCTCTTCTCCTCTTCTTTGCTTTCATACAATTCTTGAAACTTTTTGATGTTTACTGTTTTCTTGGTGGCCGGAATCCGACCGTGCCGGCGACGTTTCCCGACAACCCAGTGAGGACCTCTGACCCGTGTGATTCCATTGTTCGTCGTTTGGGCCCATTCCGTGTACCGTGCGCGCGTCGCGACTTTTCCCCGCCGACGCGTAACGTTCCGTTTTCCGTATCGCGACCCGTCGAGGCAAGTAAAACTTGCTACATGCTATTCATACTATTCCTATATTAATTTATCTATTTTCCTATTAAATCTATAGATAAAACCTAAAGTCTTGAGTTACAAGTTAACTATATGATGTTCCGTTTACATATTGCAGATCTAGAACTTGAAACCTAACTGTTGCAATTAGTTTACTAAACCTAATAACTACATTTATATGTTAGATCTCATAATAACTATTGTACATGGCCTGTGATACCCTTTTCCTCTAGTTTGACTCTATCGGACATCCGTGCGCATCTTTAACCGGTTTTAGTTATAATTGCATCCATTGAACATATTATACATGTCACTGCATCACTAGATTACTTAATACTTATTAACCTGATTTTAACATTCATATCTGTCATACTGTATTCATATAATGTTGAAACCATCTCTTAAACACAAATAGATAACCGTACCGCTAAGTAGTTTAATCTGCACATATTGCTTAACCTATTACATGTGCAAATTTATTATGTTGTTGATACCCATGCTTGTTTATTTATAACCATGATTATGTTAGTTGATTATGAGCACCCACACGGTATCTCTTACACCCTGACATGACTTGATACACACATATTACTTGACCCGACATGGTACCGTACACTACTTGACTTGACCTGATGTACCATGGCTTGATATGTTACCTGATCTTGGGTCTAATGCCAACAAACCTGACATGTAGTCCTTACGGACCGTTCCTGTTGTCTATCCATACAAACCTGCACCTACTTGCTCCTGTGTTGGCATTAGTTCTTGATTACTTAAATACCTGACTTGAACACTTATAACTTGGGGGTATGGGGAAATCAATGATGAAACCTGACTTGTAACTCAACAGTTCGATACCTGTTCTGATCAGTCTTACGGGCTAGGCCAACCCCGGAGTGATGATGCTGACATCACTCATATGTACATGCTACCTTTTACTGCCTAGCGGCACGTCTCGGATTCAGCCCGAGAATCTTGACCGTGGTCCCGGGCACGCACGAGATACTATTGAGTTACATCGATGATTCATCAAATTGATTCAAAGACTTGAGAGTAGATAACCCAATAGACCAGTTTAGTTTTACTCACTGCACACTACCCTTCACTGCCCTGATTTATATTGCTGTTACACCTGCTTTATCATTCATGATTATATTTGTATTGCCTGTTACCCTGTTTATATTTTATTGCTTGATGACATGACGCGCTGACGTCTGGGTTTTGCATGGCCCAGATTCCGTACATTTGCTGCAGTCCGAGCAGGAGTACTTCAGCCAGCAGGCTGAGAAGTGAGGATTCAGTAGTAGTTAGTTCTTTTACTTTTCTGCATTTTATTCCTGATGTGAGCCCGCATTATGGGACATACACTCCAGTTATTTTGTATTGGATCTTGTGCTTCCGCATTTTATTATTCTTGACTCATGTTATCTTGGCCTATGGACATGTATTAGATAGTTATATTTTGTTCTTGATATCTCTACAGCCGCAATGTAACTGTGGATGGATACTTCCTACCCACAGGTAGCATGGTTGGCTATGTCACGTGTCCATCTTAGCGTACTCTGGGAAGCGGGGCGTGACATGGTTCTTTTGGTATCAGAGCCATAGGATAATCGGGTTTGATTCTTTTATAGTTGGGTATTGTACCCAATACACGAATCAGAATACTCATGTTTAGGAAACATGTCCTGCCACCTTGCCATTTTACCATTCTTGAATCTAACCTCCTCCTGATTATATCTTTTACGGTGTGTAAACTTCCTTTGCATATCGACTCGAAACCTGATTCCTTGTTATCTCTAGAACTTAGGCGACTTAGGTGGAGTTATGTAATTGTAGCTATGATACCGCGGCATAGTTACAATGCGGTACTCTATTTAAGTAACTCGGAGTTCTAGCCTTGATCTATATTTTGAATCTATCATGCTAATCCTTGGGTGTTTTGATTTCAGGAACATGGCAGACAAGAAGCTGAAGACGTACTAAAGGCGTGTTGACGAAACCGCTATGCTTGGACTAATACGTAGGATGTTGGAGAATCAAAAGAGATAGACCGAGCCGATCCAGCAACAAGCTGAATCGTTTCAGGAAGGTTTGCGGACCGTTCAGCAGTCCGTGAACAATGTTGGGGCCAGACCAGTAGATCGAGTGGGGACCGTAGCAGATTTCAGGAGACTGGGTCCATCTATCTTTACTGGTTTGGAGGAGCCGTTGCCAGCAGAGCAGTGGCTGGTTGACACGGAGAATCTACTCATTGCGGCGCAGATCCCAGATGATAAGAGGGTAGATGTGGTACGCATCCAGTTAGTGGATTACGCCCGTGAATGGTGGCTTGTGGAGGAGACCCGCCTGCCCAAGCCGATCAAGTGGGCGGATTTTTCGAAGAGTTTCCTAGAGAAGTTCTTCCCGCGGACTGCACGGGAGGAAATGGAAGAGAAGTTCATCAGTCTAAGGCAGAATGGTGCACCTGTAGATGTGCATGCGGCCGAGTAGACGCGACTCAGTAGGTTCGCTGGACCTTTAGTTACCAACGATGCTGACAGGGTAAGGAGGTTCATGCACAGCTTGGATGTGGACATCCAGAGGCAGATTGTCTCCCTGGGTTTGACCACTTTCTCACAGGTACTTACGGCAGCTCGAGAACAGCAGAGCTTATCTGGGAAGACTGGGAGTTCGCAGCAGACAGCAATTACAGTACGGAAGCCGACTTTTGCACCGAACCGAGCACATGGACACAGGGGTATTCCAGTGAACCGTCGTGGCGTAACACCGATGAAGAAGCCTGTTGTCGTTGATCGAAGAAGGAGCGTGATTTGTGACTACTGTCATTTGCCCGGACACGTGCAAAAGGATTGTCGAAGGAGGCAGGGACTCTGTTTGGTTTGTGGAGCGGCAGATCACACTGTCAGCGCTTGTCCGTCGAAGCTTCGCACGAAGGATTATATTCTGAAGCCACCGCAGAAACCGTTTCAGGGACAGAGGCAGCTGACTCAAGGACCTAATCAGGCTCGAGCTTTTACCTTGACGGCTGAGGAAGCTAAGGCTTCAGGAGAAGTTGTTTCAGGTATTCTACTCGTTCATGGTTTTCCCGCATTAGCGTTATTTGATTCTGGTGCATCCCATTGTTTTATATCGTCCAAGTTTATAGCTACACACTCGATTACCTGCACGACCCTGTCTAGTTTCTGAGACATACACACTGGGAATGGAAAAATCATATCTAGTAGAGAATGTAAGATTGTGCAGTTGTTGTTTGGGGACAGGAGCTTTTTGCAGATTTCTTGGTGATTGATACAGGCAGCTATGAAGTCGTCTTGGGAATGGATTTTCTCGGCACTTTCCATGCTCACATTGATTGTAGGGCAA
This sequence comes from Agapanthus africanus, assembly GCA_030015575.1. Classification (NCBI taxonomy): domain Eukaryota; kingdom Viridiplantae; phylum Streptophyta; class Magnoliopsida; order Asparagales; family Amaryllidaceae; genus Agapanthus; species Agapanthus africanus. The sequence continues at coordinate 628,803,636 of CM057337.1, read as the reverse complement.
AGAAAGTAGTTTTCCAGATTCCCGGGCACCCCGAGTTTATCTTTACTGGAGGAAGCAGTTCTGTCGGGCCAGTCGAGTTTAGGGCTAGGCCGACGACTAATATTCTTTCGTCGATGGAGGTTGATAAAAGTGAAGAGCCAGCTGTTGTTCGAGATTTTATGGACGTGTTTGAAGATATATCAGGATTACCGCTGAAGCGAGACGTGGAGTTCGCGACTGACCTTATTTCTGGCGCAGCGCCAGTTTCTAAAGCGTACTATCCAATGGCACCAGTGGAGTTGGAAGAAGTCAAGAAATATGTTACTGAATTGCTTGAGAAGGGTTGGATTCGAAGCAGTAACTCGCCTTGGGGAGCTCCAATTCTTCTAGTTAAGAAGAAAGATGGCACAAGAAGGATGTGCATCGACTATCGAGAATTAAACCGGGTGACTATTAAGAACAAGTACCTGATCCCTCGCATTGGCGAATTGTTTGAGCAGCTTAGTGGCGCGAGGGTATTCTTGAAACTGGATTTGCGATCCGGATATCATCAGGTCCGAGTGAAAGCAGAGGATATTTGCAAGACGGCGTTCCGAACTCGGTATGGACATTACGAGTACTTAGTGATGCCCTTTGGAGTAACGAATGCACCGGCGATATTCATGGACTTGATGAACCGAATCTTCTCACCATTCTTGGACCAGTTTATTGTGGTGTTCATTGACGATATTCTGGTTTACTCGAAGAGTTTTGAAGAGCATGCTGAATATTTGAAGATCGCACTGCAGACGTTGAGACAAGAGAAGTTATATGCGAAGATGAGCAAGTGCGAGTTTTGGCTGGAAGAAGTAAAGTTTTTGGGGCATGTTGTGTCTGGCGATGGAATCGCCGTCGATCCCGAAAAGATTGCAGCAGTTCGAGATTGGCGAATTCCAAAAAATGTTGCGGAGATAAGAAGTTTTCTTGGACTCGCCGGGTATTACAGAAGATTTATAGAGAACTTTGCTCGTCTGGCGGAGCCGTTGACCAAGCTTACGCGCAAGGAGGTACCTTTTGTGTGGACGGATAGTTGTGCGTCAGCTTTTGAGGCGTTGAAGCAGAGATTGATAACCGCTCCTATTCTGATCATGCCAGACAGTTCCGGAGGATTGGTGATTCACAGCGACGCATCTGGAAAAGGATTGGGATGTGTTTTGATGCAGCATGGGAAGGTTGTAGCGTACGCATCGAGACAGTTGAAGACCCATGAGAAGAATTACCCAACTCATGACTTGGAGCTTGCGGCTGTGATCTTCGCTTTGAAGATTTGGAGACACTACCTTTTGGGCGAAACGGTCAAAGTTTTTACTGATCATAAGAGCTTGAAGTATGTGTTCACGCAGAAGGAGCTTAATATGAGGCAACGTAGATGGTTGGAGCTGATGGCCGACTACGATCTTGATCTTAAGCACCATCCGGGGAAAGTTAATGTCGTGCCAGATGCGCTCAGTCGGTTACCAGCTATTCAGATGTTGACTACGCAGAAGGAACTCATCGAAGACTTTCGGAGATTTGATTTGGAGGTTGTGCTACCGCATTCTTCGGGACAGTTGATGCAGCTGCAGGTACATTCGTCGTTGATCGAGAATATTAAAGCAGCGCAATCGCAGGACCCTATATTGCAAAAGTTTCGAGAACAGGTTGAAGCTGGACTTCGAACAGATTTATTGATCCATGAAGATGGTTCGTTGAGATATGGTCGTCGTTTGTGTGTGCCAAAGGGAGATATTCGTGAAAAACTTATGAAGGAGGCGCACAGCTCAGCTTATACCGTACATCCAGGAGGCACGAAGATGTACCGAGATATACGGCAGCATTTCTGGTGGGAAGGCATGAAACGGGAGATTACCCGCTTCGTGGCAAAATGCTTGGTGTGTCAGCAGGTTAAGGCTGAACATCAAAGGGTTGCCGGTTTATTGCAACCACTTCCGATTCCTCGGTGGAAGTGGGAACATATAACCATGGATTTCGTGACAGCTCTACCGCGGAGTCCAAAAGGCAACAATGCAGTATGGGTGATTGTTGATCGTTTGACTAAGGCAACTCATTTCATTCCTTTACGGGTTGGTCAATCGACAGAAGATTTGGAAGAACGGTACATGCAGGAGATTGTAAGATTGCATGGAGTACCGGTGAGCATCGTGTCCAATCGTGACACTCGGTTCTTATCACACTTTTGGCGGAGCTTACAGGAAAGTTTGGGGACTCGATTGAAGTTTAGCACAGCTTATCATCCTCAAACAGATGGCCAGTCGGAGAGAACAATCCAAACTCTTGAAGATATGTTGAGAGCTTGCATGTTGGACTTCAAAGGTTCATGGGAGGATCATCTGCATTTGGTGGAGTTTTCTTACAATAACAGTTTCCAGGAGACGATTCAAATGGCTCCATTCGAAGCTTTATATGGTCGCAAGTGTCGTTCACCTGTGTGTTGGGACGATGTCGGTGAACGAAGATTGTTGGGACCAGACTTGGTTGTGCAGACAGTTGAGAAAATTAATGCTATCCGGAATCATATGAAAGCAGCACAAGACCGACAGAAGAGTTGGGCAGATACGTCGAGAAGACCTCTAGAGTTCGCCGTGGGTGATTTGGTATTCTTGAAGATATCACCGACTAGAGGGGTGATTCGTTTTGGAAGTCGAGGAAAGCTCAGTCCTCGATTCGTTGGACCCTTTGAGATCTTGGAGCGTGTTGATGAGGTAGCGTATCGATTGGCGTTACCGCAATCTTTGGCAAATGTTCATGATGTGTTTCACGTATCACAACTTCGTAAGTATGTTCGAGATGAAACACATGTGTTGGATCATTCGGAGCTGACTGTACGAGAAGATTTGACATTTGGGGAGCGACCGGTTGCAATTGTGGATCGAAGGGAAAAGATTCTTAAGAACAAGGTTATCCCTCTTGTACTTGTTTTTTGGGGGTAATCGCTCACATAGAGAGTCCACTTGGGAACGAGAAGATGAAATCCGGCAGAGGTTTCCTCATCTTTTCTTGTAGTTGTTTGTCGTCTATCTTTTTGTATTCTTGGAATTTCGAGGACGGAATTCTTTTTGTAGTTGGGTATAATGTAACAATCGAGTCCAGTTATACCAATTCCAGTTACCGTATGTGGTTTATGGTATCTAGTTCATTTATCATGATTGGTTGCAAAGTGATAATTTACTTTATATTCGACCCGTATACTTGAGCTCGTTGTTTCCTAATTATAGATTGCATTAACATTTCATATTCTTGCATATAACCATTTAAGTTATTTAAAATAATTTAAAATACATGACTTAGCCTGCTTGATACCCCTAACCCTGTGGTAGCGTCCTTGCATCGTGTTCTCGTCCCGTTCAGTGAAACGGACGTGTTTGGACGGCTACGCGTACGTACGTGCGTCCGTTCTTGGGGGTATGCTTTTTCAGTACAAAATCCTTCATTTTAAATTTTGGAACCTGCCAATAATTTTCGTATTTCAAATTCAAATTTTTGGACCCGACCCGGGCGCAATTCCGAAATATTTTTGTTTTCCGCCAAATTCTATTTATTCTAAATTTTTATATCAGCCAAATATTTTATACCCTAAGCAAACGATACTATATTTTCCTTGTAACTCCAAAAATCTTTTTTCCCAACCTAGTCTCTTTTTCCTCTGCATACAGAATGATTCCTTCATTAAAAATCTTTAATAAAATTTCCTAAACAAATCTCCAGCCAATCGCAATCCCCCTTTTCTCACTGGGCCTCACGCCTCTCTCTCCCTCTCTCACCTTTCTCCTTCTCTTTCTCTCTCGTCTCTCTTTCTCTCTCTATGAATACAGCCAATTCTATCTCTCCTCTCCCCTCTCTCTCTCCTCTCGATCTCTCTCTTCCTCTCTATCTCTCTCCTCTTCTCTCTTCTCTCGCACAAATCTCTCTCTCTCTCTCCCCTCTAATATATTTTCTTTCCCTGCATCATTCTTTCCCTCATGAACCCATTCCCAGAAAACCCTAGCCGTTGTCTCTCGCCTTTACCTAGTGCCGACGACGCCCGCACAAGCCTCGTCGCCCCCTCACCCTCGTCGCATTCGCCTCCACCTTCTCTTCTTCCTCCTTTTTCTTCTCTCCCGAGCAGCCGAGAACCGCACACCTACTCGTCTCGGCCACCTCCACTTCCAGCCGCCGCCGATGACCTCGTCCCCGTGCCTTTAGCCTTCGTACACCCCAGTGAGCCTTACCTCTCTCTCTTCTTCCTCCTTTCCTTCTTCTTCTTTCTTTCTTCTTCCTTCTATTTAAATTCCCTCTGTTAACCGTCGGTGATCCCCCGCGGGCAGTTCGCCGGAGCTCCGACAGCGCAGTCGGCGTTCAAGACCCCTCTGCAGATCAGTGTAAACCTCCTTTCCTCTGTACTCCTTCTCTTCTCCTCTTCTTTGCTTTCATACAATTCTTGAAACTTTTTGATGTTTACTGTTTTCTTGGTGGCCGGAATCCGACCGTGCCGGCGACGTTTCCCGAGAACCCAGCGAGGACCTCTGACCCGTGTGACTCCATTGTTCGTCGTTTTGGCCCATTCCGTGTACCGTGCGCGCGTCGCGACTTTTCCCCGCCGACGCGTAACGTTCCGTTTTCCGTATCGCGACCCGTCGAGGCAAGTAAAACTTGCTACATGCTATTCATACTATTCCTATATTAATTTATCTATTTTCCTATTAAATCTATAGATAAAACCTAAAGTCTTGAGTTACAAGTTAACTATATGATGTTCCGTTTACATATTGCAGATCTAGAACTTGAATCCTAATTGTTGCAATTAGTTTACTAAACCTAATAACTACATTTATATGTTAGATCTTATAATAACTATTGTGCATGGCCTGTGATACCCTTTTCCTCTAATTTGACTCTATCGGACATCCGTGCGCATCTTTAACCGGTTTTAGTTATAATTGCATCCATTGAACATATTATACATGTCACTGCATCACTAGATTACTTAATACTTATTAACCTGATTTTAATATTCATATCTATCATACTGTATTCATATAATGTTGGAACCATCTCTTAAACACAAATAGATAACCGTACCGCTAAGTAGTTTAATCTGCACATATTGCTTAACCTATTACATGTGCAAATTTATTATGTTGTTGATACCCATGCTTGCTTATTTATAACCATGATTATGTTAGTTGATTATGAGCACCCACACGGTATCTCTTACACCCTGACATGACTTGCTACACACATATTACTTGACCCGACATGGTCCCGTACACTATTTGACTTGACCTGATGTACCATGGCTTGACCTGTTACCTGATCTTGGGTCTAATGCCAACAAACCTGACATGTAGTCCTTTCAGACCGTTCCTGTTGTCTATCCAAACGAACCTGCACCTACCTGCTCCTGTGTTGGCATTAGTTCTTGATTACTTAAATACCTGACTTGAACACTTATAACTTGGGGGTATGGGGAAATAAATGATGAAACCTGACTGGTAACTCAACAGTTCGATACATGTTCTGATCAGTCTTACGGGCTAGGCCAGCCCCGGAGTGATGATGCTGACATCACTCATCTGTACATGCTACCTTTTACTGCCTAGCGGCACGTCTCGGATTCAGCCCGAGAATCTTGACCGTGGTCCCGGACACGCACGGGATACTATTGAGTTACATCGATGATTCATCAAATTGATTTCAAAGACTTTAGAGTAGATAACCCAATAGACCAGTTTAGTTTTACTCACTGCACACTACCCTTCACTGCCCTGATTTATATTGCTGTTACACCTGCTTTATCATTCATGATTATATTTGTATTGCCTGTTACCCTGTTTATATTTTATTGCTTGATGACATGACGCGCTGACGTCTGGGTTTTGCATGGCCCAGATTCCGTACATTTGCTGCAGTCCGAGCAAGAGTACTTCAGCCAGCAGGCTGAGAAGTGAGGATTCAGTAGTAGTTAGTTCTTTTACTTTTCTGCATTTTATTCCTGATGTGAGCCCGCATTATGGGACATACACTCCAGTTATTTTGTATTGGATCTTGTGCTTCCGCATTTTATTATTCTTGACTCATGTTATCTTGGCCTATGGACATGTATTAGATAGTTATATTTTGTTCTTGATATCTCTACAGCCGCAATGTGACTGTGGATGGATACTTCCTACCCACAGGTAGCATGGTTGGCTATGTCACGTGCCCATCTTAGCGTACTCTGGGAAGCGGGGCGTGACAGGTAGAATATCAACCCTCGTCATAGCCCGGGTCAACCCACAAACTGCCATTACAGAAACATGCCTTGAGTTATCAAGAGTCTGGTTTTAAGCATAAGCCGGACAACTCCCCGTACCTTAACATCGTTAAGATATGAACCATTCTATATCCAATATAGAAACTTTGGCACTTATTTAATTGGAACCAAATTCAAATCATGAATCTGTCTCCAGTGCATATCATCTTAATGGAAAGAGGCTAATCAGCATTACTCAAGTTAGGAATGCATCCAATTATGAGTAATCTGAAAGAGAAATAAGTTTCTCAAAACTATTACTATCATCTGAATACCAATCACAGGTATCTACATCTTCGATCACCTTGAAGAATCCCGATACTTGCGACATCTGGTTCTCTACCTTATTCTTATACCCACAACTTCTCAAAACTTAGACCTTGTATTTCTACGAAACACTTGTATAAAAACTAGAGAAGTCACAAGTAAACAGAATATAGTACGAGGACCAACCCCTTTGTCCTGATGGGCACTTGACAACATACAATACTCTGTATAAGTCCGCTGAGTTGAATAACTCAAAACATGTGCATCGTAGGTTGAAAACTGTACTTATGGTTAAGAACTACTCCGCTGTTCAATACTCCTTACCCAATCGTCAACTGATATAGGTAAATGTCACGGACATAATTTCAAAAAGTTATATCTCACTTTATAAAAATAAACGTACAGATATATCAGTTTGAAATTGGTGCATAACAATGGATACTCAAAACCAAATACTTGTCGTCTGGCAAAAACCCAGGCGATTTTCTCAAATATCACCAATTACAACGAATTCCGATATAATGAGGATAATCACCTAATTTCCAATAACTTACTCCCACTCATCATCTGTAAAACCATACAGATGTGAGAATCATACCTGGTAAATACATACTCTGGAGTAAGTATCTAATCGGGAAATCAGTTTTCCTTTAATAATGCACAGTGAAACTGAAACATGAAAATATTTCGTAGGGGTATCCTGGTATTCCTAGTAATGCCTCTTCCATAATCCAATTCATGACTATAATCGTATATTTCTTTGCCATCTCTCCAAATCCCTTTATATGTCTTTAGTCGTTACCTTCTGTACACCATCGTTAGGCTAAATGGTTTTCTTCCTTCCCTACCGTTCGGCACCAGCCTATGGTTTGGAAGAAGACTATCCAGTAAGCATAATAGGTGTACTCTCCTAATCCTATGAGTACTCGTAACCAGAGAGAAGGTGATGATAAAAGACAACTGAATAATACATTATTCTATTTCTCCTGAACCTGAATCCATTCTCGAAAAAGTCCCTTCGGTTCGTATATAACCATACGATGGATGTATCCAATGGAAGTGGATGTTCGTAGTAATACGAGGTGTTCTGGAGAAATGCAAAGGTGAAATAGGAGTGGTGATGAACTACGTGGTTTGGTCGTGAATGATAGCAGTCGCAATTTACTTTGCCCTCTTTCTAATCCCTTTATTTTGTCTTTACTTATTACCTTCTGTACACCCTACTTAGGCTAATTGGTTTTCTCCTTTCCCTACCTTTCGGCACCTGCCTATGGTTTGGAAGAAGACTATCCAATAAACGTAATAGGTGTACTCTCCTAAACCAAGGAGCCCTCGCAACCTGAGAGAAAGTGATAATAAAAGACAACTGAATAAATCAATTCTATTTCTCCTGAACCTGAATCCATCCTCGAAGAAGTCCCTTCGAGTTCGTATATAACCATACGATGGATTTATCCAATGGAAGTGGATGTTCGTAGTAATACGAGGTGTTTTGGAGAAATGCAAAGGGTAAAAGAAGGAGCGGCAATGACTTATGCAACTCAGACAATCCAAAAGCCGGTATTTTAAGAAGGTTCGGTCAACTTGGTCACTGAGTCATAGTCTAGGGTCGGTCAATGGTCGCTACCAAAGAGAGAGAGAAAAGAAACACTCTGCGTGCACTCTAACCTAAATTAGAATGGTTATCACTATATCTAATCAGGAAACCTCCCACTGTATCGTCAAATTCTCCTCCAAACCTGAAAGAAGAATTAGTCGGGATCACCCGAAGAGTAAACCAACTCATCAGTGGGAATCGGGATCCAACTCCCATCGCATGATAACGTGAAGGTATCCACTCACGTTATAATACTCTAGAAGGTATGCGCATACTTGGCAAGTTTCAGTTTCTTTAGAAACTCCCGATGTGGATTTATGCCCCATGCTCTTATGACCTTGACTAAGGGCCAATAAATCATAAGTCACATATCAAGTTCTGCCCGTCATTGTCCAGGTTAATTTGAACCCACCCGTACTGGCCCTTGACTAAGGGCCAACAAGGCTGTATGGCTGCCCCAAACCAACGCATCTATCTATGTAACATGTGAACATCCCAGCAGCTACCAATCACTATGTCTTGACTAAGGGCAAACAAACATAGCTTAAATACTACTGACCATTCATATGAAATGACGGAGGGCTACAGCTGGTTTTTGGCGAAAAACCTTTAACGTAATGAACTTGATCTCGCTGAAGGAACCTGATAGCTTTTTACAAAAATATAGTGGCGAAAACCTTTGCTAAAGAGGTCACTCCCGGTGAAGGGATCTCGGCTCTTTCCTCGTGGAATGAGGTGCAGGATATTCCAACTGAATACCGTGATGCAAAGCAACAAGTAATCGACTATAGTGAAGTTATTACCCTGACGCAAACTTCCGCCCAAGGGGTCACTCCCGGTGAAGGGATCTCGGCCCTTGCCTCGTCGAATGAGGTGCAGAATAACTGAATACCACAGTGCAAAACAAAAGAAAACGTCCTTGTAATAACACTTTTTGAAAACTGTTCCAACAACTTCAAACAGGTTTGTTTTCCTTGCATTGATCAAAATCAACGCAGTCCCATCAACTAGTCACACCAGAAAAGAACGAAAATAAAATGTACGTATATGCCATCCGCATTCGTCACTGGGTCCCGTCATCACCCGTTAGGTTACTTAACTAACGACAGAGCGGAGACTGGACTAGCACGGGTGTAAAACATATACAACATCTACTAGTATATATACCAATATACAATAATCGCTCCAGGCGTGATAAATGCAACATTACAGAAAAGTAATAAGCATCACAGAACAATACAGATAATCTGGGATCCCCGGGTTTCACAGAGCCGCTACTGAAACCCGACGTTCTTCTGGTCATGTGGATAGCTTGTGCAATGAAACCTAGACCCCTACGGGTGCGGCAAGTTACCCGCCAAAACCTGAAGCGAGGCAGCCCCCTACAGCAAAGTGAATGGACCACCCTGCACTTCACGGAATCCGGTAACTTGAGCACCCCTCCTTGGGTCAACCTGTACCCCCTATGAGAGCGGCGAATAGCCTGCCAATTCTATAGTGAGGCCCCCTGCCTCTCAAAGCCATGAGATGCGGACCCGTTGCCCTCCAGAACCCGGCTATCCGTGCACTCTGTCGCGGGGTAAACCTAGTACAGAAATGAAAATATGTATAATGGGTACATCGACCTCAACCCGGTCGTGCCCCAAAAGAATAATATACAAACAGGCAGTGACGACAGTCCACATGTTGGACGCTCGCCCCGCAATATCAAATGTACAAATAAATCCAAATTGCACTACCATTGCATACAGCTATCCACCACGACAAATCCGCAACATCACAGCACAACACAGAACATCAACACGAATATTAATTTCGCAAACCTGTCTAAAAGAACTATAGCAATTAGACACGATTTACCGCTCGAATGACATTCACGGTCGGAGATATAATGTAAGTACTGTAAACTAACACATTTAAAATTCCGATCGACAAAACTTCCCGAAGTGGGCCCCAAGTACAACTCCAGTACTCAAACAAAATCTGGGCCCAAACAAAATATTCCAGAAACCACAATTCCACATAAAAGACACCCAGAAGAAATATGGTGCACTGAAGCCCCAAAACGGCGGCGGAACCGCGGCCAATACAAGGCTTGTGCGGTGGTTCCGTGGTGGTCTTGAAGGTTCAGTCGACCAAATTTCTTCCAGAGTCTTAAAAAAGCCTGCACGATTTTCTGACATACCTAAAATAATTTTTAGACGACAAAAAAAATTCGACAGAAACTTTAATTTTGAAATTACGGTTTTGGAAATTTCGTTCGATCGATATTTTAAACATGTTAGAACAAGCTAGTAAAGGTTAATGGCGTGGCTCTGATACCATATAATTCTACGGTAGCGTCCCAGCCGTCAATCTGAGGCCAAACGCGGAACAAAAACTTTTACAACTGGCGCTATCGCATACTATAACCCGGATCTTGCCATTAACGCTAAACTAACAAACTGTAAAAAGGTAAAAAGGCTATACCGATCGATCCGTGTCCTTTGGTCTTTAGCCATCATCCCACGCTCCTCACGGCATCTCCGATCTCCTGTTCCTCGTCAAGGTGGCACCACGTCAATGGATCTTTATACGGGCTACCGCCTCTAAACCAAGCCAACTCGGACATGAAGTTTGCTAGCCGACATGTCCAAGATTGATATAGAGATAGTGTAGAATACTTTGTTTCAAGGCACCCAAGCCATTGGGTGAAGGTAAATTGAAGTTGCCTTTTGGGTTGATGAATTGAGCTAGGAATTTTAGCAAATGAATCAATATCTCACACAAATAGGGCTCGGCCATTTTTATGGGCTGAATTGGGTGGGGCCGGCCAATGAGGTGGAGGAGGTGAGCATAAGGAAAACCAAGGTGAGGCTAAGAAGAAAATATCATACAAAAGATCTTTATCAAATATCTTAAGTTTGACAAAGGAAATTAATGCAAATGGTGACTCAAAAACATCACACAAAACTATAACCTTCCCGTGTGCTGCTGGAGCCCCAGGCACCACAGAAAACCCCCTCATTTTCAAAAGCCACATTTGCAAGAAATCCCTTCACAACAAGAAATTCAGCCAAGAAAGAAAGAAAGAAAAATGGCCAAAACAGAGATACAAACTGGCAACTTCAAAAATCGATCCCGTAACTAATTACAGGATAACCCCACTACAGTATAAACATATCCGCATTTATATTCCGACCGAATACAAAATGCAAAGAGACAAAAATACTCCTACACAATATAATACTTGGATCCGGCTTAAACCAAAGCCCACCGGTATTATCTGTCCGAACCATGACACGTGCATAAGTGCACGTGCATGTTCGAACCATGCCATAAAACCATACGGCCTCTACAACGTTTCGCCCAAACTTAGGAAACTATCTGTGGGGGACTCTAAATACCCGTCAATACTCTGGCAGTGGGTTTAACCACAAGCCGTCCGTGGTACTAGCTGTACGAAACGGCTGCCCATGTACTGACCGAAAGGGAAGCTGATGAGCGAACTCATCCTGGAACCCTACTGAGCCTATCAGTGACAATATCTGTACAATCCGGTCCGTTCGTCTATGAGCATCGCATATCCGGCCTAGGGGATGGTAACGTCAGACCCCCAATAGCGGTATAAGTCGTGTCGGAGGGTAGTCCTGAACACCCTGAGAAACTACTGGAATACCTACCAGTAATTCTCACCTGCCTTAGCCAAGGACTTGGTGTAATGGCTCTCCTAGACACAGTGCGATCTCACCCTCGATACCGGGAGAGACGAATCCCCTGCCGATCCGCTCACGCCTCTATGTGGCTCGGGACTGTACCCAACTAAAACCTGTTTGCATGACTCCTTTGAGCCGTGGTAGGGTAGTAATCTAAGCACAGTGGGAACTCACACTAGACAAATGACGACCTCAGGTCGATGAACTAACATGTACATATGTCATCAGGGAACTGCTATCTGACGCTAGGTATAATACCAACTAGCATGTTCCCGGCGAGTCCTGTCCGGTGCACTCATAACCCAATGAGCACCTATATACATCTTAGGTGAACCAACTGACACCAATGGCTTGTGAGACCGGCCACCGCTCCTCATCGGGGTCTCGACTGTATACACTAGTCTACTCCGGAGTATCGATGCCCTGTCTCGAAAACTCCCACGACTAGGGACCACTTTTAAGGATGTGCTTATAGACTACCCAACTCTCACGTATATGATAGCTATCATACTGTTGGTAGTCAAGCAGGATCCTAAGGGCTCTATCAACGTGTAATAGTGAACAGTAATGTCACCTAAAGCTGTACACGATGATAAAGGCAAACCAGATAGCATACTATCATCTCGAGTAAGACTGTCCTACCGGTATAGGCCCCCCTCAATCATTGCAATCACGTGCCTGCGATCCAATAATTGACTTTGAGGGCACTATATCCAACAGAAAAAGTCGGTGAGCACCCTCCGAAAGGAGTTGGGGGCTGCGGTAGAGGCAGCGAAGAGAGTCGATGTTGGGAAGCCTCCCGCACGCGCAAACGCGTATGTTATGGAAATGTGTACGTTTTTATGGAAAATGGAATGCGTGCACGAGATCGTTCTCGTTTTACTATTTATAACGGCAAGTGCACGGCGCGTTGTAGCGAGCCGGCAAGCACGGGTCGATCCGCAGGGAATTGAGTATTAGGTATCGTTGTTTAAGGTTAACAAATTAATGAATTGGGTGGTTGTCACAAAATATGAATATGAAAGCAAGAAAAGCAAGAAAACAAGTGTAAGGAGAGAATGGTTGTGGCTTGGTTCGGAAGATTGAATCGTGACGGTTTACCTCTACGCCCCCTTGGTTATGAGTTGTCCGGCTTTACCTTGATTTCGGCATGAAGCACGACTTGTCAACGCGGTTGCGGAGCACAAACCGTCAAAGTCCGACATTCGCCATAAAGTACGAAACGATTCTGTTTGGTCACTTACCGTTTGTATGTCCGCACTTGGGGTATCAACACTAAACACGAGGTTTTGCAAGTATACCGCAACAATGAAAACACAAAGAGGTTAGTGAGAGCAAATGATAATGGTGTTGAGTTTGCTAAGGGTTTGTGAAGGCATATAGCATATGAAACAAAGAGTTTGTTAAGCTCTTTATCACAACATACCATACCTTAACTTAGCAACCTTAACACAAAATGGAATTTAAGCGCATGAAACATAAACAAGAGGTGGAGGAGGCAAAGCCTTTCATCTCACTTCCTCACCCACACCACAACAAAAATAAAAAAATAGTTAAGCATAATGAAAAGAAGGCAAGAAAAGAGAGCAAGTATATAAAAGAAACAACAATGTATTAATCACTTGAGAACAAGATACAACATTTGGTAACTTGTTCAACCTCCTTAATGAAGCTCTCCAAAGAGAGCTTCAAAAGGGAAGAAGAAGAAGAAACCAACTGAAGTTCACTCCCCTCAAGCAAAAAAACTATGAAAATGAGAAGTGGTATATACATAGGTAGCCTCCTTCCCTTGCCCACTGATCTGTATTTATAGGCTCAAAAGAGGAATAAATAAATAATAAAAATAATCCTAAGTGGCAGAAGGGAAGGCACAGGAGAAAGATGGGGCCCACAGGAGGAAGTGGGGCCGGCCTCGCCGGATTTCATGGGTGAGTCGCCGGGTAAATTCCGAGGAGGTGGGCTCATATTGGGTGTGGGTTTGTGTGCACCCCAATAAGCCTCTGATGATGTTTGCTTGGTCTTATTTCACCTGGTTTGTATGCAGAGAATTGGAGGGAAATGAGATACTTCAAATCACATCATATCTTTATGCATTCAATGCCCATTAATGCACATCACACCAACACATGCCTACTTGCATAACCTATAATGCTATGGCTGCCCCCACATGGTCCTTGCCCAAGAGTTGTGTGCAGCATGCATTGTGTTGGACCAAAAAGTGTGTGCACACATTTATTTTACAAAAACTCTTGGGATATCGGTCGGTTTTCTGGTCTGCTTGCAGTGTCGGCTTCCAAACGTCATATCCGTGATATTGAATGTGTTTCCAGTATTTTATCACGAATACCTGTAAACTGTAATTACAGAGCAAACACTGATTTAATAGCACCGATATATGAAAAAAGAGATAACGAATGAGAGGTATTAAAATGCAGTTTTCAGTGATGATCAAATACTCCCAAATTTATCTATTGCTCGTCCCGAGCAATACAAAAAATACTAGCCTCACTTTCGCAGGGAACGCGATTGCACTGAGCATGTGCAACAAGCCGTTAAATCTCTAGGTGTCCATAGTAGGAGGAGTGTTGTCTCCTGAGGGTTTTCAGCGGATTACACCCACAAAATCCATTCAAGTTAGTTTCATAAGTTAGCGTCGATTCTACTCCTACAGTTTAGTATCTAAGTCAGAAATTCTATCATCCTAAGTAAGAAATATTCAACCCTTATGTTTCACGCCTCCTATCTATTTATCCTTAGATCCTATACGTATTTACAGCTTAGAAAGATGTCGGTAACTCCTAAGTTTTCCTTCTAAAAGTGCGGTCTCAAGTCAGGAATTTTGATCAACTTTACAGAAACATAAGTCTTATTCTTCGTTTTTATCTTTCCTCCAAATATCGATTGTATACCCCTACGTGTGTGTAAATTTGCACCCCTACGCTTAAGAATTCAATTCAAGCTATAGTACCTTTGCCTTGATACCTAATACTACTTCTTTTCATTAATGGATGGACAGTTTTGCTCACACACCTTTCATGTGATCATTAACGCTTCTTGAGGCATTAACAGCCGATTACTGAAGCAAATAGCAGTCTCCAGGTCTTGACTTTATTAATTTTTTTTCTTTTATTTTTCTTTTTCTTTTCAAGACCGGTTATATTTTTCAATGATGCTCTTTTTTGGTGTTTAGCTTTAAATACCGATTTTTCTTTCATACTAGGTTTTCAGGCAAGAGTATTTCTAGGTATCCTCTACTATCCCAAGTTTCAAGGTGCGTGTATGTGCAATTTGTAGGGTATATACTTTCTAAATTTGGACTCAAGAACATAAACTATTTTTCAGACTTATCTTTCAGTAAAGCTTCAATACTCTCCCTTCATCTTGACTTAACTAAAGAACTGAACTCAAGATTACCTGTTTCTAAAAAAACTGTAAGGACGTATAATTACAAAGTTTAAACAACATGAGGGTTATTTTTAGGGTCTTCAATTCCTAAGCGTAGGATTTAGTTATATCTAACGTATCAACTAAACTTTCGGAATAAAATCTAAGTTACCCTATTAGCTAACTTGACGAAAATGTTTTTATATTTTTCGGAAAATTTTCAATTTTTATGGTTTTTTTTAATATATATGCAATGCAGAATATACACATGATGCAATGCTCACCCCCAAACCTGAATTTTACGATGTCCTCATCGTCGCCCCACGTCCGGTAGCTAGACTTAGACACCAGGGTGAGAATTTTATTCAAGAAAAAAGGAAAAAACCTAAGATTAATTACAACATTTACAAGTTAAAAGACTGGGTTAGTGCAGAAATTAATACCAGCCACAAAAAGATTTTGTCTATATAATGTAGGGGCTGGTAAAAGAATGTGTATAAAAAGAAGAAAAAGAAAAAGAAAATGTATATGTTAGTTGTCAGTGAAGAGCATGGGCGTGTAAAATTGGGGATAAGAAGACGCTGAAGATGAAGATGAAATTTTGAGGATGTCAAAGAATTATTTTCTGAATGAATTGTATGTTTAATAAGCGTAAGTGAAGTACTGAAGTCAAGTTCGTTCAAAAACTGGAGTTTATCCGCAAAAAGCTCGACAAAAGGAAGGTTCAAAGGATGATCCCAAAATGGTTCTGACTCCAACCCACCTAAAATTTCAATCTCATCAGCAAAAATTTCCTCAAAACTTAGTATAAAAGAATATTTATCAGAACTGTCTTCCTCCCGATTATTTTTCACTATCCTACACTCATTATTTACACTCACTCCCAAAAAGATTTTTTCCCTATCACATTCATAACTGGGTAGGTTCATATCATCTAAAAAAGTAGGTTCCCACCCTAATGTTTCTTCCGAAACAATATCACTAGGTGATACAAAAATTGTGGGTTCCTGATCATTGATCTTTTCTAACAATTTATCCCAACCATACCCGACAAATTCACAAGGTTCCTCCTCTAAAATTGGAAAGCAGAAATCAGTCGGTTCAAGAATTTCCTCATCAAGTATTATTTCAGTTAAATCAATCTCTAAAGTGACAAGAGGTTCAGTGGATACTTGAAAACTAGTGGTGGACCGACTTAGAGGGTTTTCTTGTGTGTCCTGGTAGCACTCAGTCAATTCAATCGTATCATCATCTAAGAAATCATCAAAGTTTGATTGATCATTTACCTCACTTGGGTGACTCCCTAGATGACAAACATTAACATTATCGGGTTCTGATTGACTGTGCTCACTCCCTAGAATACTCCCAGCTAAATGTTTCACTTGTTCCTCTATGTTAGCCAAAGATTGGGCCTGAGCAAGAAATAATTGCTCAGACCGCTGTATGAACAGGGCTAAAGTAGAAGCTGTTTGATTCTCGACCGCAGTCATCACTTCAATACCCTTTTCTAGAGCGGTCAACCTAGCATCCATCTCACTATCATTCCCTACAGATGGTTCAACGTTTTCGGGTTGGAGGGGTTGTGATGGTGGTGATGCTATAGCAGTCATTCTGTCGACCTCTTTCTCCAGATTGGCAATCAATTGGTCAATGTTTGAAGTTGGACTTGGTTCAGGAGTGTTAGGAGGGTGACCATTATCAAGAATTTGGGACGGTTGGTCACCTCCTAGGAAAGGACAATCATTATGAATGTGGGATGAATTTTGGAAATTTGTACAAATCAATTGGGACTGAGTATAAATAAGAGAATAAGAGTCGTGAAAAAATGAATTGTATTGTGTTTCACCCATATTAACAAGAATGCACAAATATTACAAAAGAATATCACACCCCTAGCAGTCTACGGTTTACTAAGTCAACTAGACCTGCTCAAGAACCTGATTGACGAAGTAAAACTGTGTCAAGAAATAGGCTCAAGATATACAAATCACGAAGCCAGGTAAGTACAAGACATAAGAGGAGGTTTTCCGACGCTTTCGCGAAGGTCCTTAATTAAATAACCCTTTCTCTTTTGGCGGTTGCGCCGTTAACACTTGCCTAGACACCCCGTGTGTAGGGTGTTTTTCGTCACCCCATTGAGATGGGAATGCGCGCGTGCTTGTCAGGCGCATTACAGATTCCCCCTGCCTAGGGTAGGCTGGGTTTTATTGATTATGGGGATCCGAATCTCCGGTAGCCGCGGACTAAGCTGCCGTTAATTACCCCTCGCCTTTGGAGCGAGGGAACCTCCGATTAACGGGTTAAACTGGTCATGCGAACTCAATGTGCAGCGTGCGTGTATTGTGTTTTGAAAGGGGGTTTTGGATACATCGGGAGCCACGCAGAGTTTTTACGGGGGTCCCGCTACCCGGATAGCGGGCTGGGGGTCAAGGGGGCTAGCAGCCCCCATGCGGGGTGCGGGGCAGCGCCCCGGCCCAAAATTTTTTTTGGGAGGGACAGTGTTGTAGAGTATGTGTGTGTGTATATATATATATATATATACATGTATACATATAAAAAAAAGGGAAGAAAAAGCGCCCAGAGGACGCGTGGGGCCAGCGCCTTGAGCGCTGTGCGCTTAGGCGCTAGCGCGCCACGTGTTCGACACGTGGGCACTGGGCGCTTAAGCGCTAGGCGCTCGAGCGCTAGCGCACCACGTGGGCGCTGGGCGCTTGAGCGCGAGCGCACCACGTGTCGGCACGTGGGCGCTTGGCGCTTGAGCGCCAGGCGCTCGAGCGCGCCATGTGTCGGCACGTGGGCGCTTGGCGCTTGAGCGCCAGGCGCTCGAGAGCGCCACGTGTCGGCACGTGGGCGCTTGGCGCTTGGGCGCCAGGCGCTCGAGCGCTAGCGCGCCACGTGTCGGCATGTGGGCGCTGGGCGCTCAAGCGCTAGCGCGCCACGTGTCAGCACGTGGGCGCTTGAACGCAAGGCGCTCGGGCGCTTGGGCGCGGGCAAGAAAAAGGGGCTTTTAGCCCCAAAAACTCCCGAAAAGGAAATTAGAGTGGAGTTAAACTCCTAAGCTGTTTTGAAGCTGATGAAGGGCTTCTCCCCTTGAGCCCTAGTTCTTCCCCAAAGTGGGGTTTCTGAAGATGGGTCTCCTTCTTCTTTCTTTGTTGGCCGAATCTTGAAGATCAAGAAGTATGAGATTTTAAAAATCTCTCCTTTATGAGATCTGACGGCAGATCTGAGTCCCCCTTTGTGGGTTTTGTGGTGAAAAACTATTTTGTTTTATAAAAGGAAGAGTAAAACTCTTGATTTAATTCAAAAGAAAAGGAGAAGGTTTTAGAACCTTGAGGAAGAAGAAGATCACAGATCTGGATTTTTTGGAGAGAGAAAAAGTTGTTGGGATATTTCATTATCCTTGCCTTTATAGGTTATACACTTTACACATAGCTCCTTGGGCATCACAAAATGGCATTTTGCCTATCCCATGGCTCATGTGCCATTTCTTTTTGCACATAAGCCATGGGCTTTACAAAAAATTGGCTTTATGCCATTTTTTTCATACATTCATTCGTAAAATAAAATAAAAGAAATACAAAAAAATTATTTATTACAAAAAAATTTATCTTGGCATGGGGGGAGGCCGATCGCTTCATGTTCGGACTCGACCCGGGCATGGACCCACTTGATCTGGGCTTGGGCCCACTTGGCTTGGGGTTGACTTTGATTTTGACTTGGTCAACCGGGGTGTAAATTTTTACCCCAACACCGTGAACGATATACCAATGAGCAAAGTTCTAAACACCATTAACCTCTTCTAATGAGCGTGAAGTCCTTAGAGTCAAAGTCTAATTGATTTTAATTTATTGAGGGTATGCAAGAATGCAGTTTTGTGATTTGTGGGCTATGGAGAAAAGGTGATGAAATCCTTTTCCGTATCTTGTTTGGTCATTTTGCCCTTAAAATCCGTATTAAAATGCAATGCGCAATCAAATAAAAGAATTCAAGAAGTCAATCAATTTAAAGCAATTCTTTTTCAATTTTAGTATTATGGGCTGCAACAAATACGGTTAGTTCTCTTTGCAATTAGCGGCAAAATTATGCAAAGAATCTTGCAAAAGATAGAGAATTGGATTGCGTCGGATTCGAGAGAAGGTGTTAGGAAATACGTACCAAATGGATTTGGTTCAAGAAAACCCTTTGAAAGTGATCTGAGTCGTTGAATGTTCGCTTGCGCGGGTCAAACTACCCGGATCTTTGGCACTAATCTTTCCCAATGTCTTGAAATTGCAATTGAACCTCGCTCCGCACGATCGCTGGTTGTAATTCCGCGAAAAACCTAAAATGTCGGAAAATACGATATTTAGTGTAAAAAGCAATACATGTGCCCCAATTCCTGCACACTTAAAATTAGAAAAATCAAACAAGACCAAAAGACCACCAACACAGAACTAGAGACCATTGAAAAAGAAAAAACAAAAACCCTCAAAGAGGGGCCGATCTCGCCGGATATAGGGGTAAGGTCACCGGCCAAAATCCGTTGAGAGGGGGTGAAATTTGTAGTGGAATCTCTATCTTATATTAGTGTTCTAATGGTATTACTTGATTTTTTTATTTCAGCACAGAGTGATAGCAGGTATAAACAACAGAGAACAATTTGAAACAAGTCAGAAAAAAACGTATTTTGTTAGTTTTTGACAAAAATGAGTTAGAAGTTAGTTTTGTTAGTAAAACCAGAAATAACAATATCTAATAACTACAACTCCCCGGCAACGGCGCCAAATACTTATTGGGAAACCTCCCGCGCGCGCAAACGCGTATGTTATGGAAATGTGTACGTTTTTATGGAAAACGGAATGCGTGCACGAGATCGTTCTCGTTTTACTATTTATAACCGCAAGTGCACGGCGCGTTGTAGCAAGTCGGTAAGCACGGGTCGATCCGCAGGGAATTGAGTATTAGGTATCGTTGTTTAAGGTTAACAAATTAATGAATTGGGTGGTTGTCACAAAATATGAATATGAAAGCAAGAAAAGCAAGAAAACAAGTGTAAGGAAAGAATGGTTGTGGCTTGGTTCGGAAGATTGAATCGCGACGTTTTACCTCTATGCCCCCTTGGTTATGAGTTGTCTGGCTTTACCTTGATTCCGGCATGAAGTACGACTTGTCAACGCGGTTGCGGAGTACAAACCGTCAAAGTCCGACATTCGCCGCAAAGTACGAAACAAGTCCGTTTGGTCACTTACCGTTTGTATGTCCGCGCTTGGGGTATCAACACTAAACACGAGGTTTTGCAAGCATACCGCAACAATGAAAACACAAAGAGGTTAGTGAGAGCAAAAGATATTGGTGTTGAGTTTGCTAAGGGTTTGTGAAGGAATATAGTATGTGAAACAAATAGTTTGTCAAACTCTTTATCACAACATACCATACCCTAACTTAGCAACCTTAACACAAAATGGAATTTAAGCGCATGAAACATAAACAAGAGGTGGAAGAGGCAAAACCTTTCATCTCACTTCCTCACCCACACCACAACCAAAATAAAGAATTAGTTAAGCATAATGAAAAGAAGGCAAGAAAAGAGAGCAAGTTTTTAAAAGAAACAACAATGTATTAATCACTTGAGAACAAGATATAGGATTTGGTAACTTGTTCAACCTCCTTAATGAAGCTCTCCAAAGAGAGCTTCAAAAGGGAAGAAGAAGAAGAAACCAACTGAAGTTCACTCCCCTCAAGCAAAACAACTATGAAAATGAGAAGTGGTATATACATAGGTAGCCTCCTTCCCTTGCCCACTGATCTGTATTTATAGGCTCAAAAGATGAATAAATAAATAATAAAAATAATCCTAAGTGGCAGAAGGGAAGGCATAGGAGAAAGATGGGGCCCACAGGAGGAAGTGGGGCCGGCCTCGCCGGATTTCATGGGTGAGTCGCCGGGTCAATTTCGAGGAGGTGGGCTCGTATTGGGTGTGTGGGTTAGTGTGCACTCCAATAAGCCTCTGATGATGTTTGCTTGGTCTTATTTCACCTGGTTTGTATGCAGAGAATTGGAGGGAAATGAGATGCTTCAAATCACATCATATCTTTATGCATTCAATGCCCATTAATGCACATCACACCAACACATGCCCACTTGCATAACCTATCATGCCATGGCTGCCCCCACATGGTCCTTGCCCAAGAGTTGTGTGCAGCATGCATTGTGTTGGACCAAAAAGTGTGTGCACACATTTATTTTACAAAAACTCTTGGGATATCGGTCGGTTTTCTGGTCTGCTTGCAGTGTCGGCTTCCAAACGTCATATCCATGATATTGAATGTGTTTCCAGTATTTTATCATGAATACCTGTAAACTGTAATTACAAAGCAAACACTGATTTAATAGCACCGATATATGACAAAAGAGATAACGAATGAGCGGTATTAAAATGCAGTTTTCAGCGATGATCAGTCGACCTCAGGGCGGCGGAGGCGGTGGAGAACTTCCAGAAGTCAGAGCAGTTCTACACCGTCCTAGCCTCGTCCACCACCCTCATTTGGCACGAGGCTCTTGACGCCGTCAAGGCCTGGGTGCCGGAGTTTGCTGATGAAGAGCTTCGAGCAGAATATCCCCGCGGGGATGATGAGCACGGGGATGCCCCCGGGAGCACTGGCGGGGAAGAGACTCTCGGCGATGGCGACGCCGAGGCTCCTATGACGGACGCATCCCTAGTTATGGTGGACGTCGAGCTCATCGATATCGCGCCCGGCCATGGGGCCTGAAGCCCCTCGTCTTTTCTTTGTCTTTTCTTTTGACGCGTCGGGTATTTTGTAGGCCTCCGGGCATTTTGTAAGGCTGGGGAGCCCATAATACTCTTGTAAAGACTCTTGGCTTTTTGAATAAAGATTTTTTGTTTTCGCAGCAGTGTTTGTGCTTTGTGCTTGTACTTCCTTTTGTTGGTAGACACTTGTATTTGCACAGTACAGCTTTCATGTTCGGCGCGTTCCTCGTCTAGCGATTACTCGTCGATTTGAATCTGATCACTTGCCAAGTGTGCGAGAACCGGCAGGAAGACGGTATCCCCATGGCCCCGAAGTCGATGTGGAGATCGCTAAGACGTTGATAGACCGGATGCCTCTTGTTGAGTTGATGTTCCTTAGCGCGGGAAGGGCCGTGAGTGGCCTATTAAGGATGGGGCCGAGCAGGGTAGCTGCTCGGTGCCTCTTGGCGAGGGTTTTGATCCTCAGCGCGGATGGGCAGGAGGTTGCCCGCTGGGGGTATGCCGAGCAGGGTAGCTGCTCGGTGGCCTCGCGATGAGGGCTTCAGATCCTCAGCGTCTGATGGGCAGGAGGATGCCCGCTGGGGATGCGCCGAGCAGAAAGGGGCTCGGCGGCCTCGCGATGAGGGCTTCAGATCCTCAGCGTCTGATGGGCAGGAGGATGCCCGCTGGGGATGCGCCGAGCAGAAAGGGGCTCGGCGGCCTCACGATGAGGGCTTCAGATCCTCAGCGTCGGATGGGCAGGAGGATGCCTGCTGGGGATGCGCCGAGCAAGAAGGGACTTGGCGGCCTCATGATAAGGGCTTCAGATCCTCAGCGTCGGATGGACAGGAGGATGCCTGCTGGGGATGCGTCGAGCAGGAAGGGGCTCGGCGGCCTCACGATGAAGGCTTCAGATCCTCAGCGTCTGATGGGCAGGAGGATGCCCGCTGGGGATGCACCGAGCAGGAAGGGACTCGGCGGCCTCGCGATGAGGGCTTCAGATCCTCAGCGTCTGATGGGCAGGGGGATACCCGCTGGGGATGCGTCGAGCAGGAAGAGACTCGGCGGCCTCGCGATGAGGGCTTCAGATCCTCAGCGTCTGATGGGCAGGAAGATGCCCGTTGAGGATGCGTCGAGCAGGAAGAGACTCGGCGGCCTCGCGATGAGGGCTTCAGATCCTCAGCGTCTGATGAGCAGGAGTATGTCCGCTGGGGATGCGCCGAGCAGGAAGGGACTCGGCGGCCTCACGATGAAGGCTTCAGATCCTCAGCGTCGGATGGGCAGGAGGATGCCCGCTGGGAATGCGTCGAGCAGGAAGAGACTCGGTGGCCTCACGATGAGGCCTTCAGATCCTCAGCGTCGGATGGGCAGGAGGATGCCCGTTGGGGATGCGTTGAGCAGGAAGAGACTCGGCGGCCTCGCGATGAGGGCTTCAGATCCTCAGCGTCTGATGGGCAAGAGGATGCCCGCTGGGGATGCACCGAGCAAGAAGGGACTCGGCGGCCTCGCGATGAGTGCTTCAGATCCTCAGCGTCTGATGGGCAGGAGGATGCCTGCTGGGGATGCGCCGAGCAGGAAGGGGCTCGGCGGCCTCACGATGAGGGCTTCAGATCCTCAGCGTCGGATGGGCAGGAGGTTGCCCGCTGGGGATGCGCCGAGCAGGGTAGCCACTCGGTGGACTCCTGGTGAGGCTTTGATCCTTAGCGCGAGAGAGGCCGTGAGTGGCCTTCTGAGGATGGCCGAGCAGGGTAGCTGCTCGGTGCCTCTTGGCGAGGGCTTCGATCCTTAGCGCGGGAGGGGTCGTGAGTGGCCTACTAAGGATGGCCGAGCAGGGTAGCTGCTCGGTGCCTCTTGGCGAGGGCTTTGATCCTTAGCGCGGGAGGGGCCGTGAGTGGCCTACTAAGGATGGCCGAGCAGGGTAGCTGCTTGGTGCCTCTTGGCGAGGGCTTTGATCCTTAGCGCGGGAGGGGCCGTGAGTGGCCTACTAAGGATGGCCGAGCAGAGTAGCTGCCCGGTGCCTCTTGGCGAGGGCTTTGATCCCTGGTTTGTTAGGGTAGGGAGCTACCAGCCAGGGATAACCGAGCAAGGGCGGGCCTGGTTGCCTTTTGCGAGGGCTTTGATCCTTAAGGACGGGCCGAGCAGGGTTACTGCCCGGTGCCTCTTGGCGAGGGATTTGACCTCTGGTTTGATAGGGGGCTACCAGCCAGGGATAACTGAACAAGGGCAGGTCCGATTGCCTCTGTGAGGACTTTGATCCTTGGTTTGTTGGGGTAGGGAGCTACCAGCCATGGATAACCGAACAAGGGCGGGTTCGGTTGCCTCTTGCGAGGGCTTTTCATCCTTAGCGCGGGAGGGGCCGTAAGTGGCCTACTAAGGATGGCCGAGCAGGGTTACTGCCCGGTTCCTCTTGGCGAGGGCTTTGATCTCTGGCGTTGTGTGGTAGGGGAGCTACCAGCCAGGGATAGCCGAGCAGGGTAGCTGCAGGGCTGACTCTTGGTGAGGGCTTTGATCCCTGGCGTTGTGGGGGTAGGGAAGCTACCAGTCAGTGATAGCCAAGCAGGGTAGCTGCTAGGCTGCCTCTTGGCGAGGGCTTAGATCCCTGGCGTTGTGGGCTAGAGAAGCTACCAGCCAGGGATAGGCGAGCAGGGTAGCTGCTGGGCTGCCTCTTGGTGAGGGCTTGGGTAGTTGCAGGGCTGCCTCTTGGTGAGGGCTTTGATCCCTGGCATTGTGGGGTAGGGAAGCTACCAGCCAGGGATAGCCGAGCAGGGTAATTGCAGGGCCGCCTCTTGATGAGGGCTTTGATCCCTGGCGTTGTGGGGTAGGGAAGCTACCAGCCAGGGATAGCCGAGCAGGGTAGCTGCATGGCTGCCTCTTGGTGAGGGCTTTGATCCCTGGCGTTGTGGGGTAGGGAAGCTACCAGCCAGGGATAGCCGAGCAGGGTAGCTGCAGGGCTGCCTCTTGATGAGGGCTTTGATCCCTGGCATTGTGAGGGCCGTGGGAGGCCTGCCAAGGATGAACCAAGCAGTGAGGCTGCTCGGTTGCCTCTTTTTGAGGGCTTAGATCCCTCGGCGAGGTGGCCTTCGAGCCGCCGCGGCGAGTCCCGTCCGCGCGACCCCGTCGAGAGAGGGGGTGTTGGTCATGCCTGGTAACAGGCGAGCTGACAGACATCTCCTCGGGAGGGACAGGTGCGCGGAGGACCTCAGGGCGAGGTGCTCTGGCGACGGACCTTGGTGTCGAACTGTGAAGCGCCCAGCGGGTCTCAGAACATATCGGCCCGGGAGATTCGCGGCCGTGGGAGGTAGCGAGGCGGTAGTCGGCGGTGCCGACGCGGACGGAGCCTTCTCTCCCCATGTAGGGGTCATGGCCCCGAGACGGGGGAGCGGCGACTTGGTGATCTTGCCCCGCCGTTTGGACGCGGATCAACGCCTCCACAACATACACGATTCGGTCTATGCGGCCGGCGAGGGCGTTGATGGCATTCAGCGGAGGGGGTTCGTACGCGCCTCCGTTGAGGGGAAGGCGGCGGCTGGTGCTTGGATCGTCGTGATGATCGCTCGCCGTTGGATTGAGATCGGAAAGTGAACTTTTGTTTTTGTGGAATCAAGGGATTCCCACAAACGGCGCCAGCTGATGGATGCGTAAATCTCCTTCAGATGTTGCTTCCTGTTGATCCGCTGATGGCTGCAGTGGATGGCTGAGATTAGATCTGGAGGCTGTCGCTCCTGAAGCGTGTAGATCTCAATGGGTTTGGGGTTGTGGTTGCCGAGCTACCTGTAAGGAAGTCCCGGGGTGGTTGTACCACCGAGGACCCTCCGACGATCAAGTTAGAGAGGAAATCCGAGCAAAGTAACGGCTTAGTGGAGTCTAAATGGCTTACCTGGACCGTCTAAAGGAGGGGTTTATATAGCGGTGGCAGCAGGCGAGGCAGGCGCGAGAATCATGCCGGACGTTACGCTCCCGACGTCACGCCCGCGTGATGAGCGGGACCTTCCATTAATGGCGAGACATGCTCGTTAATGGGGGATCGTGGTGGCGTGGAACGCGGGATGTTGCCGGCGGAGATCTCGCGCATGGCGAGACTCGCGGGATGACAATTACGCCTGCAAGCGGTGTTGTTGGTCGGTCGATGAGACCGAGGAAGATGACCTCGGCGGGAGAGCTCACGGAGGAGCGGGAGAGCCGAGGTATCTTGGTTCTGCTCGAGCCCGGAGGCGAGCTGAGAGGGCCGAGGAGGCTCGAGCCTGTGATAGCTTGGAGATGAGCTGTAGGGCCGAAGAGGCCAATTGTGCTGGGGGCTCGGAGGTGAGCCAGCGTTTGCTTGTAGGACGGGCACAGGAGTGGTCTGGTCGGCCACCGTAGGTCCTTTCTTGTGAGCCCTGGGACACATCATCTGCCACGTGTCTTGATCTGGGAGATCGCCGATATCGAGTATCATCAGATGCAATCTCGGATATGTATCGTACTTATTCCAGCTCCGTAACCCTCAGAAATCTAGTAGAATTGCGTGGATGATACGTCATCCGCTGTGTGTCTTGATCTGAGAAATTCCCACCAATGAGCAACCTCATCTATTCTTTTAATTTCTTATTAAAAATACATTTTTAATAAGAAATTTCTTAAATCTTTGCTTACTTTTATATATATAGTTTATAAAAATAATAATAAATAAATATCTCAACCATCTTAGTTTATATATCAATAAACTATTTTACTAAAATAAAGTCTGGTTTGAATTTTGATTTAAAACATTCTATGCTATGGCTTAGACATGATTTGTTTCTGGCTCACCGCAAATTTTTTTTATAAAAAAATGAATTTTAGTTAGGATAGGAAATTAGCTAGGATATGCCTGAAAGATGATCAAACTTCAATTTAATTTTTAAAATGTTATATTATATAATAAATTGCAGAGATGTAGAGATTTGGTTGTGCCAAAAAGGCTGGAGAGGAGATGATTGGGAGATGTAAATGGCAGATGAAGTGACTTAAACAAACCACTCAACTGATAATCCAAACCTAGAATTTTTCCCCAAATTAATCCTATTTAAATAAATAATTCCCAAAATAATACCGCTTCCAAAATTATTCCAAGAATGAACCTCCGTACAGCAAGGTAGGATTAGCCTTGACGCGACGGTTAGATGGGAGAGAAAAACGCTATCGGCAACAATGTTTTCTTCTTCATGGAAACGCCATTGGGAATAACGTTTTCTTCTTAGTGAAAACGCTGGCGTTTTCTTCAAAATAAAAACGCTATTACCAATAGTATTTTCATATTGCTGTATTCCCACATAGATTTTGATTTTTTTTTATTTTGTTGAAATTATAACAAAATCGATCGCAGCTGAAAAAAATCTCATGTTTTTTTTAAAGAAAAGAATAAAATTAGTTACTATATAAATTTCTATTATGTTTTTTCTATATATTTTCCAAATCAATATAGATTTGTATAGAAAAATATAATAGATTTCTATAT
Source organism: Agapanthus africanus (assembly GCA_030015575.1). Taxonomy (NCBI): domain Eukaryota; kingdom Viridiplantae; phylum Streptophyta; class Magnoliopsida; order Asparagales; family Amaryllidaceae; genus Agapanthus; species Agapanthus africanus. Next base: position 628,776,201 of record CM057337.1, on the reverse strand, counting down.
ACTAATTAAATATATTCTATTCTCAACAAACTATGAGAATTTTTATCTATTCTCTGTCAATTTTGTTACAATTCCAATAAAACCAAAATCTAAATCTAAAACAACCTTAACAGAATCAAAATTTATGTGGGAATATAGCAGCATGAAGAAATCAAAATCTTAAACAGCCAAATTTTATGTGGGAATAAAGCAATATGAAAACGCTATTGACAATAACGTTTTCACCAAGAAGAAAGCGCTATTATCAATAGTATTTTCTTCTTCTGTGCAACTGTGTCGTGCGGAGGTCTATTCTTGAAATTATTTTGGAGGCAGTATTGTTTTGCGAATTATTTATTTAAATAGTATTATTTTGGGAAAAAATTCTCCAAACTTAATGGGGCAATGTTCTTTTTCAACCGAGAAGAATTATACATGCTTGTCGGAATCATGAAGTTTTCAATATGTTTTAAAGAAATACCAATGATTTAGGAGCGTGAAATCAACAAAACTCTTTTTTTTAATCGATAACATGCTGCCATATCTCAATTGGAAGATAAAGGTTTTAGTACTACACTTTTTTGGTATCATTTAATTTTGGGCAAACAGGAAATAAATATTTGATATTTCAACCGATTAATACATAAATACCTAAGTTTTTTCAAGTAGCAGATAAATACCCAATATTTCCCTCCATTAGCACTTTTTTGCTTGTCTGCCGTCGTTACCGTGGTGCTAGAATATTCTCTTTTTAATTCCTGTGCGGTGTGATGATGCGTGAATGTTTTATGGCTAATTGGTATGTATAGTATAAATGTAGGTTTGTAACAAGTTTTTAAATATCTTTTTAATCAAAAATAAATAAATCCAGAACCTGGTCTTATTCGTCTTCTTTCCTTCTTTTTCAAAGACCCCAGACTTCTTTCTTTCTTCTCAAAGCTTCAAACCCAACCTTAGCCTCTTTCATTTTTCTTCTTCTCAAACCCAATTGAACCCTTACCTAACAACACTTCATTCTCTTCTCAAAATTCATCCAAATAATACTTCAATAGCTCTTAAGGTCCAAATTTTCATATGAATTTCTTTTCTCCTTCTTCGATTAAGCTTCTAATTTTCATCGATTAGGGTGTCCTCTTGATCCACGGCAAGAAAATAAAGGTTTGGAACGGGAAAAAAGAAAAAAAGAAGAAGAAGAGCGTTTTCGGTTTATTTTTTTAAAAAATTGTTACGTCAATTCTATTCGGTAATTTCATGTTTTCTGTTAACGATGACTGTCACTAAAATGCTGTTGTCAATAATAAGTATTTACATACTACTTGAAAAAAGCTGAGATATTTATGTGTTAATCGGCTGAAATGTAAGGCATTTATATACTGTTTAGCCTTTAAATTTTGGGCTCATCAACACGAGACTTGGAGCCACCCTATATGAAAAGCTGAAGTTTGAAAGCGTAGCCATGCTCAAATCAGCTTGCAAATTTCAAATACAAAACGGAATCCAAATGGCCATTGACACGACAAGACCTGGGAGCACTGGAGGGAAACCGCGAAAAGAGGGCGGAAAAATATTTCACGATAACATAAAATAAAATAAAAACCAACAAAAATCGCAACAAAAAAGTATTTAATAGCTGCCCCTAGAACCCAATCAGCTCTCTGTTCGCCAAACCCAACCCCCAATCTCTTCTTCATCAAATCAAAATCAGCATCATCAACAAAAGCCCTGATTTTATCTCGTTCTCCGTCTTCGATCCGATCGATTTGGAGGTACGATTGCGGATCTGCTTCACAATTTTCAATTCATTGCTTTGTTTTTTTTTTTCTTTCTGTTGTTCTTGGATCTAGGGTTTTGATTGCTTGTTTGTTTCTTTAGGGATCTATGGATGCTTGTCTTCTACGATTTGAGACGACTTTGCTTGTGTTTGAAGGAGGGAACCTCGATTAGGGTTTGACGATCGAGATGTCGAAGAGGGAGCGTTCTGGGCGCAAGGTTCTCGACTCTAAGATCGAGACCAAGAGGAGGAGATTGATACTGACTGGTTCTGAGTCTGACGACGACAGCTTTGTAGCTTCTCCTCGGGTTAAGGAGGAGGCAAAGAGTGGTTTTGGGCCAGAAGAAGGCGAGGACAATAGAAAGGCATTGGTTGTTCCTGAAGTTCATGAGAATGGAGGCGGCTCTTCGATCAAGGAAAAGAGCGAAATTGACGGGTCAACTTGCAAAGAGGAAGAAATGGTAGGCTCAAAAGGAAATTCAAGTTCAGAGCTTTTTGAGAAAAGGGAAGACGGCGACAGTAAGAAGAGCGAAAATGCTTCGCCCATCAAGGAGAAAAACATAAATGTGGAACATGAGGCTGTTTCAATTTCAGAAGTATCTGATAAATCGGAAAAATCTTATGTTTCTAGAGTTCCTCAGGACGCGAGAAGATCCGTGAAAGTTGATTCAAAGAAGGTTTTAAAGCCAAAGGTAGGCAAGGAAATCGAGGCAGCGGACAAGAAGAAGAAATCTTCGGGTTTTCTTGAGGATGATTTGGATGTGAACGGTTCTATGACCAAGAAAAAGAGCAGGGAAGATCAGCTAAGCAACAAGGAGGATGTGAAGATAGAAGCGAAGAAAGTTTTGAAGTCAAAAGTTTGGAAGAAGAGGGAAGAAGTTGGTAGTAACAAGAAATCTTCAGCTTTTTCTGGGGTTGATAAAAAAGGAATTGATTCTTCTAATAGGAAAAAGAAAAACAGTGATTCATTGCCTACCGAGAAGGAGAAAAAAGTGGAATCAGAGAAGGTTTTGAGGCCCACAGTACTTAAGGAAAAGGGAGAATCTGACTTGTGGACACTGGGTTCAGAAAGGAAAAGAAGTAGAGATTCACTTGTTGATGAAACCAAAATTAAGAGACTCAGAGCAGAGCTAGTGAAACACAGGCAAGAACCGAGTATTAAAGGAAAATTTTTGAAATCCGGAGACAAGGGACGTTACATTGATGCACAAGATTCGCCAGGTTCCAAACCAGCAGCTTCTGTTAACAAACAAAGGGATGGGTCCGGCGAGAAAAGAAAGCAGAAGGATTTGAAAAAGAAAAACGAGCCTGAAACTGAAAATGGCAAGTGGATCGAGCGCCCAACTGCAAGAACACTCAGGAAGCTGAAAGACAACAGCACTTCTTCGCAAGGTAAAGATAGTGGTGAAAAGGTCGGCATGATTGAAGGAGCTCGTGTCCAAAGGGATGAAAAAGAAACTAAGAAAAGCACTGAAAAGCATTTTTCGCTTTCCAAAGACAGAAAAATCAAGAAACCAATTTCAGCCACCGAGCTAGTTAAAGATCAGTTGAATCCAGGGAAAGTTTCTTCTGCCAGGCGTGGAAGACCTCGCAAGGAAAAAACAAATATAGAAGCTTCGACCCCAAAGCTAAAGTCGAAGAAAGTGGATTCTTCTAGCACCACTAGTGACCCTATTGCTAAAGAGGAGACTCAATCCAAATCAAAAGCATCTGATGTGACCAAGCTGAACACAAAAGATGAAGCATTTGAAGAAGCGAACAATAGTCGTGCCACTGTGAAACAGAGAGTCCGGGAACAGATCAAGGGAATCCTCTTAGATACCGGTTGGAAGATTGATTTGAGACCCAGAAGAGGTAGACCCTATGAAGATGCTGTCTATATACCTCCTCATGGAGGAGCCGGCTTTTGGTCTATTACAAAGGCATATAATGTGTATTTGGAACGTTCTAAGAAGAGCAACGAAGGAACAAGCTCTACATTTGCAACTGTACCAACAGACCAACTTAAAATGCTGACAAGGAATGTAGTGAACAAGAGAGGAAGCAATAAAGACTCTGGAAAAAACAAGGACTTGGGAGTACGAAAAGAACGAAAGAGAAGCTCCCATACAAATGTTTCCAAGAACAGTGGTCGAAAAATTATTAGGAGAGACACCGGTGATACGCGAAGAAAGCGGAGAGGTTGTGCTCTGTTGGTTCGTGGAGCTAACCAAGACGACGACGACTATGTGCCATATGAATGGAAAAGGACGCTTATGTCATGGATGATAGATTCGGGTGTTGTGCGTGTAGATGGAAAGGTGAAGTACATGAACAAGAAGCAAACACGAGCTTTACTTGAAGGTTCTATCACAAGAGACGGTATTCGTTGTGGCTGCTGCAGTAAGATTATCTCTATATCAAGATTTGAGATTCATGCTGGTAGCAAACTGCAGCAGCCATACCGAAATATTTTTGTGGAGGAGACAGGGATTTCTCTTTTGCAGTGCCAACTAAATGCATGGGAAAAACAACCGGAATCTGAGCGACAGGGTTTCTACAGCGTAGACATTGAAGGTGATGACCCCAATGATGATACTTGTGGTATCTGTGGAGATGGGGGTGATTTGATTTGCTGCGATGGTTGTCCTTCTACTTTCCATCTGAATTGTTTGGGTATTGAGGTATGCAATATTCTATATTAACTTAAAGATTGCCGTTGGTTTCTGCATCTCTTGTTGCTTAACCATGCATGTCCCAATCTAGACTCTGTAGCACTATATTTATACCATCAACATCCTTTCTATCTGCTTTCAACAGATGCTTCCTCCTGACGATTGGCACTGTACGAATTGTTCGTGTAAATATTGTGGGCTGGTTTCTGATGACCTTCCTGAAGAAAGCGATCCGGATATTTCTGCATTACTCATGTGTTCTCAATGTGAGAAAAAATGTAAGTTATGCTGTGATAAATTTGAAGAACATCCTCATTGTTTTTTATTCACCCTCCCCTTTGTTGGTATGTAAAATTTAAATTTTGCAGATCACCACGAGTGTATCCCGGAAGTAGATGCTATTTCTGTTCTTTCAAATGATTCAGATATATCCTTTTGTGGGAAAAGTTGCAAAAAGGTAACATTTACCATTTTCATTTGTTTATGCCATTTCGGTTTCTTCATTCTGCTTGCGGTTACGCTGGCTGGCAATTTCTTTTAAATAATATGAACAATATCTTAGACATGGTCACTTTGGTTTGTGGCTTTGCTTGTGAATATTCTAATTTCTCTGTTTAGGAATTTCTCCAGCCCTGTTTTAATACAATAGAGTTAAGTAGCCTATTGGTTGCTCGGTTCATTATGAAGCCTATTCTTTTCCTGCACTCTGCAGCTTAGGCTATATTTCCAAGTGCCCTATTCTTCCATTATATTGCATTCCATGTAAAAATAATTTCTAAAGATGTCTACTGACAATAAACCTTTCATACAAATGACACCCTGCCTTTATTTAGTTTAGGAGAAAATATGGTTTTGCAAATAGCTGTCCTAGACCCAGAGATACAGATTCTGATTGAACACAAACCTTATATGAAATCATAAATTTTATTAATTCATCTGTTGGGAATGACATCCAAAGACTTGTTAGTTCTTGTAAGTATTTAGTTTACAAGTAAAGCAGCTATGGGGACTTTTTTAATCGCTTATTTTTTCACCCTCATAATTAACTGGATGAAATGTATTAGTTTAGACGTAGAGTAGAAATTATCAAGGAGAGTTGGTTTATTGTATTGATAAAAAACGATGTAAAATTGTGGACATTGGTTTGAGAGTAAGATAATCATGTTTGACAGTAAATACAGCATATTAATTTGAAACTACTTTATATGCTAGACAGTGGTCACAATACTGGAGTTCCTTTGCCAGGCAGATTGATATTTCTTCGGCTCTTATGATGCAATTACAACTGAACCCAAGAGTAGTAACAGAACAACTCATTATCTATTGTGAAAAAAATCATCATAATTTTGCTTGTCATCTTTGAGTCTTGCTTTGCTCCATATCTTATCAACATTCTCCGTTTCTTCGACCCTGGATCCAACAGAAACGGAACACAAACAGAGAAAATGTGACCATAATCTTACTGACAAATTCTTTCTTATAAGCATCTCTCTCTCTCTCTCACACACACACACACATGCGCGCGCATCAAGTTTATATGAAATGAGCACAATCTTTTTTTTTAAAAATTAGAGGGCTCAGATCAAGAAGTTATCAATACTTTTTAAATATTTTGATTGTGTATGCAAGACTTAAATATTATTTTAAGTACAGAGCTTCTGATTCCTCTTTGAACAAGGTGCTGACTGACTGTTCTTGATTTTTATTAGTTTTCTATCTAACTTTTATTGTTGGTACAGGTCTTCAAACGATTGCAGAAGCTTATTGGGACCACGAATGACTTGGAATCAGGTTTATCATGGCGCCTAATACGTCGCTTTGGTGAGGATTCAGCTGGGCATTCATGTAGTGCCCATCAAAAAGCTGAATGCAACTCCAAGATTGCTGTTGCTTTTGGGGTTATGGATGAGTGCTTTCGTCCCATAATAGACCACAGAAGTGGCATCAATTTGATCCATAATGTTGTGTATAACTGCAGGTAAGCGTCAATGGCATCCCTGGTTTCAGGGAAAGAACGCATTTTGTGTCTAGAGCAGTTTAAGACATCATTGTCGCCCTGATTTTCCCACTACCTCATAATTATTTTGTAATTTCCTTAATTTTTTTAATGCTATTATCTTATTTTTACATATTTAGTTGCAGGGAAACAAGCTGTATATATGCCATATAAATATGTTTCAATGTTCCCCTAGACTGTTTATTTTTGGCTAAGTCTGGTGCCAGTCCTTTTATTTGAAAAAACCACTTTTTGAGTATGATACCGTACTATATTGAGTATCATGACATCAATTGTACTTTCTTTTTCGGTATCACCATTATGATGTCTTCCAGCTGTAGTTTCCCTTTGAAGTATTGCCCAACATTTGGAACATAAAGGATCAAATATAACATAGAACTCCTTGTTTCTATGTAGCTTATTACCAAAAATGACATTCATAAACAGTTAAATTTAATAGGAAAAGGAAAAAGGATTTGAGAACTACAGGAACATAAATGTTTGTTAGAGAGGAAAGATGCTTACATGCAATAAGGATGAAAGAAAGCTTAGGAGGAGAGGTTAGTTGTCCCAAGAAAGGTAGGAAATTCTGATTTTAGGTTCTTGTCCCTTCTTAGTTTGCCAAGAATGTGGGACTAGTTATTATAATTGTCTTTGTGAAGAATATATGGTTACTGCATTACTGTTCATTTGGCCTTGTTGAGAATTTGAGATAAAATTGATGGAGCAAGCCAAAACTTTAATCACACATAAGTTATGAAATAGTTTTGCTTGTTTTCTTTGATAGTTTCCACAAGGTGTCACCTATGTTTTATCCATAAAGATAATCTTGCAGAGGGGAAAAAAAAAGAAATTTACGGCTGTTATTAATAGATCCCTAACCAGAAAGTTCACATTTGCTCGAATTTTATTCTGATTTAACACTGCAGTTTGGTAGTTTTGAAGACTTGCCGCTTAATTCATCATGTCTTTATTGTGCATCTTTTTACCTGGCGCATTCAAATTTAAAACATGCGAGGCTAGTGAGTTGTTAATCATAGAATTAGATAATTGATATCATCCTTCTATATATAGAACAGTTTTGAAGGTTGGCTTAGTATATTTTTTGTCACTTGATCGACAGGTTATCAAGTACACACATGTTTGCTTGTCATGAAATTCTTTGTAGTTCCGCCCTTAGTTAAGCATTCATAATATGATCTGTTTACCATGTCTATGCTTTAATGTATTGAATTTCTTGGTTGCTTTGGTCTAATAATATTCTTTTTGCTTTTGCAGATCAAATATCAATCGTCTAAGTTACACCGGCTTTTATACTTTTGTTTTAGAGCGAGGGGATGAAATGATCGCTGTAGCATCTGTCAGGTGAATATTTTGGGTCCTTTAACATGAACTGTATATTATGCGAACAATGAAATCTTAAAGAGTTTTTTTATTGGTTCTAGCAATTCAGCAACTGCCCTGAATCGAGAATTTTGATGGCTAGTATCCTGAAACTCTGCAACATTCACTTTTAGCTTTTGAAAGTGAAGAAAAACCTAATCAGCTATCTTCCTCATTGTTTTGGGTTAACATAAATTATTTCATGATAAGTCTTTTTTGTCCCCTTCCCACCCTTGAGCATGCATAAACACAGACCCATGCCTCACAACAATATAAAACGATCTTTATTTTTTTAATATTTCCGTGTGGGTGTGTTGCGAGGGTGTCTGAAGACTCTGAACCTTGTAGATGAAGCTTTTTAATTTCTCTTAACACTCGTCCAATAAAAAAATATACTCTCTAGTTCTGTATTTCTATGTCATTAAGTATTCTGCTGAAGATCAGATTTTCTCTTGGATTTAATTGATTTTCTCCCTCCTTTGCTTTGGATCAAGCAGAATTCATGGGACTCGGCTGGCGGAAATGCCTTTTATTGGGACCAGAGACATGTACAGGCGCCAGGGGATGTGCCGCCGACTTTTAACTGGAATCGAATCAGTATGTCGTAGTTTTAATATTTTTTACTCTGCCCATATATATTATGTAGTAAGGGGTTTTTCAATTCAATCAATCTCTCCAATTCATGCCATACTTGTTCGTCTGATTATCTTGAAATGCCTATCATCATCAGTCATGCTAGTTGGAATCATTGGTTCATTTGATTTATACATTTCAAACTAATAAATTATATCTCCTTTGTTAACTTTGGTGCCTTATATTTTCTTGACTTTTGACCTTGTTGTGCCGCCATCAATCAACAGCTCATACCAATGTCAAAGAATGAGCTGATTAATACTTCTAGATGCATGGGCATAGTCCACAGACATTCACAGAGATATTAATGCAGCTTTCGATAGCAAAGAACAAGGAATGAGAAAATTCTTGGCTCCCTACCTAATTGAACTGTTTCTTAAGCTCTGATGGAAATGTACTCTGTTTTGTGGTTACAAAACCTGCAGCTATCCTGTTGCTTTTTGTAGTTTTATATTCAAATTCTTTTCAAGCCATATTTATTTATTAATAAAAATATATTAAGCTGTTTGAGAGCTATTCTTTCCATATAATATGACTAAGAACATCTGATGAATGCACAAGACAAATGTAGAAGCTGATATAATTTTCAATACTGTTGCAGAATTCTTGTTAATTTTAACAAAAGTAGAAAGTAGAGATAAGTTGTGAAGTTGTGATCATAGGTTTCTCAATCGTGTTGCGGCATTGAAATTCTTGCTAGAGGTCTGGGAACAGATGTCTTATCGTATTTAAGAGGAAATCCACAATCTCTTTAGCCCAGTCCCTTATTACCGAATTCTATTTCTGTACTACGGTCTCAATTTTTTTTTATTTGTTTGTTTTCTTGCTTTGAGATATTGTAGGAGTATGTGAAGGTCCTGTCAAAGTTTGGAGCAAAACTATCCTCTTGTTTGAGGAAATCTTTAATCCTTTTGTTTATAGACTTATCCCCATTTCCCCATTTCTTATATTCTTATTAGAGCTTCAACTTCTTGTATTTGGTGCTGGCCCTGGTTGGGGTGTTTTGGTGATTTATACTCCCATCGTGATATATGTTCTTTCACGATCCATCACATCATATTGTCATAAGAGGGAAAAAATCCTTAGGAAGAGATTTGGGCTAATCTGTATTAAAGAGCAATAAATATTTTTCTGCCGATAGGCACAGAATGTTCGTTCTCCCAGTTGTAACGAATGCCTAATCTTTCGGCCTACATGAATCACTCTCATCAGTGGACATCATGATGAATGAATGACAAAATTTATAGCTAACTTTAGGATTCTGCCATGGTTATGTAGTTGGATCATAAGAGCAAAAGCTTCGCTTGAGAAAATCCTTATTATGCATATATTTATTATGTATATATAGAGTAATATCTGGATACAAGGAACCAGCTGCTTTATCTAACTGCTGTTGTTAGCACACTCTCAAGGATGCTATTTTTGAACAGGCTTTGTAACATGGAAACAAAGCACAAATGCTTATTTGTTGGTTTATATTCGAAATAAGTAAAATTTAGAGAACGAATTTGGCCATGTTTTGAGTCGGTCTCTTGGAATCCAGGAAAATGATAATAACATGCGTATGTCACGTATCTTCTTAGCACCCACAAATTAAGATTTATTGAGTTCCTGAGAGAACTCCTGACAAAAAATTGAGTTTCTGACGTGTTCTTTGACTTCTGTCTGATCCAAGAAATTATTGATTAAGATTGAGTATTTGAGAATTCTGCTAGCGTTATGCTCATGTCGTATTCTTTGGCGGAATTTCCCGAGACTGAATAATGTAGTGCTCTACTAGGCAGCCAACAATCCGAATAACACTTGGTCAAACTTTAATGGGACGAATTCAAAAGAGCAAATGTTGGGGGTCTCCACCTCAAAAATGACCATCATGGCAATGCTGTCAATGCGCAAGGCGCGTGCTCGAGTTTGTGAGGCGCACAAGTTTGTCATGAGATAAGAACAACCACATAAAGTTCCCATTCAAAAATAAAACTCCGGACTCAAAAGTTCAATATCAATAACATAGAAGGAAGGGGAAGAATATAAGAAGCTATACCTAATTTATTTTTTGAGTTGCTCTCGGGTTGCTCTAGCCGAGAAGAGAAGAAGCTATAATTCGAGAAGAATTGGAGAACCTAAAAAAAGATGGAGAGACCCTAGCCGCCGCCGCCGAAGAACTCGAGAAGCCGGTGGTGAGCTGATGATGAGCTCGAAAACCCTAGCCGACGACGAACTTGCAAATGAGAGAAATCCTAGTTCTTTTCGGGTGCTCTTGTGTTGGTCGCAAGTCACTATTGCCCAATAGTCACATAATTTTATGTTTTGAACCCAATAGCCAAACCCATTCTATCCGTTCACCTAAAACTAGCCCACTTAGAACGAGGCACGCGTCTCACATGAGACGCAAGGCACGCGCCTCGAACGCCTAAGTGCACGCCTCGTAGCTGCACAACGCCTCGAAGCTTCGAGAGAGGCGTCCTTCAACGCCCGGTTGCGCCTGAGGCGCAATGCCTTTTGCACCTTTGACAACCCTGCCTCATGGCGCTGGATGAAAGAAAAGGATTCGTGCCAACCCAAAAAAATTGGCACAAATGCTTCTTGTTGTTAAATTTGTATTCACAAATATTTATTTTTATGTTTGTATTCACTAAAGAGCACATTCTTTTACTATCTTTTTAGCAATTCCTCCCTTCTTTTCTTGCATCTTTCGAGAATTAAGTTTTCATTTTTTTATTATTTCAGGCTCTCTACTCCCTTAATGTTGAAAAATTGGTAATACCTGCTATATCTGAATTGACGGAAACATGGACAGGTGTTTTTGGTTTTGAGCATCTTGATCTTTCACAAAGACAGGAAGTTAGGTCCACAAATATGTTGGTTTTCCCCGGAACTGGTCTTTTATATAAATCGATATTGAATAAGGGTTCAAGTAAAGAGAAGATAACTTCTGAGGGAGGTGAGTATATGATAAATGATCTTGCTCCTGAGTTATTTTTGTCAGCAAAATCCTTTTTTCTTAATGTTGTATTGATGTTTTTTATTTTAATAGGTGGACTGAGTGAAACTGCAAGTGGGCTTGAACATATGCCTGAAGCAGAAAAAAACTATTCCCTGCTCTCTCCGAAAGATGAGACGGAAGTTGCTGACCTTAGTCTCAAGATAAATGAAAGCTTTGCTTCTCCTAGATCTGACTTCCAAACCCTTCAAGATAAATCATCAGGGACTGCTTCTGAAGTTGACCTTTCTGTTCAGCATAAGGTGGATCAAACTGAACCTATGGATGATAATAAGTCTAAAATTGAAATGTCATGTGTCGATACTGTTCTTCATAATCAGGAAACAGAAAATGCTGCTTCAACAGTTGTATCGGGCAATTATGCTTGTGGTGACACTCCAGTACATGGTACTGATGACGAGGAGGTTGCTCATCCTATGTTTAAAGTAAGAGACACCGAACTTTATTTTCCTAGTAATATGTCTTTTGGTGCTTCAGAATGTCTCTTTTATGTACAAATCTTCATATACTGGTGCTGATTTAAATCTTCTTGTTCAGCCTGAAGCGGCTTATCACCATGAACCTATGAGGGAAGACGCAGTTCAAATTAGTTCTTCTGATGAGGCTAAGGTCAAAGAGCTGTGTGAGGATATTATCCTTGGCAATCATGAAGCAAAGGATGAGGATGCTACTATTACCTTATTGTATCCTGTTGATGCTTCTTCAGAAAGGCATGCTACTGAAAATGGGGATGCATCTCAAGTTGCTATTGTAGGAAAGAGCACAGGTAACCTTCTTTCAATTGGTGATACTTCATCACAGTGCAATTCTGTGGTTCACTGCAGTTCTCCAGATATTAGTTATTCTAGACAGCAAGATCGTGAAGACTGTAGCATGCATGCTCCAGTTCTTCCTCAAGACTGCAGTTCTGATGCTAATCAGCTCCAAAGTTCTGAGTCAACTGGTAAGTCTTTCTCATCAGCTGTGGCAGAACATGGCTTACCGGAAGCATTTTTGCATATTGTGGATGCAAATCATGGAGGAAAGTTATGCCATTATGATCCAGATACTGTTGCAGAACATGTGGATTCAATAGAAAGGAATCCTGTGTCTTCAGTAGCGTCGAATCTCTCAGTTGGTGAGGGTACAGCCACTGACATTCATGAATCTGAAACTAATAGTGATAAAGCAAATGACACTTTGCTTTATACTTCCTATTTAAAATCCGAAAACGGTACAAATTCACTCGATCTTGATTTTCTAGCCAAGTCTCCAAAAGTTTGTTCGACTGAGGCTGCTAGTGGTGTTCTTGGTCTATCTGTGTGCATAGGAAAAACTCCAGGAAGATCATCAAACAAAGTTGTGGTTCAACAGAATTTACAAGAAGTGAATGAGATTGCTGTTAATGTCTCTATTGAACCCAACCATTGTTATGCTGATGGTGTGCCTGATACTTCTACTACTTCTAAAGATAGTTTAGCTGGTGCCATCCCTATTCATTCTGTTGGCCCAGATTCTGCATGCAGTGCTTCGAAGGTGCCCATGGGATCTTCTAAATAATTTGTTTATGTGAGTATGCTAAACACAATTTTATTCTGAATATCTTCTATATTTAATCTCAGGCATTCTTAAAATTAGAAATGTACATCACTTGTTCCTGCTGATTAGGATTGTCAGAGACGACAATTCATGTTTTCTTTTTGTTACAACAGCCATGAGGACGTACGATGAATTGATGTTATGTAGACAATAACAGCTAGCACGATCCATAAGTTTTGACGACAAACATTTTTATTAGTACGGTGTAGTTAACGGAACTTCTTCCGCAGACCTACTGTGCTTGTTAGCTGATAATGAACTATTTTATTGGTAAAGGTCCTTATTTTTCACATTGACATATAATAATGTTGAATTTAACCATTTGTATTTTGTCACATTATATGTGAAACATAAATTAATTGAGCAAATGGCTCTTAAAGCTTATATTACAGGAAAAACTATTCAAGTTTCTGCCCCCAAAGGTTTAGAACAAACCGATATGTTGTTGCTATGTTATTGTAGTTAGACCTATATCTTTGTTTGAAGTGCTTCTGCTTGTGTCAAGTCAAACTTTGAGCCACTGGATTAGACTGCTCATTCTTCTTGTCAAGTTACTTCACCAGTTGAATGAAATGTCTGGATTCAATTGACAAGTTCTTGCATCAAATGCCCGTAGGTAATAACCCATATCGGACATACTCGGTTATTGTCATTCATCTGATTTACTACAACATCATTAAATCCTTTATCCCAAATCTTTGGAGCTGGGTATTTGAATGCATTTCCTTGGTCAATTTTAACATGCAATAGACCAAACAGGAAGCCAAAATCATGATGTATGCCACCAACAATATTACCAAAAAATTGATTTTCACAATTCATTCAACATGGTGAGAAATTTGATATTCATAAGTTTGTTTGAATTATAAAGCTGGGCCAATGTTGGATCCACTCCTCATGTTGGTTTGCTTTTCCACTGTTTCTTTGGATGCAAATCTATTAGGACTCAATCTGTTGCCCCCCCCCCCCCCCCCCCAAAAAAAAAAAAAGAAAGAAAGAAAGAAAGAAATACACACACAAACACAAACACAAAAAAGGCATGCTGGTTGCCTGCCTTATGGCCTCTTCTTCCCTTGTGTTTTGCAACACAAGTTGTGTGCTCAAGGTAAGAATATATATGATCTGCAGATGTGACTTTCTTTTTAATGAATTACATAATACTGTTGTATATAACTAGTGATGACTTAAAAAGTTTCTCTGAAAAAAAGAATGACCAGAAGTCAACTGGTCTGGTGAAGCAATACAATAATTATATGATGTTCAAGTTCATGTAAGCCTGGAGGATTCTTTGATCTATGGGGATGTCAATGATATTTAGTAAATATAGGTTGTCATAATGGATATCGAAGACATTTATGTGTCAATATAGAGAATTCTATGTTGTATGGGGACTATAAATAAAGGGAAATAATAAGAGTTTTTTTTCTCTCGAGAGTCGAGTCTTTGAACAGATATTTCTTGCCTTAAGCGGCCGAGCCAGAACTTTATGTCAAGTAGGGAAAAGTTTAAAGTTTAAAGGGCTAAATTACAGGAAACCCTTCTCAACTTGTCCTATTGTCTTAATTGAGGCGGACATCTTGCTAATTGGGCAATAATAAGAGAGATCCTGCAATATAAGTTATATTTTTACATTAATTTGGATCACAAACCATCCGAAGTTTAATTCTTTTGGAAATGTGAACTAACCTTCTTATAAAGTTTCTCAAATTATTTGATTTATTACATATAAACTAATTGTTGTGTAAGAAAGTGCAAAAATTCTATTTCTGCAAACCAACAACTAAGTAATAATTCTTTTTCTTTTAACATGAACATCTAATAAGAATGATAGTTTTCATTATTGAAAAACATTATTTACATTAAAAAGTTATTTGTCTAATTGATAGCAATATAACAAAATGAATATCAATTTCATTAATATATATTGTTAGGTAAATGCAATTTAAGTAGCAAATTTTTTAGATTTAATTCACAAGTCTTTTGAATTTCCAATCAATGAACAATAATTTATTAAAACCTTTATTTCTAAAAGGTGAACTAGACTAAATACTCATGATTTTGTAAAATAAAAATATTTCTAAACCGTAAAGACAAGGATTTAAGGGTGTTTTGTGAAATCGACCACTAAACATGTAGGACATACATTGAATATTGAGAAGGATAAATATACGAGATCCATAGTGAATATTAGAAAAAAATATTGGTTGGAGTTTTGAACCTGGGTCAATAGGCAGGGGAACCCATGAATAACCACTAGTACACATTTTCAGGTTAGGCAAGAAGAGATAAATAGTTTACTTATCAAGATACAATTAATTACATATATAATGCCTCTCCCGATTGAGGTGGGTCGAGTGCCTAATCTCGACCCACCCTAGCTCCACCCGTAGTTTCCTTAGTAATTGATCTCTATACAGCAGCAACTTAATTAAAAGTAAAGGAAACCTAAAACTTGTAAGCTGATTTTACAAAAAAGAAACGCTTAAATCATGTCGATGTCAATCCAACGGTTAATATTGATGACGCGGTCAAGTTAAGGGTCTTGTTTGTTGGTAAAGAGGCGAAGTAGCTGGTGAAGAAATATGTGGATGGCAATTGCAAACGACGCAGTGATTCTGGTGTGGGTGTGGCTTCAAATAATTCTTTCAAAATTATCCTCAAAATTTTTATCCTTGTGAGATAATTCCCAAGATAAGGTACAATGTGTAGATTTGTAAAATTATAAGGATTTTCTTGTTAAGGAGATAAGGATGCTTTTCTATTAACTAATTAACTACGATGGCAATATGGGTTTTATAGGATGGTATATAAGAACAGGAGGATTGGGAATAAGTTATAAGATAAAGAATTCAACTTTTTTCGGCTTTTCATATCAATATCCTTTTCTTCCTAAGATTTGCTTTTTTTGTATTATCAGAATTTGAATTCTTAAAATTTAAATTTAAGAATGTCGGAGAATCAAATCTTTTTCTTTAATTCTCACCAAACTCTAAAGTTGTCATATTGTAGTATCTAAAGCTTAAATTCTACTTGGTGCATATCCAAAGTTGATTAAATGGCT
Source organism: Agapanthus africanus (assembly GCA_030015575.1). Lineage (NCBI taxonomy): Eukaryota > Viridiplantae > Streptophyta > Magnoliopsida > Asparagales > Amaryllidaceae > Agapanthus > Agapanthus africanus. The sequence continues at coordinate 628,760,145 of CM057337.1, read as the reverse complement.
AAATATTGTTGTGCAAAAAAGACCAAATTTCATTCTATGAAAGGGCGCTCAACAAGTTAAAAGTTGAACAATAAAGATATTGCTCTTGAATAGGCATACCTCACAACAAATATTGAGTTTTGGGAGTACAATATGCACTTTATGGAGAAACAAATATACAAAACAATTAAATGTTAATATATGCACATTGTAAATATATGCCAGAGAAGTAATAGCATAGAAGCTTCAAATTTGAGCCAACCAAGCAGTAGGGAGCCAGCGTTTCAAGCTAAAATAGATCAAGACTTGTATAGAACCCTTCTAATTTTATGACATGAAGATTTGGCCGCTGTAAAATTATGAAGATTAGGACGTCTTTTTAAGAAATACTAAAGATCAAGGATCTAAAATAAGAATTTTTTTTCTTAAATATGCTATCTAAAATGTGCGTCCGGTCGGATTTAAAATCAAATGCCTTTGAAACCATGTTAAAAATTATTTTTTAATAGTTAATGAAAAAAGTGAGTTATTGGGTTGTGGATTAACAATGCATATATAATTCAACTCTTAAAATTCTTTTATGTATGCTTTTGGGGCACGTAAAAACACTTTCTTTGGATTTTAAAGAAAAGTTGGTATTAAAGTTCAATAGGAAGATAATTTAGAGCTTTAGCTTTGATACTATCTTCGTTATCCTTAGTTATTTGACGTTATAGTTAAGCTTAAATAATTATACGTATATGTTCAAGGGCAGTGAAAGGGATGGGTCGAGACCAGACCTCTATACGAATTTTGTCAGAGTAGAATTTCCTATGCTTTACAAGCTGTCGTGGTCCCGGCAGTTCTTGCGCTTGGCCTAAGGACAAAGGTTGAAGATGAAAGGATTTATGGGTAATTTTCGGATTTAAGTCTTTTACTATAATGGATTTGTGTATATGTTATTGGGTTTAAAAATAAACCCATTGCTTATTATCCACTAACTTATAATCCTGTATCTAAACTCGATACCCAATTTCTTAGCATCTCTCTAGCAAGTGCTGCGTGCAAATCCCTTTTCGTCTCGCTTTCTCTTACCTCTCTCTTTCTCTCTCGGTCTCTCTTTCCCCCACAAAGCTCTCTTTTTCTGATGAAGCCATGTTCATCGCCAATGATTCATGAAGGACCGAAAGGTTGAAAACTTTAAGTTCTCAATCTTGTATATTATATTTGGGTAAATATTAGTTATCTTTGTTTATTTCAGTCATTATGGTTAATTTGATTGTTACTTCATCCTTAATTTATATTAGAGTATAGTTTTCAAAGATTTGGATATAAAATGTTAGAAATTAGGCTTCCAAGGTTTAAACTTCAATTTTTTACATGACTGTTTAGTTTGAGGTTTAATTGATGTAATCCATAAATTTTGTATATATAAATTGATTTAGTAACGAAAGACCAACTTTTGGCCTATTTTGTCTCAATTTATTATTTTTAGTTATTTGTTATCTAAATGTTTTTACTGTTAATATGTGAGTTTGTTGTAAGGTTCTTCCTTAAATTCCCGGCTCCGTCTCTGTGTAAGCTGAATATAGAATGTTACTTTTGGGAATTTCCTACAGTATCGGTCAAAAGTCAACCATATGTCAATTTTTTTGTACAATCCGTACTAGCCTATTAAGCTCCATGCCCTAAATTATGGATTGCACCAATTTCCGTACACTCCATTCTGGGTCATGAAATGTTTCATTGTTCGAAAACCGTTAATTTTGTAATCATCCGATGCAAGGGCAAATGGTATCCAAAATATATGAAAAATGTACGTGTATTTAATAACATAAAGATCAAGATGGTCAGTGCTTAATCATTCAAACAATCAATGGTTGGTTGACTTTTAAAGCCATCAATTTAAGAAATTCCCTAAAGTCTCTCTTTATACTCCGTTTTCTTTTTCACATACATATATGAAAATTATTCCTAAGGTGTCTCCTTAGCTAAATGACCTGGAATTCACAAATCACACCAAAGACATAAGTGAATAAAGATTATGCCTTGAAACGACCGTATAAAAGTTATCTGATTTGAACTCGTTTTTATCATCAATCATATTTATTTTTCATTTGAAATCATCTCATTTTTTCTATCATCTAAACACCATTAATTTTGACCCATTTTATGCATGGCCAAAAGATGTAAACAAATGCATAAATTTTTATAGGCTAGTAATTTAGGGCATGGAGATCATGACCGACGGTGTGGGCATCCATTATGATGGCCTACCATTTTATTTGGAGCCATCGCCTTAGGTACTACCGAAGGGACAATTTAGTACCTCTTTACCCCTCCCCCTTCGTGTGCGCACACATCTTAGGATCTTTTTTAAACTCGCTAACTTTGGGATCTATGGATTATCCATTGGGATCAAGTTGATCTACATTCTACACTTCTTCGGTGGTGTATAATTGAAAAATTGCATTGAATATGCGTACATGTATTAACATGCAGAACATCGGTGTAATTCTTATAATTTTAAAATTAGATGTTGAACGCTTGTATATGCAGAACACTTGTAAACATCATTATTTTCTTCTATACGCTATTAAGGTTAACATGCATGTATTCTTTCAAATTCACGAACCATTTCATTAGACATCATATGAATGCTTCGATCCGTTCAACATTGGTGTACAACTGTACACAACTTAGTGTATGCATGAAAAATCATGCTGATTGAAATTTATGCGCATAAACATGCAAATTTATTTCAGACGTGTATTTTTTATAATTTTAAATCAGTTGCTCATTTAAAACACCTTCAAGCAACGTTTTTTCATTGAAGACTATAAAAGATGTGTACAATTTAAGTGATGTGGATCATTAATAGGTTGTTGTAAGAAAAAGTGAATTGAGAAGCGGAGTTTGCCTTAACAATTTCTAACTCTCTCGCGTAACATCATTGGCATATGCCACATTAATACAGAACAAAATTAAACTTGAAAATTTGCATTAAATTTTTTTTGGACCGGTAGAGATCCTGTGTTTAAAAGGGAAAATTCAGATACGAAAGGTCAAAGAGAATTATGGTTATGTTGGCAGGAAGGGGGGCAGGTAGCACCCCCATTTCCATAAAGTCCTAATTTATACAAGCCTCTTATGAATTTTGTCTAATGGTAAAGGCATTATACTTGGGTTTTAAAAGTCTCGGGCTCAGGATCCTACAACTTCATTTTATTCTTTAGGTCACATGTTAGCTACTTAAAAAAGAATTTTTTATGAAAAATCTAACTTCATATTTGTATTTAGATGAAACGGGTACTGCAGGGACCCGGGACCCTGTAAGTCCCAAATTGCAGTGTCCACTCACAGCCCTGGGTGAGGCCTAAGGGCCTAAGTGCAAAATAACCCGTGGGCCCCATCCTGGGCTGTGAGTGGGCACAGCAGTTGGAGCTTGCAGAAACCCCGCAAGTCCTATTTTCTTTTATATTTAACCTCTTGTATCTTTTTATTAATTTATTCCTATTGAAAACATTATAAGGTTTAGCAATTAGTGTGAAGTGTAAATTTAACAAGATAAACGCTTTATTTTTATTTAAACTGTAAATATAATATTATACTAGTAATATTTGAAAATTACATAATTTGTATAGCTATCAAGAATAATATGTTAAATTAAAATTTGTATGTAATCCAGAGCCGACTAAATTGCTTATTTATGAAAGTATTGTTATATATTTATATTTGTAAAAATATTAATTAGAAATATGTAACTTCGTTGAGTATAAACCTTTAATAATCTCTATGAGTATAAACCTTTACGCTAATGGTTTCTAAAAAAGTCTAAGATGTGATTGCATTTTATTTTAGAAATATGCTTTTCAGCCCTCAACAAATTTTATGGCTCCGCCACTTCATGTTGTGTAATAATATTCTAATTTTTAAAGTTCAATGGTGTTTTAAAAGTATTTTTAAAAGCTGGTGTTTAAACAATCACTTTTTTAACCATCACATATTATTCTTCAGACAATTTATCATTCTTTAAGACTAGCAAGTGCCCTCGCGCATCATGCATGGGACATTGTCCTGAAAAGAGAAATATTTAGCTTATATAGTAGAAATTCTAATTTGATTGCTATGAAAAACCTTATATATTGACAATCATTGTATAAAATCATGATGAAATAAATCGTAACGAATGTGAAAATTAGAGGCAATATAATTTACTTTTTAAATGACACGTTTTCGATTAAAAAATCAAAAAATAAAAGAAAAGTAACAAAATTAATTGTAAAGTTTTGATATATTGGTGGCAAACCATATTATCGATATAACTGAGCATAATATTATTAAAAGCACGATGTGTTAATCAATTTTGACATTTATTAATAATTGTGACCGGTTTATATATAGTGAAGCAAATTTATTTTACATATATGCAAATATTTTTACACCATTTAAATTAATTATTAGTTTTTTTACCCTATCTTGACCAATATGTCTGTGCAATTCAGTATTCACACATTGATGTAAAAGCAAGAATGACTCCTAATCGTACCAAAAACATAGTATTAGTTGTAGATCTTTAAATTCTATAGTTTACCTTTCTATATTGTTTTCGGAACACTATACTGATACTCATTCTGACATCAAATCATCTGCTATGAGCTGCAGAAGTTTTAGCATCTCTTTTCTGATCGTTTGGAGTTATTTTGGTATAAACTATATTTAAGAATATTTTATCATGGGCAGGTCATAACTATCATTCTTCATTTCACAATTCCGATTAGAAAATTTACAGCTTCCAAAAAAAGGAAGGAAAAATTAAAGAAGAGCGCTTGAGAATACTTTGCATACTTTCTTTTTTGATCAAAACATCCCAAAACATGGTCTAGTGAAGAATCATTAGTAAACTAAACTTCACATGCATGCATTTGTTGTGGAGGGGGCAAAGGTAACTTTTCCAAGAAAAGTCTCTTGATAATATGTAACTTTTGATGGAGTGAAACAAAAAGAGAAAATTGAGGACCTATTATAATTTTCCAATGGCCAACTGCCAAAAATAGAAGTGGGAATCTTGTGGGAATATTCCTTGATATGGGTGTGTGTGTGTAGAGAGGTCATAGGAGTAAGTTTCCTCCTATGGTGTCGAATAAATACGCCCTCTACCATTTTTTTGGCACCCATGATCTTTATCTTTATCATGTAATATGTGGATACACCAAATTGCATGTGATTCTACCACTTTTTCACCGTTGATTTACTAAATCAACGGTGAAAAAGTGGTAGGATCACTTGAAATTTGGTGTATCCACATCCTAGATGATAAAGATGAAGATGATGGGTACCGATCGTCGAATAAAATGTTGTATGATCGATTTTTATTGACGCCAGAAGAGGAAATTTCCTCTTAGGGCCTCTTTCCTCCATTATTCTCACACACGAGAGAGAGAGAGAGAGTCCATACAACACTTGACATAACCTGGACCAGCTATGTATATCCATGCATGCTCGCTCATGCAAGGTATATATACAAAATGCAGTTTGTCATAGGCTTTCACAGGCCAATGATGAAAATCAAATATGCTTTCTACTTTGATTACCTGTTATCCATTCTCTACACGCCCTTTTACATAACTTTTAATATAAAGACATACTTAAACTTTAGTTTCTTGTGCATCATGGTAGCCAAACAAATGGCATCTTAATGATGTAGATTAAATTAAGCACTGTTAGGCGGCCAATTAATTGTCATTTTTCCTGTATGTTATCTACATTACAAACTCTTCCATGTGTTTGAGCTGATTCTTTAGCATGTTAAATATTTGGCATATTTCTTGTGGAGGATGGGGTGGGATAGTATACCTCTTTTCTTCACCATAACATTGTTTAAAGAGTGTAAATGCATTAGATGTTTGGACTCAAAAGAAATTGGGGCCAGGGAGTTTTCTTTTCTTTTCTTTTATTCGTGGTCATCGTTGTCATAACTAGCATAAATATGTTCCAAAATGTCATATGTTACTGGCATGCCATCTTATCGTATGTCCTCTGCAATGCCAACTAGAAACCACATGTAACAAATATAATTTAGGTCGTCTCTGAGTCAATGCCTTATTGTGTTTTACCTGACATATTACCCAACATTTTCTTAGACATGAATTAAAATAGTTTTGTTATTGCAATTGTTTGTTTGTTTCTTTGGTTATATTGTATTGTCTACTGTAAAAAAGTATGCATATGTTTTCTTTCAGGAATTTTAATTTTTTTGAAGTTTTATGTTTATTTCATTCACCATAACATTATGTGATTATTCATCAAAAACGTTCAACACATGCAGCTATCTAAAAGTTTATGTATTCGGATATCTGTCATCCAACATGTACTTGACATGCGCCATGAGAACTTTGCTAGTTATCATAAGATGGAACCAGAAATCCATGCCTATATTTCTCAGAAGTATATATTAGAAACATCAGTATGCAAAATGACATTACCCTCAGCAAATTATGTATACTCTCTTTTCTTTTATTTGAAATGCTCTTAGCTTTTGTGACTGATATCAGATGTTATTTTATTCAAGGTCACCCAAGCCTTTGATGGGTGCCAAACCTCTCTAACATGGCACGCCTTTTGGAAGATGGCGTTTTGGAGGAGTTTTTGCCTGCTCTCATCGCAGGGCATATGTAAAGAGGCAGCAGAAGATGAGTGGGTTTAAAATACGCACCTCTCCGTCTACTTTAATGAATACCTGGAGATTGGATGATATCCATCAGATTAACTCAACCCCAGTGTCTTCCAAAACACAGACTTAAGATTTGATACCGAAGAAATTTGGCTACTGCTCTTTTGAAAAAAATATTTTTTGGAGAATGGGTCATTTTGTGGGAGGATGGATGTTGTAAAGCTCCAGCCCTCAATTGTACATAGGCACTTTTTAATAGGAGGCAGCTGACATTTTAAATTATACATCCGCAGCTACCAATTTTTTGTACCTCAAAAGTGGAAGCAAACAAGTATTTTTATGAAGAATTATACAAGGATTGCCTCAGATGAGCAAATCCAAGTTACTAATCTTATGCGCCCTATTACTTTATCTTTGAATGTCTCTTTTAGTTGCCGCATGCATGTGTTTTAAGATGGCATTTAGAATGCTCTTAACTTTATCACCAAATAATCAGTACATTCATATCAAGCTAGAATTTGTGCATGTTGCGGTGCATGTGAAAGATGAAAGATATGGAGAATACGATAATGAAAGTCAGTATGTATAAATTTATAGATATTGAGAGGGTTATGTATGATTTTCATGTGTCAAGGTGCATGGATGTCATTTTTGAAAGGAAGAGGATATCCTTCTCTTTTTTTCCCTTTTTTTTAGCGGGAGTGTGTGTGTTAAATGAAGATATTTCTACAAACTTTTGGGTCATTTCATTAAAATGACAAAATGCCACGTGGCATTGGCATCCCTTGGGTTCTTCTGGTTTCTGGTTTTAGTAGTAGAGAAGTAGAGATACCTATTTATGCATTTAACCACAGGTTCTTATTTGAAAAGTTGGTTGCTTCTCCCTTTCTAAAAGTAATACAGAGCTACATTAGGGTTTCATTTTTTATTAGAAATTACCATTCACTTGCTTTCTTATCTGAAAGTAGAGCATTGTGATTTGTGAAGTTATATTTGTGTGTCTGCAAGCATTGTGATTTGTGAAGCTATATTTGTGTGTCTGCATAATTTTAGTTCTACTTTATTCATTGAATTCTTAAGAAGTCTAATGTTATGTTGGAAATAAAGCTCCTAGCAGTCCTGAGCGTTGCAGATTTTAAATGGTCCAAGAATTGATGGTGGACAGTATTTGGCCATAACACGGTTTGGATTGTACCAAGGGAATGTTTAATTGGATTTCATGGATTTGAGAGGGCAAAACATTGTAGCAAGTATAAAATTAATTTATAATTCTTGTTTGTTTGTAAAGAATTGGATTTGTACGATTTCAAAATTGAAACTTTTCGGGTTGAATCTGAGAGACTTTCGTGACACATCATCTTTTAACTATAGAAAATCTCTCTCTCTCTCTCTCTCTCTCTCTCTCCATACTTCATATTTTAAATCCATATTTCAATTAAACACAAACCAATCAACATATTGAGTCCTAGTTATTTTAAATCCATATTTCAATTAAACACAAACCAAGCAACATATTGAGTCCTAGTTATTTTAAATCCATATTTCAATTAAACACAAACCAAGCAACATATTGAATGTATATTGAATATATAGTTACATTTACACTGCTATTCCTTGCATCCAAGCAAACAATTTAAAGTTGGATTACTAAAGCTTTCCCAATCAAAATTTTCTAGTTTTGCAACCAAACAGTCCCCTGGAACAAAAGAGCAATATGATGCGATGACTCCATTTGTATAATTTCTTAGCATGCTCACGTAGAGAAAGCTGCATGAAGATATTTATTTTTCACTCTTAATTCTATTTAGACATGACAACTCAAAAGCATATAAATTATCTTGTATAACTAGCCTTCTCTTGGTAAAGATTCCTTTTTCCCCCCCTTAAATACAGTATTAATTTCCATGTCAGACTAGGAAATTAATACTGTATTTAAGGGGGTAAAAAGGATATTCAGAATTGAAGAATTCACACTTTCTTCATCCTCGGTCTCTCCTCTCCTCATTCTTATCCCTCTCCAAGTCATCACAATCCACACTCGCGTGCTTCGCTTTTCTACCTTTCCTATGAAAAGTGAATATATTTTGAGAGAGCATAGAATGCATGTCCAACTCCTTTAATTAGCCTCAGACCATGACTCCAACTATCAGTTCCAATGTCTTTTATGCATTTAAACACAACTTGTCATAGACTGGTGACCATTCAGCTAGGACCTTGCCTCGTAAACCTTATGCTTCGAAGCAATCCAGACTGCACACTGAAATTTTTTTTTTAAAAACCCCAAAATAACCTGCAGCTAAATTAAACATCACTTCTTGGCTTGTCCAAAGCAAAACTTCAGCTTCCGCTTTGGCCCGGACAAAAAAGTCATGCTGTATACCCCATTTGCCATAGGTAAACACAACTCATACAGTAAGCAGCAAAAGTATTACTTTATGTGTACATCACACACAACTGCTTCAAATAAAATACTATAATGTACCAAGTTAACAAATGTGAGTAAACAACAATAACTACTCATCAGGAATCACAAGCAAATTACACCTCCAACATTGCTGTTAGCAGCACTTTGGATACACAAATATTACCCATAACCTAACTCGTCACTTTTCCAATGAACCCAATGCTACATAAAACCATTACATACTTTACAAGATCACAAAGCAGGAACAAGGAACCCTAATACAACATTTTGAAAGGTAAACCAATAATTCATTGTCCCCCTCCTGAATCCGAAGGATATTCAGAAGCCCGTGTTTTGATCGATATACCTTGTTTGCTTGCTGCTGCTGCTGCTTGTTCAATCCATCAGCATAGCCAATCATAGGTTGTTGCCTATCAATCCAGTTCACTGGAGGTATGGCCAGTGGTGGGCCTGGGTTCTGCATGTGCTGGTGCTGATTTGAATAAAACCCAGAATCTCTCCCTTGAATTGCCAAATTTGAGATCCCTGCTCTGAGGGAACCCGCTCTATCCTCTATTCTAAAGTTTTGCCTGCCATTATTACTCCAGGGTTCAGAGTCCAAATAAACTGCCTAAATTTGAAGGAGCTCGGGGATTAGGACAAGTATAATTATAATAATGATTAGAGTCGTTGAAACCTCTTTCATAACCTGAAGGAGCTCGGGGGTTAGGACCTGAATAATGATAATTATTATTAGGGTTTGGGAAACCTGTCTCATATCCTAAAGGACCTGTGGGCCTTGGCTTTTGAACCATATATTGGGGGTAGTTCCTATTCTGGAATCCAGCATTGCCATTGGCAGGTTGAATTTGTAGAGAGTTTTTAACCAAACGGTGTGCTGCTTCTCCTAGCCGGAACCCAGAAATAGCTCCTGGGACCTGAGGCCTGCCACCAAAAACATTAGTTCTAAATTGAACTATTTTCTGACGTGATCCTTGCACTAAACATTTTTTATATGTGTGGCGGTGCAATAAAAAAGTTCGAAATTGATTATTTCTAATATTTATTAGGACTTATTTGGGAAAAAAATTTAAGGATAAATTTCATCGGGATTCAATGATGTTTTATGCTGGCTGCCTAGCACAACTCTTTCTATCTTGGCTTTGGCCAGGTGGCGAAAGAATAAAATGTTTACTCACATTAGCGGAGCAAACAATTTTTCAAAATTCATTTCATGGACATAAAACAGTCGTAGATCCTATAAGATCTTCATATAGCAAATCTATATTTTTGGAGGCTTATTTGCAAAGTGGAATAGAGTAAAGTATGAACCACATCACATACTTTCCTCGTTCCGGAAAAAAAATTGTGGAAAAAGAAAAGGTTTAATCCACTTTATTCTCTCTTTTTTCCATGATAAACGTTTTTTCTTTTCCAGGATGACACATGGCATTAATAGAGAATATGAGAAACTAATTGATACCTGGAGATAGCAAGCAAACCCCCACATGTAGAGTTTGCGTTATAATAGTAAAGTTAAAGAGAAAATCAACAGTAAACTTTTTTGAAGCATTATTTCAGATTGCCAAATTGTAGTTGGTCCGCTAGTATTTTTCAGTTTGAATTCTAGCAACCACAATTTTTTGAGAATTTGTTTTATTGATCATGAAAACAATCAGGTAACAGGATGCAGTGCTTATTTTGAACTTCAGTCTCCCATAAAGGCAAGACGTGGGAAATCTGCAACTGCCTATGAAAAGAACGCTGTTGTAAAATGCATATTATGCTGGACATATGCTCCTGCATGTACTATATGCGCCCTCATAGCATATATAATTGAGCCGCATGGCCCATCAATCTCAATGTCAAAGTTAAAAGGGCATGTGTGATCATTGTTTCATCCAATAAGATTGAAACTTTGTCCATATCGAACAAGTTCTACATTTGACCTACTTCACAAACAATTAAACTAAATAATTCCTTATTTCTTTAATAACTTCTCTCATCTTTTTCTTTCTACTCTCCTCTTTTGAGGTTGACTTTTCCATATCTCAATTTTCATTTGTATAAACAATAAAGTTTTGCGGCTTCCTTAAAAAAATTGATTTCTTTTCCAATTCATTTTCTTCTTTCCTCCATTTTCTTATTTATACAGCCATATCGCATATGCAATTGTAATACCTTCCTCTAGCTTGTTGCCGATGATTATCCTCATGCCACAGTATGGGGAAGGGCTTGATATCTTGAGGTCTAACAGTATGAAAAGGAAAAGTTGCAATGGGTATGGTCACTAAGCTAGAGCACGTCATAAAATATAGACAGGGAAAGGTAATGAGCAATTATTCAGTTCACAAGCATGAAGCATCAACAATCATGTAATTTATGTAGGAAATGCAATCAAGCTTACTTGGAAAGCTATGCAGAACATTTATTTTATTTTTTTTGTATATGAGACGCATGTAAATATATTATAAATCATAGTAATAGAAAAAGTAAAATACACAAAACATACATTTTATATCAAACTTTGATCTATGGTAGAAAAAGTGAATTTTCCGTAGTTTTAAATTTACAACATAAACCTCACATTCGTACATTTCCCGAAAAGAAATTCTAACTTTCTTTAGGTGGAAGTAATCTTCTGTGAAGGGCTTTATATGTAAATTTTTTGTATTGAAAGGGTTTAGACTAGAAAAAAGTTTACATTTCTGAACAATGATATTAAGAAGACCTTACAAAGTTAGGTTATGTCAGGTCACAAAATTTGAAACTTCTATCAGGTTATGTCGGGTCACATAATTTGGAACTTCTGTTAGCATATTTTAAATACATTATTATTCTCATTCTTTCCTTGCATGCCAAGTGGCACTCCTTAAATGTTTCTTTCTTTTCCCACTTTATTCATGTAAATATATTGCTTAATTAATGTCGTCAAATTTGATTTGGTTCGTTGTACAATCAATTTATATTATGATGTATTTAACTCTTTAGGGATGCTAGTCTTTCTTTTGGTGAACATTTCAAATGATGCTTTTCAATTAGGTTGATCTCCTTAATGGCATGTTACATAATGTTATGGGATGCGATATGCGTTTTCATGCGCCCAAAAACCGCATAGCGCATAAGCAGATTATGCGTCGCATATGCGATTTGCATTATTTAAAAAATCCAAAAAGTATATTAGTGATAAAAATGAAAACAAATATAGGAAAAATGCTAAACATGTGTTCAAAATATAGTGTCCATAATTTTAATGTAATGAATATTATTGAATTATTAAGCAATCAACTATTTGTAGAAAAAAAATATCAATACATTAAGATTTAGGGTTTCTAAAAAAAATAAACATAAAAATTGAAGAAAAAACATATCTTTTCGTTGAGAAGAAGTTGGAGAGGTTTCTTAAGTTTATTGTCTAAAAATGCAATTTCTTGCTGGAGTTTTGTTGGAGTTTTCGTCAGAGAGCAAAGACGTGGGGGTGGAGGCAAGCCTAAATTTGATATGGGACAGAAAAGAAGAAATAGGCAGAAATAATTTATTTGGCTTTTAAAAAGGTTTTATAGATGTACTTAGGTTATTGGGTTTGGACTTTGGATACGGCAGTAATAAAAAATCCATATCTGTTTCATAACCCAACTCAGCCTTAAGTTTCTATACGCTTTATACGGCCGCATAATGCAATATGCGGCCGCAAAACAATTTCTATGTATGAAGGCAAACTTTTTCACCGCATATACCAAGAAAACACTCGTTTTCATGCGCCGAGGGGGCGCATTCGTATACACGGCCACATTGAACACATTTTCAACACTGATGTTATATGTACATATTATTGCCCTATGATATTAGTTTAGTTGACTTTTTTGGTTAACTGTTATAATAATCATGCCTATAGTAATACTTTGATAATCGCTTTCATATCTAATTTTTGAGAACTATATTATATGTATTAAAATTTCCTTATTGCAGCGGGCTATTTTTAAAAATTTTGTTAAATTATTATATCCGTGTTGTGTGTCTAGCTATTATTATTATTATTATTATTATTATTTGGGGATGGGGTTGGGGTGGGCTAGGGAGGGAGAGAAAGAAAAGAGGGACATGTAAAATTTACTAATTCTAACACAATAAAATATCTGCAAGAAAGTACAACCTTCACTGGGATTACCACACCTTCAGATGGTTCTGGATGTGTTGGTGATGTTTTGGATTGAGATAAGTAACATTCCTGCAAAATAATTATTTAATAAGTACAATAACTGAAGATTAAAAAACTGAAGAGAACAATACTATGTTGGAATAATCCTCTCTGATAATATGGCTGAGAAGTAAGATATCAACTCTAGACTTACAGAACTCTGTTGATTTCAACGTTGCTTAACCCTTTAACCGGAGAAGGCACTGATAAATTGTAACGGTTCCTTTCCGACAAATATAGGAACCCATTCATTCCATCACTGCAATGACGTCGTATAAATCATAATTGGTAAAGAAAACCAGGAGCATTCAGCATTCTGTGTCATGCTCACCTATATGATGCATTGATTGGTATACAAAATGATTTTCCTTGCATTTGTGGCTGAGTAGAGATGAGATAGTGAAGCAAATCGTGCAGCTAAAGGATGTCTTTCATAAACATAAAGTATGTCAAACATCGTTTTATTGCGAGACTTATCTTCTTCCTGTATGAGCAAACAAGGTAACTAAGATTAGTGGTTGAAACATTTACTGGTAAGATCCGTGCTAATATAGAATGAAAGTTTCATTAGAGAAAATTCAGCATCCATACCGATAATGTATCCTCAAGACTTTTGGTAGCAGAAAGCAGAAGTCTTTCATCAATAAAAGGAAGTTTGGCAACACCCTAAGAACCCAAAAAATATCAGAAATAATGGTGCCCAGAATAATAAAACATATAGGCGAGAAGCAACATATCTGCCATGCAAATCGTTTTCCATTCATGTGAATCTTAAAATCTGAAGATGCAAACCATGAAGAAACAAGGAAAACTAATACAAGAGATGATAATGATTTGATTACAATCGACTCTACCTTCAGGGTAAAATTCTTTTAAAGGCAATTTCGGATCAGTCATCAATGACTCATACAGCTTAGGCAGCGCATTGGAGCTGGACAAAGCAGGAGAAAATCATGTTTATAAATGCATCAGGAAACAAGATGGAATTGTGCGCAAGAATGAATTTTGCAGTATAATAATGGTACTGCCATTCGGTATAAACCAACCTTGCAGATGGTAATGTTCCCATTAGCTGTTCAAATGGCTTAAATGGCTGCCCTGGGAAAAATGTGATCTCCATAACTGTAAGACCTTTGAGATCGGATGCAAAAGGGGCATAATGATAAGGGTAAAACCTGAAACGATAAAGTTTACAGTTGTAGAAGTGTTGAATGATTATAGACCATAGAACACTCAAATTATTGTCTCCGATAAGTTCTTCAATAAATTTACAAACTAGAAGGCAAATATGGATTAGATACAAATCTTTCATTATTTTACAAGGATGGTTTTTTTTGGAAATCAACCCCCTTTCGGGATCGAACTTGCGACCTTTCACATGGGAGAAAATTGATACCAACTGAGCTAGGGCCAGTTGGTTTACAAGGATAGTTGGTTGAGAAAGAAATGCACTCTATTTTTCCAGACATCAATTGAACTCACCATTGCCAAGACCAAACACCTTGGTAGTAGTATCGCATGATCCAGCAGAGGCCTTCCACATATTTCTGGACCTGGCAAGTACCAGACATGACTAGTTAAGCTGCCATTTGATTTTTTACTTGACTGTTATCATGCAGATGGCTATTAAATTATGACTTAGAACCTTTTCAATGAATGGTAATGTAACGCCCCAATTCCCGGAATACGGAAATATGAGCCGAAACCGCCAGTGCTCCAAGAAAAGGGTCGACTTACCATAGTCACACCTAAAGCTCTAGCTAAACATGTACGATAATATCCAAGATATAATACTAATACCATGTTGCATAAATAACAAATAACACTGATGAATCCACGATATAAAGATAAGAGTTAATAAACGATCCAAATAACAAAGGGTTCTGAATAAATGAAATACAAGATTCAAAAAGAAAGATACATTATTCCTAACGTCCCGCGAGGGGCGCACATTCTAATAGCAACTGAAATAAACTAGAATTAAACCTACAAATACTACTGATTTTCGGCAAACTTCTGATAGTCACTTTGATTCTGCTCTGCCTGTGAATCGGTCTCTAAACCTGAGATGTCAAGTCTCAGAGATGTCAGATATCCCGCAAGTACTCAATCATGATAGTGTGTATATGTGTGTGATAGCATGAATATATGAGTGTAGTGAAGCCCGTGTACACATATAGATATAGATATGGCAGTAATATGAAGCAAGCATGTAAATCGGTCAAGTTGTATCCTAGTTGGTCACCAAAAGGGTAATCTATCATATCGTGAGTTCGAGTGTGTGAATCAACCTCTGCAGGAGAATTCCCAACCCAAAGGTAGGGCCCGGGGGCAACGAAACACGGGCCCAAATGTGGAATAAACAAACGACCGTATATAGCCCGGTACGAGTTGTAGTAACAAACGACCGATATAGCCCGGTACGAGCTGTAGTAACAAGCGCCCGATATAGCCCGGCACGAGCTACCAGCAATGGGACTCCTGAGATCCTTTTGAACGTACGCACACTCAAACTACCCCAACATCTCACGTATCTATAACTAACATGGTAATAAACTGAATCACTAATTAGGAATGCTGACAGGACTGAAACTTGTAATATCATGTTAACGGTAAGGAATAGAAACTTGTAAACAGGAAAGATGTGTCATGGCAGGTAATTCAGCATTCTTATTAGAGATCCCGTTCTAAGTACGGAAACCGTAAATATGAACAGGCATGACATGTCAAGCAGTGAATGGTCTCAAGTAGCATATCAAGTACAGTCGATATAATATGTTGGTGTCCATAACGTAAACAAGAATCTATATGAATTAGCAAGCATCTCTATTTAACATCCAGGTTTATTATTGCATCGAATATAATTTAGAACATGGTTTAAAGGATTAATTTGATTAATGGATGCTCTGGTTCTTAGGGTTTTCATCATGTATACAAGTGCTATAGGATATTTTAATGAAGTAGCATAATATTATAATTTTATCCAAACATTATAGATTAATAATTTATTTAAAGAATTGCTAATATTGCATCGATTAAAATAAAGAGCAAAAGTATTTGCCTTGGAGACGGCCACGACAATGAAAACGACGGAGACACGAACGCTACACAAGGCAAAACGAAACTTGGATCTCATCTTGAACTTGGGCTCGACTTAGATCGACGGCTGCAATTGGATCGGCAGCCGCCACGCAGAAGACGAGATGACGACGACGACGGACCTGTAGACGAGGCAATGGGGATGTTCTCTGCTCAGTTTGCACGATCAGCCTAGTTGAGGGCTTCGATTAGAGGAGTTAGGGTTTGGGTCTTGGTACTCAAAACCCAGCTAATATCAGGCTCCGCAGTGCGTTCAGTTTTGATTCGGAGATCAGTAGGTGAGCAGATGACTTGGTATTTGTCAAAGATTGCTTCCACAACAACTTATTCTGCTTGGATTTTGATGGACCTAGATTTCTTTAATGGAATTTCATGGTTCTTTAAATAGTTAAAGCAATGCCAATTACTCCAGTGGTATTATCTCTTCATGAAATCATTAAGGAAAGACAAATGGGTTGGTGAAAATTCCAAGCTTTCTGATTTAATTAGCAATTGATTTTGATATTTGTTCCCACGACAATTACCCTTAGCAACTCCTCTTGGCCCCAAATCATTAAATTTTCTCAAATGGGTCTTCTCAAAATCCAAACTTTCCTCCAAATCCGAGAATGATCGAGGCCTCTGGATTTTCACCTAAATCAAAATGGGAGCTCTTCAAAGATCGATTTTGATAGCTTGAGCGAACGAAGATCTCGGCAGTGAAGTTGACGTTGGTGACTGGGACTATGGCGAGGTTAGGGCTCGGCCTAGGGATTGAAGAAGTCGCTGGCGAAGGGCTGAACGACGTTGGCCTTCGGCTGTTCAAGGGGGTTGGCTAAGGAGAGAGTGCTCGAGTCTTGAATTGGGTCGGCGGTGGTTTAGGGTTCGGAGCTGCAGCAATGGTTTAGGGTTGGAGTCGAGCTTAGAGGCCGGTGATAGGTTCAATGAAGGTGCAGTGGGGGGTTCTCGGGTAAAGGAGATCGGGTGCGGTGGAGGCACAGGCTTGCTAGGGTTTCAATGGAGGATGAAGAAGAAGGGCGATGATGATGATGGTGAGGTGATAGCGAAGGCTCGGTTTATTGTGTTTAGATGAAAGAATAGGTTTAGGTTTTAATTTAAATAGAGAGGAAGAGAGATTCAGGTCTAAGTTTGGGGAGCTAATATAGGGTTTGTTTAGAGAAGAAAGATGAATATTAAAGGGGGAGATATATATGGCGAGAAAGAGATTAAAAGTTTAAAATATATATATAGAGAAAATTGTATATAAATATATATAGGTTTAGGAAAAATATATTTAAAATCATAAAAAAAACCATAACTATATACAACCAAATCACACGTCTTTTAAAATTATCATACCAAACCAAATTGGTGACAAATCTAATATTTGGAAAATATTAAATGCAAATTAAAATAAGATATTAATAAATTATCAAACAAACTTAAATACTAAATATCTTTTCATAAAACAATCATACCGGTATTATCTATTTAGTTACAAAGCTAACATTAGACAATAAAATATATACATATAAATAAGATATTAATAGATTAACAAAACAAATAATAAACTCTAATTATTATATACATAGCAAACTAGATAGCCATTTAAAATATTATATATTAAAATGTTAAACTCCAAAAATATAATAATTTTTATTTGAGCAGAAAAAAAACTAATACTGATAGTATACTGCATCATAGTTCTAAGGTGTTGGTTCTAAGGTGTTACAGGTAATCCACAATGCAAATACAAGTCTACATTGTCATGGTGATGTCTAAAATAGGTAAATGCCAGTTTAATTTTTCATAAACTAGTACTGCAAACAATGGTTCAGATGTGGAGTTAGCTGTTGGCCCAAACAATGACGATTTGGATAATCACAAGGCACAACCAGCAAATGTATACTAGCCACAACATTAGCATAAACCTTTCATATCCACAAGGTTGAAACTTAAATTGGATAGCAATTTCATTTGTCGACCAAATAGACAATCTCAAATCCAAATAATCCAAAAGTAATTGATTACGAAATATAAACATGAACCCTAAAAGCAACTTTTAGCCCATGCCTGTTTAATATGATGCTACACATTATATTGCCCGGTGTGGTTGCAACCCACATTATTTATTACTAAATAGCCGCAACAATTGGAAGGAAAGGCACAGAGAAAAAGGAGCTGAGTATATTAATATGCATAAGCAAAATCAAGAATTAATTTAATGGCATTATGTATATAATTTGTATAATGCAATAAAATGTAACTCACATCTTGCTTGATGCCATCTATTGATTCCGATTCTTCGTCTTCAAATTTCTCGAAGTAATACCTTTCTTTGTATCCAGGTTCACCTAATTTTACCTGAAAAGAGGGTCAGCATAACTAGTATACAAGCAATAATGTTGTCGAGGAAAAATATTGACAGGTTTTTTTTATTAAAAAAAGATGTCCAAGCAAGGCTTGATGTGACAACTCAGAAACTGAACTGCTTATATCAGTTCAGAGTATGATATAACACATAAAATTGTAAGGAGATTTTCCAAATAACGATGACAATTTTTAATGACCTCCCACCAGAATCTCATCTGCAACCCATCATCTAAACTTCCTACAGATTAGTCTGGTGAAAAAGTGTAAAGAATAATTAGCCTAAATCACGGCTCAACAATCATGTAGGAGCATGATTGGCTTACTGAGAAGTATGATTGCAAATATGTTGCGGTGGAAAAACATTTAAAATAACGTGCAACTAAAATATCATTTCATGATGTCTTTTACTCTTCTGAAGATGAGTCAAGATAACTAGATAACAAAGGACATTAAAGGTGAGTGGAACAAGGGTACAAGACCCATCTTAGATGCAAACAGAGCATCAAAAGAAGTGTGGGGAGAAAAAGGGTACCAGAAGTATTTAGATGGCCGGCTAGGATACTGAAAAGTTATTTTCTTTCTCACTCACATTTCTTCCTCTTCCTCTTTTTTTCCCATTTCATACATAAATTCAGGCAAAAGCTTTTTACTACAGCTCTTTATCACAAAAAAGAGGTGCGAGAAAGAGTATGAGACCAAAACAAGGAACACGGTGGATCCTAAATGATGTGTTTAGGTTGTCGACTAGGATTCACTGAGAAGTTCCTTTTTTCTAGCTCACATTTCTTCCTTCTCTTTCCTTCGTTCCTTTTCCATTTCATACATCAATTCAGGCAAGAACTTTTTATTAAGGCTTTTATTGGACAAACTCCGGCCAGGCCTGAAACTTCCGAAATTTCAAAAGTTTCAAACAATTAAATAACTCATGATTGGAATTTCAATTGACTTTTCAGCTCATGTCATGCAACGTGTGCAATTTATTTTCTATAGCAGTTGCAGCTCTTAGGATCTTGTCCCAATTCAACACTCAAACCTATTGCCAGGAAAAAATGAAGTTTTGCACCTTGGTTGCTTTAAATTCAATAGCATTACCAATAAGGCACTCTGGAGGACTCTTGCCAAAACGATATTGTGGCAAGGCACTCTTCTGTTAATAATTGTCTGGGGCAAGATATGTCGATATAAAATACATAATGTCAAGCACATCTATTCATAAAAGTTTGCCCAATTCTATAGAATTTTCTTGATAAGCAACTATTTTCTTAAAAAGCTCAGATGATGAAAATGATAAGTTGATAACAGAGAAATTATATATCAACAATCAAGTTCCAGCGGGTAAAAGATCTCCAAGAGTTTGATATTCATGGAAGTCCTGTGTATGTTTACATAGTAAGAACAGAAAGACAACTCATACCTCGTCTGCAGACGTAGGTTGAGCATCTTCAGAGACCTCACCCTGCATTTTAAGCTTCAATTCTTCATTATTCTCATATACCTGTGAACCATAACCAGGTATGTTAACAAATGTGAAGATAGGGTTATTTTAAAAAGTGAATAAAATACCAAACGTAAAACCAAATGTCAACCAGCAAGACAGCATACATATTTGCTGCATCCAGAAGGTTCGGATATGGAAGAGTTCCCCCATAACAAAAGGGTAAATTACAAATTATATAAACAGACCAAAAAGTAATAGCCTCGTGGTAATTCTTTCCTGAGAGGTCACCAATTCAAGTCATAAAAGGCTCACATAAAAAAAGGTTATACAAACAGAGTTATCTTTATGCAGGCGTAGACCTTGCTAAAATGAAGTTCGTATGGAAGCTACGCCCCCGCCTACAAATAACTACAGTTATCCTAACTCAAAAGCCAAGAAGGGCATCACCACCTATAAACCACCTAAGAATGAATAAGCCAATTCAAAGCTTATATGACATGCAAGGAAGAAATTAACAGCGAAAAACTAAAACATGGGGAAATTAGACAAAGATCAGATGCCCATAACAGGTGAGCCACACCAACACCTATAAACTGCCTAAGAATGAATAAGATAATTCAAAGCTTATATGACATGCAAGGAAGAAGTTCACAGAGAAAAACTAAAACATGGGGCAATTATACAAAGATCAGATGCCCACAACAGTGCTCACCTGTTGAATACGAGTTCTCTTCTGAAAGATTTGTTCTTCGTAAGCCGCAACTGACTGGATAAAATGCTCAACCCTCTCAAGTGATACCTAACACATGAAAATACTAGTCTTCAAGCATAACTAAAACACAGTGCATATCAAACCTACCAGCCTATTTCTTATACAACTATACGGGGCGCAAGACAAAGAAATACAAAAAATTTAATATAAGTGAACGCTCTAAAAGGGATGCAGTTCCACTTCTATGTTTAACTTTCACAAAATATATTTGAAAGGACATGGTGAAATTTAACCAATCCCTAACTCGTAAAAAATTTACTTTAAAAAAGGCAATCTAGTTAGCATATTCAAGCACAGAGATTCAGGAATAGAAAGCAACAATAAACTAATGTGTTCATGGTGACCAGGATCAACAATTAACAAAAGCCATCTGGTTTTCCAAAGATGCTTAATTAAACTTTGATTGACATCCAGAACAGTATTAAAGGCAGATTCAAAATTCTCAAGTATGAAAGATAAGACTCCCATCCCATAAGATGGACTCTAGGATAGCAAGCTCTACTAGAAGTCGAGAGAAAATATATTGGAAAGAAATTCACTCAACCTAACCATAAGATGCGTCACAACAGTTATACATGATGATGATCTCCCGATCCAACTATGAAGTGTCTTGTACAGTCGTACCACAGCATAGAGAGGAATAAGGGGAAAGATAAAATATAAGAGAACGCTAGTAGAAGAATTCAAGGAGAATAAATTTGATAACATCAGAGAGAAAGAAAGTAGTCTGTTTCAAGAGAAATCCATGATCTAGAGAGTTCTTATTTATGTTCCTATTCTAGCTGGTTGCAACTTTATGGTAATTTTTTTCTTTGTTACCATACAGTATGCTATTGTGCTATATTGTGCTGAGTGCTGACTCTAGCTTAGTTTGTGTATTTAATTTTCTTTTCCGTTGTATCCTAAAATTCAAACAAATTTGGGCGTTCTTATTGGAAGTTAATACTAGATCTGATGTGGCACGACGGTCTGGTGATTGTACACATATCTCCTAACTCACCTCAACTCCCTTATTTTCTTAACTTTGATTTGACCTTATCTATCACTTTTGATCCGCCTGAGATGCTCAATCTAAAGAGGACTCGGTGGACGGCCAGAATATGACCAATGAGATATGCAATAAGACAAAGTTGATTATTTAAAAAATTTAACCAGAAGACAAAGAGACCTGACCATTCCACCAGTTTAATTTGTTTCTTTTTTCTGTATTGGCCAGCCTTATATCTAATGATGGAGGTCCCAAAACGTATGTTGCGCCTTTGAGTCTTTGATTAGCCTAATCAGGTTACATAACAATATCCCCCATTAATTAAAAAAATTCCAAATCTAAGCATTCTCATTTTCCTTTCCCAGCTTGATTCTTTGATTAGCCTAATCTGGTTAGATCACAATGTCCCCCATTAATAAAAAAAAAATCCAAATCTAAGCATTCTCTTTTTCCTTTCCCAGCACTCATAGAAGGCCAAAAAGTAAAAAAATAAAATAAAATATCTTCAGACCCAACAGGAAAACAAAATAGGAATATATATTACTTTTTCCAAGGAGAAAGAAATATCATCCTTGTCATTTTCTTCGCAACCAAATCAAACCTTAGGCCATTTATTCATTTAAATAGAAATTAGATATGATTGATTGACAGCAAAAACAAGTCATTTTGACTAGCACACATGTGTGCAAGTTATTTCTGCATGACAAGCAAGCATGATATAGAATTTCGTTATAAACAAATCAAACAGATATGCTCTATAAGTTATATAATTTTATCAAACAAGCATGATAAAGTATTTCAATGAACAAATCCAAACATATATGCTCTGTAAGTTATATAATTTTATCAAACAAGCATGATATAGTATTATGTTATAAAGATAATGCTAAGACATGTGATGAAATTTGCGATTGCATCATTTTTTTTTACCATAGATGTACTACAACGAACAGAAAGAAGAGAAGAGAGGTGCATATCCAAGATGCACATCCATAGCAAACCATATCTTGACAAACCACAACAACATAATGCAATAAAGGTTCATACAACAACAAACATATATTACAACTGATGTCTGACAATGAAGACACCGATTATGCTAGTAATATAAGAAGGTCCAGGCCTTTGTCCCCAACAAACTTGACATAAAAATTTAAGAGAAAATGACAACACCCTGAAGCAAATTGAAGAGTGAAGAATGGGTAGTAAAACTATGCTGGTTGAAAAATTACCTCACCGGCATCTGTAAGGTAAACCACCCATCACTGCAAACTCCCTTCTATAAATAAACATGAGCAGATTTATTGCACCCTAAGCATGAAGAGATATTCAGTAAATACAAATGCAACTCCATTCTAGTGTAAGCAACAGCCCATATTAAAGCTCAAGATGTACAATGAATAACCGCCTTTATAACAAACTCTAAGGATTCAAACAATTTAAAAAAAAAACCCTGCTAAATACCTCACGGATTTCCAATGTGGGCATGTGAGGTAGAAAATCATTTCCTACAAAGACGCGCATGAAAACAAAATCGTCCACAATACGTTCGAAGTTGATCTCAAATGGAGGATCTGATATTGCTAAATCATTTTCCAAGTACTCTCACAAGACCCAGATGTTCAGAAACTGTCCACAAGATAGAAGATTGGTTCATAGGCTAATAAAACCCCAATAGAGATTGTATGAGAAACAAGGAGATTCCATATATAAATATTTAAAAAATATTTTTTGTGTGTCCAGAATGCCACCTGATTTCTTTTTGTGAATGGGGATGTCGACTACAGTCTTCTTATTTGCTTCGGAACCTCTGCATTCAGCTGCAAGATGCCCAATTTGACCGCAGGAAAAACATTTCTCCTGTTGCCCTGGCATTGAGATCACCTGTAAAATGAATTGTAAATTTTTGTAGTCAAATGCAATAGTTACAGCACGGTGCATATGAAAACAAACAAACAAATACCAGGTTGCAGGCATATTATAGATGCAGGAAATATTTATATACCTCTCTCAAAATTGAGAAGTGAACCTCGTGAGTAGCAAGAGAAGCATTATCAGATCTGCATCCTGCACATAAGCAAAGGTAGTGTGATGGTGATGTGTGTGTGTGTGTGTGTGTGAGAGAGAGAGAGAGAGAGAGATCAAAATTAAAAACAGTGAGACAGAAATGTAGATGTTAAGGAGAGAACCCTCACCAATCCATATAGACAATGGCGTGTGTTTGGATTAAAGCCAGGAAGATTGTGTTGTAACCGTATGTAGGACATTATTTTGTGCTCTCCCTCTCCAGGAACATTTGATTCAGACAGGATAACCTTCAAATAATCACCCAATGGAGAACTCCATGAATACATTTAGACAGAGAAGTATCCTGGACCAAAGTGATTGAAATAAAACCAGCAATGATTACATCACTAAGCAAGGAACTGATGGCACTATGTACTTGACATATAGATCCCTACCTTTGTAGACTGCAATCCAGGGGTCTGGTTCAATCTCAAATGTATGTAATATTGAAGAGCAACAGAGAGAGAAGCCATAAACTGAGTTCCAGGAGTTATCACATTAGAATCAGATGTTTTGAAAGTCACTTTAAGTGCTAGATTTTTCCCTTCAGTCTCAAATTCCTTTCTCAATCTTTCCTCTTCCGCAGCCTGAGATATCAATGATTTATGGAATAGAACATAGGAAAGGAAAGGTAATTCTGAAATAAAAGCAAAGAACATGCTTACTGCTTCAGCTGCATCTTTCGCGGCTCTAAAACGTCGAGAACGTTGCTGGTTCATTTTAGCCCTGGGAGCTACACCATCTACAATCACAACCATATGTGCAAATGATAAGTCTAGAAAAACAAAAGATAATGCATTTAATTGCGCAAGAAAAAAAAGGAAAAGAGAGGGGGGGGAAGAAAATTTGGTGCAACTCACCAATTGCCATGTACACCAGTTTTCTTGGGCGAACAAGCCCAAATAAATGATCAATATAATCAAAAATTGACTTGAATACTTCGTTGTAAGAGGAATTCTCTTACTATTCAATAACTAATGGTCAAGAAAATATATTAGAAGCTAAAACTAATGATGGACTTATTATTCAAAAACTAATGGTCAAGAAAATACACTTTGAAATAAATTAGAAGATAAAACTAGTACAAAATGGTATGTTTTCATTTTGATGATGTCATAATATCTCTGTTTGTCTTTAGCATTATCTTAAGACCAAAAGTTCCATGCAATTCTTTGTAGCAAATCTATCTTCGTCCCATTCTATATCCTTCAAGAATCAGAATACCAATAACTAGGCTGCCCACCAGGCAAACACCAGTCAATTGGGGCTTATAGCTTAGTGCAAGCCCTCATTTTGCACAAAATCCCTCACATGCCAACTTAGATAGTCGGCACCAGCTTCGGTTAGGTTAAGCTGGCAATAAAAGTTTGATCCAATGTTTGAAAAAGCGATGACGTGTGGCGAAGTGTTAGACTCATAAGAATAGCGTAGCGTAAGCTACGAAGCAAAAAGCGTAAGCTACATCGATTTTCCATTTGCTTATACAAAAATAGTTTTAAATAGGAAATCAAAGGAAACCTATACAAGTTAATGAGATTTGCTAAAAGAAATTACTGGAAAAAGGAATTCTCTTAGAAAAAATAAACTGCAGGAAAAAAAACCTTGAAAACTACAATAATTTGTTTTTGAATATGTTGGAACTTGATGACTTCATTAAAAAATGAATAGTTTCCAAGCATCATATTCTTAGGGATTACTTCAATTAATTAATGGTGGGCCCACTAAATCATGTTTTGAATATGTTGGAACTTGTTGACTTCATAAAAAATCGAAGAGGCATTGAATATTTTGGATCAGCCCATTATAATTGAAGCATAAGCTTCTCACCAGCAACGCACATCATGTAAATGCGCACGCATTTCAAAGCAAAGCGTACTGCTTTGTTTCTCATGCGCCTTCTACTTCCGCCACGTGGCAAATCAATCTCAAAATTAACGCTTTCGTAGCGAAGCGCACATGTTAGCGCATTTTTATAGACACTGGTTTGATCAATCTATCTAAGGAGCCTTTGGTTCCAAGAAGATCCATTTTGATTGGAAAATGTTAAATAATAAGTATGAGGGTTGGGGGTCGAAGATAATGATAATTTCCATGTTACAAAACATACTCTTGTTTTGCTTTTCCCTGATTGGCTGTCTGGCACATTCTAGATATTCCGTATATGTGTCACAACTTATGAGTTAGAAAAGGCAGCCCAAATTTCAGATTTTTATTCTTCTCCACATAACAGTGTAGTGTAGAACTAATGGCTCCATATCAAGTTTTCTTTGTGAGGTTGGGAGTGGAGGGAAAACGTGTTTGGGTAAACTAGCACCCAACAGAAACTAAACACGAGTTTGGCAACCAACTTAACAGGCACCAATCGAAAAAACCTAAACAAATAAAGCAGACCCCAAAGAGCCTAAGCGGTAACTAGCACAGCAACAGACACAAGCTAACCCAATGCTAAAAAAGGATGTCGGTGTCCTGCACCATGCAAGAGTTACTACACCCTATATATGTTGATAAGAAGCCGCTAAGCAGCCAGGAAATTGGCCATGTAACCATTCTTTAAGACGTGCCGACGTCAATATCATCATTTGGAAGTTCTTTGAATGACATTATTTGCATAGGTTGACTGTAAGAGTGCTAGGAAGTTTAAAGTCAAATAAATTGCAGGTTTGACCTGTTCTGAAATTCCTTACAGGATGAATGTAAGAATTTCACAGGATACAATTTCCGTATTTTCAATGAATGAATTAGAAGATGGATGCAGCTAGGAATATAAGAAACAACTTCCCCATGGTGACATCAAATGTAAATATTGATCTTATGGCCCATTATTATGCTGTGTAAATCAAGAATTGATCGGTTGATAAAATGCCAAGATTAAGCAACTAATGGATGTAGCTTCACTATGGCGCCAAACAGCAACAAAAAATTTACTAGAACAAGTAGTTCTCCAATCTCCATGTACAGACAAAGCATTGTGATAATCCTTTTATGGGTTCAAATTCTCTGTTTATGGGTTTTCTAATGCAAAATTAGGATTCTAGGTCAAGAATGGGTCTTTTACACTCAAAATTTTCACGGTCCGCGGTATAAATTTTTTTTATAAAAATGAACCCAGAATAATCAAAACCAAAGCATAACCAAAATCGACAAGAAATAAGCGAAATGGAGAAATCAATACCCTTCCTTCAGGATGAAAGCAAGGATGAATGTTTCCGTTCATGTCGAGATAGAGATTATCGAACTCGACGCCGTTAGAGTTAGGTTTTGTGAGATCGAAGGGCACAAGAACGCCTCGATCGTTGGCGATCGGCTCCGCTTCGATCACGTCGGAGATCGAGAGAGGGTAACGATCGGCCAGCCATCGGAAGAAGGCTGGGACTCCCATGGCTCGCGCGCTCTCTCCTCTTCGAGCGAGATCTCGCGATCCAAAAGGACAAAATTTGGGATTTAGCTATTATAAGAAACTAATTATTTATTTAAACTAATTTTAAAACTATTTAGAAATTTAACGCATTTGGTTCACATCGTTGACGCTTAGGCGCCACGTAGGACGACGGTTTGAACCTAGGGCAAGTTTTAAGCCGCACTTGCAAAGTGCGGTTTATATTTGGGTCTGTGAGAGAAACCCAGGTTTAATCTGCACTTGTAAATTGCGGATTAGACTTGGATCTCTTCTAGAGAACCAAGTTCACCGTAGGGGGTTTATTCTGCACTTGCAAACTGCGGAATAAGACCTACAACCCAACCAGAGTGCGGAATAGACTGGCAACCCCCAGCATACCTGAAAGACTTCGTCTTCGCCTTCTCCTTGGTTACAGCGTCCAATTTGTAAATTTTTGCAACTCCTTCTCCTTGGTTCCTACAAACCTGAAAGCCTCGATTTTTGCCACTCCTCCAAAAACCTACTGTCTTAAAGTTCAAACAAAAAATGGACAACACCCTCTTTATAAATTTTGGCTAAATTCATGTACAACATCAATAAAATAAACGCTACCCAACACGGAAGCTAACTCGATACCAAACACGGCGGAGACACTGATGGAGGTCCTTTTCGGGTCTCCCTTAGATGTTGTCTTCCGTCGATCTCCCGGTGGATTTGGAAGGTGATCTCCTGTTGCGTGCGGGTCTCAATGGGTTTTGAGGAGATTGGTGATTTGAAGAGTTTAACGCCGATTACCTGCAAAGAAGTCCCGGGATGGTTTGGTACCACCGAGGACCCTCCGACGATCAAGTTAGTACGAGATCCGAGCAGAGTAACGGCTAAGCGGAATTAAAAATGGCTTACATCGCCCTTCTGTGATGGGGGTTTATATAGTAGTGGCAGCACGCAGCAGCAGGCGCGAGAATCTCGCCGGCAGTTACGCTCCCGACGTCACGCCCGCGTAAAGAGCGGATCGCCCATTAATGGGGATCGTGGTGGCGTGGAACGTGGGATGTTGCTGGCAGAGAATCTACGCATGGCGGGATTTGCGGAGTGGCGGTTATGCCTGTGAGTGGTGGAGTTGGTCGGTCGGAGGACCGAGGAAGATGGCCTCGGCTGGGGGGCTCGGGAACGAGCGAGAGGGCCGAGGAGTCTTGGTCCTGTGGCAGCTCGGGACGAGCTGGAAGGCCGAGGAGGCCAAATTCCAGGGGGCTCTGAGGTGAGCTTGCTTGTGCTTGCAGGTCGGGTACAGGGGTGGCCTGGTCGGCCCCTGTGGCCCTTTCTTCCGAGTTTTGGGACACGTCATCCGCCGCGTGTCCTGATCTTGGAGACCGACAATATTGAGCATCATCATCAGCCCCACACTCTTGTCCCGACCAGCTAGCGGGTCGGGTCAGGAGTGGACTACCGGGCCGCCCGGAGTGAGCTCCCTCCTAAGGTTTCGTCGGAACACATCCCCGGGCTGTCAGCTGTCTTTTCTGCCAGCGAATCAGGGTGAGATCTCTGCATTTAAGGAAGGTGCGCCGATTCGTGCATTCTGTCACTGAAGCGACGGTCCACGTGTCAAGTGTCGGTTGGCCAACGCGACGTATGCAGACCTGCAACGTCTGATGGGGTGCAGTCCAGTGTGGGAACGGCAAGTGGAGCAATCGGGGCCATTGGACGCGAGAAGGCGTTTCTGGTCGGAGATGAAGGGCGCCTTTGGATGAGTTCGTTTGCGGTGATAAGTAGAGGCGGGCCCACTCCAGTGCCCCTACTCTTTCATATTTCATTTCTTCTAAGTTTTGGTTGCTCGGCGTTCTTCTTTTTTCTGGACACATGGTTCGTTCCTGCTCTTTGGGTTTCTTGTTCAAGAGGGAGGCCAGCGGCGCGGCCGTTCCCCGGGCTGGCTCATGCCCTGCGCCGAATGTTCCGCCGGCGATAGGGCCGTTCGCTTTGTCGACGGCTCCCGGTGATTGTTCCGGCGGCGGCCAGAGACGTCCACGGTCATTCGAGCCCCAGATGAGAGACAGTGGGGAGGGCGAGGACGGGGTCCCCTTAAAAGGAAAAGGACAATCTCTCGTTCGTCGTCATCGATGGTTCCTGAGGGGATCCCCGTACAGAGGGTGATGCCGTCTTCACGGTTCCATCTGGGCTTTCCGTCGCTGCCGGCCTGCTCGCCGGGATGGAAGAGTCGGCCGGGGGAAGGCTCCCGCTTGGCACCCTGAGGGTCCAAATGGAGGCCATAGCCCAAGGGGCGGTCCAGGTACGAACTTCTCTACGCGTTGTTTTTGACCTTCCTTTCTTTGGCTCGAGCGCCCCCGAGTTTCTCATCCACGTCCCATCAAGTCCTTCAACACTGCGCCCTCGCTATCCGTATGGAGGCCGAGGGGGCGTTCCACACGCCGAGGCCAGTAGAAGCGTTTCCATCGGAGGTCGAGGCCCTGCGGCGTGACCTGTGTCTGGAGAGGGTGAGGGCCGATGTCCTGGCAGCCCGTGCAGAGGCTGCGGAGCTCGCCAACTCAGCAAATCGGGGCGCCTACCGTCGCCTGAGTGCATCCCACCGAGTTGCCAAGAGGAAGCTGGCGGATCTGACCGATCGTCTCGCGACCATGGAGAAGGAGAGAGACGCCAGCAGGGAGGATGCCGAGGCGGCGCTTTTGGTGGCCGAGACTGCCAAGGCTCGGGCTAGGAAAGCTGTGGCCGA
The DNA here is from genome assembly GCA_030015575.1 of Agapanthus africanus. NCBI lineage: Eukaryota > Viridiplantae > Streptophyta > Magnoliopsida > Asparagales > Amaryllidaceae > Agapanthus > Agapanthus africanus. The sequence continues at coordinate 628,730,095 of CM057337.1, read as the reverse complement.
TTACAAAGTGTCAAAGCAGTTTTACGTCGAGCTTGGCGAGTATTCCGCCGTCGCGTGGAATAAGGCTCTGGATGCCGTGAAGAAGCAGCTTCCCGAGTTCGCCGACGGCGAGCTCCGTGCTCGGGTCCCACTCCCGGGGGCAAGGCCTCCGGCAGACAACGATGAGGAAAGCGAGGCGCACCCCTGGTGGCAAAACCTCCGGTTGTGAAGCCTTCGGCAGGCCGCGATGAGCGAGGCGCGGGGGGGAGGGGTGGGGGGTTTGCGGCTTAGGCCCCTTTTTGTAAGCCTCCGGGCAATTTGTAAGGCTGGGGAGCCCAAAGTACCCTTTGTAAAGGCTTTGCCTTCGGTAATAAATTTTTTTTTCCTTTGGTTTCATCGGTTTGTACTTTATCTTCTGTTTGTGAAGGATGCTCGTAAAATACCTCTGCTTGCACTGTTGGGCATCCATGTCAGGTCGGCTATCTGTCCAGGTCGGCTATCTGTCCAGCAATCGTTCGTCGAGTTGATTTCGGTCAGTTGCCAAGCGTGCCGAGTGCTGCTGAGAAGGAGGCATCTCCATGGCCCCACAGTCGAGGGGTGATCGCTTGGACTCGGATAGACCTGATGCTTCTTGTTGGGGCCTTGGATCCTCTGCATGTGATGGGCAGAGGGATGTTCGCCGCATTTGTGCCGTGCACGAACAGGCTCAGAGGATGAATGAGCATGAATGGGAAGCTGCTCGGTTGCCTCTGGGCGAGGGTTTCGATCTCTGGCGTCGTGGGTAGGCAACTATTAGCCTGGGCTGACCGAGAGGGGTAGCCGCTCGGATGCCTCTTGCGAGGGCTTTGACCCCTGGCGTCATGGGCAGGGAGCTACCATCCGGAGATAGCCGAGCAGGGTAGCTGCTGAGCTGCCTCTAAGGAGGGCTTTAATCCTGTCACGCCCTGCTTCCCAAAACACGGAAGACGAGGGATGACTAGGCCAGCCATGCTCCTACGGTCAAGGAATAATCCCGCCATAGTCACACTTCGGCTTCTAGCATTACATGGTAATCAGTAAACAAAGCACAGAAGTAAAGGAAATACATCACTGAAATATTACATCAAAATTCATTGTTCATAATTTACAAATAAATAAGAAAGGAACTACTAACCAAGTTCGAATACACGATTTCTTTAGGGAAAGCAGAAAAGAAGAAAAATGTACTCTCAGCTAGATCTCCGCAAGCTCGAAAGGTAAATCCGACTCCTGCGCTGGTTCTTCCTTGAGGTCTGAGCATGCATACTCAGGTCGTCAGAGCGACGTAATATCAATATAGTAATAATGACAGGAAACAGGCAAATAAGGCAATAACAGTGGAAGTATAATGCAGATGATCACTATGTCACTAAATGATGCAAAATATGATCTGTGTCCCTATCGGTCTCTAAATCATATTTGAAATCGAATTGTGGAAAGGAGGATCATGTTTAACGGGAGTCTCGTACATACCCGAGACAACAGCCCACCCGTCCGGGACATAACCCTGTCAGCCGGATCGCTAGATCCTACCTAATATGTATAAGAATCACTGTTCGAATGATCATCCTCTAAAACACGGTCCCGTTAAATACGATGCTCTTTCCACTTCGATTTCCCCCCTTTTCCCCAGGTTTACACTATTGACGATTATGATTTAGTCGTGTACAAGTATGCACCAATAACACGGTTTTGTCACTGTTCACTGTATCGACCACTGTCACGAATCATTCACTTTTCCATTGGCGTACTTGACACTCCTAAACCAATACCATTCACGCACGATAATGCAATGTCCACTGAATAATAACGCGCACTATCACTATATATATGGCAGTTGGGTAAGGTATGTACATTCATGCAGTTAACAAGTCATGTGTGATATGAATTATTATGCACGCCATAAGCTTACAAAAATTGCAGTAATTCATATGCTCAGAATTTAGGGAAGTGATACAAATATGGAAACAAGTACATTCTGTCGGCAGTTCAGCAAAATTTGTTTTAGTACAATCGGATTTCTGGTATTCAAGTTACAGCCGTTTCAATTTAAGTGGTCGTTGCAGGAAATTCAGTTTCTGAACTGAATGTCCGTTTCACGGCACAATTTTCACCCAGTTGGGATCAGAATTTAGCGATACTACAGTTGAATGAAATATAGGTTTTTCAATATAGTTTCCAACGTAATAGACGGATTCTTAATCGCGTCTCTACGTCAGAAATTATGCACTGTTCAACACTAGGGTATCAATTCTGTTTCTGTTTGGGATTGCTGTACGTCCTGTTCTTTTAAATTACAGTTTAAATAGTAAACGTCGATAAAAAGGGGTGAAATTACTTGCGTTATTTAGCTAACAGTTTCATCTTCAATAAAGTGTAGGGTTCCGCAATATACAAGTTCAGGTAGCAAGCTAGTAAACATTACGGGACAGAAAACAACAACCAGAGCTGCTCTGGACTGCAGTCCAGAGCCGCTCTCCAAACCAGTTCTCATCAGATTTTCTGTACAGAAGCAATTAAAAACTTATATATAGTTCCAGGTCGTCGAGTCGGCTTCGATTTGAGCCCTCGAACGCATCATTTAAATATGTACACAATTAATTATGATTTTAACAAGTTTCAGACACGGGAAATATTCAGTTTTAACGGGTGTAATTGGGGGTGATCGTTTATGCCAGTAACAATCATATTTTTCAGTCAAATTTCACCACAATGTTCATTGCCACACGGGCCAGCATATGCAATTGAGTTCCGTCAGTTTAATGGAATATTTTCGTTCGGGTTTTGCATCAAGCAGATATGTCGTATAAGTCTTCATGAATCGCAAGCATGGAATTAATACGGTTTTGATTTGTAACGGAAATAATCTAGCATGTAGCAAGTAGGGTACTTGCCTGGAGACGCTTTGGCGACGCACGGCGGCGGCAACGACATGATCGCGCTACGAACGGCGCGGCTAGGGTTCGCGGCCTCGGCTCGCGTTCGGGTTTGTCGTCGAAGTTGTCCGGTGATGGTTCGCGATCGCTAGAGGCGGAGTGTGGTGCTGGGAAGTTCCCGTGAGTGCGCTGAGGTTGGTCATGGTCGGTGGTGGTCGCTCCGGAGATGGCGCAGCGGGGTTCGGAGCTTGGTGGTTTGGGTTTGAAAGAGAGAGAGAGAGGTAGTGGGGGCTCGGGTTTGTAGTGATGGTGATGATGCTGATGACGCAGAGGGTGCAGGGGCGTCGACGATGTGGTGGGGAGCTCGCCGGCGTGAGGGTGCAGGTAGTGGTCGAGCTCGGTGGCGAGTGAGTTGGGTGTGCAGGGGGTTCTGCGGAGGCTAGAAATGGTGAGGAGAGGGCTTTAGGAGGAGGCTAGGGTGCTCGGTGATGAAGGAGGACGTTGGAGGAGGTTCGTCGTCGTCGTCGGCGGGGTAGGGATTGAGGCAGAAGGTTTTCTCTTGAGAGAGAGAGCAGGTTTGAGAGCGAGAGTGATGAGGGGGAGAGAGTTTGATACGAGGAGTGGGTTGATGAGCTCGCGGGGTCGTGGTTGTGAGGGGCGAGAACGTGGGTCGGCGGCGCGGGCGACGTGGGCACGAGGTGGGAAGCTCGGGGACGTGGGTTGTGGAAAGAAAACGAGCGGGAAGTTTGGACGTAGGGAAGAAGAGGAGTTATGAAGCGGGTCGGGTCGGGTTAGGCGGGTAAGGGTATGGGAGCTGGGCTGGGAAGGGGACTTGGGCCGGGGGTTTAAAGATTTAAGGTTTTAATTTAATTTGAATTTTTCTTTGGGCTGAGGAAGGGGATGTTGGGCTGAGGAATTATTATTTATATGTTTTGTTTTATTTTGTTTGGGCTGGGGCAGTGGGTTAATATATATTTAGTTTTAAATTTTGGGCTTTGATTTTAATCGCTTAGGAAAAACAATTAGTAAAACTTGAACAACCAAATACCTACAAGATTATGAGGAAAAATAGGGAAGCAATCGGGGAACTAGGAAAAATATAGAAAAATTTTATAGATGGGAACGGGGATTTACATCATACCCTCCTTACAAAAATTTCGTCCTCGAAATTTAACAAGGATACAGAGAAACAAAAGTACTAAACAAAGAGATGTGGAAAACGTGCACGAATATCTTCCTCCCGCTCCCAGGTAGATTCTCCTGGGGAACGACCGCCCCAAGACACTCTAACGGAATGACCTTGTTCATCAGCACTTTCTCTCTGCGGTCGAGGATGGTGGTGAGCTATTCCTCGTATGATAGATCGGTACCCAAAACTAACTTCGAATAGTCCAGAACATGGCTCTCATCCCGAACATAACGCCGCAACTGTGACACGTGGAAGGTATTGTGCACACCAGCTAGCGATAGAGGCAAGGCAAGTCGGTAGGCCACCTCTCCTACTAGCTCTAGCACCTCAAAAGGTCCGATGAACGGGGACTGAGTTTTCCCCGACCTCCAAACCTGATAACTCCACGGGTAGGGGAAATCTTCAGGAACACGTGATCTTCGACTTCAAACTCTAGTGCTCTCCTGCTGGTATCTGCCTAACTCTTCTGTCGATCCTAAGCCGTCTTAATACGCTGCCTGATCATTTGGACCTTGTCAACTGTCTGAACGATGAGCTCGGGACCCAGTAATCTTCGCTCTCCCACATCATCCCAACAAACTGGGGATCGACACTTCCGCTCGTAAAGTGCTTCAAAAGGGGCCATCTGAATGCTAGCCTGGTAACTGTTGTTATAGGAAAACTCGACTAGATACATATGATCTTCCTAGGAACCCTGAAAATCCAACATGCAGGCTCTCAACATATCCTCGAGCGTCTGAATCGTGTGCTCGGATTGTCCGTCCGTCTGCGGGTGATAAGCTGTACTGAACTTGAGGCGGGTACCCAAACTCTCCTGTAAGCTCCTCTAGAAGTACGAAACGAATCTGGTGTCTCGATCTGACACAATGCTGACTGGAACACCGTGAAGTCGCACTATCTCCTGCATGTATCTCTCTGCCAGTGACTCTGTCGACTATCCCACTCGGAATGGTAAGAAGTGTGCAGCTTTCGTGAGGCGGTCGACGATAACCCAAATGGCGTTGTTGCCTCCAGGGCTCCATGGTAAGGCCGTCACGAAATCCATGGTAATGTGCTCCCACTTCCATTCTGGTATCGGAAGCGGTTGTAACAATCCTGTTGTCCTCTGATGCTCCGCCTTCACCTGCTGGCATACCAAGCACCTGGATACGAACCTTGCAATTTCTCGCTTCATCCCGTTCCACCAAAAATGCTGCTTTAGATCTCGATACATCTTTGTACCTCCCGGATGCACAGAATAAGCTGAACTATGCGCCTCAGCCAGTACTTCTTCTCGAACATCTCCTTTGGGTACGCAGAGTCTGCTACCGAATCTCAGAGAACCGTCTTCATATATGATTAAGTCCGTTCTTAGCCCGGCTTCTACTTGCGCTCTGAACTTTTGCAATCGAGGATCGTCCGCTTGTGCAGCCTTGATGCGATCCACAAGGGAAGACTGCACTTGTAGTTGCCAAAATTGACCGAGTGCGCTCGGTGTGACGACTTCAAGCTCGAGCCTCTGAAAGTCCTCAATAATGCTCCTCTGACTGGTCAACATCATGACCGCTGGCTTGCGACTGAGCGTATCTGGTACAACATTTACTTTCCCCGGGTGATACTGAAGGTCCAAGTTATAATCCGCCATCAGCTCTAGCCATCGGCGTTGCCTCATGTTTAGTTCCTTCTGAGTGAAGACGTACTTCAGACTTTTATGATCCGTGTACACCTCTACCTTCTCGCCCAAAAGATAGTGCCTCCAAATTTTTAACGCAAAAACCACTGCAGCTAACTCCAAGTCATGCGTAGGATAATTCTTCTCGTGATTTCTCAACTGTCGAGAGGCGTAAGCAACCACTCGACCGTGCTGCATTAGAACACAGCCTAATCCCTTCCCTGAGGCATCACTATGTATCACCAAACCACCGGAATCATCTGGTACTGTAAGAATAGGCGCCGTGGTTAACTTCTGCTTCAGTGTGTCAAATGCCTGAGTACACTCCCCTGTCCATGCAAACGGTACATCCTTCCGTGTTAGCCCTGTCAACGGTTCAGCGATTTTTGAAAAATCTTGGACGAACCTCCGATAATAACATGCCAATCCCAGAAAGCTTCTGATCTCGGCCACTGACTTCGGCGTTGGCCAATCTCTGACAGATTCTATCTTTGCCGGGTCCACTGAGATGCCTTCGCTCGAAACGATGTGTCCCAAGAACTGAACCTTGTCGAGCCAGAATTCACACTTGCTCAGTTTCGCGTACAGTTTCTCTTCCCGAAGAATTTGTAGAACCGTGCGCAAATACTCAACATGCTCCTCCCGGGTCTTCGAGTAGACGAGTATGTCGTCGATAAATATAACGACAAACGTGTCCAAGTACTTTGCAAACACCCTGTTCATCAAATCCATGAATATTGCTGGAGCATTGGTAACACCGAACGGCATCACAAGGAACTCATAATGTCCGTATCGGGTCCTGAAAGTCGTTTTGCATACATCCTTGGCTGCTACTCTGATCTGATGATAGCCAGAATGGAGATCCAACTTCGAAAATACCTTGGCCCCACTTAGCTGATCGAAAAGGTCGTCGATGCGCGGGATTGGGTACTTGTTCTTTATTGTGACTTTGTTAAGCTCCCGATAATCTATACACATCCGCAGCGATCCATCCTTCTTCTTCACTAACAGAACTGGTGCACCCCACGGTGAAATGCTTGGCCAAATAAATCTCTTCTCCAAGAGTTCTTCAATTTGCTTCTTCAATTCTGCTAGTTCAACCGGTGCCATTCTGTACGGGGCCTTGGAAACTGGTGCTGTATCTGGAGTCAAATCGATCGAGAACTCCAAGACGCGTGGAGGTGGTAGACCTGGTAAATCCTCAGGAAATACGTCCAGAAAGTCCCGAACAATCTCTGGGGCTGCGCTCTCATCAATCTCCATAGCTGACAACTCCTTTGGCTTGGCTCTATACTTGGCTGGCTCCAAAGATTCGCTCCCGCCTTCGAAAATAAACTCCGGGTGATTGGGGATGCGGAAGATCACGTTCCTTGCTCGGCAATCAATAACTGCATGGAAGGTACTCATCCAATCCATCCCGAGAATTGCGTCATAGTTGCCTGTCCCGATCAAAAGGAAATTCGCATAGAATTCCCTGCCACACACTACAACCGGACATGATCTACATTCTCGACTAGATACTATCACGCCATTACCCGTATGTATTTCCCAGCCCTTGGTTAGTGATTCATATGGTATGGAGTGTGTATCAACGAAATGCTCAGACATGAAACAGTGCGATACTCCAGAATCAAATAGTACTCTAGCTGGCAAGGAATGTACGAGTAGAGTACCTGTAACAACTTCTCCTGAAGCCTCTGCCTGCTCGGCTGTCAAGGTGAAAGCCTGTCCCTGACCACGACCTGTGTAGGGTTGCCTCTGCTCCTGTGGCCTCTGCTGCTGTGGTCCAGAACCTCCCTATAACTCTGCTCGTTCGGGGCAACCACTAATCCTGTGTTGACTGGATCCGCAAATCAAGCACTGTCCCTTGGCGCGGCGACAGTCCTTCTGGGTATGTCCATCTCTATTGCAGTAGCCGCAAACTACGTTCTGTCTTTGGGGGCGATGCTGGGGCACAAACGGGCGCTTCATCTGAGTCGTTCCAGGCCTGTGAACTGGTATGGCTCCTCGAGAAGGTGCATGGGTACGTGCTGGAACGATTGGGGGCTTCCTGAACTTATTGATCAATTTCTCCTGAATTCTCGCCGCGTTGAGTACCTGTGCAAAAGTCTGCAACTCCAGTGACGCGATCAACTGCTGCAGCTCGAAATCAAGTCCCTGCAAGAAGCGTCTGGCCCTGGTGGCCTCTGAAGCGACCATGTATGGAGCAATCGGCTCAGACGGTTGAACTCTGCCGCATATACGTCCACGGGGCGGCCATTCTGCTTCAGTAGAATGAATCTTTCTTCCATCTCTGCCTTGGCGGTGGAAAGGAAATAATGGTCCAAGAAGCACTCCTTGAATTTGCTCCATTCGATCGGCCTGTCTAGCCTGCTTTCTTACACTGACCACCATGTACGGGCTTCATCTTCCAACTGGATCTTTATCACGTTCACTTTATCTTCTTCTGGTACCCTGGCGACCGTCAGTAAGTTCTCCATATTCACCAGCCATTGCTCGGCCTCGACTGGCTCGGCTAGCCCTATGAATGCAGCTGGATGCAACCTCCGAAAATCTGATACGGTGCCAGCCCTGGCAGAGTAAGCTGGTGGAGCAGTGCCCTCGGAGGCGGTAATGAGTGCGGAGGGTCCCCCTGCAGCGGTAATAGCCCTGAGTCCCTCGTCGAATAGATCCGTCTTTCTCTCCTGAGCTTCTGCGAGAGAGGTCAGTGCACTAAGTATCCTCTCCGTGCGATCCTGAGAACTTGAGTCCGAGGAGTGGTCGTTCGGGGACGTCATATCGCTGGAAGATATTCAAAAATATATGATTAGATACCAGGATGAAAATCAGGAATAGTGAAGCGAAAATAATGTAATACAGTGTAGTTAATGTTATCCCTTACTACTAAACCTTGCTCTGATACCAACAAAACCATGTCACGCCCCGCTTCCCAAAACACGGAAGACGAGGGATGACTAGGCCAGCCATGCTCCTACGGTCAAGGAATAATCCCGCCGTAGTCACACTTCGGCTTCTAGCATTACATGGTAATCAGTAAACAAAGCACAGAAGTAAAGGAAATACATCACCGAAATATTACATCAAAGTTCATTGTTCACAATTTACAAATAAATAAGAAAGGAACTACTAACCAAGTTCGAATACACGATCTCTTTAGGGAAAGCAGAAAAGAAGAAAAAGATACTCTCAACTAGATCTCCGCAAGCTCGAAAGGTAAATCCGACTCCTGCGCTGGTTCTTCCTCGAGGTCTGAGCATGCATACTCAGGTCGTCAGAGCGACGTAATAGCAATATAGTAATAATGACAGGAAACAGGCAAATAAGGCAATAACAGTGGAAGTATAATGCAGATGATCACTATGTCACTAAATGATGCAAAATATGATCTGTGTCCCTATCGGTCTCTAAGTTATATTTGAAATCGAATTGTGGAAAGGAGGATCATGTTTAACGGGAGTCACATACATACCCGAGACAACGGCCCACACGTCCGGGACATAACCCTGTCAGCCGGATCGCTAGATCCTACCTAATATATATAAGAATCACTGTTCGAATGATCATCCTCTAAAACACGGTCCCGCTAAATACGATGCTCTTTCCACATCGATTTTCCCCCTTTTCCCCAGGTTTACACTATTAACGATTATGATTTAGTTGTGTACAAGTATGCACCAATAACACGGTTTTGTCACTGTTCACTGTATCGATCACTGTCATGAATCATTCACTTTTCCATTGGCGTACTTGACACTCCTAAACCAATACCATTCACGCACGATAATGCAATGTCCACTAAATAATAACGCGCACTATCACTATGTATATGGCAGTTGGGTAAGGTATGTACATTTATGCAGTTAACAAGTCATGTGTGATATGAACTATTATGCACGCCATAAGCTTACAAAAATTGCAGTAATTCATATGCTCAGAATTTAGTGAAACGATACAAATACAGTAACAAGTACATTCTGTTGGAAGTTCAGCAAAATTTGTTTTAGTACAATCGGATTTTTGGTATTCAAGTTACAGCCGTTTCAATTTAAGTACTCGCTGCAGGAAATTCAGTTTCTGAACTGAACGTCCGTTTCGCGGCACAATTTTCACCCAGTTGGGATCAGAATTTAGTGATACTACAGCAGAATGAAATATAGGTTTTTCAATAGGGTTTCCAACTCAATAGACGGATTCTCAATCGCGTCTCTACGTCAGAAATTATGCACTGTTCAACACTAAGGTATCAATTCTGTTTCTGTTTGGGACTGCTATACGTCCTGTTCTTTTAAATTGCAGTTTAAATAGTAAACGTCGATAAAAAGGGGTGAAATCACTTGAGTTATTTATCTAACAGTTTCATCTTCAATAAAGTGTAGGGTTCCGCAACATACAAGTTCAGGTAGCAAGCTAGTGAACATTACGAGACAGAAAACAACAACCAGAGCTGCTCTGGACTGCAGTCCAGATCCGCTCTCCAAACCAGTTCTCATCAGATTTTCTGTACAGAAACAATTAAAAACTTATATATGGTTCCATGTAGTTGAGTCGGCTTCGATTTGAGCCCTCGAACGTATCATTTCAATATGTACACAATTAATTATGATTTTAACAAGTTTCAGACGCGGGAAATATTCAGTTTTAACGGGTGTAATTGTGGGTGATCGTTTATACCAGTAACAATCATATTTTTCAGTCAAAATTCACCATAATGTTCATTGCCACACGAGCCGGCATATGCAATCGAGTTCCGTCAGTTTAATGGAATATTTTCGTTCGGGTTTTGCATCAAGCAGATATGTCGTATAAGTTTTCATGAACCGCAAACATGGAATTAATACGGTTTTGATTTGTAACGGAAATAATCTAGCATGTAGCAAGTAGAGTACTTGCCTGGAGACGCTTTGGCGACGCACGGGGGCGGCAACGGCTCGATCGCGCTATGAACGGCGCGGCTAGGGTTCACGGCCTCGGCTCGCGTTCGGGTTTGTCGTCGGAGTTGTCCGGTGATGGTTCACGATCGCTGGAGGCGGAGTGTGGTGCTGGAAAGTTCCCGTGAGTGCGCTGAGGTTGGTGATGGTCGGCGGTGGTCGCTCCGGCGATGGCGCAGCGGGGTTCGGAGCTTGGTAGTTTGGGTTTGAAAGAGAGAGAGAGGTAGTGGGGGCTCGGGTTTGTAGTGATGATGATGATGCTGATGACACAGAGGGTGCAGGGGCGTCGACGATGTGGTGGGGAGCTCGCCGGCGTGAGGGTGCAGGTGGTGGTCGAGATCGGTGGCGAGTGAGTTGGGTATGCAGGGGGTTCTGCGGAGGCTAGAAATGGTGAGGAGAGGGCTTTAGGAGGAGGCTAGGGTGCTCGGTGATGAAGGAGGAGGTTGGAGGAGGTTCGTCGTCGTCGGCGGCGGGGTAGGGATTGAGGCAGAAGGTTTTCTCTTGAGAGAGAGAGGAGGTTTGAGAGCGAGAGTGATGAGGGGGAGAGAGTATGATACGAGGAGTGGGTTGATGAGCTCGCGGGGTCGTGGTCGTGAGGGACGAGAACGTGGGTCGGCAGCGCGGACGACGTGGGCACGAGGTGGGAAGCTCGGGGACGTGGGTTGCGGAAAGAAAACGAGCGGGAAGTTTGGACGTAGGGAAGAAGAGGAGTTATGAACAGGGTCGGGTCGGGTTAGGCGGGTAAAGGCTTGGGAGCTGGGCTGGGAAGGGGACTTGGGCCGGGGGTTTAAAGATTTAAGGTTTTAATTTAATTTGAATTTTTCTTTGGGCTGAGGAAGGGGATGTTGGGCTGAGGAATTATTATTTATATGTTTTGTTTTATTTTGTTTGGGCTGGGGCAGTGGGTTAATATATATTTAGTTTTAAATTTTGGGCTTTGATTTTAATCGCTTAGAAAAAACAATTAGTAAAACTTGAGCAACCAAATACCTACAAGATTACGAGAAAAAATAGGGAAGCAATCGGGGAACTAGGAAAAATATAGAAAAATTTTATAGATGGGAACGGGGATTTACAAATCCTGTCACGCCCCGCTTCCCACAGTGCGCTAAGATAGGCACGTGACAGAGCCAACCATGCTACCTGTGGATAGGAAAAATCCCTCTACAGTCACATTACGGCTGTAGAGATATCAAGAACAGGAAAGTAAACTAAACTATCTAGTACATGTCCATGAGCCAGAATAAATGAGTCGAGAAATAATATAATATGCGGAAGCAAAAGATCCAATAAATAAAACACCTGGAAAGTAAAACTGGATACCAACAGGATCCTCACTGCTCGGTCTAACAGCGGCAGTACTCCTGATCAGCCTGCGACAAAGGTAGAGGATCTGGGCCATGCAAAACCCAGACGTCAGTGCGTCATAACATCAATAATAATTATCAGGGGGTAACGAGTCATGCAGGTATGAGTATGAACGGTAAAACAGGTATGACAGTAACATAAATAGGACAGTGAAGGGTAAGGCATAGGTGATGTGCAGTGAGTAATCTAGACTGGTCTACTGAGTTAACCACTCTCAAGTCTTTGAAATCAATTTGATGAATCATCGATGTAACTCAATAGTATCCCGTGCATGTCCGGGACCACGGTCTAAGACTCTCGGGCTGAATCCGAGACGTGCCGCAAGGCAGTAAAGGGTGGTAGGTAACGACGAATGATGTCAGCAGCAGCATCCTGGGGCTGGCCTAGCCCGTAAGACTGATCAGTAAAGGTATCGAGCTGTCGAGTTACAAGTCAGGTTTCATCATTGATTTCCCCATACCCCCAAATTATGTGTTCAAGTCAGGTATTAATAAATCTTGAGCTAATGCCAACACTGGATCAAGTAGGTACAGGTTTGTCTGGATAGACAACAGGAAATGTCCGTAGGGATAACAGGTCAAGATTGTTGGTATTAGTAACAAGATCAGGTAACAGGTCAAGCTATGGTACATCAGGCCAAGTCAGGTAGTGAACAAGTATCAATCAAGTCAAGGAGTGCACAGGTATCAAGTCGTATCAAGTAATAGTGTATCAAGTCATGTCAGGGGTGCACAAGTGTCACGTGGGTGCTCAAAATCAAGCTATACTAAACATGGGTACATAAAAACAAGTATGGGGTACCAATGTAACAATAAAATGGAATAATATGATGTGGTATGCAAATAAGTACAGATTCAAACATATGGATGCACAGCTATCGTTAGGGTTAAAGCTATAGTTCCGACACTAATTAGGATACACTTTCTCGAATATGGATTGTTGATATCGCATTATTATATCTTAATATGATCTGTGGATGCAATTATCTATGTTCTAAATGAAATGTATGCAAATAGGTGTCCGAAAGGTTATAAACTATAAAATGGTACTATGGGATGTACAAATAAGCACTATGTGATATAAATATGGATATGAGTACAGTGTATGGTAATCTAATATGCAACAAGATATGTTTTCATGTTCTAGATCTAAAATGATATAAACGGAACATCGAGATGTTAAAATGAAATGTGGGGCACTAGATTTAAACAACAGATTTAATATGTATTTAAATAAGTATGTAATAACTTAAATAGCATGTAGCAAGATTAACTTGCCTCGGGGATCCACAGATGCACGACACGCAGTAAGAATGCGATAAAACGACGGAAAATCTCCATTGGGGCATTTCGTCAAACACTTTGCGCGCACAAATACAGAACAGAACCAGGCAGTGCAAGAATGCAACCGCGTAAGTAGGGAACGTCCACTGGGTTGCTTGGATCGTCGGCGACGGTCACGGCTCCGGCGGTGATCACCGGAAAAGAACACAATTAAGAAGAGAGAAAGTAAAGAGAAAAGAAGAGGAAGAAGAAAAGAAGGCTGTGGTGGTTGAAGGGTACTGGAGTTGGATCGGGGTAACTGGAACAGAGGATGGGGAGAAACGACGATGAGCCGTGGGTTTTCCGGCGATGGTCGGAAAAACAAAAGAAGGAGAAGAAGAAGAAGAGGAAGAAGAAGAAGAAGGGATTTGTTCTCTGGGTCATAGATGAGGCGAGGCGAGAGGTAACTCCGACGATGGGGTTTTTCCGGTGAGGCAGTGGCTGCAGTTGGGGTTGCAGGATTAAAGCTCGGGTGATGGGTTGTTGTGATGGGAGTTTGCAGGGGAGAGGTGGCGGCGGCACAAAGGTTAAAAGGGTTGAGGAGATCGGCGGCGTGAAGGGTGAGGCGACGAGGTATCGCCGGCGGCGAGGTGTGCAGGGTTCCATGTTAGGTCGCAGTAGGTTTCTCGTCGGCGCTCGGGGTTGGGAGAGAGGAGGTGAGGTGGTGCAGGCGAGATAGGAGGGATTCGGGGATGCAGTCTACGAGGGGAGGCTGACGAGGGTGGCCGGGTTCCTCGTCGAGGATTCTCGTGGTCGTAGGTTTCGTGAGGTGAGGAGAGAGGAAGGTCGAGGGTGTCGGAGAGGGAGGTGATGAAGGTGGTGACGTCAACGAGTGGACGAGGGTGGTAGCAAGGTGAGGAGGCGACGACGAAGTCGTCGGCGGCGAGGACGACGACGACGACGAATGCAGGTGCAGGCGATAAGATGGGTTCCTGGGTTTGTGGGGTTTGCGGGTTTGCCGGGGAGACGAGAGGAGAGAGAGAGGTGTGGTTGAGAAGGTGAGGTCGGGGATCGACGAGGGTGAGGCGACGACGGGGACGAGGGCGAGGGCAGGGACGCGAGGCTTGGAGGAAAGAAATAAGGAAAGAGAAGAAGAAAAGAGAGGAGAGAGAGAGTACGTGAGAAATAATAAAAAAGGTAAAGAATATTTTATGAGAAACGGGGGAGAGAGAGAGAAGTGAGAAAGAAAGAGATAGAGAGAGATCGAGATGAGAGAGAGAGGGAGAGAGAAAGAGGTGGAGAGAGATCGAGATGAAAAAGAGAGAGAGAAATGAATAGTGAGGAGAAAGAGTTTTGGTTGGTAGCGGGAGATAGAGAAAGAGAGAAAGAAAGAAAAGAAGAGAGAGAGAAAGAGAGGGAGAGTGAGGCCACGGCCAGGCTGGGGTGAGCTGGTTTAGTTAGGATTTTTTTTTAAAATTTTAAAAGATTTTATTTTGTTAAGTAAGATTAAACTGTCGATTTTAAATTATAGTGATATATTAATTAATTAATTTGAATTTTGTCGGGATACAAAAGTATTCCAAAACGCGCCCGGGTTGGGTCTAAAATTTCAGATTTAAAATATGAAAAATATATGCAACTTCCAAATTTCAAAATGAATGCTCAGTTAATGAAAATGCATACCCCCAAGAACGGATGCATGTACGTGCGCATAGCCATCCAAACACGTCTGTTTCACTGAACGGGACGAGAATAAGGTGCGCGGATGCTACCACGGGGTTAGGGGTATCATGCAGGCTATGAAATGCAATTTTAAATTATTTTCTGTGACCTAAAATGTTATATGATAAAAGATGCGATACCAGATAAAATGCCAGCATGCACTAAACATGAAAATGTATGGTCTATGCAACAAGTCAGGGTAATTCATAAATATGAATCAAACAGGTTCAAGCAAGCGGGTCGGGTCGAATGCGATGTAAAATGTAAAATACCATTCGCACCCAAAACACGATAAATCAAGAAAATACCACAGATAAGTAAATACGGGAACTGGAATTGGTATAAATGAACTAGGTTGTTATAAATCCTCAGTGTTGGAGGGGCTGTAAGAAGCCCACTAAGGATGACCGGGCAGTGAAGTTGCGCGGTTGTCTCTTGGCGAGGGCTTTGATCTCTGGTATCGTGGGCAGGCAACTAACAGCCTGGGATGACCGGACGGAGTAGCCGCTCGGATGCCTCTTGCGAGGGTTTCAATCCTGGCGTCATGGGTAGGGAGCTACCAGCCGGAGATGACCGAGCAGGGTAGCCGCTCGGTTTCCTCTTGCGAGGGCTTTGATCCTTCAAGATGGGGACCGAGCAGGGTTGCTTCCCAGTGCCTCTTAGCGAGGACTTTGATCCCTGTCAGTTATGGTAGGAAGCTACCAGCCGGGGATAGCCGAGCAAGGACTCGACTGCCTCTGGGAGGACTTTGGTCCTTAGCGCGGGAGGGGCTGTAAGAAGCCTACCAAGGACCCTTGGCCGGGTAGGGTTACTGCCCGGTGCCTCTTGGCGAGGGCTTTTGTCCTGAAGGATAGCCGAGCGAGGGATCCTCGGGCTCAACTGCCTCTGGGAGGGCTTTTGATCCCTGTCGGTCGTGGTAGGAAGCTACCAGCCGGGGATAGCCGAGCAGGGTAGCTGCTGAGCTGCCTCTAAGGAGGACTTGGATCCTTAGTATTTGGAGGGCTGTAGGAAGCCCACTAAGGATAACCGGGCAGTGAAGCTGCGCGGTCGCCTCTTGGTGAGGGCTTTAGCTCGCAAAGACAGAACACTATTCGAGGTGTTCCGACGTTTCTTTATTCGAATGGACAGGATTTTTAGGAAACATTTACATCATCTTTGCAAAAGGAGGGGCACACGCTTGTTGGCCTTGGCCTTATTGGTATAGCTTGAGCTTCTCAGCTTTGTAAGGCCGCGGGAGCTTGCGTCCGTCCGCGTCTTGTAGGCGGTAGGCTCCGCCAGGGAGCGCTTCAGAGACGAGGAAGGGACCATCCCACTTCGGGGAGAACTTGTGAAGCCTGCCTTGATCAACGAACTCGTTTCGCCGTAGGACCAGATCCCCGGTCTGGAAGGAGGGTGCTTGACCCGAGCGTTGTAGTATCGGGCCGTTTGTTGTTGGTAAGCGGCAGCCCTGATTTGAACCCGGTCTCTCTTCTCCAACAAGATGTCCAGGTTGGTCCGTAGCGCCAAGGTGTTCGCATCATCATCGAAGTGCTCGACCCGATGACTGGGTAGCCCGATCTCCGCTGGGACCATTGCCTCAGTCCCGTAGCAGAAGCTGAAGGGGGTTTCCCCGGTGGGGGTCTTCTTTGACGTGCGCAGGGCCCATAAGACCCGGGGCAGTTCTTCAACCCAACTGCCTTGTCGCCCTTCTAGGTGGGTCCGGAGACCTCAGAGGACGTCTCGGTTAGCGACTTCGGCCTGTCCGTTGCATTGGGGGTGTGCGACCGCGGCGAACTTCATGAAGATATGGTATTCTTTGCAGAAGTCTTTCACTTTCTCGTTCTCGAAGTTCGTCCCGTGGTCGGTGATGGTACTGTAACGTCTTAGATTTCGGTTAGTGTTCGTTTAGACGTTAATGCGGGTTTACTGTGAAAAGTTTACCAATTCGGGTTCCTCACATTTTATAACATTTAATTAATAATTTATTATTATTTGTTATAAGCATGCACGCACGTATGCACGTAAATGCGAGGATTTGTTGTGCTAATTTTGTTCTTAGCAACCTTGACCCTTAATCTAATCCTTTTCCTTAACGCTAACCCAATCCTTAACCTTCCTTAGATTTTTTGTGTGAGTGAGAAAGAGATATTTATATGGAAGTGAGGAGGTGGCAATGGTGGTGTGAAGGCATTAATGCTATGATACACTCACTCTCATTCTCACCCTACACTCACCTCCCTCTCTTATTTCCTCACACCCTCTCTCTTTTTCTCTAACTCTCTTTTTCTCTATCTCATTCTCTTTTAAATTCTGAACACTCTCTTTCCCTTCATCAAAATTCATCACAATTCACCAAAAATCTTCACAAAATCACATCTTTCCTTGTATTTTCCCTCTTGGATGCTATGGATTATACAAAACTAGGATTTTTGTGTTCATTTGATTAGGTAATGTTTCTTTTCTGTTCTTTAAGTTATTTTTGTGTAGCTTAGCTTATTAGTTGCTGTTTTTATCGCGTATCGTATCGTTTCGGATAAAAATCGTATTTTTAGTGTCAATTTGGGTCTCGGATGATCTGCTGTTAAACTAAGTTTGTGTTGCAAAAATTGACTTGGCAGTAACCTAGTATAGTGACCTAAAACCTACCCTCAAAATACGAGTCAATTCCTCCATTGTCAGGCCGCAGATTTATTGGATCTGGCCGCAATTTGCGGCCAGACTGGGGAGTTAGGGTTTGGGTTTTTGGGTAGGGGTCTCTATGGTTATTTGTAGTCTCATGGTACTTGCAATTTTTACAGATTTCAGGTACAGAAAAATCTGGGACCACTTGTGTGTTTCTAGTGTTTCGTTACACGCGATACGTTATCCGATACGATGCGTGTTCCGTGTTGCTGTTGCGCTGAGTTGGTTTCGTAGTGTCGCTATACGCGTTAGTTACAATACGAACCCTTTAGAGTACGTAGGTGTGTCGTGTTGGTCCGTGTAGATTGTGAGTATTTTAGGTTATTATTGATATATACTTGTGTTATTGTTAATGTTGCAGGTTCGCAGGCGGGTACTACGGACGCTGCTACAAAAGGAAAACAGGTGGTAGGATTCACCTAGCTTGGAGCGTTGGTGAGTAGATTTAACATCTACAGGGGAATCGCCCGCATGGCGTTATGCGTCTGGGCTAGAGATGTTATTTCTGTCGCATATTCTATGTCATATTTAGAATTGCGCATTTACCTTACTGCTTAGCTAGTGTTGTGCTTGGACTAGTATCCTTAGGACACTGCACTATTATTGACGACTTATGTTACACGAGCACTGATTGTATGCCACACACACCGTCAATAATTGCCATGTCACGCACAACCCACTGATAGATATGATATTGCTTGGTTAGGAACATTGAGACATTGATTCATATTTCTTATCGCATATGACATATAGCATACCTGTATATCTACATGCTTACACATATGCCTTCATATACTTACATGTTAGATACCTGTATACCTATAGAGTATTGTACCTTTAGTGATAGATACATACACACTTTATGGCATAGCTACAGGTATACCTTGCACACATATTTCACTTATACCCAGGGGGTATACTACATCATTACTTATAGGTAGATACATATACCTTGCTATACCTTTATGTTTACGCATACATCTGGTTATAGCTACATATTTACCTTTACTTAATGTTATTTAGAATTGGAGAAATTAGGAACCGCATGAAATTTTATATTAACTTGTTGCAGTTAATTAGCGGCTTTTCCTTTATATGCTTACATTTCAGTTTATGTTGCATATATTATATTCATGGATTTTCGCATTGTGATATAGATTTTTCATGATGTTTTCTGGATTTGGGGACCGTGGGAGTTCATGAAATTATGCATTATTTGAAAAACTCGGTTTCCCTTGATATGATATTTCAGCATCCATCATGAGATTTATCGATTCTGATTATATACTCCATACGAGGAGTGGGTGCCGTATGAGGGTACATGGTGGGGCCCGGTACGGTTCCCCTCGGCAAGATGATCGATGGACTTTGCCGATTGAGCCTGAAAGGTGGGCAGGTACCTACCGGTGACATTACCAATGACTCAGCGGTTATCATGTAGATGCCGACGGGAGTCATGTACGTATAGATACGTCGAGAGGCGAGGGTCAGAGTTAGGCACTCGAGATTTCGGGATAGCGTATGATACGTACCTATCAGGGTGCCAGTCTTGGTGACAGCCCCTGATAGACCAGCATTTCTGTGTCGATGCTTGACATATTGGTTTCATGATATTTCTTTTACTCCTTTGTATATATAACAGGGGTTTTGGCCGCTATTATATATGCCCTTACACCAATATTAATGGAATGGGACGCTAATATATGTGTATGGACCCTTTTACTTCTTTGTATATATAACAGTGGGTTAGGGCGCTGTTATATATACCCTTACACCAATATTAGTGGAATGGGACGCTAATATATGTGTATTGATATTAATTTATATACATCATCATACTTATTCATGCAAATATATTTATGATGTTAGATTCGTACTTGATATTGGATTTGGAATATAGGTGATTCATTTGATTTTGGATACAGGATATATAAGAGATTGCTGATTTGTACATTCAGGATATATGAGATTTATTCGATATTGTACATTCAGGATTTGTGAGACTTATATGATATGAGAGCCAATTTGGGGGCTGATTTGAGGAATTGGAAATTGGATTGTCTTGATGGACTGTGATCCCACCACGATATTAGGATTCCTTGGAAATGACATATTTCATTCCATACTCCACATTTATTGTTTATGCACTGTTTCATATATTAGTAGTACATGTTAGTGTACCTTCCATGACTGTTGCATTTACATACCTTTATTTATATGCACTGCTTCATGTGTTAGTTGTACCTGTTAGAGTACCTCTCATGATTGTTGCATATGCACATTTTTATATCATTATTGCATACTGATTGTCATATTATTATTGCTTCATGTATTAAGTGTACCTGCTAGTGTACCTTCATGATTACTGCATTCATATGACCTTTATTTGCTAGTGATTGCTATGTTAGTTTCGTGCTGTACGTGCATACTTGCGATTACCTGCATATGTTTTTTTACTATTCACGAGTTGGCAACTCACCCCCGTTGTACCACAGTTGTTTTGCAGGGTGTTCCCCAGAGTAGTCGAGGCGGGCTATTCATCTATCTATCATCTTTTGCTACGGATACCGCATCGGCTCACAGTGTGCTGTTTTGCTTAGGTGGGTTTTGTGGTTATTCGTGTTGTATTGTATATTTGTTGTATCCTTGTACTCTCCATCTACTACTTTCATTTTGACTTAGAGACTTGGTGAGGACAATATTGTATATTATTTGTGACTTGTTGTCTTTTATACAGTTTTCTTTCTATCGTCTTTTATTTCTTCGCTTCGGCGTCGTATATTTGTTGTGGTGATTGTTTTCCGCCTTTGGGCGTTTTTTTTTTGCTCCCGTTTGGGGATACTTTATTTATATTTATGTTGTACCCATTTCTGGGGGCTAGTTTTTACAAAGGAGGTGCTGCCAAAATTTTAAAGAAAGAAAGTTGGACTTTTAAAGAATTTAGGTTGTGATTTTAAAGACTTTTAAACAATGTTTCTTATCTTTTCTTGTCTTTTTAATGGTTTAGATTTCTGGGTTTTGGCTTTCTTTTATTGCGTTACGCCTGTAGACGTTGCGTAGTATTAGGGCCGTCACGTGCCAATTTCGGGTCGTGACAGATACATCTCGGGATGCCGAACCGGAGTATCAGATTGTTTTGCAGGAACTTGATGGTCGTAGCGGCGTCCGGTTTCCTGATGGGGACGGCCTTGATCCACTTGGTGAAGTAGTCTATTGCGACGAGGACCTATTTGTGCCCGCCTGTACCGGTAGGGAACTGGCCGATCATGTCCAATCCCCACTGGGCGAATGGCCATGGGGATGTTAGGGCAGTCAGATCGGTAGCGGGGAGGCGAGGGATGCTGCCGTGGAGCTAGCAACTCTTGCATCTCCTGACTAGCTTCTGGGCGTCTTCATGAATAGTGGGCCAGTAGTACCCCTGGAGCAACGCCTTTTGGATCAAGGTTTGGGCCCCTTGGTGCGCACTGCCAACCCCCTCATGGATTTCCCGAAGGACGTAGTCGGCTTCGTAGGGGTCAATGCACCGGAGCAGGGGCTGAGTGAAGGACTTCTTGTAGAGGTTCCCATGGCTCCAGATGAAGTGGCGGGCTTTGGCCCGGAGACGGCGGGCGGCTCCCCGATCTCCGGGGAGCGTACCGTCCTTAAGGAATTCCACGAGGGGCTTCCTCCAGTCTTGGTCACCTTCCTACGCCGTGTATACATGGAGTGTTGTCGCTCCGTCTTCCACGCTGGGCTGAGGCAAGGTTTTGAAGAGGATTGACCGCTTATTGTTGGCCGAGTATGACGAAGCCAGCTTGCTCAGGGCGTCGGCTTGAGCATTCAGCTGCCTGGGTATTTGTTCTACTTGGACTTCGTCAAAGTTCCTTCGGAGTTTCCTCACCTCGTCCAGGTATCTCATCATCAGAGGTTCCCGAGCTTCAAAGCGGCCGGTCACTTGGCTGACGACAAGGGCAAAGTCGCTGCGGATTCGAATTATCTTCAGTCCCAGCCCGGCGGCCATGCGCAGTCCGGCCAGGAGAGCCTCGTACTCTGCTGCGTTGTTCGAGGCTTTGAAACCGAGTTTCAGAGAGTACTCCATTTCCGCTTCGTTCGGGCCTCGGATAATGAGCCCGGCACCACAGCCTTCCTTGGTTGAAGACCCGTCGACGTAGATGATGTTAGTTATATGTATGCCCCAGAGGCCATTACTATACATAGGATGTATATTGTAGTGGATGCTTAGACATATATAGGGAGGACTTTCTTGCTCGACATGATAGTATGCTATCTGGTTGCCCTTTACCTTAACGTGTATACTGATTGTCTCTCTGATACATGTTGGTAAAGCCCTTAGGATGTGTACTTGACTACCTGGACTATGATGCGGATCATACTAGTGGGGACATGGTAGTCCATAAGTACATCCTTCAAAGTCCCTAGTCGTAGGTATATCGAGACGGGGCATCGATATACCAGAGTAGACTAGCGTATACCTTCTCGACCCATACAGATGGGCGATGGATGATCCCATATCCATTGGTGTTTGACATCAGAGATGATATACGGGTGCTCAGTGGAGACTGGGTACACTGGACGGACTCGCCGAGAACTCCCAGATGGTATTATATCTTACGTCAGATGGCAGTTCTCTGGTGACACTGGTACAGAGTAGTCTGTTGACCCGAGATCGTCATAGAGTCTTGTATGGTTCCCACTGTGCTTTGATTTCCACCTTACCACGTCCAAGAGGGCGTGCAAAACGGTGGTTTTTGGGTACAGTCCCGAGTCACATGGAGGCAATGAGCGATAGGAGGGGATTCGTCTCTCCCGGTATAAGGGGTTGATGTTGCGCTGTGTTCGATTGGCTATAACCGGAAATCCCTGGCCAGGGTTGCTGAGATTTACTGGTAAGTGTTACCTGTAGTTTCTCGAACTGTTATAGACCTCATATCGACACGACTTATCGAGCTATTGGGGTCTGACGTTTACCACCCCTAGGCGAGATATGCGACATATCAGACGACGAGACCGGACTGTACGGTAAGTGTTACTGGTTGGATTCACAGGAGTATGAGCGGGCATGCTCGTCGATCTTCTGATCGCTCAATACCCGGGTGGCCGTTACGTTTAGCAGACCGCTTGCGGCTTGTGGGTGTTTGATATGATCATCATCCGCTGCCGGCGTATTGACGAGTCTTTAGAGTCCTACACAGAGGTTTCCTGGCTCAAGCGAAACGAAATAGGAGCGCATATGAGATATGTGCGGGACCGAGAATAATGCGTGTATGTGATACCGTATTCCATTCTCGCGATGAATGTATCGAATGGTTGTATGTGATATAACCTAGTTATCGAATCAACGATTGATTCGATAAGCCGATACATTGGATATTAGTCGGTTATATGCGATATGACCGGATCGTTAAATCAAGCGTTAATTTAATGATTTAATGCATAATTATATATTTGATATATTACTTTGCATTAACTAGTATTGGTTCATTTAAATTGGATTTTCTCACTTGATGTACACAAGTTGTATATGTGATATACTTTTGTGCACTTGTTTGTATCATGTTTGATGATACATGCTAGTTTGGGTGTATGTTTGGTTTAAACCATGGTTGGTCAATGGTTAGGGTTTCACTTGATTTATTTATTTATTCATTCATTCATTTTGGCATAAAGAGAAAATGGTGTCTTTCTTTGTTTGTTGTTGAAGCTTCATAAAGCTTTGACTAAGTGACCATTTTGTCTTCATGCTTAACCCTAACCATTCTAACTAACCATAGTCTATTCTCTACACCTAATCATGGTTGCCTTATGATAAGTATCATATTATTTCTTATTTTAGAGATACTCATGATATTATCATCTTCTTCTTCTTCTTCTTCTTCAAGAAGAAAACCTTGCCACCAACAATGGCAACTTGATGAAAAGAGTGAGAAATCCAATTCTAAAGTGAACCCACTTCCTATTTCTTCATCCTCTACCTCTTGCCAAGTAGTATAGGGTGTTTTCTTCACAAGTTTCATGACTTGGTGAAGTGGGAGCTTGATCTTGTGATGCCTCGACGTAGATCATCTTCGGCATCGATGTCGACGACCTAGCCCGCCCATTTCTCCGATGAAGCCGACGCTAGATCCCGGGATTCGATTTGGACAGCAAGGAGACTTCATCATGGAGCTATGGAGGTGGAGGACCGGATCTACAAAGGTTGTATTTCCGTTCACTAAGTTAAGTTGTTAACTAGTTGCATGTTTCGCCTAAAATTCTAGTTAACGATCCGTTTTAGGGTTTCTCGGCACTTGTAAAATTTAAAATTGGCATGGTTGATGCCTTGTGAGACCTCATTAGCGTGCCTAGGAACCCTACAGTGGTATCAGAGCCTAGCTAGAGCCTTAGGCGATGCGTAGACGAAGTTTGAAACCCGAACGAACCCGAAACCCTAAAATTTCACGCTCTCTGGACATTTTTCAAAAACTGGGTTTTTTCCAGATTAAAAATGCTTAAAAAATTCAGCAGGGAATTATAAGAATTACGGTGCAAAATTTGACCAATGATACCTCAATCATGCGGCGGAACCGCGGCAGAAGCCTAGCTTCTGCGGCGGTTCCGCGGCTCAATGGTGTCGTCAACCCTCCTTATTTGCACAGTAATTCCTCTTTCACAGCGCTGAGTTTTATGGGAATTTTTAATATTTATTCAAGAGTTGGATTTTCTGGGGTTGTTTTGGGGATTCGATGATTCGATCGGATTATCAGACTTTGTCTTTGTGTTTTCCGGATAATTATTGAATATGTTAAAAAGTTCGACCGGATATAAATACCCACTTTTTCCCCTGTCGGGAGATTTCCAAGTGTTGGATCTTTCCGTGGTTTAAAGACATTCTAAGTAGTGCAAATAACGCGATGGACCCTCTAGAAGACAACAAACATTAACTCGATTATGTGACCGTCTTGAACTGCCCTTTGAACCTTAGGGTTTAGGGCAGTACGGCGTGCTACATGTGAGGCGTTGGCTTGACCCTTCTACGGCTGGATCGTTGGTATTGAGGCATGAACTGAATGTTTTTAAAACTTATTTCATGTGTTGATCTGTATCGGGAAAACTTGGGTGTTCGATTGTTCGATCGGAAAGTTTAACATTTTCTATTTATCTGGAATGGGATACAATAATTGGAATTCACAAGTAGTTATGAGATAACTGAATGAATGTTATAAACATAGCAGTTTAGTCTCACTTGATCGGTTGCCGCGGAATTTTGATGTGATCAAAAGTCCGTCGCAATCACGTAGCGTACGCGGATACTCGCCGGGTAAACTTAATAGACAGCTACACCCCATAGCCCCGACCAAGTGACTGTAGGAGAACCCCGTCGCCGAAAGCATCCGTTCGGGTGCTCGCGGCAGCGGTGTTCCGCCTTTGTGCACTTCGTCGATAGCGTCGGGGATGCGGCCGCCTACTAAAGTTTGCGACGAGTATTCGATCAGGATGTCGGGAATCTTGTTGAATTGCCCGACTTGATATTGAAAAGTGTTTTCGATTTTGAGACTAAAATGCGGGGTTTATAATTGTTAGGCATGCGATGTCTAAGGAATTCATTTGATTAGGCATGCGATGTCTATGCAGGTTGCGGATTCCAACTGTTGTAGTTTTACACTTTCTTTTCTGTGACCGTAAGTGTAATATGTGATATCGCCGGTTTCGTTGCTATATGTCAACGACAATTGGGATGCGCATATTTACTTACGTTGATGACATGTGATGTTATGTGTTGCTGGATATGTTATATTGGATCGTCGTGTTCGAATAGCCGGGGGTTTTTATGTGAGATGAGTGTTTTTCATTTTCATTCATGTAAAAACTTGTATGTAATATTCTTTTATTGGGGCACTTCCAGGTTGCGGAAGATGTCACCTTTTGTATATTATTTTCTTTTCCGCACTAGGGTAGACCCAAGGAGGGGAGCACAAGTAACCGGGTTCTGGAGTCCAGTGGGAGACCAACTCGAGGAGTCGAGTCCGGGTCTCCTAACTCTAGAATTGGTAGGGTTGCTTGCCGCTCTCGTAGGGGTCTAGGGGTGTGGGTTTGGCTATTCATCACGACCGTGGAATCAGTGTTTTATACTGGCTCGTATTGAAAACACGGACGTCCTAGTATATCCAATATTTCATATGATTCTTCTGCTGCGATATCTGTGATGTGATCATGTGATATGTTCTGTGATGGATACTGTATATAGTATATATGATATATTATATAGGCGTTACTTATGTTTTACACCCGCGCTAGCCCTGCCCCGCTCTGCCGTTAGTCACCTAACTTAACGGTGTACGAGGGGACATCGAGGCGAATGCGGATGGCATAAGTGTACGTCGTATTTATCTGTGATGTTTAGGTGACTTAAATGATGGGACTTCATTAATATGATTAATGAAATAAAAAGAAACCTAAAGATGTTGTAGAATCAAATTTCAAAATAAAACAGGTAGCTACAGTTCTTGCTTTGCACAGCGGTATATATGATATATCCTGCACCTTATTCGATGAGGAAAGGACCGAGATCCCTTTACCGGGAGTGACTCCTTTAGCAATAACTGGCAGATGCTACACACTCGGTTTGTCTTTTGATTGCTTTTAAGAGTTTTGCTTTGCACAGTGATATATATATATGATATATCCCGCACCTTATTCGATGAGGAAATGGCCGACGATCCCTTCACCGGGAGTGACCCCTTTAGCAAAACTAGAAAAGCCTCAAAAACACTCCATTTTAAAATCATTTGATTCTACAACGATATCAAGTTCATTACGCAATAGGTTTTAAGAAAAACCTGTCGTAGCCCTCCGTCATTTCAGATAAGTCATGTTTAGTATTCGTGCTGCGTTTGTTGACCTTGTCAAGGCGCAGTGTGCGGTAGCTAACCAGTATTTATCTGCTTATGCATATGATGCAGATTGGGTTAGGGTAGTCGTACGACCTTGTTGACCTTGTCAAGGGTCGTGCGGGTGGGTTTGATTCAATCAAGAAATGACGGGTTGAACTTGACTTACGGTCTATGGTTTGTTGACCTTGTCAAGGTCATAGATCGTTTGGGGCAAAATATTATCGGGAATTTCAAGTGTTGAAATTTGCAATGAGATTGTATACCTTCTATGAGATAGTTGGATCCCGATACCCGCTGCGAGTAAGAGTTACTCCTGGGAGAGTTTTATACATTACAATTAGCCGATCAAGTAGGTGTCTAGAAAGGTGATAACGAGGTTACGCCTCTGGGAAAACGAGATTTACATTAATTAGGTTCGTGCGAAAGCACGGGGGACCTCCCTCAAAGTACCGACACTGGCCTGGCTGAAAGATTGGCCAACTTGTAGTGTGTAATTAATCCCGGCTAGTCTTTCCTTTTAGGGTTTGAAAGAAGATTTGACAAAAACAGTGGGAGCCATCCTGATTAGATAAAATAATAACCAATCTATTCTTGCAAGAGCGCACGCTGAGTGCTTTCTTCTCTCTCTCCAGGTAGCGACCATATCACGCCTTAATCAAGATAATAATACGGAATATTGACCGAACCCGCTTGTTTTACTGAGCTGGGGAACGTTGGTCCCGCTCCAACTTATAATTGTTATAAGACAGAGCAGGAAATTAGGGATTACCAGAATTCCCGTGCCGCCCAAACGAAGAAAGTGCATATGATGCATCTCCTTCGGGTGTGTTCATTATACAGAACTGTTTCTCAGTATTCTTTACGTCCTGGATATGAGATACCGGATCAGGATCCTGCATATGTAATTTGTTACATGGGCTATAGATAGGTAAAGAACTGAGAACGGGTGATAAGTTTCATGAGGCAGAAAACGGGGCAAGTGTTGCAGCCAAGTCTGTTGGTCACTGTCACCCTGTATTCCAAATACATTGATTCTGAACGAATGTTATTAGATACCGAACCTAATATACAAAATCATATCACTCTCTTTATTAGTAAAGAAATGATAAAATTTTGTATTGTTGGATTATGTTTTGAACATTTCCTATATCAAAAGTTGATCGGTTCAGGCACGTTATCTAAAAGCATTGATGTTCTAAATCAAAATACAGTTCTTTGTATATGGAACACACACAAGAGGAAGAGTTCAGAAATGAACGAATCCTTCTTGAGGCATTGTAGACTAGGTCATATCAATGCGCCCCAACTAGCTGAAGTTACATGTAGATGCATATTTAAATCAGTTTGAATTTACATCTTGTGAAACTTGCCAGTCATGTCACAAAGATATAATGACACCAGCTCTGTTTATAGGAAACAGAGAAAGAGTTGGTGAACTCTTGGGATGATACATGTTGATGTATGCAAGGTCCCCTGTCTACACATGCCAAGACCGGTTCTTTGTACTTCATTACATTCTCTGATGATCTTTCGAGATTCAGACATATGTTCCTGTTGAAACACAAGTCCGAACCTTTTGAGATATTCACAGAATATAAGTAAGAAGTAGAGAACCAAAATACGGGTATAAGTATTATGTCCTATGATGAGATCAAGGAGGAGGATACTTGAGCACGGAATTCTTGGACTTTTCTAAAGGAAAATGAGATTCTCTCTCAGCATTACTCCTCCGAATACACCATAGCACGTTGGTGTATCGGGGCGGAGCAATCACACCCTATATGATAAGGTGTGCTCTATGATGAGTACTACTGAGTTACCTATTTCCTTTTTGGGAGTTATGCACTTGAGAAGCTGCATACCTATTGAATAGGGTTCAAATCAAATAAGTTGCCTACCATTTCATATGTGATATGATAAGGGAAGAGCCCATATCTTAAGTTGGTTAAGATTTGGGGTTGTCCGGGCTATGTCTAAAAGCAAAATCCGGACAAGCTCGAGGCAAGGTCAGTTATGTAGAACTGGAAATGTTCCAGCTATACAAACTGCAGCTGATGATTTGATAGAACCAAAGGATTCAATAGTTACCAACGAACCTCAGCCTCTCCGCCGATCTAGTAAGGTTCCTCACCCGCCTGAGAGATACTTCGGTTACTCTATGACAGTGGGAGCGAGGATTGCATCATGAGATGATGACCCAACTAGTTTCGAGCTGACCATCAGGAGTGTGACTCTGTAAGAATGGCTGGATGCTTAGCGATCTGAGATGGAATCCATGTACACCAACAAAGTATGGACTTTGGTTGCTATATCTGAAGGGTTAAATCCCCATCAGGAGCAAGTATATCTTGAGAAGATTACTTGGTGTAGATGGAAAAGTTGAGACTTTCAAAGCTAGACTTGTTAAAGGTTTTCGTCATCGACCAGGCGTGGATAATGATGAAACCTTTTCCAGTGGCTATGCTTAAGTCCATCCAGATCCTACTTGCCACGGCTACATACCATGACTACGATATCTGGCGGTTGGGTGCCATGACTGCTTTTCTAAATGATGTTTTAGAAGAGAACGTCTATAAGTACACAGCCAGAAGGCTTCGTAGATAGTGGGAGTAGCGGAAACGTGTACAAGATGCTTTATAGGATAAAGCAGGCATCGCGGAGTTGGAACATCTGTTTTAATGTGTTAGTCAAAGAGTTTGACATCATCAAAATGGTAGATGAACCTTGTATAAACAAAAAAGGTAGTAGGGAGTATGGTGGTGATCCTCGTAGAGTACGTGGATGACATACTCTTGATGGGGAAGGAGTTTCCTATGCTACGCTCGGTCAATCTCCGCTTATCACAAGGATTCTCCATATAGGATCAAAGTGATACCTCCTAAATCCTGAGTTTTGATCTATGAGATAGAAGTGATTGGATGTTAGGATTCTCACTAGTTGTAGTGAGATGGTATCAATCGATCCTGGGGAGAATCACTGGAAGGGTTCCAGGGTGATAAGGACGACTGAAAGTCAGTCACAGGCATTGTCTTTACCCTCAGTAAAGGGACGGTATGTTGGAAGAGTTCCAAGCTAGATACCGTGGCATACTAGACGATAAAGGCTCGATACATCGCTACTTGAGATGCTACCAAGAGGCAGTCTGGATGTATATTTGTTCATGAGATGAACTTAGTTCCTCCCATTGTGTGACAATGGAGTTGTGGCTTATGCCAAGGAACGTCCGTCCCATCAGTGATCCAGACATATTCTAAGGCAGTATCACCTGATCATGGAGATAGTTGATCTCCAAGGTGATCGAGGTTAGGAGAGTAGACTCAGAGGACAACACGGCGGATCCACTCACAAAGGCCTTTTCCCAGAGAGAGACTTTTATGGGATGGTTGAGTATGAGATACTACAACCACTGCTATCAGATGGCCCTAGTGCAAGTGGGAGATTGTTAGTTATATGTATGCCCTAGAGGCCATTACTATACATAGGATGTATATTGTAGTGGATGCTTGGACATATATAGGGAGGACTTTCTTGCTCGACATGATAGTATGCTATCTGGTTGCTCTTTACCTTAACGTGTACACTGATTGTCTCTCTGATACATGTTGGTAAAGCCCTTAGGATGTATACTTGACTACCTGGACTATGATGCGGATCATACTAGTGGGGACATGGTAGTCCATAAGTACATCCTTCAAAGTCCCTAGTCGTAGGTATATCGAGACGGGGCATCGATATACCAGAGTAGACTAGCGTATACCTTCTCGACCCATACAGATGGGCGATGGATGATCCCATATCCATTGGTGTTTGACATCAGAGATGATATACGGGTGCTCAGTGGAGACTGGGTACACTGGACGGACTCGCCGAGAACTCCCAGATGGTATTATATCTTACGTCAGATGGCAGTTCTCTGGTGACACTGGTACAGAGTAGTCTGTTGACCCGAGATCGTCATAGAGTCTTGTGTGGTTCCCACTGTGCTTTGATTTCCACCTTACCACGTCCAAGAGGGCATGCAAAACGGTGGTTTTTGGGTACAGTCCTGAGTCACATGGAGGCAATGAGCGATAGGAGGGGATTCGTCTCTCCCGGTATAGGGGGTTGATGTTGCGCTGTGTTCGATTGGCTATAACCGGAAATCCCTGGCCAGGGTTGCTGAGATTTACTGGTAAGTGTTACCTGTAGTTTCTCGAACTGTTATAGACCTCATATCGACACGACTTATCGAGCTATTGGGGTCTGACGTTTACCACCCCTAGGCGAGATATGCGACATATCAGACGACGAGACCGGACTGTACGGTAAGTGTTACTGGTTGGATTCACAGGAATATGAGCGGGCTTGCTCGTCGATCTTCTGATCGCTTAATACCCGGGTGGCCGTTACGTTTAGCAGACCGCTTGCGGCTTGTGGGTGTTTGATATGATCATCATCTGCTGCCGGCGTATTGACGAGTCTTTAGAGTCCTACACAGAGGTTTCCTGGCTCAAGCGAAACGAAATAAGAGCGCATATGAGATATGTGCGGGACCGAGAATAATGCGTGTATGTGATACCGTATTCCATTCTCGCGATGAATGTATCGAATGGTTGTATGTGATATAACCTAGTTATCGAATCAACGATTGATTCGATAAGCCGATACATTGGATATTAGTCGGTTATATGCGATATGACCGGATCGTTAAATCAAGCGTTGATTTAATGATTTAATGCATAATTATATATTTGATATATTACTTTGCATTAACTAGTATTGGTTCATTTAAATTGGATTTTCTCACTTGATGTACACAAGTTGTATATGTGATATACTTTTGTGCACTTGTTTGTATCATGTTTGATGATACATGCTAGTTTGGGTGTATGTTTGGTTTAAACCATGGTTGGTCAATGGTTAGGGTTTCACTTGATTTATTTATTTATTTATTTATTCATTCATTTTGGCATAAAGAGAAAATGGTGGCTTTCTTTGTTTGTTGTTGAAGCTTCATGAAGCTTTGACTAAGTGACCATTTTGTCTTCATGCTTAACCCTAACCATTCCAACTAACCATAGTCTATTCTCTACACCTAATCATGGTTGCCTTATGATAAGTATCATATTATTTCTTATTTTAGAGATACTCATGATATTATCATCTTCTTCTTCTTCTTCTTCTTCTTCTTCAAGAAGAAAACCTTGCCACCAACAATGGCAACTTGATGAAAAGAGTGAGAAATCCAATTCTAAAGTGAACCCACTTCCTATTTCTTCATCCTCTACCTCTTGCCAAGTAGTATAGGGTGTTTTCTTCACAAGTTTCATGACTTGGTGAAGTGGGAGCTTGATCTTGTGATGCCTCGACGTAGATCATCTTCGGCATCGATGTCGATGACCTAGCCCGTCCATTTCTCCGATGAAGCCGACGCTAGAGCCCGGGATTCGATTTGGACAGCAAGGAGACTTCATCATGGAGCTATGGAGGTGGAGGACCGGATCTACAAAGGTTGTATTTCCGTTCACTAAGTTAAGTTGTTAACTAGTTGCATGTTTCGCCTAAAATTCTAGTTAATGATCCGTATTAAGGTTTCTCGGCACTTGTAAAATTTAAAATTGGCATGGTTGATGCCTTGTGAGACCTCATTAGCGTGCCTAGGAACCCTACAGATGACCCACTCAGGAAGCGAGCCAGGCCTCTCCGCGATAGGATACTGAGTTGCGAGGGGCGGCGTGGACTCCGGTTTCTTGCTCGGGATGGTGCATTCGACGATGAAATCGGCCAGGGCCTGTGCTTTGATGGCCTGTCTCGGGCACTATTTTATGTCAAACTGAGATAGTTCCCACCTCCACTTTTCTAAGCGGCCCGAGGACTCTGGTGATGCGAGGATAGCCCCCAACGGGCGCTCGGTGAGGACGATGATGGTGTGTGCTTGGAAGTAGTGCCGCAGCTTCCTTGAGTCCACCACGAGGGCCAAGAAAATCTTCTCTATGGCTGGATATCTTGTTTCTGCGTCCTTAAATACATGGCTCACATAGTGCACCGGCTTCTGCGCTCCACCGACCTCCCGGATGAGCACCGAGCTTGCTGCTTGATCGGATACCGCCAGATACAGCGACAGCTCGTCTCCTTCAACTGGTCAGGTGAGCAGCGGTGGCGTTGCAAGGTGCTTCTTCAATTGGTCGAAGGCGGCTTGGCACTCCTCCGACCACTCGAACCTCGGGATCTTCCTCAGAGCCTTAAAGAACGGGAAGCATTTCTCCCCTGACCTGGACATGAAACGGCTCAGAGCGGCGACTCGTCCCGTGAGCCGCATGATCTCGACGTTGGTCTTGGGCGCGGCCATGTTGAGGATAGCGTCGATTTTCTCTGGGTTAGCTTCGATTCCACGGTGAGTGACCATGAAACCGAGGACTTTCCCCCGGTGACTCCGAATGCGCATTTAGCGGGGTTTAGCTTCATCTTGAACTTGGGGAGCACTTCGAAGGCCTCGCCCAGATCCCTGGCATCGCCGATGAAACGGATTTGACTAGCATATCGTCAACGCAGACCTCCATATTCCTACCGATCTGTGGCTTGAACATGCGATTGACCAACCGTTGGTACGTGGCCCCGACGTTCCTGAGGCCGAAGGGCATCACCTTGTAGCAATATACCCCCCGGTCCGTTGTGAACGCGGTGAGATCTTCATCTCCCAGTTTCATACGGATCTGGTTGTAGCCGGAGAAAGCGTCCATGAAGCTCAACAGCTCGTGGCCGGCCGAGCTGTCGACGAGCTGATCTATCCGAGGGAGTGGATAGTTGTCCTTGGGGCAGGCCTTATTGAGGTCGGTGAAGTCGACGCACATGTGCCACTTCCCGCTTGACTTCTTGACCAGAACTACGTTCGCCAGCCACTCCGAGTAGGGTACATTCCTGATGAAGTTGGCGGCGAGAAGTCGATCAACCTCTTCTTCGATAGCCTTCTGTTTGACCGGGGCGAAGCTTCGCTTCTTCTGTCTGACGGGTCGGGCCGCAGGATTAACCCAGAGCTTATGGGAGATGATTTTGGGGTCAATCCCAGGCATGTCAGCAGACGCCCAGGCGAAGACATCGGAGTTATTTCTGAGGAATCTGACCAGGTCATCTCGCTGAGTCCCTATCAGGAGTGATCCGATCTGGACTGTTTTTTTCTCTTCCTCTCCTACCAGGGGCACCTCGGTCAGTGGTTCGACCGGTGTCCCCCGGACTTCTTTCCGCTCGTCTCGGGTGTCCAGAGAACCTTTGATATCGTTATTTACCTCAACGTCGTTGCCCGGGTGCTCGGACGAAGAGGTTTCAGTAAGGCATACCTTCGCGGCTCGCTGGTTCCCATAGACCCGACCTATCCCGCCCTGATCGAGAGGGAACTTCATCGCCAGGTGGTAGGTCGATATCTGGGCCTGGAGGGAGTTCAGCGTCGGGCGCCCGAGGAGGACGTTGTAGGTCGATGGGACCTTTGCTACAATGAAGTCCACAGGCAACGTACATGTGCGGCCGGGCTCCCCGACGTCGAATTGCAGGGTGACTACCCCTTGCGCTGGGATGGAGTGGTTGGTGAACCCTGAAAGGACGTGGGAGGTCGGTTTCAAGTCTGCTGGGGTGAGCCCCATGCGCAGAAAGCAGTCGTGGAAGAGGATGTCTGCCAAGCTGCCCGAGTCGATAAGTATCCGGTGGACCTCGTACCGGTGGATTCGGGCCGTGATCACCAGAAGGTCGTTGTGGGGCATGGATATACCTTGGAGGTCTCCGTCTCCAAAGGTGATAGGCTCGTGGCCCCTGGCCTTTTTGCTCGGGCGGCTGTTGGCGTTTGTTGGCGGCGTAGGGCGCCGAGTCTCGCAGGAGCTCGACTGGCCCCTTGTCGTCATGACCATGGTTCTTAATGGGCCTCGGTTCCTTCCGGCGAGGTCCCCTGGGCCCCGGGATAGGGTGGTCCCCGAGCTGCCTTGGCGGGCTTCGTTGGCGCGACCCCGTCGAGGGAGGGGATGTCGGTCGTGCCTGGAAGTAGGTGAGCTGACCGCCCCCGCCTCGGTAGGGACAGGAGGGCGACAAGGCCTGAGGCGAGGCTCTCCGACGTGGGACTTCAAGGTTGAATTGGAAGGGTCGAGGGGCCTGCGATCGCCGGAGTCCGTGAGGCGGTGGCCGACGGAGGAGTCGATGACATTCGGTTGAGGTTCACCCGTGCCTCCGTTGAGGGGGAGGTGGCAGCTGGTACCTGGATCTTCAGGATGATTTCTTGCCATGTGGATGGAGATTGGAAGGCCAACTTTGTTTTTGTGGAGTTTGCGGTTCCCACAGACGGCACCAACTGATGGAGGTCCTTTTCGGGTCTCCTTCAGATGTTGTCTTCCGTCGATCTCCTGGTGGATTTGGAAGGTGATCTCCTGTTGCATGCGGGTCTCAATGGGTTTTGAGGAGATTGGTGATTTGAGGAGTTTAACGCCGAGTACCTGCAAAGAAGTCCCGAAGTGGTTTGGTACCACCGAGGACCCTTCGACGATCAAGTTAGTACGAGATCCGAGCAGAGTAACGGCTAAGTGGAATTAAAAATGGCTTACTTTGCCCCTCTGTGATAGGGGTTTATATAGTGGCGGCAGCACGCAGCAGCTGTAGGGTGTTTTTCGTCACCCCATTGAGATGGGAATACGCGCGCGCTTGTCAGACGTACTACAGATTCCCCCTGCCTAGGGTAGGCCGGGGTTTAATGATTGTGGGGATCCGAATCTCCGGCAGCCGCGGACTAAGCTGCCGTTAATTACCCCCCGCCTTTGGAGCGAGGGAACCTCCGATTGACGGGTTAAACTGGTCATGCGAACTCGATGTGCAGTGTACGTGTGTTTTTTTTTGGAGGGGTGGTTTAAATATATCGAGAGCCACGCAGAGTTTTTTACGGGGGTCCCGCTACCCGGATAGCGGGCTGGGGGTCAAGGGGGCTAGCAGCCCCCTTGCGGGGTGCGGGGCAGCGCCCCGTTAGAAATTTTTTTCTAACAGGGACAGTGTCGTGGAGTATGTGTGTATGTAAATATGTATACATATGTACAGATATACATGTATATATATAAAAAGGGGAAAAGACATCCAAAGGATGCGTGGGGACAGCACCTTGGGCGCTGTGCACCTAGGTGCTGTGCGCTCAGGCGCAAGCACACCACGTGTCGGCACGGGGGCGACTTGCGCTCGAGCGCTGGGCTGGAGCGCAAGCGCGCCACGTGTCGGCACGGGGGCGACTTGCGCTCGAGCGCTTGTGCTTGAGCGCAAGTGCACCACGTGTCGACACGGGGCGACTTGCGCTCGAGCACTTGCGCTGGAGCGCAAGCGCGCCACGTGTCGGCACGGGGCGACTTGCGCTGGAGCGCAAGCGCGCCACGTGTCGGCACGCGGGCGCTCTGCGCTTGAGCGCCGGCGAGAAAAAGAGGCTTTTAGCCTAAAAAATTTCTCAGAAGAGAAATCAGAGAGTAGTTGGACTCCTGAGTGTGTGTGTTTTTTTTTGGTTTAGTGAACGATGTTCTTCTTCCTCCTCCTCTGTTAGCTGGATCTTGAAGATCAAGAGTATGGGATTTCTAAAAATCTTTTCTTTTTGAGATCTAATGGAAGATCTGAGTTCCCCTTTATGGGTTTTGTGGTGAAAAACTAATTTGTTTTATAAAAAAAAGAGTAAAACTCTTGGTTTAATTCAAGAGAAGAAGGAAGGTTTTGGAACCTTGAAGAAGGAGAAAAGATCTCAGATCTGAAGAAAATTTTGAGAGAGAGAAAAAGTTGTTAGATATTTTCATTATCTTTGCCTTTATAGGCCATACACTTTACACATAGCCCCTTGGGCTTCACAAAATGGCATTTTGCCTATCCCATGGCTCATGTGACATTTCTTTTTGCACATAAGCCATGGGCTTTACAGAAATTTGGCTTTATGCCTATTTTTCTTACATTTATCCATGAAATAAAATAAAAGAAATACAACAAAATTGTTTATTACAAAATTTTTATCTTGGCGTGGGGGGGAGGCCGGCCGCTTAATGTTCGGGCTCGACCCGGGCATGGGCCCACTGGATCTGGGTTTGGGCCCACTTGGCTTGGGGTTGACTTTGATTTTGACTTGGTCAACCGGGGTGTAAATTTTTACCCCAACAAATTGCCCCCCATCAATAAATGTACACCACATATGTAGGTCGTGTGCATGAAATTGATGGATCTTCTTTCACGTGGAGGCGACCTGATTCGGTTCCCACCTTTTGGGAAGCTGGCACTGCCCTTTTTACGACATGGACGGTCGATGCGGCCCTTTTTGCGACTTGGACGGTCGGTGCTGCCCTTTTAGAGACGTGGACGGTCGGTGCTGCCCTTTTAGCGACGTGGACGGTCGGTTCTGCCCTTTTTGCGACTTGGACGGTCGGTGCTGCCCTTTTAGCGATTTGGACGGTCGGTGCTACCCTTTTAGCGACTTGGACGGTCGCTGCTGCCCTTTTTGCGATTTGGACGGTCGGTTCTTCCCTTTTTGCGACTTGGACGGTCGATGCTGCCCTTTTTGCGACTTGGACGGTCGGTGCTGCCCTTTTTGCGACTTGGACGGTCGATGCTGCCCTTTTTGCGACTTGGACGGTCGGTGCTGCCCTTTTTGCGACTTGGACGGTCGATGCTGCCCTTTTTACGACTTGGACGGTCGGTTCTGCCCTTTTTGCGACTTGGACGGTCGGTGCTGCCCTTTTAGCGACGTGGATGGTCGGTTCTCGATTTGACTTGCTCTGCTTCTTGCAGTGTCAGGGGTAGACTTGACTTGCTCCGCTTCTTGCGGTGTCGAGATTGGATTCTGACTTGCTCCGCTTTCTACGGTGTCGGAGTGGAAGCTGACTTGTTGATTTTGATTTGGGTTGACATCAGCATCGCTATACTGGAATATGGTACCAGGAGCGAATCATCATCTGTCATTGAGAGGATTTTGGGATTTTGGTTTTTGTTTGGCATCTGCATTGCTGCACTGGAATAATGCCAGGAGCAACTCATCATTTGCCCCGGGAGGATTTTGGAATTGGTTTTTTTTTATTACTATTTTTTATTTTTTATTTTTTTGTGGGACTTTGAATGTGGTCTCACCGGTAGGACTTGGGAGAGGTTGGGATTGTTTTACGCCCGTGGATTGTATACGGTTTTGCAGGATGTATGATCCAGACCGTAGGGCCGAAAAAATTTCGGGACTTTGTCGGCGTCTGCATCGCTGCACTGGAATATGGTACCAGGAGCGACTCATCATTCGCCGTTTGGGGATTGGGGAGCGATGGCTTAGGAGACAGGTTTAGATCCCTATCGCCTAAGGCTTTTCAATTTTATGGGCCGTGAGGGTCCCATAAAAGCATTTTCTCCCTACGAGTCGTAAAGATCCCGCAGGTGTATTTTCTCCTTAGGAGTCGTGAGGACTCCTAAGTGTGTTTTTCCTTTATGAGTCGTAAGGATCCTATAATGGTTTGTTCTCCTCATATATCGTGAGGACACATGAGTGGGTCTTATCAATGGAGCATCATTCCCAAAGCGGAGACCAGCCGCGTAACTGGTGATTACAGTGGGGCATGGGTATGATGAGAATTATTTGAGCCTGTGGATTGTATACGATGGTCAACTTGGGGACCCACCGTAGGGCCGGGAGAATTTTGAGAAATTGGATTTTGGTTGGCGTCTGCATCGCTGCACTGGAATGTGGTACCAGGAGCGACTCATCATTCGCCGTTTGGGGACTTGGAATTTGGATCTTATTTAGCATCAGCATTGCTGCACTGGAATAATGCCAGGAGCAACTCATCATTTGCCTTGGGAGGACTTGGGATTTGGGTTTTTGGTTGGCATCAGCACCGCTAGCACTGAAGCGAAATGCCAGGAGCGACTCATCATTTGCCGTTGCCCGTTGGG
This sequence comes from Agapanthus africanus, assembly GCA_030015575.1. Taxonomy (NCBI): domain Eukaryota; kingdom Viridiplantae; phylum Streptophyta; class Magnoliopsida; order Asparagales; family Amaryllidaceae; genus Agapanthus; species Agapanthus africanus. Next base: position 628,691,676 of record CM057337.1, on the reverse strand, counting down.
GAACGATGGCTTAGGAGACAGGTTTGGGTCCCTATCACCTAAGGCTTTTCAATTTTATGGGCCGTGAGGGTCCCATAAAAGCATTTTCTCCCTACGAGTCGTAAGGATCCCGCAGGTGTATTTTCTCCTTAGGAATCGTGAGGATTCTTAAGTGTGTTGCTCCTTTATGAGTCGTAAGGATCTCACGCAGGGGTTTTCTCCTCATAAGGTCGAGAGGACTTTGCGAGTGTATTTCATCTCTTTTCACGAGTTTGCGCCCTTTCGGGTTTTCACAGACTCGCCGGTAGTCCTGCTGTTTTTACTCACGGAGCCCTTTCGGGTTTTCATCCGTGCCCGTTTTGCTTGTGGACATACCGTTATTATTTTTTTTTATTTCTTTCCTTTTTTTTCTTTTCTTCTTTTTTTGCCGCTGGTGGGACTTTAAAAGTAGTCTCACCGGCAGGATTTGGGAGAGATAGGGGTCATTTACGCCCGTGGCTTGTATACGGTTTTGCAGGATGTATGATCCAGACCGTAGGGCTGATGTGCTCAATTCGCCTGCGACTTGGAGCATTCATGTGTAGTATTTCTTGAGATATCGGCCATTGATGGGTGGCATGGGCCTTTCTCCCTCGGCACTTATTAGTTGGTAGGATCCTCCGTCGAACACTTTCTCGATGACGTATAGTCCTTCCCAGTTTGGCTCAAATTTTCCCTTGGCATGTCGATTGGGGGTGATCGGTCTTTTGAGGACCAACACCAATTCACCTTTCTTGAAAGCGCAGAGACAGGTTATCTTGTCATAAGCCCGTGACATTTGGGCTCGGTATAGCTCCAGATTTTGCTGCACCACGAGCCTCTTTTCTTCGAGGGCATCGAGCTCTTCAAGTCGAAGGAGAACGTTTTCCTCCTCCGTCAACTCGTGCTGAACGGCCATTCTTAAGCTTGGAACTTCGACTTCGAGGGGGAGGACCACCTCCACTCCGAAGAGCAATGAGTATGGAGTGGACTGTGTTGGAGTACGGTGCGTGGTACGATATGCCCACAACGCCTCGTGAAGTTTGAGATTCCAGTCTCTCTTGTTGGCTGAAGCATTTTTCCTCAGGAGCTTGCATAGAGTCTTATTGAAGGCTTCGGCTAGCCCATTGGCTCTTGGATTATAGATGGAGGAATATCTCCAGTCTATCTTGTGCTGAGTAGCGAACCTTGAGACATTGAAGCTCTTGAAAGAAGGCCCGTTGTCAGAAATGATTCTTCTTGGTGTACCGAAGCGGTATAGAATATTATGCTGGAAGAATGTCAGAATATCTTTTGTTTTGACTTCTTTTAGCGGGACAGCTTCAGCCCATCTGGAGAAGTAGTCTGTCGCGGCCAGTATGAACCGATGGCCTTTGGATGACGGAGGATCAATTGGGCCAACAATGTCGGTGCCCCAGACTTCGAAGGGCCACGACGCCACCGTAGGATGCAATGGATTGGGATGCTTGTGAATAAAATCACCGTGAATTTGGCAGATATAACATTTCTTTGCATGCTCTCCGCAATCCCGTATCATGGTGGGCCAGTAATACTCAAGCCGTTTAATCTGCAGTCGCATCTTGGGGCCAGATTGGTGAGCACCGCAAACGCCTGAGTGAACTTCTTTCATGACTTTTTGGGCTTCGGCCGATGACAGACACCTGAGCCAGAGTTGGTCATATGACCTTCGGTATAACGTGTTATTTACAAATACGTATCGGAGAGCTCTCTTCTTCAGCTGAATCCTCGCAGATTTTTCTTCGGGCAGCCTGTCGTATCGGAGGTACTCTATGAAGGGTTCTCTCCAATCGGGCTCGTCTTGGATGATCGAAACTTCTTCGGCAGGACTGCTCTTCTGTTCCGCGCTTTCCTCTTCTCGTAGAGAGACTGGGGGTAGAATTTGTCGGCTTCTGACTGTGATCAGAATTTCGTCCATGTCAGGATCAGCCAGCTCCTTGGCTAAGCGAGCGAGTACGTCAGCCTTTCCATTCAACGCTCTAGGGACTCTCATTAGTTCAATGTGAGTGAACCGTTTCATGAGTTCCACCACTCGGCCTCTGTACCGAGCTAACTCGGGTTTGTATATTTTATAATCACCGCTTACTTGGTTGACGATGAGCTGGGAGTCACCGTAAACTCGTAGCCGACGGATTTCCATTTCTATGGCGAGCTCCAAACCAGCTATCAGAGCTTCATACTCAGCTTCATTGTTTGTCCGAGGCTCGGTGAGAGCGAAAGAACGCCGTAGGGTTCCCATTGATGGTGTGATGAACACCAATCCTATCCCTGCTTTTATCTCCGGGACGCTTGATTTACTGGAGGTCCTTATCGATGAGGCCCCATCGAAGTAGAGCTCCCAACATGGCTCATCTCCCTCGAGGTGCAGCACTTGTTCGTCGGGTAACTCACAATTTAGCGGCGACCCTTCTGGTATAGGATGAGCGGCGAGGAAGTCTGCAAGAGCTTGCCCTTTCACTGCTTTCTGAGGAGTATAAACTATGTCAAACTCAAGTAACATGACAGCCCATCTTGCCATTCTGCCGGCTAGGCTCGCTCTGGTCATCAAGTGTTTGAGCGGGTCGACCTTGGAGATCAGCATAACCCGATGAGCAAGCAGATAGTGCCTCAGCTTCTTCACTGCAAATATCAGAGCCAGGCATTGCTTTTCGATTGGGGAATAGTTGTGTTCCGCCCCGACTAGAGTTCGACTAAGGTAGTAGAGGGCATTTTCTTTTCCCTCCTCGCTATTCTGGGCAAGGAGCGCACCGAGTGACTCATCCAGCGCGGCAGTGTAGAGAATCAGCGGTTTATTTGGAATGAGAGCGGCCAGCACTGGAGGGTGCAACAAGTATTGTTTGATGCTTTCGAACACTGCTTGACATTCGGCATCCCAGATAAAAGGAGCTCCTTTCTTCATGAGCTTTGAGAAGGGCCTACATCTCCCCGATAAATTTGAGATAAACCTCCGTATATAAGCAAGCTTGCCTTGAAAAGATCTTAGCTGCGTCAGACTCTTCGGAGGGGGCATCTCCATGATGGCCTTTATCTTTGATGGGTCAACTTCGATCCCTCGATGTCGGACTATGAAGCCCAGGAATTTTCCCGATGACACGCCAAAAGCGCATTTCAGAGGATTCATCTTTAGGTCATATTCCCTCAGTCTGGTGAGAACGGTCCTAAGATCTTGGATATGATCGGCCTTGGCTTTAGTCTTGACGACCAGATCATCAACATAGCATTCGATGACTTTATGGATTAGGTCATCAAAGATATTAGTCATTGCCCTTTGATATGTAGCACCTGCGTTCTTCAGTCCGAACGGCATCACCTTGTAGCAATATATTCCGATCGGGGTTCGAAATGATGTGTGCTTCTCATCCTCAGGCGACATCTTGATCTGATTATATCTAGACGAGCCATCCATAAAGGTGAACAGCTCGTAATTTGAGGTGTCATCGACCATCATTTCCATGACCGGTAGCGGGAAGTCGTCTTTAGGACATGCCTTGTTGAGGTCCCTGAAATCGACACAAACTCGGATATGCCCATTTTTCTTCTTCACTGGGACTATGCATGCGATCCAGTCCGCATATTTCTCTTCCCTAATGAAGCTGGCATCGATGAGCTTCTTAGTTTCCTCGATGACCTTTTCTTCTAGTTCCCTTCTCATTCTTCGAGGAGCTTGTTTGATTGGCTTAGCATCAGGAGATATAGCCAACTTATGTACGGCCACTTCAGGGGAAAGGCCAGGCATTTCTTTGTATGTCCACGCGAAGCAGTCGACGAACTCATGCAGCAAGGCAATTATCTGCGCTTTCATTTCCTCTGACAAGAGCGAGCTGATGTAGGTCGGCCTTGGATTATCGGGCGTTCCTAAGTCAATCTCGGTTAGCTCGTCAAAGGTTGCTTGTCCGCCATCTTCAAGCTCTTGAGGAGCTTCTTCTGGCTCGGCTATCTCATCATCATCATTTGATCTTTCGCCAGCTTCACCAACATGGATCATGTAGCATGCTCTGGAATCAGGTTGAATGTAACCTATTCCCCGTCTGTCTGGAATTCGTCCATCGATGAGTGCTCGGACCTGGGGTGGATGCCATAGCCCTTCGTAAAACTTTGCTTCGGACTCCGTTTGATATAACCGGCATCCGCACTTTTTAAAGTATTCCCGCATCTCGGGCGCATAGTATCTGGGATTGAGGACGGCTCTTATGCCTCTCTCATAGGGAAGGCACGCGACAGAAAGATCGTCCGGGTGCACAACGGGGTTTGACCCGTAAAACAGGATGCCTTTCTGTCCATTTTTCCTCCCGGGGACGTAGAAAGTTTTCAGCTGGTCCACGGTGGAGACTGACAACGCATCGAGCTCTTTGCACATCTGCTCCGGCACCCTTGTGACGGCTAGGGACCCTTCTGCAACTTCGAAGGTCTCTCTTAGTTTCGCTTGCTGCATAGGGGTCCAATCTGCACAGTTGTTGCACGGCAGGTCCTCTTCTTCTGACTCTTCAGTGTCACTGCCAAGATGAGGGCGGACTTTGCTGCTAGATGGGCCTTCAGCAACAGATTCGTCCGAATCGCTGCCGAAATGAGGGCGAGTTTTACGGAAGGATGGGCTTCCAGCGTCGGACTCATCAGTGTCGCTGCCGAAATGCGGGCGCACTTGGGTATTTTTGCTTTTGAAAGTGATAGCCGGCGTAGATTTGCTTTTGAGTCTTGGGGCCGGTCTATCCTCAGTCAGTTGTGGCTTAGCATTTTTGGTGATTCATAAAGTACCGAGAATCTTCATATCGGACTTCATGCACACCGAACGGCTGGATGTCTCCGTCAATGCGTCTTTCTTCGCCATTTTTAGTATACTTCATGCATTGATGGAGAGTTGATAGAATAATGCCGTAATCGTGGAGCCACGGCCACCCCAAGAGAATCTTATAAGACGTGTCGGCGTCGATCACATATATCTTAGCTTCAGTTTGCAAATCCCCAAATTTGATTGGCAAAGCTATAGACCCCAGAACTTGCTGGCAATTTTGGTTGAAGCCTTGAATGACAATCCTTTCCCTTGACAGGTGTCGGACGTCCATTGACAAACTCTTCAGAGTTCGCAAGTTCATGATGTTCACTGAGGACCCCGGATCAATCAATATGCGATTAATTCGATCTCCGTCGCTGTACCCGGTCACGTAAAGCGGCCGATTATGCTCAGCCGTTCCCAGTAGCAAGTCTTCGTCCTTAAATGTGACTGCGGCGGTATGCAAAGCGTGCTGGGCTTCTTTCATATTAATTTCCGCAAAGTGAGCCTGATACCGCTCGGGGTTTTGTAGAGCGTGAATGAGAACATCTCTAAGCTCCTTAGATAGGACCAAGGCGTCGTAGACGCTCAGGAGAGACGGAAGCTTCCAGAGATGTGCCAAGACATTATAGTCCACCGAGGAAGGACTTATGTTTTCATCAGCCGGTTCTCTACCATCTTCTTCATTAGCGACTTGTTTTTCCTTCCCTTTTGGGGCGTTGCCCTGATTTGGCGGTAGAGCCCTGCCGCTTCTGAGCTGGATTTGATTGGCCTTTGTGGTGAGCTCCTCGTCCTCTTCGGGAAAACAGAGCTCATCCTCGGAGTCGCTGCCAAGATGGATGTCGTAGCAGGTCACTACTGGGATCTCTTCATTGGAGTCTTCTTCTAACTCCTCCAGAATTTCAGCCGCTTGTACAGGGAAGAACTCCTTCAATTGAATCAATGTTCTTTCCCTTTGTTCATATTCTTCGAGGGAATCGATATATTTTTGAATGGTCGATCTCCCTGCAGACACTTTTTCGCGCCGAGCTACACTTTTCTTCTTCTTGAGCTTCTTGGATTTTGAGCCCGATGGAGCCGCATTGGCAGCTGGACTGGTAGGCTTCTTCTGCCCTTCCCATTCCGTCCTGGGTTCCTTCCGAAGTAGCTTTATCATCTTTTTCGTCTTATTAGATATGTGCGTACTCCACGGAGGCCGCGATGAGTCCGTTTCATTTCTCAGGGCAGCGGGTTCGGCTGTCTGCTCCCAGAAGGCTTCAGTTTCTGTCTGTATAAAGTTGGTGGTTGCAACTTGATTGTTCACCAACACACTTTTGGACAGTTCGATTTCTCCAGCCTTGTACTGCTTCTCGACCCAATCTTTGAAGATATAGCAATCCTCGATCGCATGGCTCACTACTCGGTGGTACGGGCAATACAGAGGATTGTCGGTTATTTTTGCTTCTTGGGGCCTTTTCGACTCCGGCAATTGGAGGCCGTTGTTCAAGGCATCTTTAAATATCTTGCGGACTTTGTCCCTTCCGAAAGAGTAAACCTTGTTCTTTTTCTCCTCTAGGGAAGGCCCATCTCCTCCCAACAATGGCTTTCGAGACCGGTTAGTTTTGGATTCGGCCGCCCTTCGCTTTTCTTCATTGTCGGACGCATTGAAGACATTGGTACTGCTGGAACTCCCGCTTCTACGGCTGTCGTCCTGCTTGCTTTTCCAAGTTTTGTCTCTCTGAGAGTCCGGCGGGGACTCTTGCTTCGAGCGTTCCAGCATTTGGACTTTCTTGGTTAGCTCTTGAAACGTCTTGAGGCCTGCTGTACATAAGAATGGGACCATCCAATTGCTGAGGTTCCCAATGAGAAGGCTGACGGACTGGTCCTGCTCCAGCGGCGGTTCGCACTTGACCGTGAGATTACGCCATCGGGCAATAAAGTCGGTGTTGCTTTCATTCTTCCCTGGCTTGGTCCTCACAAGGTCGGCAATGGAGATTTTATCACTGACACTCATGAACCTTTGCTGAAACAGGGACTCCATTTGGGCAAAGGTAATGACGGACCCGTCCGGTATACTCGCATACCAGTCGAAGGCGACGCCGGTCAGGCTATTGACAAACTGACGAAGAAGGAGCGCGTCATTGCCCTCTGTATTTCCGCACGATGCTTTGAAGTGGGCGTCGTGCTGATTTGCATTCCCCGTTCCATCAAATCTTCCGAACTTAGGAATAACGTAGCCGCTTGGGAACTCAATCAGATCGTACTGCGCGGGATATGGCCGCCCGCTACTGCCGATTTCTTTCTGAGCTTCAGCTTCGGCCACCAATGTTTTAACCTTGCTGGTGACCATATCCATTATCCGATCCTGTGTTAGCGGGATAGTGCTATCTGGGGCCAAGGCGTCCCCAGAAGCGGAGTGTGGCCGGCTTTCATGTGGCTCGACCAGTCTCGGACCCGAAGGAACAGGCATTGGCTGCCTCGGATTTGTCATCACCCGGCTGATTAGTAGCGGCTTGTGCTTGATTGGGAGGCACTCGAGCAATTTGAGCTGTAAGCTGCATCACAACGTTTGTTAGGTCGTCAATTTTCGAATAGAGCTTGGCCATCTCTTTATCTTTGCTCCTGAACTGTTTTCGAAGCTCTTGAAGCAGCTCTTGCTCCGCAGTCCTGGGGCGGAAAGTCGGCTCTTCCTCGCTGTCCAAGCTTGACTCTGCGTGGACCGAGGGGTCTTTCTGCCCATCTTCCTCCTCGGGAGGGTTTTCTTCATTCAACGGAGGCGACTGTTCTTGAGCAGCGGCAACCACATTCAGGCTAGATTGGGCTTGGGATGTGGTGGCCCCATCCTTGCTTTTGCTGCGAAGGTTGTCGCTGGGGCGCCCGCCCGCCTTATAGACTGTATGGATGATATATCCGGCCGTCTTTCTATCATTGGCAGCTGATTTCACGGATCGCTGTCTTGACCCCCTTGTTTCGGTAGCTGGTAGTCGATTGAAGGCGGCTGGCCTAACCAGGTTCTTGAATGGTGCTGGCGCTTCTTTTCTGGGTTTGCCCCACTGCTTTCGTGCGGCACAGAGTGCTTGATGGACTTTTGAAGAGACAGTGTCATATTTCTTCTGTTGGGGCCGGGACACGTCTCTTTGTGGCACTGTTCGGACCGCCGTCTTCTTGATTCTGGCGGTCATGGCATTTTTCTGAACCCACTTCAGAGGCTCGAAGGAATTGCTGATTCTTACGTCTGACTCAGCCGTCGTCGCAGGGCAACCCTGCACTTGGAACTTCACACGATTCCATTTGGCCGAAGCCCTGGCCCTCTTGTTGGTTCGATACCTGAGCCGCTTCTGCCTTAACTTTTCTGTTCTAAGCGCCTGGCAGACTTCGGCATTTCGGGAAGACACCGCAGACTGGGTGATGGAGGGCTTTGGAGATATGCTCGATTGTGCATTTGTTGGAGTCATCGCCTGAGCTCGTCCGCGACATTTGATGTTGCCCTTCGCACCGGAAGTCTTGCCCCCAGCTAGAGTGCCAGGGAGTCGTTCAGACACCATCTTAAGTTTCGGTTGTGGTGCCTTAGCAATCACAACATTCGGCCTCTTGCCCCTTGGGACCGGCTTGGCCACCTGTTCCGCCGGGATTTCCGCCAGATGAGCGCTTCCGGCAGGGTAGATGATGACGGAGCCAAACTGGCGGGGCGGTTCCTCCCACTGTCGACTGAGGCTTGCAGGGAGAACCACACGAGCATTGATCTTGACCACGTACGGAATCGGGGTCACGTTGGAAGCTGAATTCGTCTGGGGAGACATTGTCATCGAAGGTTGATTGCTGCACAGAAAAGAAATATCATTTCAGTATAGACAATCGATATGTATATTAATTGAGTTCGCATGAACGTTTTAACCCGAAATATGGGAGGAGAGATTGGTCCCACCGGGCGTGCCAGAATCTGTAGGGTGTTTTTCGTCACCCCATTGAGATGGAAATACGCGCGCGCTTGTCAGGCGTACTATAGATTCCCCCTGCCTAGGGTAGGCCGGGGTTTAATGATTGTGGGGATCCGAATCTCCGGCAGCCGCGGACTAAGCTGCCGTTAATTACCCCCCGCCTTTGGAGCGAGGGAACCTCCGATTGACGAGTTAAACTGGTCATGCGAACTCGATGTGCAGTGTACGTGTGTTTTGTTTTGGAGGGGGTTTTAAATATATCGGGAGCCACGTAGAGTTTTTTACGGGGGTCCCGCTACCCGGATAGCGGGCTAGGGGTCAAGGGGGCTAGCAGCCCCCTTGCGGGGTGCGGGGCAGCGCCCCGTTAGAAATTTTTTTCTAACAAGGAAAGTGTCGTGGAGTATGTGTGTATGTAAATATGTATACATATGTACAGATATACATGTAGATATATAAAAAGGGGAAAAGACATCCAAAGGATGCGTGGGGACAGCACCTTGGGCGCTGTGCGCCTAGGTGCTGTGCGCTCAGGCGCTAGAGTGCCACGTGTCGGTACGTGGGCGCTCTGCACTTGAGCGCTGGGCGCTGGAGCGCAAGCACGCCACGTGTCGGCACGGGGGCGACTTGCGCTCGAGCGCTTGCGCTAGAGCGCAAGCGCGCCACGTGTCGACACGGGGGCGACTTGCGCTCGAGCACTTGCGCTCGAGCGCAAGCGCGCCACGTGTCGGCACGGGGGCGACTTGCGCTCGAGCGCTTGCGCTCGAGCGCAAGCGCGCCACGTGTCGGCACGGGGGCGACTTGAGCTCGAGCGCTTGCGCTGGAGCGCAAGCGCGCTACGTGTCGGCACGCGGGCGCTCTGCGCTCGAGCGCCGGCGAGAAAAAGAGGCTTTTAGCCTAAAAAAATTTCTCAGAAGAGAAATCAGAGAGGAGTTGGACTCCTGAGTGTGTGTTTTTTTTTTGGTTTAGTGAACGATGTTCTTCTTCCTCCTCCTCTGTTAGCTGGATCTTGAAGATCAAGAGATATGGGATTTCTAAAAATCTCTTCTTTTTGAGATCTAATGGAAGATCTGAGTTCCCCTTTATGGGTTTTGTGGTGAAAAACTAATTTGTTTTATAAAAAGAAGAGTAAAACTCTTGGTTTAATTCAAGAGAAGAAGGAATGTTTTGGAACCTTGAAGAAGGAGAAAAGATCTCAGATCTGAAGAAAATTTTGAGAGAGAGAAAAAGTTGTTAGATATTTTCATTATCTTTGCCTTTATAGGCCATACACTTTACACATAGCCCCTTGGGCTTCACAAAATGGCATTTTGCCTATCCCATGGCTCATGTGACATTTCTTTTTGCACATAAGCCATGGGCTTTACAGAAATTTGGCTTTATGCCTATTTTTCTTACATTTATCCATGAAATAAAATAAAATAAATACAACAAAATTGTTTATTACAAAATTTTTATCTTGGCGTGGGGGGGAGGCCGGCCGCTTAATGTTCGGGCTCGACCCGGGCATGGGCCCACTGGATTTGGGCTTGGGCCCACTTGGCTTGGGGTTGACTTTGATTTTGACTTGGTCAACCGGGGTGTAAATTTTTACCCCAACAGCAGCAGGCGCGAGAATCTCGCCGGCAGTTACGCTCCTGACGTCACGCCCGCGTAAAGATCGGATCGCCTATTAATGGGGATCGTGGTGGTGTGGAACGTGGGATGTTGCTGGCGGAGAATCTGCGCATGGCGGGATTTGCGGAGCGGCGGTTATGCCTGTGAGTGATGGAGTTGGTCGGTCGGAGGACCAAGGAAGATGGCCTCGGCTGGGGGGCTCGGGAACGAGCGAGAGGGCCGAGGAGTCTTGGTCCTGTGGCAGCTCGGGACGAGCTGGGAGGCCGAGGAGGCCAAATTCCAGGGGGCTCTGAGGTGAGCCTGCTTGTGCTTACAGGTCGGGTACAGGGGTGGCCTGGTCGGCCCCTGTGGCCCTTTCTTTCGAGTTCTGGGACACGTCATCCACCACGTGTCCTGATCTTGGAGACCCCCAATATTGAGCATCATCAGACACAATCCACGCAAAATACACGATGTCTAAAGGTGAAGAACAATAAGAGGAACGCAATAAACAATATATATAAATAAAGCGAAGTCGACTCCACATGAGTTCGACACCCAAATATATACATCTCATGAATTCGATAAAAACAAATACAAAAGAGAGTGTCATATCAAGCACGACAAATGCCATGCCTCGCTTCTCAGAAAACGGTAACGGCACGCGACGATGGCCCCGACGTATTTACTATTAGAATGTCATTTCTCTTAATAAATACGTTAAACGTATGTAAGCAATATAATAATGTGCAGGAATAATAAGAGTAATAAAAATAAACAACTTTATTTATATTCAAATTTAAGTACAACTGTCTGAAATAAAAGATACGATGACTGAAAGGTGTATAAATAATAGCATGCAGAAAGTAAGTGCAGAAAAGTGAGCTAGGAGTCGGGCTGGGCTGTGAGCTAGTCCAAGTCCTTCTGACTCGGCTTTATCTCCTTAGAATCCGGTCCTCCTGACGAACATTCAAAGGAAAAGAAACATGGAGGAATGTCGTCGGCGAAGAAGCACTTGGTAAGTCCCTAAAAAAAGTAAATAAAAATGACTGAATAGTATGTACAATGAAAAGAAACCAAGTAAATGTGAACAGATAAGATTGTATGTGAGAGTATCTAAGCATGTCATTTATATGTATAAGATAGCTATTCTAACGTGGTTGTTTGTGGTTTGATAAAAAATATATTCATATATATGAGAGGAGTACAACTTACCCCGTAGACTAAGCTAACAGGAAGTACAAGGCCTCGTCAAAACCCACGGGACAACGGTACAAGAATTTATGTTAGGTGTCTTTTAAAATGACCTCCCGTGCCATGATATACATTCCGTACTAACCTACCCTTTATCCCTGCGTATTATAGTGTATAGTTCGAGTTTACGGGTCTTAGCCACATCCATGAATATGAAAAGTACAAGTTCAAGTTCAAGTTGTAATCGGGTATTCATGCATTCATGTCAAGTTCATGTCAAGTTATATTCATGGTTCGGTCAAGTCAAGTCAAGTCAAGTGTTCGAGTTCATGTTTGAATATTCGAATTCAAGTTCAAGTGGTCAAGTTTAAGATCAAGTGTTCAAGCTCGGGTTCAGGTTTGGATTCAAGTTCGAGTTTAAAACAAGTTCGAGTTTGTATTCAGGTTATAGTCAATATCTTAAGAATGGATTTAACTTTTGAAATTCTTAAGTTCGGAAATAATCGAACAACCGCTGCACATGAGCGGCAGGATTTGCGTTTTTTCCAAGACGATTGTCAATAATAATTCATTTAATTTGCAGTGTTATCTAACCTGAATAGGCAAGCACTCGCTTTCTCCGGCTCGCTGATGCTCAATAGAAATGATACTACATAAATCTATATTAATCTAAGGTCCTTAAAGATTTATTTAAGCTGTTTAATATATATTTACATTGTTTGCATTTCTCGAGAAGGTTTTATGTTAATATTCTATTTTAAAAATAACTTCGAGGGTGTTTATGGTAAAAAATATTATTTAGATTGTAGAGAGTTTTGATTAAAATATATTTTAGATTTTTATGGTATTTTAGTGACAAAACCCAGCTTTTAAAAATTTATGGCATTTTAATGACAAAACTTAATATTTAGAATTTTTGGGTATTTTAGTTAAAACTATTCTTTCGAGAGTTAAGGGTATTTTCTTGAAAAGGTTAATTTGAAACTTGCTTTCCTTTAAACTAAATAGAGATTTTAAATAATAGTAATATCCCAAAAATATAATAAATTTTATTTTTCTAAAAATTCCTTTTCTATTTGAGAACGCGCTCCATGAAAAGCTCAGATCTCATTCATTAGACCCAAGATGTGCGATAATCTGCACCATCATCAACAGGGCTCCCCTAACGAGGATTGTGAGGTGAAAATACGTAAAGGAGGACTAAATTCCGTATTTTAAACTTGAGGGAATTTTAATGCAAAGCTAATTTTTCTAAGTTGATTCAAATTGGCATCCTCAAAATTCTTCTAGACTAGGGATGGAGTTTAAAAGCAGCAGAAAAATGTAATATTTCCTACAGGGTGTCATGGAGGACAATAAGGACATATTATAAAATTATGGACGGTATTGTGTATGTAGTAAATCATATTAGACTACAGCAAATGAACCTTTCATAATATAAACCTGACAGCGGGTACACTCATCACTGTATGTTGTCTTCAATATTTCTTAGCTTAAGCTCTCCGATCCATGTCCATTATCAAGTAGGCATTAGGTAATAGAATTAAGGGCTTACGAGTGGCTGCTTGCCAAAGTTACTTTACTACATGCACGACATTCTAGCACATGTTATAAACTTTGTTTAAAACAAACTTTATCAATTTTTTTAATTTCAGATTTTAATTAGATAACTTATAGTTTTACCCGCATCATAATGGCTGATCTTCATCTAGCTAGACCTCCTGGATAAATGTAAGACAACCGGTGGATAGTAGGGTCCAACACTATATCTGCAGATAGCATAATTTATTAGATACCGATATATTTAATATGATACAAAAATCTATTAAGTATTTCATATTTTTACCTGAAGAAGATAAAGACAATCACCTATAATATTGTGCTCCTGCAGAGTGACAGAGGTCAACTCCTCGTAAAAGTAAGAGAGCACGGTACTACCCCACGACAATGTGCAACATACATCTAGATCGGCTAATAATGGTAGCCACATGAGGTGTACCATATTCTTCGATGTGTCGGGAAATAAGAACGTCCCGAGCTGATGAATAATATAAGCACGTACGTACTATTCGACCGCCGCCTGATCTGCATCATCTCCGAAGGGATCGAATACTTCGTGAAGCACCTGATAGCACCTCCTTTCATTTGTGCGAGAGCCCAACCAAGATACTCAATACAAAGCTCTTGCCAGTCGTGACCCGTATCCCCTGTCACCAGTGGACCGTGGATGCGCAAGTCAAGTAGTACAACAATATCCTGAAGGATGATCGTCATCTCCCCCATATGCAAATGAAATGTGAAGGTCTCTGGCCTCCATCGCTCGGCTAACACTGTAATGAAAGAATGGTCGAGACGAATGCAGTCAATTCTCTAGAAGTAATAAAACCCTGCACGTGCTAACCCAGCCTGCACACGTGCATCTTCAATCGTCCATGACCTAACCTGCTGTAAGTGAGCAATACATGTCAAAATGACGTTCTTCTGCACATTAAACAAACAAACTCGTTAGAGATATACAATTAGAAGTAAGTATAAGTACTATATTGAATTGAATTAATTTCTTACCGTCACGCATATCATCGCCCAATATTAGTCCGACATGTATAAAACAGACGGATCTACAGGTCTTGGATCTATCGATACAATATCTGCCAAGAGTAATAATTCAAAGATAAGTGCCAATTATACATCAATGAATACAATACGCAACTGTAGATAAAATACAATATATCGAACGAATACAATACGTAACTGGCGATAAATGATACAATATATCAGGCGACGCAATACAATATTGTCAATAGGGTGCAATACATCGCCGAACACAATATATCAAGCGACACAATACATAACGGTTCTCCTAAATCATTGCAGTTTCTGAAGTTGATGTGGAAAGTTAGGACATCACGATTTTTTATGACCATAGGTTTTGAAATTGCTGCACATGTTCTGTCCTTCCATATCTTCATGCCTTTCATCCATAACATCCTTAATACGACAACTTGGAGGCCTACCTTTCTTTCTCGTATTGCTGGGTGGGAATATACATGACCTACAATATTCTTCCCAGTGTCGTTGATCTGAAACATGGCTAAATAAATGGACATATGACTCTCGATAGTATTATGCGTAATACTATCCACGGCATAAGATCTCATATGATATGTTTAATTCCCTGAAGCTCGTGAACAAGCTGCCATCACATGTTTGCATGGAAACATTTGCAGTAAAGATATATTACAACTACAACGACATCCATTATCGTCTATACCGACATCATACATAATTCCATTTTTATTTACCACTTCCCAACGATACTTAGAGAATTGACGAAGTTGGCAATGTCTCGCACCCGCATTTCTTTAGCTAATATACTCTCGTTTTTCGGAGTGAACAGTGTGTCACATTTAGCCACCACTTCACGACGAGTGATGAAGTACGTGTTGAGACGGTAGAAAGTTCTAGCAATCAATGCATGTATCGGTAATGCACGAGCTCCTTTAAGATCACCATTAAAGCTCTCGAAGTAATTCGTAGTCATAATACAATACCTTACACCGCCGTCCATATATAACGCTCAACGATCTTCATACCCCCTAAACTTTTATTAATCCAAGATCTGCCTCTGGATTTAATTCTCTAACACGAGCTTCTTTTTGAGCATAAACTAGAGGATCCGAAGCACAGCTGGCTCCATACAATAAAAGCTGTAATGACTCGTCTTTGATTTTTTTCGAGAAATTAGCTCTGATATGCCTCAAACAATATCGATGATAATGGGGCGTACGCCAGCCTTGATCTAGTGCCCTTGGAAGTCCTTTCATCCGATCAAACAACCATGTAATTTGACGACGTCTTGCACTGGGGATATATGTACGAATACATATGATGAATCATTACTAATTTGTTTCAGTTTCACCACCGACAACCGCAAACGCCAAAGGATACAACCCACCATCTGCATCCACCCCGGTAGAAACAAGCAAGGTCCCCTTATATTTACCATATAAATGTGTGCCATCAATGCTCAGAACTGGATGACAGTATTCAAATCTCTTAATTGATGGTCTAAATGCCTAGAACACGCCGGTAAACTTGACTGCTGTTGGAGTCAGGTTTTCGTAGGTGATCTTGTAGACTGTGCCGGGATTGCTTTTCATGATTGCCTATAGGTATCGCGACAGAGTTTGATATGATTTCTCCTAATCCCCAAATATCATGTATAAAGCCTTCTTTCTCACCTCCCACACTTTGAAATAAGAAATATTAATTTGATATGCCCCTTCCATTTGATCTTGAATGACAGCCTATCACGACCCGTAATTTAGCACGTGACCGGCACTTAAATTATGCAGCGTCTAAAGGCATAACGTAAATCAAATAAGCCGAATCCCAAAAAATCTAAACCTTTTTGCGGAAAATAGTGGGGGTGCAGTTTGAAATAAGGGTATAATGAAATCAAGGTTTTTTCTTTAAATGCATAGATAATGAAACATGAAAATGCAAGTGGGTTATACTAGTTGGAAACATGTTTCGTCTTTTAAAAATTTGGGCAGCATCTCTCTTGTATATTTTGATCCAAAACCATATACACAACAATATATAGGCATCCCCAAGTGGGAGCTAGCTCTTCTCCAACTGGCGGAATCACAACCACGCAATAACATATATACGACGCCCAATGGCAAGAAAGAACAATAAATAAGTAAGGCATCAAAACTCTAGAAGCGAACATAAACCCATCGCTAAAAGTCTCGCACAAAACCCAAGTTTGACTAGGTCTACTGTTTACCGCCGAAAACTGGGAAAGACAAACGTCTTACCTGAATTTAGGGGCAGATGCTATTTGGTTTTATCCGTCCACCTCTCCGTAGATTCTAAGTTGATTTATGGCACCGTGTATCGGAGGTTTGGACGGATACGGCTGTTATAGCAGACTTCGTCAGATTCCCCCTCGTTGGCGAGGGGTTTTTGATTATGGGGACGCTCTTCCCTACAGGCGCAAGCTCCTGCAGTTAATTATGTTACCGCGTAGCGATAACCACTTCTCCTGCTCCAGATGTTCACTTCGTGTCGTGTGTGTTTGTTTTATTTTTGGTTGCCCGTAGATTGTATACGGAGACTAATTTGTGTTGTGGCCCGTAGGGCGTGGATTAGTCCAAATCCGTATTTTCTTAGATTTGGGTTTGGATTAATTTAAGGATCGTTAATCTCGTTTGAGATTAAGATCAACTTAAATGTTTGT
The DNA here is from genome assembly GCA_030015575.1 of Agapanthus africanus. Taxonomy (NCBI): domain Eukaryota; kingdom Viridiplantae; phylum Streptophyta; class Magnoliopsida; order Asparagales; family Amaryllidaceae; genus Agapanthus; species Agapanthus africanus. The sequence goes on along the minus strand of CM057337.1, from coordinate 628,674,944 downwards.
CGAGGATACGTTAGTCTAATTTTAGACTAAGATTTACTCAACAGGATTTTTGGGATCATTCAGACCCAACAGAAGAGCATTTGGACTCTATATTGTTTTAGTTTAAGGACGCTGTGATCCATAACTAGTTTAAGGACGTTGTGGTCCAAGGAGTTGTTGGTTGTCGGGACTCGCCACCTCTCTGAAGATGCTGAAGAATTACAACGACATGTATCAAAGGTGTGAGGAGATGTACCTTTAAACCAATGTCAGTTGGGAGATCTGTAGTTGTTTTTGGGACTAAGACCAATTTGGAATATGATGAGCACATGGGCTCGGTTGATCTGAGTTGGGGATTTGTTCAACTTGGATTCAGCCCATTTAATCATTGAATAAAGTGTTAAACACTTATTTGGGCTCAGTCTTTTTTCTGTGCAAACAGTGCTGGGCATTGATATGGGTTCTGACACTCACCATTTACTTTAAACCCCTTTTTTGTTTTTTTATGGAGTGTTAAACACTCTTTATGGCGCCCACGTGTGGAGCACGTGAGGCGCTTGGCGTCAGGCGTCAGGCTCTATTTGATGAGTGCGGAGCACTTTATGTTAAGCAGCGCCCACGTGATGGACACGTGAGGCGCTTGGCGCTGAGCGCCAACCAAAGAGTGCTAAGCACTCTTTATTTGAGCAGCGCCCATGTGTGGAGCATGTGAGGCACTTGGCGCTGTTTCTTTCCTTGTGCATTTTTCTGATGATGTTCAATTCTCTGTTCTCCCCTGGATCTTCGATCCCCAAGAACAAATTCGTCCCCACGAGAATTAAATTCTCATTTGTGGGAGACTTATCTCATGGATCTCGGATCCAGGGAAAATAACTATGTTCTTTATGAGGGTTAAACCCTTGGATATGCAGATGAGATACTATAATCTCTATTATCTTTATTTACCTTGAAGAAAGTTCTTCTTCCTTCTTCTCTCTTAAAGTTTTCTTTTTTGCTTGCTCTTCTTTTTGAACTTCAAGTTTATGGGGGGTTCCTCTGTACAAGACTTGAAGTCTTGGGGCCTTTATATAGTAGAGGCCGACTTGTTGATTTAGTTAAAGAAATCTCTCATTGAGAGATCCTTAATTGATTTGGGGATTTTATCCACCGTTGGATCTTTGATCCAAGGACTTCTGTTTTACAGAAAATATTTTTTTTGTTTTTAACAAGATTGGGGAAATATTTTCCCATACAGAGCTTATTCTGTAGCTTGGTGATTTTTAATCACCATTGGATTTTAATCCAACGGTGCTCTGTTTTACAGAGAGTTATCTTTCTCGTTTAGAAAGATTTGAGAAATATTTCCTCAATAGATTTTAATTCTGTATTTTGATGATTTATCATCTCCGTTGGATTTTTGATCCAACGGCAGAGAACTTTTAGTTCTGGCGCCGGCGCTCTTGTGCGGGGCACGTGAGGCGCTGCCTCAGAGTTTTTAACTCTTGGCGCTGGCGTCCTCGTGCAAGGTACGTAAGGCGGTTCCTCAGAGTTTTTAACTCTTGGCGCGCACCCTCGTGTAAGGTACGTGAGGCGCTGTCTCTTTCAAATTTTGAACAGAACTTTGCTCTTTTATTGGGGGGGAAACAAATGCCCCCCCCCCACCGTTGTGCTCACGTGGCTTACATGTGAATTCAGCGGTGGCAGCTTTTCTACCGTTGGATCTTCTTGGAAGTTGGATCATCTTCCCATGCCTATAAGTAGGGCCTTTGGCCCTTGAGATGACTGTTGTTCATCTTCTTTTGTTCTTCCTTACCCTGAAAATTTAATTCTCCTTTCAGAGCTTAGATCTCTGCCCAAAGAAATCTCTTTTAGAGTTAGAACTTTGCCCAAAAATTTGGTAAGGATTATAATCGAACCCCTTGACAGAGCTTTGCTCTTCTGAGATCGTAGATCTTAAGATGTATTTTAGGGTTTCTTTAACCCGTTAATTAGAACACTGTTCATCTTTCATGAAGAACTCTTAAGAGTTTGTTTTACAGATCTTAAAGATCTTAGGGTTTTACTCTGTAAAAAGCTTTGCTTTTAAGGGTTCTGGTAGATTATACCATTGTTTTTACAGAGCATATCTCTTTAGAAATTTTTAGGGAATTTTATTCCCCTCTTAATTACATTTGACAGATATAATTTCTGTCTGCAGAGCACTGCTCTCGAGGGAGTTCAACTCCTTGGCCCAATAAGTTTCTCATTAAATGAGAATCCTTTTAGGATTCCATTCTTAATGAGTGACTGTCTCATCAATGATGAGCCATCACTTTGATTTTGTGGGTCCCCCCTCGGTCCCTTTCTCCTGCATTGCAGTGCGGTACAATTTTAAAGTACCAAGTGTCATAATTCAGATTATAGCATTGGCAACTAACCCTCGCCTCTTTTCGTGCAGGTACTATGGCTTTCGATTCTTCCTTCCCTTTTGTTCGTTCAGAGAGCGCCTTTGCCGACGCCTTCGTGGATCGGGAAGTCTTCGCGCTCATTAAAGATCACGATCCAGAGCAGAAGTCTCTTTATCTATGAGGGTCGTGGTACAATCAGATCATCCAGGGTCGGCACAGTTTTTCTTGTGCAATACCCTCAGAGCCCATTTCAGCAATTCACTATGCCGACTCGCCTCAAGTAAATTACGCTGCAGAGAAGGTTAACTGGACCTCGGAGGGTCGCCTTCAGCCTTCTATGGCTTCAATACCCGTACAGCCTACGATGGCTTTGGATATCTTGGGCGACGCATATGTCAAGATGAGTCGCGCCCTTGGGGATAAGTATATATGATTTGTTTGACTCTTCGCTATTCAGCCGGATACCTGCAGTGGGCTCGATACATCCTGTCGGCTAAGAAGTCGCTGTTGCTGAAGCTCGGGTTGTACCCCGCAATTTATGCGTCTCTTTTCCAGTATCCCGCGCCTCATGTATGGTGGATAAAGGCTTTCCTGGAGCAATGGAACATCCCGACTCACACTTTCCTTCTATCGGACCAGGAAGTTTCGATTTCCTTAGAGGAGTTCATGGAAATTTCGGGCTTACCCGTCAGAGTGGAATATTACGAGGAGATACTTCCCCCTGACGAGTACATCTTCACCACCAAATCAGTGGTGATGGGCCTTACCCTGAAGAATGCCGTTCAACATCAATTCCCGAGCCTAATCAAGGTGCTGAACATTTACGAGAGTCTATTTCTAGAGTCTGGGGGGGCATGGAGTCAGCTTCACAGACTTCATCGCTTGCTTTCTTCGCCCAGAAGTCTTATCAAAACAAGCCGCGAAATTCGCCAAGCTTGATGACCCGTTTGGTTTCGGTTTGGATAATCAGCCGATGGCGAAAGCAGATTTAAGAAGCTTCTTCATTCCGGACACCCCGGTTGTTCCTTTCGTAGAGCTTGCTGCTTCAGACGTCGATGAAGAGACGTTCTTCCTGGGGTTTATTGGCTTGTGGTTGAACTGGTTCGTGCTTCCGATGCACCCTCGCTATATGAGGCCGTCAGTCTTTTATCCATCCCACCGCATGGTTGCGGGGGCGCGTGTGGCCGTTGGGATCGCGGGGTTGGCTCATCTATCCCACGACCTGAGCTTAGCAGTGGATACTACTCAACCTGGGGTAAAACCTGTACATCTTCCGTTGCACTACTTTACGTCCTGGGTCGAGATGCACGTGCTTGGTGCTTTCAGAGTCCACAAACGGCCCCGCTTCTACGACAGTTATAACTTCCCCGGGTCATATTTCTAGTTGACGCTTCCGCATTAGATCCGTTGCAGCGAGAGGCTCGACGTCTGGTCCTTCGCCTGCGTATGGTCGGGGATAGTATGACTTTTGTAGACAGAGTCTTAACTATCGGCAAGGAATCTACCAAGGCAGTGCAACCACTGCGTGATACTTTCAAAGACGAGGCTCCTATGTTGAAGGCTCGGGAGATCCTGCACTTATATTCGATCAGGCCAGGCTTTCTAGTGTTCAGGCAAGGCGCCTTAGCATTGTTCATGAGGTATAACCCGCACCGTTTTGCTCAACAGTCGGGTTACAATCAGGATGTCCCACTCGAGGCTTTCTTAGCCCAGCCGGTTGCTACGGAAGAGGGTATCCGCAGCGCGTTGCACCATTTTATGCGGCTAAATACGGGGTCTAACTTTCTCATCAGCGAGCCGAGCTACATGCCGAAAGCTTCGAATGCCTACGTGGCGTGGTACCAGCATGCGACGGGTGCTGTTATCAGGGAAGAGAGGCAGCTATTACTTGATCATAAGGATGCTGTCCCAGCTGGTAACCCAGCAGTCCCTTTGAAGCGACGAACCGCTGTTCGTCCTTCCTTAAGAGAAGTCGCTACGGTTGTGGTCCTGCGTGGCTTCCCTGAAAAGCCTCCACCCCGTGTTCCTGTAGAGGTGTTAGCCATGGCGTCTCCAGAATCTAGTGCTGGTGCGGAAATCGGGACCTGCTACCCAAAAATGCCTGTTAAGCGCAAGCTCTTGTCATCGGCCGCTGGTGTTCGCTCACAAAAGAAGAAGAAGTCGCTATTTTCTGCCGACGTCATATTTGGCCAGGAGCCACATGCTCCCTACAGCAAGGGATTATGTGAATACGATATCAATGAGGGTTTGTTCGACACGCCCATGACCGACACTGATCTTCAGGCTGCCCTCGTAGCTTCCAAGCGACTGGCTCGCGAGGAAGCAGCGTCGATCACCATCGCGAAGTCAGGTATACTTCAATTGTATTCTTCCGCGTCTATCCCTTTTCTCTTTATTATATTTGTATTGACGCTTTCTTCTTCAACAGGTATTTCTGCCGAAGACGCTCTCGCGGCTCCCCTCAAGACGTTCGAGGAGGAAGAGAGGCTTCGCGCTTCTTTGGGTCTTTGTATGAGTCGCTTCATTACACCCTTATTCTTTTTATTCATGCTCTGACCCTCTCCTTTACTTTATTGCAGGGACTACCTTGACTCAGGTTATTCCAAGTGCAGTGCCGATCCAGAGTAGCGATGTGGCAAAACTTCCAGAGCCAGCTACTGTGGCCCCAGCTCTCCCAATGTCACCACAGGAGGTTTTGCTGAAGCAGCCGATGATGGACGCCGTAACGGCTCTGGAGGCAGAGCTCGGTTCGGACGACGACGTCCCCTTGTCAGAGGTCTTGAGGAGATCATTTCTCACTGCTCAGACCGAAAGGAAGTGTAGGAAGCATGCGGCAAGGGAACGTGATGCCGGTTTGGCCGCAGGTGCAGGCTCAAGTAGCATTCCGCTTGCTGATACTCCTTCGGCGGATATTCCCTCTGCATTGTCTACCGCCCGTAGACAGGTTGCACGCGCAGCTCGGGAAGAAACTGAAAAGCTGCTCCAAGGTAATGTAACGCCCAGTCTTTTACTAGAACTTGATCTTCGAATTTTGACATACGCATTTTCTGCAGGGCCAAGTCTTGGCGATGGGATGACAAGTGAAACTCTGGCGGTTACAGTGCCCGAAGTTGCTACTCTTTCTCTGGAATCTGGGACTGTCCAGACCGCTGCCCTTTCTCCCTATGGCTCCTTGGTATCGGCGGGCGTCGCAAGCATCACGACCGCCCTCGTTGAGTCAGAGGATGAAGCTATGGGCGTGGAATCTACTCCTCCGAGAGAGAGAGAGAAGAAGCCGTTACACCCGGTGACGCCTCCGTCATAGTTTCGGTCCATGATTTATCAGGTAGTCGTTGGGTCGCTGTTTTCGAGTTTTTCAATCCTATTCAGCCTTTCTAATGATATTTTGTTTGTCTTGAATATAGGTTTGGTGAACCCTGAGCCTGTGCCGTCTGAAGAAGTGTCGCCGGTCGCTGCTCTGACGGTCGTTGTCCTCTCGCTTTCTTTTGTGCCCTCTCAAATATTGGAAGGTATGGGTTTGCGACTTATCTGTTTTACTGTAGGTACCATCCTCTTTATTTTGACAGTATATTGTCGCAACTCTGCAGGAGTCCTTTTCGACCATCTATACCAGGTGTTGAACCCGTATTTCTCATTCCAGTCGGAAGTTGTTTCGCCTCCTGGTATTGGTTAGTATATTCTTCAACTGACGTCTCTTCCTTTCTTTTATGAATAGACGTATTATTGCTAAGATTTCTTCATGTTGATCATAGCGTCACGGGTCAGAGGAGGAGAAAAGAAAATAGCCGTGCCTCCGGTACTCCCCATCCTGCCGTCTTTCACAGCCGGTATAATAGACTTCACTGCTGATGTGTTTTCTTTATTCCCCAAGTCGACCTTTTGACCCTAATTCATTTTGCAGCAATTGCGTCGGCTCCATCTCCTTTCGAGTCTCGCATTCCAATGCCCGTAGGGCCCTTTGCGAAATGCATGTCTTCCAGGGGCGCCGCAAATAGCCGGCGAACGTTGAGCGAATTCATTGAGGATCTCAATGCCGAGGCCCTCACTTCTGCGACGGATTTTGCCATGGAAGTCAATCCAATGCTGGCGACACTCGTGAATTTCCATGATGAAGCTATTGTCGGCTCTTGGGTTGATTACTGCAGAAAGATCAAGGCTTGCATGCACGAGATTGAGCTCCGGCGTCCAGCTCCTGAAGTATTAACTTCGAACTCTCAGCGGGCTGCTTGGATCGAGCATAGTGTTCCTTTCATTCGCCATTTTGAATAAGAGGCGACCCTGAGACGAAAGGAACATGAGGTGGCTTCCAGCGAATCCGTCCGACTGAGCACCCAGATTGAAGCGAATGCTGCACAGCTAAAAGCTGTTTTTGACAATCTCCAGAGATGCATTTTGGATGGGTTGACGCTGAGGCGGACGCTTGACTTCACCGAGTGGGTCATGCAAGACTATGAAGCTGCCATGCTAGAAGCCGATGTGTCACGCCCCGCTTCCCGGTGTACGGCGAAGGGGACGTGACGAGGCCGCTACATATTTACTCTGAAGTAAATACGCTAAGCGTATCTAAGCAATATAAATAAAAACACAAGAGACAGAAGATATAATTGAACATCAACTTTATTTATTAACATTCTTTTTACAATATATGGAAAAGTAAATACAACTGAATAAAAGCAATGCCTAAACAGTAGCATAACCGAAATGAAAAGTACTGAAATAAAAGTGTGTACAATGAAGCTAGAGCTCTGGGTCGTAGGAAAGCTGGTCCAAGTCCTCACTAGTAGGATCGATCTCCTGAGTGTCCAGATCACCTGACAACATTCCAAAGAAGAAAGAGAAGGAATGTCGTCAGCGAACAATCGCTCAGTAAGTCCCAAAGGTAAGGGAGAAATAGAATAGACAGAGAGAGAAAGTAGCTTTTAAAGTTGTATTATATTGTTATAATGTTGTATTTAATATTAACACTGTTGTTTGTAACTTGGTACAGAAAGATACCAGTGTATACGAGAGGAGTCTCTATATGCCAGAGACTAGAGCAAACGGAAGTATAAGGAACCGTTATGCCACGGTACAACAACAACGGAATATAGGTTAGGTGTCTTAATCTTGCAGTCTCGTACCACTTCTAACACCTTCCGTACCAATCTACCCCTTAAACCCCGCGATGTCTTGTTTGTATTGTTTGTGTTGTATTGTAAATTGTATTGTCTTGTATAGATAGATGACTTGCCGAAACCATGATATCAGTAAATGGATGTAACTGGAGAATCATGTAAATGGAAGTATATCCATGGTTCGGTTCGGTCAATACAGATTCAATAGATTGAAGATATGTATTCATGGATTCATGTTGGATTGTAGATTGTACTTGAATCATATTCAAGTCAGATTATTAAGAAGAGACTCAGTCTGAGTCAGAACAATTAGAAAAGAAATTGAAGTCATGATTGTTTTGATGTTACCGGTAACCGCTGCACATGGGCGGCAGGATTTGTGTCTTTTTTTAAAGACGACCGTGTTGATAACACCGTTGTTAAGTTCTCTACCTTAAATAGGCAAGCACCCACTTCTTCGGCTCCCTGAGGCTCAAGAGATTGGTCCCGTTTAAACCTATATTTACTAGGGTCCTTAGGGTAATTTATAGAACTTGAGGGTTTTTTATGTAAAAATACTTTTGTATAATTTCCAAAACACACCCCAAGTATTTAATTATCGTCTTTAGAGTTGTAATAAATGTATATTTTATATTTTGTGACATTTGTAGTGAGAATAACCTATTTTTCATAATACATGGTATTTAATTGTAATATTGAACTTATATGGATTTCATGGTATTTTAATGTAAAGTGATTCTTGGAATATTTAAAAAAAATTGGAATATTTATATTATCACAAAATAGATATTTTTTATGATACGTATATATATTTATATAAAAATAATTTTGCTATATATTATATTTCTAGAAATATCATTTTCTTAAGATTTTTGTATTTTAAATCTTTCGAGACCGTATGCTCCTTGCGGAAGTCTACATCTTGCACTACTGAGCCCAGGGATATGCGATAATCTGCACCATCCTAATTGGGTTCCCCAAAATGGGTTGTAGCGGCGCTTTGCAAAGATTTGTAAAATACTTAATCTTTTTAGAAAACGGTTTTATTAGTAAATGGTATTTATTTGAAGGGTTTCGTTTTTTCGTATTCTAGGTACCCGAAAGTATTGTGCTATGTTGCATATGAGTGTTGTGAGGAGGTAGGTCATTACCCCATGATCTACTTAAAGGTATAGTAAGATTGTTATGGTTTAATGTCGAAATGAAACTACATGGTATTTTAGTGAAAAAGTACGATAAAAGTTACAAAACGAATTAGATTATCTTGAAACTTGTTCAACATGTTTATTAATATTTAATAGTCAACATATAAGAGTTTTGTGTGAATGTATTTCAGAAAATGTTGGATTTTTTTGAAAGAACCGAATCGGAAATCGGTTTAACTCCGATTCCGTCGGGTTTTGAGATTTCGTATTTTTAGAACAAGATTAGAGAAGAGAGAGGGGGACTTATGGGTTTAAAAGTTAGGATGAGGAAGAGGAGATGGGTGGAGGCGTCGGTGCGTCGTTTCGTCGCCGGGAACTCCTAGGGTTGTCGCCGGAAAAATCGTCGGAGTTTCGCCTTTCGCTTCTTCCAAAGTACACTAAAGTTCTAGGAAATTTCTTGAGAGTTTTGTTCAGAATTTTGGAGTGAAGGGGTAGTGTTTAGGGGTTGTATTTATAGAGTTAGGCTAGGGTTAGGGTAGGTGAAAGGTTAAAATGAAAAAAATGTGATAAATTGTAATAAAATGTATTAAAAGTGGAGTAATTGGGATTTTAAAGTGTCTATGTTACTGGTCTAGGGATTTAAACCATACGGGTGTGCAGGGAATACCAAAAGCCAAACTTTTCCTGTTGGTGACTCGGCGTTCCGGCTAACTCCGACCGGCGGCGGCGGCCCGAGTCGGCCGGTCCGCCGGCCGAGTCAGGCGGCCGGAATCACCCCCGACGATCCATTAACCCTCTGGCATAGTTACTTTTCAGGGTGTAGTGGGTTTTTTATGAGATATGCACGTGTAAACTGTTGGTATTCTAAAAATCCAAAATAAAACAATATTAAAAATAATGTGGAGTATGGGATTTGAACTCTGGTGGCTTGGTTCAGCAGTGCAAGGTATTACCAATGAGCTACAAGCTCCTTCTTGTAATTAATTAGCAAAACAAATATTTATGGTATTCTCAGAAATGCAATTACTCTAAGTATACATTAACTTTTTAACAAATTTCTGTACACTAAAATTGGAGTTGTTACACGATGGGAAGCTTTCGTCCTGTTTATGGCAACGGGCTCAAGTTGAAGCGGAGTTGGCCGCGGTGGCTGATCACGAGAAAGGATTGAGAGGAGCGCGCAAGCGGCTTGCTGATTTGTTGAAGATGCCTTCTCCTCAATAACCGTCTTTGTACCCCTCTTTTTTATTGACTGTAATCTTGCAATTTATGAATAACATGCATTCATTTCGATTCGTTTGTGAAATGTATCTCGTATTCATTTGCATTCATGAATAAAAGACATATTTTATTTTATACTGGCATGTCCCTTTAGCAAACGCGTCTTGTAGATAATCTATCTTGATCTCCTTGCAGGGCATCAATGGATTAAAAGATAGGTTCAGATCTGCCGCCTAAGACTTTTCAACTTTATGAGCCGTGAGGGTCTCATAAAGACTTTCTCCCTACGAGTCAAGAGGATCCCGTAGGTGTATTTTCTCCTTAGGAGTCGTGAGGACTCCTAAGTGTGTGTTTTCTCTTGAGAGTCATAAGGATCTCACAAGGGAAATTTTCCCTTTACAAGTCGAAAGGACTCGTAAGTGGTTGTTTCCCTCCTTGTCGATATTCGACTTTGGAGAGTGTAGCCCATGAATAGTATGCAATAGTCCATCTTGGACCGACTTGCAGGGCCCTAGTGCTTAGGAAACAGGTCCTTATCCCTATTGCCTAAGGTTTTCCCTACGAGTCGAGACGAATCGAGAAGTTCTCGCAAGGACACTAATTTCCTCACGAGTCGAGACAGATCGAGAAGTTCTCGCAAGGGCGTCCTAACATCACAGTTAACTCCTGTTAATAGAAGTCTGTTAGGGTCTGTGGTACTAGGGTTTTTTACCCGTCGCACCGTCGCGCTGGCCAATGTATTCCCTGGTATGCAATCTTGCTATTCGGGTAGCCCCGCGACTGTCGTATCTTTGATCCCTTCGGGGGCTGGTCAAGACGTCTTCAAATAATCTTCCAGGTAATATTACCGTCGAAAGAGCAAGCATTAGGGATATTCCATGTCGCTTTTTACTTAAGATTAGGCTCAGTTTGGGAGCCCCGATGAGTCATGACTATTCCGCGCTGGAGCAGGATGATCTCCGATGGTCTTTCAGGTCTCATTTGAGTTGTTGTCAAGACCCTGAAGCTAGGGATCTTCCTTTCTTCGTTTGTTGATATTGTGTCGGCAATATTGCGACGAATGTCGAGGTTGTCTTTGGGTTGTCTGTGAACCGTCGAGATTTGGAACTATGGGACTTTGCCATGGCTCCGTTTGTTGATGTCACGTCTGTATCCTGCTGGAGGGAGGAAGAACGCTGTTGTTGATTTCCAGGTTGTGGATGTTACCGTCGAGACTTGGAACTAGGGACTATGCCATGGTTCCGGGGTAGTCTTTAGGCTGTCTGTGAACCGTCGAGATTTGGAACTAGGGGACTTTGCCGTGGCTCCGAGGTAGTCTCTAGGCTGTTTGTGAACCGTCGAGATTTGGAACTAGGGGACTTTGCCGTAGCTTTGAGGTAGTCTCTAGGCTGTCTGTGAACTGTCGAGATTTGGAACTAGGGGACTTTGCCGTGGCTCCGATGTAGTCTCTAGGCTGTCTGTGAACCGTCGAGATTTGGAACTAGGGGACTTTGCCGTGGCCTCGTTTTATTGATGTCATATCTGCTTCTGGTTGGAATGAGAAAGAACGCCGTTGTTGATTTCTAGGCTGTAGATGTAGCCATCGAGATCTAGCTTCCCTTTGACGAAGCTTGGTGGGATAATGTGGTTCCCTTTTCATTTGTGCCCATGGATTATATACAGGAGTCGATGTGATCTCACCTGCAAAGCAAAAGTTTCATTTTTTTTATTTCTTTCCGCGATGCTCTCCCATTTCAGCTTTTTATATCGCGAAAGTCGCGATTGCCCAATCATTTCGGCTGTTTTTCTGCGGTGCCCAATCATTTCGGCTGTTTTTCTTTTTCTTTACTCGATGCTTTTTATTGCGAGTTGCCCAATAATTTCGGCTATTTTTGTATACATATATTTTACTCGCTGATTTTTGTTGCAAGTTGCCCTATCATTTCGGCTATTTCAAATGCATTTTTGGCTCGCTGGTTTTTATTGCGAGTATGGAACCCGAGGCCTGATACCAATCTTAGCATCAGCATCGCTGCGACTGGAATATTGCTAGGAGCGAATCATCATTTGCCGTGAAAGGGCTCGGAATTTGATACCAATCCTAGGCATCGGCATCGCTACCACTGGGACATTGCCAGGAGCGAATCATCATTTGCCTTTGTCGATTCGAACAAAGGTGGCTTAGCAAACAGGGTTAGGATCCTGTCGACTAAGGCTTTTGACTTCATGAGTCGTAAGGGTCTCATAAAGGTGTTTCTCCCTACGAGTCATGAGGATCTCGTAGGTGTGTTTTCTCCTTAGGAGTCATAAGAATTCCTAAGTGTGTGTTCTTTTATAAGTCGTAAGAATCTTACAAGAGTGTTTTCTCCTTATAAGTCGAGAGGACTTATAAGTGTCATTCACCACATGAGGGCATTCCTCGTCGTTGGTGGGACTTGGTGGGGGAAACGTTTATTTGTGCCCGTGGATTGTATACAAGGGTCAATATTGAACCGCTTGTAAAGCAACCTGGGGAATGTGATGGTTTAAGAACATGTTCAGATCCATATAACTTAATGCTTTCGAATCCTATGAGCCGTGAGGGTCTCATAAGGGGGATTCTCTTTGCGAGTCGTGAGGATCTCGTAAGTGTAATTTCTCCTTAGGAATCGTGGTGGTCCCTAAGTGTGTTGCTCCCTTGTGAGTCGTAAGGATGTCATGCAGGTATTTTCTCCTTACAAGGTCGAGAGGACCTTGCAAGTGTGCATGAATTTTTTTACGAGTCTGTGCCCTTTCGGATTTTCACAAACTCTCCAGCAGTCCTGCTGTTTTTACTCATGGAGCCCTTTCGGGTTTTCATCCACGCCCATTTCGCTTGTGTACGTACCCTTTTTTTATGTGGCGATGAAACTCTCGAGAATATTTTTGCCGCATGTGACCCATCTGTTTGCCGGTGGGATTTGAGTTGCAGTCCTCACCGCTGAGACTTGTGGACTTGCATTCCACTATCGCCATGTTAGAGGCGACGTATTCAGTTTAAGGACATCACGGTCCGTCGTTAGTTTAAGGACATCTCGGTCCATTGTTAGTTTAAGTACTGTTAGTTATATGTATGCCCTAGAGGCCATTACTATACCTATGATGTATATTGTAGTGGATGCTTGGACATATATAGGGAGGACTTTCTTGCTCGACATGATAGTATGCTATCTGGTTACTCTTTAGCTTAACGTATATACTGATTGTCTCTCTGTTACATGTTGGTAAAGCACTTAGGATGTGTACTTGACTACCTGGACTATGATGCGGATCATACTAGTGGGGACATGGTAGTCCATAAGTACATCCTTCAAGGTCCCTAGTCATGGGTGTATCGAGACGGGGCATCGATATACCAGAGTAGATTAGCGTATACCTTCTCGACCCATGTAGATAGGCGATGGATGATCCCATATCCATTGGTGTTTGACATCAGAGATGATATACGGGTGCTCAGTGGAGACTGGGTACACTGGACGGACTCGCCGAGAACTCCCAGATGGTATTATACCTTACGTCAGATGGCAGTTCTCTGGTGACACTGGTACAGGTTAGTCTGTAGACCCGAGATCGTCATAGAGTCTTGTGTGATTCCCATTGTGCTTTGATTTCCACCTTACCACGTCCAAGAGGGCGTGCAAAACGGTGGTTTTTGGGTACAGTCCCGAGTCACATGGAGGCAATGAGCGATAGGAGGGGTTTCGTCTCTCCCGGTATTGGGGGTTGATGTTGCGCTATGCTCGATTGGCCATAACAGGGAAGTCCCTGGCCAGGGCTGGTTTAGAGATTTACTGGTAAGTGTTACCCGTAGTTTCTCGACCCGTTATGAGCCTCATATCGGCACGAATTATCGGTTATTGGGGTCTGACGTTTACCACCCCTAGACTTGATATGCGACATATCAGACGAGGAGACCGGACTGTACGGTAGTGTCACTGTCAGGCTTTTACAGGAGTTGGAGCGGGCTTGCTTGCTGCTCTTCTGATCGCTCAATACCCGGGTAGCCGTTACGTCCAGCTAGTACCGCTGACGGCTTGTGGGTGCTTGATATGATCATCACCTACCGCCGGCATATTGACGAGTCTTTAGAGTCCTACATAGAGGTTGTACTGGCTTAGGCAAAACGAGATAGGAGCGCATATGTGATATGTGCGGGACCAAGAATAATGCGTGTATGTGATACCGTATTCTATTCTCGCGATCATTGTGTCGATCGGTTGTATGCGATATAACCTAGTTATCGAATCAAGGGTTGATTCGATAAATCGATACATTGAATGTTAGTCGGCTGTATATGATATAACCAGATTATTAAGTCAAGTGTTGATTTAATAATTTAGTGTATAATTATATATATGATATACTAATTTACATTAACTAACATTGGTTCACTTTAAGCATTTGTTTTTCTCACTTGTGCACAAGTTAATATATATGTGATATATATTTATTTGTGCTCCTTTTTGTATCATAGTTGTTGATACAAATATCATGGGTGTACAAGACTTATACCATACTAATTATAGGTTTAGGTTTTTATATTTAAAGTAATTCAAAAACAAATGGATAATGAGCTAAAATGCATGAAGCTTCATGAAGCTTATGCTGCATTGACTTAGTCCACTTGTTTTGTTTTACTTAGGATATTAATAAACCTAACCACTATAATTAACCTATGGTAATGTCTCTACATGAGTTAGTATATGATACTCACTCACTATGGTTAGCACTCTCTCTCTTTTGATCATTATCCATTCTCATTTTGAGCTTATCTTCTTCCTCCTTCACTTTGATTCTAGGGTTTGAAAAAGAGAGAGATCCAAAGTGTGAAAAGAAAATCTAAAGTGTACCCATTTCCTATCTCACCATCCTCTACTAGACTAGCACTTTAGTTTAGGGTGTTTGCTTCACTAATTCATTGGTTAGTGAACTAGAAGCTTGAGTTCGTATTCCCTCGACGTAGATCATCTTCGGCCTCGAAGACTTCAAGCGATCCCGTTGCAATTTCTCAAGGAGCCGTCCGAGAGTCCGGGAGTTGGATGATCGCAGCGAAGGGACGTCGTCACGGAGCTTTAGAAGTGGAGGACCGGATCTACAAAGGTTGTTGTCCCTTTCCTTTAGAGTAAATGTGATTTACTTGCATCTTTTTCGCCTAATCTCTAGTTAACGATCTAGCTTAGGGTTGTTCGGCACCTAAAATTTTTAATCCGGCATGGTCGATGCCTTGTAGAGCCTTGTTAGTGTGCCTAGTAACCCTACAAGGACATCTCGATACATAGCTAGTTTAAGGACGTTGCGGTCCGTTGGGATTTTGAAGCGAGGTTTCGCTGGATACTACTTATAGAGTTTGGACTTAGGAAGACAGCGAGCGGACACGAGCGTCGTCATCCATCATTAACCTGAGCCGTGACTTGTGAAACGTAGTATTTCTTAAGGAACCAGCCATTTATTAGCCGGAAGGGTCTTTCGCCATGCATATCCACAAGCAAGTAGGTTCCACCTTGGTAGACCTTGTCTATGATGTATAGGCCCTCATAGTTCGACTCAAATTTCCCCCGTTTAGCATGATTGGGGATCATAGGTCTTTTTACGACTAGCACAAGTTCGCCTTGGCGGAATGTTCTCGGCCTAGTCAATCTTTCGTATGAGCGCATCATCCTTACTTTGTAAGCTTCTAGGTTTTGCTGCGCCATGAGACGAGTTTCATCAAGGATGTCTAGCTCCTCAAGTCGAAAATGGGCATTTTCTTCATCCATTAGTTCGTACCGAACCGCCACTCATAGAGAGGGTAGCTCTATCTTCAAGGGAAGTACCACTTCCGTGCCGAATACTAACGCAAATGGCGTTGTGTTCGTGGTCGTCTTGAACGTGGTCCGATAGGCCCAGAGAGCTTCATGCAATCTCTCGTTCCAGTCCTTTTTATTTCTGGACACCGTTTTCTTCATGATCTTCATCAAGGTTTTACTGAAATCTTCAGCTAGACTATTAGCTCGGGGGTTATAGACTGAAAAATATCTCCAATCTATTTTATAATGCTGTGCGAAGCGACTGATCTTGTGGCTTCTGTAGGCCTGCTGCCCATGATCCGAGATGATCCGTCACGGAGTGCCGAACCGGTAGATGACATGTGTCTTGAAGAAATGGAGGATATTCTCCGTCTTCACCTCTCTTAACGGTATTGCTTCTGCCCATTTAGAGAAGTAATCGGTTGTTGCTAGTATGAATCGATGTCCTTTGGATGATGCTGGTTCGATGAGACCGATTATATCGGTTCCCCACATTTCGAATAGCCAGCTAGCCAATGTTGGGTATAACGGATTCGTATGCTGGTGGATGAAGTCCCCGTGAATTTGGCACTAGTGGCACTGCTTCGCATATTTGAGGCCGTCCTGAATCATCGTGGGCCAATAGTAACCCATTCTTTTGATCTTCAGCTTCATCTGTGGCCCAACTTGATGAGAACCGCAGAATCCGTCATGAGTTTCTTGGATGACTCTCCTTACTTCTTCTAGCCCCAGACACCTTAACCACAAACAATTGAACGATCTCTTATATAGAGTATCTTTGACGAAGGCAAAATATAAAGCTCGCTTCATGAGCTGATGTCTCGATGATGCATTTTCGGGCGTTCGATGGGATTTGAAGTATTCTATGAAGAATTCTCTCCAATCCTTCGCCTTTTCTTCATCCTCTATTTGGAAGACCGCTTGTTCAGTCGCTCCCCTTCTTTCAGACGACTTCGGAGATATCTCTGCTGGTGCGAGAATCCGGCGGCTTTGCACAACGATCTTTACGTCATCGAGGTTTTCGTTGGCCAGTTCTTTAGCGAGCTTGGCTAACGCATCCGCCTTGCTATTTTCCGCACGCGGTATGCTTTCCAGGGTGTAGGAAGGGATTTGCGTCAGCAATTGCTGCACTCTCTCGCCATATTTTACCAAATCGGGTTTACACGTCTGATAGCCGTCATTTACTTGGCTGACAACCAGTTGGGAGTCTCCATATATGAGGAGGTTTTCGATCTCCATGTTGACAGCAATCTTGAGACCTGCTATCAAAGCTTCATACTCAGCCTCATTATTTGTTCTTGGCTCCGTTAAAGAAAGGGCAAAACGCATTATCCCTCCTTGTGGGGTCACGAAGATAAGGCCTACCCCGGCTTTAATCATGGGGGTGTTTTGCTTTCGCTTCTTCAAGGAGGACGCTCCATCGAAGTAAAGTTCCCATCGGGTATCACTCCCTTCTTTCTCCCTGTCGATTGTGTCAAACGCGTGTTCGTCCGGCAATTCGCAGTTTAAGGGAGAGTCGGCGGGTATCGGATGCTCAGCGAGAAAGTCGGCGATGGCCTGGCCTTTTATTGCCTTAAGGGGTCGATATACTATCGAGAACGCCATCAAGATGAGGGCCCATTTGGCAAGCCTTCCTGTTAATATGGCTCTCGACATCAAATACTTGAGATGATCCACCTTTGATATGAGATGGACTTCATGTGCCAGGGCATAATGTCGGAGCTTCGTTATCGCGAAAATCAGTTCCAGGCAATGCTTTTCGATGGGGGAGTAATTGTTTTCTGCCCCTAGGAGAACTCGACTCATATAATAGAGAGATCTCTCCTTCCCCTGGTCGTTCTCTTGTGCCCATAACGCGCCTAAAGAACCTTCAAGGGCTGTTGTGTACAGGATGAGGTGCTTTCCCTTGACCGGAAGCGGTCAGTACCGGCGGGTTCTGCAGTTATTGCTTGATTTCGTCTAGTGCGCTTTGGCATTGGCGATCCCAAACAAACGGGGTCCCTTTCTTCATTAGATGACTGTAGGGGCGGCATTTGCCGGAGGTTAGCTATGAACCGCTGGATATATGCGAGCTTTCCTTGTAGAGACCGCAGTTGCTTGAGAGTTCTTGGCGAAGGCATTTCCATAATCGCCTTGATCTTTGACGGGTCTATTTTGATGCCCCGGTGTCATACGATGAATCCTAGGAATTTGCCTGAGGAAAATCCAAACGCGCATTTCAGAGGGTTCATCTTCAGGTTGTACTTCCGAAGGCGCTGTAATGCTATCTTCAGATGCTCCCAGTGCTCCTCGTACGATTTGCTTTTCACCATGAGGTCGTCATATAACATTCGACAATCTCATGTATAAGGTCATTAAAGATCTTTGTCATGGCCCTCTGGTAGGTGGCGCCAGCGTTCTTCAGATCGAAGGGCATCACTTTATAGCAGAATATGCCTAGCGGGGTCTGGAAAGCAGTGTGCTTTTGGTCTTCAGGATGCATCTTTATTTGATTATACCCCGAAGATCCATCCATGAAGGAGAAGACTTCATGGGTGGATGTGTTATCGATCATCAGCTCGGTAGCAGACACTGGGAAGTCATCCTTCGGACAAGCTTTGTTGAGATCCCGAAAATCTACGCAGATGCGTACTGTCCCATTTTTTCATTACCGAAACGATATTGGCGATCCAGTCAGGGTATTGAACTTCTTGGACTAAGCCGGAGTCGATTAGCTTCATGACTTCGGCATTGATACCCATCTCAAACTCGAGCCGCATTCTTCTTGGCGCCTGTTTGACTGGCTTGACATCCGGCGATATCACCAGTTTATGCACAGCTATCTCTGGATATAATCCCGGCATTTCGGAATAGTTTCATGCGAAGCAGTCTTTATACTGCATAAACATGTCTTTTAACGTACCCACCTGTTTCTCAGACGACAGCTCACTGACGAACGTTGGCCTTGGCTCGTTTGCCGTCCCCAAGTTGATTTTTCTCAGGTTGTCTGCTGTGGTGTATATTCCATCTTCCAAATCTTTTAGCGCCAGTGGAAATTCTGAGATCACCTCATCTTCATCTTCATTTGCAAAGCAATGGGAGAGGTCATCCATATTCTCATGCTCCTCCTCCTTTAAGAATGTTATCACGTGACAGGTACGAGTTTGTTTCCAAGTTCGATATTGATATGGACTTTCCCTTATAGTGTAGGTTGCTTTCGGCTCATGCTTTCATGGCGGGGCTACCCTCCAACTGTCGGATAGAGCAAACCTGCCTTACTGATACTGATCTTCAACCCAGTCTTTGAAGGTGAAGCAGTCTTCAATAGGATGCCCCACTACTCGGTGGTAGGAGCAATAATCCAAGTGATGAACCTCGTTTATCTGTTCGGGGTATCGAGACTCCGGGACCGTCATCATTTGATGCTTTACGACAAGGCTGAATATTTTTCTTGTCTTATCTTGAGGGAAAGAGTACCTCTGACCGATCTTCTTCATAAGAGACGGGTTCCAGCTAACTTTTTCTCGCTTGCGTGGCTTCTTGGATCCGCTTCGCTATCTTTGAATGCCGTTCCCGTTCTTCACCTTGCTGTTGTTTCTACGTCGGGCTTTTTTCTTTCCACGAGTGCGCACAACGGGCTGACGGTGAAAGGCATCTTCGTCTTCTCCTTCCGTAGCCTGCTGAATGATACGTTGCGTTCTGGCTTTCTCGTAAATGGCCATTTCGCGGCTATGGTCATCCCGAAACTTTTGACCCGCTTCTCTCATCAGCTTGTCAATCTGTTCTTCAAATGATGGGCTTGGTATTCTCACGGCGGGATCTTGCTCTGGTTTGATATCAACGCTATCTAGAAATGCATTCGCTTCTCCACCGGAGTTATTTATGACATGGCAGCCATGGAACCGCTCCCGTTTCTTGGACCGAATGTATCCAAGGCCAGTCATCTCCATTCTTCCGTTAGGCATCTTCCGCTGAGTCCCGTGAACGTCCCAAATCTTGTTATAGAACTGGGCTTGTCGAGCAGTCTGTTTGAAGGGTACGTCTTGGCGTCTTAATAGGCTTTTCAGTCCCTCTGCGTAGTATTTGGGTAGACGAATTGGTTGAAACCTGTCGAGCACAGGTTCGGCACCGTGCCAGACTTCTTTCTCCCTTTTAGTCTCCGTGGATTGGTAGAAAATGATCGACTTTTCACCTTTTTGCTTAAGAGAGACATAGAAGGTCTGTAACTCTTGCACGCTGTACGCATCAAGTGCATCAAGTTCTTTGTAATGCCGCTGCGGAACCATGGTAATTTGTAAACTCTGGTCGGCTCGAGCAAAGGTTTGCATTGGCGTGCGGACGGAGAACACCGCGTTAACCTTGTCCTCAGAATCACTGCCAAAGACAAAAATAGGAGCAGATGGTCCTGGCCTGTTGCCTTGGGGTTGTCCCGAGTAGACCATCTCTTCGTCCTCCTCGGTATCGCTCCAAAATATCGGGATAGTGGCGATGGCTTTTTGTTTATTCTCCGGTTTGCGACATCTTTCCATGTTTTCAAAGTCTGGTAAGAAGTACTTGGCGTCTTCGTATTTGCGGACATCATTTATGGAGAATGGGTTCAGCTCCCCTGTAACTGTGTACTCGAGGTCATCCTTGAAGTACTTCATACACTGATGCTGTGTACAAGGGATGATGTTGTACTTATGTAACCAAGGCCTGCCGAGCAAAGCGTTGTAGCAAGTCTTGGCGTCAATAACATGGAACTTGATGTCAGTGACGAGCATCCTGAAGCGTAATGTCAATATTATGGATCCAAGCGTCCGTGATGACTGCGAGTCGAACCCGGAGATAGTAATTTTTTCCCGAGCCAGGTGTTGAACATTCATGCAAATCTCCTTCAACACTCTCATATTGAGAAGGTTGGCGGAGGACCCGTTGTCAACCAGAATCTTCCCTATCTTGATATCGTGGCAGTACCCAATGACATAGAGAGGACGGTTGTGCTCGCACGTTCCTGTTGGCTATAGTGCCCTCAAGGCAATTATCATAGTCGCAGGCACGTGACCATGATGATTGAGGGAGGACCTATACCGATAAAATAGTCTTACTCGAGATGATAGTATGCTATCTGGTTTGTCTTTATCATCATGCATATGTTGATAAAGCCCTTAGGATCTTGCTTGACTACCAGCATTGTGATGGCGATCACATACGTGGGAGCTGGGGGTCTATAAGCACATCCTTAAATGTCCCTAGTCGTGAGAGTGTTGAGACTGGGCATCGATACTCCAGTGTAGACTGTGTATACTTATCTAGACCCTGATGAGGGGCGGTGGCCGGTCTCACAAGCCATTGGTGTTAGTTGTTCATCTAAGATAGTATACAGGTGCTCATTGGGTTATGAGTACACTGGACGGACTCGCCGGGAACCTGCTAGTTGGTATTATACCTATAGTCAGATAGCAGTTCCCTGATGACATGTGTACAGGTTAGTCTGTCGACCTGAGATCGTCATTTGTCTCGTGTGAGTTCCCACCGTGCTTTGATTACTACCCTACCACAGCTCAAAGGAGTCGTGCAAACAGGTTTTAGTTGGGTACAGTCCCGAGCTATATGGAGGTAGTGAGCGGATCGTCGGGGATTCGTCTCTCCCGGTATTAGGGGTTGATGTCGCGCAGTGCACGGGTGGCCATCACTAGAAATCCTCGGCCGCGGTATGTGAGAATTACCGATCCAGGATCGATAGTTTCTCGGGTAGTGATGGGTTTCATACCGACACGAATTATCGCGTTGTTAGGGGTCTGACTTTATCCACCCCCTAGACTCGATATGCGATACTCTTAGACGAACAGACCGGATTGTACGGATATTGTCACTGACAGGCTCAGTAGGGATTCGGATGAGTTTGTTCGTCGGCCTTCCTTTCGCTCAATACCTGGGTAGCTGTTACGTACAGCTAGTGCCGTTGACGTGCTTGTGGTTAAACCCACTGCCAGCGTATTGACGAGTCTTTAGAGTCCCACACAGAGGGTTTTCACGGTTTAGGCGATATGGTGTAGTTGACGTATGTTGATACATACAGGTGTCCGATTAAATATGTGCACGGACTGCACAGACTTTAATCGGACGGTTGATAATACTAGCGGTTTAGGATTAAGCTAGATTGTTAAATCAAGTTTTGATTTGATAAATTACATATGTATTTATATATATGTATTCTAGTATTATTGCTCACTATTTATTTTCTCTCTTTGGCTATTCGTATTTTTCGTACGAATACGCGTATGTGTATTTCGATACATGTACCGGGAAGTATTCCATATTTGTGCGGAATGACTTCTAGAAGATACCACCTCATTATTGATTTTATTTATAAAATCACATGTTTAAATGAGGTGGAAATGATGACATGGAAAGGCATGGACATTTGGGTCAAAGCATGGTTTTTTCCATGTAGTGATTGGTATGGGCTTGGTATTTGTTTAATGAAATTGGATTGGCATTTTTTTGTGGGTGCATGAGAAGGGGGGGCCGGCCACATTGTGAAGAAAGCTTGCTCATTTTGGTGATATCATATTTTTGGTGCTCTCATATTCTCATGCTCTCACAAAATACTTAGCCAATTTTGATGCCTTGCTATCATCACCCTCTTCATCTTCTTCTTGAGCTCATGGTTGAGAGAAAGTTTTAATGGATTATCATACACTCCCACCCTCCACTACTAGCGATCTTGGAGGGTCGGTTGGTTCGCTCGGCGAACCTGAAGCTTGCGCCGTTTCCCTCGGGTGGATCATCGGAGACGAAGGAAGACCGGCGACCAAAGTCGATCCGCATCACTAGGAGCTTGGAGATGGTTGAAGACCCGAAGGACATGATCCGTTAGGTATAACCATTCTATCTCTTTGTGTTTGGTTTGCTAGTTTTAGGGTTAATGGTTTCGATCTTGCAAAACGAGTAATGGTAGCGCCGGGTTTTAAGAAATTTTTGTTCCGTATTTGGCCAAGGTTCGATGGCCGGGGCGCTCCCACTACCCAACAATGGTATCAGAGCCACCCATTAAACCCTACTAGCTAATTTGCACAAGCTTAAATTCTCGATCGATCAAAATTTCCGAAACTTTTTCCCGATTTGTCAAGTTTCTGTCGATTTCTGGAAGTGCTCCAAAAATTATTTCCAGTAGCTTAAAAATCCGTGCAGGCGATTCTATGAGTTCAGATTAAAATTTGGCTCCTGAAGCCTCTAAAGCGCAGCGGAACCGCCGCAGTAACCCCCTTTTGGCGGCGGTTCCGCGGCCGTTTAGTAGCGACGGACCATAAATTTTTTACTGTAGCTCAGAAATTAAAAAAGATGTTTTTTTTGTGATGATTTTTTTTTGGGCCAGAATCTTTTGAGTACTGGATTTGCTTTTGGAGCCTTTGCGGATAATTTTAGTCTATCGAAATTTTAACTGTGTAATTTTTCAGTACTTTACATTTCTATCTGTGACCGTGAATGTCATTTGATCGGTAAACCTTGTCTAATCGCTATAGTCCTTTTAGACGGGTTTGCGAACGTGACATTCACGTTGATGTTCTGTATTGTGCTGTGATGTTGCAGATGGTCGTGGTGGATAGCCTGGGTGCAGTGATAGTACAGTTTTGTTGTATTTGTACATTTGATATTGCGGGGCGAGCGTCCGACATGTGGACTGCCGTCACCGCCTGTTTGTATATTATTCTTTTGGGGCACGACCGGGCTGAGGTCGATGTCACCCTTGTATATTATTTTCTTTTCTGTACTAGGATTACCCCAAGGTGGGGTGCACGGATAGCCGGGTTCTAGAGGGCAACGGGCCCGCATCTCATGGCGTTGAGACGGAGGGGGCTTCACTCTAGAATTGGCGGGCTATTCGCCGCACTCGTAGGGGGTACAGGTTGACCCAAGGAGGGGTGCTCAAGTTACCGGATTCCGTGAAGTGCTGGGTGGTCCATTCACTTTGCTGAAGGGGGCTGCCTCGCTTCAGGTTTTGACGGGTAACTTGCCGCGCCCGTAGGGGTCTAGGAGTTCATTGCACAGGCTATCCACACGACCTGGGGAACGTCGGGTTTCAGTTATGGCTCTATGAAACCCGGGGCTTCCAGATGATCTGTATTGTTCTGTGATGCTTATTACTTTTCTGTGACGTTGCATTTATCATGCCTGGGACGATTGTTATTGTAGGGTTTCTAGGCACACTCAAGAGGTTCCACAAGGTATCGACCATGCCAAAATCAAAATTTTCCATGTGCCGAGAAACCCTAATTTAGATCGTTAACTAGAGGTAAAGGCGAAACTATGTAAGTTAACTACTTTAACTATAAGTGAAAGGGATTACAACCTTTGTAGATTCGGTCCTCCACTTCTTTAGCTCCGTGATGACGTCCCTCCGCCGCGATCATCGGGATCCCGGACTCTAGCGTTGGTTTCATCGGAGAAATGATCGGGCTAGGTCGTTGACTTCGATGCCGAAGATGATCTACGTCGAGGCGACTCAAACTCAAGCTCCATCTTCACTTGGTCATGAACCTTGTGAAGAAAACACCCTATACAACATGGCAAGTGGTAGAGGATGAAGAAATAGGAAGTGGGTTCACTTTGGATTTGGATTTCTCACTTGATTTCAACACTTGGAAATTTTCAAGAAAGCTTTCATCACTTCATGAAGAAGAGGAAGAAGAAGAAAAGAAAAATGAATTAATTAAAATAATAAATCAAGTGAAGCTTATCATAATGCAACCATGGGTAAGTTAACTCATGTAGAGAGCAAACCATAGTTTAGGGTTTAAGAAAAAAACAAAAATGGTTTAGACTTTTCAAAGATGCTTGAAAACATCATGAAGCTTCTAGCAAATAACAAAGAAAGCCACCATTTTGTTTTTACAAAATAAATAAAGAAAATAAACCCTAACCATTTACTAAACATGGTGTAAATCATACACATACCCAAGTTTGCATGTATCATAAATCATGATACAAACTAGTGCACAAACATATATCACATATACAACTTGTGCATATCAAGTGAGAAAATCAATCTTAAGTGAACAATATTAGTCAATGTAAAGTAATATATCCAATATATAATTATATATTAAATCATTAAATCAACACTTGATTTAATGATCTGGTCATACTGCATATAACCGACTAATATCAAGTGTATCAATATATCGAATCAACATTTGATTCGGTAACCCGGCTATATCTTATATAACCGTCCGATGATACAAATCGCGAGAATAGAATTCAGTATCACATACTGGTATTATTCTCGATCCCGCACATATCTCATATGCGCTCCTATTTCGTTTCGCTTGAGCCAGGAAACCTCTCCTATCGCTCATTGCCTCCATGTGAATCGGGACTGTACCCAAAAACCACCTGTTTGCACGACTCAGTAGAGCCGTGGTAGGGTGGAAATCAAAGCACAGTGGGAGACACACAAGACTCTATGACGATCTCGGGTCAACAGACTAAGCTGTACCAGTGTCACCAGAGAACTGACATCTGACGTGAGGTATAATACCATCTGGGAGTTCTCGGCGAGTCCGTTCAGTGTACCCAGTCACCACTGAGCACCCGCATACCATCTCTGATGTCAAACACCAATGGATATGGGATCATCCATCGCCCATCACATGGGTCGAGAAGATATACGCTAGTCTACTCTGGAATATCGATGCCCCGTCTCGATATTCCCACGACTAGGAACATTGAAGGATGTACTCATGGACTACCCAGGCCCTACTAGTATGATATACATCATAGTCCTGGAAGTCGAGCACACATCCTAAGGGCTTTATCAACATGTAATAGAGAGACAGCAAGTATACATGTTAAGATAAAGAGCAACCAGATAGCGTACTATCATGTCGAGCAAGAAAGTCCTACCTATATATGTCCCAGCATCCACTACAATATACATCCTATGTACAGTAATGGCCTCTAGGGCAAACATATAACTAACAATCTCCCACTTGCACTAGGGTCATCTGTAGCAGTGGTTGCGGTATCTCATACTCAACCATCCCATATAAGTCTCTCTCTGGGAAAAGGCCTTTGTGAGTGGATCCGCCGTGTTGTCCTCTGAGTCTACTCTCCTAACCTCGATTACCCTGGAGATCAACTATCTCCATGATCAGGTGATGCTGCCTCAGAATATGTCTGGGTCACTGATGGGACCAGGGTTCTTTGGCCAAAGCCACACCTCCATTGTCACACAATGGTAGGAACCTAGTTCATCTTATGAACTAATATACACCCAAACTGCCTCTTTGGTAGTATCTTTGATAGCGATGGCACCAGCCTTTATCGTCTAGTCTGCCACGGTATCTAGCTTGGATCTCTTCCAACATACCATCCCTCCACTGAGGGTAAAGACAATGCCTGCGACTGATATTCAGTCGTCCTTATCACCCTGGAACCTTTCCAGTGATTCTCCCCAGGATCAACTGATACCATCTCACTACAACTAGTGAGAATCCCAACATCCATTTAGATCTATCTTATAGATCCAAAACCCAGGATTTAGGAGGTATCATTTTGATCCTATATGGAGAATCCATGTGATAAGAGGAGACTGACCGAGCGTAGCATAGGAAACTCTTTTCCTATCAAGAGTATGTTGTCCACGTATAATACGAGGATCACCACCTTACTCTCTACTACCTTTTTGTATATACAAGGTTCATCTACCATTTTGATGAAGTCAAACTCTTTGACTACCACATCAAAACAGACGTTCCAACTCCGCGATGCCTGCTTTATCCTGTAAAGCAACTCACACACGTTTTCACTGCTCCCACTGTTTACGAAGCCCTCTGGCTGTGTACTTATAGACGTTCTCTTCTAAATCAATATTTAGAAAAATAGTCATGACACCCAAACGCCAGATATCGTAGTCATGGTATGTAGCCGTGGCAAGTAGGATCTGGATAGACTTAAGCACAACCACTGGAAAATGTTTCATCATTATCCACGTCTGGTCGATGACGAAAACCTTTAACAAGTCTAGCTTTGAAAGTCTCATCTTTTCCAGATACACCAAGTAATCTTCTCAAGATATACTTGCTCCTGATGGGGATTTAACCCTTCAGATATGGCAACCAAGGTCCATACTTTGTTGGTGTACATGGATTCCATCTCAGATCGCTAAGCATCCAGCCATTCTTACAGAGTCCCCACTCTTGATGGCCTGCTCGAAACTAGTTGGGTCATCATCTCATGATGCAATCCTCGCTCCCACTGTCATCGAGAAACCGAAGTATCTCTCAGGCGGATGAGGAACCCTACTAGATCGGCGGAGAGGCTGAGGTTCGTCGGGGACCATTGAATCCTTTGGTTCTTTCAAATCATCAGCTGTAGTTTGTATAGATGGAACTCCTTCCAGTTCTACAGAACTGACCTTGCCTCGATTTTGTCCGGATTTTGCTTTTGACATAAGCCGGACAATCCCAAAATCTTAACTTGCTTAAGAGATAGGCTCTTCCCATACCATATCTCATATGAGTGGTAGGCAGTGATCTGATTCGAACCTAATTCAATAGGTATGCAGCTTCTTAAGTGCATAACCCCCAAAAGGAAACAGGTAACTCAGCAGTACTCATCATAGAGCGCACCATATCATATGGGGTGTGATTGCTCCGCCCCGATACACCGTTGTGCTGTGGTGTATACGGAGGAGTAACACTAAGAGAGAATCTCATTCTCCTTTAGAATAGTCCAGGAATCCCATGCTTAAGTACTCTCCTCCTTGATCTCATCAAAGAACATAATACTTATACCCGTATTTGGTTCTCTACTTCTGACTTATATTCAGTGATTATCTCAAAAGTTTCGGACTTGTGTTTCAACAGGAACTTATGTCTGAATCTAGAGAGATCATCAGTGAATGTAATGAAGTACAAAGAACCAGTTGTGGCATATGTAGACTGGGGACCTTTATACATCACTATGTATCAGTCCCAAGAGTTTACTAACTCTTTCTCTGTTTCGAGTAAACAGAGCTATGGTCATCTTATCTTTGTGATATAACTGGCAAGTTTCACAAGATATAAATTTAAACTGATTTAAATATGCATCTAAATGTAACTTTAGCTAGTCGGGTCACATTGATATGACCTAGTCTACAATACCTCAAGAAGAATTCGTTCATTTCTGAACTCTTCCTCTCGTGTGTGTTCTATATACTAAGAACTGTAGTTTGATTTAGAACGTCAATGCTTTTAGATAACGTGCCTGAACCGATCAACTATTGATATAGGAAATGTTCAAAACATTATCCAACAATACAAAATTATATCATTTCTTTAATAAATAAAGAGACTGATATGATGTTGTATATCAGGTTCGGTATCTAATAACATTCGTTCAGAATCAATGTATTTGGAAACACAGGGTGATAGAGACCAACAGATTTGGCTGCAACACTTGCACCGTTTTCTGTCTCATGAAACTTATCACCCGTTCTCAGTTCTCTACTTTTCTGTAGCCCATGTAACAGATTACATATGCGGGATCCTGATCCGGTATCTCATACCCAGGACATAGAGGATACAGAGAAACAGTTCTTTGTAATGAACACACCCGAAGAAGATGCATCATCATGCACTTTCTTCGTTTGGGCGGCATGGGAATTCTGGTATCCCCTATTTCCTGCTCTGTCTTATAACAATTATAAGTTGGAGCGGGACCAACGTTCCCCAGCTCAGTATAATAAGCGGGTTCGGTCAATACATCCATGTTATTATCTTGATTAAGGCGTGACATGGTCGCTACCTAGAGAGAGAAAGAAGAAAACACTCTGCGTGCGCTCTTGCAAGATTAGATTGGTTATTTATTTTATCTAATCAGGATGGCTCCCACTGTTTTTATCAAATCTTCCTTCAAACCCTAAAAGGAAAGACTAGCCGGGATTAATTACACTCTACAAGTTCGCCAATCTTTCAGCCAGGCCAGTGCCGGTACTTTGAAGGAGGTTCCCCGTGCTTTCGCACGGACCTAATTAAAATAAACCTCGTTTTCCCAGGGGCGTAACCCCGTTGACACCTTTCTAGACACCTACTTGATCGGCTAATTGCAAAGTGCAAAACTCTCCCAGGAGTAACAATTACTCGCAGTGGGTATCAGGATCCAACTATCATATAGAAGGTATGCAATCTCATTGCAAATTTCAACACTTGAAACTCCCGATAAAGGTTTTTACCCCTAGCACTTATGACCTTAACTATGGTCAACAAATCATAAGTACAAGTCAAGTTCTACCCGTCATTTCGTGATTAATTAGACCCACCCACATGACCTTTAACTAAGGTCAACAAAGTCACGCGATTGTCCTAACTAATCGCATCATATGCGGTGTAGGAAGACATCACTTAGCTACCGTACACTGTGCCTTAACTAAGGTCAACAAACACAGCACGAATACTAAGTACTCTACTTCCTAAAATGACGGAGGGTTGCGGATGGTTTTTAAGAAACCTTTAACGCTTTGAACTTGATCTCGTTGCGGAATCAAATGGTTTTTAAAATGGAGTGCTTTTGAGGATTTTCTAGTTTTGCTAAAGGGGTCACTCCCGGTGAAGGGATCGTCGGCCCTTTCCTCATCGAATAAGGTGCAGGATATATCATATATACCGCTGTGCAAAGCAAAAACTATAGAAGCAATCAAAAGACAAATCGAGGGTTGTAGCATCTGCCAGTTATTGCTAAAGGGGTCACTCCCGGTGAAGGGATCTCGGCCCTTTCCTTATCGAATAAGGTGCAGGATGTTCTACAAGGAACACCGCGATGCAAAGCAAGAACTGTAGCTACCTATTTTATTTTTGAAATTCGATTCCACAACATCTTTTAGGTTTATTTTCTTTCATTAATCTCATTAATGAATGTCCCATCATTTAAGTCCACCTAAACATCACAGATAAATATAACGTACGCTTATGCCATCCGCATTCGCCTCGATGTCCCGTCTGCACCGTTAGGTTAGGTAACTAATGGCAGAGCAGGGCAGGGCTAGCGCGGGTGTAAAACATAAGCAACGTCTATATAATATATCATATATACTATATACAATATCTATCTGAACAAATCACATGATCACATTATAGATAACGCAGCAGAAAATATCATATGAAATATTGGATATACTAGGACGTCCGTATTTTATTTTGAGCCTGTATAAAACAAGGATTCTACGGTCGTGATGAATAGCCAATCCCACACCCCTAGACCCCTACGAGAGCGGCAAGCAACCTTACCAATTCTACGGTTAGGAGACCCGGACTCGACTCCTCAAGATGGTCTCCCACTGGACCTTAGAACCCGGTTATTTGTGCTCCCCTCCTTGGGTCTATCCTAATGCGGAAAAGTAAATAATATACAACACTGGTGACATCATCCTCAACCCGGAAGTGCCCCAATAAAAGAATATTACATACAAGTTTTTACATGAATGAAAAAGAAAAACACTCATCTCACATAAAAAAAAAACCGGCCATTCAAATACGACGATCCAATATAACATAACCAGCAACACATAACATCACATGTCATCAACGTAAGTAAATATGCCCATCCCAATTGTCGTTGACATATAGCAACGAAACCGGCGATATCACATATTACACTTACGGTCACAGAAAAGAAAGTGTAAAACTACAACAGTTGGAATCCGCAAACTCTTTAGACATCGCATGCCTAACCAAATGAATTCCTTAGACATCGCATGCCTAACAATTATAAACCCCGCATTTTAGTCTCAAAATCGAAAACTGTTTTCAATATCAAGTCGGGCAATTCAACAAGATTCCTGACATCCTGAACGAATACTCGTCGCAAACTTTAGTAGACGGCCGCACCCCCGATACCGTCGACGAAGTGCACTAAGGCGGAACACCGCTGCCGCGAACACCCGAACGGATGCTTTCGGCGACGGGGTTCTCCTACAGTCACTTGGTCGAGGCTATGGGGGCACGGCTATCTATTAAGTTTACCCGGGGAGTATCCGCGTACGCTACGTGATTACGACGGACTTTTGATCACATCAAAATTCCATGGCAACCAATCAATTGAGACTAAACTGCTAGATTTATAACATTCATATTAGTTATCTCATAACTACATGTGGATTCCAAATATTGTATCACATTCCAGATAAATAGACAATGTTAAACTTTCCGATCGAACAATCAAACACCCAAGTTTTCCCGAAAAGCTCAACACTTGAAATAAGTTTAAAAACATCAATTTCATGCCACAGTACCAACGGTCCAGCCGTAGAAGGGTCAAGCCAACGCCTCACATGTGGCACGCCGTACTGCCCCAAACCCTAATGTTCAAAGGGCAGTTCAAGACGGTCACATAATCGAGTTAAGGTTTGTTGTCTTCTAGAGGGTCCATCGTGTTACTTGCACTACTTAGACGTTCTTAAACTACGGAAAAATCCAACACTTGGAAATTTCCCGGGTCAGGAAAAAAATGAGCATTTATATCCGGTCGAACTTTTTAACATGTTCTAAAATTACCCGGAAAACACATAAACAAAGTTAAAATATCCGATCGAAACATCGAGTCCCCAAAACAACCCAGAAAACTCAACTGTTGAGTATTGATTAAAAATTCCCAGAAAACAGAGAAAACAGCTACGGGCATTACTGTGCAAACCGTGACAAATTATTCATCTTTGTGGCCGCGGAACCGCCGCACAAGCCGAGGTTGGGCCGCGGTTCCGCAGCGCATTGATGGAGTTAAGGTCACGTGCTGCACAGTAAATCTTAGAAAACCCTGCTCTATTTTCTGAGCATTTTTAATTCAAAAAAATACACTGTTTTGAAAAATGTACAGAGAAGGGTTTTGTTTAGGGTTTCGGGGTTCGATTGGGTTTCTAACTTCGTCTACCAATCGCCTAAAGCCCTAGCTAGGCTCTGATACCACTGTAGGGTTCCTAGGCACACTCAAGAGGGTCCACAAGGTATCGACCATGCCAAAATCAAATTTTTCCATGTGCCGAGAAACCCTAATTTAGATCGTTAACTAGAGGTAAAGGCGAAACTATGTGAGTTAACTACTTTAACTATAAGTGAAAGGGATTACAACCTTTGTAGATTCGGTCCTCTACTTTTTTAGCTCCGTGATGACGTTCCTCCGCTGCGATCATCGGGATCCCGGACTCTAGCGTTGGTTTCATCGGAGAAATGATCGGGCTAGGTCGTTGACTTCGATGCCGAAGATGATCTACGTCGAGGCGACTCAAACTCAAGCTCTATCTTCATTTGGTCATGAACCTTGTGAAGAAAACACCCTACACAACATGGCAAGTGGTAGAGGACGAAGAAATAGAAAGTGGGTTCACTTTAGATTTAGATTTCTCACTTGATTTCAACACTTGGAAATTTTCAAGAAAGCTTTCTTCACTTCATGAAGAAGAAGAAGAAGAAAAGAAAAATGAATTAATTAAAATAATAAATCAAGTGAAGCTTATCATAATGCAACCATGGGTAAGTTAACTCAAGTAGAGAGCAAACCATAGTTTAGGTAATGGTTAAGTTTAAGAACAAAACAAAAATGGTTTAGACTTTTCAAAGATGCTTGAAAACATCATGAAGCTTCTAGCAAATAACAAAGAAAGACACCATTTTGTTTTTACAAAATAAATAAAGAAAATAAAACCCTAACCATTAACTAAACATGGTGTAAATCATACACATACCCAAGTTTGCATGTATCATCAATCACGATACAAACTAGTGCACAAACATATATCACATATATAACTTGTGCATATCAAGTGAGAAAATCAATCTTAAGTGAACAATATTAGTCAATGTAAAGTAATATATCCAATATAAAATTATACATTAAATCATTAAATCAACACTTGATTTAATGATCCTGTCATACTGCATATAACCGACTAATATCAAGTGTATCAATATATCGAATCAACATTTGATTCGGTAACCCGGCTATATCTTATACAACCGTCCGATGATACAAATCGCGAGAATAGAATTCAGTATCACATACTGCTATTATTCTCGATCCCGCACATATCTCATATGCGCTCCTATTTCGTTTCGCTTAAGCCAGAAAACCTCTGTGTAGGACTCTAAAGACTCGTCAATACGCCGGCAGTAGGTGATGATCATATCAAACACCCACAAGCCACAAGCGGTCTGCTAAACGTAACGGCCACCCGGGTATTGAGCGATCAGAAGATCAACGAGCAAGCTCGCTCACACTCCTGCGAATCCAACCAGTAACACTTACCGTACAGTCCGGTCTGTTCGTCTGATATGTCGCATATCTCGCCTAGGGGTGGTAAACGTCAGACCCCAGTAGCTTGATAAGTCATGCCGATATAAGGTCCATAATAAGCGTGAAACTACTGATAACTCTTACCAGTATATCACTGCAACCCTGGCCAGGGATTTCCAGTTATGGCCAGTCGAGCATAGAGCAACATCAACCCCCAATACCGGGAGAGACGAATCCTCTCCTATCGCTCATTGCCTCCATGTGAATCGGGACTGTACCCAAAAACCACCTGTTTGCACGACTCAGTAGAGCCGTGGTAGGGTGGAAATCAAAGCACAGTGGGAGACACACAAGACTCTATGACGATCTCGGGTCAACAGACTAAGCTGTACCAGTGTCACCAGAGAACTGCCATCTGATGTGAGGTATAATACCATCTGGGAGTTCTCGGCGAGTCCGTTCAGTGTACCCAGTCACCACTGAGCACCCGCATACCATCTCTGATGTCAAACACCAATGGATATGGGATCATCCATCGCCCATCACATGGGTCGAGAAGATATACGCTAGTCTACTCTGGAATATCGATGCCCCGTCTCGAAATTCCAACGACTAGGAACATTGAAGGATGTACTCATGGACTACCCAGGCCCCACTAGTATGATATACATCATAGTCCTGGAAGTCGAGCACACATCCTAAGGGCTTTATCAACATGTAATAGAGAGACAACAAGTATACATGTTAAGATAAAGAGCAACCAGATAGCGTACTATCATGTCGAGCAAGAAAGTCCTACCTATATATGTCCCAGCATCCACTACAATATACATCCTATGTACAGTAATGGCCCCTAGGGCATACATATAACTAAAAGTTATATATATTTATATATACTAGTAGATGTTGTATATGTTTTGCACCCGCGCTCGCCCAGTCCCCGCTCTGTCGTTAGTTAAGTAACCTAACGGGTGATGACGGGACCCAGTGGCGAATGCGGATGGCATATACGTACATTTTATTTTCGTTCTTTTCTGGTGTGATTAATTGATGGGACTGTGTTGATTCTTATCAATGCAAGGAAAACAAACCAATATAAAAATGATGTTATTAGAACCAAGTTTTTTAAAACCGACATTACAGATGTACGCTTTTGCTTTGCACAGTGGTATTCAGTTTGGAATATCCTGCACCTCATTCGACGAGGCAAGGGCCGAGATCCCTTCATCGGGAGTGACCCCTTGGGCAGAAGTTTGCGTCAACGTAATAACTTTACTATAGTCGATTACTTTTTGCTTTGCATCGTGGTATTCAGTTTGGAATATCCTGCACCTCATTCGACGGGGAAAGTGCCGAGATCCCTTCACTGGGAGTGACCTCTTTAGCAAAAGTTTTCGCTACTATACTTTTATAAAAAAACCCACTTGGATTCCTTCAACGATATCAAGTTCATTACGTTAAAGGTTTTTCGCCAAAAACCAGCCGTAGCCCTCCGTCATTTCTTATG
This sequence comes from Agapanthus africanus, assembly GCA_030015575.1. Lineage (NCBI taxonomy): Eukaryota > Viridiplantae > Streptophyta > Magnoliopsida > Asparagales > Amaryllidaceae > Agapanthus > Agapanthus africanus. The sequence goes on along the minus strand of CM057337.1, from coordinate 628,640,600 downwards.
AGTATTATTTAGTATTCGTGCTGCGTTTGTTGACCTAGTCAAGACGTAGTGTTCGGTAGCTAAGTAGTGCTTGTTTGCAGCATTTTAAATGCGATTGGTTAGGACAGTCGTGCGGCCTTGTTGATCTAGTCAAGGGCACATGCGGGTGGGTTTAATGCAATCCAGGATAATGACGGGTTGAACTTGACTAGCGGTTTATGGTTTGTTGACTTAGTCAAGGTCATAAACCGCTTGGGGTAAAAATCATATCGGGAGTTTCAAACATACAGGAAACTTGCCGGGCATGCGCATACTTTCTGGAGTGTGGTGACTTGAGTGGATTCCATCAAGTTATCATGCGATGATAGTTGGATCCCGATTCCCACTGATGAGTAGGACTACTCCTCGGGTGATTCCGACTAATTCTCCTTTTAGGTTTGGAGGAGAATTCGAGAAAACAGTAGGAGCCATCCAGATTAGATAAAGTGATTATCCATTCTGATTTAGGTTAGAGTGCACGCTGAGTGTTTCTTTTCTCTCTCTCTTTGGCATCGACCATGCCCCGACCTTGACATTGACTCAGTAACCAAGTTAACCGAACTTTCTTAAAAACACTGGCTTTTAGATTGTCCAAGTTGCATACATCATTGCCACTCCTTCTTTTAACCTTTGCTTTTCTCCAGAACACCCCGTGTCAGTACGTATATCCACTTCCTTTGGATAAAACCATCGTATGGTTATATACGAACTCGAAGGAACTTTTTCGAGGATGGTTTCTGGTTCTGGAGAAAATGAATAGGACTATTCAGTTATCTTTTCCTTTACCTTCTCTCAGATTTGAGGGCTCCTAGGATTAGGAGAGTACACCTATTATGCTTATTGGATAGTCTTCTTGCAAACCATAGGCTGGTGCCGAAAGGTAGGGAATGAAGAAAACCAATTAGCCTAAGTATGGTGTGCAGAAGGTAATAAGTAAAGACAAATAAAGGGATTAGAAAGAGGGCAAAGTAAAATGCGAATGCTATGATTCATGACCAAACCACGTATTTCATCGCCACTCCTACTTCACCTTTGTATTTCTCCAGAACACCCCGTATCACTATGAACATCCAATTCCATTGGATAAATCCATCGTATGGTTATATACGAACTCGAAGGAACTTTTTCGTGGATGGATTCTGGTTCAGGAGAAATAAGAATAAGGATTATTCAGTTGTATTTTATCATCACCTTCTCTCAGGTTACGAGTACTCCTAGGATTAGGAGAGTACACCTATTATGCTTATTGGATAGTCTTCTTCCAAACCATAGGCTGGTACCGATCGGTAGGGAAGGAAGAGAACCACTTAGCCTAACGATGGTGTACAGAAGGTAATGAGTAAAGACAAATAAAGGGAATTGGAGAGATGGCAAGGAAATATACGGTTACAATCATGAATCTGATAATGGAAGAGGCATTACTACGAATACCCGGATACCCCTTCGAAACATATTCATGTTTCAGTTTCACTATGTATTGTTAATAGAAAACTGATTTCCCAATTATGCCCTTGCTCCAGGGTATGTATTTACCAGGTATGATTCTCACATCTGTATGGTTTTACAGATGATGAGTGGGAGTAAGTTATTGGGAATTAGATGATCATCCTCATTATATCGGAATTCGTTGTAATTGGTGATATTTGAGGAAATCACTTGGGTACAGTTTTCAACCTACGACGCACAAGGTTTTGAAAGATTAAACTCAGGGGTCTTATACAAAGTATTGTATGTTGTCCAGTGTCCATTAGGACAAAGGGGTTGGTCCTCGTACTATATTCTGTTTGCTTATGACTTCTCAAGTTTTGGACAAGTGTTTCGTAGAAATACAAGGTCCAAGTTTGAGAAGTTATAGGTACAAGAATAAAGTAGAGAACCAGGTGTCGCAAGTATCGGGATTCTTCAAGGTGATCGAAAATGTAGATACTTGTATGAGGTATTCAGTTGATAGTAATGGTTTTGAGAAACCTGTTTCTCTTTCAAGTTACTCATAATTGGATGCACTCCTAAGTTGAGTAATGCTGATCGACCTCTCTCCATTTAGTAGACATGCACTGGAGACAGCTGCATGATTTGAATCCGGTTCCAATTAAATTAGTGCCTTTGTTTCTATATTAGATATATATAGAATCAATTTATATCTTAACGAGGTTAAGGTATAGGGAGTCGTCCGGCTGATACTTAAAACCAGAATCCGGATAAACTCAGGGCACGTTTCAGTAATGGCTGTTTGTGGGTTATCCCGGGCTTTGACGAGGGTTAACTTTCTACCATCTGGAAGATCAATAGTGATATTGTTCTTGACTCTCCACAGTTTTAGTAAAATGGACTTTTTCAGAAAAACAGTAGTGGGAATATGGTAGAACTGGAAGTGATTCCAGAACCACAAACGATTACGAAAAATTTAATAGGACCTAAAGATTCAATCAGGATGGACATTCTATTAGCCACTCCGCAGATATGGTGGGTAACCTCAGGCGTCCGAGAGGTACTTTGGTATCCTCAAGGACGGTGACATGGAGGTTCTTGTTTACCCAGACTTGACACTACTGTTGTTCCAGACTATGAGACCCGGCAGGAGGATGAGTATAGCGTCATTCTAAACTAGCTTTAGAAGTGCACGTGTATATGACTCTGCCAGAGGGTTGTCGTAGTCAGTGGGAGCAGCGGAAGCGTAGTGGACAAGTAGCTTGTGTCTATTTATAGACTAAAGCGGATATAGCGGAGATAGATCATCTATTTTTGATGTGATAGTCATAGGTTTTTGACTTCATCAGAATAGGAGATGGATCTGTTAAGAAAGTAGTAGGGTGTGTTTCCTGGAATTGAGAATGACATACACAGAGTAGGAAGTGAAATTCCTATACTACGATCAGTTATACTTTGGTTGTCACATAGTAGTTTCTCCACATAGGATATGGATATTATATCAGACATTCTGTTTACTAGATCTATGATTTTAGATCTAGATTTGGGTAGTTTCCCAATCTGGGTAGTTAGACAGTATTCTAAAGATATTTAGAATGGACCACTCCTGGTATGGTGGTGTACCTGCAGGTGATGGAGTCACCCTCTCTAAAGGTGTCTTACAGACTAAAGGGGAGAGGGGTATGCATGATTGACATATCACTTGCTTAGGCAATTGAGTCAATCATGAGATGTCAAGTACCACACCAGATGTTGTTTTTGCACTAGATGCAATAAGTTGATATATTAATCCAATCCTGGAGAAAAACAATTGGAAGCAGTTTATGAACATAAGTGGATGTTCTAGGGATTTGATAACGGCGGCCTCCTTCTGGAGACGGTTATCATTTGAGGCTTCCAAGGCGACCTGGATGACAGAGTGACTGTCAGAATTATAGTTTTCCCTCTGACGAGGGGCAGTAGTGTGGACAGGTGGTCCAAGCGGACACTGAGGAAGGCTGGCGCAGCCTACTGATTAAGTTCAGTAGAAGATACAGTCTAAGAAGTTTGCTGGATTTGGAGTTCTTTTGTGAACTGGGTCCCATCAGATATCCAGACATATTCTAAGACGGGTATTCTCATTTCGGGAGATAGTTTTCTCCGCGAATTTGAGATAAAGAGAGACATAGAAAGAAACACTGGAGCGGATCCACTCACTGAGGCTATTTCTCGAACGCAATAGTTTTACAAACGAGGTTTGTGAAACTGATTAGTAGAGGAGTTGGGTGTTCGGTATCACACGGGATGTGAGTATGCGACATCGCAATAATTAGCCTTAAGTGCAAGTGGGAGATTGTTGGCTATAGTGCCCTCAAGGCAATTATCATAGTCGCAGGCATGTGACCATGATGATTGAGGGAGGACCTATACCGATAAAACAATCTTACTCGAGATGATAGTATGCTATCTGGTTTGTCTTTATCATCATGCATATGTTGATAAAGCCCTTAGGATCTTGCTTGACTACCAGAATTGTGATGGCGATCACATACGTGGGAGCTGGGGGTCTATTAGCACATCCTTAAATGTCCCTAGTCGTGGGAGTGTCGAGACTGGGCATCGATACTCCAGTGTAGACTGGTGTATACTTATCTAGACCCTGACGAGGGGCGGTGGCCGGTCTCACAAGATATTGGTGTTAGTTGTTCACCTAAGATAGTATACAGGTGCTCATTGGGTTATGAGTACACTGGACGGACTCGCCGGGAACCTGCTAGTTGGTATTATACCTATAGTCAGATAGCAGTTCCCTGGTGACATGTGTACAGGTTAGTCTGTCGACCTGAGATCATCATTTGTCTCGTGTGAGTTCCCACTGTGCTTTGATTACTACCCTACCACGGCTCAAAGGAGTTGTGCAAACAGGTTTTAGTTGGGTACAGTCCCGAGCCACATGGAGGCAGTGAGCGGATCGTCGGGGATTCGTCTCTCCCGGTATTGGGGGTTGATGTTGCGCAGTGCACGGGTGGCCATCACTAGAAATCCTCGGCCGGGGTATGTGAGAATTACCGATCCAGGATTGATAGTTTCCCGGGTAGTGATGGGTTTCATACCGACACGAATTATCGCGTTGTTAGGGGTCTGACTTTATCCACCCCTAGACTCGATATGCGATACTCTTAGACGAACAGACCAGACTGTACGAATATTGTCACTGACAGGCTCAGTAGGGGTTCGGATGAGTTTGCTCGTCGGCCTTCCTTTCGCTCAATACCTGGGTAGCCGTTACGCACAGCTAGTGCCGCTGACGTGCTTGTGGTTAAACCCACTGCCAGCGTATTGACGAGTCTTTAGAGTCCTACACAGAGGGTTTTTACGGTTCAGGCGATATGGTGTAGTTGACGTATGTTGATACATACAGGTGTCCGATTAAATATGTGCACGGACTGCACAGACTTTAATCGGACGGTTGATAATACTAGCGGCTTAGGATTAAGCCACATTGTTAAATCAAGTTTTGATTTGATAAATTACATATGTATTTATATATATGTATTCTAGTATTATTGCTCACTATTTATTTTCTCTCTTTGGCTATTCGTATTTTTCGTACGAATACGCGTATGTGTATTTCGATACATGTACCGGGAAGTATTCCGTATTTGTGTGGAATGACTTTTAGAAGATGCCACCTCATTATTGATTTTATTTATAAAATCACATGTTTAAATGAGGTGGAAATGATGACATGGAAAGGTATGGACATTTGGGTCAAAGCATGGTTTTTTCCATGTAGTGATTGGTATGGGCTTGGTATTTGTTTAATGAAATTGGATTGACATTTTTTTGTGGGTGCATGAGAAGGGGGGCGGCCACATTGTGAAGAAAGCTTGCTCATTTTGGTGATATCATATTTTTGGTGCTCTCATATTCTCATGCTCTCACAAAATACTTAGCCAATTTTGATGCCTTGCTATCATCACCCTCTTCATCTTCTTCTTGAGCTCAAGGTTGAGAGAAAGTTTTAGTGAGATTATCATACACCCCCACCCTCCACTACTAGCGATCTTGGAGGGTCGGTTGGTTCGCTCGGCGAACCTGAAGCTTGCGCCGTTTCTCTCGGGTGGATCATCAGAGACGAAAGAAGACTGGCGACCAAAGTCGATCCGCATCACTAAGAGCTTAGAGATGGTTGAAGACCCGAAGGACATGATCCGTTAGGTATAACCATTCTATCTCTTTGTGTTTGGTTTGCTAGTTTTAGGGTTAATGGTTTCGATCTTGCAAAACGGGTAATGGTAGTGTTCACACTAGAATATTGTATTATTATATTCCCCATTCTTATTCTTTTTATAAATAAACAGGTGCTTTTGACACATGTCTGCTACATGTTACAGGTTACAGGTTCATGGACAGACAACAGTGCAAACAATGTAAAAACGATGAAAATATGGACTTTAACCAACAAACAGATGACTCTTGATCAAGCCTACATCAAAGATAAAATTCACAATCAACAAGGCAAGGCAAGATCCAGAATATCAAGGCAAACGGTTAAAAAGCCATTGCAAAATTGTTCACTGAAGATCTGGAACCAATGAAGAAGCCCAAGTGAAGAAAGAACCAAATAATATTAAAGCCCAGAAAGCCCAAAACATTACCACAAAATTTCAACATGTGATCCTACCAGTGGGCCGCGGAACCGCGGCCCAAGCCTACTATTACCGCGGTTCCGCGGCCAGAAGATGCCCGTATTCTGTGAAATTTTTACCAAAATGTTTAAGCTGCACTGACTAGTCAACCTAAGGGCTATTTTTGTAATTTCAGACATGCGGATCAAAATGTAACCTAGGGTTTCTATTTCCTATAAATAGAACTCTACAGATTGTAATTCTTGATGCCTCCTTTTAATAAAAACTCCAAAATTCTTTATGGAGAGCATCGGTGCCTCTCTTCAATTCTGAAATTCAGATCTGACAACCCTGCATGGATGATTGGAGAAATGCATCTGTAAAGTAAGTAGATTTGTTTATTTTCTTGCCCTAGATAATTTCAATTCATGCCCTAGATTAAATTTATTTTCCTGCCCTAGTATAGATTTTATTTCTCTGCCCTAGTTATAACTTTCAATTAATTGCCCTAGGTAGAATAATTTAGGATTTTAGATTTAATAATCAATCCGAACACCATTCGGAATTAACTCGTAAGAACGAATCGGAAATTCACAACATCCCTGTGGACCGACCCGTACTCACCGGCTAGCTGCAAAGCGACGCCGTTCTTGATTGCGGTTACAAATATTTTTGATCTATCTTTTAGAAAGCGCAAGCACGCTAAATCACTCAAATCAAATGGCGCCGTTGCCGGGGATGGCGTGTCATTTCTTTTCGCAATTTCGTGTTAATCATAAAATTTAAAAAATCATAAAAATATGAAAAATCAAAAAAATATAAAAATATATATATATTTTGTTATTTTTGGAAGGGATACTTTGTTTTTTTGTGAATTTTTGCAGGATCAAATTCGGATCTAGAAATCTACAGAGATCAAAACAGGAAAAAACAGATCGGAACAACAGAAGATCACAACAACCGAGGAATAGAAGAAATTTGGAGGACCGAGTCTACAAGTTAACCGTGGTGATCTGTTCCAAAAAAAAAAAAAAAAACTTGCCGAACCGACCAAAGCGCGGCGGAACCGCCGCTCCAGCCCCCTTTCGGCCGCGGAACCGCCGCGGCCTGGTCGTTTTAGGGCTTGAAAAAAAAGACAGAGCGCGATAAAAAAAAAAAAAACCAGTTCTGCCACTGCATATTTCTGTGAGTTTTCTCTCTCCTCCTCTGCAAATCTTGATATATCTTCTGTAAATTTGCCTGCAGGATTTCTTTACGCTCAACAATTTTCCCCCTTCCAAATAACGATCTTGTGCAGGATTTTTGTGCTTTGCTTAAAATGAAATTAGATTGCAAGTAATATTTTGCTGTTGCATATCTTGTGTTAAAAATCTTTTTGCAACAAATTTTTCCTAATAAAGAGAAAAAGAATAAAAAAAAGAATAAGGAAAATTTTGATAGAAACTTGCAAAGTTTTTTAGCCACAAATAAATCCTTGCACCACAATAAACTTTCCTTCTTTCCCTTTTCTTACAACATGGGTACCCCACATAATAAATCTTTAGCCGAACTTTGGTATCCCGAACCTAATTTTGCGTCATATGTCAATTTGTTCGGTCAATTTAAAAACGATCCCTCTATGCCTAAAAAATCATTGAAAGATCACATAGAGGCGTCTAGGAGAAACAGTTTGACTTTTCAACCCCCTTTGTGTCAACCAAGTCAACCTTCACCACCTTCGTATGTTGACACCACTTTTTCAAGTTCAGCTGTAACCCCTAAGCCGATATCCATTGCTGAGCATATTGCTCAATCTCGCAGTCGATCTTTCACCCCTCTCCACTCATCTAGTTTTAGGGATCCGCACGACTATTCACCTATTTATCCATATGTTGACCCTACCCCTGTCCAATCACCCACTTCCTACCAGTCATACCCGACTTTCCCACCTTCACTAGACACTGTTTCGACACAGCCATTAGGGAGTTTCACATAGCCAACCAATTTTGAATCTTTTACTGAAACCCCCTCACCACCTAAGTCTAGTTTGGAAGAGTCGTTGGAAGCGTACATTGCAGCAACGAATAAAATGACTAGGAATGTGGAAGCGTCTTTAGCCGCCCTTATGCAACCTAGTGAACCGGTAGCTAGTGTCCCGCTAGCTCCAAATTTTTCAATGTATGAGGCGGCAGTTGGACAGAGTGAGAATGAGAGAGGATTTCCAAATCAAACCTACCCATACCCTATTGAATCCAACAACTCCAATTTTCAAACATGTGTCCAAAATGATGAGTTGTGTTATTTTGTAGTGCTTGATTTGCCAGATTGTGAAGAACCCCTTTCGAGTGAAACCGCACCTAATCCTTTCGATCTTTACACCTCCACTCTAGAACCTAAATCGATAAATATCCATGCTTTTGATGAGGTGTCTAAGAAAATTGATTTTCACTTGATTGAGGATATAGACGCCGGGAATATTTCGGATGATGAACCTGTCGATTTAATTGAGATTTTATGTTCAAATCATCATCCCGAGTTATTAAAGGTTTCTCCCGAATCTAATATGCGTCTTGAATTTGATGATAATGGCATGGATGAGTTAAATATTAAGGATAGTATTGAGGAGAGTCTTGAGGATAATATTGAGGTTGAATCATTTTTATTTGATGTGTCTGATTTTCCAATTCATCCTCCTGAACCTTTGACTGCTATATCACCCTCCCTCCTTCCCATCGTTCCGACCCCGCTTGAAGACTGTGAGCTTGAAACCTTTTCCTTTGAATCTGACACAATTCTCACAGACGATAACACCTACGAGTGTTTCACCTTTTTGGACGATGTTGATGACTCACCGCCCGAGTTTGAGTCCTTTACATTTTCAGATGAGCCATCAGACTCGGTTGATTATAGTAGTTTCGAACCATTAATGGAATCTTTCAAGTTCGAAACAGTTTACTACGGTGAGAAAGATACTATCCCTAATTCACTCTCTTTCGTCTTTCCTCTTGTTCCGACCGAACAAATGACCGTTACGCTTTCATCTCCATACCAAGTTCGGCGTACCCATGTTTTCTTGCGAATCTTGAAGGATTTGACCCCATTTCCCGACGGGTTGATAAGTTAGCGCAATCGCTTATAACATATCGGTCATTACATATTACGCTAATTTATTCACTCAATTTACACCCTCAAGATCGTACTCCACTTCTTCTTTTCGCCATTCTTCTCCCCCACCGAGACCATATTCTACCATTCTTCTTTCCACACGGTCTCGCGTGCTTCTCATTTTCTTGCACCAACTATACCATTTCCACGATAAGATTTTTGAATGGTTGGTGCTAACTTTTGGCTTGTGCAAGGCCAAACTTAAGTTTGGGGGAATCTTTGTATATATGTATATATATTTTTGTTTTCTTTTTCTATAAAAAAATAAAAAAAATTTCAAAACAATAAAAAATATAAAAAAAAGTTTTATAAATAAATAAACAGGGGAGTATCGGCATTTTGACCCTCTTGGTTTAGTATGACAGTGAGGACACTGTCAAGTTCAAGTTTGGGGGTATGCTCGGTACGTCTTCTTCCTTCGCATTCATTTGTATATATTTTTTGCATTTGCATACTTATTTGAAAACCCATAAAAATTGAAAATTTTCAAAAATTATAAAAATTTATGTATTCAATTTTGGCTAATTGATTTGAGTTTGACAAATAGGTCAACTGGCTAGGAACAACTAGATCTTAGACTTAGTAAATTAAAAACCCAAAAGATAACCTTCTTTAAAGTTTAAGGGTAGAAAGTATATGCCTTGTAGTTTATTTAGAAATAGGCAAATTTTAAGTTCACTTCTTGGGCTAAGTCAAAACAAGGGAAGAGTATTGATGTTCTTATTAGAGTATAAGTTTGAAAAATAGTTCCTAACTTAAGTCTAAATTCTGAAAATGTATACCCTACAAAATTGCACAATCACGCACCTTGAAACTTGGAATAGTAGAAGAGACCTTGAAATGCTCTTGTCTAAAGTCCTTAGTACAAAGAAAATAAAAGAAAAAAAAAGTGAATAAAGAAAAAAAAATGGACACTGGTTTTTGTGATTACTTAAGGCTGTAAAAAATAGAAAAATATTTAGCGAGGGTGCTTCATCACCTAGTGCCTTAGACCAACTGGTTTGGGAGTCACTTCTAAAACCTTGGGTGTCGCAAAACTAGGAAGTACGCCTTAAAGTGCTAACGCATCTTATAATCGGTTGTTGGTACCTCAAGAAGTATTAACGGTCGCATGAAGGATGTGTAAGCAAAATTCATTTAAAATTCACTAATTAATAAGTGCTTTGGACAACGGACAAGGGTATGATTGCTTGATTTGAATTTCCAAGTGTAGGGGTGATCTATACACACACGTAGGGGTATGTGATTGGAGTTTAGATGAGAGAAAGGAATGAAGAATAGAACTTATATCTTTAATAGAGTTGATAGAAATTCCTAAGTGGAGATGGAACCCTAGAAGGAAAACTTAAGAAATGCCGAAAGCTAAGTAAGTCTATAGAACATATATAATCTTAAGTTAGATGATGAGGAAGTGTGAAGAATGTGGGTGTATAATTTGCGGGTCGATAATAATAGAATTCTTAGTTAGAAAACCTAATTGGAGAACAAAAGTCGAAAGGCCGAATTGATAGGATTTTGTGGGTAGTATCCGCTGAAAACCCTCAGGAGACAACACTCCTCCTACTAGGGACACCTAGAGGTTTAACGGCTTGTTGCACGAGCTCAGTGCAATCGCGTTTCCCTGCGAAAGTGCGGTTAGGATTTTAGTGAATAAAAATAAGTTTGCTCGAGAACGAGCAAAAGATAAGTTTGGGGGTATTTGTTCACACTAGAATATTGTATTATTATATTCCCCATTCTTATTCTTTTTATAAATAAACAGGTGCTTTTGACACATGTCTGCTACATGTTACAGGTTACAGGTTCATGGACAGACAACAGTGCAAACAATGTAAAAACGATGAAAATATGGACTTTAACCAACAAACAGAGGACTCTTGATCAAGCCTACATCAAAGATAAAATTCACAATCAACAAGGCAAGGCAAGATCCAGAATATCAAGGCAAACGGTTAAAAAGCCATTGCAAAATTGTTCACTGAAGATCTGGAACCAATGAAGAAGCCCAAGTGAAGAAAGAACCAAATAATATTAAAGCCCAGAAAGCCCAAAACATTACCACAAAATTTCAGCATGTGATCCTACTAGTGGGCCGCGGAACCGCGGCCCAAGCCTACTATTACCGCGGTTCCGCGGCCAGAAGATCCCCGTATTCTGTGAAATTTTTACCAAAATGTTTAAGCTGCGCTGACTAGTCAACCTAAGGGCTATTTTTGTAATTTCAGACATGCGGATCAAAATGTAACCTAGGGTGTCTATTTCCTATAAATAGAACTCTACAGATTGTAATTCTTGATGCCTCCTTTTAATAAAAACTCCAAAATTCTTTATGGAGAGCATCGGTGCCTCTCTTCAATTCTGAAATTCAGATCTGACAACCCTGCATGGATGATTGGAGAAATGCATCTGTAAAGTAAGTAGATTTGTTTATTTTCTTGCCCTAGATAATTTCAATTCATGCCCTAGATTAAATTTATTTTCCTGCCCTAGTATAGATTTTATTTCTCTGCCCTAGTTATAACTTTCAATTAATTGCCCTAGGTAAAATAATTTAGGATTTTAGATTTAATAATCAATCCGAATACCATTCGGAATTAACTCGTAAGAACGAATCGGAAATTCACAACATCCCTGTGGACCGACCCGTACTCACCGGCTAGCTGCAAAGCGACGCCGTTCTTGATTGCGGTTACAAATATTTTTGATCTATCTTTTAGAAAGCGCAAGCACGCTAAATCACTCAAATCAGGTAGCGCCGGGTTTTAAGAAATTTTTGTTCCGCATTTGGCCACAGTTCGATGGCCGGGGCGCTCCCACTACCCAACAGTTCCGAGGAGGAGATCTTCATCGCCGAATGTGATGTCAGCTGTATGAACCTCTGCCAGCTCGTCCTTCATCTTTTCATCCGTAAGGAAAGTTTGGAACTGATCGGGCTCTTGTAACGCCTTGATCAGGAAATCTTATGCCTCTTTAGACAGGAGAAGGGCATCCAAAATGCTTAATTGTGAGGGTATCTTCCTCAGATGTGCCAAGAGATTGTAATCCACCTTGTTCTTCTTGGGCGGGTCTTTGGCTGTGAGCTCTTCGACGACTCTATCATCGAGGGTAATCTTCTTAGGGACTTTTTCCTTCCCTTTGTCCCTTTTGCCCAAACCTTTGTTTGAAAATCTAAGATTCTTTTCAGGCAACGTACGGTTACGCAGCTGAATGTTCTCATAGTTCTTCATCTCTTCTTCTTTTTCATAGGTGGATTCCTTGAAGAGAGGGCCGATGGCTATTTCTTTGTCAGAATCGCTCCCGAAGGTAAGAACTTGAGATTTCGCTCTTGTCGAACTGGTACCAACCATATGACAGTGCCAGTCGTTCCTTCACGCTTGTCTGTCATGCTTCTCTGTTCCTGACGAGCTTTGCGCTTCACTCGCTTGAAGTGTTGTCGATGGAAACGTATCCCCGCCACCACTTCTTGAAGGCATTGCACTCTTCGGTAGGGTGCGTGACCTTCCGTTGGTACAAGCAGTAGTTCAGATGTACATTCGTTTCGTCGAGGCACGTACTCCCGGGAGTATTTCCTTCGAAAGGTAGCAGCTTCATTCCTATTGACAGAGCTTTGGCGAACTGCTTTCCTACCTTGATTCTGCTCTTGCTGGTGGCAGGTGCGCTTCAATCCGGTTGGGGTACTTTATGACTTCTCATTACCGGGGCTTCTTCAGCTTGACGCCGACGCTTGGCCTTTTTGTATAGGGCCACTTCACGTCCTCGGTCAGCTTTGCTCTTTTGGAGGGCTTCGTTCAGCAGCTTGTCGATGAGGTCATCTGGCGGTTCCATGGATTTTGGTTCTGGATCTGCCCCCAGTTTCTCTACGTCAGGAGCATCTTTTCCATTTATCGACGAGTGAAAGATCATGTGTCAACTCGCCACATAATCCTCGGGTTCTTCTGACGAGCCGTCTCCTTCATCAATGTCACTGTTTTCGTTCTCAAGAACATGCTTGAAGAATTCTTCCAGTGTGACTGGGGTCCGTATCTCTTGGTTGTATTCCTCCAGTGCATCGATGTATTTTTGCAGACCCGTACGATCCCCGTCGAGCTGCACGGGCTTCTTGGCCTTTTTCTTTTTCTTTGAAGACTTCGGAGGCTTGGCCTGGAGGTTTTGCCCATCGTTAACAACTTTTGGCGTTAGGCGCGGTTTCAGCATTCCGTCGATAATTTCAGGCTCCAGCGGGATTTTCCACCTAATCGCCGGACAAGCTTGAAGATCCTTCAGCATTCTTTTAGTTTTAGTTGAAAGGAAAACTTCCCACGGAGATTCTTTTACAAATGAGCATGATGCCCCCGGCGTATCCACCCTTTTAGGAGCATGTTGCTGCGGCGGGTTTACCTTCCAGTTTTCAGACAGCGCGAACTTGCCCTGTTGGTACTGGTATTCAACCCAGTTTTTGAAGACGTAGCAATTTTCGATTGGGTGGCCCACTATTCGGTAGTAGGGGCAGTAATTGGGCACCGCCAGTTCGAATAGTCTCCTCATTTTATCCCGAGGGAACGAGTAAGAACGTCTCAACTTTTCTTCGAAAGATCTTGGTTTGTTGTTTTGGCGAGCAACCAATTTCGGGTCACTCGGTTGTTGTTGAGCATTGGTGACGAAGGTTGCTTTCCCTTTTTCCTTTTCATTCCGAAGATCTATCTTTGAAGAGGATAGCCTATGGCCCATCTGGTCCATTTGGGCCAGTTTGTCAATCAAGGCCTGGATGGTGGTCGGCTTGAAGAACATCATAAACTGGGATATAGTTGCCAGAGGATCAAGGGTCCCCACGAACATGCCCACAGCAGGAGCTTCTTCTATGCGCTGTTCACACTTTGACCATAGATTACGCCACCGAATTGTGTATTGAACCCAGATCTCTCCCGGCTTCACTCTGGCATTGATTAATGTTGTGATTGGGGTGCGCTTGCGAACCGTTGTGTGAACAGTAGTTTCATCTCCGTAAATGTCTTGTCAGAGTCATTTGGGAGCTCGGAGTACCATTCAAATGCCGTCTCCAACAAGCTGCCAACAAACTAGCGAAGCAATAGTTTGTCATCGCCCCCGGTATTACCGCACAAAGCTCTGAATTGAGCAACATGTTGATGCGGAGTGCCCGTCCCCTTATACACATGGAATTTAGGGATTGTATATCCTGGCAGGTACTTAATTTGGTCGTACCAGGCTGAATAAGGTCGCCCAGTTCTAACGACCCGGCATGCCGCTTCGTTCGCTTGATGAGCCCGTATTTGTTGAGTTATGTAGTCATCAAGGGTAGCTTTGGAGATCGTCTCCTCCCTGGCTGCTGATAAAGCCGGAGGAGGGTTTGATATCTCCCCTCTGTCGTCTTCAATGATTATTGGAGAGTCTTCGGCTGGAGGATCCGGTTGGATAATCATCCGAACCATGTCTTGGAATAGAAGCGCCATTTGTTTTATATTAACCGCTTGTTCTGCGACCTCTTTATCTTTCTTTTCAAGCACCCTTCATAGGAATTCGGTGTCGGTCTCCTGCCCTTGGCGTTGTTCCGACGATACTTCCGGGCTTTCTTTCTGCCCAGTGAGTACGGCCATACTTGTCAACATCTCCTGGATCTTTTGTTGTTGCTCCTGAGCTTTTGTCACAGACCGTGTGAGCGGTCTATGACCCATGGAAGTATGTCTTTCCTCTTTCCCGGAAGCCATGTAGACGGTATGCACAACCATGCCCCCAGACTTGGGGCGTTTGGGTCTACTGCCTTTGAAATTTACCGCAAGCTTGGGGATCTTTTCTGGCCTTCTCCTCTTATGGGAGGTCGAAGTTGAGGGGGTCGTTGCGGCAGGCACCCATACAGATGATACCTTTCATTGTATGGCGGAGGGATGGTCCTCCTCTTGCCGAGCCTTCATCTTCTTCAACCGGAGAGAGTAGTCTTTGTCAATTACAGAGTCTTGGACTTGTTGGAGATAGTGCCCTCAGAGTCAATTATTAGGTCACAGGTACGTGATTGTAATGATTGAGGGAGGACCTATCCCGGTAGGACAGTCTTACTCGAGATGATAGTATGCTATCTGGTTTACCTTTATCATCGTGTACTGCTTTAAGTGACCTGACATGTCGCTATTACACGTTGATAGAGCCCCTAGGATTCTTGCTTGACCACCAGCAGTATGAGGGCGATCATATAAGTGGGAGCTGGGGGTCTACAAGCTTATCCTTAAAAGGTCCCTAGTCGTGGGAGTTTCGAGACTGGGCATCGATACTCCATTAATAGACTAGTGTATACAGTCGAGACCCCGACGAGGGGCGGTGGCCGGTCTCACAAGCCACTGGTGTCAGTTGGATCACCTAAGATGTATACAGGTGCTCATTGGGTTATGAGTACACCGGACAGGACTCGCCGGGAACATGCTAGTTGGTCATATACCAGACGTCAGATGGCAGTTCCCTGGTGACATGTGTGCAGGTTAGTTCATCGACCTGGGGATCGTCATTTGTCTCGTGTGAGTTCCCACTGTACTTTGATTACTACCCTACCACGGCTCAAAGGAGTCGTGCAAACAGGTTTTAGTTGGGTACAGTCCCGAGCCACATGGAGGCAGTGAGCGTATCTTCAGGGGTTCGTCTCTCCCGGTATTGGGGGTGAGGTCGTCCTGTGTCTAGGAGAGCCATTACACAAAGTCCTTGGCCAAGGCAAGGAGATTTACTGGTAGGTATTCCAGTAGTATCTCAGGGTGTTCTGGGCTACACTCCGACACGACTTGTACCGCTTTTGGGGGTCTGACTTTTACCAACCCCCTAGGCCCGCCATGCGATACTCATAGACGAACGGACCGGACTGCACGGATATTGTCACTGACAGGCTCAGTAGGGTGTCAGGATGAGTTCGCTCATCGACGTCCTTTTTAGTCAATAGCTGGTGGCCCGTTACGTATTGGCTTATACCTCTGATGGGCTAGTGGTTAAATCCATAGCCATAGTATTGACGAGTCTTTAGAGTCCGCCACACTATCAGTTACTCAAGTTTCGGGCGAAACGCTGTAGAGGCCGTATGGAGATATGGCAGGGTCCGATCAGATACGTGCGGTATTGCACGGATCAGGATCGGACAGTTTGTACTAGTAGCCGTATAGGTATATGGCAGGGTTCGATCAGATACGTGCGGTATTGCACGGATCAGGATCGAACGGATATTACTAGCCGGCTTTGGTTTAAGCCGGTCCTAGTTTAGTACAGTGTAGATTTTGTCTCTTTGCATTTGTATCCGGACGGAATACAGATGCGGGTGTGTATGCACAGTATCGGGGTTTTCCTGTAATTTGTTACGGGACCAGTTTTCTGGAGTTGCCAGTTTGCATTCCGTCCCGGCCGGTTTTCCTTTGTTCTTTCCCGGCCGGACTTTTCCGATGGAGGGGGTTATTTGCAATTGTGCAAATAATCTTTGTGGAGGGGGTTTCTTGCAAAACTATTGATTATGATAGGTTTGAATCTTTCATCCTTGCTTGCTTTGACTTGTGATTTGAGTGGGCATGGTTTTAATAGTGTGATTGAAAGGGTATGGTTTGTTTTTAATGAAGCATGGTTCATGTCTTTGTTGTGGTCACCCATTGCTTTATGATACACTAACCTCCCTTCTTGCTTTTGTATCACACCCCCACCATTTCCAAAAAGATATGGCCGGCCACACATCTTAGAGGAAGAGAGAGAATTCATTTTTTGAGAAAAGATTGGTTCATATCTTTCTTACATGCTTGCAAAATTCTACACTTCATTTCCAAAGTCCATTCATGATCCCTCCATCATCCAAAGGCAACCAAACCCCAAAGAGACAAGTAGCCTCTACACTACACTTCCTACAGCAAATCTTGGACGCGTCGATTCGCCAGCTTCGCGCCCGAGTTGCCTCGGTATTGAGGTGGGAGCCCGTAAAAGCTACAGGCGATGTGGTGCCCTTTCCGACGAGGAGGAGACGGACGGAGATCCCGCGAGGAGATCGGAGTGGAGATGAAGACCGGAGGACTCGGATCAGTCGGTACATCTCTAACCCGTATTCTAGTTAGCTTAGACTTGTTAATGGTTACGATCCGGAGTTTAGTGCGCGGTGGTGCCGGTTTGCAAAGTCCACAAAAATTAAAGTTTATCACCGCTTCCGCATTCCGGCGTCGGATTGACGGCCGGGGCGCCGCCGTGCACTTACAGTGGTATCAGAGCCAGGCCATTAACTTAGTCTAGCTTTGTGTAATGTGTTTTTCAGTTCCGATCGATCGAAATGTCCAAAAACCCGTATTTGCCCACGACAGTTTCTGTTGAAATTTTTTGAAGTCTAAAAATTTTTCAGGTTGTAAAATATTGATGTACTGGAAAATCTAAGAGCTCTGTAAAAATTTGATGAAGTGACTCCACAGTTGGAGCGCGGAACCGCCGCGAAAACCCCCTTTGTGCGGCCCTTCCGCCGCGCACTATTCACATCACTTCACCATTTTTTTACAGAGGCCTTCTGGGCGTAAAATATGGGCTTTGGAATATTAAAGTTGGGCCAATTGTTTCTGTGAGTGCTACAGTTTTCTTTGGGGCCCACTTGTTAATTGTTTGATCAATCGGAAATTTTTTAAACACATTTTTCACAGTATTTACATTATATCTGCGACCGTGAATGCCACTCGATCGGTAAATCCGGTCTAACTGCTATAGCCCGGTTAGACGGATTTGCGAACGTGACTTTCACGTTGATGTTCTATGTATTTGCTGTGATGTTGCGGATCGGTCGTGGGGATAGCCTGGATGCAATGCTAGTACAGTTTTGTTGTATTATGTACATTTGATATTGCGGGGCGAGCGTCCGACATGTGGACTGCCGTCACTGCCTGTTTGTATTATTCTTTTGGGGCACGACCTGGTTGCGGTCGATGTACCCGTTGTATGTATATTTTACTTTCTGTACTAGGATTGCCCCGCGGAGGGGTGCACGGATAGCCGGGTTCTAGAGGGCAACAAGCCCGCATCTCATGGCATTGAGAGGGAGGGGGCTTCACTCTAGGATTGGCGGGCTATTCGCCGCACTCGTAGGGGGTACAGGTTTGACCCAGGAGGGGTGCCCAAGTTACCGGATTCCGTAAAGTGCTGGGTGGTCCATTCACGGTGCTGAAGGGGGCTGCCTCGCTTCAGGTTTTGGCGGGTGACTTGCCGCGCCCGTAGGGGTCTAGGATTCTCATTGCACAGGCTATCCACACGACCAGGGGAACGTCGGGTTTCAGCGGCTCTGTGAAACCCGGGGATCCCAAATATCTGTATTGTTTCTGTGATGCTGTTCATTCTCTGTGATGTTGCATTTTATTCACGCCTTGAGCGAATACTATATATTGGTATATATATTAGTAGATGTTGTATATGTTTTTCATCCGCGCTAGTCCAGTCCCCGCTCTGCCGTTAGTTAGCTAACCTAACGG
The DNA here is from genome assembly GCA_030015575.1 of Agapanthus africanus. NCBI lineage: Eukaryota > Viridiplantae > Streptophyta > Magnoliopsida > Asparagales > Amaryllidaceae > Agapanthus > Agapanthus africanus. Next base: position 628,621,957 of record CM057337.1, on the reverse strand, counting down.
GTGATGACGGGACCCAGTGGCGAATGCAGATGGCATATACGTACGTCAGTATATTTTCGTTCTTTGTGGTGTGATCAATTGATGGGACTGCATTGATTCGGATCAATGCAAGTTAAACAAACCTAATCTGATGTTGTTGGAACACTTTTCAAAAAGCTGTTATTGCAAGGACGTTCACTTTTGTTTTGCATCGTGGTATTCATTTGGAATATCCTGCTCCTCAGTCGACGAGGCAAGGGCCGAGATCCCTTCACCGGGAGTGACCCCTTGGACAGAAGTTTGCGTCAGGGCATTAACTTCACTATAGCCGATTACTTTTGCTTTGCACCGTGGTATTCATTTGGAATATCCTGCACCCCATTCTACGGGGAAAGAGCCGAGATCCCATCACCGGGAGTGACCTCTTTAGTAAAGGTTTTCGTCACTATATTTTTAAAAGCTATCCGTTCCTTCAACGATATCAAGTTCATTACGTTAAAGGTTTTCGCCAGAAACCATTCGTAGCCCTCCGTCATTTCAGTTAAATATTCGGTAGTATTCAAGCTATGTATTTTGACCTCACGCCAAGGCATAGTGATTGGTAGCTGCCGGGTATTTATCTGTTGCATAGATAGATGCGTTGGTTTGGGACAGTCGTACTACTATTTTGGCCTACGTCAAGGGTATGTACGGGTGGGTTCAGATTAACCTGGATAATGACGGGCAGAACTTGACATGTGACTTATGATATTTTGACCTCACGCCAAGGTCATAAGAGCATGGGGCAAAAATCACATCGGGAGTTTCAAAAGAACTGAAACTTGCCAGATATGCGCATACCTTCTGGAGTGTGATACCGTGAGCGGATTCCGTCACGTTATCATGCGATGATAGTTGGATCCCGATTCCCACTGATGAGTTAGTTTACTCCTCGGGTAACCCCGACTAATTCTTCTTTCAGGTTTGGAGGAGAATTTGAGGTACAGTGGGAGGCTTCCAGATTAGATAAATTGGTAACCATTCTGATCTAGGATAGAGTGCACGCTGAGTGTTTCTTTTCTCTCTCTCTTTGGCAGCGACCATTGACCCGACCCTAAGACTTTGACTCAGTGACCAAGTTGACCGAACCTTCTTAAACACCGGCTTTTGGATTGTCAGAGTTGCAAACCTCATTGCCACTCCTACTTTTACCCTTTTCTCCAGGACACCCCGTTTTACTACGAACGTCCACTTCCATTGGACAAAACCATCGTATGGTTAGATACGAACTCGAAAGAATTTATTCGAGGATGGTTTCCGGTTCTGGAGAAAACGGATAGGATTATTCAGTTGTCTTTTCATTTTACCCTCTCTCAGGTTACGAGTACTCCTTGGTTTAGGGGTAGTACACCTATTACGCAAATTGGATTGTCTTCTTCCAAACCTTAGGCTGGTGCCGACCGGTAGGGAATGAAGAAAACCAATTAGCATAACGATGGTGTGCAGAAGGTATTAAGTTCAGACAAAGCAAGGGATTAGTAGGAGGGCAAAGTAAATTGCAACAGATATTCACGACCAAACCAAATATTTCGTTACCACTCCCACATCGCCTTTGTATTTCTCCAGGACACTCCGTATCACTACGAAGATCCACAGTTTATTTGGATACTCCATCGTATGGTTATATACGAACTCGAATGGAACTTGTTCCAGTTCGGGGATGGACTCTGGTTCAGGAGAAATAGGAATAAGGTTTATTCGGTTGTCTTTTATCTTCACCCTCTCTCATTGCGAGTGTTCCTAGGATTGGGACAGTACACCCATTATGCTTTTTGGATAGTCTTCTTCCAAACCATAGGCTGGTGCCGAACGGTAGGGAAGGAAGAAAACCATTTGGCCTAAAGGGGTGTGCAGAAGGTAAAGACTAAAGACATATGAAGGGATTTGGAGAGGTGGCAAAGAACTATACGGTTACAGTCGTGAATCTGGAAGAGGCATTACTAGGAATACCAGAATACCCCATCGGAACATTTCAATGTTTCAGTTTCACTGTGTAATGTTAAAGGAAAACTGATTTCCCGATTAGATACTTACTCCAGGGTATGTATTTACCAGGTACGGTTCTCACATCTGTATGGTTTTACAGATGATGAGTGGGAGTAAGTTATTGGGAATTGGGTGATTATCCTCATTATATCGGGATTCGTTGTAATCGGTGATATTTGAGGAAATCACCTGGGTTGTTTGCCGGTCGGCAAATATTTGGTTTTGAATATCCGCTGTTATGCACCAATTTCAAATTGATATATCTGTACGTCTATTTTGATAGAGTGAGATATACCTTTCTGAAATTATGTCTACGACATTTACCTATATCAGTGGATGGTTAGGTAAGGAGCATTAAACAGCGGTGTAATTCTTCTTAACCATAAGTACAGTTTTCAACCTACGACACACAGTGAATGAGTTATCAGACTCAAGGGACTTTTTACAGAGTATTGTATGTTGTCCAGGGTCCATCAGGACAGAGGGGTGGTCCTCATACTATATTCGGTTTACTTATGACTTCTCTAGTTTTTAGACAAGTGTTTCGTGGAAACACAGGGTCCGAATTTGGAGAAGTTATAGGTATTTGAATAGAGTAGAGAACCAGGTATAGCAAGTATCGGGATTCTTCAAAGAGATCGAAGATGTAGGTACTTATATATGGTATTCAGTTGATAGTAATGATTAAGAGATCTTGCTTCTCTTTCAGGTTACTCATAATTGGAAGTATTCCTAAGTTGAGTAACGCTGATCGGCCTCCTTCCATTTAGTTGGCATGCGCTGGGGACAGCTGCATGATTTGAATCTGGTTCAATTAAATCAGTGCCTCTGTTTCTATATTGGATATAGAACAGTTCATATCTTAACGATGTTAAGGTACGGGGAGTTGTCCGGTTTATGATTAAAACCAGACACTGGACAACTCAAGGCACGTTTCTGTAATGACTGTTTGTGGGTTGACCCAGGCTATGACGAGGGTTGACTTTCTACCATCTGGATGAACAATAGCGATATTGTTCTAGACTCGCCACAGTTTTATTAAAAAAGAATGGATTTTTTCAGAAAGCAGTAGTGGGAGTATGGTAGAACTGGAAGTGATTCCAGAACCACAAACGATTACTGAAGATTTGATAAGGAACCTAAAGATTCAATCTGGTTTGACATTCCATTGGCCACTCCGCAGATAAGGTGGGTAACTTCAGGCACCCGAGAGGCACTACGGTAGCCTCAAGGACGGTGACAGGGAAGTTCTTGTTTACCCACAATTGCCATTGCTGTTGTTCCAGGTTACGAGACCCGGCGGGAGGATGAGTATAGCGTCGTTCTAAACTAGTTTTAGAAGTGTACGTCTATATGACTCTGCCAGAGGGTTGTCGTAGTCAGTGGGAGTAGCGGAAGCATTGGTGGACAGGGAGCTTATGTCTATTTATAGACTGAAGCAGATGTAGCGGAGATAGATCATCTATTTCTGACATGACAGTCATAGGTTTGACTTCATCAGAATAGGGGATGGATCTGTTGAGAAGGTAGTAGGGTGTGATGTCATGGTATTTGGATGACATACACAAAGTAGGAAAAGAAACTCCTATACTACGATCGGTTATACTTTGGTCGTCACACAGTGGTTTCTCCACAAAGGAAGTGGATTTTATATCTGACATACTGGTTACTGGATCTATGGTTTTAGATCTAGATTTGGATGGTTTCCCAATCAGGGTACTTGACAGCATTCTAAGAGTATTTAGGATGGACGACTCCTGGCACGGTAGTGTACCTGCAGGTAATGGAGTCACCCTCTCCAAAGGTGTCTTACAGACTAAAGGGGAGAGGGACGTGCATGATTGGCAGATCACTTGCTTAGGCAATTGAGTCAATCATGAGATGTCAAGTACCACACCAGATGTTGTTCTTGCACTAGATGCAATAAGTTGACGTTAATCCAATCCTGGAGAAACAGTCGGAAGCAGTTTTAGAACATAAGTGGATGTTCTAGGGATATGATAACGACAGCCTCATTCAGGAGACAGTTATCATTCCAGGCTTCCAAGGTGACATGGACGACAAGGAGGTTGTCAGAGTTATAGTTTTCCTTCTGATGAGGGGCAGTATTTTGGACAGGCGGTCCAATGCAATACTGAGGGAGGTATGGCGCAGGATACTGATTAAGTTCAGTGGACGATACAGTCTAAGAAGTTTGGATTTGGAGTTCATTTATGAGCTATGTCCCATCAGACATCCAGACACATTCTAAGACAGGTATTGCTCATTTCGGGAGATGGTTTTCTCCGCGAACTTGAGATATAGAGAGACATAGAAAGAAACAACTAAGCGGATCCACTCACTAAGGCTATTCCTCGAACGCAATAGTTCCGCAAACGAGCTTTGTGAGACTGACTAGTAGAGGAGTTGGATGTTCGGTATCACACGGGCTGTGAGTATGCGACATCGCAATAATTAGCCTTGAGTGCAAGTGGGAGATTGTTGGAGATAGTGCCCTCAGAGTCAATTATTAGGTCACAGGTACGTGATTGTAATGATTGAGGGAGGACCTATCCCGGTAGGACAGTCTTACTCGAGATGATAGTATGCTATCTGGTTTACCTTTATCATCGTGTACTGCTTTAAGTGACCTGACATGTCGCTATTACACGTTGATAGAGCCCCTAGGATTCTTGCTTGACCACCAGCAGTATGAGGGCGATCATATAAGTGGGAGCTGGGGGTCTACAAGCTTATCCTTAAAAGGTCCCTAGTCGTGGGAGTTTCGAGACTGGGCATCGATACTCCATTAATAGACTAGTGTATACAGTCGAGACCCCGACGAGGGGCGGTGGCCGGTCTCACAAGCCACTGGTGTCAGTTGGATCACCTAAGATGTATACAGGTGCTCATTGGGTTATGAGTACACCGGACAGGACTCGCCGGGAACATGCTAGTTGGTCATATACCAGACGTCAGATGGCAGTTCCCTGGTGACATGTGTGCAGGTTAGTTCATCGACCTGGGGATCGTCATTTGTCTCGTGTGAGTTCCCACTGTACTTTGATTACTACCCTACCACGGCTCAAAGGAGTCGTGCAAACAGGTTTTAGTTGGGTACAGTCCCGAGCCACATGGAGGCAGTGAGCGTATCTTCAGGGGTTCGTCTCTCCCGGTATTGGGGGTGAGGTCGTCCTGTGTCTAGGAGAGCCATTACACAAAGTCCTTGGCCAAGGCAAGGAGATTTACTGGTAGGTATTCCAGTAGTATCTCAGGGTGTTCTGGGCTACACTCCGACACGACTTGTACCGCTTTTGGGGGTCTGACTTTTACCAACCCCCTAGGCCCGCCATGCGATACTCATAGACGAACGGACCGGACTGCACGGATATTGTCACTGACAGGCTCAGTAGGGTGTCAGGATGAGTTCGCTCATCGACGTCCTTTTTAGTCAATAGCTGGTGGCCCGTTACGTATTGGCTTATACCTCTGATGGGCTAGTGGTTAAATCCATAGCCATAGTATTGACGAGTCTTTAGAGTCCGCCACACTATCAGTTACTCAAGTTTCGGGCGAAACGCTGTAGAGGCCGTATGGAGATATGGCAGGGTCCGATCAGATACGTGCGGTATTGCACGGATCAGGATCGGACAGTTTGTACTAGTAGCCGTATAGGTATATGGCAGGGTTCGATCAGATACGTGCGGTATTGCACGGATCAGGATCGAACGGATATTACTAGCCGGCTTTGGTTTAAGCCGGTCCTAGTTTAGTACAGTGTAGATTTTGTCTCTTTGCATTTGTATCCGGACGGAATACAGATGCGGGTGTGTATGCACAGTATCGGGGTTTTCCTGTAATTTGTTACGGGACCAGTTTTCTGGAGTTGCCAGTTTGCATTCCGTCCCGGCCGGTTTTCCTTTGTTCTTTCCCGGCCGGACTTTTCCGATGGAGGGGGTTATTTGCAATTGTGCAAATAATCTTTGTGGAGGGGGTTTCTTGCAAAACTATTGATTATGATAGGTTTGAATCTTTCATCCTTGCTTGCTTTGACTTGTGATTTGAGTGGGCATGGTTTTAATAGTGTGATTGAAAGGGTATGGTTTGTTTTTAATGAAGCATGGTTCATGTCTTTGTTGTGGTCACCCATTGCTTTATGATACACTAACCTCCCTTCTTGCTTTTGTATCACACCCCCACCATTTCCAAAAAGATATGGCCGGCCACACATCTTAGAGGAAGAGAGAGAATTCATTTTTTGAGAAAAGATTGGTTCATATCTTTCTTACATGCTTGCAAAATTCTACACTTCATTTCCAAAGTCCATTCATGATCCCTCCATCATCCAAAGGCAACCAAACCCCAAAGAGACAAGTAGCCTCTACACTACACTTCCTACAGCAAATCTTGGACGCGTCGATTCGCCAGCTTCGCGCCCGAGTTGCCTCGGTATTGAGGTGGGAGCCCGTAAAAGCTACAGGCGATGTGGTGCCCTTTCCGACGAGGAGGAGACGGACGGAGATCCCGCGAGGAGATCGGAGTGGAGATGAAGACCGGAGGACTCGGATCAGTCGGTACATCTCTAACCCGTATTCTAGTTAGCTTAGACTTGTTAATGGTTACGATCCGGAGTTTAGTGCGCGGTGGTGCCGGTTTGCAAAGTCCACAAAAATTAAAGTTTATCACCGCTTCCGCATTCCGGCGTCGGATTGACGGCCGGGGCGCCGCCGTGCACTTACAGGACTTTCCAACAACCGCCGAGGAGGCTGTTTCGGCTTCACTTATGTTGTACTTTCAGCAGGCGGAGGAGACTTCTTCAATATAGTGGTTGGAGAGTGTTCCCACCAAAATTTTCGGCCAAGAGCTACTTGTTCCCTTTTTAAAAAGGGGGAGAGTCCTCAAAATTTGGGCTCACGTGTAAAATACGTGAGCGCTCGTATGCAAAGCGTATGAGCGTTGAATAAAACAATTAAGGGCCAAACAGGCATCACGTGTTAAACACGTGAGCGCTCAAATGCAAAGCATATGAGCATTGAGTAAAATAAACTTAAATGGCCAAACATCCCTTATGTGTAAAACACGTGAGTGCTCATATGCAAAGTATATAAGCGCTGAACATAAATCACCAATGGCCAAACATGTCTCACGTGTAAAACACGTGAGCGCTCATATGCAAAGCATATGAGCGTTGAATATAAACAGGCTAAACCAACAGCAGGGGTCACGTGTTAAACACATGAGTTCTCTTGCCTCTCACATGCAAAGCATGTGAGCGCCCCAATTTAAAATGCTCCTATCAAATTCTAGAATTAAATTCTATTTTGGGAAATATTTTCCTAATCTTTCTCAAACTAAAAAGATCTTCTCTGTTAAACAGAGGACCTTTGGATCAAAGATCCAACAGTGATCATCTGGTAGAATAAAGTTCTATCATAGAAAAATATACTCCAAATCTTGTTAAATCAACAAGATATTTATATGATCAGAATTCTATGTTAGAATAAAATTCTAATCATATTAAACTAATGAGATATCTATATGATAGAATTAAATTCTATATTAAGAAAATATATTTCTAATCTTGTTAAACTAAAAAGATAAGATAGAATAAAATTCTAATCTTGTCAAAACTAACAAGATATTCATAATCTTGTTAAACAAATAAGAAATCTTCTCTGTTAAATAGAGGGCCTTTGGATTAAAAATCCAACGGTGAATAAAATTCACCGATTGGTCTAAAAGATCATGAAACCAATCAAGATCTCTCAATGAGGGATTCCTTTAACAAATTGATTCTTTTTCTTCTCATATAAATAGGAGCAAGGGGAGGAGGAAAAAAGACATAGAGGGAGAGGGGAAGAAAAATAGAGAGAGAATTTAATTCTTTAAAGAAGAGGAACCCCTCCCAAAAGCTTCCACAAAAAGAGAATTTAATTCTCAAACCAAGAATTTAACTCTTCTCAAACAATTTAGTTCTTCCTCTGGTTAAGATCTGCAGAAGCAAATCTCCCCACAAGTTGAGAATTTAATTCTCATCGGGGAGATTCTGTCATGCAGATTCAAAACCCGGGGGAAAGAACTGAATTCTAAAGAGTTTAACTCTTACAAAACATGTGGGAATTTAATTTCTCGGAAACTAGGGTTTAACCCTTTAAAAAGAATTTAATCTCTACAAAGAACAAAAGGAGAACTTGATTCCTCAGAACCATAGAAGAACAGCCTGGTGATTCATTAGCGTTCAACGCTACACAATAAAAGCTCACGTGTTCCCACGTGAGCACCTTTGAGGAACAAAAAAGGAAAGACCGAGATCTAACCACGTGACCCCACGTGACCCCTGAAAAGTGCTCAGCACTATAAAAGAGAAAAGGGAACGAACCCTATTTTTTTTGGGGCGCCTCACGTGACCCCATGTGACCTTGAGAAGTGCTTAGCACTTATAAAAGAGAAAAGGGAATAAACCCTATTTTTGGGGCGCCTCATGTGATCCCACGTGACCCCCTAACAGTGCTCAGCACTAGAATAAGAGAATAAAAGAGGCAGCGCCCAACTCCAAGAGTCTCACGTGCCACACGTAAGCGCCCCAACTTTCAATGTTTAACACTGCTATGGCGCCTCACGTGCCACACGTGAGCGCCCCAACTTTCAAGGGTTAACACTGCTATGGCGCCTCACGTGCCACACGTGAGCATATCAGATCTCAGTGTTTAACACTGCCTTAGAATATCACGTGGGAGCACGTGGGCACTGAGCATACACTAGTGTTTAACATTATAAGAGGCCAACTTCAACCCCAGATTGGCTAAGTCTTTCCTGAGATTAAATCTCTAAATAAACCGAGCCTCCATGCTCATGACTGATGTTTCCTCAATTTTGAATTTGGTTCAAGGGTACATCTCTCCACACCTCTGATAAATGTCGTTGTAATTATTCAACGTCTTCAGAGAGGTGGTGGGTCTCGACAACCAACAAGCTGGACCGTAATGTCCTTAAACTAACTATGGACCATAATGTCCTTAAACTAAACCCTCACATCAAAAATGGTGATCTGCGGACCGTAATGTCCCTAAACTAAACTCTATAGACTATGATGTTTTTAAACTCCATGGACTATGATGTCCTTAAACTCTACGGACTATGATGTCCTTAAACCCAAAGGATCGTAACGTCCCTAAACTAAACTCTATGGACTATGATGTCCTTAAACTCCACGGACTATGATGTCCCTAAACCTAATGGACCGTAACGTCCTTAAACTAAATTGATAAGGGCCCAAATGCTTTTTCATTGGATCTAAATGATCCTAAAACCTTGTTAAGTAGATCTTAGTCTAAAATTAGACTAATGTATCCTTAACAAACATTTAAGTTGATCTTAATCTCAAGCGAGATTAACGAGCCTTAAATCCACCAAATCCAAATCTAAGAAAATACGGATTTGGACTAATCCCCGCCCTACGGGCGACAACATAAATTAGTCTCCGTATACAATCCACGGGCAACCAGAAAATAAAACAAACACACACGACACGAAGTGACCTTCTGGAGCAGGAGAAAGTGGTTATCGCGATGCGGTAACTTAATTAACTGCAGGGGTTTGCGCCTGCAGGGAAAATCATCCCCACAATCAAAAACCCCTCGCAAACGAGGGGGAATCTGACGGAGTCTGCTACAACGGCCGCATCCGTCCAAACCTCCGATACGCGGTGCCATAAATCAACTTGTCATCTTCGGAGAGGTGGATGGATAAATGCAAATAGCATCTGCCCCCAAATTCAGGCAAGACGACCTACGCGGTTTCGTCTCTGTTTTCGGCGGTAAACGGATTCTGGCACGCCCGGTGGGACCTTTTCCTCTTTCCACTCCACACTTCGTGTGTCGTGTTTTTCCACGATAAAATAATCGCGGTATATATGTTTGTGGTTGCCCTTGGGTGATGGGATACTGAAGCCAGTGTTTCGCCTCTATGAAGAATGGCGTTTGATTCTACCTTAGCAACTCAGGCTTTGTCATATCTGGTGGAGTTAAGTATGGGTCACTTGTAGTCTCAAATCTCTGCAATCCGACTCTTCAAGAAATCAATGGGCTTCGATTTAGGTCGATACTCCCACCTCCCACCTTTGGTGCCTCAATGCCGAGGGAGGAAGCCTAGAAGAAGTCTGTCTTCCACAGGCTGGCTCCCCAAGATGCAGCTTTGCCGACGGAATTTGTCCTCAAACAACCGGCATCTGCCAAGGACCAAGGTCGATGCAGGGGCAGAATATTCAAAATCTCAAAGGAAACATGGGGCAGGCTCAACAAAATCCTGAGGCTAATCAAATCCCGGCTGTAAGAAACGGTCAACGTCGATATCGGCATAATACAGAATGAGCTGGGGGCAGTTCTCCATATGGTCTTGTTTCAACCCCAGTGGTGAATGTTGTTGTTCCAACCGAGAACGGCTTCAAACTGTTGCGAAGGGTCAGACAAAATTCTCCCACCGCAATATTGAAGGAATCTCCGCAGCCCATGGAGATCCCACGAGAGCAGAAACCAGTTCGCTCCCTAAAACAACTTTCCTCATCTATATATAAGGTGTGGAAGCAGGTGAAGGGAACTCATCCTGAGACAGATCCTGATACAGCGGTTCCTCCCAAAACTAAAGCGGCTTTTCACAAAAAAGAGAGGCCCAATAAAACTCAAGTTCCCGAAGTAAACTCCAAAGGGCAAAACTCCAAACACCCCAAGCCTAGGGGCATGGTAGTTCATATAGTATATGTGGTGAATTCCAAAGACGAAGTTTGAGCTTCTACTAGTCACCGACCTCAAACTCGGTCCCTGACAAAAGTTCAACTGCAACGTGAGAAGCTGTAGGAGATGCTCGCTCAGGCGGCAGCAAACAGTAATCCATCGCCTAAGGAAAATCCCGAGGACGCACCCGAAAAAAGAATAGAGATGGAGTCGGATATTGATTTCCTAAAGCGTGCTCTGAAAAATGGAGATACATAAGAGGCGGAAATGTCCACTAAAATGAACCAGATGGTCCTTCTGATTCAAAATATGGCTGGGATGATGGTTCAATCGGAACCACTGACAAATGAACCGCCGGTAGTCGGTCTTAAAGATAAAGATGACATTTCAAATCCTCTGCAAATCTCATCAACGGCTGAGGAGGAAATGATTCCTAAAAGAAAAGCTGGCCACATATATCGCTCAACGAATCAAAACTCATTATACCAGTGAAGCATCAAATAAGCCAATCAAGACTGGTCGACCGTATCCGGCGTGCTATGATCAAATACAGTACTCGCCAGAATATATACTTCCGACTCTACATATACAAAGGAACCGGGAATCCTCACCAGCACATCATGCGATTTAAATCCATGTGCGGTAACACTGGAGAGAATGATATACTACTCCTCCGACAGTTCGTCAGCGGTCTAGTAGGCATCGCCTTCGTTTGGTATGCGAAACTCCCAAATGATTTCGTGAAGAGCTTTAACGAAATGGATACGCTCTTCTGTCAGGGATTCGCTAATAAGAACGAACATACTACCATGACGACGCTGGTCAACGAAAGGGTTAGACCGAATGAGACTTGGGTTCAATATATTACCCGATGGCGAAGTCTCTGGTCAAATACAAGCAACGCATCGATGAAGTTGCAGTCATAGGAATGCTCATAGCCACCCTTGACCCAAATTCAAAGGTGTCCTCGTATATGGCCCTTTTCAAGCCGACGACCTTCCAAGAACTCATGTATAAAATGGCTCGATTGGATCAATAGGTCAAGACTCTTTCTCATCCGATGATGACGAGTGAAAAGCGGAGGCAGGATGGCGTTTGTTGCCTATGCTCAACAAAAATAAGCGGCTCTGAAGCAACCTGTCGCCAAATTAGCGACGGTGTGGGTACTTGTTCCCCCCGAGATATATACATGGGGCATATTTCTCACTGACGGAAGAATCTCTATGTAGAATGGTCCTTTCTTCACAAATGACAGAAAGGATATTAAGGGTCCTACAAACAGGTCCTACAATCTAGTGGAATACCCTGCTAAAAAAAAGACGGTATGTCCACAAGCAAAATGGGCATGGATGAAAACCCGAAAGGGCGCCGTGAGTAAAAACAGCGGGACTGCCGGCGAGCTTTTGAAAACCCGGAAGGGCGCAATCTCGTAAAAAAAAGGTATGTCCGCAAGCAAGACGGGCACGGATGAAAACCCGAAAGAGCGCCGTGAGTAAATGTAGGGTTCCTAGGCACACTAATGAGGTCTCACAAGGCATCAACCATGCCAATTTCAAATTTTACAAGTGCCGAGAAACCCTAATACGGATTCGTTGACTAGAGTTTAGGCGAAAAGTGAAACTAGTTAACATATTAACTAATAGTAAGAAGCTACAACCTTTGTAGATCCGGTTATCCACTTCCTTAGCTCCGCGTAGACGTCCCCTCGCTGTCCATCTCGAATCCCGGACTCTTGCATCGGCTTCATCGGAGAAATGGGCGGGCTAGGTCGTCGGCTTCGATGCCGAAGATGATCTACGTCGAGGCAACACAAGATCAAGCTCCAACTTCACCAAGTCGTAAAACTTGTGAAGAAAACACCCTATACTACTTGGCAAGAGGTAGAGGGTGAAGAAATAGGAGGTGGGTTCACTTTAGAATTGGATTTCTCACTCTTTTACTCAAGATACCATTAAAGCTAGTAAGCTTTCTTCTTGAAGATGAAGAAGAAGAAGAAGATAGAATATGATAAGTATCCCATTAAATAGAAATATAAAATGAATACTTATCATCTTCTAACTATGGTTATGTGTAGAGATTAGACCATGGTTATTTGGAATGGTTAGGGTTAAGTATGAAGACAAAATGGTCACATTAGTCAAACCTTCATGAAGCTTCAACAAGCTTCATGTTAGAATGAAACCATTTTGTTTTCTTTTATTTATTTCTCAAAAAAGGAATGGATAAATAAATAAGTGAATAAATCAAAACCCTAACCATTATCATAACCATGGTATAAGTCTTAACACAAAGCCAAAATACATGCATCATCAAACATGATACAATCATGTGCACAAAAGTATATCACATATACAACTTGTGAACAACAAGTGAGAAAATCCTTTTAAAGTGAACCAATACTAGTTAATGCAAAGTAATATATCAAATATATATAATTATACATTAAATCATTAAATCAACACTTGATTCAATGATCCGGTCATGTCGCACATAACCGACTAGTATCCAATGTATCGACTTATCGAATCAAGCTACGATTCGATAACTAGGTTATATCGCATATAACCAATCGAAACATTCATCGTGAGAATGAAATACGGTATCACATACACGCATCATTCTCGGTCCCGCACATATCTCATATGCGCCCCTATTTCGTTTCGCTTGAGCCAGGAAACCTCTGTGTAGGACCCTAAAGACTCGTCAATACGCCGGCAGCAGATGATGATCATATCAAGCATCCACAAGCCGTAAGCGGTCTGCTAAACGTAACGGCCACCCGGGTATTGAGCGATCAGAAGATCGACGAGCAAGCCCGCTCACACTCCTGTGAATCCAACCAGTAACACTTACCGTACAGTCCGGTCTGTTCGTCTGATATGTCGCATATCAAGTCTAGGGGTGGTAAACGTCAGACCCCAATAACCGATAAGTCGTGCCGATGTGAGGCTCATAACGGGTCGAGAAACTACTGGTAACACTTACCAGCAAATCTCTGATCAGCCCTGGCCAGGGACTTCCCTGTTACGGCTAATCGAGCACAGCGCAACATCAACCCCCAATACCGGGAAAGACGAAACCCTTCCTATCGCTCATTGCCTCCATGTGACTCAGGACTGTACCTAAAAACCACCATTTTGCATGCCCTCATGGACGTGGTAAGGTGGAGATCAAAGCACAGTGGGAATCACACAAGACTCTATGACGATCTCGGGTCTACAGACTAACCTGTACAAGTGTCACCTGAGAACTGCCATCTGACGTGAGGTATAATACCATCTGGGAGTTCTCGGCGAGTCCGTCCAGTGTACCCAGTCTCCACTGAGCACCCGTATACCATCTCTGATGTCAAACACCAATGGATATGGGATCATCCATCGCCCATCTCATGGGTCGAGAAGCGTATACGCTAGTCTACACTGGTATATTGATGCCCCGTCTCGATATACCCACGACTAGGGACCTTGAAGGATGTACCTATGGACTACCATGTCCCCACTAGTATGATCTGCATCATAGTCCAGGTAGTCAAGTACACATCCTAAGGGCTTTACCAACATGTAACTATAAGACAGTTTAAAGAGACAAGTGTACATGTTAAGATAAAAAGCAACCAGATAGCATACTATCATATCGAGCAAGAAAGTCATCTCTATATATGTCCAAGCATCCAATATAATATACATCATCTGTACAATACTGGCCTCTAGGGCATACATACAACTAACAATCTCCCACTTGCACTAGGGCCAGCTGCTGTAGTATCGCATACCGAGCATCCCGAAGAGTCTCTCAAACTGTATCTGGGGAATGGCCTTCGTGAGTGGATCCACCGTGTTGTTCTTCGTGTCAACCCTCCTGACCTCGATCTCCCGGCGATCAACTATCTCCCGGATCAGGTGATACCGCCTCAGAATATGCCTGGATCGCTGATGGGACCTGGGTTCCTTGGCCAAAGCCACCGCTCCATTGTTATCACAATACAAAGGTATTGGATGCTCAATGGATGGAACCTCACCAAGTTCAGAAATGAACTTCTTGATCCAGACAGCCTATTTAGCAGCATCGTTGGCAGCGATGTATTCAGCCTCCATCGTCGAGTCTGCCACGGTTTCCTGCTTGGAACTCTTCCAGCTAACCGCCCCTCCATAAAGGGTAAAGACAAATCCCGACTGCGACTTAGAGTCGTCCTTATCACTCTGGAAGCTCGAATCGGTAAAGGACTCCACTTGGAGTTCTCCGTTACCATACACCAAGAGCATCTCTTTAGTCCTTCGCAAGTACTTGAGAATGCTCTTCATAGCTGTCCAGTGACTCTCTCTAGGATCAGCTTGATACCTGCTCACTACACTTAGTGAGTATCCTACATCAGGTTTGGTACATAGTATCGCGTACATGATAGAGCCTACAGCCGAAGCATAGGGTATCCCTTGCATGTGAGCTCTCTCCAAATCAGTCTTGGGAGACATCTCTTTGGAGAGAGTGACTCCAGAGATCGTGGGTAAGTTCCCACGCTTGGATTCTTCCATACTAAACCTCTTTAGTATGGTGTCAATGTACCTGGATTGGGACAATCCCAATATCCGTTTGGATCTATTCCTATAGATCCTAATTCCCAATATGCAGGAGGCATCACCAAGATCTTTCATTGAGAATCTTTGTGATAAGAAGAGCTTGACCGATTGCAGCATAGGAATATCATTTCCTATCAAGAGTATGTCGTCCACGTACAATACAAGGAATACAACCTTACTCTCTGCTACCTTCTTGTAGATACAAGGTTCATCTACATTCTTGACGAAATCAAACTCTTTGATAACGACGTCAAAGCAGATGTTCCAACTTCGCGATGCTTGCTTTAATCCATAAATGGATTTAAGCAGCTTGCACACCTTCCCGCTGCTCCCACTGTCTACGAAGCCCTCTGGCTGAGTCATGTACACGCACTCTTCTAAATCACCGTTTAGAAAGGCGGTCTTAACATCCATTTGCCAGATTTCGTAGTCATGATATGCAGCGATGGCAAGCATGATCCGGATGGATTTAAGCATAGCCACTGGAGAAAAGGTTTCGTCATAGTCCACACCTGGTCTTTGACGAAAACCCTTTGCTACAAGTCTAGCTTTGAAAGTCTCCACTTTCCCATCTACACCAAGTTTTTTCTTGAAGATCCACTTGCTCCCAATGGGTTTTACCCCTTCAGGAGCAACTTCCAAAGCCCATACTTTGTTGGTGTACATGGATTCCATCTCGGACCGCATAGCATCCAGCCATTTCACTGAGTCCCTACTCGTGATGGCCTGCTCGAAGCTAGTTGGGTCATCATCCTCCATGATGCAATCCTCGCTCCCACCATCCATGAGAAAACCGTAGTATCTCTCAGGTGGGCGAGGAACCCTACTAGATCGGCGGAGAGGCTGAGGTTCGTCGGGAGCTTCTGAATCCTCTGGTTCCACTAAATCTTCAGTTTGAGTTTGTGTAGCCGGAATTTCTTCCAGTTCTACCTTATCCCCACTAATTTCTTTTGCAAGAAATTCCTTTTCCAAAAAGGTGGCATGTTGAGAAACAAACACTTTTTGTTCCTCTGTATGGTAGAAAAGATATCCATGTGAATGTTTGGGATATCCCACAAACTTGCATAGAACTGACCGTGCCTCGAGTTTATCCGGATTTTGCCTTTTGACATAGGCCGGGCAACCCCATATCTTAACTCGTTTAAGACATAGTCTCTTCCCACTCCATATCTCATATGGTGTGGTAGGTACAGATTTAGTTGGAACTTGATTCAATAGGTATGCTGCTGTTTCCAGCGCATATCCCCAGAAGGAAATAGGTAACTCAGCTGTGCTCATTGTAGAGCGCACCATATCTAATAGGGTGCGGTTCCTCCGTTCTGATACACCGTTGTGCTGTGGTGTATATGGAGGTGTCAGCTGAGAGAGAATCCCATTCTCTTTTAGGAAGTCCAGGAATTCATTGCTCAAGTATTCACCTCCTCGATCAGACCGAAGGATTTTAATACTTTTTCCAGTTTGGTTTTCAACTTCTTGTTTATATTCTCTAAATTTCTCAAAAGCTTCTGATTTGTGTTTCATCAGGAACACATATCCGAATCTAGAGAGATCGTCAGTGAATGTAATGAAGTATGAAGAACCATCCCTGGCATGTGTAGACATGGGACCGCATACATCACTATGTATTAGTTCTAAGAGTTCGGTAACTCTTTCTCCGTGTCCTGTAAACGGAGTTTTGGTCATCTTGCCTTTGAGACATGACTGGCAAGTGTCATAAGATGAAAATTCAAACGGATTTAAATACCCATCCTTATGCAACTTAGCAAGTCATGTCGCATTGATGTGACCCAGTCTACAATGCCACAAGAAGGATTCGTTCAGTTCAGAACTCTTCCTCTTGTGTGTGTTTGTTATGCTCAGAACTGTTGATTGATTTAGAACATAAATGCCATTGCACAACGTGCCTGATCCAACCAACTTTTGGTTACGGAAAATGTTCATAACATTGTCCTGTAATACAAAATTATATCCCTCTTTACTCAACAAAGAAACCGATATAATGTTGCATATCAGGTTCGGCATGTAATAGCATTCGTTCAGAATCAATGTATTACCAGTTGGTAATACAAGGTGATATTCCCCGACAGTCTTAGCTGCAACAATTGCACCATTTCCAACTCTAATGTCTTTATCACCTTCTCCAAGTTCTCTACCTTTTCTAAGCCCATGTAACTGATTACATATATGGGATCCTGACCCGGTATCTAATACCCAGGACGTAGAGCAAATGGAGAAACAGTTCTCTGTAACGAACACACCCGAAGAAAATGCATCAACATGTACTTTTTTCATTCGGGTGGCATGGGAATCCTGGTATTCCCCTATATCCTGTTCAGTCTTATAACTCTTATAAGAAAGAACGGAACCAACGTTCCCCAGCACAGTAAAACATGCGGGTTCAGTCAATACATCCATATTATTATCTTTATTAGGGCATGACATGGTCGCTACCTGGAGAGAGAGAGAAGAAAACACTTTAGCGTATGCTCTTGCAAGATCAGATTGGTTATTATCTTATCTAATCAGGATGGCTCCCACTGCTTTTTATCAAATCTTCCTTCAAACCCTAAAAGGAAAGACTAGCCGGGATTAATTACACACTACAAGTTCGCCAATCTTTCAGCCAGGCCAGTGTCGGTACTTTGAGGGAGGTCCCCCGTGCTTTCGCACGAACCTAATTAATGTAAATCTCGTTTTCCCAGAGGCGTAACCTCGTTAACACCTTTCTAGACACCTACTTGATCGGCTAATTATAATGTGTAAAACTCTCCCAGGAGTAACAATTACTCGCAGTGGGTATCGGGATCCAACTATCTCATAGAAGGTATGCAATCTCATTGCAAATTTCAACACTTAAAATTCCCGATAATATTTTGCCCCTAGCGTCCTATGACCTTGACAAAGGCCAACAAATCATGGGATGCTAGTCAAGTTCAACCCGTCATTTCTTGATTGAATCAAATCCACCCGCACGACCCTTAACAAAGGCTAACAAGGTCGTACGACTACCCTGAAACAATCTGCATCATATGCACAAACAGATAAGCACTATTCAGCTACCGCACACTACGCCTTGACAAAGGCCAACAAACGCAGCACGAATACTAAACAGTTCTTATCTGAAATGACGGAGGGCCACGACAGGTTTTTCTGAAAACCTATTGCGTAATGAACTTGATATCGTTGTAGAATCGAATGAAGTTTTGAAATGGAGTGATTTTGATGCTTTTCTAGTTTTGCTAAAGGGGTCACTCCCGGTGAAGGGATCGTCGGCCCTTTCCTCGTCGAATGAGGTGCGGGATATATCATATATATCGCTGTGCAAAGCAAAACTCCAAAAACAATCAAAAGCAAACCGAGTGTGTAGCATCTGCCAGTTATTGTTAAAGGGGTCACTCCCGGTGAAGGGATCTCGGCCCTTTCCTCATCGAATAAGGTGCAGGGTATATCATATATACCACTATACAAAGCAAAACTGTAGCTACCCTTTTTATTTAAAATTTGATTCTGCAACATCTTTTAGATTTCTTTTCTTTCATTAATCACATTAATGAAGTCCCATCATTTAAGTCACCTAAGCATCAAAGATAAATATGACGTACGCTTATGCCATCCGCATTTGCCTCGATGTCCCCTCGTGCACCGTTAGGTTAGGTAACTAACGATAGAGCAGGGCAGGGCTAGTGCGGGTGCAAAACATAAGTAACGTCTATATCATATATACTATATACTATATCCATCAGAACATATCAAATGATCACATCACAGATATCGCAGCAGAAAATATCATATGAAATATTGGATATACTAGGACGTCCGTGTTTTTAATACGAGCCAGTATAAAACACGGATTCCACGGTCGTGATGAATAGCCAATCCCACACCCCTAGACCCCTACGAGAGCGGCAAGAAACCCTACCAATTCTAGGGTTAGGAGACCCGGACTCGACTCCTCGAGATGGTCTCCCTCTGGACCCTAGAACCCGGTTACTTGTGCTCCCCTCCTTGGGTCTATCCTAATGCGGAAAAGTAAATAATATACAAAAGGTGACAACTTCCGCAACCTGGAAGTGCCCCAAAAAAAATAAATATTATATACAAGTTTTTACATGAATGAAAATGAAAAACACTCATCTCACATAAAAAAACCCCGGCTATTCAAACACGACGATCCAATATAACATATCCAGCAACACATAACATCACATGTCATCAACGTAAGTAAATATGCGCATCCCAATTGTCGTTGGCATATAGCAACGAAATTGGCGATATCACATATTACACTTACGGTCATAGAAAAGAAAGTGTAAAACTACAACAGTTGGAATCCGCAACCTCTTTAGACATCGCATGCCTAATCAAATGAAATACTTAGACATCACATGCCTAACAATTATAAACCCCGCATTTTAGTCCCATTATCGAAAACTCTTTTCAATATCAAGTGAGACTAAACCGCTAGATTTATAACATTCATCCAGTTATCTCATAACTGTTTGTGAATTCCAATTATTGTATCCCATTCCGGATAAGATAGAAAATGTTAAACTTTCCGATCGAACAATCGAACACCCAAGTTTTCCCGAAACCGTTCAACACATGAAATAAGTTCAAAGATATTCATTTCATGCCTCAGTACCAACGGTCCAGCCGTAGAAGGGTCAAGCCAACGCCTCATATGTGGCACGCCGTACTGCCCCAAACCCTAAGGTTCAAAGGGCAGTTCAAGACGGTCACATAATCGAGTTAAGGTTTGTTGTCTTCTAGAGGGACCATCGCGTTACTTGCACTACTCAGAATGTCCTTAAACCACAGAAAAATCCAACACTTGGAAATTTTCCGGCAGGGGAAAAGGTGGGTATTTATATCCGGTCGAACTTTTTAACATATTCAATAATTATCCAGAAAACAGATAGACAAGATTAGACAATCTGATCGAATCTACGAACTCCCAATACAACCCAGAATATTCAACTCTTGAATAAATATTAAAAATTCACAGAAAATACAGCAAACAAAATAAGACATTACTGTGCAAACATTGTATCAAGAGGAGATATTTTGGCCGCGGAACCGCCGCAGAAGCCATGCTTCTGCCGCGGTTCCGCCGCGCTTTTATCATATCATGAGGTGATTTTTGCACCGTAATTCTTAGAATTCCCTGCTGAATTTTTTAAGCATTTTTAATCTGGAAAAAACCCAGTTTTTGAAAAAAGTCAAGAGAGCATGAAAAGTTTGGGGTTTCGGGTTCGATCGGGTTTCTAACATCGTCTAAGCATCGCCTAAGGCTCTAGCTAGGCTCTGATACCACTGTAGGGTTCCTAGGCACACTAATGAGGTCTCACAAGGCATCAACCATGCCAATTTCAAATTTTACAAGTGCCGAGAAACCCTAATACGGATTCGTTGACTAGAGTTTAGGCGAAAAGTGAAACTAGTTAACATATTAACTAATAGTAAGAAGCTACAACCTTTGTAGATCTGGTTATCCACTTCCTTAGCTCCGCGTAGACGTCCCCTCGCTGTCCATCTCGAATCCCGGACTCTTGCATCGGCTTCATCGGAGAAATGGGCGGGCTAGGTCGTCGGCTTTGATGCCGAAGATGATCTACGTCGAGGCAACACAAGATCAAGCTCCAACTTCACCAAGTCATGAAACTTGTGAAGAAAACACCCTATACTACTTGGCAAGAGGTAGAGGGTGAAGAAATAGGAGGTGGGTTCACTTTAGAATTGGATTTCTCACTCTTTTACTCAAGATACCATTAAAGCTAGTAAGCTTTCTTCTTGAAGATGAAGAAGAAGAAGAAGATAGAATATAATAAGTATCCCATTAAATAGAAATATAAAATGAATACTTATCATCTTCTAACTATGGTTATGTGTAGAGATTAGACCATGGTTATTTGGAATGGTTAGGGTTAAGTATGAAGACAAAATGGTCACATTAGTCAAACCTTCATGAAGCTTCAACAAGCTTCATGTTAGAATGAAACCATTTTGTTTTCTTTTATTTATTTCTCAAAAAAGGAATGGATAAATAAATAAGTGAATAAATCAAAACCCTAACCATTATCATAACCATGGTATAAGTCTTAACACAAAGCCAAAATACATGCATCATCAAACATGATACAATCATGTGCACAAAAGTATATCACATATACAACTTGTGAACAACAAGTGAGAAAATCCTTTTAAAGTGAACCAATACTAGTTAATGCAAAGTAATATATCAAATATATATAATTATACATTAAATCATTAAATCAACACTTGATTCAATGATCCGGTCATGTCGCACATAACCGACTAGTATCCAATGTATCGACTTATCGAATCAAGCTACGATTCGATAACTAGGTTATATCGCATATAACCAATCGAAACATTCATCGCAAGAATGAAATACGGTATCACATACACGCATCATTCTCGGTCCCGCACATATCTCATATGCGCCCCTATTTCGTTTCGCTTGAGCCAGGAAACCTCTGTGTAGGACCCTAAAGACTCGTCAATACGCCGGCAGCAGATAATGATCATATCAAGCATCCACAAGCCGCAAGCGGTCTGCTAAACGTAACGGCCACCCGGGTATTGAGCGATCAGAAGATCGACGAGCAAGCCCGCTCACACTCCTGTGAATCCAACTAGTAACACTTACCGTACAGTCCGGTCTGTTCGTCTGATATGTCGTATATCAAGTCTAGGGGTGGTAAACGTCAGACCCCAATAACCGATAAGTCGTGCCGATGTGAGGCTCATAACGGGTCGAGAAACTACTGGTAACACTTACCAGCAAATCTCTGATCAGCCCTGGCCAGGGACTTCCCTGTTACGGCCAATCGAGCACAGCGCAACATCAACCCCCAATACCGGGAGAGACGAAACCCCTCCTATCGCTCATTGCTTCCATGTGACTCGGGACTGTACCCAAAAACCACCGTTTTGCACGCCCTCATGGACGTGGTAAGGTGGAGATCAAAGCACAGTGGGAATCACACAAGACTCTATGACGATCTCGGGTCTACAGACTAACCTGTACAAGTGTCACCTGAGAACTGCCATCTGACGTGAGGTATAATACCATCTGGGAGTTCTCGGCGAGTCCGTCCAGTGTACCCAGTCTCCACTGAGCACCCGTATACCATCTCTGATGTCAAACACCAATGGATATGGGATCATCCATCGCCCATCTCATGGGTCGAGAAGCGTATACGCTAGTCTACACTGGTATATCGATGCCCCGTCTCGATATACCCACGACTAGGGACCTTGAAGGATGTACCTATGGACTACCATGTCCCCACTAGTATGATCTGCATCATAGTCCAGGTAGTCAAGTACACATCCTAAGGGCTTTACCAACATGTAACTATAAGACAGTTTAAAGAGACAAGTGTACATGTTAAGATAAAGAGCAACCAGATAGCGTACTATCATATCGAGCAAGAAAGTCATCTCTATATATGTCCAAGCGTCCAATATAATATACATCATCTGTACAATACTGGCCTCTAGGGCATACATACAACTAAAAGTAAAAACAACAGAACTGCCGGTGAGCTTG
Source organism: Agapanthus africanus (assembly GCA_030015575.1). Taxonomy (NCBI): domain Eukaryota; kingdom Viridiplantae; phylum Streptophyta; class Magnoliopsida; order Asparagales; family Amaryllidaceae; genus Agapanthus; species Agapanthus africanus. The sequence continues at coordinate 628,599,095 of CM057337.1, read as the reverse complement.
TGAAAACCCGGAAGGGCGCAACCTCGTTAAAATAAATACACTTACGAGATCCTTAGAACTCGTGAGAAGAATCCCCCCTGTGAGACCCTCACGGCTCATAGGATTCAAAAGCCTTAGGTTACAGGGATCTAGACCTGTTCTTAAGCCGTCATATCTCTCAAATTGCCCTACAAGCGGTCCATATTGACCCTTGTATACAATCTATGGGCATGAATAAATATTTCTTTTCCAAGTTCTACAAATGGCAAGAAATGTCCTCATATGGCGAATAACACTTGTAGGTCCTCTCGACTTATAATGAGAAAACACTCTTGGAAGATCCTTACGACTTACAAGAGAATACATCACTTAGGAATCCCCACGATTCTTAAGGAGAAAATACGCCTACGAGATCCTCACGACTCGTAGGGAGAAAACCCTTTATGAAACCCTTACGGCTCATAAAGTTAAAAGTCTTAGTCGACAGAGCCCTAACCCTGTCTACTAAGCCACCTTTGTCCGAATCGACAGGGGCAAATGATGATTCGGTCCTGGCACTATTCCAGTTGTAGCGATGCTAATGCTTAAATCAGTATCAAATTCCGAGTCCTCTCAAGGCAAATGATGAGTCGCTCCTGACGATATCCCAGTTGTAGTGATACAGATGCCTAAACAGGTGTCAAACTCCAAGTCAACCTCTCCGGCAAGTGCCGTCCCTACAGGCATCTAATGAAGAAGGGGACCCCATTCGTTAGGGATCGCAAATGCCAAAGTGCACTGGACGAGATCAAGCAATACCTGCAAAATCCGCCGGTACTGACCGCTCCGGTCAAGGGAAAGCCTCTCATCCTGTACACAACCGCCCTTGAAGGTTCGTTAGGCGAGTTATGGGCACAGGAGAATGACCAAAGGAAAGAGAGAGCCCTCTACTATTTGAGTCGAGTTCTACTGGGGGCAGAAAACAACTACTCCCCTATCGAAAAACACTGCCTGGCGTTAATCTTCGCTATAACGAAGCTTCGGCATTATGCTTTGCCGCATGAGGTTCATCTCATATCGAAAGTGGATCCTCTCAAATATTTGGTGCCAAGAGCCATACTAACGGGACGGCTCGCTAAATGGGCCCTACTCTTAATGAAATTCTCGATAACATACCGACCTCTCAAGGCAGTGAAAGGCCAGGCCATCGCCGACTTCCTCATTGATCATCCGATACCTGCCGATTCACCCCTAAATTGCGAATTGCCAGACGAGCACACGTTTGACACGATCGACGAGTAGAGAGGAGGGAGTGATACCTGATGGGAACTCTACTTCGATGGGGCATCTTCCATGAAGAAGCGAAAGCACAGCTCCCCCATAATCAAATCTGGGGTAGGCCTCATCTTCGTAAGTCCACAAGGAGGGATAATGCGTTTTGCCTTTTCCTTAACAGAGCTGAGGACAAACAACGAAGCGGAATATGAAACCTTGATAGCAGGTCTTGAGATCGCTGTCGACATGGGAATCGAAAACCTCCTCATATACGGAGACTTGCAGCTGGTCGTTAGTCAAGTAATGACTATCAAACGTGCAAACTAGAGTTGGTAAAGTACGGAGAGAGAGTGCAACAGTTACTAACTCAAATTCCCTCCTACGTCCTAGAAAGCATACCGCGTGCGGAAAATAGTAAGGCGGATGCATTAGCCAAACTCACTAAAGAACCGGCTGACGAAAATCTCGATGACGTAAGGATCATTGTACAAAGCCGTCGGGTTCTTGCACCAGTGGAAATATCTCCGGAGTCGTCTGAAAAAAAGGAAGCGTCCGAGGAAACAGCCCTGCAAATTGAAGATCAAGAAAGAGCTAAGGATTGGAGAGAAGTCTTTATAGACTACTTCAAATCCCATCAAATGCCGGAAGATGCATCCTGAAGACATCAGCTCATGAAACGAGCTCTGTCTTTCGCCTTCGTCAATGATACCCTATATAAGAGATCCTTCGACTCTCTGTGGCTGAGATGCCTGGGACCGGAAGAAGTGAGGAGAGTCGTCCAAGAAACTCACGACGGACTCTGCGGTTCTCATCAAGCCGAACAAAAAATGAAGCTGAAGATAAAAAAGATGGGCTACTATTGGCCCACGATAATTCAGGACCGTCTCGAATACGCGAAATAGTGCCACTCGTGCCAAATTCATGGAGACTTCATCCACCAGCTACATCCAACAGTGGCTAGCTGGCCGTTCGAAATGTAGGGAACCGACATAATTTGGCCATTGAACCAGCGTCAACCAGAGGATATCGGTTCATTTTGGCGACAACTGATTATTTCTCTAAGTGGGCAGAAGCAGTACCGCTAAGAGAAGTGAAGACGGAGAATATCCTCCATTTCTTCAAGACACACGCCATCTATCGGTTCGGCACTCCGCGACAGATTATCTCCGATAACGGGCCAGCCTATAGAAGTCACAAAATCAGCCGCTTCGCACAGCAGTATAATATAAACTGGAGATACTCTTCGGTCTATAATACCCGAGCTAACGGTCTAGCTGAGATTTTCAACAAAACCTTGATAAAGATCATAAAGAAGACGATGTCCAAAAATAAAAAAAGGACTGGCACGAGAGACTGCATGAAGCTCTCTGGGCGTATCGGACAACGTTCAAGATGGCCACGAACACAACGCCATTTGCGTTGGTATTCGGCACAGAAGCGGTACTCCCCCTCGAGATAGAGCTACCCTCTCTACGAGTGACGGTTCATTACGAGCTAACAGACGAAGAAAATACCCATCTTCGACTTGAGGAGCTCGATGCCGTTGATGAAACTCGTCTCATGGCGCAGCAAAACTTAGAGGCTTACAAAGCAAGGATGGCACGCTCATACGAAAGACTAACTAGGCCGAGAACATTCCGCCATGGAGAACTCGTGCTAGTTGTCAAAAGACCTATGATCCCCAATCGTGCTAAACGGGGGAAATTCGAGACGAACTATGAAGGCCCGTACATCATAGACAAGGTCTACCAAGGTGGGGCCTATTGTCATGACCCGAAATTGGCACGTGACGGCCCTAATACTACGCAACGCTTGAAGACGTAACGCAGTAAAAGAAAGCCAAAAACCCAGAAATCTAAACCAAAAAAAAGACAAGAAAAGATAATAGCAGTTTTGAAACATTTGAAATCACAACCTATATTCTTTAAAAGTCCAACTTTCTTTCTTTAAAATTTTGGCAACACTCCCTTTGTAAAAACTAGCCCAAAGATGGGTACAACAGAAATATAATAAAGCATCCCCAAACGGGAGCAAAAACACGCCCAAAGGCAGAAAACAATCATCATCACAAATATACGACGCCGTAGCGAAGAAATAAAGACAAAAGAAAGGAAACTGTATAAAAGACAACAAATCCACAAATAATATACAATATCGTCCTCACCAAGTCTCTAAGTCAACAATATTATAGTAGATGGAGAGTACAAAGATACAACAAAATACAATACAAAATACAGATAACCACCAAAACCTACCTAAGCAAAACAGCACACTTTGAGCCGATGCGGTATCTGTAGCAAAAGATGATAGATGAATAGCCTGCCTCGACTACTCTGGGGAAACACCCTGCAAAACAACTGTGGCACAACGGGGGTGAGTTGCCAACTCGTGAATAGAAGATAACATATGCAGGTAATCGCAGGTATGTGTAGGGTTCCTAGGCACCCTAATGAGGTCTCACAAGGCATCAACCATGCCAATTTCAAATTTAAACGGTGCCGAGAAACCCTAGAACGGATCGTTGGCTAGAAAACTAGGCGAAAAGAAAACTAGTTAACACTTAACTATAAGAATACGGAAATACAACCTTTGTAGATCCGGTGCTCCACCTCCACGGCTCCGCAATGAAGTCCTCTCCGCTGTCCAAATCGAACTATGACTCTCACGGTGGTTTCATCGGAGAAAAGACCGGGCTAGGTCGTCGACAACGTGCCGAAGATGATCTACGTCGAAGCATCACTAGATCAAGCTCCACCTTCACCAAGCCATGAAAACTTGTGAAGGAAACACACTCTACTACTTGGCAAGAGGTAGAGGATGAAAAAATAGGAAGTGGGTAGACTTTAGAATTGGATTTCTCACTCATTTCATCAATCCACCATTGATGTAGTCAAGCTTTTCTTCTTAAGTTCAAGGAAGAAGAAGAAGAATGTTATGATGAGTTGATTTTCAAATGAAAAGAATAATCAATTCTTATCATAATAGAACCATGGTTAGGTGTAGAGAGTGAATCATGGTTTAGTGGAATGGTTAGGTTTAAGCATGAGACAAAAATGGTTACTTTATCAAAGCTTCAAGAAGCTTCAAGTGCAAACAAATAAAAGCCACCATTTCTTCTCATTTCTTTTCCTTTTTCCAAAAAAGAAAAAGATTAATAAATGAATAAATAGATATGAAAATGAAAACCCTAACCATTACATAACCATGGTTTAAACTTTACACAAAACACAAGTTAGCATGCATCATCAAACATGATACATACAAGTGCACAAAAATATATCACATATACAATGTGCACAATCCAAGTGAGAAAATCCATTTAAAGTAAACCAATACTAGTTAATGTAAAGTGATATATCAAATATATAATTATACATTAAATCATTAAATCAACACTTGATTTAACGATCCGGTCATATCGCATATAACCGACTAATATCCAATGTATCGATTTATCGAATCAATCCTTGATTCGATAACTAGGTTATATCGCATACAACCATTCGACACATTCATCGCGAGAATAGAATACGGTATCACATACACGCATTATTCTCGGTCCCGCACATATCTCATATGCGCTCCTATTTCGTTTCGCTTGAGCCAGGAAACCTCTGTGTAGGACTCTAAAGACTCGTCAATACGCCGGCAGCAGGTGATGATCATATCAAACACCCACAAGCCGCAAGCGGTCTGCTAAACGTAACGGCCACCCGGGTATTGAGCGATCAGAAGATCGACGAGCAAGCCCGCTCACACTCCAGTGAATCCTGTAAGGTTAGTATAGCACCCTATGAAGAGTTTTGAAGCATCACATGACCCAAAGTTTTAATTTTTAAGGTGCTAAACTAACATGCAAAGGATAGATCCTAGAAAATTAGGGTTTACTAAACTTAAAGCTAACAAAAGTTAGGGTTTGAAGGCTACAACCTTTGTAGCTCCCGTTTTTGCTTCGCTCCTTAGGCTCTTTAGTGTTGAAACGAGGTCCTCTTGAACTCCCCTTGTGTCCACGATGATCCACCGCGGAGATATCCGTCCAAGCTCGCTACTTCGTCAAACCGAAGATAACACTCTAAACGAAACGGCTAAGCTTGTGTAGAATGTTGTTGTGGCTTTGGATCTCACTTCAAAAACCTTTCTTTGATTGTGTTTTTCTCACTAAAAAAAACTAGAGAGGAGAAGATGAAGAAGGATGAAAATGGTGGCTTTTTTTCTTCAAGAGATAAAAAGATAACCATAAGGTTAACTTGCAAATGAAAATAAATATCACTATATATATTTATTCTTTCTTGACTCCAACCATGATTAAATGATGGATGATTAATTTAACTTGGGTTTAGAATGATAAAGGAAAAGATAACCATGGTTTAGTGGTGCGTGAGAATGGTTAGGTTAAAAGAAGCATGTAGAAACTAGCATAATTATCCTTTCCTTTTCATTTTCTTTTTAAAACCAAAATCAAATAATTATCCATTGTTTAATCTATGGTGTGAAGCTTATATTGCCACCATTTCCATATATAATCAACCATGATAGTTTGATGTATGTATGTGTACATGTATGCACATCATCATGTGCATGAAACTAGAAAAGAAAAATAGAAACACATGCATGCATGCATACATCCATCAAACCCTAGAAAGGCTTTGAGTGAGAAAACTAATGGTTAAATGATAAATCAACACTTGATTTATCAATCCGGTCATATCTAATATGACCCCACCAAAAGCAGTTCACCCGATCAATGTTCGGTATCATATACGCACATTTCAATCGGGTGCATGCGCATATCGCATATGCGCACCACAACGTTTCGCCTGGACTGGATAACTCCTCTGTGGGACTCTAAGACTCGTCAATACGCCGGCATAGGGTAATGATCATATCAAGTGCCCTCAAGCCGCAAGCGGTCAGCTAAACGTAACGGCCACCCGGGTATTGAGCGATCAGAAGACAACAAGCGAACCTGCTACAACTCCCGTCGAGCCATCCGGCAACACTACCGTACAGTCCGGTCTCTTCATCAGATATGCTGCATATCGAGCCTAGGGATGGTCACGTCGACCCCAATAACTCAATAAGTCGTGTCGGTGAATGGTCTATAACAGATCGAGAAACTACTGATAACACTTATCAGCAAATCTCAGCAGCCCTGGCCAGGGACTTGCTGTTATAACTAGTCGAGCACAGCACAGCATCAACTCCCAATACCGGGAGAGACGAAACCCCTCCTATCGCTCATCGTCTTCGTGTGTCTCGGGACTGTACCCAACGGCCACCTGTTTGCACGACTCATTAGAGCCGTGGTAGGGTGGCAATCAAAGTGCAGTGGGAGAACACACAAGACTCCATGACGATCTCGGGTCTACAGACTAACCTGTACCAGTGTCACCTGAGAACTGCTATCCGACGATAGATATAATTCCATATAGGAGTTCTCGGCGAGTCCGTCCAGTGTACCCAGTCACCACTGAGCACCCGTGTATGATCTTGATGTCAAACATCGATGAATGTGGGAACATCCATCGCCCATCGTATGGGTCTAGTATCATATACGCTAGTCTACTGTGGTATATCGATGCCCCATCTCGATATACCTACGACTAGGGACGTTCCAGGATATGCTTATAGACTACAGATGTCCCACTAGTATGATCTCCATCATAATCAGAGTAGTCAAGCCGATATCCTCAGGGCTTTATCAGCATGTATGAATGAATAAAAGCATGATCAAATAAACATGTCAGATAAAGAAGAACCAGATAGCATACTATCATGTCGAGCAAGAATGCAAACTGAATATATATATACATGTATAGATACATCCACTATCACATAATGGCCTCTAGGGCATACATATATCCAACAATCTCCCACTTGCACTAAGGCCAGTTATTGGCGTATCTCATACCCAACATCTCAAAAAGTCGCTCATGCTGCGGCTGAGGGAGAGCCTTGGTGAATGGATCCGCGGCGTTGTTCTTTGTGTCTACTCTCTTAATCTCGATCTCGCGGCGATCTACAATCTCCCGGATCAAATGAAAGCGCCTCAGGATATGTCTGGACCGCTGATGGGATCTGGGCTCCTTGGCTAACGCCATTGCCCCATTATTGTCACAATACAAAGGTATTGGATCAATAATGGTTGGAACTACTCCTAGCTCCGAGACGAACTTTTTCATCCAGACAGCTTCCTTGGCGGCATCATTTGCAGCAATGTACTCAGCTTCCATCGTAGAGTCTGCAACGGTATCTTGTTTGGAACTCTTCCAACTTACCGCCCCTCCATTGAGGGTAAATACAAACCCTGAGATAGATTTGCTGTCATCCTTATCGCTCTGGAAGCTCGAATCGGTAAAGGCCTCCATTTGGAGATCTTTATTACCATACACCAAGAACAATTCTTTAGTCCTTCGTAAGTACTTAAGAATGTTCTTCACAGCTGTCCAGTGGTTCTCCCCTGGGTTGGATTGATACCTGCTTACAACACTAAGTGCATAAGCTACATCTGGGCGTGTACATAACATCGCATACATTATAGATCCTACTGCCGAAGCATAAGGTATAATGCTCATGCGAGCTCTCTCTTCATCGGTCTTTGGACAAGAATCCTTGGAGAGAGTGACTCCATGGCAAGCGGGTAAGGCACCCCGCTTGGAGTCTTCCATACTAAACCTCTTTAGGATGGTGTTGATGTACCTGGTTTGGGACAGTCCCAATAACTTTTTGGATCTATCCCTATAGATCCTTATGCCCAGGATGTATGTGGCATCACCCAGGTCCTTCATGGAGAACCTTAGTGATAAGAATGATTTGACCGACTGTAGCATAAGAATATCATTTCCTATCAGAAGAATGTCATCAACGTACAATACGAGGAATGTGACAGCTCTTCCTACAGCCTTCCTATAAACACAAGGTTCATCTGGATTTTTGATGAAATCAAACTCTTTGATAACATCATCGAAACAGATGTTCCAACTCCGAGATGCCTGCTTTAACCCATAAATGGATTTAAGCAATCTACATGCTTTCTCGCTGCTCCCACTGTCAATGAAGCCCTCTGGCTGATCCATATAAACGCATTCTTCTAAATCTCCATTCAGGAATGCTGTTTTAACGTCCATCTGCCAGATTTCATAGTCGTAGTGAGCAGCAATAGCAAGTAGGATCCGAATAGATTTAAGCATGGCTACGGGCGAAAAAGTTTCGTCATAGTCCAAACCTGGTCTTTGACGAAAACCTTTCGCCACAAGTCTTGCCTTATAGGTCTCTACCTGCCCATCCACACCAATCTTTCTTTTAAAGATCCATTTGCACCCTACAGGTTTTACCCCAGGGGGTACAACGTCCAAAGTCCATACTTTGTTGGTGTACATAGACTCCATTTCGGATCTCATGGCATCCAGCCACTTCACAGAGTCACCACTCGTGATAGCTTGCTGAAAACTGGTAGGATCATCATCTTCCATGATACAGTCTTCTCTGTCACCATCAATGAGGAAACCGTAGTACCTCTCCGGTGGGCGAGAAGTCCTACCAGACCTACGGAGTGGCCGAGGTTCTTCAGTTTCTGTTGCAACAGCCGGTTCAACCAAATCGTCATTTGTAGTTTGTGTCTCCAGAACCTCTTCCAGATCTACTACCTTGCCATCATCTTTATCTGTGAAAAACTCTTTTTCCAAGAATGTGGCATACTGAGAAACAAACACCTTTTGTTCCTCTTTGTGGTAGAACAGATATCCATAAGAATTCTTTGGATATCCCACAAAGTTACACATGACTGACCGTGTCTCGAGTTTGTCCGGATTCTGCTTTTTAACATAGGCCGGGCAACCCCAAATCTTAATTCTCTTAAGAGATGGTCTCTTCCCATTCCATATCTCATATGGCGTGGTAGACACGGCTTTGGTCGGAACCCTGTTTAGCAGAAACGCTGCAGTCTCCAACGCATGCCCCCAAAACGAGACTGGTAACTCTGCATCACTCATCATGGACCGGACCATATCTAATAGGGTCCTATTCCGTCGTTCTGACACACCGTTGTGCTGTGGTGTGTAAGGAGGAGTGAGCTGAGAGAGAATCCCATTCTCTTTTAGGAAGTTTGCAAATTCTGTACTGAGATACTCACCACCTCGATCTGATCGAAGCATCTTAATACTCAAGCCGGTTTGTTTTTCTACTTCTTGTTTATATTCAATGAATTTCTCGAAAGCTTCGGACTTGTGCTTTAATAAAAATACATGACCGAATCTTGAGAAATCGTCGGTGAATGTAATGAAGTATGAAAAACCGCCTCTAGCTTGTGTAGACATTGGCCCACATACATCACTATGTATGAGGCCCAGGAGCTGAGTAGCTCTTTCTCCGTGTCCAGTAAACGGAGTTTTGGTCATTTTACCCTTGATACAAGACTGGCAAGTCGCATAAGATTTATATTCAAAAGAGTTTAAATATCCATCTTTATGTAACTTGTTTAGTCTTGTTTCGTTAATATGACCAAGTCTACAGTGCCAAAGAAAAGCTTCATTTAATTCTGAAAATTTTCTTTTATTAGTGTGTTGTATACTGAAAACTGTGTGTTGATTTAGGACATATATTCCGTTATTAAGTGTACCATACCCAACCAACATTTGATTTAGGTGAATGTTCATAACATTGTTCTGCAACACAAAATTATATCCTTCATTGTCCAACAAAGATACGGATATTATATTACATAGCATATCAGGTACAAAATAACATGGATTCAAAATCAAAATACATCCAGACGGCAACCCCAAGTGATACTCTCCCACTGCGACTGTATGTACATTGGAACCATTTCCAACGCGGAGAGTATGGTCACCTGTCTTCAAAACCTTGCTATTTCTCAGCCCCTGCATAGAATTGCAAATGTGAGAACCTGAACCGGTATCTAATACCCAGGAAGCAGAGTTTATAGAAAAACAGTTTTCAGTCACAAACGCACCTGAAGCAGAAGCATCACCATGCTTCTTCTTAAGACTTAGGTACTCCGTGCAGTTGCGCTTCCAATGTCCTGTCTTGTGGCAATGAAAACACTCGCCTTTCCCTGGGTCTCCAGCCGTGGACTTTCCCTTTTCCTTCACCTTTTTGACTCCGCCCTTAGGATTAGTGGGTTTCTTCTTTTTCTTTCCCTTGGCCTTAGCTTTCGGGCGAGAAGAAGAAGACTGTCCAATCGTCATAACGGGAGTCTTTGCTGACTTCATAGTGCTCTCTGCACTCCTTAACATATTAAGGAGTTCAGGAAGGTCCTTCTCCATGCCATGCATGTTGAAGTTCACTATGAACTGAGCAAAGGTGGAGGGGAGGGACTGCAGAATAATATCTATATATTGTTCATTGTCCATAGTCCATCCGAGGTCCTCAAGCTCTTCTATAAGAGCTATCATCTTCAAAACATGGTCTGCTACTGGTGTGCTAGGGGCCATCCGCATGTGAAACAGTTTCTTTGATGCCTCGTATCGTAATACGCGGGACTGCTCCCCATACAACTCCTTTGTATGGAGCAGTATCCCGTGAATGTCCATGTCCTCGTGCTGCTTTTGATGTGTGTTATCCATCGATGCAAGCGCGAGGCATGTGGCCGTGGCACAGTCAGCGTCCCATGTCTTGCGGACTTCTATGTCCGCAACTGAGGATTTTGGGCCTGGGACGGGCGGGGCTGAAGCCGTGAGGACATATGATACTTTATCATAAGTCAAGGCGATCTTCAGATTCCTTAGCCAGTCTTTATAGTTGGTCCCGTTCAGTTTGTTTTTATCTAGTAGAAGCTTAAGTCCAGTCATTGGTATCTGCCATTAAGAGAGAGAAAAGAATACACTCAGCGAAAGCTCTTGCATAGATTAGATTGGTTTATTATCTTGTCTAATCGATGTTTCCCACTGCTTTTTATCAAGTTTTTCTTTCAAACCTTTAAAAAGAAAAAATAGCCAGGATTAATTACAGTCTACAACTTCGCTAACCGTTCAGCCAGGCCAGTGTCGGTACTTTGAGGGAGGTTCCCCGTGCTTTCGCACGGACCTAATTAGAGTAAACCTCGTTTTCCCTGAGGCGGAGCCCCTTTAACACCTTTCTAGACACCTAATGAGTTAGCTAATTGTAAACTGTAAAACTCTCCTAGGAGCAACTATTGCCCACAGTGGGATCGGGATCCAACCATCATATGGAAGGTATGCAATCTCATTGCAAATTTCAACACTTGAAATTCCCGATGTAATTTTTTACCCCTAGCACTTATGACCTTAACTATGGTCAACAAATCATAAGTACCAGTCAAGTTCTACCCGTCATTTCTTGATTAATTAGACCCACCCATATGACCCTTAACTATGGTCAACAAAGTCGCATGAATGTCCTAATTAATCTGCATCATATGCAGTGTAGGAAGACATCACTTAGCTACCGTTCACTACGCCTTAACTAAAGTCAACAAACGTAGCACGAATACTAAGTACTCTACTTCCTAAAATGACGGAGGGTTGCGAATGATTTTTAAGAAAATCTTTAACGCTTTGAACTTGATATCGTTGTAGAACCAAACAGTTTTTCAAAAGGAGTGGCTTAAGCTCCGCAGTTTTGAAATATAGCTTTTTCATAAATAGCCGAGTGGTTTTTAAATCCGATTCTACAACATCTTTTAGGTTTATTTTCTTTACATTAATCACATTAATGTAATCCCATCATTTAAGTCCTAAAGCCAATCACAGAAAAGAAACGAAAATAACACGTACGCTTATGCCATCCGCATTCGCCGCAATGTTCCGTTATGCACCGTTAGGTTACTTAACTAACGGCATACCGGGACGGGACTAGCGCGGGTGTAAAACATAAGCAACGTCTACTATATATCATATATATATAATAAGCCATTCGTCTCAGATATCACAGAACACAGGCAGCAGAAATATAGATATAACGTGGGATATACTAGGACGTCCGTATTTAGTATTTAGCCAGAATAGAAAATACGGATTCCACAGTCGCGATGAATAGCCAAGCCCACACCCTGGACCCCTACGAGAGCGGCAAGTGACCCTACCAATCCTGGAGTTTAGGAGACCCGGTCTCGACTCCTCGAGATGGCCTCCCACTGAACCCCAGAACCCGGTCACCTGTGCTCCCCTCCTTGGGTCCATCCTAATGCGGAAAAGTAAATAATATACAACACTGGTGACACAACCGCAACCTGGAAGTGTCCCAAATAAAAGAATATTACATTACATTTGAATTTACATGAATGAAAATACAAAACTCTCATCTCACAAAAACCCCCCGGCTATTCGATCGCGACAATCCTGCACATCATATCTCAGCAACACATAATATCACATATCATCAACGTAAGTAAGTATGCGTACCCCGATTGTCGTTGATGTATAGCAACGAAACCGGCGATATCTAACATACTACACTTACGGTCACAGAAAAGAAAGTGTAAAACTACAATATTTGGAATCCAGATTCTCTTTAGACATCATAAATACGAAATATCACATATTCCGTATTTCATACCTAAACCATATGAATTCCACATATTGTATCACATTCCAGACAAACAGACAGTATTAAAGTTTTCGAACGAACAATCAAGCACCCAAGATTCACTAAAGCTCAACACTTGAGCAGGGTTCAAAAAATTCGGAGTGTGTTACAGTAGCGGCGGTCCAGCCGTAGAAGGGTCAAGCCAACGCCTCACATGTGGCACGCCGTACTGCCCCAAACCCGAGGGTTCAAAGGGTAGTTCGAGACGGTCACATAATCGAGTTAAGGTTTGTTGTCTTCTAGAGGGACCACCGCAAAAAGACTTGCACGTATCTCCAAACTATTTAAACCCCGTGAATATTGAGTAAATGATATTCGTTCAAACACTTCAATACTTTCTAGTTTACCCGGAAAAGCTACGAAATGAAAGTCCCGATCGAACCGATGAATCCAAAAACATCTCCAGAATTTTTCAAAACTTTATTCAGTTTAAAAATACCCAAAACATTATACATGCAGAAAATAGAATTACTGCAGAAACAGAAAACCCTAATTCATTTGTACGGCCGCGGAACAGCGGCCTAAGCAAGCTTAGGCCGCGTTTCCGCGGCTAAATCTACTGTTCATGGGATTATTTTTCTGCCGTAATTCTTATATTTTCCTGCTGTGATTTTTAGACATTTTTAATTCTGCAAAATGTCAAAATTTAGAAAATTTCCAGAGAGCACCTAAAGAAACGGTATTTTTGTCCGATCGGGGTTTTCTCTTCGTAAAAACGTCGCCTAATGTTCTAGGTCGGCTCTGATATCAATGTAAGGTTAGTATAGCACCCTATGAAGAGTTTTGAAGCATCACATGACCCAAAGTTTTAATTTTTAAGGTGCTAAACTAACATGCAAAGGATAGATCCTAGAAAATTAGGGTTTACTAAACTTAAAGCTAACAAAAGTTAGGGTTTGAAGGCTACAACCTTTGTAGCTCCCGTTTTTGCTTCGCTCCTTAGGCTCTTTAGTGTTGAAACGAGGTCCTCTTGAACTCCCCTTGTGTCCACGATGATCCACCGCGGAGATATCCGTCCAAGCTCGCTACTTCGTCAAACCGAAGATAACACTCTAAACGAAACGGCTAAGCTTGTGTAGAATGTTGTTGTGGCTTTGGATCTCACTTCAAAAACCTTTCTTTGATTGTGTTTTTCTCACTAAAAAAAACTAGAGAGGAGAAGATGAAGAAGGATGAAAATGGTGGCTTTTTTTCTTCAAGAGATAAAAAGATAACCATAAGGTTAACTTGCAAATGAAAATAAATATCACTATATATATTTATTCTTTCTTGACTCCAACCATGATTAAATGATGGATGATTAATTTAACTTGGGTTTAGAATGATAAAGGAAAAGATAACCATGGTTTAGTGGTGGGTGAGAATGGTTAGGTTAAAAGAAGCATGTAGAAACTAGCATAATTATCCTTTCCTTTTCATTTTCTTTTTAAAACCAAAATCAAATAATTATCCATTGTTTAATCTATGGTGTGAAGCTTATATTGCCACCATTTCCATATATAATCAACCATGATGGTTTGATGTATGTATGTGTACATGTATGCACATCATCATGTGCATGAAACTAGAAAAGAAAAATAGAAATACATGCATGCATGCATACATCCATCAAACCCTAGAAAGGCTTTGAGTGAGAAAACTAATGGTTAAATGATAAATCAACACTTGATTTATCAATCCGGTCATATCTAATATGACCCCACCAAAAGCAGTTCACCCGATCAATGTTCGGTATCATATACGCACATTTCAATCGGGTGCATGCGCATATCGCATATGCGCACCACAACGTTTCGCCTGGACTGGATAACTCCTCTGTGGGACTCTAAGACTCGTCAATACGCCGGCAGAGGGTAATGATCATATCAAGTGCCCTCAAGCCGCAAGCGGTCAGCTAAACGTAACGGCCACCCGGGTATTGAGCGATCAGAAGAAAACAAGCGAACCTGCTACAACTCCCGTCGAGCCATCCGGCAACACTACCGTACAGTCCGGTCTCTTCGTCAGATATGCTGCATATCGAGCCTAGGGATGGTCACGTCGACCCCAATAACTCAATAAGTCGTGTCGGTGAATGGTCTATAACAGATCGAGAAACTACTGATAACACTTATCAGCAAATCTCAGCAGCCCTGGCCAGGGACTTGCTGTTATAACCAGTCGAGCACAGCACATCATCAACTCCCAATACCGGGAGAGACGAAACCCCTCCTATCGCTCATCGTCTTCGTGTGTCTCGGGACTGTACCCAACGGCCACCTGTTTGCACGACTCATTAGAGCCGTGGTAGGGTGGCAATCAAAGTGCAGTGGGAGAACACACAAGACTCCATGACGATCTCGGGTCTACAGACTAACCTGTACCAGTGTCACCTGAGAACTGCTATCCGACGATAGATATAATTCCATATAAGAGTTCTCGGCGAGTCCGTCCAGTGTACCCAGTCACCACTGAGCACCCGTGTATGATCTTGATGTCAAACATCGATGAATGTGGGAACATCCATCACCCATCGTATGGGTCTAGTATCATATACGCTAGTCTACTGTGGTATATCGATGCCCCATCTCGATATACCTACGACTAGGGATGTTCCAGGATATGCTTATAGACTACAGATGTCCCACTAGTATGATCTCCATCATAATCAGAGTAGTCAAGCCGATATCCTCAGGGCTTTATCAGCATGTATGAATGAATAAAAGCATGATCAAATAAACATGTCAGATAAAGAAGAACCAGATAGCATACTATCATGTCGAGCAAGAATGCAAACTGAATATATATATACATGTATAGATACATCCACTATCACATAATGGCCTCTAGGGCATACATATATCCAACTCCAACCAGTAACACTACCGTACAGTCCGGTCTGATCGTCTGATATGTCGCATATCTCGCCTAGGGGTGGTAAACGTCAGACCCCAATAGCTCGATAAGTCGTGTCGATATGAGGTTTATAACATTTCGAGAAACTACTGGTAACACTTACCAGTAAATCTCAGCAACCCTGGCCAGGGATTTCCTATTATAGCCAATCGAACACAGCGCAACATTAACCCCTTATACCGGGAGAGACGAATCCCCTCCTATCGCTCACTGCCTCCATGTGACTCGGGACTGTACCCAAAAACCACCGTTTTGCACGCCCTCTTGGACGTGGTAATATGGAAATCAAAGCACAGTGGGAACCACACAAGACTCTATGACGATCTCGGGTCAACAGACTACTCTGTACCAGTGTCACCAGAGAACTGCCATCTGACGTGAGGTATAATACCATCTGGGAGTTCTCGGCGAGTCCGTCCAGTATACCCAGTCTCTACTGAGCACCCGTATATCATCTCTGATGTCAAACACCAATGGATATGGGATCATCCATCGCCCATCTGTATGGATCGAGAAGGTATACGCTAGTCTACTCTGGTATATCGATGCCCCGTCTCGATACACCCTCGACTAGGGACTTTGAAGGATGTACTTATGGACTACCATGTCCCCACTAGTATGATCCGCATCATAGTCCAGGTAGTTAAGTACACATCCTAAGGGCTTTACCAACATGTAACAGAGAGACAATCAGTGTACACGTTAAGGTAAAGTTCAACCAGATAGCATACTATCATGTCGAGCAAGAAAGTCCTCACTATATATGTCCCAGCATCCACTACAATATACATCCTATGTATAGTAATGGCCTCTAGGACATACATATAACTAACAATCTCCCACTTGCACTAGGGCCATCTGATAGCAGTGGTTGCAGTATCTCATACTCAACCATCCCATAAAAGTCTCTCTCTGGGAACATGCCTTTGTGAGTGGATCCGCTGTGTTGTCCTCTGAGTCTACTCTCCTAACCTCGATCTCCCTGGAGATCAACTATCTTCATGATCAGGTGATACTGCCTTAGAATATGTCTGGATCACTGATGGGACCTGCGTTCCTCGGCATAAGCCACAACTCCATTGTCTCACAATGGTAGGAACGTAGTTCATCTCATGAACCAATATACACCCAAACAGCCTCTTCGGTAGCATCTTAAGTAGCGATGTATCCTGCCTTTATCGTCTAGTATGTCACGGTATCTAGCTTGGAACTCTTCCAACATACCGTCCCTCTACTGAAGGTAAAGACAATGCCTGTGACTGACATTCAGTCGTTCTTATCACTCTGGAACACTTCCAGTGATTCTCCCCAGGATCGATTGATACCATCTCACTACATCTAGTGAGAATTCTAACATCCATTTAGATCTATCTCATAGATCCAAAACCCAGGATTTAGTAGGTATCATATTGATCCTATTGGAGAATCCTTGTGATAAGCGGAGATCGACCGAGCGTAGCATAGGAAACTCCTTCCCTATCAAGAGTATGTCATCCACGTACTCTACGAGGATCGTCACCATACTCCCTACTACCTTTTTGTTTATACAAGGTTCATCTACCATTTTAATGATGTCAAACTCTTTGACTAACACATCAAAACAGATGTTCCAACTCCGCGATGCCTGCTTTAATCCTATAAAGCATCTTGCACACGTTTCCGCTGCTCCCACTGTCTACGAAGCCCTCTGGCTATGTACTTATAGACGCACTCTTCTAAAACATCATTTAGAAAAGGAGTCATGACACCCAACCACCAGATATCGTAGTCATGGTATGTAGCCGTGACAAGTAGGATCTGGATGGACTTAAGCCTAGCTACTTGAAAAGGTTTCATCATTATCCACACCTGGTCAATGATGCAAACTTTTAACAAGTCTAGCTTTGAAAGTCTCAACTTTTCCATCTACACCAAGTAATCTTCTCAAGATATACTTGCTCCTGATGGGGATTTAACCCTTCAGATATAGCAACCAAAGTCCATACTTTATTGGTGTATAAGGATTCCATCTCAGATCGCTAAACATCCAGCCATTCTTACAGAGTCTTACTCTCGATGGCCTGCTCGAAGCTAGTTGGGTCATCATCTCATGATGCAATCCTCGCTCCCACTGTCATAGAGGAACCGAAGTATCTCTCAGGTGGGTGAGGAACCCTACTAGATCGGCGGAGAGGCCGAGGTTCGTTGGTAACTATTGAATCCTTTGGTTCCATCAAATCATCTTCTGTAGTTTGCATAGCTGGAACCTTTCCAGTTCTACATAACTAACCTTGCCTCGAGTTTGTCCGGATTTTGCTTTTAGACATAGGCCGGACAACCCCAAATCTTAACTAACTTAAGACATGGGCTCTTCCCTTTCCATATCACATATGAAATGGTAGGCATTGATTTGATTCGAACCCTATTCAATAGGTATGCAACTTCTCAAGTGCATAACACCCAAAAGGAAACAGGTAACTCAGTAGTACTCATCATAGAGCACACCATATCATATAGGGTGTGATTGCTTCGCCCCGATATACCATCGTGCTATGGTGTATACAGAGGAGTAATGCTGAGAGAGAATATCATTCTCCTTTAGAATAGTCCAGGAATTCCGTGCACAAGTATTCTCCTCCTTGATCACATCAAAGGACATAATACTTATACCCTTATCGGTTCTCTACTTCTAACTTATATTCTGTGAATATCTCAAAAGGTTCGGACTTGTGTTTCAACAGGAACATATGTCTGAATCTTGAGAGATCATCAGAGAATGTAATGAAGTACAAAGAACCGGTCTTGGCATGTGTAGACAGGGGACCTACATACATCAACATGTATCATCCCAAGAGTTCACTAACTCTTTCTCTGTTTCCAGTAAATGGAGCTATGGTCATCTTATCTTTGTGACATGACTGGCGAGTTTCACAACATGTAAATTCAAACTGATTTAAATATGCATCTATATGTAACTCTAGCTGGTCGGGTCACATTGATCTGACCTAGTCTACAATGCCTCAAGAAGAATTCGTTCATTTCTGAACTCTTCCTCTTGTGTGTGATCCGTATACTAAGAACTGTAGTTTGATTTAGAACATCAATGCTTTTAGATAACGTGCCTGAACCGATCAACTTTTGATATAGGAAATGTTCAAAACATTATCCAACAATACAAAATTTTACCATTTCTTTACTAATAAAGAGACTGATATGATTTTGTATATCAGGTTCGGTATCTAATAACATTCGTTCAGAATCAATGTATTTGGAATACAGGTTGGCAGTGACCAACAGACTTGGCTGCAACACTTGTCCCGTTTTCTGCCTCATGAAACTTATCACCCGTTCTCAGTTCTCTACCTAGCTGTAGCCCTATGTAACATATTACATATCTGGGATCCTGATCTGGTATCACATACCCAGGACGTAGAGGATACAGAGAAACAGTTCTTTGTAATGAACACACCCGAAGATGATGCATCAGCATGCACTCTCTTCGTTTGGGCGGCACGGGAAATCTGGTATTCCCCAATTTCCTGCTCTTTCTTATAACAATTATAAGTTGGAGCGGGACCAACGTTCCCCAGCTCAGTATAATAAGCGGGTTCGGTCAATATTCCGTATTATTATCTTGATTAAGGCGTGATATGGTCGCTACCTGGAGAGAGAAAGAAGAAAACACTCAGCGTGCGCTCTTGCAAGAATAGATTGGTTTTAATTTTATCTAATCAGGATGGCTCCCACTGCTTTTTATCAAATCTTCCTTCAAACCCTAAAAGGAAAGACTAGCCGGGATTAATTACACACTACAAGTTCGCCAATCTTTCAGCCAGGCCAGTGTCGGTACTTTGAGGGAGGTCCCCCGTGCTTTCGCACGAACCTAATTACTGTAAACCTCGTTTTCCCAGAGGCATAACCCCGTTGACACCTTTCTAGACACCTACTTGATCGGCTAATTGTAATGTATAAAACTCTCCCAGGAGTAACTCTTACTCGCAGCGGGTATCGGGATCCAACTATCTCATAGAAGGTATGCAATCTCATTGCAAATTTCAACACTTGAAATTCCCGATAATATTTTGCCCCTAACGTGCTATGACCTTGACGAAAGCCAACAAACCATAGCCCGCTAGTCAAGTTCAACCCGTACATTTATTGATCGAATTAAACCCACCCGCACGACCCTTGACGAAAGCCAACAAAGCCGCACGACTACCCTAATCCAATCGCATCGTATGCTGGCAGATAAGCAGCATATAGCTACCGCACACTGCACCTTGACGAAAGCCAACAAATGCAGCACGAATACTATATACAACTTATCTGAAATGACGGAGGGCTACGACAGGTTTTTCTGAAAACCTATTGCGTAATGAACTTGATATCGTTGTAGGATCGAATGAATTTTGAAATGGAGTGTTTTTGAGGCTTTTCTAGTTTTGCTAAAGGAGTCACTCCCGGTGAAGGGATCGTCGGTCCTTTCCTCGTCGAATGAGGTGCGGGATATATCATATATATCACTGTGCAAACCAGAACTCTTAAAAGCAATCAAAAGATAAACCGACTGTGTAGCATCTGCCAGTTATTGCTAAAGGAGTCACTCCCGGTGAAGGGATCTCGGTCCTTTCCTTATCGAATAAGGTGCAGGATATATCATATATACCTCTGTGCAAAGCAAGAACTGTAGCTACCTGTTTTATTTTGAAATTCGATTCTACAACATCTTAGGTTTCTTTTATTTCATTAATCTCATTAATGAAGTCCCATCATTTAAGTTACCTAAACATCACAGATAAATACGACGTACACTTATGCCATCCGCATTCGCCTCGATGTCCCTTCGTGCACCGTTAGGTTAGGTAACTAATGGCAGAGCAGGGCAGGGCTAGCGCGGGTGTAAAACATAAGTAACGCCTATATAATATATCATATATACTATATACTGTATCTATCACAGAACATCACATGATCACATCACAGATATCGCAGCAGAAGAATCATATGAAATATTGGATATACTAGGACGTCCGTGTTTTCAATACGAGCCAGTATAAAACACGGATTCCACGGTCGTGATGAATAGCCAAACCCACACCCCTAGACCCCTACGAGAGCGGCAAGCAACCCTACCAATTCTAGGGTTAGGAGACCCGGACTCGACTCCTCGAGATGGTCTCCTACTGGACCCTAGAACCCGGTTACTTGTGCTCCCCTCCTTGGGTCTATCCTAGTGCGGAAAAGTAAATAATATACAAAGGGTGACATCTTCCGCAACCTGGAAGTGCCCCAATAAAAGAATATTACATACAAGTTTTTACATGAATGAAAATGAAAAACACCCATCTCACATAAAAACCCCCGGCTATTTAAACACGACGATCCAATATAACATATCCAGCAACACATAACATCACATGTCATCAACGTAAGTAAATATGTGCATCCCAATTGTCGTTGACATATAGCAACGAAACCGGCGATATCACATATTATACTTACGGTCACAGAAAAGAAAGTGTAAAACTACAACAATTGGAATCCGCAACCACCTCAGACATCGCATGCCTGACCAAATGAATTACTTAGACATCGCATGCCTAACAATTATAAACTCCGCATTTTAGTCTCAAAATCGAAAACACTTTTCAATATCAAGTCGGGCAATTCAACAAGATTCCCGACATCCTGATCGAATGCTCGTCGCAAACTTCAGTAGACGGCCGCACCCCCGACGCCGTCGACGAAGTGCACCAAGGCGGAACACCGCTGCCGTGAGCACCCGAACGGATGCTTTCGGCGACGGGGTTCTCCTACAGTCACTTGGTCGGGGCAATGAAGTGAGGCTGTCTATTAAGTTTACCCGGTGAGTATCCGCGTACGCTACGTGATTGCGACGGACTTTTGATCACATCAAAATTCCGTGGCAACCGATCAAGTGAGACTAAACTGCTATGTTTATAACATTCATTCAGTTATCTCATTACTCTTTGTGAATTCCAATTATTGTATCCCATTCCGGATAAATAGAAAATGTCAAACTTTCCGATCGAACAATCGAACACCCAATTTTTCCCGATACAGATCAACACATGAAATAAGTCTAACAACATTCAGTTCGTGCCTCAGTACCGATGGTCCAGCCGTAGAAGGGTCAAGCCAACGCCTCACATGTGGCACGCTGTACTGCCCCAAACCCGAAGGTTCAAAGGGCAGTTCAAGACGGTCACATAATCGAGTTAAGGTTTGTTGTCTTCTAGAGGGTCCATCGCGTTACTTGCACTACTTAGAACGTCGTTAAACTACGGAAAAATCCAACACTTGGAAATTTCCCGACAGGGGAAAAATTGGGTATTTATATCAGGTCGAACTTTTTAACATATTCTAAAATTTAACCGGAAAGCCACATAGACAAAATTTGATACTCCGATCGAAACACCGAATCCCTAAAACAATCCCAGAAAATTCAACTCTTGAATTAATATTAAAAATTCCTAGAAAATCCAGCATAATTTAATAAGAGTTACTGTGCAAACAGTGAGGGCTGACGTCACCAGATAGCCGCGGAACCGCCGCAGAAGCTAGGCTTCTGCCGCGGTTCCGCCGCAATAAATACTGTTCATCGAAAATTTTTTGCATCGTAATTCTTATTTTTCCCTGCTGAATTTTTTAGCAATTTTTAATTTGGAAAAATCCACGTTTTCAGAAAAAGTCCAGAGAGCGTGGAAATTTTGGGGTTTCGGTTTCGTTCGGACTTCAAACTCCGTCTAGACTTCGCCTAAGGCTCTAGATAGGCTCTGATACCACTGTAGGGTTCCTAGGCACCCTAATGAGGTCTCACAAGGCATCAACCATGCCAATTTCAAATTTAAACGGTGCCGAGAAACCCTAGAACGGATCGTTGGCTAGAAAACTAGGCGAAAAGAAAACTAGTTAACACTTAACTATAAGAATACGGAAATACAACCTTTGTAGATCCGGTGCTCCACCTCCACGGCTCCGCAATGAAGTCCTCTCCGCTGTCCAAATCGAACCATGACTCTCACGGTGGTTTCATCGGAGAAAAGACCGGGCTAGGTCGTCGACAACGTGCCGAAGATGATCTACGTCGAAGCATCACTAGATCAAGCTCCACCTTCACCAAGCCATGAAAACTTGTGAAGGAAACACACTCTACTACTTGGCAAGAGGTAGAGGATGAAGAAATAGGAAGTGGGTAGACTTTAGAATTGGATTTCTCACTCATTTCATCAATCCACCATTGATGTAGTCAAGCTTTTCTTCTTAAGTTCAAGGAAGAAGAAGAAGAATGTTATGATGAGTTGATTTTCAAATGAAAAGAATAATCAATTCTTATCATAATAGAACCATGGTTAGGTGTAGAGAGTGAATCATGGTTTAGTGGAATGGTTAGGTTTAAGCATGAGACAAAAATGGTTACTTTATCAAAGCTTCAAGAAGCTTCAAGTGCAAACAAATAAAAGCCACCATTTCTTCTCATTTCTTTTCCTTTTTCCAAAAAAGAAAAAGATTAATAAATGAATAAATAGATATGAAAATGAAAACCCTAACCATTACATAACCATGGTTTAAACTTTACACAAAACACAAGTTAGCATGCATCATCAAACATGATACATACAAGTGCACAAAAATATATCACATATACAATGTGCACAATCCAAGTGAGAAAATCCATTTAAAGTAAACCAATACTAGTTAATGTAAAGTGATATATCAAATATATAATTATACATTAAATCATTAAATCAACACTTGATTTAACGATCCGGTCATATCGCATATAACCGACTAATATCCAATGTATCGATTTATCGAATCAATCCTTGATTCGATAACTAGGTTATATCGCATACAACCATTCGACACATTCATCGCGAGAATAGAATACGGTATCACATACACGCATTATTCTCGGTCCCGCACATATCTCATATGCGCTCCTATTTCGTTTCGCTTGAGCCAGGAAACCTCTGTGTAGGACTCTAAAGACTCGTCAATACGCCGGCAGCAGGTGATGATCATATCAAACACCCACAAGCCGCAAGCGGTCTGCTAAACATAACGGCCACCCGGGTATTGAGCGATCAGAAGATCGACGAGCAAGCCCGCTCACACTCCAGTGAATCCAACCAGTAACACTACCGTACAGTCCGGTCTGATCGTCTGATATGTCGCATATCTCGCCTAGGGGTGGTAAACGTCAGACCCCAATAGCTCGATAAGTCGTGTCGATATGAGGTCTATAACATTTCGAGAAACTACTGGTAACACTTACCAGTAAATCTCAGCAACCCTGGCCAGGGATTTCCTGTTATAGCCAATCGAACACAGCGCAACATCAACCCCCTATACCGGGAGAGACGAATCCCCTTCTATCGCTCACTGCCTCCATGTGACTCGGGACTGTACCCAAAAACCACCGTTTTGCATGCCCTCTTGGACGTGGTAAGATGGAAATCAAAGCACAGTGGGAACCACAAAAGACTCTATGACGATCTCGGGTCAACAGACTACTCTGTACCAGTGTCACCAGAGAACTGTCATCTGACGTGAGGTATAATACCATCTGGGAGTTCTCGGCGAGTCCGTCCAGTGTACCCAGTCTCTACTGAGCACCCGTATATCATCTCTGATGTCAAACACCAATGGATATGGGATCATCCATCGCCCATCTGTATGGGTCGAGAAGGTATACGCTAGTCTACTCTGGTATATCGATGCCCCGTCTCGATACACCCTCGACTAGGGACTTTGAAGGATGTACTTATGGACTACCATGTCCCCACTAGTATGATCCGCATCATAGTCCAGGTAGTTAAGTACACATCCTAAGGGCTTTACCAA
The DNA here is from genome assembly GCA_030015575.1 of Agapanthus africanus. Taxonomy (NCBI): domain Eukaryota; kingdom Viridiplantae; phylum Streptophyta; class Magnoliopsida; order Asparagales; family Amaryllidaceae; genus Agapanthus; species Agapanthus africanus. Next base: position 628,574,555 of record CM057337.1, on the reverse strand, counting down.
CATGTAACAGAGAGACAATCAGTGTACACGTTAAGGTAAAGTTCAACCAGATAGCATACTATCATGTCGAGCAAGAAAGTCCTCACTATATATGTCCCAGCATCCACTACAATATACATCCTATGTATAGTAATGGCCTATAGGGCATACATATAACTAACAGTATGTACGTACATCATGAATCTAATATATGCAATTAACAGTAATAACAGGTCATATGAATGCAGAATAATGGAAAGTACGCTAACAGGTACAACCAATATATGAAGCAATAATGATATGACAATAGTATGCAATAATCATGCAATAAGGGTATGAGAATGTAAATATGCAACAATCATGAAGGGTACACTAACAGGTACTACTAATACATGAACAGTGCATAAACAAATAGGTATGAGGTATGGAGAGAAATATGTCATTTCCACGGAATCCTGACATCGTGGTAGGATCACAATCCATCAAGACACTAAAAATCCCAATTCCTCAAATCAGCCCCCAGCCGGCTTTCATATCATATAAGTCTCATATCTCCTCAATGTACAATATCGAATAAATCTCCTATATCCCGAATGTACAAATCAGAAATCTCATATATATCCAGTATCCAATCTCAATGAATCACCTATATCCCAATTCAAATCTCAAGTAAAATTCTAACATCCTAAATATATTTGCAGAAATAAATATGATGGGGTCAATACACATATATTAGCGTCCCACTCCACTAATATTGGTGTAAAGGTATATATAAAAACGGCTGAATTCCCTGTTATATATACAAAATGATTAGAAATATCATGAAAACCAATGTGTCAAGCATCGACACAGAAATACTGATCTATCAGATGCCGTCACCAAGATTAGCATCCTGATAGGTACGTATCATACGCTATCCCGAAAAGCACGAGTGCCTATCTCTGACCCTCGTCTTTTCACGTATCAATACGTACATGACTCCCAACGGTATCTCCTTGATCACCGCCGAGTCATTGGTACTGTCACCGGACGGTATGGTTCCCCTTACGGGCTCATCGGCGTGGTACATCGACATCCCTTTCTTGCCCCGGGGTACCTCCGGGCCCCACCATATACCCTCTACGGCCTCGACGCCTCCTAGTAGGGGTATATATAAATCAGAACCGATAAAACTCATGGTGGATGCGCAAATATCATATCAAGGAAACCGGGTTTTTCAATTAATGCATAATTTCATGAACTCCCGCGGTTCCCAAATCCAGAAAACCTCATGAAAAATCCATATAAGAATGCGCAAATCCATGAATACAATATGTGCGACATAACTGAAATGTAAGCATATAAAAGGAAGAAACCTCTAAGTAACATCGGTAAAGGTAAATATGTAACTGTAACTGATATATGTGTAACATACAGGTGTAACAAGGTATAGGTACCTACCTATAAGAACTGATGTAGTATACCCCCTGGGTATAAGTGGAATATGTGAGCAAGGTATATCTGTAGCTAAATGTCATATGTGATGAGTAATGTGAATCGATGTCGCAAGTCCCTAACCAAGCAATATAATATCTATAAGTGGTTTTTGTGTGACATGGCAATTATTGACGGTGTGTGTAGCATACAATCCGTGCTCGTGCAACATAAACCGTCAATAATATGTGCAGTGTCCTACGGCTACTAGTCACAATACCACAACATCTAAGTAATAGGGTGAATGCACAATTCTAAATATAACCTAGAATATGCGATAGGTATTAACATTCCTAGCCCAGACGCATAACGCCATGCGGGCAATTCCTCTGTAGATGTTAAATCTACTCACTTGGTCGCGTGCTACACGTAGCCGACCACCTGCTCCCCTTTCGTGGCTGCGTCCGACGTACCTGCCTGCGAACCTGGAAATTACACAAGAAATCCATATATAAGCAAAATAACTTGCAAAACGCGATATCGAAACCAAATGAGAAACTCGCGTCGCGAACTAAACGCGCGTGTGCACGGTACGCTGAAACGTGTATATACGCGTCTAAAACTATCCAATACGCCGCGACACGCTGGATCACAGAACCCACTCACGTATCCCGCAAACAAAACGAACTAGAAATACGATATATAGTCCCAGATTTTGCTACAGGTAAAGTCTCACAAAACTACACATGCCAAAAAACTAGAAAACACTGCAGACTACCCTAGCCAAGACCCCAACACCCATGTCCCCTTCCTGGCCGCAATTTGCGGCCAGAAAGCTTAAATTTGCGGCCTGGGTTAGGAATGAGGGGCTTGTATTCTGGTGTTGTTGTCTATACCTAGTGAGCATGCTCCAGTTTTCTCAATTTTATCCTGAAGAGTCCGGGTCAAAAGCAGATCACAGAAATCCACAATGTCGCTTAAAAACACCAATTTTGCACGAAGTGGAAACCCTATGTTATTTAGTGAAATCTGGGTTAATTCTCAGTTAAAGTGACCCTAATAACACTTTAATAGTCAGGGTTAACCAACACAATCATCAATTAATCAAAAGTCCACATAATTCACCATAATTAGCACTAAACTCACTATTTAACACAAACCGAGGCTAAATAATACAAGAGCTTAAGAGAAAGGGAATTGGGTTTAAGAATTATACCCTAAACGATCCTAGGAAGCAGGAGAAGAAGTGGATGGAGGAGATGGGAGGTTGCTACTGCTGCTGGGGCTCCTCCTGCTGCTGCTAGAAGCTGCTGTTGATGCTGTTGCTGCTTCTGCTTGCTTCTGGTGCTGCTGGTGCTGCCGCCGCCTTGCTGCTGTGTGTTTGTTTGAGAGTGTGAGAGAATGAGTGAAATGAGAGTGAGAAATGAGAAATGAGAAATGAGAGAAAAAATCAAAAAAACCTCCCTTCTCTTTCTCTTCCCTCATTAAATGAGGCATGGCTTGAGCCATGTAGCACCATGCCCTCACTCTCTCTCTCTCCCATGGTCAACAATTCAACAAAAGAAATCATTTTTTAAAAACCCCTTTTTATTTCATGTTTCTTTTAAAACAACCATACAACTTACAACCCAAAATACTTAAAACAAATTATAAAACTATCTTTAAGAAATGGTTAACCCACCATGTTGCTAATCATGGTTAAACCCCAAATTACAACCCTAGTTAACATGCACAAGTGTGTGCAAGGCTAGGAAAAATATAATAAAATATTCATTAAATAGGATAAAATAATTGGAAATCAATTTGGTAAACTTTTTATTAAAAACTATATATTAAAATATAATTATCCACAAAACACATTCTAAGGTGTTACAATCTTCCTCCCTTAAAAGAAATTCGTCCCCGAATTTAAAATTCTTACTAAAGCGTACCTTCAAGGAGAAATTACAAATTCTCAAATCTCGCTCGTGGCCTCCCAAGTGATTACCTCACTATACGGCTACATCCAAGAAAAACCCTTCACAGATGGCAAGACCCTTGACCGACGTTTCTCCACCTGCCGAGCCATTAATACAATTGGCTGCTGGTGAACAAAAGATCGCGTCCAAGCTAAATGGTCTGGTAGAAAATCATGTGAGTGAGGTCATGAAGGTAATTGCAAAGTATCATCACAAGGAATACGGGATGAAAACACAATAATCTGGGCGGAAGTGCGAAATTAAAGGCATTGAAACTAACTCGCTTATAGAATCTCAAAAGGACCTACAATCCTGGGATAAGCTTCCCAAAACTCAACACGTCATTCATCGGAAAAATCTGTAGGAATACATGATCTGTCCCTGTGAACTCGAGTCTATGACCAACACAGTCGGCATAAGACCTCTGTTTGCACAGGGCTACTCTTATCCTGACCTGAAACAACCGGATCATCTCCGAAGTCTCTAGACTAGCTGGGGTCCAAAATCCTACTTACGCAGAGTCAGAAAACAACAGACTAGTGATCGACACGACCTATCCCCCTAAACCTAAAGGTTGCCAATTGGAGTGTCTCCTGATAGTAGCTATCGAAGAAGAATCCTAACAATGGCGAGTGACGATCCCCAACTGCCGAAAACGATTAACACATACGCACAACTTAACAAAGAACAACTAAGCAAACTGAGTATACCCGGACAACAAGCATCCGAATGGAGTCACACCCTGACTAAACCTGGGTAGACACCATAACGAAATTCGTGGAGATCTGCTCCCACTCCTACTTCGGAACAGTTAAAGGTTGCGACTCTCCAGCCAGCCTCAGATGCTCAACCCAAGCACACAACAAGACAGACATCTTGAACCAAAACCTGAAACTTCTCTTTACATCCCTGCCCACCCGTAACTATCTTACAAGTCACGTCAATGTCGGTGGAACTTAAATGAATACAGAGAATTGATAGATGCGCCAGCTATAGGATTTCACGTCTCTACCCGATAATATCAGGTACACAAACGCGTCCCTAACTTAGCACACCCGTGTCACAAATCAAGGACTCCGAATCATTACCCAGCCGAGTATGCTCAAGTATCTCTGACGAACGAGCATCGGCGGGCAGTGTCTCGCGAAAGCGATTAAAGAAAAGTGGTCGGGCGCAGACATAAGCAAGCTGTCCCCTCAGTAGAGACGAACTTAAGCTGTACTCAACGATCACACAAGAACTGTAAATCTGCAGAAGACTATCTTAACAATCAAAATCCGCTGCAGGAAGATGTACATTAAACTCTGGTGGTCCGTGAAAATCTGACACGACTCTCGAACAAATAGTGTCTCCAAATCTCCAATGCAAAACCACCGCGGCCATCTCCAGATCATGAGTGGAATATCCTTCTCGTACTTCCTCCAAATGTAGGGAAGTAAAAGCGATAACTCTATAGTGTCACATCAGTACACAATCGAGCCCACCCAAGAAACATTACAGTTAAACCACAAGGTCGCCTGAACTAAAAGCAAAGAAAGAACTGATGCAGTTGTTAACCGAATCTCCAACTGCTGAAAACTCCGCACACATGCCTCAGTCCAAAGAAAAAAACCCTCCTTTCCGGTCAATTCAGTCGACGGTGCAGCACTACTCTAGCAATCCTGCACGAAACGGCGGTAAAAACCTGCTAAGCCCAAAAATCTGCGGACCTCTGTCCTGCTCACAAGTCTGGGCCTAAGCTGTACGGCCACGATCTTCCTCGGAACCCTACAAAACCGTCTCCCGTAACTACAAGACCTAGGAGTCAATACAAACAAGCCTGAAGGAACACTCCGAGAATCTGGCAAACCGCTGGGGCTCTCCCAGTATCTGCATAACAAATTCTCAAGTGCTGCTCCTGTTCCTCAAGACACATTAATTAGACCAGAATGTCGTAAATCACACAACAATAATTGGTCGAGGAACGGCCTGAAGAAATCCGGTTCATCACATCTACGAATGCTGCTAGGGCATTGGTGAGTCCAATGACACCATCAAAACACACAAAGCCCATAGCACGCACAAGGCAGTCTTCGGAATGTCATCACTCCGAACCCGCAATAATGATGACCCGATCCCAAACAAACTTAGAAAACGTCTCGCACTCTAGAGCTGATCGAAGAAATCGTCAATGCGAGGTAAAGATACCCATCCACACCGTAAGCCGGTTCAATTGACGATCTATCAATACACAACCTCAATCTGTCGTCTTTCTCTTTGACAAACAGAAATAGGAGCTTCCCAAAAGCGAAACACTCAGACGCACAAAACTCCCCAACCAACAACTCTGCAGCTGATCCTTTCGCTCCCTATGCTTTGCCGGCTCATCTGGAACAACGTCGGAAACCCTTGTACGAAAGAAAACCGGTCCAACAAACCAACTGTGGCTACGGCATCACGAATGAACGTCAAGAATCCACGACATCTCCTAAAAAGCCGACTAGCAAAACAGGCTGAATTCAAGCTGTGAGAGGCGGCACCACTGTCCACCCGCACAACAAGAACTGACTCGCCGGGGAAACAAAACCTGACTGTTTCTTCACGGTAGTCCACAGACGCCTAGCACGTAGCTAACCAGCCCGTGCCCAGGGGAACACCAAATCCAACATCTCTAGAAGGACCAAAACGATGGACGAATCTCTATCTCCTATCCGATTGGCACACAACTGAAATACGTGTCGCGCAACAAAAGAATCGCTGGCAGAAGTTAACACAAACAAACGGCTGATCTACCCAACACGACTCTCATCCCAACCATGGTACAAGTGTGAAAAACAAACAAATACAATACATCAAAAGAACATATGAATTAAGGATACTTGAAAACTCTGAATTGGACGCCCGCGCGTCCCGATGAGTAGAAGCAAACTCCTGTGTCTGCCCCCTACGCGCAACTGGCTGAACTCCTCCTCTACTAGACTGACCCCTCTGAGCGAACCTTCCACGTCCAAGACCTCTCTGAATATGTCCCTGACGAGGTGCTAAGGAACAATGTCTGACGAAGTGCTGAAGGCTTCCGCATCGAAAACATCCAAGTGGTGACTGCTGACCCTCCTGGGGATGAGAGTTGAACGACTGTCCTCGTCCTAAGCCTCTGCTACTCCCACGACGGCTACGAAATCTATCTCGATGACTAAACTTCTGTCTCTGGGCTGGTACACTGTTACGAGTCCTCCTCTGTCCTGGAGCCCTCCGAGTCTCTGGAATATGTGCCTCATCAACTGGAGTTGCATCCAGTTGTTCCCCTCCAAAAGACGGCGAGGACGTGAAGACGTCTTGCTTGAGATTCGGGGCAGATGCTATTTGGTTTTATCCGTCTACCTCTCCGAAGATGCCAAGTTGATTTATGGCACCGTGTATCGGAGGTTTAGACGGATGCGGCCGATGTAGCAGACTTCGTCAGATTCCCCCTCGCTTGAGGTGTTTTTGATTGTGGGAACGCTCTTTCCTGCAGGCGCAAGCCCCTGCAGTTAATTACACTACCGCATTGCGATATCCACTTTCTCCTTCTCCAGAATTTCACTTCATGTCGTATGTGTTTGTTTTGTTTATGGATGCCCGTGGATTGTATACAGAGACTAAGTTATGCCGTCGCCCGTAGGACGTGGATTAGTCCAAATCCGTAGTTACTTAGATTTGGGTTTGGTGTTTTAGTTTAAGGATACGTTAGCCGTATTGAGGCTAAGATCAACTTAAACGTTCGTTAAGGATACGTTAGTCCTGTTTGAGACTAAGATCAACCTAACGTGGTGATTCATTTAATATATGGCTGTCGGGACTCGTCACCTCTCTGACGTCGTTGAAGGATTACAACGATAGGTGTCAGAGGAGTTCGGAGATGTACCCTTGAACCAAAGTTGATTGGGGATCTTATAGTCCTATTTGGGACTAAAGTTTGTTTGAATGTTTAAGGATACGTTAGCCATATTTGAAGCTAAGATCAACTTAAGCGGGATCGTTTAGATCCGACAAAAGAGCGTTTGAGGGCTCTATTGTTCCAGTTTAGGGACGTAGTGGTCCATAGGTAGTTTAAGGACATTGCGGTCCATGTTCCAGTTTAGGGATGTGGTGGTCCATTTCCAGTTTAGGGACATAGGGGTCCATGTTCCAGTTTAGGGACGTGGTGGTCCATAGGTAGTTTAAGGACATTGCGGTCCATGTTCCAGTTTAGGGACGGGGTGGTCCATGTTCCAGTTTAGGGACGTGGTGGTCTCTGTCCATATGGATGTGTGGTCGTCGGGACCCGTCACCTCTCTGACGTCGTTGAAGGATTACAACGATAGGTGTCAGAGGAGTTCGGAGATGTACCCTCGAATCGGATGTAAATTGATTTAGGAGAGCAGCCGTGCTCAGTCAATTTAATTTGAGGACTTACGGCCATGATTGGGCTAAGTCCAGTTAAAAAAATGTTCAACATTTTTATTTGTCTTTGGCCTATTAGGCCTGTGCTAGGGCTTTGCCCCTTTTTAATAATGCATGGCATTTTTTGTTTTGTTTGGGCTCTGCCCTTTTATAAATGATGCAGAGCATCTATTTTGTTTGGGCTTTGCCCTTTTATTGCATTGCAATTTATTTTGGCTTGCTAGGCCTTTTGATTTGGGCCTGACCCTTTAGTAAACAATGCAGTGCATTCGTCAGGCGCTTTGCGCCAATCACTGAGCGCAAGCGCTTGTGGTGATGACACGTGTCACGCAAGCGCAGTGCGCTGCGCTAGTGCGCTGCGCTTGCGCTGCTGACACGTGGCGCGCTCTGGTGAGTTGTGCCAATTTCAGAGAGCAATGCTCTATCTTAAAAGCGCATAGCGCAAGTGGTTCAGGTGCTGACACGTGGCGCTCTCTGGTGGCTTGCACCAACCCAAGAGCGCAACAGTGTAGTTTTGCAAGTGCAGGGCACTGTTATTATTTTTTTTATTATTGAAGATCATTGATTTTGTTCTTAGATCAATGATCTATTAGAAGAAATTCTTCTATTTTATAAAGGTTTTTACCTTTTTCTTGAATTTTCTTCAGAGTTCTCTCTGTTTTGAAGTTCTTAATCTCTCACAATGTTGATGATCTTTTGAGTTGGAGTCTAGGGGTCTTTATATAGTGCCCATAGATTTGTTAAGTTTGTTAAAGAGATCATTCTCTGAGTGATTTGGGGAATTTTCCCCACCGTTGGATCTTTGATCCAAGGGCTTCTGTTTTACAGAAGACAATCTTCTTATTTTAACAAGAACAAAAGGATCTTACTAGAATTTTAATTCTGTTTGGCGCAAACGCCCCAGCGCTTGATACGTGTCGCGCAGCGCACAGCGCAGCGCAACTGCGCTGCCACATGTCGAGCGCAACTGCGCTGACACGTGTCGCGCAGCGCAGAGCGACTGCGCTGCCACGTGTCGCGCAGCGCAGAGCGCAGCGTGACTGCGCCAGCGCGACTGCGCTGCCAAGTGTCGCGCAGCGCAGAGCGCAGCGCAACTGCGCCAACGCAACAGCGCTGCCACGTGTCGCTCAGCGCAGAGCGCAGGTCAGCTGAAGCGGTGCTTCTTTATTAAAATTTGAATTTTATTTGAAAACAGAGCCTTGCTCTGATTAGGGAAGCAAAAGCGTTGCTTCATCTCCCGCCTTGGAATTTAAACAGAGTTTTGCTCTGATTGGGGTAAACACCAGTGGTGCTATGTAGGTGACTGACTGCTGCATGCTGATCCCAAGGAACAACTGAGTAGCAGGGGTGACAACCTCCTGTCGTAGCGCTCGAACGGTCTCAACAAATGAACCCATCGTCTGGCGCAAGTCCTGCATCTCGACCACAAGCCTAGCGAGCTGATCTGTCGAAGGCTGATCCGTCTGCACCTATGCAACAAGAGTGCCATCCTGGTCAGTGCTCGTCTCACCCGAACCAACTCTGACCTCGGCCCTCGCTGCATCACTCTGAATCCCCATAGTCATCGGCGGCAAGGCTATAAATAGAGATAAGATTCGATAAGAACACGGAAATCAAATCTCAAGGATATGAATCATCAAGGAAGGAATTTCAAGCAATTTGTACCTAGGTCACTTAAGGCGAAGTACCGTATCGTGGGTATGCAGCAGACATACACACACTACGTTACTCTGCTTAAGCTACCTACTCCATCATACCAAGGTCATCCTACAATCCGAAAGGTAAAACCTAGCGCTCTGATACCAACTTTGTCACGCCCCGAAATTGGCACGTGACGACCCTAATACTACGCAACGCCTAAAAACGTAACGCAGTAAAAGAAAGCTAAAAACCCAGAAATCTAAACCAAAAAAAAAGACAAGAAAAGATAATAGCAGTTTTGAAACATTTGAAATCACAACCCAAATTCTTTAAAAGTCCAACTTTCTTTCTTTAAAATTTTGGCAACACCTCCTTTGTAAAAACTAGCCCAAAGATGGGTACAACAGAAATATAATAAAGCATCCCCAAACGGGAGCAAAAACATGCCCAAAGGAGGAAAACAATCATCATCACAAATATACGACGTCGTAGCGAAGAAATAAAGACAAAAGAAAGGAAACTGTATAAAAGACAACAAATCCACAAATAATATACAATATCGTCCTCACCAAGTCTCTAAGTCAACAACATAATAGTAGATGGAGAGTACAAGGATACAACAAAATACAATACAAAATACAGATAACCACCAAAACCCACCTAAGCAAAACAGCACACTGTGAGCCGATGCGGTATCTGTAGCAAAAGATGATAGATGAATAGCTTGCCTCGACTACTCTGGGGAAACACCCTGCAAAACAACTGTGGCACAACGGGGGTGAGTTACCAACTCGTGAATAGTAGATAACATATGCAGGTAATCGCAGGTATGTACGTACAACATGAATCTAAGATATGCAATTAACAGTAATAACAGGTCATATGAATGCAGAATAATGGAAAGTACGCTAACAGGTACAACCAATATATGAAGCAATAATGATATGACAATAGTATGCAATAATCATGCAATAAGGGTATGAGAATGTAAATATGCAACAATCATGAAGGGTACACTAACAGGTACTACTAATATATGAACAGCGCATAAACAAATAGGTATGAAGTATGGAGAGAAATATGTCATTTCCACGGAATCCTGAAATCGTGGTAGGATCACAATCCACCAAGACACTAAAAATCTCAATTCCTCAAATCAGCCCCCAATCGGCTTTCATATCATATAAGTCTCATATCTCCTCAATGTACAATATCGAATAAATCTCCTATATCCCGAATGTACAAATCAGAAATCTCATATATATCCAGTATCCAATCTCAATGAATCACCTATATCCCAATTCAAAGCTCAAGTAAAATTCTAACATCCTAAATATATTTGCATAAATAAATATGATGGGGTCAATACACATATATTAGCGTTCCACTCTACTAATATTGGTGTAAAGGTATATATAACAACGGCTGAATCCCCTGTTATATATACAAAGTGATTAGAAATATCATGAAAACCAATGTATCAAGCATCGACACAGAAATACTGATCTATCAGATGCCGTCACCAAGACTAGCATCCTGATAGGTACGTATCATACGCTATCCCGAAAAGCACGAGTGCCTAGCTCTGACCCTCGTCTTTTCACGTATCAATACGTACATGACTCCCAACGGTATCTCCTTGATCACCGCCGAGTCATTGGTACTGTCACCGGACGGTATGGTTCCCCTTACGGGCTCATCGGCGTGGTACATCGACATCCCTTTCTTGCCCCGGGGTACCTCCGGGCCCCACCATGTACCCTCTACGGCCTCGACACCTCCTCATAGGGGTATATATAAATCAGAACCGATAAAACTCATGGTGGATGCGCAAATATCATATCAAGAAAACCGGGTTTTTCAATTAATGCATAATTTCATGAACTCCCGCGGTTCCCAAATCCAGAAAACCTCATGAAAAATCCATATAAGAATGCGCAAATCCATGAATACAATATGTGCGACATAACTGAAATGTAAGCATATAAAAGGAAGAAACCTCTAAGTAACATTGGTAAAGGTAAATATGTAACTATAACTGATATATGTGTAACATACAGGTGTAACAAGGTATAGGTATCTACCTATAAGAACTGATGTAGTATACCCCTTGGGTATAAGTGGAATATGTGAGCAAGGTATATCTGTAGCTAAATGTCATATGTGATGAGTAATGTGAATCGATGTCGCAAGTCCCTAACCAAGCAGTATAATATCTATAAGTGGTTTGTATGTGACATGGCAATTATTGACGGTGTGTGTGTAGCATACAATCCGTGCTCGTGCAACATGAACCGTCAATAATATGTGCAGTGTCCTACGGCTACTAGTCACAATACCACAACATCTAAGTAATAGGGTGAATGCACAATTCTAAATATAGCCTAGAATATGCGACATGTATTAACATTCCTAGCCCAGACGCATAACGCCATGCGGGCGATTCCTCTGTAGATGTTAAATCTACTCACTTGGTCGCGTGCTACACGTAGCCGACCACCTTCTCCCCTTTCGTGGCTGCGTCCGACGTACCTGCCTACGAACCTGGAAATTACACAAGAAATCCATATATAAGCAAAATAACTCGTAAAACACGATATCGAAACCAAACGAGAAACTCGCGTCGCAAACTAAACGCGCGTGTGCACGGTACGCTGAAACGTGTATATACGCGTCTAAAACTATCCGATACGCTGCGACACGCTGGATCACAGAACCCACTCACGTATCGCGCAAACAAAATGAACTAGAAATACGATATATAGTCCCAGATTTTGCTACAGGTAAAGTCTCACAAAACTACACATGCCAAAACACTAGAAAACACTGCAGACTACCCTAGCCAAGACCCCAACACCCATGTTTCCTTCCTGGCCGCAATTTGTGGCCAGAAAGCTTAAATTTGCGGCCTGGGTTGGGAATGAGGGGCTCGTGTTCTGGTGGTGTTGTCATACCTAGTGAGCATGCTCCAGTTTTCTCAATTTTATCCTGAAGAGTCCGGGTCAAAAGCAGATCACAGAAATCCACAATGTCGCTTAAAAACACCAATTTTGCACGAAGTGGAAACCCTATGGTATTTAGTGAAATCTGGGTTAATTCTCAGTTAAAGTGACCATAATAACACTTAAATAGGCAGGGTTTACCAACACAATCATCAATTAATCAAAAGTTCACATAATTCACCATAATTAGCACTAAACTCACTATTTAACACAAACCGAGGCTAAATAACACAAGAGCTTAAGAAAAAGGGAATTGGGTTTAAGAATTATACCCTAAAGGATCCTAGGAAGCAGGAGAAGAAGTGGATGGAGGAGATGAGAGGTTGCTACTGCTGCTAGGGCTCCTGCTGCTGCTGCCAGAAGCTGCTGCTGCTGCCAGAAGCTGCTGCTGATGCTGTTGCTGCTACTGCTTGCTTCTGGTGCTCCTGCTTGCTTCTGGTGCTGTTGCTGCCTTGCTGCTGTGTGTGTGTTTGAGAGTGTGTGAGAATGAGTGAAATGAGAGTGAGAAGTGAGAAATGAGAGAAAAAAAAATCAAAAAACCCTCCCTTCTCTTTCTCTTCCCTCATTAAATGAGGCATGGCTTGAGCCATGTAGCACCATGCCCTCACTCTCTCTCTCTCCCATGGTCAACAATTCAACAAAAGAAATCATTTTTTAAAAACCCCTTTTTATTTCATGTTTCTTTTAAAACAACCATACAACTTACAACCCAAAATACTTAAAACAAATTATAAAACTATCTTTAAGAAATGGTTAACCCACCATGTTGCTAATCATGGTTAAATCCTAAATTACAACCCTAGTTAACATGCACAAGTGTGTGCAAGGCTAGGAAAAATATAATAAAATATTCATTAAATAGGATAAAATAATTAGAAATCGATTTGGTAAACTTTTTATTAAAAACTATATATTAAAATATAATTATCCACAAAACACATTCTAAGGTGTTACACCTATCTACTCATGGATATGCATGGCGAAAGACCCTTCCGGCCAATAAACGGCCGATTCCTTAAGAAATACTACGCCTGACGAGTCACGGCCCGGGTCAATGATAGATGACGACGCCTATGTCCGCTCGCTGTCTTCCCGAGTCCAAACTCTATAAGTAGTATCCGGCGAAATCTTGCCTCAAAACTCCCTTGGACTGCAATGTCCTGAAACTAGCTACGGATCGAAACGTCTTTAAACTATTACGAACCGCAGCATCCTTAAGCTAACGCGGAAAAAAACGGTACATCCATAAGCAAAATGGGCACGGATGAAAACCCGAAAGGGCTCCATGAGTAAAAACAGCAGGGCTACCGACGAGTTTGTAAACCCCGAAAGGGCACAGACTAGTAAAAAAATTCATCCACATTTGCAAGGTCCTCTCGATCTTGTAAGGAGAAAATGCCTGCGTGAGATCCTTACGACTCACAAGGGGGCAACACACTTAGGGATCCCCACGATTCCTAGGGAGAAATTACACTTACGAGATCCTCACGACTCGTAAGGAGAATTCCCTTATGAGACCCTCACGACTCATAGGATACAAAAGCCTTAAGCTACAGGGATCTGAACCTGTTCTTAAGCCATCACATTCCCCAGTTTGCCCTACAAACGGTCCAATATTGACCCTTGTATACAATCCACGGGCACAAATAAACGTTCCCTCACTAAGTCCTACCAACGACGAGGAATGTCCTCATGTGGTGAATAACACTGGTAAGTCCTCTCGACTTATAAGGGGAAAACACTCTTGTAAGATCCTTAAGACTTATAAGAGAACATACACTTAAGAATCCTCACGACTCCTAAGGAGAAAACACACCTACGAGATCCTCACGACTCGTAGGGAGAAACATTTTTATGAGACACTTATGGCTCATGAAGTCAAAAGCCTTAGTCGACAGGATCCTAACCTTGTTTGCTAAGCCACCTTTGTTCGAATCGACAAAGGCAAATGATGATTCACTCCTGGCAATACCCCAGTTGTAGCGATACTGATGCCTAAATCGGTAACAGATTCTAAATCCTTTCACGGCAAATGATGATTCGCTCCTGGTAATATTCCAGTCTCAACGATGATGATGCTAAGTTTGGTATCAGGTCTTGAGCGCCATACTCACAACAAAATCGGCGAGCCAAAAATGCATATGAAATAGTCGAAATGATGGGGAAACTCGCAATAAAAATCAGCGAGTAAAATATATGCATACAAAAATAGCCGAAATGATTGGGCAACTCGCAATAAAAAGCAACGAGTAAAAATAAAGAAAAAATAGTCGAAATGATTGGGCATCGCGAAAAATAGCCGAAATGATTGAGCAATCACGACTTTCATGATATAAAAAGCTGAAATGATAGAGCGTCGTGGAAAGAAATAAAGAAAAAAATGAAAGAATGAAACTTTTGCCATACAGGTAGGTCCATACCGACCCCCGTATACAATCCATAGGCATAAACGAAAAGGGAACCACATTTCCCCACCAGACTCTGTCAAATGGTGAGTCAGATCTCAGCAGCAACATCTACAGCCTAGAGATTAGCAACGCCCTTCCTCCTCATTCCAGCAGGATACGGACGCGAAACCACCAATCAGAGCCACGACAAAGTCCCTAGTTCTAAGACTTCACGGTTCACAGACAATCTAGAGTCAACCCTGACACCGCAGAAAGTAGAGCAAGTCAATCCTGACACCACAGAAAGGGGAGAAAGTCAACCCGACACCGCAGAAAGCGGAGAAAGTCAACCCAGACACCGCAGAAAGCGGAGAAAGTCACCCCCGACACCGCAGAAAGCGAAGAAAGTCACTCCCGACACCGCATAAAGCGGAGAAAGTCAACCCCGACACCGCAGAAAGTGGAGAAAGTCAAACCGAACACCGTAGAAAGCGGAGAAAGTCAATCCTGACACCGCAGAAAGAGGAGCAAGTCAACCCTGACACCGCAGAAAGCGGAGAAAGTCAACCCGACACCGCTGAAAGCGGAGAAAATCAACCTCGACACCGCAGAAAGCGGAGCAAGTCAACCCCGACACCGCAGAAAGCGGAGAAAGTCAACCCCGACACCGCAGAAAGCAGAGAAAATCAACCCGACACTGCAGAAAGCGGAGAAAGTCAACCATGACACCGCAGAAAGCGGAGCAAATCAACCCTGACACCGCAGAAAGTGGAGCAAATCAACCCTGACACCGCAGAAAACGGAGAAAGTCAACCTCGACACCGCAGAAAGCAGCGAAAGTCAACCCCATCAACCCGACACCGCAGAAAGCGGAGAAAGTCAATCCCGACACCGCAGAAAGCGGAGCAAGTCGACCCCGACACCGCAGAAAGCGGAGAAAGTCAACCCCGACATCGCAGAAAGCGGAGAAAGTCAACCCCAACACCGCAGAAAGCGAAGAAAGTCAACCTGACGCCGCAGAAAGCGGCGAAAGTCAACCTTGTCATCCCGATACGGCAAAAAGCGGAGAAAGTCAACCCGACGCCGCAGAAAATAGAGAAAGTCAACCCGACACCGCAGAAAGCAAAAAAGTCAACCCCGACATCGCAGAAAGCGGAGAAAGTCAACCCGACACCGCAGAAAGCGAAGAAAGTCAACCCGACACCGCAGAAAGCGGAGAAATTCAAACCGACACCGCAGAAAGCGGAGAAAGTTAACCCGGACACCGCAGAAAGCGGAGCAAGTCGACCCCGGCACCGCAGAAAGCGGAGAAAGTCAACCCCGACACCGCAGAAAGCGAAGAAAGTCAACCCGACATCGCAGAAAGCGGAGAAATTCAAACCGACACCGCAGAAAGCGGAGAAAGTTAACCCGGACACCGCAGAAAGCGGAGAAAGTCGACCCCGACATCGCAGAAAGCGGCGAAAGTCAACCCTGTCAGCCCGACACCGCAGAAAGCGGAGAAAGTCAACCCGACACCGCAGAAAATAGAGAAAGTCAACCCGACACATCAGAAAGTGGAGTAAGTCAACCCCGATTCCGCAGAAAGCGGAGAAAGTCAACCCCGATACCGCAGAAAGCGGAGAATGTCAACCCGGACGCCGCAGAAAGCGGAGAAAGTCAACCCCGACACCGCAGAAGCGGAGAAAGTCAACCCTGACGTCGCAGAAAGCATGGCAAGTCAACCCTGGCACCACAGAATGCGGGGCAAGTCAAACCTGACACCGCAGAAAGTGGAGAAAGTCAACCCCGACACCGCAGAAAGCGGAGAAAGTCAATCCTGACACCGCAGAAAGCGGAGAAAATCAATTCCGACACCGCAGAAAACGGAGAAATTCAACCCGACACCGCAGAAAACGGAGAAAGTCAACCCGACACCGCAGAAAGCAGAGAAAGTCAACCCCGACACCGCAGATAGGGGAGAAAATCAACCCGACACCGCAGAAAGCGGAGAAAGTCAACCTCGACACCGCAGATAGGGGAGAAAGTCAACCCCGACACCGCGGAAAGCAAAGAAAGTCAACCCCGACACCGTAGAAAGCGGAGCAAGTCAACCCCGACACCACAGAAAGCAGAGCAAGTCAACCCTGACACCGCAGAAAGCGGAGCAAGTCAATCCCGACACCGCAGAAAGCAGAGCAAGTCAACCACGACACCGCAGAAAGCGGAGCTAGTCAACCAATAATCCCTCGATTCGTCTCGACTCGTTAGGGATAAAGATCTGTTTCCTAAGCATTGGGACCCTGCAAGTCAGCCCAAGATGGGCCATTGTATACTATTCACGGGTCACACTCTCCAAAGTCGAATCTCGACAAGGAGGGAAACAACCACTTACGAGTCCTCTCGACTTGTAAGTAAAAAAATTCTCTTATGAGATCCTTACGACTCTCAAGAGAAAACACACTTAGGAGTCCTCACGGCCCCTAAGGAGAAATTACACCTATGGGATCCTCTCGACTCGTAGGGAGCTCATAAAGTTGAAAAGTCTTTATGGACCCTCACGGCTCATAAAGTTGAAAAGTTTTAGGCGGTAGATCTGAACCTATTTCCTAAGCCATCGCTGCTCTACAAGGAGGTCAAGATGGACTATCTGCGGGCCACATTTGCCAAATCCACATTCGCCAATGAAATAAAAAAAAGCTACTTATGGGTCCTCACGATTCGTAAGGAAAAATACCCGAGTAAGATCCTTACGACTCACGGAGACGATGAACACTTAGAAATCCTCGCGATTTCTAGGAAGAATTTGCACCTGCGAGATCCTCTCGACTTGTAGGGAGAAAAAACCTTCTTAACACCCTTACAGCTCATGAAGATGAAAAAAGTCTTAGGCTATAAGGACTCTAAACTTGTCCCCTAAGCCCTCAATTCTATTGCCACGCATAACTCTGCACTACTTCACCCACATACATGCTTACGTGGGCGAAGTAGTAAGGGGCATTTGTTCCCGCCAAAATTTTCGGCCAAGAGCTACTTGTTCCCTTATAAAAAAGGGAGGAGAGTCCTCAAAATTTGGCCTCACGTGTAAAACACGTGAGCGCTCATATGTAAAGCGTATGAGCGCTGAATAAAACAATTAAGAGCCAAACAGGCATCACGTGTTAAACACGTGAGCGCTCATATGCAAAGCATATGAGCGCTGAGTAAAATAAACTTAAAGGGCCAAACATGCCTCACGTGTAAAACACGTGAGCGCTCATATGCAAAGCATATAAGCGCTGAACATAAATCACCAATGGCCAAACAGGCCTCACGTGTAAAACACGTGAGCGCTCATATACAAAGCATATGAGCGCTGAATATAAACAGGCTAAAACCCACAGCAGGGGTCACGTGTTAAACACATGAATTCTCTTGCCTCTCACATGCAAAGTATGTGAGTGCCCCAATTTAAAATACTCCTATCAAATTCTAGAATTAAATTCTATTTTGGGAAATATTTTCCTGATCTTTCTCAAACTAAAAAGATCTTCTCTGTTAAACAGATGTCCTTTGGATCAAAGATCAACGGTGATCATCTGGTAGAATAAAGTTCTATCATAGGAAAATATTTTCCTAATCTTGTTAAATCAACAAGATATTCATATGATCAGAATCTATGTTAGAATAAAATTCTAATCATATTAAACTGACGAGATATCTATATGATAGAATTAAATTCTATATTAAGAAAATATATTTCTGATCTTGTTAAATTAAAAAGATATGATAGAATAAAATTCTAATCTTGTCAAAACTAACAAGATATTCATAATCTTGTTAAACAAACAAGAAATCTTCTCTGTTAAACAGAGAGCCTTTGGATTAAAAATCCAACGGTGAATAAAATCCACTGATTGATCTAAAAGATCATGAAATCAATCATGATTTCTCAATGAGGGATTCCCTTAACAAATTGATTCTTTTTCTTCTCATATAAATTGGAGTAAAGGGAGGAGGAAAAAAGACAGAGGGAGAGGGGAAGAAAAATAGAGAGAGAATTTAATTCTCTAAAGAAGAGGAACCCCTCCCAAAAGCTTCCACAAAAAGAGAATTTAATTCTCAAACCAAGAATTTAACTCTTCTCAAACAATTTAGTTCTTCCTCTGGTTAAGATCTGCAGAAGCAAATCTCCCCATAAGTTGAGAATTTAATTCTCATCGGGGAGATTCTGTCATACAGATTCAAAACCCGGGGGAAAGAACTGAATTCTAAAGAGTTTAACTCTTATAAAACATGTGGGAATTTAATTTCTCGGAAACTAGGGTTTAACCCTTTAAAAAGAATTTAATCTCTACAAAGAACAAAAGGAGAACTTGATTCCTCAGAACCATAGAAGAACAGCCTGGTGATTCATTAGCGTTCAACGCTACACAATAAAAGCTCACGTGTTCCTACGTGAGCACCTTTGAGGAACAAAAAGGAAAGACTGAGATCTAGCCACGTAACCCCACGTGACCCCTGAGAAGTGCTCAGCACTTATAAAAAAGAAAAGGGAATGAACCCTATTTTTTTTTGGCGCCTTACGTGACCCCACGTGACCCCTGAGAAGTGCTCAGCACTTATAAAAGAGAAAAGAGAATAAATCCTATTTTTAGGGCAGCTCACGTGATCCCATGTGACCCCCTAACAGTGCTCAACACTAGAATAAGAGAATAAAAGATGCAGCGCCCAACTCTAAGCGTCGCACGCCCCACACATGAACGCCCAGCGCCTAGTGATTAATCGTTCTTTTGCGTACGTGCGTTTTAAAATCAAAGTTAAGAATATACCGCAATCAATAACGGTGTCGCTTGGTAGCTAGCCGGTTGAGTACGGATCGGTCCACATGGAAAACGTGTTCTTTTCTTATTGTTCTAAATAGTTAAGTCCTATTTTTGGTAGGTTTTTATTTTTATAAAAACTAAGATTGAATTTAATTTGATTTGAAACCTTGCTAGGGTTATTATTAAGTTAGTTTGGAAAGAGAATTCTACTCACTGCTTCCTTTGCCCTAATTAAGAACTCGGGTGTTAGGGTAATAGTTAACAAAGGGGATTAGCACGACTAGGAAGAAACATAGTTTCTTCCTTTTGGTCCTTGTCCATCCTTTCTTAACTCTTAGCCCTAACCTCTATATAAATCAACCACAACCGGTCTAACTAGGGAATCACCGCTATCTCGTGGGATAGGGTGCCGTAGTGAGCGGTGTGTGTTTGATTAACATAGAGTCCTAATTTAAAGTATTATATGATCAAGAAAGGAGTGAGAGATTTCTATCTCTCAAACCTACCCCAAACCTAACTCTAACAAATGAGGAACTACTCACTCATTAGGGATATTATGATGAAGTTCATTTTTATAATTTTCTTTTAATTACCTAATTAACGTGCAGATAAAAGACAGATACGAAAATTGCGGAAATTAAATTGCAGATAAGAAAAATTCAAGATAAAAAACTTAGTTTTATTGACACCTTTTGACGATTACAATGAAACTAAAATTTAATCTAGAATTTAAAAGAGGCATACCCCAAAAGAGGCTGTAGGCTTTCCTATTTATAGATAGGAGAAACCCTAGGGTTTACATCTGATCCACATTTAAAATTACAAGACTACCCTAAGAAAGCCGGGTCAATACACCGACACCCACCGACACGTGCACCGACACATGCACAGCACGGCCGCAGATCCGCGGCGGAATGCCATGTTTGGCCGCGGATCCGCGGCCATCTTGAGGGATCTCTGGCTCAACTTCTCAGGGTTGTTTCATGTTGCTATTTCCTTCTGTTTTCTTCTCTTGGTTCTTCAGAATCTTTTCTACTTTCTTCCAGATTTTCAACAGTGCAAAATTTGTAGACTTTTACCGTAAGCTTCGCGTTGAAGTCTTGAATCTTGTGCTGCCCTCTTACTTTGTGCATTGAACTGTTCATTGATCGTTATTTGTTCCTTAAACTGGTAGGCGGCATCATACAGATTCATCTACTTGTTGGTCATAGTCTCACATTTGTAGCGTCTTTTCTTGAATTTCACTGTATTGTTCTGAGAACCTGTAACCTGCAACTATTTAGCAGACATGGATCAAAAGCGTCTATTTATTTTCAATATGATTAAGAATGGGGAATATAATAATGCAAAATTCTGATATGAATAAATACCCCCAAACTTATCTTTTGCTCGTCCCGAGCAAAACTATTTTTATTATTGAAAACAAAAAAATCCTAACCTCACTTTCGCAGGGAATCGCGATTGCACTGAGCTCGTGCAACAAGCCGTTAAACCTCTAGGTGTCCCTAGTAGGAGGAGTGTTGTCTCCTGAGGGTTTTCAGCGGATACTACCCACAAAATCCGATCAATTTGGCCTATTGACTTTCATTCTTCAATTCGGTGTTCTAGCAAGAAATTCTATTATCTTCAACTTAGAAATTATCAACCCGTATTTTTCACACTCACTTATCATTTAACTTAAGATCGTATATGTTCTATAAATTTACTTAGCTTTCAGCATCTTTTGAATTTTCCTTCTAAGGTTCCATCTCAACTTAGGAATTTTTATCATCTCCACTGAAGATATAAGTCCTATTTTTCATTCCTATCTCTCATCCAAATCCCAATCATATACCCCTACGTGTGTGTATGTATCACCCCTACACTTGGAAATTCAATTCAAGCTATCATACTCGTTTCTATTGTCCAAAGTACTTTTAGTTGGTGAATTTTAGATGAAATTGCTCACACATCCTTCATGCGACCATTAATACTTCTTGAGGTACTAACGACCGATTACAAAATGTGTTTGCCCATTAAGGCGTAATTCCTCGTCTTGTAATAGCTAAGGCTTTAGCAGTGACTCCCAAACCAGTTGGTCTAAGGCACTAGGTGATAAAGCACCCTCGCTATATATTTTTATTTTACGCAGCCTTAAGTAATTACAAAACCAGTGTTCATTTTTTTTATATCTCTTTATTCACTTATACTTTTATTTAATTTTTTCTCATACTAAGGATTTTAGACAAGAGCAATTCAAGGTATCCTCTACTATCCCAAGTTTCAAGGTGCGTGTATGTGCGAATTGTAGGGTATGTATTTTTAGAATTTAGACTAAAAGTTCAGAATTATTTTTCAGACTTACACTTCAATAAAAATTTCAATACTCTTCCCTTATTTTGACTTAGCCCAAGAACTGAACTCAAAATTTGCCTATTTCTAAATAAACTACAAGGACATATATTTTCTACCGTTAAATTTTAAGAAAGGTTATTTTTAGGGTTTTTAATTTACTAAGTTTAGGATCTAGTTTTTTCTAGCTAGTTAACCGTCTTGTCAAACTTAAGTTAAATATGCCCAAAATTGAAATTTTCAATTTTTATAATTTTTAAAACAAAATTTCAATTTTTTATTTGATTTTATTTTTAAAATTTTTATTTTTATTTTTATTTTTTTATTTTTATAATTTTTTTATAAAGATGCAATGCAGAATTAAACATGCAAAGAAAAAAAGAGAAAAAAATATATTCAAAAATTAAAATATGCAATGCAATGATAACTATTTACAAACCACCTCCTCCCCCAAACTTACCAAAAGTAGTGCCCTCACTGCTCAGGACCTCGCCGTCCCCTTGAACGAATGAGAACGTGCCTCTCGCGCCAGCAGCGTAGATACGCCATGTTCAATCTTTGTCACCCGGTGATCCAAGTTGGTCACCATCCCCACCAAATTATCAATCCCCCTAATGGCTCTTCTAAGAAGACGTGCATGTTCTATGGGGGTAAGCTCTTTCTCGCTCGCGGTCGAGCTGGAGCTGGGTGTTCTGGCGGGTACATGTTCGGTCGGTTCTCTTCGCGACCATACATCAGTTAGGCGGGTATAGGACGTGGATACGCCCTCAATAAGAGGCCTAATGGGTATACCTCCTTGCATGTAAAACTCAAATTCCTCCACAGGGAGGAAATAGCGGCACAGTTGTGTCACTAACATAGGGCATGGGTAATTTGCTGCCCTTTTGCCAGCACCCATTAAATTAAGTAAAATCGTGCACATGTCAAATCTAGGGTTCCTAGTCATTAAGGTGTGCACGATATGAAGAGATGGAGTGAAAAATGTTGTGTTATGTGAACTGCCAAAAATGTTGTTTTGTGCCCAACGGCACACGGTTAATACATTGGCGAAAACGGTTCTAGCCTTTATGCCCTTCCTAGGTTCCCTCGAACAGTCATTACCCATTAAGGTAAGTAGTCTTCAAATTGAAGGGTTTGGTCGTGAACAGGTAATCTAGAAATTAAGATGACTTCATGGATGAAGTCCCTATCAATGATTATTTCCCTATCGCTCCAAAGTAATTTAATAAAACCGTATTGTGCTAGGCAACCTTCCTCCATGCACTCGTAAAAACAAGTAACTAGATTTGGAAGAGCGTAGGCATTGGGATGATTGTAAATTAAAAAGTTCCACTCTCGCCGTGTGATCTCCTCACCAAAATAACTTCCGTAAATTGTGTATGCAAAGATTTATGAAAAATCTCGTTCTAATTGCATGGTTGGTTCCATTCAGAAAGTTCATAGATTTAAAAAATTTTAACAGAGAGAGAGAGAGAGATGATGCAAACCTCCTCTGAAAAAATTCAGAGGGTGATGAGGCAGAGGTGTGGCGGTTGCGCGGCCGAAGGAGGCGTTGTGCGGCGGTTCCGTGGCCGAAGGAGGCGTTCTCTCTGAACTTGCTGCGGCGGCGGCTAGGGTTTGACGAAATGAAAATTTAGGGTTTGATAGAAACAGAGAGCGTTCGGGTTCTATTTATAGGGGGGATGTGTTGGTTATTTGAAAAAAGGTCCTCTTAAAAAGTGGAATTTATTTGTAAATTTTTTAAATTTTATTATATATATATTTTATTTTTTTATTAAAACTGGAAATTTACAAAAATACCGAAAAAAATTTATTATATATTTTTTATTTTCAATTTTTTTTAATTTTTTAATTTTGTTTTTATATAATTACAAGTGATACATACCCCCAAACTTATTTGAAATTGTGTTTTGGCTAGATAATTGAAATTTAGGGGTAGATGGAGGAAGATCAGTCAGTGTAGATCGGCTCCTGCAAAAACAGGAGCTCCTCCGAAGAGTCCGCAGTGAGGAACGGTTTAAGTCTATGTCCGTTCACTTTAAATAGTGAACCGTCCTCCGGGTTTTCTAGATCGACCGCACCGTGCGGATATACGGTGTGTACCAAAAATGGCCCTTTTCATCGAGATCTGAGCTTTCCGGGATGGAAATGTAACCGAGTATCGTAAAGTAAAACCTGTTGACCAGGTTTGAAAGTTTTGCGCATAAGGTGTTTATAGTGGAACACGTTCGTTCGGTTTTTAACAACTACTATGTTCTCGTAGGCTTCATCCCGCAGCTCGTTTAATTCGTTCAACTGCAGCTTTCTATTGCTGCCCGCATCTCCCAAAGATAGGTTCAACTCTTTTATTGCCCAAAATGCTTTATGCTCAATTTCAACTGGAAGGTGGCAAGCCTTTCCATAAACAAGCCTCTATGGAGACATGCCAAGATCGGTCTTATAGGCAGTTCGGAATGCCCAAAGGGCATCAATAAGTTTTGACGACCAATCTTTACGGTTTTTGGAAACCGTTTTCTCCAATGTCTGTTTAATCTGCCGATTCGAAATCTCGGCTTGCCCACAAGTTTGGGATGATAGGGCGTTGACAGCTTGTGAGTAATGGAGTATTTCCGCATCAAGGACTCGAAAGTCCTATTACAAAAGTGAGATCCATTATCGCCGATAATCGCGCGAGGATGCCCAAACCGAGAAAAAATGTTTTCTTTGAGAAATCTAACGACAACCTTGTTGTCATTAGTTCGGCTGGGCATAGCCTCGACCCATTTAGAAACATAGTCAATAGCGAGTAGAATATACATGTTCCCAAAGGAAATGGGAAATGGTCCCATAAAGTCTATCCCCTAAACATCAAAAATTTCAGCAACTAAAATTGGTTGGAGTGGCATTTCATTTCTCCTAGATATCCGGCCTAAGTGTTAGCACCAGGAGCATGTCTTGCAGTACTCATATGCGTCTTTAAAACGTTGTGGCCAATAGAAGCCACACTGCAAGATCTTTTCTGCTGTCTTTTTGGGACCAAAATGCCCGCCACACGCTTGATCGTGGCAAAATGACAGCACACTCTTAAACTCATTTTCGGGAAACACACCGACGAATAATTTGGTCAGGACAGTATTTGAATAGATACGGTTCATCCTAGTAAAAATGTTTTACCTGAGATAGAAATCTGAGTCTGTCCTGATTCGACCATTCGTTTGGTATAAGTCCGGTGGCCAAATAATTTACAATATCTGCGAACCAAGGTTCGCATGACACAGTTAAGAGCTGCTCATCTGGAAAAACGTCTTTAATAGGAATTTGAAGTGTAGGCGAAGAAGGAAGTCGTGAAAGATGGTCGGCGACTATGTTTTCGCATCCTCTCTTGTCTCTAATGACAATGTCAAACTCTTATAGTAAGAGGATCCAACGTATCAGCCAAGATTTAGCGTCCTTTTTCGCGAAAAGATGGCGAAGATCTGAGTGGTCTGTGTAAACGATGACTGGAGAGCCGATTAAATAAGGCCTGAACTTTTCTAATGCAAACACAACAGCTAAGAATTCTTTTTCAGTTGTTGTGTAATTCAATTGGGTCTCGTTTAAGGTTCGGATAGCGTAATAAATTACATGCGGCATCTTATTTATGTGCTGTCCAAGGACAACACCAATGGCGAAATCAGATGCATCGCACATAATTTCAAATGTATGCGTCCAGTCAGGAGATGAAAGAATGGGAGCGGAAATAAGTGAGTTTTTCAATGACTCGAACGCCTTCATACAGCTTGAGTCAAAATCAAATGTGGTGTCCTTGGCCAACAAAAAAGTCAAGGGTCTAGCTATCTTGCTAAAATCCTTGATGAACCGTCTATAGAAACCGGCATGGCCAATGAAGGCTCGAATGTCTCGGACGCATTTAGGAGGAGGAAGATTTGAAATGACTTCAATCTTAGCTTTATCTACCTCAATGCCATTTTGCGAGATGATATGTCCTAAGACAATACCTTCTCGTACCATAAAGTGGCATTTCTCCAGATTTAAAGTGAAGTTCTTATCCCTACATCGGGTAAGAACTGCGTCTAAATGTAGCAAACACTCATCAAAGGAGTCGTCGAAAATGGAGAAATCATCCATAAAAATCTCCAAGAATTTTTCCACCATGTCTAAAAAAATGCCCATCATACACCGCTGGAAAGTAGCGGGTGCATTGCATAATCCAAAGGGCATGCGGCGGTAAGCAAACGTACCAAAAGGACAAGTGAATGTGGTCTTATCTTGGTCCTTTTCGGTGATGGGAACTTGATTGTAGCCTGAGTAGCCATTCAAAAAGCAATAGTACTCGTACCCAGCCAATCGTTCTAGCATTTGGTTAATAAAAGGTAATGGAAAATGGTCTTTCTGTGTCGCAGCGTTGAGTTTTCTATAATTAATGCAAACTCGCTACCCAGTTTGGGTGCGAGTTGGTATTAACTCATTCGCCTCATTAGTTATGACCGTTATGGCCGATTTCTTTGGGACAACGTGAATGGGGCTAACCCACCGGCTATCAGAGATAGGGTAAATGATACCACTTTCAAGACATTTTACAATCTCTTTTTTTTAACAGCCTCCTTCATGATAGGGTTTAGACGTCTCTGTGGATCCCTTACTGGCTTGGCATCATCCATCATATGAATATGATGTTCAACTATTAGGGGACTGATCCCCTTGATGTCCGCCATAGTCCAGCCGAAAGCTTGCCGATTGTTTTGTAAGACCGTTAAAAGGGCTTTCTCTTGCTCGGGGGCTAGAGAAGCGGAGATGATAACGGGAAGGGTCTCATTCTCACCTAAGTAAGCGTATTTAAGGTGAGACGGCAATAGCTTGAGTTCGAGTTTTGGAGGCGAAACAATTGAAGGTAAAATTGGTGAAACTGACTCAAACTCGAAGGATTCCAATAGAGGTTCAAAGCGAGTGTAAGCAACCAAGTTGGATGGTTCAGATAACTCATCCGAAAATTCAAAGGACTCAAACTCGGGTGGTGATTCTTCAAAATCGTTCGAAAAAGTGAAACACTCGTAATCATTATCGGATGTGAAAGCTATGTCAGATTCAAGGAGGAACGCACTAGTGGCGTCAAAATTGCTGTGATCGAACAAAAATTTTTCGATCTCACAGTCCTCCTGAATGATCTCTTGGATCGAGAAAACATCAAGTATATTAGCATTAGGTTCAGAGGGCTGATTCCCCAACTTAAAAATGTTGAGTTCAATTGTCATGTTTCCAAAAGATAGGTTCATTGAAACATTTCAACAATTGATCACCGCATTAGAAGTTGCAAGGAATGGTCGACCGAGTATCACCGGAATTTGACTCCGGGGGTTAGCTACAGGCTGTGTATCCATAACAATGAAATCAACGGGGAAAATGAAGTCCCCTACTTTAATCAACACATCCTCTAACTCACCACTAGGATGGGTGATGAATCGGTCGGCCATTTGGAGAGTACAATGTGTGGGTTTCAGCTCTCCAATGCCTAATTGTTCATATACTGAATAAGGAAGAAAATTAACACTGGCACCAAGATCTAAAAGTGCACGGTTGATGTTCTTATCCCCAATTGTTATTGAAATTGTAGGACAGCCAGGATCCTTTCGTTTTTGAGGTAAAGGTTGGGTAAGAGCATCACTTACTGCACTAGCCAAGAAAACTTTCTTAGGTACCTGTGATTTCCTTTTCTTGGTGCATAAGTCCTTCAAGATTTTAGCGTAAGAAGGGACTTGTTGGATTGCATCCAAGAGAGGTATGTTAATACTAACCTGTTTAAATAACTCCACAATCTTCTCCATTTGTGGAGTTTATTTATTAGATCTCAACCTGTTTGGAAATGGAACATTTTGAAAATTTGTTGAGTCCAATGTTTGTGGAGTAGATTGCGGAGTTAGAACGGATCCCAGTGTTGGTGTTTTCGTGGAGTGAGATGTGGGTCCATTCGAATTAGTAGAAGAAGTAGAGCCTTATGAAGAATGAAGAACATGCTCTGAAGAAGATGAAGAAGATGCGGTGGCCGGGGTGTCATTATTATTACCAACGTTGTTATGCAATACCTTTCCAGATCTCAATGTAGTCACTGCACTCACATTATGATTTTGTTGTTTATGAGAAAATGTGCATTTTGTGTGTGACCAGGATTTGGCAATGGTTGAGATGGAAGTTTCCCCTTCTCTCGCTCGCTCAGAGCAGCATTCAGTTGTGCAATTTGAGCTTCAATGGTTTTGATGCTTTGCTCATATGATGCAGTGTATTTCACCAAAGACTGAATGGAAGACTGGATGTTGGCTGAGGATTGCATAGATTGTTTTAAAAACGCATCCAGACTTCGTTCTAGCGAGAAAACCTTATCGTTATTTGGTTGAACAAAATTATTTTGAGGAAAAGAGTTGTTTGGTGCAAAATTGTTCATTTGATTTTGGTAGGGTTAGGGTTGGAAATGTTGCTGATATTGAGTTTGTTGAGGGGCTTGTTGTTGTGGAGGAGGCCTTTGAAAATTGTTATTGCCTTGGAATTGCTGTTGATTTTGAATCCAAGCAAAATTGGGGTGGTTCCTCCAACCGGGATTATAAGTTGAAGAGTATGGATCATTTCTTTGTCTCTGCTGAAAGGCATCATTGACTTGATCTTGTCCTTGAGCGGGTGGGTTGTACGGACACTCTTCGGTTAAATGGGACGGATCCGAACAACAAGCGCAAATAGTGCGAGGGGGTAAAACGGGGACAGGAGAAGGCGATGAGAATTTGCTCTCAATTGCTTCTAGCTTACGTGTAATTGCAGCCATTTCGGCTTTCATTGCAATTGACATGTCGAGTTGATGAACACCTGCCCTAGACAAACCGGATGAAGTGGATGAAGCGGTTTGTCTAGTGCTTTCCCACTGAAGCGTTTGTTCAGCAAGATCGTCGAGAAATTGCCAAGCTTCCTCGTCAGATTTTGTAAGAAAGTGACCTTGACAAATGGTTTCCAGCAACTGCTTAGTTGCTGGGTTCGGTCCTTCGTATAAAGTTTGGCAAAGTTGCCATCTCTCGATACCGTGGTGAGGGCACTGAACAAGAAGGTCCTTAAATCTTTCGAAACACTTCCAAAAAGGTTCGGAAGGAAGCTGGGAAAATTGATTAATTTCATTTCTAATTCTCGCGGTCTTGTGATGTGGGTAAAACTTTTTTAGAAAAGCCTTAACAAACTCTTCCCAACTTTTTATGGAATGCGATGCTGTACTATATAGCCACTTTTCAGCTAGGTCACATAAAGTGAATGGAATGACACGTAGCCTTATAGCATCATCGAAAAGTTGGGTGGTCTTCATCATTGCGCAAACATTCTGGAATTTGTTAATGAAGATATAGGTATTTTCAGATTCCAGCCCGTGAAATTCGGGCAACATATTGATGAAGTGGGGTTTAATTCGAAGTTATCCCCATTGACCTGTGGAAGTGAAAGACAAGTAGGAAGTGTGGTGCGAGTTAGATAGAAAAGATCCTGAAGCGCGATTCTTTGGGGCACTTCGAAAGGAGGGTGTTGTGGGTTATTCACATCCAGTTGAGGTGGAATCAGTCCCGAAGTAGGTAAGGGGTTGTTAGGATTGAATCCCGACATCTCCTTAGAATATGATGAATTTGAAGATGAAGGTAAAGAAGTGGAGGGAATTTCGACTTCGGAGTCGAACGCGTCGTCAGTAGGAACTAACGAGACACGGACTAAATGGGCGCTAGTGTCCCTAGTCCAACCGGACATACACTAAATAAGGTGTAGTGTAGTCAAAAAGTAGAATGTGGGGGTAAGAAAACGTCAATGAGAGAAGTTGGGTGCAATAGATTTCTAGCGACAAAATGGCAAGTTTTTGTAAAAAATTTGTGGTTTTTTTTATTTTTCTTTTAGAGTCTTTGCAAAAGATTTTTTTATAAGGAACTAAGACACACTTTCAAGCAATCACAATTTAAGCATGCACAATTAAGCCTAGAGCTAGGGTCTCCTAAGTCAACTAGATTGCTCCTAACTGGTCCAAAGGGCAAGTTGTGAGATATCCCTCGAATCGCCTCTTCACCGCCAATTGTGGCCAGTTAAGCACAAGTAAAGAAAGGAGGGATCCGCTCATGAATCACCGTGAGACGGGTCTTTTAAAATTACATTTCCCACTTGTCTAGCCTAGGCACCTCAAAGTCAGGTTTAGATAAACGACCGATTGCCCACAACCTTCCTTTGTCCTAATGAGCACGACAGTCCTTATTGGGTGAGTCTAAATATTTTTTAATTAACTCGAGGGTTGATGCATATGCTTTTTATGATTTTTGGGGTCCTGAGAAGGGTAATGAAATCCCCACCCAATCTGGATTGGTGTTATAGCCCCTTAAAAGTCCGTTTAAAAAATGCAAAGCAGTAAACACACAAAAATCTAAAACACTTGTCAAAAAAATTTTATTTTTATTTACGGCGCAAAGAATCCTGCACAAGATTGATTTATTAGAGAGGGAGAAGAAGTTTTACGCAAAGAACCCTGCAGGAAAATTTTTAAGTGGAGTTCAGGGGGTTACAGAGGAGATAAGGAATACTTACAGCGGGATTTGAAGTGCTGACGTCAGCAAGCGGCCGCGGATCCACGGTTGAAAGCACAAGATTGCGGCGGTTCCGCGGTAGAAACGTTGGTTCAATCCTCCAAAATTCTTTTGTTGTCTGTTGTTTTTTTTCCTCTGTCTGTTCAGATCTTCTGTTTCTGGATTTGTTCACCGAGCTTGCTCCAGATCTGAATCCGTCCTTCTTCCTTTCCTGCGCAATTCACACAAAAACCCTTCAAAAAATAACAAGATGATATTTTTATGTTTTTATATTTTTCAGTTTTTATGATGATTTTTTTAAAATTATAATTAACCCGAAATTACAAAAAGAAAATAACTACCGTTATCCCCGACAACGGCGCCATTTAATTGATCGTTCTTTTGTGTACGTGTGTTTTAAAATAAAAGTTAAGAATATACCGCAATCAATAACGGTGTCGCTTGGTAGCTAGCCGGTTGAGTATGGGTCGGTCCACAGGGAAAACGTGTTCTTTTCTTATTGTTCTAACGAGTTAAGTCCTATTTTTGGTAGGTTTTGATTTTTATAAAAACTAAGATTGAATTTAATTTGATTTGAAACCTTGCTAGGGTTAGGATTATGTTAGTTTGGAAAGAGAATTCTACTCACTGCTTCCTTTGCCCTGATTAAGAACTTAGGTGTTAGGGTAATAGTTAACAAAGGGGATTAGCATGACTAGGAAGAAACATAGTTTCTTCCTTTTGGTCCTTATCCATCCTTTCTTAACTCTTAGCCCTAACCTCTATATAAATCAACCACAACCGGTCTAACTAGGGAATCACCACTATCTCGTGGGATAGGGTGCCGTAGTGAGCGGTGTGTGTTTGATTAACATAGAGTCTTAATTTAAAGTATTATATGATCAAGAAAGGAGTGAGAGATTTCTATCTCTCAAACCTATCCCAAACCTAACCCTAACAAGTGAGGAACTACTCACTCATTAGGGATATTATAATGAAGTTCATTTTTATAATTTTCTTTTAATTACCTAATTAATGTGCAGATAAAAGACAGATACGAAAATTGCAGAAATTAAATTGCAGATAAGAAAAATTCAAGATAAAAAACTTACTTTTATTGACACCTCTTGACGATTACAATGAAACTAAAATTTAATCTACAAAATAAAAGAGGCATACCCCAAAAGAGGCTGTAGGCTTTCCTATTTATAGATAGGAGAAACCCTAAGGTTTACATCTGATCCACATTTAAAATTACAAGACTACCCTAAGAAATCCGGATCAATGCACTGACACCTACCGACACGTGCACCGACACGTGCACAGCACGGCCGCGGATCCGCGGCGGAATGCCATATTTGGCCGCGGATCCGCGGCCATCTTGAGGGATCTCTGGCTAAACTTCTCAGGGTTGCTTCATTTTGCTATTTCCATATGTTTTCTTCTCTTGGTTCTTCAGAATCTTTTCTACCTTCTTCCAGATTTCCAACAGTGCAGAATTTGTGGACTTTTACCGTAAGTTTCGCGTTGAAGTCTTGAATCTTGTGCTGCCCTCTTACTTTGTGCATTGAACTGTTCATTGATTGTTATTTGTTCCTTAAACTGGTAGGCGTCATCATACAGATTCATCTACTTGTTGGTCGTAGTCTCACATTTGTAGCGTCTTTTCCTGAATTTCACTGTATTGTTCTGAAAACCTGTAACCTGCAACTATTTAGCAAACATGGATCAAAAGCACATATTTATTTGCAATATGATTAAGAATGGGGAATATAATAATGCAAAATTCTGATATGAACACCTAGCGCCCAGCGCTTGCGTGCCACGCACGTGAGGCGCTGGCCCCCACGCGTCCTTTGTACGCTTTTTCCCTTTCTTATATATATATATATATATATATATATATATATATATATATGGGCTTAAGGGTCCTGAGCTCAGCCTCAGGAATTTTTCCTGAGCCCACGGTTAAAAAAAAGGAAAAAAAAAAAGCAGAAGCCTTCAGCTGCGGTTCCTCTCCTCCGATTACTCCTCTATCCATCTCCATGGCTCTCGATCGAGAGATCTCGCGCACCCGTGGCGATCTTCTCTCTTTCGCTTAACCTTGGATCTCTCGCTTCTTTCTCGCTCGACTCACCTAGGGTTTCTCCTCTATCTCTGCCCCCATCTCAACCTTAAAACCTTTCTCTCTCGATCGAACGCGACTCTCTTACTTCAATTTCGAAATCAATTTGATTTCGATTATTGTTTTTCCATATCGCAGCCTAGGGTTTTTTGGGCGTGGTGATATTTCATCATCGTCAGGTTTTTTAGGAAATTATATAAATTTTGATTTTTTTCCCCTAAAATTTTGTTCAATTCCATCTAGATTTTACTTCAAATTATGTAGTTTGGTCTGTTTGGCTTTGAAATTTAGGAATTTTACAAATTTGCTTTAAAATTTATTCACTTGGCTTGGCTTTTCAATTGTGGCATTATGTTGTCGACATGGTTGTTGCTTTGGCTATGAAAATACAGGTTTATGGTGGGTTTTTTGGCTACAATTGTTGATAATTCATGAGAAATAGTTGGGTTGGCATTGACTTTGATTGGATTTGGCAACGAAGGAATGAAACTTCTTATAACTCATTGGGAAAACGCTGGTTTGGCTTCGTTTTTGCTTCAAATTAGATAGTTGAGCCAAGTTTATTGCTTTGCCTATTAAATTGGGAAAATAATGGTTCGGCTTCCAATTTTGTCAGAATAATATTTATTGGGGATGATGATAATATAACCTATATAGAATACAATTTTGAGCTTCACACTTAGTAATTAGCAACCATTTTCTGTGAGTAGATGGAGGGTCATGTACCTATGTTTGATGTGATGAGATATAATTGTATTCATAGAAAAAAATTTGATTCAACTGCCATGGCAAGTTTGTTGCATCCATAAATCATTTTTTTTGTATAGGTTATTCTGAGCCACTATTGCTTGCATATTATTTTTTCCATGATTTTGTTCTTGCATATATGTTGCTTTTTTGGGCCACGGAAGGAAAATGTGCATATCATTTCGATTATCGAACGCATCCATATTTCTCCTAAGCACAAATCTTAGTTATTGGGCAGTTATTATTGTTCTCAGAAATCCCAAGTGATGAGAGATTATGACACCTTTGTTTCAGAATTGAGGCATGTAGTCTAAATTTAACTTTTATCCAAAATAGAGTGAAGTTTGCTGCTGAAACATAATGTCATTAGTTTGTATCTTTTTGGTAAGTTGATGACTTGGATTGTAATGATATATGCTCGTGTTTTCTCTTTGATGATCTTGTTATTATGATGATGCTATGATTGATTGTGGATAACTATTTCCTCATTTATACCAGTTTATTTTTATGTTAAACCCATGCATGTATCAGTTTTTTTGTATTTTGAAAAAAAAAGTTCATTGGGACTTTACTTCATAATGACACTTTCAAAATTTTCATCCTATAAGTTTGTAATCAAATACATCAGTTAGAATTCTAACCTATCTTTCAAAATCAGTTTTTGAATAAACAGACCAGCTCAATTCCCTAAAAGATTTGGTGCATGATCTTGTGCATTAGAGGCTTTTATTGGATATATGCTGGGTTTGATTTTTGGCTTCAAATTGGATTAGAGGCTTTTATTTAACCTATATCATCAGCCATATGCAATTTGGGGTTAACATATTTTGAGCATCATCTTCAATGTATTTTTCTCTTCAGGAATTAGAAGCATCAGCAAGCAATGGCAGCGGCAGCAGCATCAGCAGCAAGCAATGGCACCAGCACTATCAATCAAGAACCAACAAGCACCAAGCAAAGTGATATGTCCTTTTGTTTTTGTGGATATCCATCTTTTTTAGCTTTGAAAATCCGTTGTCACTCCATTTATCAAGAAACAACAATTTGTGCTAGATGATGAAGAGCATTCTCATTCAATTGCTTTTAGAAGCTTAGAGTTCAGTCCATTTTCTTCTTTTTGAGCATGCATTTCATTGCTCATAAGAATTTGTTCCTTGCAATTTTGTTTGCATGCAAGAGCAGCAGCAGTAGCAGGCAGCTAGCAACAGTTTTTACGGAAATTGTATGATGAAAGTATTGTTAGATAAATGTTGTATGTATGAAATGAACGTAAGCAATTTGAGTGTAATACGAAAATTAATGTATTAGGTTGTTTGGATCATATTGTGCAGTTTTTTCTTTGATCAGTTTTCTATTCGTTCTCTATGTGATTGCAAAAGATTATCATCAGCATTTAGTAAATGTTTTTGTAGATTGTGATTCATATAGACATACATAAAAGTCGTGCAAAAGGATAAGTTATTTGTATGTAGATGGCCCCTGAAACTTGAACATTATCCCTGTCCTTGAACATAAACCTAAAACCTATATACTGCCTTCAAAACCTTAACCTAAAATCGAACCTTGCTCTTAAAACTGAACCCGAACCCGAAATATCCCCTTAATACTAAACCTGAAACTAAAACCTAAACTTAAACTCTTAAGACTAAAACTTTAAATCTGTGCATGAAATAAAACCTTGGACATGGACGTGAACAGAAGCTTTTAGTGCATTATTGACGATAAATATATGAAATATCGAAATATCAATATATGAATGTACAACGCCAAGCGAAAGATAAAATTAATACCATCTTATAAATTCTTGTTCTATAACATAAATTACAAGCATCCATCAGAAATCATACAAAATCCGACTCTTTTAATATAAAATCCAATATAATACTTTCAGCAGCGGTCAACAACAAAAGCATTTAAAAAATTAAGTAGTAATCTGGTGATCAAGCTTTCCGCTTGAATTGATTCATCCCCTCATGCTGCGATCCCTGAAACAAACAGCAATCAAAAGATTAAAAAATGTATTAGAAAGGCGGTAATGAATCAAGCTTTAAGCCAATGAAATCCCGAATACCTTATGAGCAATAACAATTTTTCTTTCTAATCTTGATGACTTCTACTATATAACATCTGAAATAGAGTTATCCTACAACAAAATTAAAGAAGTCAATAAATATAAAATAGAATAAATATAGATATAATTCTTTGTAATGAAACTAAACTACTAACCTTATTTTTCGAGTAAGTTTTCCTATCATGACCCTTTTCATGGCATGTGCTATAAGTTCGTGATGTTGATTGTGTTTGTGCTTGTGATACATGAATTCCGGATGGAATTCTCGATGCCTTTGGTGGACGCCCTCTGCGGCTCACTATTTTAGGACCTTTAACAGTTATATGAGCGGACAAAGAAGCATTAGAACCCACCGACGTGGATGATACACCATCTGGATTTGAACTTGCTACATAAATATTGTTACATTCTTTCCAAAAATTATCCAACCATCCAATAGAAATGTTATAGAATTTTCAATCTTGTGACACCTTCTCAACAACTTTGTTTAGTACCGTACGAAATCTCCAAGCTTCAAGTGGAGTAATATTAAAGTCATCGGTAACATCATTGCATACATCTCTTGAACTAACCATACTACATGTTGTGCTATGTCTAGCGTTTAGAATCCATCTTGAAAGGAAATAGTGTTCAGGAATCTTTTGTATATCGAACTTTTGCATCATGATATGCAATATATGCTTGCAAATCAATCCTTCCGTCTCAAACTTTGCACAAGAACATAAGAAAGTATGGTCTTCCATATTACACTTCAGACAACAACTACTCGATTTTTCATTGACTCTATTGTGACATTATATGTAGCAATTGGACCTTCTATAAGCACATTATCATGACGACAAAATAATGCATTTTTAAACTCATCTTGAAATATACGAAATATGTTTCTTGTGTATAACTTTCATGCATGTGCTTCTAATTCATTGAGAATCCAGTGATGTTCTTAAGTACCAAGAGTCTTCTTGCTCTTCCTTTACCCGACGAGATACCAATGCCTTATCATATTGTTCAAACAATTTAGATAAAGGAGTCATGGAATTAATAAAACCATCGAAAAATGCATTTATGCTCTCGCTCCTTTGGCTAGATCGCATACCTGCAAAGAAGGTGTTTTTCAGATACGCTTTGACCCAGTGATGATGTTGGTTGTACATGCTTTGCAACCACTTCCAAGATTTCGCCTCATTCTTTTCTTTCTCAGTCTCCGGCTTTGGATATTCTTTCTATATTTATTGTTTAAAGTCGACCAACATTCCTCCGCTTCTTTCTTTGTTTGGATTTTTCTAGATCAATTAGCATA
The DNA here is from genome assembly GCA_030015575.1 of Agapanthus africanus. NCBI lineage: Eukaryota > Viridiplantae > Streptophyta > Magnoliopsida > Asparagales > Amaryllidaceae > Agapanthus > Agapanthus africanus. The sequence continues at coordinate 628,537,879 of CM057337.1, read as the reverse complement.
ATCCTCATCAAACTTCTTATCATATGAGCATTGCAAGGAACAGAGATGTACTTCCTCATTCAATCTGATGTGCCATATGCAAAATCAATGAAGGGCATTTGGAAACACTTTTTTTTATTGCATTATGAATTAGCATAATCCTCATTCAACCTGATGTGCCAAAGCAACAACCATATGGACAACATAATCCCACAATTGAAAAGCCAAGCAAAGTGAATAAATTTTAAAGCAAATTTGTAAAATTCCTAAATTTCAAAGCCAAACAGACCAAACCACATAATCTGAAGATGATGAAATATCACCACGCCCAAGAAACCCTAGGCTGCGATACGGAAAAACAAAAATCGAAATCAAATTGATTTCGAAATTGAAGTAAGAGAGTCGCGATCGATCGAGAGAGAAAGGTTTTAAGGTTGAGATTGGGGCAGAGATTGAGGAGAAACCCTAGGTGAGTCGAGCGAGAAAGAAGCGAGAGATCCAAGGTTAAGTGAGAGAGAGAAGATCGCCACGGGTGCGCGAGATCTCTCGATCGAGAGCCATGAAGATGGATGGAGGAGTAATCGAAGGAGAGGAACCGCAGCTGAAGGCTTCTGCCTTTTTTTTTTTACCTTTTTTTTAACTGTAGGCTCAGGAAAAATTCCTGAGGCTGAGCTCAGGACCCTTAAGCCCTATATATATATATATATTTATATATGCACACACACTCCATCACACTGTTTCTGTTAGAAAAAAATTCTAACGGGACGCTGCCCCGCATCCCGCAAGGGGGCTGCTAGCCCCCTTAACCCCCAGCCCGCTATCCGGGTAGCGGGACCCCTATAAAAACTTTGCGGGGCCCCCGATATATCCAAAACCCCTTCAAAACACAACAATGCACATTGAGTTCGCATGACCTGTTTTACCTGTCAATCGGAGGTTCTTTCTCTCTCCAAAGACGAGGGATAATTAACGGCATCTTAGTCCGCGGTTGCTGGAGATTCGGATCGCCACAATCAATAAACCCCAGCCTACCCAAGGCAGGGGGAATCTGTAATGCGCCTGAAAAGCGCACGCGTATTCCCATCTCAATGGGGTGACGAAAAACACCTTACAACGTTGAGCGACAACTACTGAGTGCTAAGCACTCTTTTTTTAGCAGCGCCAACGTGAGGGGAACGTGAGGTGCTAGGCGCTGAGCGCCAACTATTGAGTGCTAAGCACTCTTTATTTGAGCAGTGCCCACGTGAGGGGCACGTGAGGCGCTTGGCGCTGTTTCTTTCTTTATGCATTTTTCTGAAGATGTTCAATTCTCTGTTCACCCCTGGATCTTCGATCCCTAAGAACAAATTCGTCCCCACGAGAATTAAATTCTTATTTGTGGGAGACTTGTCTCATGGGTCTCGGATCCAGGGGAAAGAACTATGTTCTTTATGAGGGTTAAACTCTTTGATTTGATGGAGTTTATCTAGATACAACGGAATATAAAGTACGAGAGTGGCCATGATCCAACATGTGTCCCACCTACCAAAGCGAAGCACCCTGGATGAAACTGTGTGCCAGCAATACCGCAACTGATCCCAAGCAGTCAAACCTGCAAGAACTGTGGCACAACGGGGGTGGGTTGCCAACTCGTGAGTAGAAAACATCAGCAAGTAGAAATCGAATAAAACAACGATTTCTTAGGTCACTGTATCATGAAGGTAATGCTATGATATCTAGGGTGACCATGTACGCATATATGTCAACAATAGAGTCAATGCAATGACATATATAAATAAACATCCGACATCATATGCCTGTATACATGTGGATATCATCCCCGTGTCCATCAACGACACAAACAATATTATGGAACCTGAGTGTACCACACCGACACTCGAACATCATGAAACATAAGCCCGTATATATATATATATATGAGGATATCAACCACGTGTGTCCATCAACGACACATCAAAATCATGGAACCTGTGTGTCCAACACCGACACTCGAAACATCATGAAAACCCGTGTCCAGCATCGACACGTAAATCCTCATATCTCAGGCGCCACATACTCAGATCGGCCCTCATATCAATCTCATCTCAGGACCCGCATCCTCAGATCGGTTCTCATATCCATCTCATATCATAACTCCAAAATGGTACCCTCCAGATATCCTCCGAGTTCTATATAATCACCGGTAGGTAGTGCTCCCCTGTTAGGCTCACCGCCTAACAATACGAGTCTTCTTGCCCCGGGATACCTCATCGGGTCCACCATGTAGCCACAGACGGTGCCTACCGATCCTCAAATCGGGTATACTCATTGCTCAGAACCGAGAAAACTCATGGTGGACATCTCGAAATATCATATCAAGAGAAACCGCATTTTTAAAATAATACACAATTTCCTTTGAAATTAAACCACGGTTCTCAAATCCAGAGATCTCATAAAAACAGCATCTCAATGCAGGTAACCATAAAATACGATATATGCAACATAGAGTAGTAATATGAGCATATCGAGTATATCATGCAAGCATGTCAAGTGATAATACTGAACACTGAATGAACTTTTACAGTTAAGATTAATATCATGATATGGCAGTTCTATTGTGTAAGTAGCATGGCTATTACCGATGATGAATGTGTGTGAGCCGGCAATCTGTGTACATATAACATGCGCATCAACGGTAATTGTGCAGGTATACTAGCAATGATATCATATAACATTACATACTGGGAATATGATAGGTATCACATGAGGAATAATCCAATATAAATATGAACTATAATAAGGTAGCCTCTTATATCAACGATCCCGCCTCATAGTATCAGGTGTCGCAATATCCTCGATCATCATTCTCAATTCATGAGCACGGATCAAACATTCGGTAAACGCATCGCGGACGGTAATCCATCGTACGGTGTCACAAACAGAGTAGGGAATCTATCATCCTATTCGCCAGCAAAGGTACGGATCTATAATCTCGTACGACATACCTTATCAATCACATAACACATCTATAACAATCTTATATCATGTCATCTTGCATATACGTTATATCTTGTTAATCTCAAGTCATATCGATCTCGATCTTATATCCTATCATTATCAATTCATACTTGTCCTCTTTCAAATCATACTTATCATGATTCACTTTCTCATTTTATATTGTCATATATCAATCCGAGTCATTTATATCTACATCATGTTATCTATTATACCTATATTATATTCTTAATATTCATTAGTGTCAACTTCTATCATATTATCTTTTACTAAATCCTATAATCATGTCCGTAAGTCCGTAGCATATCCCTTATCAAAAGTATAATTTATAAAACAATCTTTCCATATCAATGGTTGCGGGGGTGCTATACGCCATTCACCCGACTTTCCCCATAAATATAAATCTACCCACCTTCTAAACTCCGCAATTAGCCGAAGTCAATGTACTTTGTCATCTCGGAAGTCCACGCGAAGGTACCTACAATCAAGACACAATCGCAATTCTATTAAAACCAATATCCGAAAACCGATACGGCACACGAAGTGCTCATATGTTAGAACCTATAGCTTACGCATGCAAATATAACCAAACAACTCTCGTCGTTGACGTACAAACGTCCAACGACGAAAATCCAAACTCAATTACCAAAACCAAATCTCAGAAATCACAAAACTCGAAATCAGCAACTAAGGAAATCTATCCTAGATTTTACCCTAGGTCAAACTAGAAGATTTTGCATATAAGGTTGCTCTAGATATCAGATAAGGAATCCATGGACCAAAAATCAATACTTTTCACCTCGACTTGGCTGCAATTTGCGGCCCTAGGTAATAAATCTGCGGCGAGAATCCAAGGAAATGGGCTCATGTTTCTAGTGTAGCTTCCTAGGCGCCTGCTCGTCTCACTGTGATGGCAACTTATTTTATGATGGTCTCGGATCATAGCAGATCCTACAGAGAAGTCACAATTCACCAAAAACCGATATCGGTGAAATTCTAAATTCGTGTTTTGGTTTTTAGTATCTGGTCTTGGCCAGTAAAAATATCACTCAAGTCTTGCAAACACTCACTACACCTCAATTTAACACTTAACATCAACTTGGAAATTTCCAAGATCACATAACCTAACTAATACGAAATCTAAACTAATTAGGATATATTAAACACAAATACCTAACTAAAAGTGTAGGGATTACCTCATTTGGCAACTTAGGAAAATTCTTGAGTTGCCCAAAGTCTTCAAAATCTAAACTTGAATGGTTCAAAAGGTTTAGGATGAGCTTGTGCATCTTTTTAATGAAGGTGACATGGGGTTTTGAAAAAGAATTGGAGATGATACATGGAGGTAGAGAAGGATGAAGGAGGTGAAGAAAATGGTGAAGAATGAAGATGGAAGAAGAATAAATGAGAAGGAAATAGAATGAGGAAGAAGTCATAGGTCTCTCTCTCTCTTAACCTCACTCTCTCTTAAGCTCACTCTCTCTCTAAATATCTTTTTTGTCTCCTCTCTCTCTCATTAACTATGGCATCTATTTCTTTTCCTTTTTATCTATCTAAATATAAATGAAACAACAAAATACAAAACATGCACATGACATGGTGCACTAGCCATGGAAAAATGTAAGAATACGGATTTAGCTTAATCGCGATTAGTAGTGCACAAATCGATTTAATTTAAACTTGCATATATTTAATTATAAAAATGCCAAAATCCGATAAATATCTTTGTAATGAATAAATCATTTTAATCTCCGTTTATTTTCCAAATATTGGTATATACTTATACCATTTTACGGAAAAACCCCTATCCGTAAAATCGAATAGTTTTCGCGAAATATATTATTTTAATATTAAATTCCAAAAATAATATTTTTATATTTCTGAAATGTTACAATCTTCCCCCCTTGAATAAATTCGGTCCCTGAATTTAAATTTAAACCCCAAATACTAAAACATTTCAATAATCAGCTCAAATCAACGGGGTTCCGAAATCACGGAAGATACAGTAATACTACAGCGCATCCCGTGCACATGAAAACGAGTACGAAACTTAAAATCAAACTCCGTCAAGCATCTCGCAATCATCGGATTTACAATGGAGATACATATCTCGAAATCCACTATTGAAATCCAATATATTATAGTTAAATTCATAATACGTATATAGTATGCATCCCTTTAAAACCATTTTAAAAAGCTGAATAACCCATGCGAAATCTTTTTCAAATCACCGTGCTATGCGTAGCTCACGGCACAAGTGGCGGGCAATCATTTGTAAAGTAGTAAATATATACTTATATATGTTTTGCTTAATTTATACGTCCTGCCTTTTTGAAATATCCTAAAAGGTTTTCTTTGTAAAATTTCATGTCACTCGCGGACATGTAAGAAATAACGAGACTATAGCTCCTTTTTGAAAACCTCTTGGTAACTTTTTATGCATGCAAATACTCAGGTACTGTCCTCATATCAGTCCTGCTCGACTACTATACAATATAGCATCTATCATAAAAACACGATACTCATAAATAAAAATTAGCCTCAAAAGGCGTATCCAACATCACATGTGTCTGGTGCGCACAGAAAACCAAATCCAATACAAGTGCCATGAATATGCACAAAAGCAAAACTAAGTGTAACGGGTATGCATGAAAGTATCTGTCCAGTGCAACGGATGTGCACGACAACAATATTAAGTGCATCTATAGTGCACGAAAATCTCAACCCAGTGCAACTAACATGCACGAATGAAAATCTCAATCAAGTGCATCCGGTGTGCACAATATCTCATATCATGTGCCCAATATGTGCGAAAATCCAAATCAAGTGCTTCAGGTCCGTATAAAACATCCAGTGCAATAGTATGCACGATAACGAACATCAAGTGCAGACGCGCACGAAAGCATAAATCTGGTGCAACAAATGCACGAAATACAAATCCGGTACAACCAATACACGAAAACTCATCAATATCTCAGATGCTCACAAAAACAACACCAAGTATACCAAAGTGTATAGAATCATAAACGTGTATAACTGCATGCACAAAATCCATCCCAATGCACTGCAAGCACATATAAGCTATACCGAGTGCATAAGTAAAGGTAAGTGCATACAATATGCACGAAATCAAATCGACAGTATCGAATCCACGAAACCATAAATACGTGCAACGAAGGCATAAATCGATACCAAGTGCAATAGATATGCACAAATCGTAAAACTACACAACGGTATATAAAACATATGTCAAGTGCAATAGCTGTGCACAAATATAAATATCCAGTAGGTGCAGCCATGGCGCACACAAAACATAAATCACGAAACCCAATTATTGAAACTCAAGTCCAAGCGATAAAAGTGTGATACTCGGATAACAAAACGCAATCGCAATAACTGACATTGAGGTACACCTCCTACAATGTCGAAAAATATGCCGGTATGCCCAAACTGGCAGAGCAAGATCATCTACTTGCCTCCTGCTCACGAGGTGGGATCTCCGGTCTCTGGGTTCCCGGTTCCTCTCTGGATTACCAATCTCACAATCCTTCTGCTCGTCGGCCCGGTCAGGTGTACTAACGGAACAGTCCCGCACTGGAACTCCTCTGATCACCATTTGGCCAATCAACACGACCACTCGCAAACAGCACGTTACTGATGGCAGCATCTGGCCCTCTGAATACGTGCGATATAACTGATCCTGGGTGCAAATCTTTATCGCTGCGGTGCCCTGGAAAGAACCTATTCAAGCTCTCTTCCGATCTCACCTATGCCGAACTATATGAAGGTTGGCACTCTTGCTTTACTCTTTTCTCAAAACCGGACAGCTGTGTCCTTAGCACGGCTTTCTTCTGGAATTTGGCTGTATCTAACGCCTCGGCACACATATCAATCCTTTGGCATCAATGGAGCGTAACAACTGCTCGCTAACATCTCGCACGAATCTCTTGTTCCACTCGTCTTTATTATCGTCCACTTCGACGTCATCTCCTGCTGTCTGCGTATTGCAATTCGTTCTCGGCTACAGTCAATCTGAAGTCTCTCACACGGACTCGAAATCACGAACTCGGTATCTTCATCACTCTGTAGAAGATATCTAGCCGAACACATCCTCGGGAACTCGTCCAATCATTGGAGGAATACACTTTATTCATCCGTTCTCGATTAACTCACAACGTATCTGAGTGAGGTCCTTCTATCTGAAACTGGTCAACTTACCGATTTCACATCGGAGCATCTGATTGAGCGTTTTAAAATCAAAGTTAAGAATATACCGCAATCAAGACGGTGTCGCTTGGTAGCTAGCCGGTTGAGTACGGGTCGTTCCACAGGGAGATGGATTCCTTTTCTTTATGTTCTAACGAGTTAATCCGATCAAGTCGAGTTTTGTTTTACGATCTAAGAATGAGATTAAATTGATTAAAAGTCTTGCTAGGGTTAGGATTAGGTTAATTTGGAAAATGGATTCTACCCACTGCTTTCAATGCCCTAGTGAAGAATATAGGTTTTAGGGTAATAGTCAACAAAGGGGATTAGCACGACTAGGAAGAAACTTAGTTTCTTCCTTTTGGTCCTTGTCTGTCCTTTCTTAACTCTTAGCCCTAACCTCTATTTAAATCAACCACAACCGGTCTAACTAGGGAATCACCGCTATCTTGTAGGATAGGGTGCCGTAGTGAGCGGTGTGTGGTTAATTAAATAGAGTCCTATTATAAAAATTATATGGGCAAAGAAAGGAGAGAGAGATATTTACTTCTCTCAAACCCACCCAATCCTAACCCTAACAAGTGAGGAACTACTCACTCATTAGGGTATTAACAAAGGAGTTCATTTTTTTATTTTCTTTTTAATTACCTAATTAACGTGCAGATAATAAAAGACAGATACGAAAATTGCAGAAATTAAAAGATGAAATTAAAATTGCAAGATAAAAAACTTACTTTATTGACACCTCTTGACGATTACAATGGAATTGAAAATTTAAAATCTAAGAATTAAAAAGAGGCATCTCAAAAGAGGCACCCAAAAGAGGCACCCTTTATTTGGCTTTGAGCCCTCCTATTTATAGATAGGAAAAACCCTAGGTTTACATTCCGATCCATACATGAAATTACAAAACAACCATAAAGACCGAGTCAAAGCGCTGACACCTGCACTGACACGTGCATTGCACGGCCGCGGTTCCGCGGCAGAAAGGCCTTTTTGGCCGCGGTTCCGCGGCCATATGGTGGGTTCTTGGGCCCATTTCTTCAGGGTTTCTTCAAGTTGCTTTTATCTTCTGTTTTCTTCACTTGGTTCCTCAGAATCTTTTCTACTTTCTTCCAGATTTCCAACAGTGCAGAATTATGTGGACTTTTACCGTGAGCTTCGCTTTGAAGTTTTTTTTTAATCCTGTGCTGCCTTTGTACTTTGTGCATTGAACTGTCTCATGATTTTTATTTGTTCCTTGAACTGGTAGGTGGCATCATACGGATTCATCTATTGTTGGTCGTAGTCTCACATTTGTAGCGACTTTTCATGAATTTCACTGTAACGATCTGAGAACCTGTAACCTGCAACTATTTAGCAGACATGGATCAAAAGCACCTATTTACATGTAATGTGATTAAGAATGGGCGATATAAAAATGCAAAAATCTGATATGAACAAATACCCCCAAACTTATCTTTTGCTCGTCCCGAGCAAAACCAATTTTATTCTCGAAAAATCCTAACCTCACTTTCGCAGGGAATCGCGATTGCACTGAGCTCGTGCAACAAGACGTTAAACCTCTAGGTGTCCCTAGTAGGAGGAGTGTTGTCTCCTTAGTGTTTTCAGCGGATACTACCCATAAAATCCGATCAATTTGGCCTGTTGACTTTCATTCTTCAATTCGATATTCTAGCAAGAAATTCTATTATCTTCAACTTAGAAATCATCAACCCGTATTTTTCACACTCACTTATCATTTAACTTAAGATCGTATATGTTTGCAAATTTATAAAACTTTCAGTATCTCTTGAATTTTCCTTCTAAGATTCCATCTCAACTTAGGAATTTTTATCATCTCTATTGAAAGTATAAGCCCTATTTTTCATTCCTATCTCTCATCCAAACCCCAATCATATACCCCTACGCGTGTGTATATATCACCCCTACACTTGGAATTTCAATTCAAACTATCAAACTCTTGTCCATCGTCCAAAGTACTTTTAGTTGGTGAATTTTAGATGAAATTGCTCACATATTCTTCATGCGACCGTTAATACTTCTTGAGGTACTAGACGACCGATTACAAAATGTGCTTGTGCATTTAGGCGTAATTCCTCGTCTTGTAATACCTGAGGCTTAGCAGTTACTCCCAAACTAGTTGGTCTAAGGCACTAGGTGATAAAGCACCCTTGCTATATTTTTTTTATGCTGCCTTAAGTAATTACAAAACCAGTGTTCATTTTTTTATCTCTCTTTATTCACCTTTTATACTTTATTTTATTTCCATTCATACTAAGGATTTTAAACAAGAGAATTTCAAGGTATCCTCTACAATTCCAAGTTTCAAGATGTGTGTTAGTGCATGTAGTAGGGTATATATTTTCAGGATTTAAACTAAAGTTTCAGAATTTATTTTTCAGATTTACACTTCAAATAAAAATTTCAATACTTTTCCCTTATTTTGACTTAGCCCAAGAACCGAACTCAAAATTTGCCTAATTCTAAATAAACTGCAATGACATATATTTTCTATAGTTAAACTTTAAGAAAGGTTATTTTTAGGATTTTTAATTTACTAAGTTTAGGATCTAGTTTTTCCTGACTATTCAACCGTCATGTTGAACTTAAGTCAAATATGGCCAAAATTGAACTTTTCAATTTTTATAATTTTTTTTTTTGATTTTTATGGATTTTAAAATAAGTATGCAAATGCAAAAATATACACATGAATGCGAAGGAAGAAAGCTTACCGAGCACACCCTCAAATTTAAACTTGACAGTGTCCTCACTGTCAGGCTACACCAAGAGGGTCAAAATTGTCGGCACTACCCTGTTTATTTTTTTTATTATTAACAATAAAACAAAATATATATACACAAAAGGTCCCCCCAAGCTTAAGTGAAACAGTGTTTCCATTGTTTAAGCGTTAAAGTTCAGAGTTAGCGGGGAGAAAAACACAGTATCAAGCTATACAAGGCCTTACACAGGCCAAAGGTTAGCACCAACCATTCAAAAATTTTATCTTTATAATGGTGTGGTTGGTGAAAGAATGGAATGTAGAAAAAAGAAATGAGAAACACACGAGACCATGTGGAGATAGAAGCAGTATACAGTCTCGGTGGAGGAGAAGAATGGCGGAAGGGAAAAAGAAATGGTGGTGGTTCGACTTCTTCAGGTGAGGGTTGATTAATCACAAAATCCGTGTCGTTTAGGAATGCAAGTTCGTCAACAAAAAGTTCTTCAAAACTCTCATCGATGTAATTGAACATTTTGCTGTCAGTAAGTTTTGTGCCAGAATTTATCATACTTGATTTGTCAAAAATTATGGAGGTAGGAGACCCGAAAAACTCATCTACCTCATTTTCAAAAGTATCCAAATCAAGTTGGCTTTCTGGAATGATCAAACTTGAATTATCGGATTGTGATTCATCAACACTCACTGAAATTATAGGAAGAATAGAAGAGGAACCTGAGAAAGTGGGAGAAAGAAGTTGAATACGAACTTGAGGGCGGAGATGGAGTGTATAAATTAGCACAATTTGTAATGACCGATGTGTAAAAAGCGATTGTGCTAATCTATCAACCCACTGAGAAATGAGGTCAAATCGCTCAAGATTCGTGAGAAAACATGGGTACGTCGAACTTGGTAAAGCAGACATTGAAAATGAAAGGGATACGGTTTCTTGCGCGGTCGGAACGACAGAAAGGATGAAGGGGATTGATTTAGGAAGTGTAACAGTTAAAGGTTCAGAAGGATGAATTGGAAAATCCGACTCATCAAACAAAACTGGTTCATTCTCAATACTATCCTCAATACTCTCCTCAAAATTTAGCTTATCCATGCAATTCTCATCAAATTCAAGACGCATATGAAGTTCGGGAGAAACATTTAATATCTCGGGATGATGAATTGGAAAGAAAAACTCATCCAAATTTGTGGCTTCATCATCCAAAATATTCCCAGCGTCAATATCCTCGATCAAGTGAAAATTAAATTTCTCAGACACCTCATCAAAAGCATAGATATTAATCAATTCAGGTTCTAGAGTGGAGGTGTAGAGGTCAAAAGGATTGGTGGTGATTTCACTCGAAAGGGACCCTTCACAATCAGGTAAATCAAACACTACAAAGTCGCACAACTCATTAAACGTTTTATCTTCAACTGGTGAATCATTTGGAACACTTGATAGACATTCAAAACCGGAGTTGTGGGATTCAATAGGGGATGAGTAGGTTTGATTTGTAAGGGTGTGCAGCTCACTCTCACCACTCAAATTCTCGACCTGTTCTACCGCCTCATCATACATTGGAAAATTTGGAGCTAGTTGGAAACTAGCTACCGGGTCACTAGGTTGTATAAGGGCGGCCATGGACGCATTCAAATCCAACATATGTTGTCTTGACGCTACCATAAAATCTTCTAACGACTGTTTTAGACTAGACATGGGTTGTGAAGGGGTTTCAGTAAAAATTCAAAGTTGTTTGGATTCTGAAAACTCCCAAATGGCTGTGTAGAAGCAATATCTAGGGAAGGTGCAACAGTTGGGTAAGATGGATAGGAATTGAATGGTTGGACAGTATTAGGATCAACATTTGGATAAAAAGGTGAATGGAATTGTTGATCCCAAGAACTGGAAGTGTTGAAAGGAGTGAAAAATTGGCTACGAGATTGTTCAATATGTTCAACAATAGACATGGGTTTGGAGTTACCACCGGACTCTCAAAAGGGGTATCAACGTAAGAAGGCGGTGAAGGTTGAAACGGTTGATACAAAAAGGATTGCGGAGTCCAACTCTTTCTCCTAGACGCGTCTATTCGATCTTCCAAAGAAATTTTGGGCATGAAGGGGTCGTCCAAAATTCGACCAAAACAATGCGCGTAGGAAGTAATGTCTGGTTGAGGGTACTAAAGTTCGGCAAGAGTTTTGCGAGGTGGGGTACCCATGATGTGAGAAAGGAGAAGAAAAAGAACGTGATGATTTTTTTATTTTTTATTTTTTATTTCTTTTTTTTAAAATTTTTTTTATTTAAAAAAATTGTTTGTTTTTGGAGTTTTGAAGTTTTTGAAAGTGTTTTTTTTTAGAAAGAGTTTTGCAAAAATTTGTACGGAACTACGTCACAATTTCAAACAATCACAATTTATACATGCACAATCAAGCCTAGAGCTAGGGTCTCCTAAGTCAACTAGACTGCTCCTAACTGTTCCAAAGGGCAAGTTGTGAGATATCTCTCAAATCGCCTCTTCACCGCCAATTATGGCCAGATAAGCACAAGTAAAGAAAGGAGAGATCCGCTCACGAATCACCGTGAGACGGGCCTTTTAAAATTACATTTCCTACTTGTCTAGCGTAGGCACCACAAAGTCAGGTTTAGATAAACGACCGATTGCCCACAACCTTCCTCTGTACTAATGAGCGCGACAGTCCTTATTTGGCTGAGTCTAAATATTTTTTAATTAACTCGAGAGTTGATGCATATGCTTTTTGTGATTTTTGGGGTCTTAGGAAGGGTAATGAAATCCCCACCCAATCTGGATTGGTGTTATAGCCCCTTAAAAGTCCGTATTAATTATGCAAAGCAGTTAACACATCAAAAACACTTGCAATTTTTTTTTAATTTGGCAGCGTAAAGAATCCTGCACAAAAACAATTTATTGGAGAGGGAGAAAGATTTTGCGCAAAGAACCCTGTAGGAAAAATTTTCAGTGGAGCTCAGGGTAGGAGAGGGGACAAAAATACTTACAGAAAATTTTGGGGTGCTGACGTTAGCAGTTGACCGCGGTTCCGCGGTCAAACGCTTGAATCCGCCGCTGTTCCACGGTGGTTAAGTTGGTTTGGATCTCCAAAATTTTTCTGTTGTCTGTTGTGATTCTCCTCTGTCTGTTCAGATCTTCTGTTTGTTGATTTGTTCACTGGCTTTTTCCAGATCTGAATCAGTACATCTTCTTTTCCTGCGCAATTCACACAATACCTCTCAAAAAGAACAAGATGAATTTCTTTTAGTTTTTATATTTTCAATTTTTATAATTTTTAAATTTTAAATTTTTATTTTTTTAACCCGAAATTACACAAAGAAAGAGACTACCGTCTTCCCGGCAACGGCGCCATTTGATTGAGCGTTTTAAAATAAAAATTAAGAATATACCGCAATCAAGACGGTGTCGCTTGGTAGCTAGCCGGTTGAGTACGGGTCGGTCCACAGGGAGATGGATTCCTTTTCTTTATATTCTAACAAGTTAATCCGATCAAGTCGGGTTTTGTTTTACGATCTAAGAATGAGATTAAATTGATTAAAAGTCTTGCTAGGGTTAGAATTAGGTTAATTTGGAAAAGGGATTCTACCCACTGCTTTCAATGCCCTAGTGAAGAATATAGGTGTTAGGATAATAGTCAACAAAGGGGATTAGCACGACTAGAAAGAAACTTAGTTTCTTCCTTTTAGTCCTTGTCCGTCCTTTCTTAACTCTTAGCCCTAACCTCTATTTAAATCAACCACAACCGGTCTAACTAGGGAATCACCGCTATCTTGTAGGATAGGGTGCCGTAGTGAGTGGTGTGTGGTTAATTTAAATAGAGTCCTATTATAAAAATTATATGGGCAAAGAAAGGAGAGAGAGAGATTTACTTCTCTCAAACCCACCCAATCCTAACCCTAACAAGTGAGGAACTACTCACTCATTAGGGTATTAACAAAAGAGTTCATTTTTTATTTTCTTTTTAATTACCTAATTAACGTGCAGATAATAAAAGACAGATACGAAAATTGCAGAAATTAAAAAATGAAATTAAAATTGCAAGATAAAAAACTTACTTTATTGACACCTCTTGACGATTACAATAGAATTGAAAATTTAAAATCTAAGAATTAAAAAGAGGCATCTTAAAAGAGGCACCCTTTATTTGGCTTTGAGCCTTCCTATATATAAATAGGAAAAACCCTAGGTTTACATTCTGATCCATACATGAAATTACAAAACAACCCTAAAGACCGAGTCAAAGCGCCGACACCTGCACCGACACGTGCATTGCACGGCTGCGGTTCCGCGGCAGAAAGGCCTTTTTGGCCGCGGTTCTACGGCCATATGGTGGGTTCTTGGGCCCATTTCTTCAGGGTTTCTTTAAGTTGTTTTTATCTTATGTTTTCTTCACTTGGTTCCTCAGAATCTTTTCTACTTTCTTCCAGATTTCCAACAGTGCAGAATTATGTGGACTTTTACCGTGAGCTTCGCTTTGAAGTGTTTTTAATCCTGTGCTGCCTTTGTACTTTGTGCATTGAACTGTCTCACGATTTTTATTTGTTCCTTGAACTTGTAGGTGGCATCATACGGATTCATCTATTGTTGGTCGTAGTCTCACATTTGTAGCAACTTTTCATGAATTTCACTGTAACGATCTGAGAACCTGTAACCTGCAACTATTTAGCAGACATGGATCAAAAGCACCTATTTACATGTAATGTGATTAAGAATGGGCGATATAAAAATGCAAAAATCTGATATGAACAGCATTCGACGAACAACATCCTCTCTTGCTCGATTTACTCTAGATCTGAGTAAGATCCTTCAACTGGAATTCTTTGACTCAACCGAGCCTGCATCGGCACATCAAATCTGACGAATTATATCAGTCGCTCAACTCAAGATAGACTAGCTATCTCCTGTCACATCTCTACCTGAAAGCTCCAGTGGTTTCAGCTCATAAACTCTAGAAGCGACATCCCATCCATCTCAGCAACAGCTGGGTCATCTGTCTGCACGGTAAACAACATCACGATCTCTGAGGTAGGCTGTACATCAACAGTCCTCTTAATCTGGCAGTCTCTATCAATATCCCGATCATCCGGTGCAAAACCGAACACTCGTCTCTAACGAGAGGTCACGATACAAACACTATACCTATACGTTCCTATGTCACCAGAAAATATTATGGTCAGCCCTCGTCCGTGACGAGCTCGCCCAGACCGCATCCCTAGCAGCAGCTCTCT
This sequence comes from Agapanthus africanus, assembly GCA_030015575.1. Classification (NCBI taxonomy): domain Eukaryota; kingdom Viridiplantae; phylum Streptophyta; class Magnoliopsida; order Asparagales; family Amaryllidaceae; genus Agapanthus; species Agapanthus africanus. The sequence goes on along the minus strand of CM057337.1, from coordinate 628,522,733 downwards.
CTGCGCTCAAACTATGGTGATAGGAACCTCAAGAAGGTATCGATAATGATGAATCAAATGAACGAAAGAAATCAACAGATCCCAAATGGATATATGATCATAGGAACGAATAGTATCACAGATCTCAAGATAAATACATCCTAAGGTTTCTTAAGTGGAGTATCGTATCGTAAATATGCCGCGGAACATACGTACGGTACATCACTCTACTCAAGATACCTACATCAATCAAGTTCAACCTATGAAACGAAAGTTCGGGTATAATACCCCCCCACTAAGTCTAAATTCCGTAAGGTCAAGCCTAGCTTCCGAAATATATATTACGTTCCAGATTCCGCATAGTCAAACCCAGACTCAAACCAAAGTTAAACCTAACGTTCTGATACCAAATTTGTCACGACCCGTAATTTAGCATGTGTCCGGCACTTAAATTACGCAACGTCTAAAGGCGTAACGTAAATCAAGTAAGCCGAAGCCCAGAAAATCTAAACCTTTTTGCGAAAAATAGTGGGGGTGCAGTTTGAAATAAGGGTATAATGAAATCAAGTTTTTTTTCTTTAAATGCATAGATAATGAAACATGAAAATGCAAGTGGGTTATACTAGTTGGAAACATGTTTCGTCTTTTAAAAATTTGGGCAGCACCTCCCTTGTATATTTTGATCCAAAACCATATACACAACAATATATAGGCACCCCCAAGTAGGAGTTAGCTCTTCGCTAACTGGCGGAATCATAACCATGCAATAACATATATACGACGCCCAACAGCGAAGATCAACCCAGAAAAAACAATAAATAAGCAAGACATCAAAACTCAAGAAGTGAACATAAACCCATCGCTAAAAGTCTCGCACAAAACCCAAGTCTGACTAGGTCTACCAATATACAATTTCTAGTTTCTGATTTGATTTGATGGAGTTTATCTAGATACAACGGAATATAAAGTACGAGAGTGGGCACGATCCAACATGTGTCCCACCTACCAAAGCAAAGCACCCTGAATGAAGCTGTGTGCCAGCAATACCGCAACTGATCCCAAGCGGTCAAACCTGCAAGAATTGTGGCACAACGGATGTGTGTTTCCAACTCGTAAGTAGAAAACATCAGCAAGTAGAAATCAAATAAAATAACAATTTCCTATGTCACTATATCCTGAAGGTAATACTATGATATTTAGGGTGACCATGTACGCATATATGTCAACAATAGAGTCAATGCAATGACATATATAAATAAACATCCGATATCATATGCCTGTATACATGTGGATATCATCCACGTGTCCATCAACGACAAAAACAATATTATGGAACCTGAGTGTCCCACACCGACACTCGAACATCATGAAACATAAGCCCGTATATATATATATATCAACCACGTGTGTCCATCAACGACATATCAAAATCATGGAACTTGGGTGTCCAACACCGACACTCGAAACATCATGAAAACCCGTGTCCAGTATCGACATGTAAATCCTCATATGTCAGGCGCCGCATACTCAGATCGGCCCTCATATCAATCTCATCTCAGGCCCCGCATCCTCAGATCGGTCCTTATATCCATCTCATATCATAACTCCAAAACGGTATCCTCCGGATATCCGCCGAGTTCTATACAATCATCGGTAGGTAGTGCTCCCCTGTTAGGCTCACCGCCTAACAATACGAGTCTTCTTGCCTCGGGATACCTCATCGGGTCCACCATGTACCCACAGACGGTGTCTACCGCTCCTCGAATCGGGTATACTCACAACTCAGAACTGAGAAAACTCATGGTGGACACCTCGAAATATCATATCAAGAGAAACCACATTTTTTAAATAATTCACAATTTCCTTTGAAATTTAACCGCGGTTCTCAAATCCAGAGATCTCATAAAAACAGTATCTCAATGTATATAACTATAAAGTACGATATATGCAACATAGAGTAGTAATATGAGCATATCGAGTATATCATGCAAGCATGTCAAGTGATAATACTGAACAATGAATGTACTTTTACGGTTACGAGTAATATCATGATAGGACAGTTCTACTGTGTAAGTAGCATGGCAATTACCGATGATGAATGTGTGTGAGCCGGCAATCTGTGTACGTATAACATGTGCATCAACAGTAATTGTGCAGGTATACTAGCAATGATATCATATAACATTACATACTGGGAACATGATAGGTATCACATGAGGAATAATCCAACATAAACATGAACTATAATAAGGTAGCCTCTTATATCAACGATCCCGCCTCATATTATCAGGTGCCGCAATATCTACGATCATCATTCACAATTCATGAGCGCGGATCAAACATTCGGTAAACGCATCGCGTACGGTAATCTATCGTACGGTGTCACAAACAGAGTAGGGAATCTATCATCCTATTCGCCAGCAAAAGTACGGATCTATAATCTCGTACGGCATATCTTATCAATCACATAACACATCTATAACAATCTTATATCATGTCATCTTGCATATACGTTATATCTTGTTAATCTCAAGTCATATCGATCTCGATCTCATATCCTATCATTATCAACTCATACTTGTCCTCTTTTAAATCATACTTATCATGTTTCACTTTCTCATTTTATATTCTCATATATCAATCCGAGTCATCTATATCTATATCATGTTATCTATTATACCTATATTATATTCTTAATATCCATTAGTGTCAACTTCTATCATATTATCTTTTACTAAATCCTATAATCATGTCCGTAAGTCCGTAGTATATCCTTTATCAAAAGTATAATTTATAAAACAATCTTTCCATATCAATGGTTGCGGGGGTACTATACGCCATCCATCTGACTTCCCCCGTAGATATAAATCTACCCACCTGCTAAACTCCCCGCTTAGCCGAAGTCGATGTGCTTCGTCGTCTCGGAAGTCCACGCGAAGGTACCTACAATCAATACACAATCGCAATTCTATTAAAACCAATATCCGAAAACCGATAAGGCACACGAAGTGCTCATAGGTTAGAACCTATAGCTTACGCATGCAAATATAACCAAACACTTCTCTTCGTTGACGTACAAACGTCCAACGATGAAAATTCAAACTCAATTACCAAAACCAAATCTCAGAAATCGCAAAACCCGAAATCAGCAACTATGGAAATCTATCCCAGATTTTACCCTAGGTCAAACCAGAAGATTTTGCATATAGGGTTGCTCTAGATATCAAATAAGGAACCCATAGACCAAAAATCAACACTTTTCACCCCGACTTTGCCACAATTTGCGGCCTTAGGCAATAAATCTGCGGCCAGAATCCAAGGAAATGGGCTCGTGTTTCTAGAGTAGCTTCCTAGGCACCTGCTCGTCTCACTGTGATGGCAACTTATTTTATGGTGGTCTCGGGTCATAGCGGATCCTACAGAGAAGTCACAATTCACCAAAAACTGATATCGGGGAAATTCTAAGTTCGTGTTTGGTTTCTAGTATCTGGTCTTGACCAGTAAAAACATCACTCAAGTCTCGCAAACACTCACTACATCTCAATTTACCACTTAATATCAACTTGGAAACTTCCAAGATCACATAACCTAACTAATACGAAATCTAAACTAACTAGGATATACACAAATACCTAACTAAAAGTGTAGGGATTATCTCATTTGGCAACTTAGGAAAATTCTTGAGTTGCCCAAAGTCTTCAAAATACAAACTTGAATGGTTTAAAGGGTTTAGGATGAGCTTGTGCATCTTTTTAATGAAGGTGGCATGGGGTTTTGAAAAAGAATTGGAGATGATACATGGAGGTAGAGAAGGATGAAGGAGGTGAAGGAAATGGTGAAGAATGAAGAAGGAAGAAGAATAAATGAGAAGGAAATGGAATGAGGAAGAAGGCAAAGGTCTTTCTCTCTTAAGCTCACTCTCTCTCTAAATATCTATTTTTTCTCCCCCCCCTCTCTCTCATTAACCATGGCATCTATTTCTTTTCCTTTTTATTTATCTAAATATAAATGAAACAACAAAATACACAACATGCATATGACATGGTGCACTAGCCATGGAAAAATGTAAGAATACTAATTTGGTTTAATCGCAATTAGTAGTGCACTAATCGATTTAATTTAAACCTGTATATATTTAATTATAAAAATGCCAAAATCTGATAAATATCTTTATAATGAATAAATCATTTTAATCTCCGTTTATTTTCCAAATATTGGTATATACTTATACCATTTTACGGAAAAACCCCTGTTCGCAAAATCAAATAGTTTTCGCGAAATATATTGTTTTAATATTAAATTCCAAAAATAATATTTTTATATTTATGAAATGTTACACAGCTGATGTCATATCAAACCGCAGTAAAGGCAAGATACATTAGCATATAAATGTTGATGTGGCATGTTTGTACCCTACATCCCCTACAATATTTCGGCACTGGTGCTCCAGATTATATTCCTTTATAGTGAATTGTGTCCAATGCGCCCACCATTTTTAAATTATTGCATGAAGTTTTTGTTAGTGATATATGCCCTAGAGGCCTTTATTGTATCATATTGGTTTGTATATTGCTTAGTGGAACCTTGGGATATTCACAGTTGTATTGATAGTCCTGCTCAAAATTGTAGTATGCTACTTGGTTTGTTTCTACCTCAATATGTGCATGTGTTTCTTTTAGCATATCGCTTATACATATTGGTATAGCCCTTAGGATCTTTTCTTGATTAGCAGTGTTGTGATGGCAATCAAACTAGTGGGGGCTGGGTAGTCTATAAGCACATCCTTATACAGGTCCCTAGTCGTAGGATTATCGAGATGGGGCATCGATACTCCAGAGTAGACTAGTGTATACGCTTCTCATCCTAGCATGGGAGATGGTCTGTCCCACAGCCATTAATACGTCGTACTGGAGATAGTATGCAGGTGCTCATTAGGTTATGAGTACACTAGACATGACTCGTCGGGAACTATTGGTGGGTATTATACCTATCGTCGGATAGCAGTTCCCAGGTGACATGAGTACAGCTTAATCCGTCGACTTGACACTGCTACTTTGCCTTGAGTGTGTTCCCACTGTTCTTTGATTACTACCCTACCATGGCTCAAAGGAGTCGTGCAAACAGGTAGTAGTTGGGTGCAGTCCCGAAGCACTTGGAGGCAGTGGCGGTTAGATAGGATTCGTCTCTCCCGGTATTGGTGGTTGATATCGCGCTGTATTTGGAGAGCTATTACACAAAGTCCCTGGCCAGAGCAAGCGGGATTTACTGGTAGGTATTCCAGTAGTTTCTTAGGGTGTTTTGGGCTGCACTCCAGCACGATTTATTGCGCTATTAGGGGTCTGACAATTACTGCCCCCTATGCCCAATATGCGATACTCTTAGACGAACAGATCGGACTGTACGGAGATTGTCACAGACAGGCTCAGTAGGAGTTAGGATGAGTTAGCTCATCAGCCTTCTTATCGACAGATACCTGGATAGCCGTTACATGCAGCTAGTACTGCTTGCGACTTGTGGTTAAACCCACTGCCAGCGTACTGTCGAGTCTTTAGAGTCCCACATAGAAGGTTTCCCTGTATCGGACGAAAGATGTAGAGGTCGTATGGTTTTACGACAGGGCTTCGATCATGTACATGCACTTGTGCGCGTATGATGTTCGGGCGGATAATATTAGTGGGTTTTGGTTTAAGCCGGATCCTAGTATTGTATTGGTGGATTTGTTTTGTCTCTTTGTATTCGTATTCTTCGGAATGCGGATGCGGGTATGTATATACGGATGAGAGGCATTCTCGTAATCTGTCGGAAAAGCTTCTAGAAGTGGACACCTATTAGGGTTTGATTTCTTTATTTGGATTAAACTTTATTAGATGAGGAAATGAGGTGGATTTAAACATTGAACCTAGCATGGCTACTTAGTGACTTATGGCTATGACTCACCATATGATATTTGTGAAACTCATTAGATATTTGTGTGAGAAATATATCCTCAATTATTAGATAAGCTTCACCAATTCTAAAGAGGCAGCCACATTTCATTCATTGTTCACAACTTCACTCCCATTTCTCAAGTCTTCTACTTCTTTCTCATGAACCCTAATTGTCTCATGAGTTGAGAAACCTAGGGTTTCAAGAGCCAAACTATTCCATCTTTACTTTCTACATCACCTAGGCCATCTAGTCTAGCAAGCTAGTCGCCCTAGTTACCTCGGATTTGAGGTTGGAGCTCGGACTATAGACTTTTGGGTGAATCTTCTTCGACTCGAGGAGGCCGGTAAGGTTGCCCAATCCAAACGATCCTTGGAGCTTATGATGACGAGAACGAGGACAGCGACCAGAAGACTTGAAGGACTTAGTTTCGTGAGGTATAACTTTCATCCGAGTAGTTAAATCTCACACAGTATTTTTTAGCTAGGGTCGATCCTGGAGTTCAAGTCCGTGTTGCGAGCTTTGAAAAATCGTTTTTTGAAAATACTGCCTCCCCGCGGACACGCGGGGTGCGCGACATGGACTTACAGTAGTTTCAGAGCCTACTAAACCATAGCTAACAGTTTAGACAAAGTATAAAACTACGAAACCGAAATAACTCCAAAACATCGAGACAAAGGTCCAAGTTTCTGTCAATTTTTCCCGAGCCTATAAAATTTTTTTAAACAATTGCAGAGTGCTTTTTTGCTTGTGAGATGAACACACAACAAAAACGAGACAATTTCACTGTAGTATGGCTGGCCACATTAGGAAAATTCCCGGCCTCACCCGTTTTCTTATGGTGAAATTTCTTGAGTTTTGTACTGTGTTCAAGTTGCTTGGATCTAAGGTCTAAGGTGTTGTTTGTTTTTGCCAATTTTTGATATACTGTTTATTATCTGCTGTAGCAATACGGAGTGTTTCGAAGTCGCAGTTTTAACGTCGTTTAAAGTTTCAAGTTGTGATATATTTGTTTGGAAACGTCGACTAATTTCTATACGTCGGTTAGTCGGGGTTGCACATATCTGTGTTGCTGTTCTTGTGGTTTGTGTATATGAATTTATTGGATCGTCGTGGATGAATAGCCGGGGGATGTGAGATGAGAGTTTTCTTTTCTTTCATTCGATGTAAAATTGTAAAATGATGTAATATTATTTTGCGGGGCACATCCGGATTGAGGTTGTAGCCACCGTTGTATATTATTTCTTTTACTGTTTTCTTCTCCTAGGATAGACCCAAGGTGGGATGCACAAACTACCGGGTGCTTAGAAGTGTCGAGTGGCCTACTCACGTTGATGAGGGAGGTTGCTTCACTTCGGATATTTGGCGGGTAGTTTTCCGCATCCGTAGGGGTCTGGCGTGGGGTCTGGCTATTCATCACACCGTAGAATCCGTCTTTCTTTATAAGCTTAAACGAAACGCGGAATTCCTAGTATATCTAATATGTTCATCTGTGATCTGGAATGCCTATTATTGCGTGAGATGAATGGTTATTATATATATATATATTATATAATAGACGTTGCTTATATTTTGCACCCACGCTAGTCTAGCACCCGCTCTGGCGTTAGTTAAGTAACCTAACGGAGTTAGACGGGGCCAAGTGGCGAATGCGGATGGCATAAGTGGACGTGGTATTTTCGTCTTTTTCTGTGATGATAGGTATAAATGATGGGACTGCATTATATTAATGCAAAGCAAACAAACCAAAGATGAATCATTGGAACACTTTTAAAACCACTCGGTTTTTTCAAAACAACAGACTTTTAAATGCGGAGCATAAACCACTCCTTTTAAAAGATATCAGGTTCCTTCGATTATATCAAGTTCACTACGTTTACGGTTTCTCCAAAACCATTCGTAGCCCTCCGTCATTTAATATGAATGTTCAATTGTAACAACTCCAATTTTAGTGTACAAAAATTTGTTTAAAAGTTAATGTATACTTTGGGTATTTGCATTTACTGTGAGTACTATAAATAATTGTTTTGCTTTTTAATAGCAAGAAGGAGCTTGTAGCTCATTGGTAATACCTTGCACTGCTGAACCAAAGCACCAGAGTTCAAATCCCATCCCCCATATTATTTTTAATATTGTTTTCTTTTAAATTTTTAGAAGTCCAAGGGTCTACACGTGCATAACTCGTAAAAACCCCACTTCACACTAAAAAACAAACTGTCCCAGGGAGTAGACCAACCGACGACGGACTCAGGGGACCCCCGACCCGGCCTGACTCGGCCGGATCGGGCCACCGGCGACGGCGACTCGGCCGGCGGAGGCGGCTCCGATGCGAAGTCGTCCAACATGAAAGTTGTGCCTCTTCAACTCTCCATCACTCCTGCATACTTTAATTTCTTGGATCGGTTCTAGAACTCTTAAAAACTCCATTACACCATTTTTAATGCATTTTTAATACAAATTTCAATACAACCTTTCACCTACCCTAACCCTAGATTTACCCTATAAATATTAACCCTAAACACACCACCCTCACTCACAACCTCTGTCCAAAACTCTCAAGAAAACTCTACAGGATTTTAGTGTGCATTTGGAGTTAGCAAAGGGCGAAGCTCCGACAAAATTCCGACGACGACCTTAGGAGCTTCCGGCGATGAAACGATGCACCGGCGAATCCTACTTCCTCCTCTCCCTCTTCTCTAACCTAACAGCAAGTAAGTCCCTTCTCCCTCTTTACCTTGCTATTCTAAAAACACGTATTTCTAAAACCCGACGGAATCGGAGTTAATCCGATTTTCGATTCGGTTCTTATTAAAAATCCAACCCTTTCTTAATTACAAACATACCAAACCCTTACATGTTGACTATTAATCATTAACAAACATGTTGAGCAAGTTTCATGGCAATATATTTCATTTTGTAACTTTTACCGCTCTTTTTCACTAAAATACCATGTAGTTTACTTTCTACTTTAAAACATCATTAAATTTGCTATACCTTTAATTAGATCACGAGATAATGAGCTATCTCCTCACAACACTCATATGCAGCATAGCACAATACCTTTCGGGAACATAGAATACGGGAAAACAAAACTTTACATATAAATACCATTTACTATTAAAACCGTTTTCTACAAGATTACGTATTTTTACAAATCTTTGCAAAGCGTCGCTACAACCCATTTTGGGGAATCCGATCGGGATGGTACGGATTATCGCACATCCCTGGGCTTAGTAGTGCGAGATGCAGACCTCCGCAAGGAGCATTCGGTCTCGAGAGATTTAAAATACGAATATCTTAAAAAAATGAGATTTCTAGAAAATAATAAATTAAAATTATTTTATATATATAATATATATATATATATATGTATTATCAAAATACCTATTTTTGATATGATATAAATATTCCAACCTTTCTAAATCAAAAGAATCACTTTACATTAAAATACCATGAATTCCATACAGGTTCAATATTACAATTAAATACCCTATATTATGAAATTATGTTATTTTCACTAGAAATATCACAAATATAAAATCTACATCTATGACAACTCTAAAGATGATAATTAAATACTTGAGATGTATTTTGAAAATTATACAAAAGTATTTTTACATAAAACCCTCTCAAGTTCTATAAATTACCCTAAGGACCCTAGTAAATATAGGTTTAAGCGGGACTAATCTCTTGAGCCTCAGAGAGCCGGAGAAGTGGGTGCTTGCCTATTTAAGATAAGCAACTTAACAACGGTGTTATCAATACGGTAATCGTCTTTGAAAAAGACACAAATCCAGCCGCCCATGTGCAGCGGTTACCGATAACATCAAAACCTAATTCAGGACTTCAATTTCTTTTCTAATTGTTCTGACTCAGACTGAGTCTCATTATAATAATCTGACTTGAATATGATTCAAGTACAATCTACAATATTACAATTCAATATGAATCCATGAATCCATATTATCAATCGGATCAAACTATTCAATCTATAATGACCGAACCGAACCATGGATATACTTCCATTTATATGATTCTTCAGTTACATCCATGATTCTCCAGTTACATCCATTTACTGATATCATGGTTTTGGCAAGTCATCCAATTATACAATCTATATTACAAGACAATACAAGTTGCAATACAAACAATACAAACAAGATATCGCGGGGTTTAAGGGGTAGATTGGTACGGAAGGTGTTAGAAGTGGCATGGGACTGTAAAATTTAAGACACCTAACCTGTATTTCCGTTGCTGTTGTACCGTGGCATAAACGATTCCTTGTACTACACGTGCTTCTAGTTTCTGGCATATAGAAACTCCTCTCGTATACACTGGCATTCTTCGGTACCAAGCTACAAACAACAGCGTTAACACTAATACAATATAATACAACTTTAAAATCGACTTTCTCTCTCTGTCTATTCTATTTCTCCCTTACCTTTGGGACTTACCGAGCGATTGTTCGCTGACGATATTCCTTCTCTTTTTTCTTTGGAATGTTGTCAGGTGATCTGGACACCCAGGAGATCGAGCCTACTAGCGAGGACTTAAATCAGCTTGCCTACGACCCAGAGCTCTAGCTTCATTGTACACATTTTCATTTCAGTACTTTTCATTTCTGTTATGCCACTGTTTAGGCATTGCTTTCATTCAGATGTATTTACTTTTCCATGCATTGTACAAAAGAATGTTAATAAATAAAGTTGTTGTTTCATTACAATTGTCTCTTGTGTACATTTCTTTTATATTGCTTAGTTACACTTAGCGTATTTACTTTAGAGCAAATACGTAGCGGGCAGTCGCTCCCTCTACCCGTATACCGGGAAGCAGGGCGTGACATCAATAGTATTCAAGCTGTGTTTGTTGACCTTCGCAAAGGCGTAGTGATTGGTAGCTGCTGAATATTCATATGTAGTATAGATATATGTGTTGGTTTGGGATAATCGTATTAATTTGTTGGCCTTCGTCAAGGGTATATACGGATGGGTTCTAATTAACCTGGACAATGATGGGTAGAACTTGACATGTGACTTATGATTTGTTGGCCTTCGTCAAGGTCATAAGAGCATGGGGCAAAAATCCACATCGGGAGTTTCTAAAGAAACTGAAACTTGCTAGTGCTGCATACCATTTGGAGTGTGATAATATTGGTAGGATCCCTTCAGGATTATCACACAATGATATTTGGATCCCGATCCTACTGTGAGTATATGCTACTCCTTGGGAGATTCTTCACTTAACGATCAATGCTATAAACCAAGTAGGTGTCTAGAACAGTGTTAGCGGGGCTACGCCTCCAGGAAAAAAAGGTTATTTAATTAAGAAATTTCGCGAAAGCGTCGTAAAACCTCACTCGAAGTACCGACACTAGCCTGGCTAAACGGTTAAGCAAGTACGGTGAGATTAATTCTGACTAATTCTTCTTTTATGGTTTGAGGAAGGATTCGAGAGACAGTGGGAGCCATCCTGTTTAGATAAATTAAAAACCAATCTAAACTTGCAAGAGTATCATGCTAAAGTGTTTCTTCTCTTTCTCCTAATTGCAGTAACCAGTTGACCGCGCCTAGGTTACATTTAGCTAATAAATTGACCGGGCCAGACTATATTGACTGGCAAGGGTTTGTCCATATGTCCACTGCCTTTGACAAGCTGGATCACCTCATTACTACTCAAGCCCCCGCCGTCCCAAGACCAGTTTCCACCATCACGGATAAAGATATCCGTAAGATAAGGGAAAAACACAGTGTGAATGCTAAGTGCCTCGTGTTAGCCTCAGTAGATGGTGAAAACCAGAGAGAGCACGAGAAGATGGACTTAGCCTCCATCTTCCTCCATAACAAAGTTTTATATGGAGAGCAATTTCGTAACGCAAGATATGAGACCTCGAAAGAAATGCTTCAAGCGAGGTTGGATATCGGGTCATCTGTAGGGAACAACGTCCTTACAATGACTAGCTATATTGATGAGCTCACAGGCCTGGAGACCACGTTGGAGAACCAGTCAGATGCTGACTTAATTCTATAGTCCCTACATTCTACTTACGCCTAGGGAAAAAAAGTTATACTTCCAGTTGAGGGTACCCTGAAGGAAACCAGGGAGACACCCGCTCTGCTTATTAGGGAATCTTCCTTTTCTGCATCCAAGGCGAAAGCAAAGGGTGAGAAGAAGAAGACCTCTACAAAGCCGATATGCGGTGTCAGTGAAGTAGAGAGACAGGGAGGGCAAAAGTTTCGGGGCTGACAGTAGGGAAAGAAGGATGTTCCTATTGTCATGGGAAAGGGCATTGGCAGAGAGATTGTAGGGCTTTGAAAGCCAGAATCCAGGATCCGAAGTATGTTGTGGTTTCGACTTCGGGTGTGTTTGTAATTGAAAATTGTATGTCAATTAACTTTAATTCCTGGGTACTAGATACGGGATCAGGATCTCATATCTGTAATTCATTACATGCTTTGAGAAACCGTAGAGTTATCAGGGTAGGTGATATGACTCTCAGGGTTGCTAACGTAATGAGCATGGACGCTGAATCCATAGGGGAATATCACCTAGGATCGACAAGTGGGCAGATATTGATTCTACGTAACTGTTTGTATATACCTAGTCTAGTTTGTAATATCATATCTGTATCCTTACTTTCTAAAGAAGGATACGATTTTACATTTGTAAACGATGTGATCTACATCCACCTAAATCAAACTTTGATTGGGTTAGGTACATTAGATAACGGAATATACGTATTAAATCAAGCTCAGGTTTTCAGTGTCCAGAACACACTTAAAAGAAAGTCTCCGGAACTAAATCAGGCTTTCTTATGGCATTGTAGACTGAGTCACGTCAATGAAACGCGATTAACGAAGTTATATAGAGAAGGATATTTGGATCCGTTCGAATATCAGTCTTATGCAACTTGTCAATCTTGTCTCATGGGAAAGATGACAAAGACTCCGTTCACTGGACACAGAGTAAGAGCAAGCGAGCTCTTGGGACTCATACACAGCGATTTGTGTGGTCCAATGTCTACACATGCGCGAAGTGGTTATTCCTACTTCATTACTTTTACGGATGATTTCTCTAGGTATGGACATGTCTTCTTGATGAAGCATAAATCCGATGCCTTTGAGAAATTCTGGGAATATAAGAATGAAATGGAAAAACAAACAGGCAAAAGTATCAAGACACCGAGATCTGATCGAGACGGTGAATACTTGAGTGTCGAGTTCCTGGATTACCTAAAAGAGAATGGAATTCTCTCTCAGCTTACTCCTCCATACACGCCATAACACAACGGTGTATCAGGGAGACGGAACCGAACCCTATTGGATATGGTTCATTCCATGATGAGTAACGCTGAGTTGCCGTGATCCTTCTGGGGTTATGCACTAGAATCAGCTGCATATCTTCCGAATAAGGTACCTACTAAGTCAGTGCCTACCACACCATATCAGATGTGGAGTGGGAAGAAACCCTATCTTAAGTACCTTAAGACATGTGGATGTCCAGCTTTTGTAAAAAAGCAGCATGCGGACAAGCTCGAGGCACGCTCGGTACTGTGTAAGTTTGTGGGATACCCAAAGAACTCCATGGGGTATTATTTCTATTGCGCAGAGGAACAAAAGGTCTTTGTTTCTCGTCATGCCCACTTCTTGGAATCTGAATTTTTAGAAAATCAGAAAAGTGGAAGCAAAATAGAACTGGAAGAAATTCCAAAACCACAAGCTATTACTAAAAACTTGGTAGAACCAGAGGTTTTAGAAGAATCGGACATCCCCACACCACTCCGCAGAACTAGTAGACAGTCTCATTCGCCTGAGAGATACTATGGTTTTCTCATAGACGGGGATTGAGAGGATTGCATTATTGACAATGATGAGCCGACTAGCTTCCAACAAGCCATTCAAAGCGGCGACTCGGTAAAATGGCTAGATGCAATGCAGGCCGAAATGGAGTCCATGTACACCAACAAAGTATGGACTTTGGACATTGCTCCAGAAAGGGTAAAACCCGTAGGCTGCAAATGGATCTTCAGAAAGAAGATTGGTGTAGATGGACAGGTTGAAACCTATAAGACTAGACTTGTAGCAAAAGGTTTTCGTCAAAAACCTGGTTTGGACTATGAAGAGACCTTTTCTCCAGTGGCTATGCTCAAATACATTTGGATCCTTCTTACCATTTCTGCCTTCCACGATTGTGAGATCTGGCAGATAGACGTAAAGACGGCTTTTCTAAATGGAAATTTGGAAGAGTGCGTCTATATGGATCAGCCAGAGAGTTTCATTCAGAGTGGGAGCAGCGGAAAAGTGTGCAAGTTGCTTAAGTCCATTTATGGACTAAAGCAGGCATCACGGAGTCGGAACATCTGTTTTGATGATACAATCAAAGAATTCGACTTTATCAAAAATCCAGATGAACCATGCATATATAATAAGATTGTAGGGAGAACTGTGGTATTCCTCGTCTTGTACGTGGATGACATTCTCTTATTAGGAAATGACATTCCTATGCTACAATCAGTCAAAGGATTCTTGTCACAGAAGTTCTCCATGAAAGACCTGAGTGATACCTCCTACATTCTGGGGATCCAGATCTATCGTGATAGATCTAAGAGGATGTTGGGACTTTCACGGTCCAGGTATATCGACACCATACTGAAAAGATTCAGTATGGAAGATTCAAAGCGCGGTAATCTACCGGATTGTCACGGAATCACCCTCTCCAAAGAGATATCTCCCAAGACTGATTTGGAAAGGGCTCGCATGACATCTATACCCTACGCTTCAGCGGTAGGCTCTAGAATGTATGCGATGTTGTGTACCAGACCAGATGTTGCTAATGCACTAAGCGTGGTAAGCCGGTATCAGTCAAAACCAGGGGAGAAGTATTGGATAGCAGTAAAGAACATTCTCAAGTACCTGAGAAGGACTAAGGAGATGTTCTTGGTGTATGGCGGAAAAGACCTCTAGATCGAGGCCTTTGCTGACTCCAGCTTCCAGAGTGACAAGGATGACTCCAAGTCCATGTGGGGTTATGTCTTTACCCTCAATGGAGGGGCGGTCTGTTGGAAGAGCTCCAAACAGGACACCGTTGCTGACTCGACGATGGAAGCGGAGTACATAGCTGCTTGTGACGCTACGAAGGAAGCAGTCTAGATGAGGAAGTTCCTACAAGAACTTCAGGTGGTTCCATCCATGTAGATCCAATACCTCTGTTTTGTGACAACAACGGCGCTATGGCCTTAGCGAAGGAACCCAGGTCCCATCAAAAGTACAGACACATTTTGAGGCGTTACCACCTGATCAGGGAGATCGTTGATCGCCGGGAGATCGAGGTGAGGAGAGTAGATACGAAGAATAACACTGCAGATCCACTCACGAAGGCCATCCCTCGGACACAGTTCGAGAGGCTAATCGAGATGATAGGTCTGCGATATGTCAATACATGGCTTTAGTGCAAGTGGGAGATTGTTAGTGATATATTCCCTAGAGGCCATTATTTTATCATACTGGTTTGTATATTGCTTAATGGAAGCTTAGGATATTCACAGTAGTATTAACAGTCTTGCTCAAAATGGTAGTATGCTACTTGGTTTGTTTCTATCTCAATATGTGCATGTGTTTCTTTTAGCATATCGCTTATACATATTGGTAGAGCCCTTAGGATCTTTGCTTGATTACCAGCGTTGTGATGGCAGTCACACTGGTGGAGGCTGGATAGTCTATAAGCACATCCTTATACAGGTCCCTAGTCGTAGGATTATCGAGACGGGGCATCGATATTCCAGAGTAGACTAGTGTATACGCTTATCATCCCAGTAGGGGAGATGGTCTGTCCTACAGCCATTAGTACGTCGTACTGGAGATAGTATGCAGGTGCTCATTAGGTTATGAGTATACTAGATAGGACTCGTCGGGAACTGTTGGTGGGTATTATACCTATCGTCGGGTAGCAGTTCCCAGGTGACATGAGTACAGCTTAATCCGTCGACTTGACACTGCTACTTTGCCTCGAGTGTGTTCCCACTGTACTTTGATTACTACCCTACCATGGCTCAAAGGAGTCGTGCAAATAGGAGTAGTTGGGTGCAGTCCCGAAGCACTTGGAGGCAGTGGCGGTTAAATAGGATTCGTCTCTCCCGGTATTGGAGGTTGATATCACGCTGTGTTTGGAGAGCCATTACACAAAGTCCCTGACCATGGCAAGCGGGATTTACTGGTAGGTATTCCAGTAGTTTCTTAGGGTGTTTTGGGCTGCACTCCGGCACGACTTATTGCGCTATTAGGGGCTGACGATTACCGCCCCCTAGGCCCAATATGCGATACTCTTAGACGAATAGACCAGACTGTACGGAGATTGTCACAGACAGGCTCAGTAGGAGTTCGGATGAGTTAGCTCATTGGCCTTCTTATCGACAGATACCTGGGTGGCCGTTACGTGCAGCTAGTACCGCTTGCGGCTAAACCCATTGATAGCGTACTGTCGAGTCTTTAGAGTCCCACACAAAGGGTTTCCCTGCATCGGGCGAAAGATGCAAAGGTCGTATGGTTTTACGACAGGGCTTCGATCACGCACGTGCACTTGTGCGTGTATGATGTTCGGGCGGATAATACTAGTGGGCTTTGGTTTAAGCCGGATCCTAGTATTGTATTGATGGATTTGTTTTGTCTCTTTTTATTCGTATTTTTCGGAATGCGGATGCGGGTATGTATATACGGATGAGGGGCATTCTCGTAATTTTTCAGGAAAGCTTCTAGAAGTGGATACCTATTAGAGTTTGATTTCTTTATTTGGATTAAACTTTATTAGGTGAGAAAATGAGATGGATTTGAACATTGAACCTAGCATGGCTACTTGGTAACTCATGGCTATAACTCACCATAAGATATTTGTGAAACTCATTAGATATTTGTGTGAGAAATATCTCCTCAATTATTAGATAAGCTTCACTAATTCTAAAGAGGCAGCCACACTTCATTCATTGTTCACAACATCACACTCATTTCTCAAGTCTTCTACTTCTTTCTCATGAACCCTAATTGTCTCATGAGTTGAGAAACCTAGGGTTCCAAGAGACAAACTATTCTATCTTCACTCTCTACATCACCTAAGCCATCTAGTATAGCAAGCTAGTTGCCCTAGTTACCTCGGATTTGAGATTGAAGCTCGGATTATAGACTCTCGGGTGGATCGGCTTCGACTCGAGGAGGCCGACGAGATTGCCCGATCGAAACGATCCTTGGAGCTTATGATGACGAGGAGGAGGACAGCGACTAGAAGACTTGAAGAACTTGGTTTCGTGAGGTATAACTTTCATCCGAGTAGTTAAACCTCACACAGTATTTTGTTAGCTAGGATTTAGCATCGATTCTGGAGTTCAAGTCCGTGTTGCAAGCTTTGAAAAATCGTTTTTTGAAAATTCCGCCTCCCCGCGGACATGCAGGGTGCGCGACATGGGCTTACAGTTTTCAAGGGCATTGTCCTGGGCCCGTACCTGGATTGTTATCACACACCGCAATTTACTTTGTTTTAGTGCTCCTGTCTATTTTGAATGACACACACCTCTTAATGGACCATACACTGACTTCTTCAATTAATTTTTCCTTCATCGCAAATATCTGTCCCGCTTGAAATCTGATATTATCGTCCGTTTGCGTCGCCAAATGAGTGTCATCGATGATCATATCCTCATTAGCATATGCTTCTACCATGGCATCATCAATCGCCTCATCAGGATGTGGCTCTTCGAACTCAATATATTTATTATTAGTATATACTTGATGCACCTACTGATCGTCCACTTCATCCTGATCTGCATACTGCATACTATCTTCTTACATGCTACTATCTCCTTCACGATCGGTATCTACATCATCATCATCTGACTTGTTTTCAGGGTCATCTCTTTCTTCAACATGATGTGATGAGGATGGTCCTGCGTAAGGTGTTCCAACTCCTAAAGATTTACCGGCACCAAACTCCCCTTGCATTGAATTTTGTGTTCGCATATGCTCCGCTCCTACGCGATATATAAATTCAAATATCAATTATCAATTAACCATGATTCGATATACGATGAGTATCGTCAGTTTTATTTAATATAGTATGTTACCTATTCGCTCCAGCTATCCCCATTGTGAAATTCGTATTGTACGGATTTGACATTGTCCGACGATACAAATTCCAATCACAGTTATACATATCCGAGTCAACCTGCTTGCCATGGAATGGAACTTTTATAGAATTGAATGCGTCATCATGCACGTTTGGCTCTGCAGGACTGCACATAACCGTATTGAGCATGCATGTAAATTCTCCTTGTGGTTTATAAGCTTGATGTGATTGTACTGCTTGAAGCGACTGCACATCTTCTTGATGTGATTGTACAGATTTTTTCACCAACAACACCTGTATTGATGGATTTTCAGGATACAAGCTAAGCATCATGCTTGTATCCTTTTAATTGGCTAGTTCAACGCTTGTATAGTCCTGACTTGTGATCGGAACCTTACATATCAATTCGATCTTATATTCTTTCGGATTTATCCGCGTGGTTGTATAAATCTTTCGCTTCAACTCATTGTATGAGCATGATTTATTAACTCTCATAATTTTACTTTATCCACCAACGTAGTTCGGCTTTCCACTCGCTTCAATATTTAAGGTACCGTTATAATGACAAATTAACACAGCATTCTCATTTGCCATCGCACCTAATATTAATAATAATTGTGAAATTATCGAAAACCCAAGAAACAAACTTATACACTATACAACATTTACAACAACACTCAATTCCTTATTTTAATTGAAATCCAATACTTATGAATTTTACGTAACCCCCAAAATATATCAGCCTTAACCCTCACAAAAACACTAAATTACCCTAATCCTGACCGCTAAAATACCTTAATCTTAACACTAAAACCCCCTAAATTACCAAACCATAACCCCAAAATACTCTAACCCTAACCCTAAAAATACCATAAATTGCCATAACCTTAACCCTAACCTCCAAAATACTATAAATTACCCTAACCCTAACCCCCAAAGTACCCTAACCCTAACAATAAAATACCCTAACCCAAAACCTTCTAATTAAAAACCCAAAATCAAAATAATTTCAAACAAATAAATTTAAATTAAAACTCACTGGTGAGGAAGAGGGGTTCGGTCTTGTGCGAGGAGCGGATCGGCATAGTAGATAGGGCTTCGAAGGAGAAGGAGGAGAGGGGATGAATATCGACCCTGGAGGAGGGGGCCTTGGAGATCGACCGTGGAGGAAGGGGGCTCGGCTTTGAAGATGAGGGGCTGGGCTTGGAAGAAGGAGGAGGAAGGAAAGAGAGGGGGAAGGGGGGAGGGGGAGAGTCTGATGTATTAAAGGCTGAAAGGGATGGGGTCGAGTGTGAAATTGTGTGGCAGTTGATTTGACTCAAATGCGCTAATCTTCTAAATAGTTTTAAAAGTAGGCTAAATCCCTAATTACTTTTTAATAAATTCCTCATCCCAAATTTTGTTCTATCCAATATGGAAAAGAAATTATTAAGAGGGAGAGGAAAAAATTTCGCTGCTTCCGGCCGTAGTAAATAAACACTACATTACTGTACGTGTGATGCACGTGTATGCATTAAAATTGTGCATAAGAGAATAAATGTAGAATAAATGATTAAATTTTGCGAAATTCTGTCCTCCTTTTTCATTAACGTTGAATTCTATTTGATCGGCAAAAATATGAATAGGAATGAAATAAGCATCAACCCAAAACTGAATTTTTACGGCTTTTATTTAAACCAACTTTGAAAAAATACAACTAAGTCATTGGTATTTAGTTATCGCTTTCAAAAACACCAAAAATATCTTATTATACAATCCCCAAAAAAAAAACAAGAAAAAAGTTTTAAATTGTTACAGAGTGTTAGATATAACCTGGATCTTTATATACAAATAAAAGCTCAATTTATTTTGGAAAAAATGTATCTAACTCCCTACACCAAGAAATAATATATTTAAGTCCCTAACCAAAAAAGGACTTGTGAGAAACTTCCTATCTTAAAAAGGTAACATGTTTAAGTCTTTTTATGTAGTTCAGCCACTTTATATTTTGCAATATCCCTATATTATCCTCGACCACAAAGATACTACATATACCATGTAAGTACTGCATGTATCTGAATAAGTGCTATATATACCATGTAAGTACTATATGTATTTGTGTCATTGCTACATTTAAAATACTTACCCATTATATACATAATTTTGGATAAATACTAACACTCCAAAATATTTTCTATATTATAATAATTCTTTAGTAGAGTGGATTTCTCCCTTGACTTTCTCAATTTCTTTGTTCAAGTATGGAATTCTCTTCCAGAACTGCTGGCCCGTGCCATATCAAGAACCCAAGAGGGAACCTTCCCTGGCTTGCCGGGGCCGCTTGGCGCGAAAGACACGAGAGAGAGGATGAATGTTCGTTGGTACCTCAAGCCTATTAAACGTTAGTTTCTCGCACTTCTTTTGAATTAACCTTCCCCTCTCCCCTTTTGGCGGAAGTTTCATTTCATCCAACCGGTAGTGACTACTTAACCAACTTAGGCTCATAAGGCTGGCTATATACTTATTTTGGAGTGCTAGTTTTTTCTCAAAATCAGTTGTGTAGATCATAGGTATTTTAAAATGCAGTAGTTATTCAGTTATATATAGTAACTTACCATGTAAACACAACACTCACCAAGTATACGTAGCAATCTCCACTTCTCTTAGTATAATAGTTTAGAAGGGTAATATAGAAATATTGGAAAATATAAGCACATGAGGGGCTTAAACGTGTTTTTTCTTTGGATAGGGAGTTCCGCACAAGTTTTTTTTTTGGGTAGGGATTTAAGCATATTGAATTTTTAACGTGGAAAGTTAGGCCCATTTTTCCTTCTTATCATTGTTTGCTTTTCTTCTTCCATGAGCTATTCCTTTTCTTTTATTCCAGATTTCATATTCTCATTTTTTGAAAGATTGTTTTATTGTTCAATTTTTTTTATCTAATCTTTTTGTATATTTTAACATGCTATCTATTACACCACTCTCTCCATGAAATTTACTCATCGTGAGCTGTTTCTCATTTCTCATTTATATTTATATTTTCACACCATTGATTTTAAGCACCCGCATTACGATAATTCTGGCCTAAAATGATATATTGACCTCATCAAGAATCCCCTTTATTAATATTACTTTCTAAGCAGGGACTTACCCTGCTTTTTATCCTAAAAAAATCAAACATATTTCAAAACCAAATTTATGTGAAAAGAAGGAGGATAAAAATAAATCAAATGGATTTAGATGATAAGACATGGGGAGAAAATGGCATTTAAAATCAATTAAAAATATTTATGCTCTATTAGTCATTTTATTCTTTTACTTAGCATAAAGGCAAGATAGTCTTCTTCTTCATCTTTTTAATATGAAAGGTCTAGTTTAGTATAAATAAATAAAAATCAACTTTGGATGGTTTGCTCTAGCATTTTGAAACAAAGAGGGATATGGTATAATCCCAAAATCTAGGAAGATATTTTGTCTGATTTTGTAATGCAGGAGACATGTGATATACTACGAAATCTTGAGGGAATTAGTGAAATCTACCTAGAATTTTTGAGTTTAATTTTGTTTCATGTTCAAATATGTGCAAGCAGATTGGTAAAATTTCATCCTATCTACACTTTCTCCAGTTTTATGTTTCATTTATTAACATTTGCAAGAAGTAGTTTCACTTAAATTTTGAGTTGCTCTTGATTGGATTAGAAGAGAAGTAAAACTAACATAATTCAAACAAAAAGAATAAAGTATAAAAGCTTGATTCCTGAATCCTACTACCAAATTCTTCGAAAACTACAGAGAAGAGAATAGAAGTTGATTTATTTTTAAACTTACATATTTTCATAAATGCTAAAAAACCCAATACATTGATATTCAGTTATTCTTAGACCCCGCGTCAACTTTTAGTATGAGTATTTCATTGTATGATACCCTTTTAAAGTAAACTTACACCATTATCCTTCATTTTCTTTAGATCCAAAATTAAAATCCATCTCTTTATTTTTACTTAATCAAATTCAGAACTTATGGCATGATAATTTAAAGAAATTATCATCTAATTAATATTTCATGTAGTGTTTCAATCATAATTGAATTAGTTTTGTTCACAGGGAAAAAACCGATCAAAAGAAAAATTGAAAATTTTATACAGATGTAGACGACAAAAGGTATGTTTCACAGTAAAATAAATTAGATTGATGTAGAAATCAAGATGAGAATGGGTATCGGCTTATGACAAAATCATTATACTTTATTTAGAGGAATGGAAAGAAGTCGGTTAGGTTTCGATGGGTTCTGTAAAGGGTTCAAGATAGAGAATGCTGGTAATTTTGGCATTTTAAAAAGCATCAATATATACTACACCGTATTTGTACTCTTTGAGAGTATTTTGCATTTAAAAGAAATTTGTATAAAGACACATGGCTTTTTGCTTATTTTGGAACTTTATGGGTTTAAAAATAGTTCGCTTTTAATTAATGAAACTTGAAGCATTTTCCTTTTACATAAACTTTGATTGATCAATCATAGTTGTTTGACAAAGATTATGACATATTCGTGATAATCTAGGGGAAATCCTTGAGTTGTGTATTTAGAGTAATTTCGGAGGGGGTGGAAAACTTATGCTAATGCAACATTGATCAGCTGCATAACAATGTGACAACAAGCATTGCACATATTATTATGGAATACAAAGTAAAAGAATTATATTATATTATATTATATATTATTTTATATATATATATATATATACATACATACGATACGTACATAATACATAAAGAGCAATGCGTTTGTCCTCTTCCGCCTTGGGGAACGTATAAAATTTAGTTAGGTCCTCCACTTACTTTTCTATTTTGTTCAGCCCCTTGTGCTGCTTGTTACAGTTTGACTTGTAGTTTAAAGGTCACAGACGTCTGCCCCAGAACTATAGACGTCTGTGAAAACGATCAACATAAAACTAGATTGAACTACAGACGTCTATATATTTCTGGGGCAGACGTCTGTATCAGACAACCGCAGATTATTTAGAAAGATTTGATGAAGATTTGTTTGAACTTAATTAGGAAAGTTTGTTTGGAAAAATAGTTGAAGTTTTGTTTAGAGATTGTTTTTGGGAGATTTGATTAGATCTAAATTAGTTGAATTAGGTATTCTAATAGAAATAGATTTAGAGTTTTATAGCCCTATAAATATAGATTGATTAAGATATTTTGTAAGGCATGAAGAAGAAGAATTGAAGAGAGGAGAATTTTGTATATTGTATTGAAATTGAATAAATAAGAGAAGCTTGAAGATAATTTCTTTATGTTTTGATTGTGCTTTATATTTTCTTTTCTTTTAAAAAATCCTAACAAATTGGTATCAGAGCTTGGTTGAGAGAAGAAACAATGAAGATGGAGACAACTCAAATCACAACGAAAATGGTATATTTGAATAACACAAATTGGTTGATATGGAGGTTGAGAATGAAGGACATGTTGTGTCTCAAAAGTTTAGATGCGCCTCTTTACGGGATCAGCATCAAGCCAGAGAAGATGTCTATGGAAGATTGGGCGAGGATGGATCAAAAGACGAGGAGTCTTATTTGTGGATGGATAGAAAATTAGGTGTTCTACCATGTATCATCAGAAAGTACTGCAGAAACTTTGTAAAAGAAGTTGACAGATCTCTATGAGAGAAAGACGACTACTAACAAAACTTTTCTAATGAGAGAATTGATGAATTTGAAGATCCAGAAAGATTCCTCAATAGCAGAGCATTCGAACGAAATTCATAATATTGTGAATCAACTTGCAGTCATAAAGATACCGATTGAAGACGAGATGCAAGCACTTATCGTATTGAGTTCCCTTCCGAGCAACTGGAAAACTCTGGTAGTTTCTTTGAGCAATTCGTTTCCCGATGGAATTATTTCTATGAGCGAGGTAACAAATTGTCTCCTGAATGAAAAATTAAGAAGAAAATCATTAAATAGACCGTCTGATTCATCTGCACTTATTACAAGAGAGGGTCTGAAGTGGAAG
Source organism: Agapanthus africanus (assembly GCA_030015575.1). Classification (NCBI taxonomy): domain Eukaryota; kingdom Viridiplantae; phylum Streptophyta; class Magnoliopsida; order Asparagales; family Amaryllidaceae; genus Agapanthus; species Agapanthus africanus. The sequence continues at coordinate 628,498,728 of CM057337.1, read as the reverse complement.
AAGGAATAGAGCAACTATGGAAGAAATCAAAGATTGTGGCCCGCAAAAGATGTTTCAAAGATAACATGTCATCACTGTAATAAGATGGGTTACTATATGTCTAATTGTCTCAAGATGAAAGAGAATTTAGATGATCTGAAGAGACGTAAAGAGGAAGAGTAAACAGATGTGGAAGATCAAGTGAACGCGGCCCATGATGTTGTAACAACCACAAATTTCATGTACTTTCCCTTTTATTTCCCTTTCATTAATAAAGGGTTTCTTTGGCTCACTTATATACAAGTTATTTCTTTTCTAAATCTACAAATAATCTATTTCAGTATCTACTGGTTATCATTTATCTTTGCTATCCCATAGGTCTTGAGTTCTAATCCTACCTCTCCAACTGGTACACCATATATTTTATTATTAAACATGTTGGTTATTTTTATTATTATATTAATATAATTATTAATCTATTAGGTTATCATGATTATTAGTTTATGTTAGATGTGATTAAATTTTGTACTATGATATATGTGTTCGCATTTATATTATATTATAGTTTTGTAATGATAAATAGTGTCATAATTATGTTTTAATTTTATACTATGGTTTTATGAGTTATTTAATATTATTTTGTTTTAATTACTATTGGTAGATATTTGGAAATTCTCGAGAATCTTTTAAACAAATTAAAATATATACATCTTTCAACTATAATATTATTATCTCTTTAATAAATATTTAATATTAAGTTTAATGGACAACTAATATATTTTAAATATAAAATATAAATAAATACAACCATTCATAATATCATTTAGTTACATAAAATCCTTGTAAATCTTTTATACAATATTGTTTTAGATGTTGGGGGAGGAAACCAATTTGATGGGTTGGGGGGGGTGGGTTTGTGCTAAATTTCTATAATTCTATTTAAACCCAAACCATGACTCTCTTAATCTCTAAAAACAAAACTCATCTTATCTCCTCCTTTATTTTCTCAAAATCCTAGCCACCGCTTTCCTCTCTCAAAATCCCAAGCCCTACTTTGGCCGAACCGATACCCGAGCATCAAGGCCGATCTTCCTCTAACCGTTAACCCTACTCATCCTCATCTCCACCACCGGTGACGTCGTCATGGCCACCATCTCCATCTCCATCCCTTTCTTCTCATCATGCGGTTGCAACCATCCGTGATATCATTTTCCCTCGGATGCACCTGACCAAGCACTCCAGCCAACGTTGCCATCACCTTGTTCTAATCGCTGCCCTCTTTCTTCTCTCTCTTGTCCGCATCAGCGAACCGAGATGAGAACCCAACTCCAGTCTCCGCCGTCGCGATTCGCCTTTTCTTGGCTGTAAGTCCCCTCGAACTATAAAATTAATTATGTATGTTTTAAATATATATAATATGACTTAAAAACAGAGAAATTTAGAGAGAACTGCAGCAACAATATATGTGCAATGTATAACTAAATTAATAATAAAATAATTGTAATTGAAGTAAATCTTATCATCATGTAAATTTTTTAATGTTTTAACTGTTACCGCCGATGACCGGACTGAGACGTTGAGACGTCTAGCCTAAATTTGGAGGCATATGCTATTTGGACACATCCATCCACCTCTCCGAAAATACCAAGTTGATTTATAACACCGTATATCGAAGGTTTGGACAGATGCGGCCGATATAGCAGATTTCATCAGATTTCCCCTCATTTGTAAGTGGTTTTTAATTGTGGGGACACTCTTCCTTGCATGCGCAAGCCCCTGCAGATAATTACGTTACCGCATTGCGATAACTACTTTCTTCTGCTTCAGAAGGTCACTTCGTATCGTGTGTTATTTTTTTGTTAAGGTTTCCCGTGGATTGTATATGGAGACTAATTTATGTCGTCGCCCGTATGGCGCAGATTAGTCCAAATCCGTATATTTTAGATTTTGGAATTGAGCGGGCACAGATTAGTCTAAATCCGTATATTTTAGATTTGGGGATTGAACTTAGGTTGTATGTTTCTTCAGTACAAATAAAATTTTGTTTTATTTAAAAACCGTTAATCTATTTTAGATTAAGATCAAACTTAAATATATGAGCATTTGAGCTCAATTTAACTAAGAATATGTTAGTCCTATTTGAGACTAAGATCAACTTAAATATATTTTCAGGGTCATTTTTATTTAAGATCCAACAACAGAGCATTTGGGCTCAGTTGCAAGCAACTTTAGAGACTTAGCCAATTTTGGCTTGGTTTGCTCGGTCTTGGACTTTCCTTCCTTTTTTCAGAAGCGCTAAACACTTATTTGTGGTTCTGGCGCTCACGTGGGAAACACATGAGACGCTCAGACATGAACGCTGTCCAATCAGTACTAAGCACTTAGTCATTTTGACTGAATATAGAGTGCTAAGCACTTTGTATGGTGCTCATGTGGGGAGCACGTGAGGCGCTGAGCATTTATTTTGGGCAGTCACGTGTGGAGCACGTGAGGAGATGATCGTTCTATTTTGTTCGGCGTTTATGTGTGTTTCACGTGAGACGCTACTCTCCTTTTTGTTTTGTTGGGCGCTTGCATGGAAATCAAGTGAGGAGCCGAGTCTTTTATTTTGGGCGTTCACGTGGGAAGCACGTGAGGTACCGAGTCCCATTTAAGGGAATCTTTTGGGCACTCACGTGTGTTTCACGTGAGGCACTAAGCCCTTTTCTTTTTAGAGATTTAATCTCTGTTGATATTTTCTAAAAAAAATTGAACTCTGCTAATGGCATTTTAATCATTAATGAACATCAAGATCTCTGTTATGAGGATGTTTTGAGGATTTGGGATCGGTTTTATTGGAGAACAAAGTCCTTCTATTCTTTTGGTAAGAACTAAGTTCTTTATGTAGGGTTAAGCCCTGTCTTCAGAGAAATTAAATTTCTAAACAACGTGCTTTTTTTTTTGATCTAGTTCTTTTCCCTAAATTTTGAGTCTGAAGAACAAAACCTTCCCGATCTAGATAAAGGAGATATGTTTATCTCTGCTTTTCTTTACCTATGGTTTGAGAGAGCGAGAATTTTCTTTTTCGTTTTTTTTTTGGAGAATTAAATTCTCAGTTTTCTTTTGTAAAGAAGCTTATGGGGTCAATCCCCCCTTTAGATTTGATCTCTTTGGTTCTATTTATAAAAGATGAGAAAAATCAATTTGTTGAGAAAATCTCTCATTGAGAGATCATGATTGATTTCATAATCATTCAAAATGATCTTAAAGATCAACCGGTGAATTTTATTCACCGTTAGATTTTTAATCCAAAAGCTCTCTCTTTAACAAAGAAAATTTCTTGTTTGTTTTAATAAAACTAGGAAAATATTTTCCTGAGATAGAATTTTTTTCCATCAGATGAATATATTGTTAGTTTACCAAGATTAGAAAAATATTTTCCTGACATTGAATTTTATTTTATCATATGAATATCTTGTTAACAAGACTATGAAGATATTATCTTAACACAGAATTTATTCTATCATTTGAATATCTTGTTAGTTTAACAAGAATAGGAAGATATTTTTCTAACATAGAATTTTATCTATCATATGAATATCTTGTTAGTTTAACAAGATTAGAAAGATATTTTCCTAACATAGAATTTTATTCTATCATATGAATATCTTGTTAGTTTAGGAAGATATTTTTCTAATATAAAATTTTATTCTATCGTATGAATATCTTATTAGTTTAACAATACTAGGAATCCTAACATAGAATTTTATTTTATCATATGAATATCTTGTTAGTTTAACAAGACTGGGAAGATATTTTCTTAACATAGAATTTTACTCTATCATATGAATATCTTGTTAGTTTAACAAGGCTGGGAAGATATTTTACTAACATAGAATTTTATTCTATCATATGAATATCTTATTAGTTTAACAAGATAAGAAGATATTTTCGTAAACATAGAATTTAATTTTTTTTAACAGAGAAGATTTTTCTTATTTTAGAAAGATCAGGAAAATATTTCTCAAATAGAATTTAATTCCATCATATAGAATTTAATTCTATCAGATGGTTTAATCGGTGATTTTATAATCACCGTTGGATTTTTAATCTAAGGGTTCTCTATTTAACAGAGAGAATCTTTCTAGTTTGAGAAAGATCAGGGAAATATTTCTCCTGTAGAATTTAATTCCACATAGAATTTAATTCTACCAAAAAGAATACTCACGTGCATTGCACGTGGGGCGCTGGCTTATAGCGCTCACGTGGATATCACGTGAGGCGCTGCCAAGAGACTAGCAAGCGCGTTCACGTGGATATCACGTGAGGCGCTGCCAAGATGCTAGCACTAGCGCTCACGCGGATATCACGTGAGACGCTTACGTGTTTAACACGAAGGAACCAATATAGGATTTGATCTTATCTGAAACAGCACTTGAATGCTTTGCATGTGAGTGTGCACGTATTTAACACGTAGGGGCTATCATGGGATTTAATCCTATCTGAAGCCGATACTCACATGCTTGCATGTGAGTGCTCATGTGCTTTGCACGTGGGGGCTGTCCTCTATTTTTATAAATGGAACAATAAGGTTTGAACCAAAATTTTTGGCGGGAACAAATGCCCCCACTACTTTTCCCACGTAGGTGTGTACGTGGATTAAGTAGTGCAAAGTTATGTATCGCCATAGAATTGATGGCTTAGGAGAAAAGTTCAGGATCCTTATATTCTAAGGCTTTTTCATCTTTATAAGCTGTAAGGGTCTTAAGAAGGTTTTTCTTCCTATGAATCATGAGGATCTCATAGGTGCGTATTCTTCCTAGAAATCATGAGGATTCCTAAGGGTTCATCACCTTCGTGAGTCGTAAGGATCTCACTCGGGTATTTTCTCCTTACGAGTCGTGAGGACCCATAAGTGACTTCTTCACTTTATTGGCAAATGTGGCCCGTGGATAGTATACAAGAGTCAGTTTGGACCTCCTTGTAGGGTAGCGATGGCTTAGAAAATAGGTTTAGATCCGTCGCCTGAGCCTTTTCAACTGTATGATCCGTGAGGGCCTCATAAAGATTTTTTTCCCTATGAGTCGAGAGGATCTCGTAGGTGTATTTTTTCCTTAGGAGTCGTGAGGACTCCTAAGTTACTTTTCTCTTTAGAGTCGTAAGGATCTCACAAGAGTATTTTCCCCTTATGAGTCGAGAGGATCCGTAAGCGGCTTCTCCTCCTTATCGGTATGCGACTTTGGAGAATGTGGCCCGTGGATAGTATACAAGAGCCAGTTTGGTCCTCATTGTAGGGGCACAAAGCTTAGGAAACAGGTTGATATCCTCGTCGCTTAAGGCTTTTTTACCTTTATGAACTGCTAGGGTCCCATAAAGATATTTTTCCTTACGAGTCGAGACAAGTCGAGAGGATCTTGCAGGTGTATCCTAACGTAAAATTTAGATAACCATTTTTTTGATAGGGGTCCATTAGTGATGATGCTCAATATTGGCGATCTCCAAGATTAGGACACGTGGCAGATGACGTGTCCCAGAATTCAGGAGAGAGGGCCCACAGGGGCCGATCAGGCCCGACCTACAAGCACAAAGCTGGCTCACCTCAGGGCCCTTGCAAATTGGCCTCCCCGGTCTCTCAGCTCGCCTCTGAGCTACCGCAGGACCAAGATACCTCGGCCCTCTCGCTCATTCTCGAGCTCTCCCGCCGAGACCATCTTCCTCGGTCCCTCCGACCGACCAACTCCACCACTCACAGGCGTAACCACCGCTCCACAAATCTCGCCATGCGCAGATTCTCCGCCGGCAACATCCCACGTTCCACGCCATCACGATCCCCATTAACGGGCGATCTGCTCTTTACGCTGGCGTGACGTCGGGAGCGTAACTGCCGGCGAGATTCTCGCGTCTGCTGCTGCATGCTACCACCGCTATATAAACCCCCATCACAGAGGGGTCAAGTAAGCCATTTCTGGACACTTACGCCGTTACTCTGCTCGGATTTTGTTACTGACTTGAGCGTCGGAGGGTCCTCGGTGGTACCAAACCACCCCGGGACTTCTTTGCAGGTACACGGCGGCAGCCTTCTCATCCCACCTTGTCCTCTCAAAACCCATTGAGACCCACACGCAACGAAGGACAATCAACCCAGTTCACCTCGAGATCAACGGAAAACAACATCTGACGGAGGCCCGGAAAGGAGCTCCATCAGTTGGCGCCGTCTGTGGGAACAGAAACTCCACAAAGAACAAAGTTGGCCTTCCGATCTCCATCCACATGGCAAGCGATCACCCTGAAGATCCAGATACCAGCCGCCGCCTCCCCCTCATCGGAGGCGCGGGTGAACCTCCTCCGGCGAACGCCATCAACGCTCTCGCCGGCCGAATAGACCGACACCCTCTCCCTTGACGGGGTCGCACAGAGGGGGCTCGCCACGGCGGCTCGAGGGCCACCTCGCCCAAGGATTTAAGCCCTCACTAAGAGGCGGCCTAGCAGCTACCCTGCTCGGCTATCCCTGGCGGGTAGCTTCCCTACCGCAACGCCAGGGATCAGAAAGTCCTCCCAGAGGCAGTCGAGCCCGAGGATCCCTCGCTCGGCTATCCCTGGCGGGTAGCTTCCCTACCACAACGCCAGGGATCAGAAAGTCCTCCCAGAGGCAGTCGAGCCCGAGGATCCCTCGCTCAGCTATCCCTGGCGGGTAGCTTCCCTACTTCAACGCCAGGGATCAGAAAACCCTCCCAGAGGCAGTCGAGCTCGAGGATCCCTCGCTCGGCTATTCCTGGTCGGTAGCTTCCCTACCGCGACGCCAGGGGTCAGAAAGTCCTCCCAGAGGCAGTCGAGCCCGAGGTTCCCTCGCTCGCTATCCCCAGCGGGCAGCTTCCCTGCCACAACGCCGGGGATCAAAAAAGCCCTCTCAGAGGGAGTCGAGCCCGAGGTTCCCTCGCTCGGCTATCCCCAGCGGGCAGCTTCCCTGCCACAACGCCGGGGATCAAAAAAGCCCTCCCAGAGGCAGTCGAGGCCCGAGGTTCCCTCACTCGGCTATCCTTCAGGACAAAAGCCCTCGCCAAGAGGCACCGGGCAGTAACCCTACCCGGCCAAGGGTCCTTGGTAGGCTTTTTTTAACCCTATAGCTTTTTCTCGCGCCAAGGACCAAAGTCCTCCCAGAAGCAGTCAGGTCCTTGCCCGGCTATCCCCGGCTGGTAGCTTCCTACCACAACCGACAGGGATCAAAGTCCTCGCCAAGAGGCACTGGGCAGTAACCCTGCTCGGTCCCCGTCCTGAAGGATCAAAAGTCCTCCCAGAGGCAGTCGAGCCCGAGGATCCCTCGCTCGGCTATCCCTGGCGGGTAGCACCCCTACCGCAATGCCAGGGATCAGAAAGTCCTCCCAGAGGCAGTCGAGCCCGAGGATCCCTCGCTCGGCTATCCCCGGTGGGTAGCTTCCCTACCGCAACGCCGGGGATCAGGAAGCCCTCGCCAAGAGGCACCGAGCAGCTATCTTGCCCGGCCATCCTTCGCAGGCCTCTCAGGGACCCTCCAGCGTCAAGGATCGAAGCCCTCGCCAAGAGGCACCGAGCAGCTACCCTGCTCGGCCATCCTTCGCAGGCCTCTCAAGGACCCTCCAGCGTCAAGGATCAAAGCCCTTGCCAAGAGGCACCGAGTAGCTACCCTGCTCGGCCATCCTTCACAGGCCTCTCAGGGCCCCTCCAGCATCAAGGATCAAAGCCCTCGCCAAGAGGCACCGAGCAGCTACCCTGCTCGGCCATCCTTCGCAGGCCTCTCAGGGCCCCTCCAGCGTCAAGGACCAATGCCCTCGCCATGAGGCACCGAGCAGCTACCCTGCTCGACCATCCTTCGCAGGCCTCTCAGGGCCCCTCCAGCGTCAAGGACCAATGCCCTCGCCAAGAGGCACCGAACAGCTACCCTGCTCGGCCATCCTTCGCAGGCCTCTCAGGGACCCTCCAGCGTCAAGGATCAAAGCACTCGCCAAGAGGCACCGAGCAGCTACTTTGCTCGGCCATCCTTCGCAGGCCTCTCAGGGACCCTCCAGCGTCAAGGATCAAAGCCCTCATCGTAAGGCCGCCGAGTTCGTTCCTGCTCGGCACATCCCCAGCGGGCATCCTCCTGCCCATCAGACGCTGATGGTCTGAAGCCCTCATCGCGAAGCCGCCGAGTTCCTTCCTGCTCGGCGCATCCCCAGCGGGCATCCTCCTGCCTATCAGATGCTGAGGATCTCAAGTCCTCATCGTGAGGCCGCCGGGTTCTTTCCTGCTCGGCGCATCCCCAGCGGGCATCCTCCTGCCCATCAGACGCTGATGGTCCAAAGCCCTCATCGCGAGGCCGTCGAGTTCCTTCCTGCTCGGCGCATCCCTAGCGGGTATCCTCCTGCCCATCAGACGCTGATGGTCTGAAGCCCTCACCCGAGGCCGCCGAGTTCCTTCTGCTCGGCGCATCCCCAGCGGGCATTCTCTTGCTCATCAGACGCTGATGGTCTGAAGCCCTCACCGCGAAGCTGCCGAGTTCCTTCTGCTCGGCGCATCCCCAGCGGGCATCCTCTTGCCCATCAGACGTTGATGGTCTGAAGCCCTCATCGCGAGGCCGTCGAGTTCCTTCCTGCTCGACGCATCCCCAGCAGGCATCCTCCTGCCCAACAGACGCTGCGGGTTTGTAGCCCTCATAACGAGGCCACTGAGCCCATCACATGCAGCGGATCCGAAGCCCCAACAAGAGACATCAGGTCTATCCAAGTCTGAGTAATCCCCCCTTGACTTCGGGGCCATGGAGATGCCTCCTTCTCAGCAGCGCTTGGCACACTCGGCAAGTGATCGAAATCAACTCGACGACCGATCGCTCCACATATCATGCCCACACTAGGCTGTGCCCCATCCGTCCATAGGTCTGCACACGACGTGTCGGCCAACCGGCGCTCGACACGTGGACCGTCACTTCAGTGGCAGGATGCTCGAACTAGCGCACCTTCCCTAAATGCAGAGATCTCGCCCCGATAAGCTGGCAGAAAAGACAGCTGACAGCCCGGGGACGCATCTTGACGAAACCTTAGGAGGGAGCTTACTCCAGACGGCCCGGCAGTCCACTTTTGACCCGACCCACTAGCTGGTTGGGACAAGAGTCGGGGGTTAATGATGATGCTCAATATTGGCGATCTCCAAGATTAGGACACGTGGCAGATGACGTGTCCCAGAACTCAGGAGAGAAGGCCCACAGGGGTCGATCAGGCCCGACCTACAAGCATAAAGTTGGCTCACCTCAGGGCCCTTGCAAATTGGCCTCCTCGGTCTTTCAGCTCGCCTCCGAGCTACCGTAGGACCAAGATACCTCGGCCCTCTCGCTCATTCCCGAGCTCTCCCGCCGAGACCATCTTCCTCGGTCCCTCCGACCGACCAACTCCACCACTCACAGGCGTATGCGCAGATTCTCCGCCGGCAATATCCCACGTTCCACGCATCATGATCCCCATTAACGGGCGATCCGCTTTTTACGCGGGCATGACGTCGGGAGCGTAACCGCCGGCGAGATTCTCGCGCCTGCTGCTGCATGCCACCACCGCTATATAAACCCCCATCACAGAGGGGTCAAGTAAGCCATTTCTGGACACTTACGTCGTTACTCTGCTCGGATTTTGTCACTGACTTGAGCGTCGGAGGGTCCTCGGTGGTACCAAACCACCCCGGGACTTCTTTGCAGGTACACGGCGGCAGCCTTCTTATCCCACCTTGTCCTCTCAAAACCCATTGAGATCCATACGCAACGAAGGACAATCAACCCAGTTCACCTCGAGATCAACGGAAGACAACATCTAACGGAGGCCCGAAAAGGAGCTCCATCAGTTAGATTGGTAGTACTAGGTTTAAGTTCATCATACCGTCGTGTTGGTTGATATATTCTCGATATGCAGTCCCTTAGATTACTGCTCGAGTAGCCCCGCGTCTGTCATGTCTCTAATCCCTTATGAGGTTGGACAAGACGTCTTCAAGTACCTATCGGAATATCCATTTTACCGTCAGAAGAACAAGCGTTAGGTATTTGCCGTGGCGCTTTTTACTTAAGGTTAAGCTTAATTTGAAGCCCCGATGAGTCATAACCACACCCTTCTGGGATGAGATGATTTCCAATGGTTTTTAGGTTTTGTATTTATTGCCGTCAAGATCTGAAGTTAGGAATATGCCATTACTTTGATTTTGTTTTGTTGATGTCGTGCCAATTCTTTGCTGAAGTAAAGTAGACATCCGAATAACCTCTATGCTGTATGTATTGCAATCGAGATCTGGAGCTAGGATTTTGCCGTTACTCCACTTTTTATTTGACCGTTGCGTCTGCACCCTGTTGGAATGAGGAGGAACGTGGAGATGATCTCTAGGCTATAGATGTACCATCGAGATTCAGAGCTAGGAATATGCCATTACTCCACTTTTGTTTGGCCCTTGGTTCCTTATTGACGTCGCATCTGCACTGAGAAGGTGCAGGGTTCCCCAGTGCCCGCGGCACCGCGGAAGCGCGGATGGCGAACAAAAATTTCAAGTAAACATGAAGGAACCCTAAACCTAGAATCGATCCAAATGCCTAAACTAGCAAACCAAGCATGCAAAGATACGTAATACTACCTTTGACGTGTGTCCACCCAATCGTGGAAGACCCCTCTAAGCTCCGTGTATGCTGTCCGGATCGTGCTTGAGCGGCGACCGCCCTTGCCGAAGAAGATCTACCTGAGGGAAACCGATTCAAGCTCCGGCTTCATCCAGTGAAGCGACCGACGCTCCAAGCTCGCCACGAATAGAGAGTGCAGATGTAGAAATATTTCACTATTTTTTCTCTCTTTTTTAAGCTCATGTGAGCTACCTAGAAGAAGGAGGAGGAGGTGAAGAAGAACAAGCTGATTGATCGTGAAACAGTGTTTTGTAAATAACCGCAATCAAGACGGTCTCGCTAATAGCTAGCCGCGATGAGTACGGGTCGTCCGCAGGGTAACGCGAACTTCTTTTCTTGTTTTAGACGAGTTGATAAAAGAGAGGATGGTTTGTTGTCGTTTTATTTTAATATGGATATACAATTTATAATAGAAAGGCTTGTAGGGTTTATAAGGCTCAGTAGTTAATGGATGAATATTTAGAAATAACTCTTTTTATTTTTTAATAGCTTAAAACTTGAGAGTTAGCGATGAATGTGGATTAGGGTTTTAGGAGGGAATTAGGGTTTCCTACTACTAACCCTTCTCCTTCCGTTGATCTCTATTAATCTCAAACCCTTAACAAAACAAGTGTTTAACTAATCTCAAATCGTGGTCGTGACTATCAATAAATTGATAGCGCACCCGATAAAAAGGTTAACATTTATTTTGCTAAATTTTATAAACATCAAAATGTCAAAAGAAGTTAAAAGATATTTCTTTATTATTCTACCCTATCCTACAAACTCTAACAAGCAAAAAATTACTCGCTCATGCTTAGTAGTAATTTGGAAGAAAAGTTGAAGAAGAATGAAACCATAATTAAGACGCAGAAAAGTAATGCGTAAAATAAATGCGGAAAAGTAAATGCAAAAAGAATTAAAACACAAAAACCACCTTTATTTATCAATTATTGCATTACAATTTTCTTCTTAAAAAGTAGATTATAAGAACCCTAGTTGCTTGCTAGATGTTTTTCTAAAATTCTGCGATGGATAGATAGATGTTTTAGATAGATAGCTCTCGGTCCTTTTATAAGCTCTGAAATGTGAAATCCTAGATGTCATATTAAAATATATGAGATTACGACCATGCCCCTGAAAATTCACATCCAACGGCTGCTAATTGACCGCCCTTCCACCGCCGAAAGCCCTATTTGACCGTCCTTCCACCTCCGTTTGGTGGGATCGTGACTTGGGATTTTTTTTGGCTTTTCTTATTAATATTTGGAGATCCTATTGATATATACATTTTGAAAATATTGCTCTGAGTCTCTGCCATTGCTAGATTTCTCGATTTGTTTCTAAAATTTAGCAGATTCGGTTTCGATATCCCGATTTGATTTGGATCACTTACTTGGATTCCAGACCTGAGCTAATATCTGCACAATATCTCAAATCAAATTGTTAGTGGCATTTTATATTTTTGAGATATTATTCCAACCATTTATAAGATATTAAATCTTGATTAGGAATATTTTGCATGATTTCCATATTTTAATTATTAATATTTCATTTAAATATTATATGTATATATTTTCCTTAATTATATTAATTAAAATAAAGAAACATATGATAGTAAACTTTAATAAATAAACCCACATATATTCTCTATTTACAATTAATACCTTTTCGTAGTGAATAATAGCAGGGAAAATGTTTATACAAATGTGCAATATTTTAGACTAATCAAATACCCCCAAATTTATCTTTGATCGTCCAGAGCAAACTAATTATTAAAGAGAAAAAAAGAAAAATCTAGCACACTTTCGTAGGCAATAAGATTGCACTTAGCACGTGCAATAAGCCTTTAAATCTCTAGGTTTCCCCAGTAGGAGGAGTGTTGTCTCCTGAGGGTTTTCAGCGGATTACACCCACAAAATCCCATAATAAAAAAAAAAAGATGAAAATTACATGAAAAGATAAAGAACATATAAAAGAAAAACTTGAAAAGAAGAGTTTCAAACTACACTAAATTTTTAGTTGTCATGAGCTTTATCTTTATAGTCATGAAAAGATGTCAGAAATCGCATTACCCTTCTATAAAATATCGTCTTTAGTCTTCCTCCCTACTTTTCTTTCAAATATCGATCATATACCCCTACGTGTGTGTAAAAGATACCCCTACACTTAGAAAATTCAATTCAAGCTATCATATCCTTATCCATCTTCCTTAATACTTTTTAGTCGGTGAATATTTTAGATGGATTTGCTTACGCGTTCTTCATGCGACCGTTAATATTTCTTGAGGTACTAATCAACCGATTACCAAATGTGCTCACTCTCTTAGGCGTAATAGGTAATATTCTAGTCTTGCAACATCTAAGACTTAGCAGTGACTCCCAAACCAGTTGGTCTAAGACACTAGGCGATAAGACACCCTCGCTATATTTTTTATGCTATCTTAAGTAATTACAAAACCAGTGTTCATTTTTCTTCACCTTTTATATGTGTCATTTATATATATTTTTTCTTCATACTAAGGCTTTTAGACAAGAGCATTTCAAGGTATCCTCTACTATCCCAAGTTTCAAGATTTGTGCAAGTGCGTATAGTAGGGTATCAACGTTCAGATGTTTGGTCTCAAGAATAGGGAGTATTTTTCAGACTTATTTGTATCATCAGATTAGTGATTTCCTTCATCTTACTAATATTTGAGACAACAACTCATGACTATCTATTATTAGTTTCGTTTTAAAATATCTAATTTTCTTGCATTTCTTAAATCTCGTCCCATCTTTTATATGTATTTTTCACTTTCTAACTTTTATAAAAATTTTAGTGCTTTTATTTAATATAATGCAAAATGATACGTGAATAAACACAAATCTCCTCCCAAACCTATTTGCAACAGTGTCCTCACTGAAGTCATCCTTTAAGCTCAAAGCCTGTAGACTTGGGAGAAAAAGTTCTCAATGATTAGTAAAAAGGGAAAAAATTCAGTGAAATCCTTCCCAAACTTATTTTTGGCTCACAATTGTGCAATTTTTTTTTCTAGAGCCAAAATATTTTTCTCCTCCCAAAAACTTGGGTAAAACATTTTTTCTTCATTATTAAGATCATAAGAGGGGGGGGGGGTGTTAAATATTATCGGTCCGCACAAAGTTTTACAAAGACCAAAAGTCAAGACCAACCGTTCGAATATTTTATCAATATAACACCATGGTTGGTAGAAGATCATGTTACAGATAGATGTGAAGAAGTAGGGAGGAGATAAGAGGTGTAATTGAACAGGTTTACGTCTCGGTTGGTAGAGGCGAAACAGTGACGGTGGATACAAATGAGAATTTGAAAGATAAGGTGTAACGACTCTGATTTTACTGTACGAAATTTTTTAATTTAATGTACAGAAAGAAGTTTATAAGCCTGAGTACACTTTATAAGTTAATTTTTGTTAAGAACAGTAAGAAATAACTTGTAGCTCATTGGTAAACTCTTGCACTGTTGTGACGTAGCTCTGTGTTCGAATCCCATCATGCACATTATATTTTTTCTGAATTTTCTTTTAAAATATTTGGAAGCCCAAAAGTTTACACGTGTACTGCACATAGAAATGAAAAGACAGAAAAATAAACATGTGCAAAATATTAGGTACACAAACTTGGACACGTGGCCAAGATCCACCTTCCCCCTTCAACAATTTGGCCGGCGAGATCGGTTTATGGGCCGGCGGGGATGGGTCGAACGTACCAAAAAGTCTCCGTGCTTTGCACACAAAACCCTTGGCCTACCCCTTATCACCCCTGCACTGTTTGATTTTCCTGAAATTAAACAGAGACTTTAATTTCAATTTAAAATTAAATTTTAATGCATTTTAATTCATTCTTTCAATTCCAAAACCCTAATTTCACACTATAAATACTATCCCATACCTTAGCCCTTCCTCATTCTGAAAATTTTAGCCAAAACTATCACATTTTCTCAAGTATAATAAGAGTACAAGTGGAGTTAGCCAAAGACCAACTTCCGACAAATAATCGAGAATATTCTGACGACCCCGCGACGCCACGACGACTAACACCTCTTCTTCTACCTCCTCTTCATCTACCTAGCTTGTAATCCTTTCTAATCATTCCCCTTCTCCTCTAAAACTTCTTTTTCATAAAATATGTCGGAAGCGGAGTTAACACCGACATCTTCATTTTAAAACCTTAAAATTACATTCTTTCTTACACAATGTTTATAATTACATAATTAATGTTTAGAACAACTTTCACCCTAAAATATCATGAAATATAACTTTAATTTAACTTTTACGCTAAAATACCATGAACTTCATATATTCATCTTTAGTTCTTTTGATAATTATACCTTTAGAAAACTTCACGGGGTAATGACCCGCCCCTCACATACACACATGTTTACATAGCACGATGTACCTTGATCATACTTTTGTTACCATATTATATAAAAACACCATCAGCTATAATATTATATAAAAACACCATCAACTATAAAAAACGGTTTCTTTGAATTATATTTCAAAATCCTTTGCAAATAAGGCTCTACAACCCTCTTTAGGGGGCCCGCTATTGGATGGTGCGGATTATCGCACATCCTTTGGCTAGTAGAGTTAGATGCAGACCTACTTATGAAGCATTCGGCCTCGAAAGGATTTTTAATACGATTTTAAGAAAAACTAGATTTTCTATTTAATAATAAAATTATTTTTTAATAATTATATAAATATTATTAAACCACATATTTTCAAGATATAATAAAATTCCATGTTTTCTAAAAAATAAAAGAATGACAAGTTTCACCAAAATATCCTCAAGTAATCCAAAAGACAAATTTACACTAAAATATCTTGAACTATCCAAGCCAAACTATTATCACTAATACATTTCACATTCTTAAAATTCACAATTATGGAAACCCTAAATAATATAAATAAATACTTGAGGTTTATTTTGAAAGTATATAACATATTTATCATAAAACCCCTTCGAGTTATATAAAGTTACATTTAAGAACTTTAGTAAATATGGGTTTAAGCGGGATCAATTCTCTTGAGCCTCAGGGAGCCGGAGAAAGTGAGTGCTTTCCTATTTAAGGTAGAAAAACTTAACGGAGTTATCAATGGTAATTGTCTTGGAAAAAGACACAAATCCTGCCGTCCATGTGCAGTAGTTACCGATAACTCCCAAACCTAATTCCGGATCCAAATCAGTTCTAAGTGTCTGACTCAAGTCTGAGTCTAAATCAAGCTTGAATTCAATCCAAACTCAATCTGATTCAAACATGAATCCAAACCCTAACATGTATACTTGAACCTGAACCTGAATACCAGAACAAGATCAACATGCAAATATGACTTGACATGACCGAACCATGGCTATAACTTGACTTGATTACATGACTACTTGTTTACATCCTGAACCTGATTACATGAACAACTTGTATCCATGGTCTCGGCAAGTCTGATAACTATATTTCAATACAATACATTACGGGGCTTAAAGGGGTAGATTGGTACGGAATGTATTAAAAGTGGTACGATAATGGACACTAAAAGACACCTACATGAATCTCGTGCCGTTGTCCCGTGGGTTTTGACGGGGTCTTGTACTTACATGTTACCATAGTCCACGGGATTGTTCCCTTATAAAAAAATATAAAAATAAATAAATGATGAACCAAAAAGCGATGAAAAATTCCCTAAATGGAGCATCACGTGCTCGCACGTGATGCGCCTTGGAGCAAAAATTATAGGTAGTACGCTTAACAAATTAGGCTGAAATTGAACCTCACGTGCAGGCACGTGAGCATCTATATACAAAGTATATAAGCGCCTTCCTAAAACAAATAACAGGCCAGAAGGCTCATCACGTGCCAACACGTGATGCTCTTCTCTGGGACTGCTGCATATAAGCAAACCGGCCTAGTGCCATTGGGTCACGTGCCACACGTGAGGATTCAATACCTTCTGAGCCGATAGAATTAAATTCTAAATAAGAGGGATCGGAACCTTATTTTGGAAATATTTCCCCCAATCTTTCTAAACAAGAAAGATTGTGCTCTGTAAATCAGAGCACCGTTGGATTAAAGATTCAATAGTGATTAAAAATCACCAAGTTACAGAATAAGCTCTGTATGAGAAAATATTTTCCCAATCTTTCTAAACAAGAAAGATTGTGCTCTGTAAATCAGAGCACCGTTGGATTAAAGATCCAATGGTGATTAAAAATCACCAAGCTACAGAATAAGCTTTGTATGGGAAAATATTTTCCCAATCTTGTTAAAAATAAGAAAAATGTCTTCTGTAAAACAGAAGTTCCTGGATCAAAGATCCAACGGTGGATAAAACCCCTGAATTAATCAAAAATCTCTCAATGAGAGATTTCCTTAACAAAAATCAATAAACCTGCCTCTGCTATATAAAGGAATCGAGACTAAAGAGAGAAGAGAGGAGACCCCCCATAAGATTTGTGAAAACAAAAAAGAAGAGGAGTTCTCTTTGAAGAAAAAGAAACCATAGGTGAAGGAAAAGACCAAGAGAGCATATTTTATCTCCTTTTACAAGAGTTTAACTCTTCCAAAAAAGAACTTAGTTCTTCCTCTGATTGAGGTCTGCAGAAGCAGATCTCCCTACAAGTTGAGAATTTAATTCTCATCGGGGAGATTCTGTTATGCAGTCCCAAAACTTAGAGGAAAGAACTAGGTTTGAAGAATTTAATTCTTCCAAAGATATGGGAATTTAATTCCTCTGATAAAACTAGGGTTTAACCCTATATAAGAATTTAATTTTTATAAAACAAAGGACTTGAAATTCTCAAGACTAAGATCAAGAGCCCCATGCATATTAGCGTTTAACGCTATAACGACAGATCACGTGTTCCCACGTGAGCACATCTGAGAAACAAAAAGGAACAACTGAGATTGAGTCACGTGATCCCACATGACCTCCAATAGCGCTTAGCACTTAGAAAAGAATAAGAAGATTAATTCAAAGGAGTCAGTGCCTAACTTAGTGGCGCCTCACGTGTCTGCACATGATGGTTGCAAGATTTCAGTGTTTAACACTTATATGTATAGAGCGAGGGAATAAGCCCAAAGAAACAGTGCCCAATATTCAGGTGCCTCGCGTGCCACACGTGAGCTATCCAAGTTTCAGTGTTTAACACTGCTTAAGAGCCTCACGTGGGAGCATGTGAGATCCAAACATTTAGCAGTATTTAAAACTGTGAGAGGCCAACCTTAGCCCAAATTAGCCAAGTCTCCTGAGGCCAGAAACCTTTTGACCATCAATCAACCGAGGCTTCCTATACTCAGATCCCTCCAAATCGATCTTAGTTCCAGAGATGGCCAATGATCTCATGACACGCGGCATTTAAAATAATGTTTGTTCCACCATAATCTCTCCCTTCAATTTGTAGTTCGGTTCAAGGGTACAACTCTCCACACTTCTGATATACGTCGTTGTAATTCTTCAACGATATCAGAGAGGCGGAGGGTCCCGACAACCAACAGCTCTCGGATGCACTCTCAAGCCCATGAGCATATCCCATGAGCATATCCCAATGGACCGTAACATCCTTAAACTAGCCCATGGACCGTAATGTCCTTAAACTAGCTATGGACCGCAATGTCCTTAAACTACGTACTCACCGCCAAATGGGGATATACGGACCGTAATGTCCTTAAACTAGCCCATGGACTGTAATGTCCTTAAACTAGTCCATGGACCGCAATGTCCTTAAATTACGAACTCACCGCCAAATGGTGATCTATAGACTGTAATGTTCTTAAACTAGCCCATGGACCATAACGTCCTTAAATTAGCTATGGACTGAAACGTCCTTAAACTAAACCCTCATACCAAAAATGGCGATCTACGGACTGTAACGTCCTTAAGCTAAAACGATAGAGCCCAATTGCTCTTTTGTTGAATCAAAAATGACCCAAAACCCCGTTAAGTAGATCTTAGTCCAAAATCGGATTAACGTATCCTTAACAAATATTTAAGTCGATCTTAATCCCAAATGAGATTAACGATCCTTAAATCAAACCAAACACAAATCTAAGAAAATACAGATTTAGACTAATCCACGTCCTATGGGCGACAACACAAATTAGTCTCCGTATACAATTCATGGGCAACCAAAAATAAAACAAACACATAAGACACGAAGTGACCTTCTGGAGCAGGAGAAAGTGGTTACTGCGATGCGGTAACGTAATTAACTGCAGGGGCTTGTGCCTGCAGGGAAGAGCGTCCCCACAATAAAAAACCCCTCACAACGAGAGGGAATCTGACGAAATCTGCTACAACGGCCGCATCCGTCCAAACCTCCGATACGCGGTGCCATAAATCAACTTGGCATCTTCGGAGAGGTAGACAGATAAAACCAAATAGCATCTGCCCCTAAATTCAGGCAAGACGACCTACGCGGTTTCTTCTCCGTTTTCGGCTGTAAACAGATTCTGGCACGCCTGGTGGGACATTTTCCTCTTTCCACTCCACACTTCATGTGTCGTATTCGTGAACGAATCCCAGTTTAATATGGTTACCCCTGGATTCGAGGTACTAAGATTTGGTGTCTTGCTCCGTGCAGAAGAGAAGATGACGTCGATGGCTTCCAACTGCACCAATTGCAACAACAATTACCACTCCGTCCCTGTTGGAGGAGTGACTTATGGGCCCCAAGCGGCCTCCATCTTTGCGATGCCAGTGGAGCAGGTGACTCAGGCCACTACTGGACTATTCTTCGGAACCATGCTCCTTCCAGTGAGCTTCAATGCTTCAATGCCATTGCAAGAATCCCTAAAGAAGTCGGTCTTTGATCGGCTTACAACTACCACGGCTCCTCTCAACGGGTCGTCCAAGTCCAACGCTTTGGTCTTTAACAGACTGGGCCAAAGCTCAAGTGGGTCCGTAAAGAGGCCTGCAATACCTGAAGGAGTTATCCTGAAACGGTTAGCCATTCCAGCTCCGGTAGACGAAGCCGTCAAACGGGCTTCTTCTGCTAAGGGATCGATCTTCGCGAGACTGGCCGTTCCAACTCCTGCTAAGGGCGAGGTTGTTACAAGTGCTTACCTTATTCAAAAGTCATTCTTCAATAGGTTAGACGTTCCCTCTCAACGGACGCCAGTCTTTGAAAGGTTGGCACCAACAACAGCCTTTCATCAAAGCAAGGGGCATGACAAGGTCGCTTCTACAACTGAGGTGATCCCATTCGCAAGACATGCTCGACGTCGCCACTGGCGCCGAGTGAAGAAAGATGGGGGCAACTCTCCTTCTGGATTTACCCCACCAACTCCAATGGTGGAAGTTGATACTGCTGTTCCAACTGGGAACAACTTCGAGCTGCTCAGGAGGGTGCGCAAGAACTTTCCAACCTCTATCTTGAAGAAGTTTCCTCCGCCTGTCCAAAACACAGCATTGGTAAAGACGGAACAACCTCCTCAGCGGTTGTCCTCCAAGATCCACAGAGTTTGGTGGAAAGTCCAAGACTCTTTAATTGACAAAGATTACTCTCGCCGGCTGAAGAAGATGAAGACTCGGCAAGAAGTGGACCATCTAACCACCATACCACGAAAGATATCATCTGCATGGGTGCTTGCCGCAACAGCCCCCTCAACCTCGACTTCCCACAAAAAGAGAAGGTCTGAGAATCTCCCACTACTGGCGGCAAATATCAAAGGCGGTTGGCCCAAACACCCTAAGTCTGGGGGCACGGTAGTACACACGGTGTATAAGGCTTCCAGCAAAGAGGAAAGCCGCACTTCCACGGGTCATCGACCACTTACACGGTCTGTGACGAAAGCTCAGGAGCAACAACAAAAGCTCCAGGAGATGTTGACAAGAATGGCCGCACTCACTGAGCAGAAAGAAAGCCTGGAAACATCATCGGAACATCGCCAGGAGCAGGAGACCGACACTGAATTCCTACGGAGGGTGCTTGAAAAGAAAGATAAAAAGGCCACGTAATAAGCGGCTAATATAAAACGGATGACGCTTCTGTTCCAAGACATGGTTGGGATGATGATCCAGCCGGATCCTCCAGCCGATGACCCTCCAGTAATCATTGAAGACGACAGAGGGGAGATATCGAACCCTTCTTCGGCTTTATCAGCAGCCAGGGAAGAGACGATCTCCAAAGCTGCCCTTGACGACTACATATCTCAACAAATACGAGCTCATCAGGCGAACGAAGCGGCATGACAAGTCGTCAGAACTGGGCGACCTTACCCAGGATGGTACGACCAAATTAAGTACCCGCCAGGATATACGATCCCCAAATTCCATGTGTATAAAGGGACGGGAAATCCGCACCAACACGTTGCTCAATTCAGAGCTCTATGCGGCAATACTGGAGGCGATGACAAACTATTGCTTCACCAATTTGTCGGCAGCTTGGCGGAGACGGCATTTGAATGGTACTCGGAGCTTCCGTATGATTCTATTAAGACATTTGCAAAAATGGAGCTACTGTTTACACAGTGGTTTGCAAGCGCAAGCAAGCGCACCCCAATCACGGCATTAATCAACGCAAGGGTGAAACCGGGAGAGACCTGGGTTCAATACGCAATTCGGTGGCGTAACCTATGGTCAAAGTGTGAACAACATATAGAAGAAGCTCCTGCTGTGGGCATGTTCGTGGGGACCCTTGATCCTCAGGCAACTATATCCCAGTTTATGATGTTCTTCAAGCCAACCACCTTCCAGGCCTTGATTGACAAACTGGCCCAAATGGACCAGATGGGCCATAGGCCGTCCTCTTCAAAGACAGATCTTCGGAATGAAAAAGGGCAAAGGGAAAGCGACCTTTGTCGCCAACGCTCATAACAACCGAGTGATCCGAAACCGGTTATTCGCCAAAACAGCAGACCGCGAGCCCTCGAAGAGAAGTTGAGATGTCCTTACTCGTTTCCCCGGGACAAAACGAGGAGACTATTCGAACTGGCGGTGCGCAACAGGCTCATTACTCTACCGGATTCGAGACGCTCCCTGTAATCGGGTGACGTCAACAATCCCAATTACTGCCCCTACCGCCGAATAATGGGCCACCCAATCGAAAATTGCTACGTCTTTAAAAACTGGGTCGAAGACTAGTACCAGCAGAGCAAGTTCACATTGTCCGAAAACTGGAAGGTAAACCCGCCGCAGCAGCACGCTCCTAAAATGGTGGATATGCCGGGGGCATCGTGCTCATTTGTGGAAGAAGCTCCGTGGGAAGTGGTCCTTTCAGCTAAAACTAAAAGAATGCTGAAGGATCTTCAAGCATGTCCGGCGATTAAGTGGAAAAGCCCGCTGGAGCCTGAAGTTATTGACGGAATGCTGAAGCCGCGCCCAATGCCAAAAGTTGGTAACGATAGACAAAACCTCCAGGCCAAGCCTCCGAAGTCTTTAAAGAAAAATAAGAAGGCCAAGAAGCCCATGCAGCTCGACGGCAATCGTACAGGTCTGCAAAAGTACATCGACGCGCTGGAGGAATACAACCAAAAAGCGCGGACCTCAGTCACACTGGAAGAATTCCTCAAGCATGTCCTTGAGAACGGAGACAGTGACATTGATGAAGGAGACGACTCGTCAGAAAAACCTGAGGAGTATGTGGCGAGCTGCCACATAATCTCTTACTTGTCGATAAATGGCAAAGAAGCTCCTGACGTAGAGAAACTAGGGGCAGATCCAGAACCAAAACCCATGGAACCGTCAGATGACGTCATCGATAAGCTGCTGAACGAAGCTCTTCAAAAGAGCAAAACCGATCAAGAACGTGAAGCGGCCATTTACGAAAAGGCCAAGCGTCGGTGTCAGGCCGAAAAAGCTCCGGTAATGAGAAGCCATAAAGTACCTCAACCAGATCAAAGCGCCCCTGCCACCAGCAAGAGAAGAATCAAGATAAGGAAGCGGTTCGCCAAAGCTCTGTCAATGGGAATGAAGCTGCCACCTTCCAAAGAAAATACTTCCGGGAATACGTGCCCCGACGAACCGGATGTCCATCTGAAATACTGCTTGTATCATCGGAGGGTCACACACCCTACCGAAGAGTGCAATGCCTTCAAGAAGTGGTGGCAGGGATACGTTGCCCATCGACAACACTTCAAGCGAGTAAAGCGCAAAGCCTGTCGGCTGCAGAGAAGCACGACAGACGAGCGTGAAGGAACAGCCGGTAACTGTCATATGGTTGATGCCATCCCGACCAGAGCAAAACCTCAAGTTCTTACCTTCGGAAGCGATTCTGACGAAGAAATAGCCCTTGGCCCTCTCTTCAAGGAATCTACCTCTGAAAAGGAAGAGGAAATGAAGAACTGTGAGAACATTCAACTGCGTAACCGCACATTGCCTGAAAAGAATTTCGGACCTTCAAACAAAGGTTCGAGCAAATGGGACAAAGGAAAGGAAAAAGTCCCTGAAGAGATTGCCCTCGATGATAGAGTCGTTGAAGAGCTCACAGCCAAGGACCCGCCCATGAAGAACAAGGTGGATTACAATGTCCTGGCACATCTGAGAAAGATACCCTCACAATTGAGTATCTTGGATGCCCTTCTCCTGTCTAAAGAGGCACGAGATTCCCTGATCAAGGCGTTACAAGAGCCCGACCAGTTTCAAGCCTTCCTTGCAGAAGAAAAGATGAAGGACGAGCTGGAAGAAGTCCATATGGCTGACATCACCTTCAGCGATGAAGACCTCCTTCTCGGAACGTGTAAGCACAACAGTCCGCTGTATGTAACTAGGTATTGTCACGATATCAAGATAGGGAAGATCCTGGTCAACAACGGGTCCTCCGTTAACCTTCTCAACGTAAGGGTCTTGAAAAAGATTTGCATGAACGTGCAGCACCTAGCTCGGGATAAAATTACCATCTCCGGTTTTGACTCCCAATCATCACAAACGCCCAGGTCTGTAATACTGACATTACGCTTCGGGCTGCTAGTAACTGACATCAAGTTCCATGTTATTGACGCCAAGACTTGCTACAACGCTTTGCTCAGCAGGCCTTGGTTACATGAGTACAACATCATCCCTTCTACACAACATCAGTGTATGAAGTACTTCAAGGACGGCCTCGAGTACACAGTCACAGGGGAGCCGAACCCATTCTCCGTGAATGAGGTTCGCAAATATGAAGATGCCAAATACTTCTCACCAGACTTCGAAGACGTGGAAAGATGTCGCAAACCGGAGAATAAATAAAAAGTCAACGCCACTATCCCGATATTCGGGAGCGATACCGAAGAAGATGAAGAGATAGTCTACTCGGGACAACCCTAAAGCGATAGGCCAGGACTATCTACTCCTATGCTAGTCTTTGGCAGTGACTCTGAGGACGAGGCTAACGCAGTATTCTCCGTTCGCCCGTCAATGCAGACCTTTGCTGGAGCTGACCAAAGTTTACAGATTACCCTGGTTCCGCGGCGGCATTACAAAGAACTTGATGCACTTGATACGTACAGCGTGCAAGAGCTGCAGACCTTCTACGTCCCTCCTCGCCAAAGAAGTGAGAAGACGATCCTCTTATACAAATCCACGGAGACTAAAGTGGAGAAAGAAGTATGGCACGGTACTGAGCCTGCGCCTGACAGATTTCAACCAATTCGTCTTCCCAGATACTACGCAGAGGGACTGAAAAGGCTGTTGAGACGCCAAGGCGTGCCCTTCAGACAGACTGCTCGACAAGCCCAGTTATATAACAAGATTTGGGACGTTCCCGGGACTCAGCAAAAGATACCCAACGGGAGAATGGAGATGACTGACCTTGGATACGTTTGGCCCAAGAAACGGGAGCGATTTCATGGCTGCCATGTCATAAATAACTTCGGTAGAGAAGCGAATATATTTCCGGACTGCGTTGATGCCGAACCAGAACGAGATCCTGCCGTACGAATATCAAGTCCGTCATTCGAAGAGCAGATTGACAAGCTAATAAGAGAAGCGGGTCAAAGGGTTCGGGATGACCACAGCCGCGAAATGACCATTTACGAGAAAGCCAGGATGCAACATATCATTCAACAGGCTATGGAGGCCGACGATCCCCTTCACCCTCAAACCGCTGTGCGCTCTTGTGGCAAAAAGAAAGCCCGACGCAGAAGCAATGATAAGATCAAGAACGAGGACGGCATTCAAAGACAGCGAAGCGGGTCCAAGAAGCCACGCGAGCGAGGAAAAGTCAGCTGGAACCCGTCTTTTATGAAGAAGATGGGTCGAGAGTACTCTTTCCCTTAAGACAAGACAAGGAAAATATTCGACCTTTTCAAGAAGCATCAAATGATGACGCTCCCGGAGTCTCGATACCCCGAACAAATAAATGAGGTCCATCACCCGGATTATTGCTCCTACCACCGAGTAGTGAGACATCCTCTTGAAGACTGCTTCACCTTCAAAAACTGGTTGGAAGATCAATACCAGCATCGTCCAGGGGACATCGGTTCATATTGGCAACAACTGATTACTTATCTAAATGGGCAGAAGCAATCCAGTTAAGAAAGGTGAAGATGGAGAACATCCTCCATTTCTTCAAGACACACGTCCTCTACTGGTTCGGCACTCCGCGACGGATTATCTCGGATAACGGGCCAGCCTATAGAAGCCATAAGATCAGCCGCTTCGCACAACAACATAAAATAGATTGGAGATATTCTTCAGTATATAATCCTCGAGCCAACGGTCTACTTGAGGCTTTCAACAAGACCTTGACAAAGATCATAAAGAAAATGGTGTCCAAAAATAAAAAGAACTGGCACGAGAGATTGCATAAAGCTCTCTGGACCTATCGGACTACGTTCAAGATGGCTACAAACATAACGCCATTTGCGTTAGTATTCGGCACGGAAGCGGTACTTCCCTTGGAGATAGAGCAACCCTCTCTACGAGTGGCTGTTCGGTACGAACTGACGGACGAAGAGAATGCCTATCTTCGACTTGAGGAACTCGATGCCCTCGATGAAACTCGTCTCATGGCGCAGCAAAACCTAGAGGCTTACAAAGCGAGGATGACGCGCTCATACGAAAGATTGACTAGGCCGAGGACATTCCGCCAAGGCGAAATCGTGCTAGTTGTAAAAAGACCTATGATTCCCAACCGTGCCAAACGGGGGAAATTCGAGCCAAACTTTGAAGGCCCGTACATCATAGACAAGGTCTACCAAGGTGGGGCCTATCTGCTCGTAGACATGCATGGCGAAAGACCCTTCCGGCTAATAAACGGCCGATTCCTTAAAAAATACTATGCCTGACGAGTCACGGCCCAAGTCAATGATAGATGACGACGCCTATGTCCGCTCGCTATCTTCTTGAGTCAAAAACTCTAAGAGTAGTACCCAACAGTACTCCGTCTCAAACATAGAGAGCTATGGACCGTAACGTCCTTAAACTAGCTATGGACCGTAACGTCCTTAAAACTAACAATGGACCGTAACGTCCTTAAACTAGCTGTCACGCCCTGCTTTCCAGAGTGCGCTAGGATCGGCATGTGACAGAGCCAACCATGCTACCTGTGGCTAGGAAACATCCCTCCACAGTCACATTACGGCTGTCTATAAGATATCAAGAACAGTAAAACAAAATAAACTATCTAGTGCATGTCCATATGTCAGAATAAACGAGTCAAGAAATAATATGCGGAAGTAATAAATCCAATAACAGTAACAATCTGGAAAGTATGTCCCAAATACGGGCTCACATCAGAAAATGAAAATGCCGAAAGAAAACTAAACTAAAATACTAACAGGATCCTCACTGCTCGGCCTGTCGGCTGAAGTACTCCTGATCGGCCTGCGACAAAGGTAGAGGATCTGGGCCATGCAAAACCCAGACGTTAGTACGTCATAATATCAAACAATAAAATATAATCAGAAGGTAACATGATATGCAGGCATGAGTATGAATAGTAATAAGGGTATAACAGTAACACGAATATAGAACAGTGAAGGGTATAAGCACATGTGACGTGCGGTGAGTAACCTGAACTAAACTACTGGGTTAATTACTCTCAAGTCTTTGAAATCAATTTAATGAATCTCCGATGTAACTCAATAGTATCCCGTGCGTACCCGGGACCACGGTCCAGACTCTCGGGGATGAATCCGAGACGTGCCGCTAAGCACAAATAGGAAACATGTACAGACGAATGATGTCAGCAACATCATCCCGGGACTGGCCTAGCCCCCAAACTGATCAGTATAAGAGTCGAACTGTTAAGTTACAAGTCAGGTTTCATCATTGATTTCCCCTTACCCCCAAGTTATGTGTACAAGTCAGGTATTGATAAATCTGGAGCTAATGTCAACACAGGATCAAGCAGGTATAGGTTTGTCTATACAGACAACATGATATGTCCATCGGGACAGCATGTCAGGATTGTCGGCATTAGAAACAGGATCAGGTAACATGTCAAGTAGTGATATATCAGGTCATGTCAGGTAATGTACATGTATCAAGTGGGTGCCCAACAGTAAAATGTAGCAAGTATCGAATCACGGTAAAGGTATAGATGTATGGTGAAAGCATGGATGCACAATATCTATCAGGGGTTACATCATGACTATGTAAGATGCACATTATCAAGCATGGGGTATTAATATAGCAGTAATATGAAATAATGTGACATGGCATGTAACTAGATATGTAGAATTAATGGTATGGATACACAATAAAGTATGGATACGCAACTATCTATTAGGGGTTACAACTACAGCTCCATGACTATGTAGAATGCACACTATCAAGTATGGGGTACTAATGTAACAATAATATGAATTAATGTGATCTGTAGATGCAGCTACATATATAATAAATGATATGGATGCATACGGGTTTCCGAAAACAGTAAAACATTAGTATGGATGTACAATGCAATCAACATGTGATATTTTTTATTCATATGGATGCAAAATATATATTATAGCATGTAGCAAGATAAACTTACCTGAACGGATCTCACGACGGGGGGTGTACGCTGCGTCCGACGTCGGGTAAACGTCGCAACGCACACACGGCACACGGGACGGGTCCAGGAAAAGTAAGAAGGTAATCACGCTGGCTGGGAACGTCCACAGGGTCGCCCGGATCGACGGCGGCGAGCACGGCTCCGGCGGTGATCACCGGAAAATACTAATCAAGAAAAGAGAAGATAAGAAAAGAAGAAGAAGAAGAAGAAAGAAAGAAGAGAAGGTGCTCTGGGGTTGGTGCTCCGGACCAGATACGATGCGAGGGGGTTACAACGGCGATTAATCGCCGACGGCGAGAATGCAAGCAGGGTTTTCCGGCGAGGCAGTGTGTGTGCAGTGGGGGTTTCCTGGGTTCTTGGGGTCGGATGAGGGTGGTGTTAGGTTGAGTGAGGGGAGAGGAAGAAGTCGTGGTGATGGGGATGGTGACGACGAGGAAAGGTCGACGGCAGTAAGGGGTCGACGGTGGCGAGGTATGTGGGTTTTGGGTTCGTGCAGGGTTTTGGAGCTCGGTAAATGAGAGCGAGGAAGGTGATGAGGTGGTCGAGGAAAGGAGGAGAGGTCGACGATGATGGGGACGTCGAGGTGAGGCGAGGGTGAAAGCTAGGGTTAAGGTTTCATTTCTCGTGGAGGCGGAAGGAAAATATAAAGAAGAGGAAGAAGAAGGAAGGTGATAATAGCGAGAAGGAGGTGACGGGATCCTCGCAGAAACAGTAATCGCGAGAGGAGAGAGAGGGGGAGAGAGAGAGAGAAAGAAAGGAGAGAGAGAGAGAGAAAGGAGTTCTGTGAGTGGATTAGATTTAGGGTTTTACTTAAAATATTTAAAATATAATTTTCGTTATAAAATTTTATATAAACGGTATATATATATTAGAATATAATATTAGTTAAATTTGAGATTTTGGTTAAAACAAAATTACTCCAAAACGCGCCCGGGTTGGGTCTAAAAATCTAGTTTTAAAATACGGAAAATATACGTATCAACCAAAACCAAAACAGGATATCCGGGTAACGAAAATGCATACCCCCAAGAACGGATGCACGCAGCGTGCACGTAGCCATCCAAACGAGTCCGTTTCACTAAACAGGACGGGAACAAGATGCGCGGATGCTACGACAGGGTTAGGGGTATCATGCAAGCCATGTTATATATTTTTAAAATATTTTACTTGACTTTATATGTTATATTGAAAAAAATACGAATGCCAGATAAAATGCCAGTATGTAGTATATAAAAAAGAAAGTCCACGGATCCACATAAATAGCTGGGATAAATCATAAACAGGAATCAAGACGGGTTTTCAGCAAGTAGGTCGGGTCGGATGCAAATACAGATGTCAAATACACTATTCGCACCAAAAACACAATAAATCAGGAAATAGCGATAAATAAAGAAATACTCAAAATAGAACTGGTATAAATGAACTAGGGTGTTACATTATACCCAACTACAAAATGAATTTCGTCCTCGAAATTTCAGGAACAAGAAAAGATAAACAAACATGAATCTACAGGAAGAGATCTGGAAACTTCTGTCGAATCTCGTCTTCTCATTCCCAAGTCGATTCCCCGTGCGAGCGATTCCCCCAAGAAACAAGTACGAAAGGGATAACCTTGTTCTTGAGGACCTTTTCTCTTCGATCAACAATAAACATCAGTCGTTCCTCAAAGGTTAAATCCTCCCTTACAGTCAGCTTCGAATGATCTAGCACGTGTGTTTCATCTCGAACATACTTACGGAGTTGAGATACATGAAACACGTCATGAACACTTGCCAAAGATGGTGGTAACGCCAATCGATAAGCCACTTCTCCAACATGCTCAATAATCTCGAAAGGCCCCACGAATCGAGGACTAAGCTTGCCTCGACTCCCAAAACGAATCACTCCTCTAGTCGGTGATATCTTCAAGAATACAAGATTACCAACAGCGAATTCTAGAGCTCTTCTCAATATGTCGGCCTAACTCTTCTGCCGATCTTGTGCTGCCCTCATGTGATTCTGGATAGTATTAACCTTTTCTACGGTTTGCACGATCAAATCCGGTCCAACAATCTTCGTTCTCCAACACCGTTCCAACAAACAGGTGAGCGACACTTGCGACCATACATTGCTTCGAATGGAGCCATCTGAATAGTCATATGAAAGCTGTTATTGTAAGAAAACTCCACCAAGTGTAGATGATCCTCCTACGAACCCTTAAAGTCTAACATGCAAGCTCTCAACATGTCTTCAAGAGTTTGGATCGTTCTCTCCGACTGGCTATCTGTCTGAGGATGATAAGCTGTGCTAAACTTCAATCACGTCCCTAAACTTTCTTGTAAACTTCTCCAGAAGTGCGATAAGAATCGGGTATCACGATCGGAGACGATGCTCATAGGTACTCCATGCAATCTCACAATCTCCTGCATGTACCGTTCTGCTAACGCTTCCATTGACTGACCAACTCGAAATGGAATGAAATGAGCTGCCTTGGTCAATCGATCAACAATCACCCAAACTGCATTGTTGTCCTTTGGACTCCGCGGTAAGGCTGTCACGAAATCTATGGTTATATGTTCCCACTTCCATTGAGGAATCGAAAGCGGTTGCAATAAACCAGCTACCCTTTGATATTCAGCCTTAACTTGCTGACACACCAAACACTTTGCTACAACACGGGCGATCTCCCTTTTCATGCCTTCTCACCAGAAATGTTGTCTTAGATCACGGTACATCTTCATGCCTCCTGAATGTACGGAATATGCGGAACTGTGCGCCACCCTCATCACTTCTTCGCGAATGTTTCCTTTCGGCATACACAAACGGCTACCATATCGCAATGAACCATCTTCATGAATCAACAAGTCCGTTCGAAGTCCCGCTTCAACCTGTTCTTGAAACTTTTTCAATCTTAGGTCCTGTGACTGTGCTGCTTTAAAACTCTTGATCAACGATGACTGTACTTGCAGCTGCATCAACTGCCCCGAAGAATGCGGTAGCACAATCTCCAACTCGAATCTCCGAAAATCCTCGATAAGCTCCTTCTGTGCAGTCAACATCCGAATTGCTGGCAACCGACTAAGCGCATCCGGCACTACATTAACTTTCCCCGGATGGTACTTGAGATCAAGATCGTAGT
Source organism: Agapanthus africanus (assembly GCA_030015575.1). Classification (NCBI taxonomy): domain Eukaryota; kingdom Viridiplantae; phylum Streptophyta; class Magnoliopsida; order Asparagales; family Amaryllidaceae; genus Agapanthus; species Agapanthus africanus. Next base: position 628,468,082 of record CM057337.1, on the reverse strand, counting down.
CAGCCATCAGCTCCAACCATTTACGCTGCCTCATGTTAAGCTCTTTATGCGTGAACACATACTTTAAGCTTTTGTGATCGGTGAATACTTCGACCCTTTCGCCCAATAAGTAGTGTCTCCAAATCTTCAAAGCGAAAATTACTGCTGCAAGCTCCAAATCATGAGTTGGGTAATTCTTCTCATGGGTCTTCAATTGTCTCGATGCGTAGGCTATAACATATCCCACACCTTTCCCAGATGCGTCGCTGTGAATTACCAATCCTCTGGAATCGTCTGGTATGGTCAAAGTAGGAGCGGTTATCAACCTTTACTTCAACGCCTCAAAAGCTGACGCACAACTATCCGTCTATATGAACGGTAGCTCCTTTCGCGTAAGCTTGGTCAAAGGCTCAGCCAAACGAGCAAAATTCTCCACGAACCTTCTGTAGTATCCGGCAAGTCTAAGAAAACTTCTAATCTCTGCTACGTTCTTCGGAATCGACCAATCTTGAACCACTGCAATCTTTTCAGGGTCAACGGTGATTCCATCTCCGGATATGATGTGCCCTAAAAACTTCACTTCTTCAAACCAAAATTCGCACTTGCTTATCTTTGCATATAATCTTTCTTGCCTCAATGTCTGCAGTGCGATCTTCAATTGTTCTGCATGCTCTTCAAGGCTCCTTGAGTAGACCAGAATATCATTGATGAACACCACTATAAACTGGTCCAAGAACGGTGAAAAGATTTGGTTCATCAAGTCCATAAATATTGCCGGTGCATTCGTGACTCCGAATGACATCACTAAATACTCGTAATGTCCATATCGAGTTCAGAATGCAGTCTTGCAAATATCTTCTGATTTAACTCGGACTTGATGATATTCGGATCGCAAATCCAGCTTCGTGAATACCCTCGCGCCACTGAGTTGCTCGAATAATTCACCAATACAAGGGATCGGGTACTTGTTCTTAATAGTCACCCGGTTCAATTCTCGATAATCGATGCACATCCTCCGCGTGCCATCTTTCTTCTTGACTAGAAGGACTGCAGCTCCCCAAGGTGAATTGCCGCTGCGAATCCAACACTTCTCTAGCAATTCAGTAACCTGCTTCTTTACTTCTTCCAACTCTACTGGTGCCATCGGATAGTACGCCTTTGAGATTGGCGCTGCACCAGGAACGAGATCGATCGCGAACTCTATATTTCGTTTTGGTGGTAAACCCGAGATTTCCTCGAACACGTCTATGAACTCTCGAACTACAGCTGTCTCTTTCTCATTATCAACTTCCATTGACGAAAGAACGGCGTCCGTCGGCCTAACCCTAAACTCGACTGGCCCGACAGAACTGCTACCTCCAGCAAAAACAAACTCTGGATGTCCGGGAATCTAGAAAATCACTTTCTTTACTCTACAATCAATGTGGGTGTGGAAAGAACCGAGAAAATCCATTCCCAAGACTACATCATAACTGCCGGTATCGATTACCAAGAAATCCGTGAATAACTCACGTCCGCTGATAACAACTGAACAATCCTTGCTACCAAATATGATCTTCCTATTCCCAGTGTGTATGTCCTAACAACTAGACAGGGTCGTGCAAGAAATCGAGTGTGTAGCAATAAACTTGGACGACATACAGCAATGGGACGCACCAGAATCGAACAATGCTAATCCAGGAAAACATGAGCAAGTAGGATACCGGAAACAACTTCATCTGAAGCCAAGATACCGAAGAAGATAAGCATGGTAAACAGGATTCAAGCTTGCGATAAAACATGAACTGGTAAGCAATGAAATCGAGAGAAGCAAGGTAATATCACAACCATAGAACAAGAAAATGAATCAAGACTAGGACTCCAAGTTACATAAATAAAGTACCGCATTGTAACCATGCTGCAGTTCATGGGTACAATCACATAAATTTGTTCAAGTCGTCCAAATCCTAGTATCAGAATAGGAAAAAACAATAAGGAACCAGAAAGTTTCAAGTCGAGATGCAAAGTTGTTTGCATATCGTCAAGACAAGGGTCAAGAGAAAGATAAGATTCAAGGATCACGATAACAATGTGGCAGGACATGTTCCTAATTACGGGTTTTCTGATTTGTGTATTGGGTCTAATACCCAATTAAAAAAGAATCAAACCCGATTAACCTAAATCCTATGTCTCTGATACCAAACAAGCCCTGTCACACCCCGCTTTCCAGAGTGCGCTAAGATCGGCACGTGACAGAGCCAACCATGCTACCTGTGGTTAGGAAACATCCCTCAACAGTCACATTACGGCTGTCTATAAGATATCAAGAACAGTAAAATAAAATAAACTATCTAGTACATGTCCATATGCCAGAATGAACGAGTCAAGAAATAATATGCGGAAGTAATAAATCCAATAACAGTAACAATCTGGAAAGTATGTCCCAAATACGGGCTCACATCAGGAAATGAAAATGCCGAAAGAAAACTAAACTAAAATACTAACAGGATCCTCACTGCTCGGCCGGTCTGCTGAAATACTCCTGATCGGCTTGCGACAAAGGTAGAAGATCTGGGCCATGCAAAACCCAGACGTCAGTGCGTCATAATATCAAACAATAAAATATAATCAGGAGGTAACAAGATATGCAGGCATGAGTATGAACAGTAATAAGGGTATAACAGTAACATGAATATAGAACAGTGAAGGGTATAAGCACATGTGATGTGCGGTGAGTAACCTGAACTAAACTACTGGGTTAACCACTCTCAAGTCTTTGAAATCAATTTAATGAATCGCCTATGTAACACAATAGTATCCCGTGCGTACCTGGGACCACGGTCCAGAATCTCGGGGCTGAATCCGAGACGTGCCGCTAAGCACAAATAGGAAACATGTACAGACGAATGATGTCAGCAACATCATCCCGGGACTGGCCTACCCCCCAAAACTGATCAGTATAAGCGTCGAACTGTTGAGTTACAAGTCAGATTTCATCATTGATTTCCCCTTACCCCCAAGTTATGTGTACAAGTCAGGTATTGATAAATCTGGAGCTAATGCCAACACAGGATCAAGCAGGTACATGTTTGTCTATACAGACAACAGGATATGTCCATCGGGATAGCATGTCAGGATTGTCGGCATTAGAATCAGGATCAGATAACATGTCAAGTAGTGATATATCAAGTCATGTCAGGTAGCGTATATCTATCAAGTGGGTGCTCAACAGTAAAATGTAGCAAGTATCGAATCACGGTAAAGGTACGGATGTACGGTGAAAGCATGGATGCACAATATCTATCAGGGGTTACATCATTACTATGTAGGATGCACATTATCAAACATGGGGTATTAATATAGCAATAATATGAAATAATGTGACATGTCATGTAACTAGATATGTAGAATTAATGGTATGGATACACAATAAAGTATGGATGCGCAACTATCTATCAGGGGTTACAACTACAGCTCCATGACTATGTAGAATGCACACTATCAAGTATGGGGTACTAATGTAACAATAATATGAATTAATGTGATCTGTAGATGCAGCTACATATATAATAAATGATATGGATGCATACGGGTATCCGAAAACAATAAAACATTAGTATGGATGTACAATGCAATCAACATGTGATATTTTTTATTCATATGGATGCAAAATATGTATTATAGCATGTAGCAAGATAAACTTGCCTAAACGGATCTCACGACGGGGTGCGTACGCTGCGTCCGACGTCGGGTAAACGTCGCAACGCACACACGGCACACGGGACAGGTCCAGGCAAAGCAAGAAGGTAACCACGCTGGCTGGAAATGTCCATAGGGTCTCCCGAATCGGCGGCGGCAGCAAGCACGGCTTCGGCGGTGATCACCGAAAAATACGAATCAAGAAAAGAAAAGAAAAGAAGAAGAAGAAGAAAGAAAGAAAGAAAAGAAGGTGCTCTGGGGTTAGTGCTCCGGACCAGAGACGATGCGAGGGGGTTACAACGGCGATTAATCGCCGACGGCAAGAATGCAAGCAGGGTTTTCCGGCGAGGCAGTGTGTGTGCAGTGGGGGTTTCCTGGGTTCTTGGGGTCGGATGAGGGTGGTGTTAGGTTGAGTGAGGGGAGAGGAAGAAGTCGTGGTGATGGGGATGGTGACGATAAGGAAAGGTCGACGGCGGTAAGGGGTCGACGGTGGCGAGGTATGTGGGTTTTGGGTTCGTGCAGGGTTTTAGGAGCTCGGGAAATGAGAGCGAGGAAGGTGATGAGGTGGTCGAGGAGAGGAGGAGAGGTCGAAGATGATGGGGGCGTCGAGGTGAGGCGAGGGTGAAAGCTAGGGTTAGGGTTTCATTTCTCGTAGAGGCGGTAGGAAAATATAAAGAAGAGGAAGAAGAAGGAAGGTGATAATAGCGAGAAGGTGGTGGCGGGATCCTCGCAGAAACAGTAATCGCGAGAGGAGAGAGAGGGGGAGAGAGAGAGAGAGAGAAAGGAGTTCTGTGAGTGGATTAGATTTAGGATTTTATTTAAAATATTTAAAATATAATTTTCGTTATAAAATTTTATATAAACGGTATATATATATTAGAATATAATATTAGTTAAATTTAAGATTTTGGTTAATACAAAATTACTCCAAAACGAGCCCGGATTGGGTCTAAAAATCTAGTTTTAAAATACGGAAAATATACGTATCAACCAAAACCAAAACAGGATATCCGGGTAACGAAAATGCATACCCCCAAGAACGGATGCACGTAGCGTGCACACAGCCATCCAAACGAGTCCGTTTCATTGAACGGGACGGGAACAAGATGCGCGGATGCTACGACAGGGTTAGGGGTATCATGCAAGCCATGCTATATATTTTTAAAATATTTTACTTGACTTTATATGTTATATTGAAAAAAATGCGGATGTCAGATAAAATGCCAGTATGCAGTATATAAAAAAAGAAAGCGCACGGATCCACATAAATAGCCGGGATAAATCATAAACAGGAATCAAGACGGGTTTCCTGCAAGCAGGTCGGGTCGGATGCAAATACAGATGTCAAATATACTATTCGCACCCAAAACACAATAAATCAGGAAATAGCCATAAATAAAGAAATACTCAAAATAGAACTGGTATAAATGAACTAGGGTGTTACACTAGCTATAGACCGTAACGTCCTTAAAACTAACAATGGGCCGAGATGTTCTTAAACTAGCTACGGACCGCAACGTTCTTAAACTAGCTATGGACCAAGATGTTCTTAAACTAACATTGGACCGAGATGTCTTTAAACTAATAACGGACCGAGATGTCCCTAAACTAACGACATCGCCTCAAACACGGCGATAGTGAAATACAAGTCCACAAGTCCCAGCGGTGAGGGCTGCCCACCGGCAAACGGATGGATCACATGCGGCGAAACTATTCTCGAGAGTTTCATCGTGCAAGAAATAAAGGATACGTCCACAAGCGAAATGGGCACGGATGAAAATCCGAAAGGGCGCCGTGAGTAAAAATAGCAGGACTACCGGTGAGTTTGTGAAAACCCGAAAGGGCGCAATCTCGATTAAAATAAAGACACCTGCAAGGTCCTCTCGACCTTGTGAGGAGAAAATACCTGCGTGAGATCCTTACGACTCACAAAGGAGCAACACACTTAAGGATCCCCACAATTCCTAAGGAGAAATTGCACTTACGGGATCCTCACGACTTGTAAGGAAAATTCCCCCTATAAGACCCTCACGGCTCGTAAGATTCAAAAGCATTAAGTTACAGGTATCTGAACCCGTTCTTAAGCCATCATATCCCCCAAACTGCCCTACAAGCTGTTCAATATTGACCCCTGTATACAATCCACGGGCACAAATAAGCGTTCCCTCACCAAGTCCCACCAATGATAAGGAGTGTCCTCATATGGTGAACAACACTTGTAAGTCCTCTCGACTTATAAGGAGAAAACACTCTTGTAAGATCCTTACGACTTATAAGAGAACATACACCTAGGAATCCTTACGACTCCTAAGGAGAAAAGCACACCCACGTGATCCTCACAACTCATAGGGAGAAATACCTTTATGAGACCCTTACGGCTCATAAAATCAAAATCCTTAGTTAATATGATCCTAACCCTGTTTGCTAAGCCACCTTTGTTCAAACCGACAAAGGTAAATGATGATTCGCTCCTGGCAAAGTCCCAGTGGTAGCGATACTGATGCCTAAATCGGTATCAAATTCCAAGTCCTTTCACAATAAATGATGATTCGCTCCTGGAAATATTCCAGTCGCAGCGATGCTGATGCTAAGATTGGTATTAGGTCTTGAGTTCCATACTCGCAGCAAAAAAATCAGCGAGCAAAAATGCATATAAAATAGCCGAAATGATAGGGCAACTCGCAATAAGAATCAGCGAGTAAAATATACGCATACAAAAATAGCCGAAATGATTGGGCAACTCGCAATAAAAAGCAGCGAGTAAAGAAAAAGAAAAATAGCCGAAATGATTGGGCAATCGCGACTCTCGTGATATAAAAATCTGAAATGATAGAGCATCGTGGAAAGAAATACAAAAAAAATGAAACTTTGCCCTGTAGGTGATATCACATTGACCTCTGTATATAATCTATGGGCACAAACGAAAAGGGAACCACATTGTCCCAACAGGCTTCATCAAAGGGAAGCTGGATCTCGATGGCTATATCTACGGCCTAGAAATCAATAATGGTGTTCCTTCTCGTTCCAACCAGAAGCAGATATGGCATCAGCAAAATGGAGCCACGGCAAAGTCCCCTAGTTCCAAATCTCAACGGTTCAGAGACAGCCTAGAGACTACCCCGGAGCCATGGCAGAGTCCTTAGTTCCAAGTCTCGACAGCAGCATCCACAGCCTAGAGATCAACAATAGCGTTCTTCCTCCCTCCAGCAGGATACAGACGCGACACCAACAAACGAAGCCATGGCAAAGTCCCGTAGTTCCAAATCTCGGCGGTTCATAGATAACCCAGAGACAACATCGACATTCGTCGTAATATTGCAGACACAATGTCAACAAGCGAAGCAAAGGAAGATCCCTAGCTTCAGGGTCTTGACGGCAACTCAAATGAGACCTGAAAGACTATCGGAGATCATCCTGCTCCAGCACGGAGTAGTCATGACTCATCGGGGCTCCCAAACTGAGCCTAACCTTAAGTAAAAAGCGACTTGGAATATCCCTAATGCTTGCTCTTTCGATGGTAATATTACCTGGAAGATTACTTGAAGACGTCTTGTCCAGCCCCCGAAGGGATCAGAGACACGACAGTCGTGGGGCTATCCGAACAGCAAGATTGCATATCGGGGAATATATCGGCCAATGCGACGGTACGACGGGTAAAAAACCCTAGTACCACAGACCCTAACGGACTTCTATTAGCAGGAGTTAACTGTGACGTTAGGAAACCTTTGCGAGGACTTCTCGATTCGTCTTGACTCGTGAGAAAATTAGTGTCCTTGCGAGAACTTCTCGATTCGTCTCGACTCGTAGGGAAAAGCCTTAGGCAATGGGGATAAGGACCTGTTTTCTAAGCACTGGGGCCCTGCAAGTCAGTCCAAGATGGACTATTGCATACTATTCACGGGCCACACTCTCCAAAGTCGAATATTGATAAGGAGGGAAACAACCACTTACGAGTCCTCTCGACTTGTAAGAGGGGAAAAATTCTCTTATGAGATCCTTATGACTCTCGAGAGAAAACGCACACTTAAGAGTCCTCATGACTCTTAAGGAGAAAATACACCTACGGGTTCCTCTCGACTCGTAGGGAGAAAAGTTTTTATGAGACCCTCACAGCTCGTAAAGTTGAAAAGTCTTAGGCGACAGATCTGAACATGTCTTCTAAGCCATCGCTGCCCTACAAGGAGATCAAGATAGACTATCTAAAAGACGTATTTGCTAAAGAGACATGACAGTACAACTGTGTATGTGCTTAAACAGAAATGGTGTCCAAAGCATGTTGATTTATGTAAGGCACTACGATAGCGCTCGCACTTAAAAGAAAAGTCCTAAGGGTAAAGTATAAAAGCTCATGTACAGAGGTGCAATACATGTACGAATATATGATGAACAGAAAACATTCAACAATCGATAATAAGAAAAATACATCGATATAAATATACTACTCTACAGGGAAAAGATCACCAAATATGAGATCAGAGATACAGGGGTTAACAAAACAAAATACAAAGTTCTCTAGTTATCTCTCTGCCCTCTCTACCATATCGAAGCGGCGGTCTTCACGAGGAGTTGCTCCCTATCTATTAGCGCCATGCTCATCGGTGAAGGCAGACATGATGGCCCGCCGAGCTTGTATCTGACTCAGGAAATGAACCGAACGATCCTTCAGAGGCTGAGTAACCAAGTGGGCCTCGTGGAAACACTCGATCTTTTCCTCCGCTGCATCGAGAATCACCGGAGTCATCTCTGCCGGATGAGGAGGGATGTTGGCAAGCACGGATAGAAAGATCATCCGAAGCTGAATGGAGCCCATAGGAAGAGGAGAGCCCCTACGAGCCGGAGCTCGTACAATACCGCGCCGTATTTGTCATCGGTGAGAAGAGGATCCACTAATCGCGCGGCAAAACGAGGAACAATCTTCTCGATAGGCACCTCCCAGGATAGACGACGAGCGTGGGGACGGTTACAAGCCATAACTCTTGGTTCGTTTCTAAGAAAAAAATAGTGATGATTACCTTAAGGTCTGAATGGTTCTCTCTCTGTGAAGAAGGGGGAAGACATAGCTTCAGGTTATAAAGAGAAGCATTCAAATCTAGGCACGGAAAATTTTGTGCATGGTGGAACTATTTCCAAGGCCGGAAAAAGGGTATGGGGAAACAAGGTAGTTGATCCATGGGAATCAGAGTAAGAAGGTGAACCGATCCCAGCAATTCATGAGCGGTGAAAAAGGTGACAGCGTTGCACTCACGTGCAAGTCACGTGAGAATAACGCTGTGGGGGCATTTGTTCCCTTATAAAAAAATATAATAATAAATAAATGATGAACAAAAAAGCCATGAAAAATTCCCCAAATTGAGCATCACGTGCTCGCACGTGATGCGCCTTGGAGCAAAAATTATAGGCAGTACGCTTAACAAATAAGGCTGAAATTAGGCCTCTCGTGTAGGTACGTGAGCATCTATATACAAAGTATATAGGCGCCTTCCTAAAACAAATAACAGGCCAGAAGGCGTATCACGTGCTAACACGTGATGCTCTTCTTTGGGACTGCTGCATATAAGCAAACCGGCCTTGTGCCATTGGGTCACGTGCTACACGTGAAGATTCCTAATACTTTATGAACCGATAGAATTAAATTCTAAATAAGAGAGATCAGAACCCTATTTTGGAAATATTTCCCCCAATCTTTCTAAACAAGAAAGATTGTGCTCTGTAGATCAGAGCACCGTTGGATTAAAGATCCAATGATGATTAAAAATTACCAAGTTACAGAATAAGCTCTGTATGGGAAAATATTTTCCTAATCTATCTAAACAAGAAAGATTGTGCTATGTAAATCAGAGTACCGTTGGATTAAAAATCCAATGGTGATTAAAAATCACCAAGCTACAAAATAAGTTCTGTATGGGAAAATATTTTTCCAATCTTTCTAAACAAGAAAGATTGTGCTCTGTAAATCAGAGCACCGTTGGATTAAAGATCCAATGGTGATTAAAAATCACCAAGATACAGAATAAGCTCTGTATGGAAAAATATTTTCCCAATCTTGTTAAAAAAAAGAAAAATGTCTTCTGTAAAACAGAAGTCCCTGGATCAAAGATCCAACGGTGGATAAAACCTCCGAATTAATCAAAAATCTCTCAATGAGAGATTTCTTTAACAAAAATAAAGGACTTGAGACTGAAAAGAGAAGAGAGGAGACCCCCCATAAGATTTGAGAAAACAAAAAATAAGAGGAGTTCTCTTTGAAGAAAAAGAAACCCTAGGTGAGAGAAAAGACCCAGAGAGCATATTTTACCTCATTTTACAAGAGTTTAACTCTTCCAAAAAAGAACTTAGTTCTTCCTCTGATTGACGTCTGCAGAAGCAGATCTCCCTACAAGTTGAGAATTTAATTCTCATCGGGGAGATTCTGTTATGCAGTCCCAAAACTTAGAGGAAAGAATCAGGTTTGAAGAATTTAATTCTTTCAAAGATATAGGAATTTAATTCCTCTGATAAAACTAGGGTTTAACCCTATATAAGAATTTAATTCTTATAAAATGAAGGACTTGAAATTCTTAAGACTAAGATCAAGAGCCCCATGCATATTAGCATTTAACGCTATAACGACAGATCACGTGTTCCCACGTGAGCAGCTCTGAGAAACAAAAAAGAACAACTGAGATTGAGTCACGTGATCCCACGTGACCTCCAATAGTGCTTAGCACTTAGAAAAGAATAGGAAGATAAATTCAAAGGAGGCAGTGCCTAACTTAGTGGCGCCTCACATGTCTACACGTGATGGTTGCAAGATTTAAGTGTTTAACACTTACATGTATAGAGCGAGGGAATAAGCCCAAAGAAACAATGCCCAATATTCAGGTGCCTCACGTGCCACACGTGAGCGCTCCAAGTTTCAGTGTTTAACACTGCTTAAGAGCCTCATGTGAGAGCACGTGAGCGCTAAACATTTAGCAATATTTAACACTGTGAGAGGCCAACCTTAGCCCAAATTAGCCAAGTCTCCCGAGGCCAGAAACCTTTTGACCATCAATCAACCGATGCTTCCTATACTCAGGTCCCTCCAAATCGATCTTAGTTCCAGAGATGGCCAATGATCTCATGACACACGACATTTAAAATAATGTTTGTTCCACCATGATCTCTCCCTTCAATTTGGAGTTCGGTTTAAGGGTACATCTCTCCACACTTCTGATATATGTCGTTGTAATTCTTCAACGATATCAGAGAAGTGGAGGGTCCCGACAACCAACAGCTCTCGGATGCACTCTCAAGCCCATGAGCATATCCCAATGGACCGTAACATTCTTAAACTAGCCCATGGACCGTAATGTCCTTAAACTAGCTATGGACCACAATATCCTTAAACTACGACCTCACCGCCAAATGGTGATCTACGGACCGTAATGTCCTTAAACTTGCCCACGGACCATAATGTCCTTAAACTAGCCCATGGACCGCAATGTCCTTAAACTACGACCTCACCGCCAAATGGTGATCTATGGACTGTAATGTCCTTAAACTAGCCCATGGACCGTAATGTCCTTAAACTAGCCCATGGACCGTAACGTCTTTAAACTAAACCCTCATACCAAAAATGGTGATTTACGGACCATAACGTCCTTAAGCAAAAACGACAGAGCCCAAATGCTCTTTTGTTGAATCAAAAATGACCCTAAACCCCCATTAAGTAGATCTTAGTCCAAAATCGGATTAACGTATCCTTAACAAATATTTAAGTCGATCTTAATCCCAAATGAGATTAACAATCCTTAAATCAAACTAAACCCAAATCTAAGAAAATACGGATTTGGACTAATCCACGCCCTATGGGCGACAACCTAAATTAGTCTCCGTATACAATACACGGGCAACCAAAAATAAAACAAACACACACGACATGAAGTGACCTTCTGGAGCAGGAGAAAGTGGTTACCGCGATGCGGTAACGTAATTAACTGCAGGGGCTTGCGCCTGCAGGGAAGAGCATCCCCACAATCAAAACCCTCTGACAACGAGGGAGAATCTGACGAAGTCTGCTACAACGGCCGCATCCATCCAAACCTCCGATACGCAGTGCCATAAATCAACTTGGTATATTCGGAGAGGTAGACAGATAAAACCAAATAGCATCTGCCCCCAAATTCAAAAAAGACGACCTAAGCGGTTTCGTCTCCATTTTCGGCGGTAAACAGGGATAGTTGGACTCCTCTCGCATACACTGATACATTCTGTATCAAACTACAAACAACTACGTTAGTATAACAAACATATACCTGTATAATTACCAGTTCTTTCTCTTTACTTGTTCTATTCCATTCTTACTTCTGGGACTTACCGAACGCTAGTTCGCTGACGACATTCCTGTTTCTTTCTTTCTTTGGAATGTTCATCAGGAGGACCGGATCTTCAGGTGATTGAGCCCAGCTAGGATGACTTGGACCAGTTCATAGAGCAGCCAGACTTCTAGCTTTTCCTTGTACTTACTTTTCATTTATATGCCACTATTTAGGCATTATTTTATATCCTTGTACTTTCCTTTTCAAAGCAATGCATTGTAAAGATAAACGTTAATAAAAGTTGCTGTTTATTTTATATCTCTTATCTTTTCTTGTGCATTTTATGTATATTGCTTATTTACGCTTAACATGTTTACTTCTGAGTAAATACGTCGCGTGCCCGTCACGTCTCCTTCTCCGTACATTGGGAAGCGGGGCGTGACATAAGGAGTAGGTGGAATATTCGCATTCTCGTATGGGATAAGAAGAATAGGTGGAGCTTCAGGTTCTTTTGGTGGAAGTTGATTCATCACAACATCCATGTCTTTTAGGAATGCGAGTTCTTCGGCGAAAATGTCTTCAAAACTTTCATCGATATTCCGAATGATAATCTCATCGGACAGAAAGGTATGATACCCGGACTCCATAAAAGGTTTATTTCCAGTGTAAGGGATCAACTCAGATAGCTTGACCAAGTTATTCGACAAGTCAAAGGATTCGGACTTAGGTGTGGACTTGTCGACAGAAGGGTCCTCACGTGTATAATAAATAGCAGGATCAAACAATAACGCACAAGTGATGTCGAGATCAGTATAGTGAAGCTCCTCAAATTCGCAACTGTCGGAAGCTATTCTGTTAACAGAACAGATATCAATTATATGAGCATAAGGTTCGGAGGGTTGGCTTCCTAACCTATAAATGTTAAGCTCAATTGTCATCTTCCCAAAGGATAGGTTTATGGAACCATTACGACAATTGATTATCGTGTTGGAAGTTGCTAGAAAAGGTCGACCTAGAATCACCGGAATTTGGTTCCGTAGGTTTGCCACAGGCTGTGTATCTATAACTATAAAGTCTACAGCGAATATAAATTCCCCAACTTTGATTAACACGTTTTCTAGCTCACCCTTAAGATGGGTGATAGATCGATCTGCCATCTGGAGAGTGTTGTGCGCAGGTTTCAACTCTCCTATGCCTAATTGCTCATAAACAGAATAAAGGATCAAGTTAACAGTAGTACCTAAATCAAGTAGAGCACGATTGATATTTTTATCCCTAATAGCAATAGATATTGTAGGACAATCGGAGTCCTTACATTTCTTGGGCACATGTTGGGTAATAGAATTGCTCATATTACTCGCTAAGAAAACCTTTTTAGGCACTTGAGTTTTCCTTTTTCTAGTGCACAAGTCCTTTAGAATTTTAGTATAAGATGGAACTTGTTGGATACCATCTAAGAGAGGAATATTTATGTTAACTTGCTTAAAAATTTCCACAATCTTATCCATGTGTGGACTTGGTCTTTTTGGCCTCAATCAGTTTGGAAAAAGAGCTTTATTAACAAGGGCTAGATCCAACTCTTGTGGAGAAGTTTGTGGGGGATGGAATGGATCCCAAAATTGGATTTGGGATGGTCGTAGACGGTAATTCCTGAGGGTTCGGGCCTAGTGAAGAACGGAGAATAGGCTCATAAGAAGTTGTTGGAATTGACGAAGTAGGGGTAGAAATAGTAGCCGGGGTATCATTTGTATCATCAACTTCAACTTGTTCACCAACTTGGTTATTCAACTCTCTTCTCGATCTCAACGTGGTTATGACACTCACATTATAATTTTGAAGAATGAGATTTGCGCTTTGTGAGTGGCCAGGATTTGGTAGAGGTTGAGATGGAAGTTTCCCTTTCTCTCTCTCACTCATTGCGGTATTTAACTGTGCAATTTGTGCTTCTATCGATCTTATGCTTTCACTGTGGGAAACAGTTTGTTGCATCAGCGTTTGGATAGATGATGTTAAATTAGCCGTCATTTGTATGGATTGTTTAAAAAACGTTTCTAAGTTTCGTTCGAGTGCAGAGATTTTATTGGTATCGGCCGTCGAAATGTTATTATATGGAGCAAAGTTGTTGGCCAGATTTTGAAAAGCTTGATATTGAAAGGGCTGCTGAATGTGTTGTTGTGGCGGTTGTTGCTGTGGAGAAAGCTTTTGAAAGTTATTTTGGCTTGGGAACTGATTTTGATTTTGAGATTGGTTTTGGTTCCAAGCAAAATTAGGATGACTCCTTCATTCTTGATTATATGTAGATGAATAAGGGTTATTCCTAGGTTGTTGCTAAAAAGCAGCATTGGTTTGTTCATGACCTTGAGACGGAGGATTCAAAGGACATTCTTCTGTTAAATGTGATGGGTTAAAACATCAACCACACACAGTTTTGGGGCGCGTAACTTGGTTTAGGGAGGCTGAAGAGAATTTGCTTTCCATAACTTCGAGTTTCTTTTGCATTACAGCCATTTCGGATTTCATTACGATGGATACGTCGAGCTGATGGATACATGTACTAGATGAAGACAATGTTGGTCTATTTCTCTCCTATTGTAACCTTTGTTCGATGAGATCTTCAAGAAATTTCCATACTTCGCCATCGTGTTTTGACATGAAATGACATTGATAAATGGTTTCTAGCATTTGTTTTGTGGCTGGATTAACACCCTCATACATAATGCGGAAAAGTTTCCATATATCGATTCCGTGATGAGGGCATTGGACAAGAAGATCTTTAAACCATTCCAAACATTTCCAAAATGGTTCGTTGGGAAGTTGGGCAAACTGGTTAATCTCGCTTTGAATACGGGTGGTCTTGTGATGAAATAGAACTTCTTGTGGAATGCTATAAAGAATTCATCCCATTTAGCGATAAAATGTGCGGCGGTTCTATAAAGCCACTTTTCTGCAAGATTGCACAAGGTAAAAGGGAGAAGACGTAATCGCATAGCATCCCCTGAAAGTTGGGTGGTACTCGTCATAGCACATACGTTTTCGAATTTGATTATAAAAACGTATGCATCTTCAGATTCAAGCCCGTGAAATTTGGGCAACAAGTTGATGAAGTGGAGTTTAATTTTGAAATTAAACCCATTAGCTGGTAGAAAAGACAGACACGTAGGAAGGGGTCCACGTACGGGATAACATCTGTCTTGAAGAGGGATGCGTGGTGAATTTTGCGCACTTATGGGTGGTGGTAGGGTGGTGTTGTTAAAACCCGATGGAGATCCGTCCATTTCGGGAGATGTGGTGGGTGGAGGAGAAGATGAAGATGTGTCGACGGCAAAAACGCGGACTAGACGGGCACTAGAATCCCATGTCCAGCCAATCATGCACTAAGCGGGTTTAATGCACGTGGCAGCGTGTGAGAACGATTTTAAGAAGGTTTGTTTTGAAAAAATAGTCGGACTTGAGGCTTGACTCAACAAATCACAAAATGCACAATCAATCCTTAGAGCTAAGGTCTCCTATGTCAAGTCACTAGACCGCTCCTAGACTTCCAAAGGACAAGTCGTAGGATCAATCCTCTACTACATCCTTATTAATCTTGCGGCCAGGTAAGTGCCAGGTAAATGGGAGGTATCCTCTATACGAATCACCGAAATAGTGAGCCTAATTAAGTAACCACTTTTCTTAGTCACACTTGCCTAGACACCACAAGAGAAATGCAGATAAGCAATAAATTACCCATGACCCTCCTCTGTCCTAATTGAGTGCGAATGTCCTTAAGGGTTAGGTCTAGATATTTTTTATTAATGTAGGGTGATAGTATGCTCGTTTGTGATTTGTGGGGCCTAGGAAAGGTGATAAAATCCCCGCTTAATCTGGATTTGGGTTTATTGCCCTTTAAAGTCCGGTTTAGATATGCAAAAACAAACCGAAATCAAAACACGCAAAAAGATTTTTGAGCGGCGCTGTTTGCAAAGAATCCTGCAGGTAAAATCAGATTATTGGAGCTTTAGAGGAGAGAGAAAGATAATAGGAAAATACCACAGAAGTTTGAAGGCCCAACTCTGCAAGAAGGCCGCGGTTCTGCCGCCAAATGCAACAAAAAGCCGCGGTTCCGCCGCCGATTTGCAAGAACTTCTGCTGAAATTTCTTCTGGGCACACCTATGCTCTTTTGGTCCAAGTTTTAAATCTCTGAATCTTTGTTTTCTTGCTCCAGTTACTTCAGATTCCCTTACAAAACTCGCACAATAATCGTTAAAAACATAAGATGCGGTTTTGGTTCTCATTTATTTTATATTCGCTGGTTTTTATAAGAAATCTATTAGTTATATGTATGCCTTAGAGGCTATTATTGTACATATGATGTATATTATAGTGGATGCTTGGACATATATAGAGAGGACTTTCTTGCTCGATATGATAGTATGCTATCTGGTTATCTTTATCTTAACGTGTAGACTGGTATTTATACTGTCTGTCTCTTACATGTTGATGAAGCCCTTAGGATTATGCTTGACTACCGGGATTATGATGTAGATCATACTAGTGGGGCCTGGGTAGTTTATAAGCATATCCTTTAATTGTTCCTAGTCGAGGGTATACGAGACAGGGCATCGATATTACCAGAGTAGACTAGTGTGTACGTTTCTTGACCCTGAGGGCGATGGTTGATCCCACAACCATTGGTGTTTGACATCTAGGATTGTACACAGGTGCTCGTTGGAGAATGCGTACACCGAACAGGATTCGCCGAGAACTCCTAGATGATATATATACCTATTGTCAGATAGCAGTTCTCTGGTGACACTTGTACATGTTAGTCTGTAGACCCGAGATCGTCATAATGTCTTGTGTGATTCCCACTGTGCTTTGATTTCCTCCCTACCACGGCTCTACTGAGTCGTGCAAACAGGTGGATTTTGGGTACAGTCCTGAATCGCATTGAGGCAGTGAGCGATAGGAGGGGTTTCGTCTCTCCCGGTATAGGGAGTTGATGTCGCGCTATGCTTGATCGGCCATAACAGCAAATCCTTGGCTAGGGTTCTCGAGATTTACTGATAAGAGCTATCAGTAGTTTCTCGAACCGTTATGGGCCGCAAATCAGCATGACTTATAAAGTTACTGGGGTCTGACATTTACCACTCCTAGACTTCATATGCGACGTATCAGATGAAGAGACCGGAATGTACGGTAAGTGTTGCTTACAGGCTCGTTAGGGTTGGGATGAGTTCGCTCGTCGGCCGCCATTTTTTCGTCATGTACCTGGGTAGCTGTTACGCACAGCTAGTGTCGCTGACGTGCTTGTGGTTAAACCCACTGCCAGTGTAGTGTCGAGTCTTTAGAGTCACACACAGAGAGTTCTCTGGTTCAGGCAAAAGATGTAGAGGCCGTAAGTTTTTACTGCAGGGTTTCGATCATGTTCGTGTAATCGTTACAGGAATAATGATCGGAATGTTAATACCGGTAGGCTTTGGTTTAAGCCGCATGCCGGTATTATATTATTGGATTATTTGTATTCGTATTTTTTGAAATTCGGATACGGGTATACTTATACGGTATACGGTGGAAGGGTATTATTGTAATTGTTACAACAATACCTTCTAGATGGAGACACCTCATTAATGGATATTTATTTTGTGAAAATAAATAAATGAGGTGGAAAATGGAAAGTCAAGCATGGATGAAGGAATGGCTTCTTTCATATTTTATTCATTTTGGAGTTACTATTGAAGCATGGTGCAATTTTTTATTACATGCTTCAATTATTTCATTTTGAGCCATATAATATTTTTCCATGCTTGAACTTTTCATTATCATTTTGACATTCTCTCCTTCTTCCTCCTGTTTGCTTTAACCTCACATGAGTTGCGAATCAAAAGCTTAGAGAAAAAATCATAATCCAATACTTAATCTCTACATCATCTTAGTGATCACTTCTAGCAAACTTGATCTCTAAGTTGAACTCTTGTGAAGAGTTTGTAGTTTGTTTGATAGCTTTCGGGTGGATCGTCTTGGATCTTGAGGTGGCCGGAGATCGAGCTCATTGCAACCACAAGAAGCCTAGGAGTCACATTTAAGTGAAGACCCGAAGGACCGGTTCCATTAGGTATAAAACTATTATAGTAGATTAGATCTCTTGATGGTTTTTGCTAGTTAGGGTTTAAGCACTAATCTTGGGTTATGTGGGTGTTGCATGCAAGAAAAATTATTGTTTTCCACTTCCGCCTCCTCACAATTGTTGTGAGGTGTGCAACATCCACTAATATGGTATCGGAGCCTAACTTAAACCTTAAATAGCTTGTTGCAACCTTAGAATTCCGTCGTTTTTCCTTGTGCAAAAACTGCCAAAAAACAGTTTTGAAAATCGAAGTTTTGAGATGTTTGCACACCCCGCAGGCTTACGGTTTGAACCAAGAAACCACAGGGTGGAGCGCGCGCACCCCAGGGACACCTCGGGGGGACCGAACAGCTGGGCCCACTCCCCAAGACCACCACAAGGTAGTCTTGGCGGTGGGGACCCGAAACTTCCCCACCATAGGCAGTTTCGGGTCTGCCTTACCTCCTCGCCACCTCGTGGTGTCCTTAGGGGTGGGGTACCCTCTCTAGGCTCCTATTCGACCGTTAATATGTTGTTCTTCGCCTCCACAAAGTTCGGACGGGTTTCGAGTTCGTTTTGACTCCCGGATGGGCTCAAAAGATCGGTTTTTAAAAACTTGCTCACTGGATTTATTCAAGTGTTGGAAAATGTTTTAGTTTGCAAATTCTTGTGCGGAATTCTAATGTTGCGACTTATTTACTTGCTTTGTGATGTGGATGTGTGTTTGGAAACGTCGACTAATTGCTATACGACGATTAGTCGGGGTTGCACACATCGGTTTTGATATCATAAGATGGTATGTGTATATGAATATGTTGGATTGTGGTGATGAATGGATGGGAGGATGTGAGAAGAGCATTTTTTCTTTTCTTTCATTCAATATAATTTGTAAAAAGCAATGTAATATTATTTTGCGGAGCACATCCGGGTTGAGGTTGTAGCCACCGTTGTATAATTTCTTTTTACTGTTTTTGCTCCTAGGATAGACCTAAGATGGGGTGCACAAACTACCGGGTTTTCAAAGTGCCGAGTGGCCTACTCACTTTGTTGAGGGAGGTTGCTTCTCTTCGGGAATTTGGCGGGTAGTTTGCCGCACCCGTAGGGGTCTAGGGTGGGGTTTTGGCTATTCATCACGCCCGTAGAACCCGTCTTTCATTAAGGGCTTGAATGAAATACGGAATTCCTAGTATATCCAATGTATTCATCTGTGATCTGAAATGGCTATATTTATATATGAGATATATAATAAATGTTGCTTATATTTTGCACCCGCGCTAGTCTCGCCCCCGCTCTGCCGTTAGTTAAGTAACCTAACGGTGCATGACGGGGCCCAGTGGCGAATGCGGATGGCATAAGCGTACGTTCTATTTTCGTTTCTTTTCTGTGATATTTAGGAAACGTAAATGATCGGACAACATTAATTTGATTAATGTTAAGCAAAAGAAACCTAAAGATATTGTAGAATCAAACTTTTTAAAATGGGTAACTCTAGCTTTTGGTTTGCATCGTGGTATTCTTGAATATCCCGCACCTCATTCGATGAGGAAAGGGCCTAGATCCCTTCACCGGGAATGACCCCTTTAGAGAAACTAGAAAATATTACAAAGCACTCGATTTGATTTTATAGTCGATCTAATTTTTGCTTTGCATCGTGGTATTTATATATCCAGCACCTTATTCGGTAAGGAAAGAGCCGAGATCCCTTCACCGGGAGTGACCACTTTAGCAAAGATTAGAAAGATGCTATAAAACCATTTGACTTTTAAAACTGGAGCTTAAACCACTCCTTCTCACCTGATTCTACAACGATATCAAGTTCAAAACGTTAAAGGTTTTCATAAAAAAACCATCCGTAGCCCTCCGCCATTTTAGGAAGCAGAGCACTTAGTATTCATGCCACGTTTGTTGACTATAGTTAAGGCGTGGTGTACGGTAGCTAAGTGATGTTTTCATACAAAGCATTTGATGTGATCGATTAGGACATTCGTATGACTTTGTTGACCATAGTTAAGGGTCATACGGGTGGGTCTAAATCGATCACGAAATTGCGGGTAGAACTTGACTGGTGCTTATGATTTGTTGACCATAGTTAAGGTCATAAGACACTAGGGGTAAAAATCATATCGGGAATTTCAAGAGTTGAAATTTGCAATGAGATTGCATACCATCTATATGATAGTTGGATCCCGATCCCACTGTGAGTAAAAGTTACTCCTGGGAGAGTTTTTGCACTTTACAATTAGCTAATCCAGTAGGTGTCTAGAAATGTGTCAACGAGGTTTCGCCTCTAAGAAAACGAGGTTTATTTTAATTAGGTCCGTGCGAAAGCACGAGAAACCTCCCTCGGAGTACCGACACCGGCCTGGCAGACCGGTTAGCGAACTTGTAGATTGCAATTAATCCTGGCTAATTTTCTCTTTAAGGTTTGATGGAAAATTTGATAAAAAGCAGTGGGAGATATCGATTAGATAAGATTAATAACCAATCTAATCTTGCAAAGAGCGCACGCAAAGTGATTACCTTTCTCTCTCTCCTGGTAGCAACCAATGAAATGCATTAATCAAGATAATAATATGGATGTATTGACCAAACCTTCTTATCATACTAGGCTAGGTTCCGCTCCATCTTATGATTGTCATAAATCTGAGCAAGGAATAGAGGAATATTCGGATTCCCACACCACCCAAATGAAGAATAAGCATATTGATGTATAGTTTTCGGGTGTGTTCGTAACCAAGAACTGTTTCTCAGTTACCTCTACGTCCTGGGTATTGGATACCAGATCAGGATCCCACATATATAATTTGTTACATCGACTATAGACAGGTGGAGAACTGGGAAAGGGTGATATATCTCTACTAGTAGAGATGGTGCAATTGTTGCAGCCAAAACAGTTGGCAAATATCACTTTGTGTTACCAACAATACATTGATTCTTAGCGACTGTTATTTCGTACCAATAATATTGTGAATATTTTCCTAAATCAAGTGTTGATTGGGTAAGGTATGTTGTATAACAGTATGCACGTTCTGAATCAATCTACAGTTCTAAACCTACAGAACACACACAAGAGGAACAGTTCAGAAATGAACGAAGTCTTCTTGTGGCATTGTAAACTGGGTCATTTCGATGAAACAAGACTAGCTGAAGTTCCATAAGGATGCATTTTTGAATCCGTTCAAATTTACATCTTATGAAACTTGCCAGTCATGTCTCAAAGACCAGGTGACCAAATCTCCATTTATTGGAAATGGGGAAAGAGCTACTGAACTCTTGGACAGATACATGGTGATGTATGCGGTCCTATATCTACATATGCCGGGGATGGTTCCGCGTACTTTGTTATATTCACCGATGTTCTCTCAAGATACGGACATGTATTCTTGTTGAAACACAAAACTGAATCATTTGAGAATTTCAAGAAATATAAGTACGAAGTTAAGAACCAGTTGGGTAAAAGTATTCAAATCCTTAGATATGATCGGGGAGGAGAATGCTTGGGCATGGAATTCCGAGACTATTTAAAAGAGAATGAGATTCTCTCTCAGTATACTCTTCCGTATACACCACAGCATAACGGTATATCGGGATGAAGGAATCGCACCCTATGAGATATGGTGCGCTCTATGATGAGTACTGCTGAGTTGCCTATTTCCTTTCAGGGACATGTACTTGAGAAGATGCATACCTATTGAATAGAGTTTCGATCAAATCTGTTGCCTACCACTCCATACAAGATATGGAATGGGAAGAGACCATCTCTTAAACGAGTTAAGATATGGGCGGTCCGGCCTATGTTGAAAAGCAAAAATCCGGACAAGCTCGAGAAAAGGTCAGTTCTGTGCAAGTTTGTAGGATATCCCAAACATTCGCAAGGGAATATCTTCTACCACACCGAGGAACAAAAGATGTTTCATTTCTCGACAAGCCACCTTTTTAGAAAAGGAATTTCTTGTGGAAGAAATTAGTGGCGAAGAGGTAGAACTGGATGTAGTTCCAGCAAACACAAACTATAACTGGCGATTTGTTGGAACCGGAGGATTCAATAGTCCCTGACGAACCGAAGCCACTCCGCAGATCTAGTAGGGTTCCTCATCCACGTGAGAGATACTACAGTTTTCTCATAAACGGTGGGAGCGAGGATTGTAGGGTTACTAGGCACTCTAATAAGGGTTAAGGAAGCATCAAACATGCCCGTTTAAAATTTTAGCCGTGCCGAATAACCCTAAACAAGATCGTTGCTAGAAAATTAGGGTTTCATATGCTAGTAAACTACGTTTACGACTAAGTGAATACGAAATACAACCTTTGTAGATCGGTCCTTCACTTCTTTAGCTCCTTGTTGAAGTCCCTTCGCTGCGATCGTGGTTCTCCAGGACCCTTGCATGGCTTCACGAGGCGAAAGGCGCGTCCTTGCTTGAAGTCTTCGAGGCCGAAGATGATCTACGTCGAGGGGATGCCAACTCAAGCTTCTACTTCACTAACTTGAGAATTAGTGAAGCAAACACCCTAAACTAAAGTGCTGGTCTAGTAGAGAATGGAGAAATAGGAAGTGGGTTCTCTTTAGAATTTTATTTCTCACAATCTTTCTCACTTTGGATCAAACCCTAGCTAGCTTTTTCTTTTTAACAATGAAGAAGAAGAACAAAAGAAAGAGATGAGGATAATGATCAAGTGAGAAGGCTAACCATGGTGAGTGAGTATCATATACTAACTCTTGTAGAGACTTAACCCATGGCTAATCCTTATGGTTGGGTTAACAAATATCCATAGTAAAAACAAACTCAAGTGGACTTAGTCAATACATCCACAAGCTTCCACAAGCTTCATGCATTGATCTAATCCTCCACTAATTTTGTAATTACTTTAAATATTAAAATCCAACATAATAACTAGCATGGTGTAAGTCTCATACACCCAAGTCATGTGTATCATCAACCATGATACAAAAAGAAAATACATTTTAATATATATCACATATATATTAAAGTTGTGTTCATGTGAGGAAAAAAACTAAAGTGAACAAGTGTTAGTAAATGTAAACTAGTATATCTAATATACAATTATACACTTAATTATTAAATCAACACTTGACTTAATAATCCAGTCATATCTCATATAACCGACTAACATCTATTGTATCGACTTATCGAATCAACACTTGATTCGATAACCCGGCTATATCATATATAACCGACCGATACAAAAAGTCACGAGAATAGAATACGGCATCACATACATGCATTATTCTCGGTCCCGCACATATCACATACGTGCTTCTATTTCGTTTTGCCTGAGCCAGTAAAACCTCTATGTAGGACTCTAAAGACTCGTCAATACGCCGGCAGTAGGTGATGATCACATCACGCACCCACAAGCTGTCAGCAGTACTAGCTGGACGTAACGGCTACCCGGGTATTGAGCGATCAGAAGATCAGCAAGCAAGCCCGCTCCAGCTCCTGTAAAAGCCTGCCGGTAACACTTCCCGTACAGTCCGGTCTCCTCGTCTGATATGTCGCATATCAAGTCTAGGGGTAGTAAACGTCAGACCCCAATAACCGATAAGTCGTTCCGATGTGAGGCTCATAACGGGTCGAGAAACTACAGGTAACACTTACCAGTAAATCTCTGAATCAGCCCTGGCCAGGGACTTCCCTGTTACGGCCAATCGAGCACAGCGCAACATCAACCCCCAATATCGGGAGAGACGAAACCCCTCCTATCGCTCATTACCTCCATATGACTCGGGACTGTACCCAAAAACCACCGTTTTGCATGCCCTCATGGACGTGGTAAGGTGGAAATCAAAGCACAGTGGGAATCACACAAGACTCTATGACGATCTTGGGTCTACAGACTAACCTGCACAAGTGTCACCAGAGAACTGCCATCTGACGTAAGCTATAATACCATCTGGGAGTTCTCGGCGAGTCCGTCCAGTGTACCCAGTCTGCACTGAGCACCCGTATACCATCTCTGATGTCAAACACCAATGGATATGGGATCATCCATCGCCCATCTCATGGGTCGAGAAGCGTATACGCTAGTCTACACTGGTATATCGATGCCCCGTCTCGATACACCCACGATTAGAGACCTTGAAAGATATACTTATGGACTACCATGTCCCCACTAGTATGATCCACATCATAGTCCAGGTAGTCAAGTACACATCCTAAGGGGTTTATCAACATGTAACTATAAGACAGTATAAAGAGACTAGTATACATGTTAAGATAAAGAGCAACCAGATAGCATACTATCATGTCGAGCAAGAAAGTCCTCTCTATATATGTCCAAGCATCCAATATAATATACATTATCTGTACAATACTGGCCTCTAGGGCATACATACAACTAACAATCTCCCACTTGCACTAAGGCCAGCTGCTGTAGTATCACATACCTAGCATCCCGAAGAGTCTCTCAAACTGTATCTGGAGAATGACCTTCGTGAGTGGATCCGCAGTGTTGTTCTTCGTGTCAACCCTTCTGATCTCGATCTCCCGGCGATCAACTATCTCCCGGATCAGGTGATACCGCCTCAGAATATGCCTGGATCGCTGATGGGACCTGGGTTCCTTGGCCAAAGCCACCGCTCCATTGTTATTGCAATACAAATATATTGTATGCTCAATGGATGGAACCACTCCAAGTTCAGTAATGAACTTCTTGATTCAGACAGCCTCTTTGGCAGCATCATTGGCAGCGATGTATTCAGCCTCCATCGTCGAGTCTGCCACGGTTTCCTGCTTGGAACTCTTCCAGCTAACCGCCCCTCCGTAAAGGGTAAAGACAAATCCCGACTGCGACTTAAAGTCGTCCTTATCACTCTGGAAGCTCGAATCGGTAAAGGACTCCACTTGGAGTTCTCCGTTACCATACACCAAGAGCATCTCTTTAGCCCTTCGCAAGTACTTGAGAATGCTCTTCACAGCTGTCCAGTGACTCTCTCCAGGATCAGCTTGATACCTACTCACTACACTTAGTGAGTATGCTACATCGGGTCTGGTACATAGCATCGCGTACATGATAGAGCCTACAGCCGAAGCATAGGGTATCCCTTGCATGCGAGCTCTCTCCAAATCAGTCTTGGGAGACATCTCTTTGGAGAGAGTGAGCCCTGAGATCGTGGGTAGAAACCCACGTTTGGACTCTTCCATACTAAACCTCTTTAGTATGGTGTCAATGTATCTGGATTGGGACAATCCTAATATCCTTTTAGATGTATCTCTATAGATCATAATTCCCAATATGCAGGAGGCATCACCTAGATCTTTCATTGAGAATCTTTGTGATAAGAAGAGCTTGATCGATTGCAGCATAGGAATGTCATTTCCTATCAAGAGTATATCGTCCACGTACAATACGAGGAAGACAACCTTACTCTCTGCCACCTTCTTGTAGATACAAGGTTCATCTACGTTTTTGACGAAATCAAACTCTTTGATAACGACGTCAAAGCAGATGTTCCAACTCCGCGATGCTTGCTTTAATCCATAAATGGATTTAAGCAGCTTGCACACCTTCCCGCTGCTCCCACTATCTACGAAGCCCTCAGGCTGAGTCATGTACACGCACTCTTCTAAATCACCGTTTAGAAAGGCGGTCTTAACATCCATTTGCCAGATTTCGTAGTCATGATATGCGGCGATGGCAAGCATGATCCGGATGGATTTAAGCATAGCCACTGGAGAAAAGGTTTCGTCATAGTCCACACCTGGTCTTTAACGAAAACCCTTTGCAACAAGTCTAGCTTTGAAAGTCTCCACTTTCCCATCTACACCAAGTTTTTTCTTGAAGATCCACTTGCACCCAATGTGTTTTACCCCTTCAGGAGCATCTTCCAAAGTCCATACTTTGTTGGTGTACATGGATTCAATCTCGGACCACATTGCATCCAGCCATTTCACTGAGTCCCCACTCGTGATGGCCTGCTCGAAGCTAGTTGGGTCATCATCAACCATGATGCAATCCTTGCTCCCACCATCCATGAGAAAACCGTAGTATCTCTCAGGTGGGTGAGGAACCCTACTAGATCGGCGGAGAGGCTGAGGTTCATTGGGAACTACTGAATCCTCCGGTTCAACCAAATCTTCTGTCGTAGTCTGTATTGCTGGAACCTCTTCCAGTTCTACCTCCTTGCCACTAATCTCTTTTTCAAGAAATTCCTTTTCTAAAAAGGTGGCATGTCGAGAAACAAACACCTTTTGTTCCTCGGTGTGGTAGAAGATATACCCGCGCGAATGTTTGGGATATCCAATAAACTTACACAGAATGGACCTTGCCGCGAGTTTGTCCGGATTTTGCGTTTTTACATAGGCCGGACAACCCCATATCTTAACATAATTAAGACATGGTCTCTTTCCTTTCCATATCTCATATGGAGTGGTTGGCACAGATTTGGTGGGAACTATATTCAATAGGTCTGCAGCTGTTTCCAGTGCATACCCCCAGAAGGAAATAGGTAACTCAGCTGTGCTCATCATAGAGCGCACCATATCTAATAGGGTGCGGTTCCTCCGTTCCGATACACCGTTGTGCTGTGGTGTATATGGAGGAGTTAGCTGAGAGAGAATCCCATTCTCTTTTAGGAAGTCCAGGAATTCATTGCTCAAGTATTCACCTCCTCGATCAGATCGAAGGATTTTAATACTTTTTCCGGTTTGGTTCTCGACTTCTTATTTATATTCTCTAAATTTCTCAAAAGCTTCTGATTTGTGTTTCATCAGGAACACATATCCGAACCTAGAGAGATCGTCAGTGAATGTAATGAAGTACGAAGAACTATTCCTGGCATGTGTAGACATAGGGCCGCATACATCACTATGTACTAGTCCCAAAAGTTCCGTAACTCTCTCTCCTTGTCCCGTAAACGGAGTTTTGGTTATCTTGCCTTTGAGACATGACTGGCAAGTATCATAAGATGAAAATTCAAACGGATTCAAATATCCATCCTTATGCAACTTAGCTAGTCGTGTCGCATTGATGTGACCCAGTCTACAATGCCATAAGAAGGATTCGTTCATTTCTGAACTCTTCCTCTTGTGTGTGTTTGTTATGCTCAGAACTATTGATTGATTTAGAACATAAATGCCATTGCACATCGTGCCTGATCCAACCAACTTTTGGTTTAGAAAAATGTTCATAACATTATCCTGTAATACAAAATTATATCCCTCTTTACTCAATAAAGAAACCGATATAATGTTGCATATCAGGTTCGGCATGTAATAGCTTTCGTTCAGAATCAATGTATTACTAGTTGGCAATACAAGGTGATATTCCCCGACGGTTTTAGCTGCAAAAATTGCACCATTTCCAACCCTTATGTCTTTATCACCTTCTCCAAGTTCTTTACCTTTCCTAAGCCCATGTAACTGATTACATATATGGGATCCTGACCCGGTATCTAATACCCAGGACGTAGAGGAAATGGAGAAACAGTTCTCTGTAACGAACACACCCGAAGAAAATGTATCAACATGTACTTTCTTCATTCGGGTGGCATGGGAATCCTGGTATTCCCCTATATCCTGTTCAGTCTTATAACTCTTATAAGAAAGAACGGAACCAACGTTCCCCAGCACAGTATAACATGCGGGTTCGATCAATACATCCATATTATTATCTTGATTAAGGCATGATATGGTCGCTACCTGGAGAGAGAGAGAAGAAAACACTTTAGCGTATGCTCTTGCAAGATCAGATTGGTTATTTATTTTATCTAATCAGGATGGCTCCCACTGTTTTTATCAAATCTTCCTTCAAACCCTAAGAGGAAAGACTAGCCGGGATTAATTACACCCTACAATTTCGCCAATCTTTCAGCCAGGCCAGTGTCGATACTTTGAGGGAGGTTTCCCGTGCTTTCGCACGGACCTAATTAAAGTAAACCTCGTTTTCCCAGAGGCGTAACCCCGTTGACACCTTTCTAGACACCTACTTGATCGGCTAATTGTCCTGTGTAAAACTCTCCCAGGAGTAACTATTACTCGCAGTGGGTATCAGGATCCAACTATCTCATACAAGGTATGCAATCTCATTGCAAATTTCAACACTTGAAATTCCCGATAATATTTTGCCCTTAGCATCCCATGACCTTGACGCAGGCCAACAAACCATAGTGCGCTAGTCAAGTTCAACCCGTCATTTCTTGATTGAATTAAACCCACCCGTACGACCCTTGACGCAGGCCAACAAAGTCGCACGACTACCCTAATCCAATCTGCATCATATGCATAAGCAGATAAATACTAGTTAGCTACCGCACACTACGCCTTGACGCAGGCCAACAAACGTAGCACGAATACTAAGTAGGATTTATCTGAAATGACGGAGGGCTACGACATGTTTTTCTGAAAACCTATTGCGTAATGAACTTGATATCGTTGTAGAATCGAGTGAATTTTGAAATGGAGTGATTTTGAGGCTTTCATTAGTTTTGCTAAAGAGGTCACTCCCGGTGAAGGGATCTCGGCTTTTTACTTATGGAATAAGGTGCAGGATATATCATATACATCACTATGCAAAGCAAAACTCCAAAAGCAATCAAAAGCAAACCGAGTGTTGTAGCATCTGCCAGTTTTACTAAAGAGGTCACTCCTGGTGAAGAGATCTCGGCTCTTTCCTCATCGAATAAGGTGCAGGATATATCATATATATCGCTATGCAAAGCAAAACTGTAGCTACCCTTTTTGAAAAATTTGATTCTACAACATCTTTTAGGTTTCTTTTCTTTCATTAATCACATTAATGAAGTCCCATCATTTAAGTCACCTAAACATCACAGATAAATACGACGTACACTTATGCCATCCGCATTCGCCTCGATGTCCCCTCGTGCACCGTTAGATTAGGTAACTAACGGCAGAGCGGGGCAGGGCTAGCGCGGGTGTAAAACATAAGTAACGTCTATATAATATATCATATATACTATATACAGTATTTATCACAGAACATCAAATGATCACATCACAGATATCGTAGCAAAAGAAACATATGAAACATTGGATATACTAGGACGTCCGTGTTTTATTTTGAGCCTATATAAAACACGGATTCCACGGTCGCGACGAATAGCCAAACCCACACCCCTAGACCCCTACGAGAGGGGCAAGCAACCCTACCAATTCTAGAGTTAGGAGACCCGGACTCGACTTCTCGAGTTGGTCTCCCACTGGACTCTAGAACCCGGTTACTTGTGCTCTCCTCCTTGG
Source organism: Agapanthus africanus (assembly GCA_030015575.1). Taxonomy (NCBI): domain Eukaryota; kingdom Viridiplantae; phylum Streptophyta; class Magnoliopsida; order Asparagales; family Amaryllidaceae; genus Agapanthus; species Agapanthus africanus. Next base: position 628,438,841 of record CM057337.1, on the reverse strand, counting down.
GTCTATCCTAGTGCGGAAAAGTAAATAATATACAAATGGTGACATCAACCTCATCCCGGAAGTGCCCCAATAAAAGAATATTACATACATTTAATTTTACATGAATGAAAATAAAAACTCTCATTTCACATAAAACCCCCCGGCTATTCAGAACGCGACGATCCAATATAACATATCCAGCAACACATAACATCACATGTCATCAACGTAAGTAAATATGCGCATCCCAATTGTCGTTGACATATAGAAACAAAACCGGCGATATCACATATTACACTTACGGTCGCAGAAAAGAAAGTGTAAAACTACAACATTTGGAATCCACAATCTCTTTAGACATCGTAAATCCAAAATATCACATGTTTCACATTTCATGTCTAACTGTATGAATTCCACATATTGTATCACATTCCAGATAAATAGACAGTATTAAACTTTCCGATCGAATAATCAAATACCCAAGATTTCCTAAATAGCTCAACACTTGAGCGGAGTTCAAAAATTCCAGAATACGTCACAGTAGCAACGGTCCTGCCGTAGAAGGGTCAAGCCAACGCCTCACATATGGCACGCCGTACTGCCCCAAACCCTAAGGTTCAAAGGGCAGTTCAAGACGGTCACATAATCTAGTTAAGGTTTGTTGTTTTTTAGAGGGTCCATCGCATCACATGCACGTTTTTCCGAAAGATTTAAACCCGATAAAAATTCAACACTTGAATGTTTTTCGTGTCGGGAAAAATTGAGTTAATGATATCCGTTCGAACATTTTAATACTTTCTAAATTATCCGGAATAACAAAACTAAATTAAATTCTCCGATCGAATCGACGATTACAAAATAAACCCCAAAATACTCAACACTTGAGTTAATTTTAAAAATACCCAGAAAGATGAAGGAATGATAATGGATATTACTACACAAAGCTCTGTCCCCAATTCATTCCATCTGCCGCGGAACCGCCGCCTAAAGAGGGGTGGGACCGCGGTTCCGCAGCGGCCATACGGAGTTAGGGTCTCAAAATTTATGGTAATTCTTAGAATTCCCTGCTGATTTTTTTAGGTATTTTTAATTCAGAAAAAACACAGTTTTTAAAAAAATGTACAGAGAGGGGGTTATCTTGACGTTTCCGGGTTCGATCGGGGTTTTAACTTTGTTAACACATCGCCTAATACTCTAGCTAGGCTCTGATACTACTGTAGGGTTACTAGGCACTCTAACAAGGGTTAAGGAAGTATCAAACATGCCCGTTTAAAATTTTAGCCGTGCCGAATAACCCTAAACAAGATCGTTGCTAGAAAATTAGGGTTTCATATGCTAGTAAACTACGTTTACGACTAAGTGAATACGAAATACAACCTTTGTAGATCGGTCCTTCACTTCTTTAGCTCCTTGTTGAAGTCCCTTCACTGTGATCATGGTTCTCCCGGACCCTTGCATGGCTTCACGAGGCGAAATGCGCGTCCTTGCTTGAAGGCTTCGAGGCCGAAGATGATCTACGTCGAGGGGATGCCAACTTAAGCTTCTACTTCACTAACTTGAGAATTAGTGAAGCAAACACCCTAAACTAAAGTGCTAGTATAGTAGAGGATGGAGAAATAGGAAGTGGGTTCTCTTTAGAATTTTATTTCTCACAATCTTTCTCACTTTGGATCAAACCCTAGCAAGCTTTTTCTTTTTAACAATGAAGAAGAAGAACAAAAGAAAGAGATGAGGATAATGATCAAGTGAGAAGGCTAACCATGGTGAGTGAGTATCATATACTAACTCTTGTAGAGACTTAACCCATAGCTAATCCTTATGGTTGGGTTAACAAATATCCATAGTAAAAACAAACTCAAGTGGACTTAGTCAATGCATCCACAAGCTTCCACAAGCTTCATGCATTGATCTAATCCTCCACTAATTTTGTAATTACTTTAAATATTAAAACCCAACATAATAACTAGCATGGTGTAAGTCTCATACACCTAAGTCATGTGTATCATCAACCATGATACAAAAAGAAAACACATTTTAATATATATCACATATATATTAAAGTTGTGTTCATGTGAGAAAAAAAACTAAAGTGAACAAGTGTTAGTAAATGTAAACTAGTATATCTAATATACAATTATACACTTAATTATTAAATCAACACTTAACTTAATAATCCGGTCATATCTCATATAACCGACTAACATCCATTGTATCGACTTATCGAATCAACACTTGATTCGATAACCCGGCTATATCATATATAACCGACCGATACAAAAAGTCGCGAGAATAGAATACGGTATCATATACACGCATTATTCTCGGTCCCGCACATATCACACACGTGCTCCTATTTCGTTTTGCCTGAGCCAGTAAAACCTCTATGTAGGACTCTAAAGACTCGTCAATACGCCGGCGGTAGGTGATGATCACATCACGCACCCACAAGCCGTCAGCGGTACTAGCTAGACGTAACGGCTATTCGGGTATTGAGCAATCAGAACATCAGCAAGCAAGCTAGCTCCAACTCCTGTAAAAGCCTGCCGGTAACACTTCCCGTACAGTCCGGTCTCCTCGTCTGATATGTCACATATCAAGTCTAGGGGTAGTAAACATCAGACCCCAATAACCGATAAGTCGTGCTGATGTGAGGCTCATAACGGGTCGAGAAACTACTGGTAACACTTACCAGTAAATCTCTGAATCAGCCCTGGCCAGGGACTTCCCTGTTACGGCCAATCGAGCACAGCGCAACATTAACCCCCAATACCGGGAGAGACGAAACCCCTCCTATCGCTCATTGCCTCCATGTGACTCGGGACTGTACCCAAAAACCACCATTTTGCACGCCCTCATGGACGTGGTAAGGTGGAAATCAAAGCACAGTGGGAATCACACAAGACTCTATGACAATCTCGGGTCTACAGACTAACCTGCACAAGTGTCACCAGAGAACTGCCATCTGACGTAAGGTATAATACCATCTGAGAGTTCTCGGCGAGTCCGCCAGTGTACCCAGTCTGCACTGAGCACCCGTATACCATCTCTGATGTCAAACACCAATGGATATGGGATCATCCATCGCCTATCTCATGGGTCGAGAAGCGTATACGCTAGTCTACACTGGTATATCGATGCCCCGTCTCGATACACGCACGACTAGGGACCTTGAAGGATGTACTTATGGACTACCATGTCCCCACTAATATGATCCACATCATAGTCCAGGCAGTCAAGTACACATCCTAAGGGCTTTATCAACATGTAAATATAAGACAGTATAAAGTGACTAGTATACATGTTAAGATAAAGAGTAACCAGATATCATACTATCATGTCGAACAAGAAATTCCTCTCTATATATGTCCAAGCATCCAATATAATATACATCATCTGTACAATACTGGCCTCTAGGGCATACATACAACTAACAAGGATTGCATCATGGAGATGATGACCCAACTAGTTTCGAGCTGGCCATCACAAGTAGAGACTATGTGAAATGGCTGGATACTATGCGATCTGAGATGGAATCCATGTACAACAACAAAGTATTGACTTTGGATATTGCTCCTAAAGGGGTAAAACCCATCGGGAGCAAGAGGATCTTTGAGAAAGATAAATTGGTGTAAATGGAAAAGTTGAGACTTTCAAACCTATGCTTAAGTCCATCAGGATCCTACTTACCACTGCTGCATACCATGATTACGAAATATGGCAGACTGCACGTCAAAACCTCTTTTCTAAATGGTGATTTAGAAGAGAGCGTGTATGACACTACCAGAGAGCTTCGTAGACAGAGGGAGCAACAGAAGCATGTGCAAGCTCCTTAAATATATCTACGGGTTAAAGAAGGCATCGCGGAGATGGAACGTCTGTTTTAATGAAGTTGTCAAAGAGTTTGACTTCATCAAAAAGGTAGATGAGCCATGTATAAATAAGAAGGTTGTAGAGAGTATGGTTGTCTTTCTCGTATTGTACGCGGATGACATACTCTTGATAGGAAATAGTTTTCCTATGCTACACTCGGTCAAGCACCACTTATCACACTGGTTCTCCAAGATGATGGGTAGTGGGAGCGCCCCGGCCATCGAACCGTGGCCAAATGCGGAACAAAAATTTCTTAAAACCCGGCGCTACCATTACCCGATAAAACAAGATCGAAACCATTAACCCTAAAACTAGCAAGCTAACAAAAGGAGATAGAATTGTTATACCTAACGGATCATGTCCTTCGAGTCTTCAACCATTTCCAAGCCCCTAGTGATGCGGATCGACTTTGGTCGCCGGTCTTCCTTCGTCTCCGATGATCCACCCGAGGGAAACGGCGCAAGCTTCAGGTTCGCCAAGCGAACCAACCGACTCTTCAAAATGGCTAGTAGTGGAGAGTGGGAAGTGTAGGATAGTGTCACTAAAACTTTCTCTCAACCATGAGCTTAAGTGAGCATCACAAGAAGAAGATGAAGAGGGTGATGATGGCAAGGCATGAAAATGGCTAAGAATTTTGTGAGATCAAGAGAATGAGAGAGCACCATCAAAATTACCAAATGAACAAAATCCCCATCCCAAAAGGAATGGCCGGCCCCTCTCTTGCCCACATAAAATAATGTCATTCTTAATTTCATTAAACAATTTGCACCATACCAATCATTACATGAAAAAGCCATGCTTTGACCAAAACCATACCCTTGCCATGTCACCTTTTCCACCTCATTATAAACAAAATGATTTTCAAAAGAAAATCAATAATGATGTGGCACCTTCTAGAAGCCATTCCGTATAAATACGGAATGCTTCTCGGTACATGTATCGAAATACACATACGCGTATTCGTACGAAAATACGAATAGCCAAAGAGAGAAAATAAATAGTGAGCAATAATACTAGAATACATATATATTAATACATATGTAAATTATTAAATCGAAACTTGATTTAACAATCTGGCTTAATCCTAAGCCGGTAGTATTATCAACCGCCCGATTAAAGTCCGTGCAGTCCGTGCACATATTTAATCGGACACCTGTATGTATCAACATACGTCACCTACACCATATCGCCTGAGCCGTGAAAAACCCTCTGTGTGGGACTCTAAAGACTCGTCAATACTCTGGCAGTGGGTTTAACCACAAGCACGTCAGCGGCACTAGCTGTACGTAATGGCTACCTATGTATTGAGCGAAAGGAAGGCCGACGAGCAAACTTATCCGAACCCCTACTGAGCCTGTCAGTGACAATATCCGTACAGTCCGGTCTGTTCGTCTAAGAGTATCGCATATCGAGTTTAGGGGGGTGGATAAAGTCAGACCCCTAACAACGCGATAATTCGTGTCGGTATGAAACCCATTACTACCTGAGAAACTATCGATCCTGGATCGGTAATTCTCACATACCCCGGCCGAGAATTTCTAGTGATGGCCACCCGTGCACTGCGCGACATCAACCCCCAATACCGGGAGAGACGAATCCCCGACGATCCGCTCACTGCCTCCATGTGGCTCGGGACTGTACCCAACTAAAACCTGTTTGCAGGACACCTTTGAGCCGTGGTAGGGTAGTAATCAAAGCACAGTGGGAACTCACACGAGACAAATGACGATCTCAGGTCGACAGACTAACTTGTACACATGTCACCAGAGAACTGCTATCTGAATATAGGTATAATACCAACTAGCATGTTCCCGGCAAGTCCGTCCAGTGTACTCATAACCCAATGAGCACCTGCATACTATCTTAGGTGAACAACTGACACCAATGGCTTGTGAGACCGGCCACCGCCCCTCGTCAGGGTCTAGATAAGTACACACCAGTCTACACTGGAGTATCGATGCCCAGTCTCGATACTTCTACGATTAGGGACATTTAAAGATGTGCTTATAGACCCCCAGCTCCCACGTATGTGATCGCCATCACAATGCCACAATGCTGGCAGTCAAGTAAGATCCTAAGGGCTTTATCAACATATACATGATGATAAAGACAAACCAGATAGCATACTATCATCTCGAGTAAGATTGTTTTATCGGTATAGGCCCTCGTTCAGTCATCATGATCACATACCTGCGACTATGATAATTGCCTTGAGGGCACTATAGCCAACAATCTTCCACTTGCACTTAAGGCTAATTATTGCGATGTTGCATACTCACAGCCTATGTGATACCGAACACCCAACTCCTCTACTAATCAGTTTCACAAACTTCGTTTGTAGAACTATTGCGTTCGAGAAATAGCCTCAGTGAGTGGATCCGCTCCAGTGTTTCTTTCTATGCCTCTCTTTATCTCAACTTCGCGGAGAAAATTATCTCCCGAAATGAGCAATACCTGTCATAGAATATTTCTGGATATCTGATAGGACCCAGTTCATAAATGAACTCCAAATCCAGCAAACATCTTCGACTGTATTGTCTACTAAACTTAATCAGTATGCTGCACCATGCCTTCCTCAGTATCTGCTTGGACCACCTGTCCAAAATACTACCCCTCGTCAGAGGGAAAACAATAACTCTGACAGTCACTCTGTCATCCGGGTCACCTTGGAAGCTTGGAATGATAACTGTCTCCCGAAGGAGGCTGCCGTTATCAAATCCCTAGAACCTTCACTTATGTTCATAAACTGCTTCCATTCGTTTTTCTCCAGGATTGGATTAATATATCAATTTATTGCATCTAGTGCAAAAACATTTGGTGTGGTACTTGACATGTCATGATTGACTCAATTGCCTAAGCAAGTTATATGCCAATCATGCACATCCTTCTCCCCTTTAGTCTGTAAGACATCTTTAGAGAGGGTGACTCCATCACCTGCAGGTACACCACCATGCCAGGAGTCGTCCATTCTAAATAACTTTAGAATACTGTCTAAGTACCCAGATTGGGACACTACCCAAACCTAGATCTAAAACTATAGATCTAGTAACCAGAATGCCTGATATTACATCCATAACCTATGTGGAGAAAACATTGTGTGACAATCAAAGTATAACCGATCGTAGTATAGGAATTTCACTTCCTACCATGTGTATGTCATCCAAATACCAGGACAATACACCCTACTACCTTCTTAACAGATCCATCTCCTATTCTGATGAAGTCAAAAACTTATGACTGTCACATCAAAAATAGATGTTCTATCTCCGCTATATCCGCTTTAGTCTATAAATAGACACAAGCTACTTGTCCACTACGCTTCCGCTGCTCCCACTGACTACGACAACCCTCTGGCAGAGTCATATACACGTGCACTTCTAAAGCTAGTTTAGAATGACGATATACTCATCCTTCTGCCGGGTCTCATAGTCTGGAACAACAGTAGTGTCAAGTCTGAGTAAACAAGAGCCTCCCTATCACCGTCCTTGAGGATACCAAAGTACCTCTCGGGTGCCTGAGGTTACCTACCATATCTGCAGAGTGGCTAATGGAATGTCCATCCTGATTGAATCTTTAGGTCCTATTAAATTTTCCGTAATCGTTTGTGGTTCTGGAATCACTTCCAGTTCTACCATACTCCTACTATCGTTTTTCTGAAAAAGTCTATTTTACTAAAACTGTGGCGAGTCAAGAACAATATCACTATTGATCTTCCAGATGGTAGAAAGTTAACCCTCGTCAATGCCCGGGATAACCCACAAACAGCCATTACTGAAACGTGCCCTGAGTTTATCCGGATTCTGGTTTTAAGCATCAGCCGGACGACTCCCTATACTTTAACATCGTTAAGATATAAATTGATTCTATATATATCTAATATAGAAACAAAAGCACTAATTTAATTGGAACCAGATTCAAATCATGCAGCTATCTCCAGTGCATGTCAACTAAATGGAGAGAGGCCAATCAGCATTACTCAACTTAGGAGTGCGTCCAATTATGAGTAACCTGAAAGAGAAACAAGTTTCTCAAAACCATTACTATCAATTGAATACCTCATACAAGTATCTACATTTTCGATCACCTTGAAGAATCCCGATACTTGTGACACCTGGTTCTCTACTTTATTCTTGTACCTATAACTTCTCAAACTTGGACCTTGTATTTCTACGAAACACTTGTCCAAAACTTGAGAAGTCACAAGTAAACAGAATATAGTACGAGGACCAGCCCCTTTGTCCTAATAGACACTGGACAACATACAATACTTTGTATAAGTCCCCTGAGTTTAATCTTTCAAACCCTGTACGTCGTAGGTTGAAAACTGTACCCAGGCGATTTCCTCAAATATCACCAATTACAACGAATTCCGATATAATGAGGATGATCACCTAATTCCCAATAACTTACTCCCACTCATCATCTGTAAAACCATACAGATGTGAGAATCAAAACCTGGTAAATACATACCCTGGAGTAAGGGTCTAATTGGGAAATCAGTTTTCTGTTAACAATGTACAGTGAAATTGAAACATAAAAATGTTTCGAAGGGATATCCGGGTATTCATAGTAATGCCTCTTCCATTATCAGATTCACGACTGTAATCGTATATTTCCTTGCCATCTCTCCAAATCCCTTTATTTGTCTTTAGTCGTTACCTTCTGTACACCATTGTTAGGCTTAAATGGTTTTCTTCCTTTCCTACCGTTCGACACCAGCCTATGGTTTGGAAGAAGACTATCTAATAAGCATAATAGGTGTACTCTCCTAATCCTAGGAGTACTCGCAACCTGAGAGAAGGTGATGATAAAAGACAACTGAATAAACCTTATTCCTATTTCTCCTGAACCTGAATCCATCCTCGAAAAAGTTCCTTCGAGTTCGTATATAAACATACGATGGATTTATCCAATGGAATTGGATGTTTGTAGTGATACGGGGTATTCTGGAGAAATACAGAGGTAAAGTAGGAGTGGCGATGAAATACGTGGTTTCGTCGTGAATAGCAGTCGCATTTTACTTTGCCATCTTTTCTAATCCCTTTATTTGTCTTCACTCATTTTCTTCTGTACACCACACTTAGGCTAATCAGTTTTCTTCATTCCCTACGTTTCGGCACCTGCCTATGGTTTGGAAGAAGACTATCCAATAAGCATAATAGGTGTACCGTCTCCTAATCCTAGGAGCCCTCACAACCTGAGAGAAGGTAAAAAGAAAAGACAACCGAATAGTCCTATTCATTTTCTCCAGAACCGGAAACTATCCTCGAAATAGTTCCTTCGAGTTCATATATAACCATACGATGGTTTTATCCAATGGAAGTGGATATTCGTAGTGATACGGGTGTTCTGGAGAAAAGCAAAGGGTAAAAGAAGGAGTGGCAATGATGTATGGAACTTGGACAATCCAAAAGCCAGTGTTTTTAAGAAAGTTCAGTTAACTTGGTCACTGAGTCATAGTCAAGGGTCGGGGCATGGTCGATGCCAAAGAGAGAGAGAAAAGAAATACTCAGCGTGCACTCTAACCTAGATCAGAATGGATAATCATTTTATCTAATCTGGATGGCTCCCATTGTTTCCTCGAATTCTCCTCCAAACCTAAAAGGAGAATTAGTCGGAATCACCCGAGGAGTAATCCTACTCATCAGTAGGAATCGGGATTCAACTATCATCGCATGATAACTTGATGGAAGCCACTCAAGTCACCACACTGCAGAAGGTATGCGCATGCCCGACAAGTTTCCTGTATGTTTGAAACTCCGGATATTATTTTTACCCTAAGCTGCTTATGATCTTGACGGATGCCAACAAATCATAAGTTGCAAGTCAAGTTCTACTCGTCATTGTCCTGATTAATCTAGACCCACCCGTACTCGCCCTTGACGGTTGCCAACAAGGCTGCACGACTGTCCTAGATTAATGCATATCCATGCTACAGAAAAGTAACACATAGCTACCGCACACTATGCCTTGACGGAAGCCAACAAACATAGCACGAATACTAGGCGCTGCTTTTCTGAAATGACTGAGGGCTACGGCTGGTTTTTGGTGAAAAACTTTTAACGTAATGAACTTGATATAGTTGAAGGAATCCAAGTGGTTTTTATAAAAGTATAGTAGCGAAAACTTTTGCTAAAGAGGTCACTCCCGGTGAAGGGATCTCTACTTTTTCCCCGTCGAATGAGGTGTAGGATATTCATAACCGAATACCACTGTGCAAAGCAAAAAGTAATCGACTATAGTAAAGTTATTACGTTGATGCAAACTTCTGCCCAAGGGGTCACTCCCGTTGAAGGGATCTCGGCCCTTGCCTCGTCGAATGAGGTGCAGGATATTCCAAATTGAATACCACTGTGCAAAGCAAATGCGTACGTCTGTAATGTAAGTTTTAAAAAACTTGGTTCCAACAACATCATATATATATAGGTTTGTTTTCCTTGCATTGATAAGAATCAACGCAGTCCCATCAATTAATCACACCAGAAAAGAACGAAAATAAAATGTACGTATATGCCACCCGCATTCACCACTGGGTCCCGTCATCACCCGTTAGGTTACTTAACTAACGACAGAGCGGGGACTGGGCTAGCGCGGGTGCAAAACATATACAACATCTACTAGTATATATAAATATATATAACAATCGTCCCAGGCATGATAAATGCAACATCACAGAAAAGTAATAAATATCACAGAACAATACAGATAATCTGGAAGTCCCGGGTTTCATAGAGCCACAACTGAAACCCGACGTTCCCCTGGTCGTGTGGATAGCCTGTGCAATGAACTCCTAGACCCCTACGGGCGCGGCAAGTTACCCGCCAAAACCTGAAGCGAGGCAGCCCCCTTCATCAAAGTGAATGGACCACCCAGCACTTCACGGAATCCGGTAACTTGAGCACCCCTCCTTGGGTCAACCTGTACCCCTACGAGTGCGGTGAATATCCCGTCAATTCTAGAGTGAAGCCCCCTCCGTCTCAACGCCATGAGATGCGGGCCCGTTGCCCTCTAGAACTCGGCTATCCGTGCACCCCACCTTAGGGTAATCCTAGTACAAAAAAGAAAATAAAATACAAGGGTGACATCGACCTCAGCCCGGTCGTGCCCCAAAAGAATAATATACAAACAGGCGGTGACGGCAGTCCACATGTCGGACGCTCGTCCCGCAATATCAAATGTACAAATAAATCCGAACTGCACTACCATTGCACACAAGCTATCCACCACGACAATCCGCAACATCACAGCACAATACAGAACATCAACGTGAATGTCACGTTCGGAAACCCGTCTAAAAGGACTATAGCGATTAGACAAGATTTACCGATCAAATGACATTCACGGTCACAGATAGAAATGTAAACTACTGGAAAAATTACACAGTTAAAATTTCGATCGACTAAATTTATCCGCAAAGACCCCAAAAGCAAATCCAGTACTCAAAAGATTCTGGGCCAAAACAAATCATCACAAAAATCACCTTTTTTAATTTCTGAGCTACAGTAAAAATTTTATGGTCCGTCACTACTAAACGGCCGTGGAACCGCAGCCAAAAGGGGGTTAGTGCGGCGGTTCCGCGGCGCTTTAGAGGCTTCAGAAGCCCAAATTTTTTCTGCACTCATAGAATAGCCTGCACGGATTTTTAAGCTACTGGAAATAATTTTTGGAGCACTTTCAGAAATCGACAGAAACTTGACAAATCGGGAAAAAGTTTCTGAAATTTTGATCGATCGAGATTTTAAGCTTGTGCAAACTAGCTAGTAGGGTTTAATGGGTGGCTCTGATACCATTGCTGGGTAGTGGGAGTGCCCTGGCCATCGAACCGTGGCCAAATGCGGAACAAAAATTTCTTAAAACCTGGCGCTACCATTACCCGATAAAACAAGATCGAAACCATTAACCCTAAAACTAGCAAGCTAACAAAAGGAGATAGAATGGTTATACCTAATGGATCATGTCCTTCGGGTCTTCAACCATTTCCAAGCCCCTAGTGATGCGGATCGAGTTTGGTCGCCGGTCTTCCTTCGTCTCCAATGATCTACTCGAGGGAAACGACGCAAGTTTCAGGTTTGCCAAGCGAACCAACCGACTCTTCAAAATGGCTAGTAGTGGAGAGTGGGAAGTGTAGGATAGTGTCACTAAAACTTTCTCTCAACCATGAGCTCAAGTGAGCATCACAAGAAGAAGATGAAGAGGGTGATGATGTCAAGGCATGAAAATGGCTAAGTATTTTGTGAGAGCATGAGAATGAGAGAGCACCATCAAAATTACCAAATGAACAAAATTCCCATCCCAAAAGGAATGGCCGGCCCCTCTCATGCCCACACAAAATAATGTCATTCTTAATTTCATTAAACAATTTGCACCATACCAATCACTACATGTCACCTTTTCCACCTCATTATAAACAAAATGATTTTCAAAAGAAAATCAATAATGATGTGGCACCTTCTAGAAGCCATTCCGTATAAATACGGAATGCTTCTCGGTACATGTATCGAAATACACATATGCGTATTCGTACGAAAATACGAATAGCCAAAGAGAGAAAATAAATAGTGAGCAATAATACTAGAATACATATATATAAATACATATGTAAATTATTAAATCGAAACTTGATTTAACAATCTGGCTTAATCCTAAGCCGGTAGTATTATCAACCGCCCGATTAAAGTCCGTGCAGTCCGTGCACATATTTAATCGGACACCTGTATGTATCAACATACGTCACCTACACCATATCGCCTGAGCCGTGAAAAACCCTCTGTGTGGGACTCTAAAGACTCGTCAATACTCTGGCAGTTGGTTTAACCACAAGCACGTCAGCGGCACTAGCTGTACGTAATGGCTACCCATGTATTGAGCGAAAGGAAGGCCGACGAGCAAACTTATCCGAACCCCTACTGAGACTGTCAGTGACAATATCCGTACAGTCCGGTCTGTTCGTCTAAGAGTATCGCATATCGAGTTTAGGGGGGTGGATAAAGTCAGACCCCTAACAACGCGATAATTCATGTCGGTATGAAACCCATTACTACCTGAGAAACTATCGATCCTGGATCGGTAATTCTCACATACCCCGGCCGAGGATTTCTAGTGATGGCCACCCGTGCACTGCGCGACATCAACCCCCAATACCGGGAGAGACGAATCCCCGACGATCCGCTCACTGCCTCCATGTGGCTCGGGACTGTACCCAACTAAAACCTGTTTGCAGGACTCCTTTGAGCCGTTGTAGGGTAGTAATCAAAGCACAGTAGGAACTCACACGAGACAAATGACGATCTCAGGTCGACAGACTAACCTGTACACATGTCACCAGAGAACTGCTATCTGACTATAGGTATAATACCAACTAGCATGTTCCCGTCGAGTCCGTCCAGTGTACTCATAACCCAATGAGCACCTGCATACTATCTTAGGTGAACAACTGACACCAATGGCTTGTGAGACCGGCCATCGCCCCTTGTCAGGGTCTAGATAAGTACACACCAGTCTACACTGGAGTATCGATGCCCAGTCTCGATACTCCCACGACTAGGGATATTTAAGGATGTGCTTATAGACCCCCAGCTCCCACGTATGTGATCGCCATCATAATGCTGGCAGTCAAGCAAGATCCTAAGGGCTTTATCAACATATACATGATGATGAAGACAAACCAGATAGTATACTATCATCTCGAGTAAGACTGTTTTATCGGTATAGGTCCTCGTTCAGTCATCATGATCACATACCTGCGGCTATGATAATTGCCTTGAGGGCACTATAGCCAACACAAGAAAGATCTAACTGATGACTTCTACATCCTGAGGTTATAGATATATAGAGATAGATCTAAATGAATTTAGGATTGTCTCAATCCAGGTACATAGACACCATGCTAAAAGGGTTTTAGTATGGATGATTCTAAGCATGGTAATATACCCGCTTGTTCAGGAATCACTTTCTCCAAAGAGATGTCTCTCGAGACTGATTTGGAGAGGGCTCGCATACAAGAAATACCCTATACTTTGGCAGAAGGGTCGATCATGTATGCGATGTTATGTACCAGACCAGATGTAGCTTACTCACTAGGTGTAGTGAATAAGTATCGAAAAGATCTTTGGGAAAAATCACTGGACAGCTGAAGAACATACTTAAGTGCTTGAGAAGGACTAAAGGGATGTTCTTGGTGTATGGTAACGGTGAACTCCAGATGGAGTCCTTTACCGATTCGAGCTTCCAGAGTGATAAGGATGACTGAAAGTCCGTCTTGGGTTTTGTCTTCACCCTCAGTGGAGGGACGGTATGTTGGAAGAGTTCCAAGCTATATACCGTAGCAGACTCGTAGATAGAGGCTAATTACATCTCTACCAACGATGCTACCAAAGAGATTGTCTGGATGAATAGAGTTCATGAGATGAACTAGGTTCCTATCATTGGGCATCCAATACCTTGGTATTGGGATGACAATGGAGCTGTGGCTTTGGCCTAGGAACCCTGGTCCCATCAGCGATCCAGACATATTCTTAAACAGTATCACCTGATCAGGGAGATGGTTGATCTCCGGGAGATCGAGGTTAGGAGAGTTGACATAGAGGATAACATAGCGGATCCACTCACCAAGGCCATTCCCAAATGCTATTCGAGAGGTTTTTGGGACGTTAGGTATGAGATACTACAACAACTGGCCTTAGTGCAAGTGGGAGATTGTTAGTTATATGTATGCCCTAGAGGCTGTTATTATACATATGATGTATATTATAGTGGATGCTTGGACATATATAGAGGGGACTTTCTTGCTCGACATGATAGTATGCTATCTGGTTATCTTTATCTTAACATGTAGACTGGTATTTATACTGTCTGTCTCTTACATGTTGATGAAGCCCTTAGGATTATGCTTGACTACCGGGATTATGATGTAGATCATACTAGTGGGGCCTGGGCAGTCTATAAGCATATCCTTTAATTGTTCCTAGTCGAGGGTATATCGAGACAGAGCATCGATATTACCAGAGTAGACTAGTGTGTACGTTTCTTGACCCTGGGGGCGATGGTTGATCCCACAACCATTGGTGTTTGACATCTAGGATTGTACACAGGTGCTCGTTGGAGAATGGGTACACCGAACATGACTCGCCGAGAACTCCTAGATGGTATATACACCTATTGTCAGATAGCAGTTCTCTGGTGACACTTGTACATGTTAGTCTGTAGACCTGAGATCGTCATAGTGTCTTGTGTGATTCCCATTGTGCTTTGATTTCCTCCCTACCACGGCTCTACTGAGTCGTGCAAATAGGTGAATTTTGGGTACAGTCCCGAATTGCATGGAGGCAGTGGGCGATAGGAGGGGTTTCGTCTCTCCCGGTATAGGGAGTTGATGTCGCGCTATGCTTAATCAGCTATAACAGCAAATCCCTGACCAGGGTTCTCGAGATTTACTGATAAGAGTTATCTGTAGTTTCTCGAACCGTTATGGGCCGCAGATCAGCATGACTTATAAAGTTACTGGGGTTTGACATTTACCATCCCTAGACTTCATATGCGACGTATCAGACGAAGAGACTGGACTGTACGGTAAGTGTTGCTTACAGGTTCGTTAGGGTTGGGATGAGTTCGCTCGTCGGCCACCTCTTTTTCGACATGTACCTGGGTAGCCGTTACGCACAGCTAGTGCCGCTGACGTGCTTGTGGTTAAACCCACTGCCAGCGCACTGTCGAGTTTTTAGAGTCCCACACAGAGAGTTCCCTGGTTCAGGCGAAAGATATAGAGGCCGTAAGTTGTTACGGCAGGGTTTCGATCATGTTCGTTTAATCGTTACAGGAATAATGATCGGAATGTTAATACCGGTAGGCTTTGGTTTAAGCCACATGCCGGTATTATATTATTGGATTATTTGTATTCGTATTTTTCGGAATTCGGATATGGGTATACTTATACGGTATATGGTGGAGGGGTATTATTGTAATTGTTACAGCAATACCTTCTAGAAAGAGACACCTCATTAATGGATATTTATTTTATGAAAATAAATAAATGAGGTGGAAAATGGAAAGTCCAAGCATGGATGAAGGAATGGCTTCTTTCATATTTTATTCATTTTGGAGTTACTATTGAAGCATGGTGCAATTTTTTATTACATGCTTCAATTATTTCATTTTGAGCCATATGATATTTTTCCATTCTTGAACTTTTCATTATCACTTTGACATTCTTTCTCTTCATTCTCTCCTTGTTCCTCCTCTTTGCTTTAACCTCACATGAGTTGTGAATCAAAAGCTTAGAACAAAAATCATAATCCAATACTTAATCTTTACATCATCTTAGTGATCACTTCTAGCAAACTTGATCTCTAAGTTGAACTCTTGTGAAGAGTTTATAGCTTGTTCGATAGCTCTCGGGTGGATCGTCTTGGATCTTGAGGTGGCTAGCTCATTGTAACCATAAGGAGTCTAGGAGTCACATTCAAGTGAAGACCCGAAGGACCGGTTCCATTAGGTATAAAACTATCATAGTAGATTAGATCTCTTGATGGTTTTTGCTAGTTAGGGTTTAAGCACTAATCTTGGGTTATGTGGGTGTTGCATGCAAGAAAAATTATTGTTTTCCACTTTCGCCTCCTCACAATTGTTGTGAGGTGTGCAACATCCACTAACAAAATCAACCCGAATGACAAGAAAAAATTATGATAGTTTCCCCGGCAATGGCGCCATTTGATTGATGTTGGGAATTCACCCGCACGCGCAAACACGTATATTTTGGAAACGGATATGATTTTAAGGAAATGGAATGCGCACGCGAGATCGTTCTCATTTTAAAATTTATAAACCGTAAGTGCACGGTGCATTGTAACAAACCGGCAAGTACGGGTCGATCCGCAGGGAATTGTGTATTGGGTCTTGTGATTTAAGATTCAACAAATAACAAATTGGTTGGTTTTGTCACAAAAAATATAAAAAGAATATGAAAACAAGATAACGAAGAAAACAAGTTAAGAAAGAAATTGGCTGTGGATTTGGCTCGGAAGGTCGAATCGCGACGATTCCTTCGACGCTCTCTTGATCATGAGTTGTCCATCCTTACGTTGATCCCGGCATGAAGCATGATTTGTCAAGGCGGTTGCGAAGCACAAATCATCAAATTCTGATATTCGCCGCAAAACACGGAACGAGCCCATTTTGTTCACTTACCGTTTGTATGTCCATGCTTGGGGTATCGACACTAAACACAATGGTTAGCAAGCATACCACAACATCAAAAACACAAATTAGTAAGTGAGAGCAAATGATTTCAGTGTTAAGTGTGCTAAGGGTTTATGACGGTATAGGTATATAAAACCAAAAGATTTGTCAAGTCAATTAATAACAAAATACCACATTCAAGCTTAGCAAACTTAACACCAAATTGATTCTACCCTTAGGCTTGCAAGATGGGGTTTGTGGGGAGAATATGGTATGTGATGAGGTTACAAAGTAACCATAGAATCAACATACCATATCAACTCGTCCAAGTTACAATATTAAGTTTATAATCACATAAAGCACATTTAAACATTAACAAGAGGAGGAGGAGGCAAAGCTTTTTATCTCACTTCCTCATCATTACCACAACCAAAGAAGATTAGTTAAGCATAATAATAAAAAGAAAAGCGAAGCATGTAAAGAAAGGAAAGCAACTAAACAAAGCAATAACAAAGCAATATATTAACACTTGAAGTTGAATTACAAGATATTGGTAACTTGTTCAACCTCCATAATGAAGCTCTCAAAAGAGAGCTTCAAGAGGGAAGAAGAAGAAGAAACCAAGTTAAGATCACACAACTCTCAAGCCTAGACAAAAAGTAAACAAACTAAGATAATGTATACACTATGTGAGAGAATGAGAGAGAGAGAGAGAGAGAGAGAGAGAGAGGCCTTCCTTGCTTACTGATCTGGCTTATATAGGCACCAAAAAAGTTTAAACAAGTAAAAAGAATGAGGTGATGTGACTGCAAGGAAGGGACTGGGAAAATAGGGGATCATTAGGGTAAGGGTGGCCGGCGAGCTCGGATCTACTGAGGGTGTGGCCGGCTAAAAACCGAGCACCGAGGCTCGTATTCATGTAGTGGTCTTGTGTCTACTCCAATATCACTCTGGTGCTGCTAGTTTTATCTGTAGAGGCCTTGGATGCACTCAGGGATTTGGAGGGAAACTAGATGCTTCAAATCACATCATAATCTTTAGCATTCAATGCACATTTAATGCACATCACACCCATACATGCTCTTTTTGTGCCAGGGCAGCCCCTCATCATGATCAAGTGTTAAAGAGCTAGTGTCACACATGTATGTGTTGGACCAAAATTGTGTGCACACATTTATTTTGCAAAAACTCTTTGGATATCGGTTGGTTTCCTGTTCTGTTTACAGTGTCGGCTCCCAAACGTTATATCCGTGATTTTAAATGTGTTTCCAGTATTTTATCACGAACACCTGTAATATGTAACTGAGCAGACACTGGTTAATAGCACCGATATATAACAAAATAGATAATGAATGAGCGGTATTAAACTGTAGTTTTCTGTGATGAACAAATACCCCAAACTTATCTTTTGCTCGTCCCGAGCAAAACAAAAAATCCTGGCCTCACTTTCACAGGTAACGCAATTGCACTGAGCATGTGCAACAAGCCGTTAAACCTCTAGGTGTTCCTAGTAGGAGGAGTGTTGTCTCCTGAGGGTTTTCAGCGGATTACACCCACAAAATCCAGTCAAGTTAGCGTTACTGAAAAACTGTTGATTCTAATCTTAAGGTTAAGAATCAAAGTTAGAAGTTCTATTACCCAAGTCAGAAACGTTAAGCCCTATTTTTTACCCCTCGCAATTTGTTTAACCTAAGCTTATACGCATGTTTACGTGATTGTGCGGATAGTGTCCACAAGGTTTTAAGAACTTTGATTAGGGTCATCATGTTATAATTACAGACCTGGATAAGCTTCTGAAGGATCACACGAGTTTGAAAGGAGTTAAGATTTTCTCAAGTTTTATTCTCCAGTTAGGTTTCAAGTCAGAATATTAAATCATTTTTTACAGAGATCCTAAGTCTGAGGTTTCACTCTAACCTTTCTCCTGTTTTTGTTCATATACACCCTTCGTTATCGTGCAAAACGTCTTATATAATTATACCTTCATATCTCCGTGAAAAAACTGTTTTGATAAAAAACTCGTCTCCGCCAAGATTATTCTCCCACAAAGAACCGTGAGAAATTTTAACTCGGAGAGAACACTTGCTTAGCTTGTTTTATTTGGCGATTAGAAACCTAGCGAGTTTTGGGTCAATGACTCCCAAACCAGATAGTTTTAGGGCATCAGGTGTGGAGACACCCCAAGGACTTAATTACCCAAGTTACCAAGGCCACAAAACAAAAGACTCATTTTATTTTAAAATATTTTGAACTCAGTGAAAACGGAGATATAGCCAGTATTTCTTTAAATCCGAAGACGTTACAAGTGAATAGGGTGTGTACTTACTCCAACAGGAGTCTAGATGGGTTATTTTTCAGACTTATAGCTTCTATTAACACATCAATAAAATTCTTCATATCTACTTCATTGTATGAACAATTCTTGATATTTGCTTAACTCAGAACGAACCTGCTTGATCCTAATGATATTTATCAATTTTAAATGTTACAGACATGTCAGACTTTCATCAAATTCTCACAAACATATGACACGTGTAAAGTGTTTTAAAAAGACGTATATCAGCTATGGTTTAAACACAAAAGAGGGTTATTTTTCGGGTCGTCGGTCTCTCGAAAAGGATTTAGTTATTTCTAACTTATCAATCGAACCGTCAGACTTTGAATCTAAGTTTCCCCACTAGCTAACATGAAAAAGTTTTTATATTTTTGGGAATTTTTTTCAATTTTTATGGGTTTTTTAATATGTATGCAATGCAGAATATACAATATACACATGATGCAGCAAAATAAACACAGTGCTCACCCCCAAACCTGAGTTTTACGATGTCCTCATCGTTGCCTCCATCTCTGGTAGCTATACTTAGAAATCAGGGTGAGAATTTTATTCAAAGAAAAAGAAAAAAACCTAAAACTAATTACAATATTTACATGTTAAAAGACTGGGTTAGTCCAGAAATTAGTACCAGCCATTTAAAGATTTTGTTTATATAGTGCAATGGCTGGTAAAAAAATATGTATATACAAAGAAAAAAGAAAAAGAAAATGTATATGCTAGATGTTAGTAAAGAGCATGGGCGTGTAAAAATAGGGATCAGAAGATGTTGAAAGTGAAAATGAAGTTTTGAAGAGGTCAAAAATTATTTCCCGGATGAATTGAATGTTCAAAAATCACATATTGAGTTCCAAAGTCAAGTTTGTGTAAAAACTGGAGTTCATCCGCAAAAAGTTCAGTAAAAGAAAGGTTTTGAGGATGTTCCCAAATTGATCCTGACTCCAACTCACCAAGAATATCAAGTTCATCCGCAAAAATTTCCTCAAAACTCGATATGAAAGAATATTTTTCAATGCTGTCTTCCTCCCTATAATTTTTCACAATCCTATTCGTATCATTATAGCTCACAGACTCTCCCAATACAATTTCTCCCTCATCACATTCACAAATGGGTAGGTTTATGACATCTAAAAAAGTAGGTTCCCACACTAACGTTTCTTCTGAAACAATATCACTAGGTGATACAAAAATTGTGGGTTCCTGATCATTGATCTCTTCAAACAATCTATCCAAACCATACCCGACAAAATCACAAGATTTCTCTTCTGAAATTGGAATGCACAAATCAATCAGAGGTTTTTCTTGTGTGTCCTGATAACACTTAGTCAATTCAATTGCATCATCATCTATGAAATCATCAAAATTTAATTGATCGTTTATCTCATTCGGGTGACTTCCTAAATGACAGACATTAACATTATTGGGTTCCGATTGACTATGTTCACTCTCTAGAATCCTCTCAGCTAAATGTTTCAAGTTTTCCTCTATTCTAGCCAATGATTGGGCCTGAGCATGAAACAATTTCTCAGACTGCTGTATGCATAGGGTTAGCGTAGAAGCTGATTGATTCTCAACCGCAGTCATTACTTCAATACCCTTCTCTAAAGTGGTTAACCTAGTATCCATCTCACTATCATACCCTAATGATGTGTCAGTTGTTTTAGGTAAGGAGGGTTGTGATGGTGGTGATGCTAAAGCAGTCAATCTATCGACCTTTTTCTCTAAATCTTCAATCATTAGGTCTCTAATTGAAGTAGGACTGGGTTCAAGAGTGTTAGGTGGGTGACCATTATAAAAAATCTGGGACGGTTGGTCACCCCCTAAGAAAGGATAGTTGTCATGAATGTGAGAAGAATTTTGGCAATTTGAACAAGTGAATTGGGAATGAGTATAAACAAAAGAATCGTGAGAAATTGAATTAAATCGTGTATCACCCATATTAACAAGAATTCATAAATATCACAAAAACAAAGAATATCACACCTCTAACAGTCTATGGTATGCTAGTCAACTAGATCTGCTCAAGAACCTGATTATTGAAATAAAACTGTGTCGAGAAATGGGCTCAAGCTATACGGATCATGAAGCCAGGTAAGTGCAAGAGATAAGGGGAGGTTTTCCAACGCTTTCGCGAAGTTCCTTAATTAGATAACCTTTCTCTTGAACACTTGCCTAGGCACCCCGTGAACGATATACCATTAAGCGGTGTTCTAAACACAGTTAACTTCTCCTAATGAGCGCGAAGTCCTTAAAGTCAAAGTTCTAGTTGATTTTAAATTACTGTGGGTATGCAAGAATGCACTTTTGTGATTTGTGAGCTACGGAAAAAGGTGATAAAATCCTTTACCGTATCTTGTTTGGTCTTTTTGCCCTTAAATCCGTATTAAGATGCAAATGCACAATCAATAAAAGAATTCAAAAAATCAAGCAATTTAAGCAATTCTTTTTCATTTTAAATTTAAGCGCTGCAAAAAATACGGTTAGTTCTCTGTGCCATTGGTGGCAAGTTTTGTGCGAAGAATCCTGCGGAAGATAGAATAGTGGAATGCGTCGGATTCAAGAGGAATGTGTTAGGAAATACGTACCGATTTGATTTGGTTAAGAAAACCCCTTTGAAAGTAATCCGAGTCTTTGATTTTTCGCTTGCGCGGGTCAAACTACCCGGATCTTTGGCACTATATTTCACTAACGTCTTGAAATTGAGTTTGAGCCTTGCTCCGCACGATCGCTGGTCATAATTCCGTAAAAAACCTAAAATGTCTGAAAATACGATATTTAGTGTCAAAAGCGATATATCTGCCCCAATTCCTGCACACTTAAAATCATAAAAATCAAACAATACCACTTGAGTACTGACAAGGTACTGGAGATAACACAAAAACAAAAAATCAAAAATACCCTCATTGGGTCGGCGAGCTCGGATTTTCCAGTGATGTCGCCGGCCAAATGAAGTTGGTTTCTGCTCAAATTTTGTGTAAGTTCTCTAGGCTAGCCAAGTGCTCTATTGGTATAACTTGATTTTTAAAATAAATATCAGAGTGCTAGCAGGTCTGAAGGACAGAGAACAAGTGAAAAGAATTTCGTATTGTTAGTTTTGAAAAAAAAATTAGTTAAAAGTTAGTGAGTTAGTACGAACCAGAAATAGCAATTCCTAATAACTACCAACTCCCCGGCAACAGCGCCAAAAACTTGTTGGGAATTCACCCGCGCGCGCAAACGTGTATGTTTTTGAAACGGATATGATTTTAAGGAAATAGAATGCGCATGTGAGATCGTTCTCATTTTAAAATTTATAAACCGCAAGTGCACGACGCGTTGTAGCAAGCCGGCAAGTACGGGTCGATCTGCAGGGAATTGTGTATTGGGTCTTGTGATTTAAGGTTCAACAAATAACAAATTGGTTGGTTTTGTCACAAAAAATATAAAAAGAATACAAAAACAAGATAACGAAGAAAACAAGTAAGAAAGAAATTGGCCGTGGCTTTGGCTCGGAAGGTCGAATCGTGACGATTCTTTCGACGCTCTCTTGATCATGAGTTGTCCGTCCTTACATTAATCCCGGCATGAAGCATGATTTGTCAAGGCGGTTGCGAAGCACAAATCATCAAATTCCGATATTCGCCGCAAAACACGGAACAAGTCCGTTTTGTTCACTTACCGTTTGTATGTCCAAGCTTGGGGTATCAACACTAAACACAACATCAAAAACACAAATTAGTGAGTGAGAGCAAATGATTTCAGTGTTAAGTGTGCTAAGGGTTTGTGATGGTATATGGTATATGAAACCAAAAGATTTGTCAATTCAATTAATCATAAAATACCACATCCAAGCTTAGCAAACTTAACACCAAATTGATTCTAATCTTAGGCTTACAAGATGGGGTTTGTGGGGAGAATATGGTATGTGATGAGGTTACAAAGTAACCATGGAATCAACATACCATATCAACCCATCCAAGTTACAATACTAAGTTTATAATCACATAAAGCACATTTAAACATTAACAAGAGGAGGAGGAGGCAAAGCCTTTCATCTCACTTCCTCACTATTACCACAACCAAAGAAAATTAGTTAAGCATAATAATGAAAAGAAAAGCAAGTAAAGGAAGGAAAGCAACTAAACAAAGTAATAACAAAGCAATATATTAACACTTGAAGTTGAATTACAAGACATTGGTAACTTGTTCAACCTCCATAATGAAGCTCTCAAAAGAAAGACAGCGACTTAACAAAACAAGTGTTTAGAGATGACTCTTTTTATCTTTTAATAGTTTGAAACTAAAGAGATAGAGATGAATGTGGATTACGGTTCTTGGAGGGAATTAGGATTTCCCACTACTAACCCTTGTTCTTCCATTGATCTCTATTAATCTTAAACCCTTAACAAAACAAATGTTTAATTAATCTCAATCGTGGTCGTGACTATCAATAAATTGATAGCGCGCCCGATAAGAAGGTTAATATTTATTTTGCTAAACTTTATAAACATCAAAATGTCAAAAGAAGTTAAAATATATTTCATCCATTATTCTACCCTATCATACGAACCCTAGCAAACAAGAAATTACTCGTTCATGATTAGTAGCGATTTAGAACAAAGGTTGAAGAAGAATGAAACCATAATTAAGATGCAGAAAAGTAATGCGGAAAATTAATGCGGAAAAGTAATGCGTAAAATAAATGCGGAAAAGTAAATGAAAAAGAATTGAAACAAAAACTACTTTATTTATCAACTATTGCATTACAATTTTCTTCTTATAAAGTAGATTACAAGAACCCTAATTGCTCGTTAGATCTTTCTCTAGAATTCTGCGATGGATAGATAGATGTTTTAGATAGATAGCTTTCGGTCCTATTATAACCTCTAAAATGTGAAACGCTAGATGCCATATTAAAGTATGTGAGATTACGATTATGCCCTTGAAAATTCACATCCAACGGCCGCTAAATGATCGCCCTTCCGCCTCTAAAAGTCCTATTTGACCGCCCTTCCGCCGCCGTTTGGTGGGATCGTGACTTGGGATTTTTTCTAGCTTTTCTTCTCAATATTTGGAGATCCTATTGATATATACATTCTAAAAATATTGCTCTGAGTCTCTGCCGTTGTTAGATTCCTCGATTTGCTACTAAAATTTGGCAGTTTCGGTTTCGATATCCCGATTTGACTTGGATCTCTTACTTGGATTCCAGACCTGAGCTAATATCTGCACAATATCTCAAATCAAATTGTTAGTAGCATTTTATATTTTTACGATATTATTCCAACCATTTATATGATATTAAATCTTGATTAAGAATATTTTGCGTGATTTCCATATTTTAATTATTAATATTTCATTTAAATATTATATGCATATATTTCCCTAATTATATTAATTAAAATGAAGAAACATATGATAATAAACTTTTACAAATAAACCCATATATGTTTTCTATTTACAATTAATACCTTTTCGTAGTTAACAATAGCAGGGAAAATGTTCATACAAATGTGCAATATTTTAGACTAATCAGAAGCCATGGAAAAATGGCTAAGTCTTTTTGTGAAGAAAAAATCAGCAAGCATGAAGAGAATGGCTTGATTATTTGCAACCATCCAAGAATAGTATTCACAAATGAAAATACTATATAATAACCAACCCATACCTCTCTACCATGCTACAAAACACCTCATCTTCCACCTCATTTTTGATTTTCTATAAAAGAAAAATCAATAAATGAAGTGTCCATCTTTTAGAACAAATTCCATATAAATACGGAATATAACTCGGTATATGTATCAAAATATATATACGCGTATTCGTACAAAAATACGAATAGCCAAGAGAGAAAATGAATAGTGAACAATAATACCAGAATATACATGTTAAATATATATATAAATTATTAAATCAAAACCTGATTTAATAATCCAGTTTAATCCTAAGCCGCCAGTATTATCAACCATCCGATTAAAGTCCGTATAGCCTGTACACATATTTAATCGGACACTCTGTATATACCAACATACGTCATCTACATCATATCGCCTGAACCGGGAAAACCCTCTGTGTGGGACTCTAAATACTCGACAATCGCTGGCGGTGACTTACTGGATAAATCCAAAAACCACAAACATGTCGCGGCACTAGCTATATGTAACGGCTGTCCAGGTATCTGTCGAAAAGGAGGTCGACAATCAAGTCCGTCCGTACCCTACTGAGCCTGAATGTGACAATCTCTGTATAGTCTGGTCTCTTTGTCTTAGAGTATCGCATACTGGGTCTAGGGGATGGAAACGTCAGACCCATAATAACCCGATAAGTCGTGTCAGAATCAAGCTCATTACCAACTGAGAAACTACCGAACACATATCAGTAAATCTCATCTACCGTGGCTACGGATTTAGAGTGATTTCCAACCGAACACAACACGACATCGACTCCTAATATCAGGAGAGACGAATCCCCGACAATCGCTCACTGCCTCCATACGGCTCAGGACTGTACCCAACTAAAACCTGTTTGCACGACTCCTTTAAGCCATGGTAGGATAGTAATCAAAGTACAGTAGGAACTCGCACGAGACAAATGACGATCTTAGGTCAAAAGACTAAACTGTATTAATGCCACTTGAGAACTTCCATCTGACGGTAGATATAATACTATCTAGAAGTTCTCGGTGATTCCGTCCAGTGTACTCACCTCCAGTGAGCACCTGTATACTATCTTAGGTGATATAACACCAATGGCTTGTGAGACCGGTCACCGCCCCTCGTCGGCTTCTCGAAACGTATACACTAGTCTACTCCGGAATATCGATGCCCAGTCTCGATACTTCCACAACTAGGGGCATTTAAGGATGTGCTAAAAGACAACCCAGCTCTCACTATATGATCGCCATCATAATACTGGTAGTCAAGCAAGATTCCTACGGGCTTCATCATTATGTATCAGCGACACGTAATAACAAGTAAAACATGTACACATCAATGATAAAGATAAGCATGATAGTATACTATCATTTCGAGTAAGATTGTTCTACCTGTATAGGTCCTCCCTCAATTATCATAATCGCGTGCCTGCAATTACAATAATCGCCTTGAGGGCATTATATCCAACAATCTCCCACTTGCACTTAAGGCTGATTATTGCGGTATCGCATACCCATATCCCATGTGCTATCGAATACTCAATTTCTCTACTAATCAGTTTCTTAAATCTCGTTTAAGGAACATCCGTGTTTGAGAAATAGCCTTAGTGAATGGATCCGCTACAATATTTCAACTTCCTCTCTTTATATCTCAACTTCGCGGAGATGAACAACCTCCCGAACTGAGCGATACCCCGCCTCAAAATTTTTTTCTGGATATAAGATGGGACCAAGTTCATAAATGAATAATCTTATCCTACAAACTTCTTAGGCTGTATCCTCTGTTGAGTCATAACCAGCATCATGAATCATACCTACCTCAGTATCCCTATTAGAACACTATCCAATATACTGATCCTCAGAAGAGGTAAACTCAAAACTCTGACAGTATCTCTGTCATCCATGTCACTTTGGAAGCCTAAACCGATAATCGCCTCCCGGAGGAGGCTTCCATTACCAAATACCAAGAACATCCTTTAATGTTCATAACTGTTTCCCTTTGTTTCCCCAGGATTGGATTAATATCTTCTTACTACAACAAGTGTATAAGCAATATCTGGTTTTGTACAAGATATTGCATGATTGACTTAATTGCCTAAGCAAATGATATGTCATTCATGCCAATCTCTCTCATCATCAGTCTAGAAGACATTTCTTTAGAGAGGGTGACTCTATCACCTACGGGTACACCACCACGCCAGGAGTCCTCCATTCTAAAATACTTTTAGAATGCAGTCTAAGTACCGGATTTGGAAACATCCCAAATCTAGATCTAAAATCATAGATCTAGTCACCAGAATCCCTGATATATTATCCATATCCAACGTAGGAAAAACAATATATGACAACCAAAGTTTGACTGATTGTAGTATAGAAACATCACTTCCTATCTGGAGTATGTCATCCAAAACCCAGGACAGTACTCCCTACACCCTTCTTACTAGGTTCATTTGTTGTTTTGATGAAATCAATCCCCTTGACTGTCACATCAAAACAGATGATCCATCTTCGCTATACATGCTTTAGTCTACGAATAGACATAAGCAACTTTCACACCTTCCGCTGCTCCCACTGACTATGATAACCCTCCGGCAGAGTCATATACACGTGCACTTCTAAATTCCCATTTGGAAAGACGTTATAGTCACCCTCTTGCCAGATATCATAGTCTAGAGCAGCAGCAGTGCCAAGTCATATCCGTATGAATTTCAGCGTAGACACTGAAGTAAAAGTCTCATCACAATCCACAACGGGTATTTGATGAAAATATTTACAACAAGTCTAGCCTTATTAGTTAATACCTTTCCACTTGCACAGATCCCGAAAAATATACTTGCTTATAATGGGGTTTACCTCTTTAGGATCACCCAGTGAAGTCCAAAATCCAATATTTGCTTAAATGCGTGGAGTCCAATTTGGATATAAAGCATCTGGTCACCTGAAAGTTACCACTTTCTATGACTTACAGATAACTAGTAGGGCCATCATAACCATGATGTTGAACTCCCTATCACCGTCTCCAAGAAAACCCAAGTATCTCTCGGGTGGTTGAGGCCACCTACTAAAATCTGCGCAGTGGCTAATGGATTGTCAAGTCCAGTTGAATTCTTAAGTTTTACTAAATTTTCGGTAACCATTTGTGGTTCTGGAATCACTTCCAGTTCTACCATACCTCCACTAGTTTCTTTTGCAAAAATATTCTTTTTATAAAAGGTGGCGAGTTAAGAACAATGTAACTATTGATCTTGAAAATGGTAGAAGCAAAACCCTAGCGAATGGTTAGGATAATCTACAATCAGCCATTACTGAAGCGTGCCTTGAGTTTGTCCGTATTCTGTATTTAAACAGGAATCAGATAACTCCATATCTTTATAATCTCAAGACATGTACCCAATCTATGTCCATATAGAATCAAAGGCACTAATTTAGATGGAACCGGATTCAAATATCATGTAGCTGTTTCCAGTGCATATCATTTAAATGGAAAAAGACCAATACAGCATTACTCATCAAGGTGCGAACCCGGGATGAGTAGCCTGAGAGAGAATCAAGTTCTCAATATTACTATAATAGAATACCTAGCATAAGTATCTATATCTTCGATTATTTTGAAGAATTCTAATACTTCCAACGTATGATTCTCTACTTTATTCTTATACGTATAAACTTCTCAAAAATCTTTAGACCTTGCATTACAACGAATGCGTGTCTAAAACCAGAGAACTCATAGGTAAACCTAAATGAAGTAAGAGTACCAACCCCTTGTCCCGAAGGACATTGGACAAATTACATTTTCATGTATAAGTCCCAAGAGTATACTAACTCAAATTCTGTGTTTTGTAGGTTGAAAACTGTATTTTGGTCGAGAATGTCTTACACCGTTATTCAATGCACCTTATCTTATCCTCAACTGATAAAAGTAAATGTTTGGAACACAATTTTCAAAATTTATATCTCACTTTATAAAATAAAGATACAGATATTTCATTTTAAAATTGGTGCATAACAACGGTTATTCGAAACCAAATATTTCGCCGTTAGGCAAAGCCAGGCGATTCAATCCAATATTACCAATTACAACGAATTCCGATATTGAGGATCAATTGCCCATTTCCCAATATTCTACTCATTCTCAGCATCTGTAACGTCATACAGATGTGGGATCCAAATCCGGTAAATACATATTCTGAAGTCAGAATTGATTGGGAAAACAGTTCTCGATAACAAGTACACAGAAAAACTGAAACATAAATGTTTCAAGGCGGTGGCCGATTCCTAGTAATGCCTTTTCCAGATCCAGATTCATGACAGTAGTCGCAATTTCTTTTGCCCTCGCTTCAATCCTTTTATATGTCTCTACATCTTACTTCTGTACACCGCACTTACGCTAACTGGTTTTCTTCTTACCCTACCTTTCGGCACCTTCGTAAGATTTGGAAGAAGACTATCCAAAAAGAGGAATAGGTGTACTCTCCTAATACAAGGAGCTCTTGCAGCCTGGGAGAAGGTAAAGAGGAAGTGACAACCAAATAACACAATCTAAATTCTCCAGAACCAGTGGCCATCCTCGACTGGAATAATTCCTTCGAGTTCGTATGTAACTATATGATGACCATTTCCAAGCAGTATGGATCATCGTAGTGATACGGAGTATTCTGGAGAAATACAAAGGGAAAGAAGGAGTAGCATGGATATTTGCGACTTTGTCGTGAATCATGACAATCCAACACCAAAGTTTGTAAGATGGTTCGGTTAACTTGGTTAATAAGTTTTAGGTAAGTCATGGGTCATTGTACCAGAGAGAGAAAAGAAATACTCATCGTGCACTTTATCAAGATTAGATTGGTTATCGCTTTATTTAATCAGGATGGCTCCTATTGTTTCCTCGAATTCTCTTTCAAACCATAAAAAGAGACCTAGTCGGGATCATATACACCTTATAAGTTCGCTAACCGTTCAGCCATGTCAGTGTTGGTACTTCGACGAAGGTCCCCCATGCTTTCGCACGAACACAATTAATAATCCCGTTTCCGCATAGGCGTGCCCTCGTTAACACTTTCTAGACGCCTAATAGGTTAGCTAATTATGAAGTGAAATATCTTCCGAGGAGTAATACCTACTCATCAATGGGAATCGGAACCCAACCATCATCATGTGATAACCTGACGGAATCCACTCAAGTCACCACACTCCAGAAGGTATGCACATGCCTGGAAAGTTTCCTTTGTATTTGAAACCCCCGATATGATTTTTGCCCCTAGGACCCAAGGATCTTGACGAATAATCAACAATTCAAGGGTCCTAGTAAAGTTCAACCCGTCATTATCTTGATCGCGTTAAACCCACCCGTATGACCCTTGACGAATAATCAACAAAGTCATACGGCTGTCCTAACCAATCCACATATCCTAGCGACAGAAAAGCATTACAGAGCTGTTAGTTATATGTATGCCCTAGAGGCCATTACTGTACATGTGATGTATATTGTAGTGGATGCTTTGACATATATAGGGAGGACTTTCTTGCTCGACATGATAGTATGCAATCTGGTTGCACTTTATCTTAACATATTGACTTGTATAAGTGATGCTGTCTTGCTCTCACATGTTGATAAAGCCCTTAGGATGTGTACTTGACCATCAGGACTATGATGTAGATCATACTAATGGGGCCAAGGGTAGTCCACAAGTACACCCTATAACTGTTTCTAGTCGAGGGTGTATCGAGACAGGGCATCGATATTCCAGAGAAGACTAGCGTATACGCATCTTGACCCATATGATGGGTGATGGATGATCCCACATCCATTGGTGTTTGACATCAAAGATGGTATACGGGTGCTCAGTGGAGACTGGATACACTGGACGGACTCGCCGAGAACTCCTAAATGGTATTATACCTATCGTCAGATAGTTGTTCTCTGGTGACCCTGGTACAGGTTAGTCTGTCGACCCAAGATCTTCATAGAGTCTTGTATGATTCCCACTGTGCTTTGATTTCCACCATACCACGGTTAAGAGATCGTGCAAAATGGTGGTTTTTGGGTATAGTCCCGAGTCACATGGAGGCAATGAGCGATAGGAGGGGATTTGTCTCTCCCGGTATTGGGGGTTGAGGTTGCGCTATGCTCGATTGGCCATAACATGAAATCCCTGGCCAGGGTTGCTGAGATTTACTAGTAAGTGTTATCAGTAGTTTCTTTAACCGTTATGGACCTTGCATCGGCATGACTTATCAGGCTATTGGGGTCTGACGTTTTACCACCCCCAGGCTGTGATATGTGACATATCTGACAAAGAGACCGGACTGTACGGTAGTGTTACTGATTTGATTCGCAGGAGTACGAGTACACTTGCTTGTTGATCTTCTGATCGCTCAATACCCGGGTGGCCGTTATGTTTAGTAGACCGCTTGCGGCTTATGGGTGTTTGATATGATCATCATCTACTGCCGGCGTATTGACGAGTCTTTAGAGTCCTACAGAGGTTTCCTGGTTCATGCGAAACGAAGTAGGAGCACGTATGTGATATGCGCAGGACCGAGATTAATGCGCGTATGTGATACCGCATTCTATTCTCGCGATATGTGATATCGGTCGGTTATATGTGATATATCCGGGTTATCGGATCAAGTGTTGATTCGATAAGTTGTTATATTTGATATTAGTCGGTTGTATGTGATATAGCCGTATTATTAAATCAAGTGTTGATTTAATAATTTAATGTATAATTATATATTTTATATATTAACATACATTAACTTATTATCTCACTTAAGATTTCTTTTCTCACTTGTGTGCATATAGTATATATGTGATATATATTAATGTACATTATTTTGTGTCATGCTTGATACCACATGTGACATGGGTGTATGAGACTTACACCATGCTTATAATAATGGAATGGTTTTATTTATTTAAACTTAATCAAAATTAGTAGGAAATTAGTCACATGCTTGGAAGCTTGGAGAAGCTTGTAGCATCTTTGATTTAGTCCACTAGTTTTGTTTTACTTGTAGATATTTATTAACCTAACCATTATTGTAACCCATGGTTTATTCTCTACATGAGTTGGTGTATGCCACTAACTCACCCATGGTTGCTATTCTCAACTTATGAGTTCATTCTCTCATTCTTCACTTGAGCTTCTTCTTCCTCAATGAGAAAGCTCACTAGCTTTTCTCAAAGTGAGAAAATATTGTGAGAAAATAAAATTTAAAGTGAGCCCATTTCCTACTTCATCATCTTCTACTATATTAGCCATTGAGTTTAGGGTGTTTGCTTCACTAATCTACAATTAGTGAAGAGGTAGCATTAGCTTGAGTCTCCTCGACGTAGATCATCTTCGACCTCGAAGACTTCGAGCAAGCATGTTCATTTCTTCATGTGAACCCTTACTAGAGTTCGTGTGTTCACTACTTGAAGCGAAGGGACTACTACACGGAGCTTTAGAAGTGAAGGACCGGTCTATAAAGGTTGTATTTCTCATTCACTTAGATGTAAAAGTTGTTTACATGTTGTTTCGTTTAAAACTCTAGTTAAAGATTCTAGGTTAAGATTCTTTTGAATGGCAAAAATTTGAAAACGGTATGGACGATACCTCTCGAAACCTTGCTGCCGGCCTAGGGGACCCTACAAGAGCTATGTTCAGTTGATAAAACTGCACATTTAATATGACATTTTTCCTACCATTTCTATATTAGAAAAGGTGTTTATTATAATATATAATACATATGAAGGTTTATTTGTAAAAATACTATTTTCATATGTTTATATATTATAATTAACATTTGGTAGGAAAATAAGCATAAATACTATTGACCAAATCTTAATGGTGAAATTAATATCTCAATATAACAAACTCTACTAAATAATATTTGAGTTATTGTGCAGAATTTGCAGGGCTGAAATCAAGAGAATCAAAGTTGTTAGAGCAAACCTGCTTAATTAAGAAAGCAAACTAAGAAATCAAGTCTGGCAGTAACTACGAGAAGATTTTCAGTTTCCTGAGATTCAAAAGATCGCCACATGTCACACAGATGAAGACCCAGAAAAATTAACAAGAGATCACACCCATTGGCCGCGGATCCGCCGTGTGCCAGAAGAGTTATGAGCTGGGAGTTCTTCTGTTTGGATCTTAACTGATCGTTTCCAATTTAGGAAGCTAAGGTTCTGGCTTTGGGACTATAAATAAGGACCGAGAGCCTCTTGGAAAAATTATCAAGTTGACGCGATCACGAAGTCCACGACGGCTCACGCATCCAGGCTGATCATCAACGGTTCATCTACCTCCTTAGAAGAGATCGAGAAGCAAACTAGTATTCGTAATCATTTTCTAAGGGAATAAAGTGTAAATGAATTTTGTTGATTAATAAAGATAGTTCTTTTTCTTATTCTATTTCTTGTAGTTTTCATTATGATTTCCCTCTCCATCTCTTTTTCTCCCAACATGCGCGAGTAATTCTCTGCTTGTTAGGGTTTATAGGATTAGGGTATGTTAATGGATGATGAAGATCCTTAAACTCTTTTTACGTCCTATAAAGTTTATAAACTTTATCAAAAGAATAGTTAACATCCTAATCGGGCGCGCTACCAATTCATTGCTAGTCTCGACCGCGATTAGAGATTAGATTAACTATTGTTTTGGTAAAGGCTAGATATGAACGGAGTTCCATGTCGAGATAGGGGTTAAGAGTGGGAACCCTTTTCCCTCCAAAAACCCTAATCTACATGCATCACTGTCGTTCTAGTTTTAAATCTATTAAAAGATAAAAAGAGTAATGTTTAATTAATCATCCATAACTACTACATCCTAATGAACCCTACAAGGCCTCTTTTAATGTTAAACTTACATTCGTAGTTAATCTAGATCTATATTTTGCATTCGTATTTAACGTAGATCAAGATCCTACAACAATTTTTCACCATTCTTTATTCTTCCTCCTTTCTTTCTCAACACATCTAAAGTAAGAATAAAACATTCCACGTTTCCCAGAGGACGACCCGTACTCATCTCGGTCTAGCTATACACGACACCGTTATTGATTGCGGTTAACTACTACACATAATCATAGATCAATCAAATGGCGCCGTTGCCGGAGATACGTGCGTAATTTTTTTATTCTTACTATTTGTGTTGAATTCTTATACGATCTATATCATAATTAAAACAAAACTACAAATAAAATATTTAACAAAGTGTGTGAATTTTTTTTTGCGAGGGAATCTGGAGTCACAAACTTGAGGAAACAGGAAGACAGAGACATTCATTGAGATCCAGAGGAGTACAGGAGGCCACGTAGCAAATTTCATCAATTGATCCCTCTCTCTTGCGGCGGATCTACGGCAGAAGGTGCGTCTTGGCGGCGGAAGCGCGGCGGGTTAGAGGATCTAGGGTTCCAAACTTCTCTGGTAAGATTCTAACCTCCTTCTCTCTCTTCTGAAATCCAATAAAATATCTTTTCTGCAGGATTCTTTGCAAAATATTGCCGCTCAAAAATCTTTTTGCAAAGTTTTGTGATTGGTTTGTTTTGCATATTTTAAATACGGATTTTAAGGGGCAAAAACCAAATCCAGATTAGGTGGGGATTTCATCACCCTTTCTAAGCCCCACAAATCACAAACCGAGCATCTGTATCAACCCTACATTAATTTAAAAAATATCTAGACCAGACTCTAAGGACTGTTGCGCTCAATAAGGACAGAGGAAGGTCGTGGGTAATCTATCGCTTATCCGCATTAATTTTGTGGTGTCTAGGCAAGTGTGTCTAAGGCAAGTAGTTACTTAATTAGGCCCACTACTTACGTAGTGGATACCTCCCACTTACCTGGCACTTATCTGGCCACAAGAGTAGTAAAGAGGTGGTAGAGGATTAAGTCTAGGAGCGGTCTAGAGACTTGACCTAGATGACCTTAGTTCTAGGGTTGTTTGTGCATTTTTTTGTGATTTGTCTAAGTCCGACACACTTTTCAAAACAGACCAATTTTAAATCACACACATGCTGCCACTTGCGCTAAACCCGCTTAGTGTATGCTCGGCTGGACACGGGATTCTAGTGCCCGTCTTGTCCGCGTTCCTGCTATCGACTCCGAAGTCGGTGCTTCTTCATCTTCTTTTCCCCCACCACCCACCACATCGATCGAGATGGACGGTACTCCATCAAATTATAACACCACGCTGCCACCGCCCGTAGGTGAGCAGAATCCACCGCGTATCTCTCTCCAAGAGAGATGCTATCCTATCCGTGATCCACTTCCCACTTGTCTATCTATTCCACCAGCTAACGGGGATAATTTTGAAATTAAACCCCACTACATCAATCTGTTGCCCAAATTTCATGGGCTTGAATTTGAATACGCGTACGTTTTCATCACTAAATTCGAAAACGTATGCGCAATGATGGGTACTTCACAATTGACTGTGGATGCCATGCGCTTGCGTCTTCTCCCATTCACTCTGTGCGACTTGGTAGAAAAATGGCTTTATAATATTGCCGCACACTCTATCACTAATTGGGATGAATTCGTAATTGCATCCTTAAGAAGTTTTACCCAAACCATAAGACCGCCCATATTTGGAGCGAGATCAACCAGTTCACCCATCTTCCCAATGAACCATTTTGGAAGTGCTTTGAACGTTTCAATGATCTGCTTGTCCAATGTCCTCATCATGGAATACAAAGATGGGATTTGTGCCGAATTATATATGAGGGCATTAATCCAGCGACAAAGCAAATGCTTGAAACAATGTGTCAATGCAATTTCATGTCTAAAGATGACGGCGAAACTTGGAAATATCTGGAAGATCTCGCTGAAAACACTTTGCAGTGGGAAAGCGTAAGACCACCTTCATCTAGGGGAGGTATTTACCAGCTCGATGTTTCCATCGCATTAAAAGCCGAAATGGCAGCGATGCAGAAGAAACTCGACGCTATTGAGAACAAATTCTCATCAGTCTCCCTAAATCAGGTAACGCTTCCCAAGACCGTTTGTGGTTGCTGTTCAGATCCTTCACACTTGACGGAAGAATGTCCTATGAATGCATCGTTTCAAGGTCACGAGCAAACTAATGCTGCTTTTCAGCAGCGACCTAGAAACGATCCTTATTCTTCCACGTACAATCAAGGATGGAGGAATCATCCTAACTTTGCTTGGAACCAAAACCAACCCCAAAATCAAAACCAGTTCCAAAGCAATTTCCAAAGACCTCCTCCACAGCAACCACAACCACAAAGTCAGCACCCCTTTCAGTCATAAATTTTTCAAAATCCGGCCAACACTTCCGCACCACAACTGGCAGGTACTGATAACTCTTCACTCGCACAAACTTTGGATTTGTTTATGAAACATTCCATTCAAATGTCGGCTGATATGAAGTCTTCTATTGATACCATAAAGAAAGACTCCGCCTCCCACGGTGAGAGTATTAAATCAATAGAAAACCAAATTGCACAATTGAACGCCGCAATAAGTGCGAGAGAGAAAGGGAAACTCTCATCTCAACCCCTACCGAATCCTGGCCACTCATAAAATCATAATGTGAATGCCGTTACTACGTGAGATCAGGAAGAGTGCTGGATAACCGAGTGGGTGAGCAATTTGATGATGTTAGTGATACCAATGAAACCCCAGCTTCTACTTCTTCCCCTAATTCGTCTAATCTCCCACCTTCTTCCGAGCCTATTCTCCGTTTTCCCCAAGGCTCGAACACTCAGCCCACATCCACAAATCTATCTAAAACGATCCCCACTCCAATTCTGAGATCCATTCCATCCCCACAATCCTCTCCAATTTTGGACCCAAACCTTATTGATAAAGCACCTTATCGAAACAGGTTAAGGGGCAACAGACCAAGTCCACAAATGGAGAAGATTGTGGAAATTTTTAAGCAAGTTAACATAAACATTCCTCTCCTAATGCTATTCAACAAGTTCCGTCTTATGCGAAAATCCTAAAGGACTTGTGCACTAGGGAGAGAAAAGTTCAAGTACCTAAATTTTTTTTCCTTGCGAGTAATGTGAGCACTGCTTTTACACAACAACTACCCAAGAAACGAAAGGATCCCGGGAGTCCTACAATTTCTATTTCCATTGGGGGTAAAAATATCAATCGTGCTCTACTCGATTTAGGTGCTAGTGTAACTTGCTTCCGTATTCTGTTCATGAGCAATTAGGGATCGGAGAGTTAAAACCGGCGCATTGCACTCTTCAGATGGCCGATCGATCTATCACCCAACCTAGGGGTGAGCTAGAGGATGTGTTAATCAAAGTCGGGGAATTTATATTCCCTTTGGACTTTATCGTTATAGATACACAACCTGTAGCGAACCTACGAAATCAAATCCCGGTGATACTTGGTCGACCCTTCCTAGCAACTTCCAATGCAGTAATCAATTGTAGAAATGGATCTATGACCCTATCATTTGGAAAGAAGTCAATTGAGCTTAACATTTACAAGTTGGGAAGTGAACCCTCCGAACCCTATGCTCATGTGTATTCTGTCGAATTAATGGATGTCGACAGCAGTGAATTTGATCAACCTCATGATATTGACCCTTTTCATATGTTGTTGTTTGACCCAACCATGTATTATACATACACGGACTCTTCCACCGAGTTGTCCGGGTCAACATCTAACGCTGATGAGGAACTTTTTATAGAGTCTGACGATCACCCCATTTTTTCTGATGAGATTATTCTTCGGGGTATCGATGAAAGTTTTGAGGAAATTTTCGCTGATGAACTCGCATATTTAAAAGACACGGGTGTTGAGATGAATCAACTCCAAGACGAAGAAATTGAACCTCCACCCCTTCTTCTGGACAATCATGGTAATGCGAGTAATCCATCATCACTATCACTGTGTCGTCTCTCCAAAACGAGACGCAAACACATTCTATCCCACCTCATATCTCCTCCCTACTTCTTCACGTCAATAGGTGACTTATTCTTCCACCAACCTTGGTGCTTCATCGATAAATTTTTTGAGTGGTTGGTGATGACTTTTGGTCTTTGTAAGGCTTTACTTTGACCAATAACTTTAACCCCCCAATAATTTTAAAAGTTTAATATTGTTTAACTCAAGTTTAGGGGGGGTATATTTTGGTTCTTGAAAGAAATTTTTTACAAGATTGTGAGCCAAAAATAAGTTTGGGGGAGGATTTCACTTTCATTATTTCTTGTCCCCTTTTTCCTCCCAAGTCTACAGGTTTTTGAGCTTAACGGATGATATCAGTGAGGACACTACTGTAAACAGGTTTGGGGGAGGTTTGTGCTTATTTACGCGATACTTTGCATTATACTATATATAAGCACAAAAAATTTTGATAATAAAAGAGTAGAAAGTGAAAAATTATATATGAAAGATATGAATAGTTTAAGAAAACCAAGAAAATTAGAAGTTTTCTTAAACGAACTAGTAATAAGTAGTTATGAGCTGTTGTCCCAAGGGTTTGTAAGATGAAAGAAGTCACTAATCTGAGAATAAAAGTAAGTCTGAAAAATAGTTCATATTCTGGAAGCCAAACATTTGAATATTGATACCCTACTATACGCACTTACACACGTCTTGAAACTCGGGATAGTAGAGGATACCTTGAAATGCTCTTGTCTAAAAGCCAAAGTATGAAGGAAGTAAAAAAAATGAATAAAAGATAAAATGGTGGAGAAAAATAAACACTGGTTCTGTTATCACCGAGGTAGCAATAAAAAAAATATAGCAAGGGTGCTTCACCACCTAGTGCCTTAGACCAACTGGTCTTGGAGTCACTGCTAAGCCTTAGGTGGTGCAAGACGAGGAAAATACTAATACACCTAATCAGCAAGCACATGAGTAATCGGTCGGTTAGTACCTTAAGAAGTATTAACGATCGCATGAAAAATGTGTGAGCATATTCTATCAGTTAAAAAGTACTGAAGTAGATGGACAAGAGTATGATAGCTTGAATTGAATCCTCCGAGTGTAGGGATGTTCTTTTCACACACGTAGGGGTATTTGATCGATGTTTGGATGAAAGGTAGGAATGAAGAATAAAGACGATGTTTTATTGAGGGATGAAGTGATTTCTAAACATCTTTTCATGACTATTAAGATAGGGCTCATGACAACTGAAAAGCTAGTGTAGTTGGAAACTCTAAATTTTTAAAGTATTTCTTTTATAGTTCTTATCTTTATATGTAAATTTCACCATCTATCTTTTATTATAGGATTTTGTGGGTGTAATCCGCTGAAAACTCTCAGGAGACAACACTCCTCCTACTAGGAACACCTAGAGGTTTAACGGCTTGTTGCACGAGCTCAGTGCAATCGTGTTGCCTACGAAAGTGTGCTTAGCTTTCTCCTTTCTTTTTCTTCTTCTCTTGAATAAACTAGTTTGCTCGGGACGATCAAAGATAAGTTTGCGGGTATTTGTTCAGTTGATAAAACTGCACATTTAATATGACATTTTTCCTACTATTTCTATATTAGAAAAGGTGTTTATTATAATATATAATACATATGAAAGTTTATTTGTAAAAATACTATTTTCATGTGTTTATATATTATAATTAACATTTGGTAGGAAAATAAGCATAAATACTATTGACCAAATCTTAATGGTGAAATTAATATCTCAATATAACAAACTCTATTAAATATTATTTGAGTTATTGTGCAGAATTTGCAGGGCTGAAATCAAGGGAATCAAAGTTGTTAGAGCAAACCTGCCTAATTAAGAAAGCAAACTAAGAAATCAAGTCTGGCAGTAACTACGAGAAGATTTTCAGTTTCCTGAGATTCAAAAGATCGCTACGTGTCACACAGATGAAGACCCAGAAAAATTAACAAGAGATCACACCCATTGGCCGCGGATCCGCGGCCAAACCCACCTATTGGCTGCGGATCCGCCGCGTGCCAAAAGAGTTATGAGCTGGGAGTTCTTCTGTTTGGATCTTAATTGATGGTTTCCAATTTAGGAAGCTAAGGTTCTGGCTTTAGGACTATAAATAAGGACCGAGAGCCTCTTGGAAAAATTATCAAGTCGACGCGATCACGAAGTCCACGACGGCTCACGCATCCAGGCTGATCATCAACGGTTCATCTACCTTCTTAGAAGAGATCGAGAAGCAAACTAGTATTTGTAATCATTTTCTAAGGGAATAAAGTGTAAATGAATTTTGTTGATTAATAAAGATAGTTCTTTTTCTTATTCTATTTCTTGTAGTTTCATTATGATTTCCCTCTCCATCTTTTCTTCTCCCAACATGCGCAAGTAATTCTCCGCTTGTTAGGGTTTATAGGATTAGGGTAGGTTAATGGATGATGAAGATCCTTAAACTCTTTTTACGTCTTATAAAGTTTATAAACTTTATCAAAAGAATAGTTAACATCCTAATCGGGCGCGCTACCAATTCATTGCTAGTCTCGACCGCGATTAGAGATTAGATTAACTATTGTTTTGGTAAAGGCTAGATGTGAATGGAGTTCCATGTCGAGATAGGGGTTAAGAGTGGGAACCCTTTTCCCTCCAAAACCCTAATCTACATGCATCACTGTCGTTCTAGTTTTAAATCTATTAAAGGATAAAAAGAGTAATCTTTAATTAATCATCCATAACTACTAAATCCTAATGAACCCTACAAGCCCTCTTTTAATATTAAACTTACATCCGTAATTAATTTAGATCTATATTTTGCATCCGTGTTTAACGTAGATCTAGATCCTACAACAATTCTTCACCATTCTTTATTCTTCCTCTTTTCTTTCTCAACACATCTAAAGTAAGAATAAAATATTCCATGTTTCCCAGAGGACGACCCGTACTCATCTTAGCCT
Source organism: Agapanthus africanus (assembly GCA_030015575.1). Taxonomy (NCBI): domain Eukaryota; kingdom Viridiplantae; phylum Streptophyta; class Magnoliopsida; order Asparagales; family Amaryllidaceae; genus Agapanthus; species Agapanthus africanus. The sequence goes on along the minus strand of CM057337.1, from coordinate 628,398,041 downwards.
AGCTACACACGACACCGTTATTGATTGCGGTTAACTACTACACACAAATTCCATATCAATCAAGCTACCTCACACTACGCCTCGGTGAATAGTAACGACAAACGTAGTGCGAATAGTAAACAATACTAATCTGAAACAACGGAGGGCTATGGATGGTTTTTGGCAAAAAACTTTTAACGTATTGAACTTGATATCGTTGAAAGAACACGAGTGGCTTTGAAATGGAGTGGTTTAAGCTCCACTTTTTAAAACTAGTAACATAAATCTTTGCTTAAGAGCGAATTTCCCGTGAAGGAATCAAGGCTCTTCCCTCATAGAATGAGGTGCTGGATATTCCTAACCGAATGTCTCTATACAAAGCAAAATAATATAACAGTTGTTTTAAAGAAAACCGAGTAGTTTTAAAAATTGGTTCCGACAACATCAAATAGGTTTGTTTTCCTTTACATTAAAAATATAATGTAGTCCCATCAAATCTAGTTTCTAAGCTACAACAGAAACTACCAAAATAGCATGCTTTTATATACTATCCGCATTCACCACGGAGTCTCGGGTCTTCGCCGTAAGGTTACTTAACTTACGGCAGGGCGGGGACAAGGCTAGAATGGATGCAAAACATATAAAAGCATATATATATATATATATATATATATATATATATATATCGCATCCAGATAATAATCATCACAGGCAGATATGAATCATCACAGGCATGCGAACAATAATATGGAATAGCGGATAAAATTGGAGCCCCGCATTTCATCTGAGCCGTAAATGAAACGCGACGTTACCCGGTCGTGTAGATAGCCCATACACAGTCATTCCTAGACCTCTACAAGTGCGGCAAGCCACCTGCCAATTCCAGAAACTGGGTAACACGTCCTCAATGAAATGAGTCGATCATTCGTCGCTTTCTAGAATCCGGTAACTTGTGCACCTCTCCGTGGGTCGAATCCTATAACCCCTATAAGTGCGGAGAGCAACCCGCCAATTCTACAGCGAAGCGGCCCGGTCTCAACTCCATGAGATGGCCACTTGCTGCACTCTAGAACCCGGTTACTCGAGCATTTCTCCTGGATTAATCCTAGTACAGAAATGAAATATATACAAGGGTGATATCGACCGCATCCTGATCGAGCCCCAATAAAAGACTATTCATAATACGGAAACGTCGGCCACATGTTGGAGCTCATTCTGAATAAATGAATACAACATAATAAATCAAAACTGTACAATCAATACATGAGGGGCTATCCAACACGACAATCTGACTAAACCATAATCAAGATATACATCATCAGAAACAAGTAACCGAAACAAGTGTGTAACCCCGCCTAATTGAGAAATTAGCAATTAGACAACATTAACAACACATCCACGCATGCAAAGAAGTCACGACATTAGAATTCCAAAACACAATTAGCGCACATCCAAAATATACTAAGGGATCAAATGTAAGTCGATGTACAACACCCCAATACTTGTGGGGAGGCGGAATTTTCAAAAACGAACTTGTTTAGTGAACAAACATCGACTAACCGCTTGAATCGAAGCTAAACGATAACTAACTACAAACATAGAGTTTCTATGCTACTATGTTTAGGGATTATACCTAATGAATCGTGTCCTTCGTCTTTGCGAACTCCACCTCCTCCTCGGCCTTCTCGATGAAGGGTTTGTTTAGCACCCTATGAAGAGTTTTGAAGCATCACATGTCCAAAAGTTTAAGTTTTTATTGTGCTTTACAAACACACAAAGGAATCGATCCTAAAAAATTAAGGTTACAAAACTTTAAGCTAATAAAAGTAAGGGTTTAGAGACTACAACCTTTGTAGCTCCCTACGCTAGACTCCTCGGCTACTTGGGGGTTGAAAAAACTCCGCTTGAACTCCTCGACGTCACCGATGATCCACCCGGAGTCCGCTTTGTCCAAGCTAGCGACTTTGGAAAAACCAAGAGAACACTCTAATTAAGTTGGCTAAACTTGATTAGAATGATGTTGTGGCTATGGATCTCACTTCAAAATCCTATTTTTATGAGTATTTTACTCTCTTATAAGAACTAGAGAGCAAAGCATGGAGGTTGATGAAGATGGTGGTCTTTTGTGAAGAAGAGAATGAATATCATCTAAAGAGAAAAGAAAAATAACTATATATATTTTTCTTTCTCACAACCAACCATGGTTAGATTTAAAGACATCATTTGATTTAAGTTAAAAGCATAATAAGAAAATAAACTATGGGTTAAAAGTTAGGTGAGCATGGTAGAGTTAAGAAGAGTGTAGAAACTCTTAATTGATTTAACCCATTTTTCATTTCCTTTTGCTTTAATTTAAATCAAATAATAATCCAAAAATAACCATGGTGTAATTCTTATACATCCACCATTCTCATTGTATAAACAACCATGATAAAGTGATGTATGTATGCATGTGTGCATGCACATCCAAATGTGCATAAACAAGAATGAATGCATACATGCATGCATACATCCAAAATAAACAAGATATGATTTGTAGTGAGAAGCTAATGATAAATCAACACTTGATTCACTAATCCGGTCATATCACATACGACCCGACCATTAGCAAGCCGCCCAATTAATATACGGTATCCCATACACGTACTTTAATCGGGTCCAAGCGCATATCGCATACGCGCACCATAACGTTTCGCCTGGACTAGGTAACTCCTATGTGGGACTCTAAGACTCGTCAATACGCCGGCAGTGGGTGATGATCATATCAAGCACCCCCAAGCCGTAAGCGGTCAGCTAAACGTAACGGCCACCCGGGTATTGAGCGATCAGAAGAGAACAAGCGAACCTGCTACAACTCCCGTCGAGCCGATCGGCGACACTTCCCGTACAGTCCGGTCTCCTCGTCTGATATGTCGCATATCAAGTCTAGGGGTGGTAAACGTCAGACACCAATAACCGATAAGTCGTGCCGATGTGAGGCTCATAACGGGTCGAGAAACTACTGGTAACACTTACCAGCAAATCTCTGATCAGCCCTGGCCAGGGACTTCCCTGTTACGGCCAATCGAGCACAGCGCAACATCAACCCCCAATACCGGGAGAGACGAAACCCCTCCTATCGCTCATTGCCTCCATGTGACTCAGGACTGTACCCAAAGACCACCGTTTTGCACGCCCTCATGGACGTGGTAAGGTGGAGATCAAAGCACAGTGGGAATCACACAAGACTCTATGACGATCTCGGGTCTACAGACTAACCTGTACAAGTGTCACCTGAGAACTGCCATCTGACGTGAGGTATAATACCATCTGGGAGTTCTCGGCGAGTCCGTCCAGTGTACCCAGTCTCCACTGAGCACCCGTATACCATCTCTGATGTCAAACACCAATGGATATGGGATCATCCATCGCCCATCACATGGGTCAAGAAGCGTATACGCTAGTCTACTCTGGTATATCGATGCCCCGTCTCGATACACCCACGACTAGGGACCTTGAAGGATGTACTTATGGACTACCATGTCCCCACTAGTATGATCTGCATCATAGTCCAGGTAGTCAAGTACACATCCTAAGGGCTTTACCAACATGTAACCATAAGACAGTTTAAAGAGACTAGTGTACATGTTAAGATAAAGAGTAACCAGATAGCATACTATCATATCGAGCAAGAAAGTCATCTCTATATATGTCCAAGCATCCAATATAATATACATCATCTGTACAATACTGGCCTCTAGGGCATACATACAACTAACACTCGAAGTAGTAGACGATCCACCCGAGAGCTTTACTCCAAGCTTAGCCTCTAAACTTGAGGCAACTAAACTTCTCTAAGTGCTAATCAAAAAAGCTAGGTGAGATATAGAGAGGGTTATGGATTAAGTAGTCTAACTAATCCTTGTACTCAACACATGAGAGGGGGGATTAGGGTTTGAAGAGGGAGAGCTTGAGGAGAGAGAAGGTGAGGATAATAGTGAAGTGAGAAGAATGAGTTATCATAATATATATCAAGCATTTCTTTTTAACAAGAAAAGAAAAGAAATCATTTTACAACCATGCTTGATAAATATCTTGTGGTGATTCATCTCCATGAGTCATTAAGCAATTATGAAGCATTAATGACATGGATGAATCATCCATATGACTCACTAATCTCATTCAATGTATATGCCACCTAAACCTCTTTAGTCACCATCTTCTAGAAGCTTCTCGCGCAATTACGAGAACGCCCCTCCTTTCCGCAAAAATACGGAAAAACTTTAGACTGTATAAATCCAATAACCGGATACCAGTAACTGGCTTAAACCAAAACCGACTGGTAAAAACTGTCCGAAAGTCGTACGTGCGAAAACACACATATGCGTCCGAACCCTTGTCGTAAAACCATACGACCTCTATATCGTTTCGCCTGGAGCAGGAAAACTCTCTGTTTGGGACTCTAGAGACTCGACTACTACGCTGGCAGTGGGTTTAACCACAGACCGCAAGCGGCACTAGCTGTACGTAACGGTCCCCAGGTAGATGTCGATAAGAAGGCCGATGAGGAAACCCATCCGAATTCCTACTGAGTCTAATGTGACAATCTCCATACAGTCCGGTCCGTTCGTCTTAGACTATCGCATATCGGGCCTAGGGGGGCGGCAAGCGTCAGTCCCCTAATAGCGGTATAAGTCGTGTCGGAGGGAAGCCCATTACACCCTGAGAAACTACTGGAACCTACCAGCAAATCTCGCTTGCCCTGGCCAGGGACTTTGCGTAATGGCTCTCTGACACAGCACGATATCAACCCCCAATACCGGGAGCGACGAATCCTGTCTAACCGCCACTGCCTCCAAGTGCTCGGGACTGCACCCAACTGCTACCTGTTTGCACGACTCCTTTGAGCCGTGGTAGGGTAGCAATCTAAGAACAGTGGGACACACTCGAGGCGAAGTAGCAGTGTCAAGTCTGCGGACTATGCTGTACTCATGTCACCTGGGAACTGTTCACTGACGACTGGTATAAAACCAACCAACAGTCCCCTGTGAGTCCTGTCCGTTGTACCCGTAACCTAACGAGCACCTGTATACTATCTCCAGTACGACGTACTGACGGCTGTGGGACAGACCATCTCCCCAACTGGGATGAGAAGCGTACACACTAGTCTACTCCGGAGTATCGATGCTCTGTCTCGATAATCCAACGACCAGGGACCTGAATAAGGATGTGCTTGTAGACTACCCAGCCCCCACTAGTGTGACTGCCATCACAACGCTGGTAGTCAAGCAAGATCCTAAGAGCTCTATCAATACGTATACTCACATATTAAGATAGAAAAACCAAGTAGCATACTACCATGTTTAGCAAGACTGTTATATACATGTGAATATCCCAAGCTTCCATTAAGTAATATACAAACTAGTATGATACAGTAATGGCCTTCTAGGGCATAAACACTAACAATCTCCCACTTGCACTAGGGCCATGTACTGGCGTATCGTAGACCGATGATTTCGAGTAGCCTCTCGAACTGAATCTGAGGTAGGGCCTTCGTGAATGGATCAGCAATGTTCTCTTCAGAAGCAACTCTCCGAACCTCGATCTCCTGACGATCAATGATCTCCCTGATCAGGTGATACCGCCTTAAGATGTGTCTAGATTTCTGATGGGACCTTGGTTCCTTCGCTAAAGCTATAGCTCCGTTGTTGTCGCAATACAGAGGTATTGGATCAACTATGGTAGGAACCACCTGAAGTTCTGTTAGGAACTTCTTCATCCAGACTGCTTCTTTTGCGGCATCGCAAGCAGCTATATACTCCGCTTCCATCGTCGAGTCAGCAATGGTGTCCTGCTTGGAGCTTTTCCAGCACACCGCCCTTCCATTGAGGGTAAAGACATAACCCGACATGGACTTGGAATTGTCCTTATCACTCTAGAAGCCGGAATCAGCAAAGGCCTCCAACCTGAGGTCTTTTCCACCGTAAACCAAGAACATCTCCTTAGTCCTTCTCAGGTACTTGAGAATGTTCTTTACTGCTATCCAGTGCTTCTCCCCTGGGACTGACTGATACCGGCTTACCACGCTCAGTGCGTAAGCTACATCTGGTCTGGTGCACAACATCGCATACATTATAGAGCCTACCGCAGAAGCGTAGGATATAATAGACATGCCTTTCCTTTCCAAATCAGTCTTGGGAGACATCTCTTTGGAGAGGGTGATTCCGTGACAAGCCGGTAGATTACCGCGCTTAGAATCTTCCATACTGAATCTTTCCAGTACAATGTCGATATACCTGGACTGCGAAAGTCCCAACATCCTCTTGGATCTATCACGATAGATCCGGATCCCCAGAATGTAAGAGGCATCACCCAGGTCTTTCATGGAGAACCTGTGTGACAAGAATCCTTTGATAGATTGTAGCATAGGAATGTCATTTCCTATCAATAGAATGTCATCCACGTACAAGACGAGGAATACGACATTGCTGGCTACAACTTTACTATATATGCACGGTTCATCTGGATTTTTGATAAAGTCATATTCTTTGACTGTCTCATCAAAACAGATGTTCCAACTCCGCGATGCCTGCTTTAGTCCATAAATGGACTTAAGCAGCTTGCATACTTTCCCGCTGCTCCCACTCTGATTGAAACCCTCTGGCTGATCCATATAGACGCATTCTTCTAAATTTCCATTTAGAAAAGCCGTCTTTACGTCCATCTGCCAGATTTCATAATCATGGAAGGCAGCAATAGTAAGAAGGACCCGAATGGATTTGAGCATAGCCACTGGAGAAAAAGTTTCGTCATAGTCCAAACCAGGTCTTTGACGAAAACCCTTTGCAACAAGTCTAGCCTTATAGGTTTCCACCTGTCCATCTACACCAATCTTTTTCTTGAAGATCCATTTGCATCCTATAGGTTTTACCCCATCTGGAGCAAAGTCCAAAGTCCATACTTTGTTGGTGTACATGGACTCCATTTCGGTCCACATTGCATCTAGCCATCGTACCGAGTCGCCGCTCTGGATGGCCTGCTGGATGTCAGTAGGTTCATCATCATCTATGATGCAATCCTCTCTATCCCCATCTATGAGAAAACCGTAGTATCTCTCAGGCGGATGAGACGGCCTACTACTCCTGCGGAGGGGTGCGGGAATGTCCTGTTCTTCTTGAACTATTGGTTCTACCAAACTTTCAGTAGCAGTTTGTGGTTCTGGAATTTCTTCCAGTTCTATTTCGCTCCCACTTATTTCCTTTTCTAAAAACTGATATTCTAGAAAATGGGCATTACGAGAAACAAACACCTTTTGTTCCTCTGCGTAATAGAATAGATATCCCTTGGAGTTCTTTGGATATCCCACAAACTGACACTTTACTGATCGTGCCTCGAGCTTGTCCACATGCTGCTTTTTAACAAAAGCTGGACATCCCCATATTTTCAGATACTGAAGATAGGGTTTCTTCCCACTCCACATCTGATATGGTGTGGTAGGCACAGTCTTGGTAGGAACCATGTTCAAAAGATATGCCGTTGATTCTAGCGCATAACCCCAGAAAGATCGCGGTAACTCAGCATTACTCATCATGGATCGTACCATATCCAATAGGGTTCGATTCCGTCTCTCCGATACACCGTTATGCTGTGGAGTGTATGGAGGAGTAAGCTGAGAGAGAATTCCTTTCTCTTTTAGGTAACCAAGGAACTCGGCACTCAAGTATTCACCACCTCGATCAGATCTAAGTGTCTTGATACTTTTGCCGGTTTGGTTTTCTACTTCATTCTTATACTCTCGGAATTTCTCAAAAGCCTCGGATTTATGTTTCATCAGATAAATGAATCCGTATCTTGAGTAATCATCCGTGAAAGTAATGAAATAGGAAAAACCACCTCTTGCATGTGTAGACAATGGACCACACACATCGCTGTGTATGAGTCCTAAGAGCTCGCTCGCTCTTACTCCTTGTCCAGTGAATGGAGTCTTTGTCATCTTTCCTTTGAGACAAGATTGACAAGTGTCATAAGTTTGATATTCGAACGAGTCCAAATATCCTTCTCTATGCAACTTAGTCAACCTTCTCTCATTGATGTGACCCAGTCTACAATGCCATAAGAAAGCTTTATTTAAATCTGGAGACTTTCTTTTTAGTGTGTTCTGGACATTGAAAATTTGGAGTTGGTTTAAAACATATATACCGTTATTTAGGGTACCGGACCCAATCAAACCATGATTAAGGTGGATGTTGACAACATCTCTTACAAACGTGAAATCATAACCTTTATTTGATAACAAGGAAACTGATATGATATTACACGTTAAGCTTGGTACAAAATAACAGTTATGTAAAACCAAAATGTGTCCACTCGTCAATCCTAGGTGATAATCCCCGACGGACGCAGCTCCCACGCTAGCTCCGTTAGCAACCTTTAGGGTCATATCACCTTCCTTCAGCACTCTACGGTTTCTCAGTGCCTGCAATGAATTGCAAATATGAGATCCTGATCCGGTATCCAATACCCAGGAAGTAGAGTTGATCGACAGACAATTCTCAATTACAAACACACCTGAAGTCGAAGCCACAGCTTGCTTCGGTTCCTGGTTCTTGGCGTTCCACGCCTTGCAATCCTTCTTCCAGTGCCCTTTCCTGTGACAATGGAAGCACTCATCCTGGCCCACTACCGGTACCGCAAACTTTTTCTTTCCCTTCCCTCCCACCTTACTAACACCTCCTCTAGGTTTGGTGGCGGCCTTCTTCTTCCTTCCTTTGGCCCTAGCCTTGGACCCGGAAGAAGATGCACCGCTAACAAACATAGCGGGTGTTTCTCTTGCTTTCTGCAAGGTGCCCTCTGCACTCCTTAACATGTTCAGGAGTTCCGGAAGTTCAACTTCTTTTCTTTGAAGGTTGAAGTTCAGGATAAACTGGGCGTAGGTGGGAGGAAGGGGCTGGAGAATAAGGTCTGTATAGAGCTCATTATCCAAAGTCGTCCCAAGGTCTGCGAGCTCTTCAATATAGCCGATCATCTTTAGGACATGTTCTCCTACCGATGACCCGACAGCCAACCTCGCTCGAAACAAGTTCTTAGAGGTCTCGTATCTTGCTATACGAGATTGCTCTCCATAAAGTTCCTTTGTATGGAGAAATATGCCATCTAGGTTCATATCCTCGTGCCTCCTCTGATGTTCATTGTTCATTGAGGCAAGCACGATGCACTTGGCTTTCGCGCAATCTAAATCCCAGGTTTTGCGGATTTCCTTATCCGCATTGCTGGATTTGGGACCAGGGACAGCAGGTGCCGTAGCGGTGAGGACGTACCCCAGTTTGTCATAGGTCAAAGCCATTTTGACATTCCGCAGCCAATCTTTATAGTTTGGCCCTGTCAGTATATTTTTCTCTAAAAGTAACTTAAGTCCAGTCATTTTCAGGGTCGCTGCAATTAGGAGAGAGAGATGAAAACTCTTTAGCATGATGCTCTTGCAAGTTTAGAGTGGTTTTTAGTTTATCTAAACTGGATGGCTCCCATTGTTTCTCGAATCCTTCCTCAAACCATAAAAGAAGAATTAGCCAGGACTATTCTCACCGTACAATACTTGCTTAACCGTTCAGCCAGGCCAGTGTCGATACTTCGAGGGAGGTTTTCCAACGCTTTCGCGAAGTTCCTTAATTAAATAACCTCTTTTCTCTGGGGGCGTAACCCCGCTGACACTTTTCTGGACACCTACTTGGTTTATAGCATTGATCGTTAAGTGACGAATATCCTGATAAGTAGCATATACTCACAGTAGGATCGGGATCCAAATATCATCGTATGATAATGTTGAAGGAATCTTACCAACATTCATCAAACTCCAAATGGTATGCATCTCTTTGCAAATTTCAGTTTCTTTAGAAATTCCCGATATATATTTTTGCCCCATGCTCTTATGACCTTGGCGTTGGTCAAAATATCATAAGTCACATGTCAAGTTCTACCCATCATTATCTTGTTAATTTGAACCCATCCGTACATATCCTTGACGTTGGCCAAAATGATCATACGACTGTCCCAAACTAACTCATCTATCTATGCAACAAATGAATACCCAGCAGCTACCAAACACTATGCCTTGGCGTTGGTCAAAATACATAGCTTGAATACTGCTGAATACCCAGATGAAATGACGGAGGGCTACGAATGGTTTTGGAGAAACCGTGAACGTAGTGAACTTGATATAACCGAAGGAACCTGATAGCTTTTAAAAGGAGTGGTTAAAGCTCCGCATTTAAAAATATCTGTTTTTAAAATTAACCGAGTGGTTTCTTTTAAATTGTTCCAACGATTAAACTTTTGGTTTATTTTCTTTGCATTATAAATAATGCGTCCCATCATTAACCTATCATTGCAGAAAACAACGAAAATACAACGTCCTCTTATGCCATCCGCATTCGCCACGGGGTCCCGTCATCACCCGTTAGGTTACTTAACTAACGACAGAGCGGGGGCTGGGCTAGCGCGGGTGTAAAACATAAGTGACGTCTAAATAGCTATCATATATAGATATTGTACATTCGTCAGACGCAATAATAGGCATTCCAGATCACAGATGAACTTTATTGGATTTGCAAGCAATCCGTGTTTGTTTTGAGCCTGCAACAAAAGACGGATTACACAGTTGTGATGAATAGCCATTACCCCACCCAAGACCCCAACGGGTACGGCAAACTACCCACCCGGCAGTTTGTGCACCTCACCTCGGGTCTGTCCTAGGAGCAAAAATAGTAAAATGAAATAATACAACGGTGGCTACAACCGCAACCTGGATGTGCCCCGCAAAATAATATTACAACAAATTACATTTACATCAAATGAATTAAATAATAACCCATCACAAAACCCCGGCTATACATCACAACAGTCCAACACAGTTCATATCCACAAACAGTAAAAACCATTACAGAAATGTGCAACCCCCTGCCAACCGACATACTAGCAGTTAGGGGAGGTTTACGAACACATTATACAAACACAGATATAATCCAATAAGCAAATACTGTATAATTTCGATCGATTAAACACATTTAATATTGCTCCAATACTTCTCTGTAAACTTGAAACCTGAGCAAAATTAAAAAATACCAGAAAATCCCAAATATCACAGAGAACCATCACAAGAAAAATGGGTCCCTGAATCGTCAACTCGGCGGCGGAAGCGCGGCGGATCGGTGCTATCCGCCGCGGTTCCGCGGCGCCGTAGGCGATTCAGGGGACCAAATTTTTTGTGTGTTCTACTACTGTCATTTTAAGCTTTCTGAACATCCCTGAAAAATTTTTGGACTTCATTTATAAATCGACAGAAACTTAATATTTTAGGGTTTTCCGGTTTCGTTTTTTCCGTTCGAAATTCAAACAAATTTGCAAAAAAGTTATTTATTGTTTAGCGAGGCTCTGATACCACTGTAAGTCGATGTACAACACTCCAATACTTGTGGGGAGGCGGAATTTTCAAAAACGAACTTGTTTAGTGAACAAACATCGACTAACCGCTTGAATCGAAGCTAAACGATAACTAACTACAAACATAGAGTTTCTATGCTACTATGTTTAGGGATTATACCTAATGAATCGTGTCCTTCGTCTTTGCGAACTCTACTTCCTCCTCGGCCTTCTCGAAGTAGTAGACGATCCACCCGAGAGCTTTACTCCAAGCTTAGCCTCTAAACTTGAGGCAACTAAACTTCTCTAAGTGCTAATCAAAGAAGCTAGGTGAGATATAGAGAGGGTTATGGATTAAGTAGTCTAACTAATCCTTATACTCAACACATGAGAGGGGAGGATTAGGGTTTGAAGAGGGAGAGCTTGAGGAGAGAGAAGGTGAGGATAATAGTGAAGTGAGAAGAATGAGTTATCATAATATATATCAAGCATTTCTTTTTAACAAGAAAAGAAAATAAATCATTTTACAACCATGCTTGATAAATATCTTGTGGTGATTCATCTCCATGAGTCATTAAGCAATTATGAAGCATTAATGACATGGATGAATCATCCATATGACTCACTAATCTCATTCAATGTATATGCCACCTAAACCTCCTTAGTCACCATCTTCTAGAAGCTTCTCGCGCAATTACGAGAACGCCCCTCCTTTCCGCAAAAATACGGAAAAACTTTAGACTGTATAAATCCAATAACCGGATACCAGTAACTGGCTTAAACCAAAGCCGACTGGTAAAAACTGTCCGAAAGTCGTACGTGCGAAAACACACGTATGCGTCCGAACCCTTGTCGTAAAACCATACGACCTCTATATCGTTTCGCCTGGAGTAGGGAAACTCTCTATGTGGGACTCTAGAGACTCGACTACTATGCTGGCAGTGGGTTTAACCACAGACCGCAAGCGGCACTAGCTGTACGTAACGGTCCCCAGGTAGATGTCGATAAGAAGGCCGATGAGGAAACCCATCCGAACTCCTACTGAGTCTAATGTGACAATCTCCATACAGTCCGGTCCGTTCGTCTTAGACTATCGCATATCGGGCCTAGGGGGGCGGCAAGCGTCAGTCCCCTAATAGCGGTATAAGTCGTGTCGGAGGGAAGCCCATTACACCCTGAGAAACTACTGGAACCTACCAGCAAATCTCGCTTGCCCTGGCCAGGGACTTTGCGTAATGGCTCTCTGACACAGCGCGATATCAACCCTCAATACCGGGAGAGACGAATCCTGTCTAACCGCCACTGCCTCCAAGTGCTCGGGACTGCACCCAACTGCTACCTGTTTGCACGACTCCTTTGAGCCGTGGTAGGGTAGCAATCTAAGAACAGTGGGACACACTCGAGGCGAAGTAGCAGTGTCAAGTCTGCGGACTATGCTGTACTCATGTCACCTGGGAACTGTTCACTGACGACTGGTATAAAACCAACCAACAGTCCCCTGTGAGTCCTGTCCGGTGTACCCGTAACCTAACGAGCACCTGTATACTATCTCCAGTACGACGTACTCACGGCTGTGGGACAGACCATCTCCCCAACTGGGATGAGAAGCGTACACACTAGTCTACTCCGGAGTATCGATGCTCTGTCTCGATAATCCAACGACCAGGGACCTGAATAAGGATGTGCTTGTAGACTACCCAGCCCCCACTAGTGTGACTGCCATCACAACGCTGGTAGTCAAGCAAGATCCAAAGAGCTCTATCAATACGTATACTCACATATTAAGATAGAAAAACCAAGTAGCATACTACCATATTTAGCAAGACTGTTATATACATGTGAATATCCCAAGCTTCCATTAAGTAATATACAAACTAGTATGATACAGTAATGGCCTTCTAGGGCATAAACACTAACATCAAAAACCTAGTGCACTAAACATCCAAAAAATCGAGTTTTGAGCCAATTCGTGGGGAGTTAGAAAACGAAATTAACTTTGAGTTGGGAGGCATAGGGGGGTTCCCCACCCTCGAGGCCACCACGAGGTGGCCAAGGAGTGAGGCAGCTTGAAACTGCCTATGGGGGGGAGGGGGCAGTTTCGGGTCCCCACCACCAAGACCACCTTGTGGTGGACTTGGGGAGTGGGCCCAGTCATTCGGTCCCCCCGGGGTCTCCCTGGGGTGCCCACGCACCACCCCACGGCTTCTCGGTTTAAACCGTGAGCCCGCGGGGTGTGCAAATATCTCAAAACTCAAAAATTCGGGACTGTTTTTTCGACAGTTTTCGATGCCCGAAAAAACGTGAATTCTTATATCGTAACTAGCTAGTTTAAGGTGTTTGGGAGGCTCTAATACCACTGCAGGGTTCCCCAGTTCCCACGGCACAGCGGAAGCGTGGATGGCGAACAAAAATTTCAAGCAAATCCAAAGGTACCCCAAACCTAGAATCGATCCAAACGGCTAAACTAGCAAACTAAGTATGCAAAGATACAGAATACTAACTTTCACGTATGTCCACCCAATCGTGGAAAACCCCTCCAAGCTTCGTATATGCTGTCTGGATCGTTCTTGAGTGGCGACCGCCCTTGCCGAAGAAGATCCACTTGAGGGAAACCGATCCAAGCTCCGGATTCACTTAGTGAAGTGACCGACGCTCCAAGCTCGCTACGAATGGAGAGTGGGGATGTAGAAATATTTTCACCATCTTTTCTCTCTTTTCTAAGATCTACCTAGAAGAAGGAGGAGGAGGTGAAGAAGAAGAAGCCATGGAAAAATGGCTAAGTCTTTTTGTGAAGGAAAAAAACTAGCAAGCATGAAGAGAATGGCTTGATTATTTGCAACCATCCAAGAATAGTATTTACAAATAAAAATACTATATAATAGCGAACCCATACCTCTCTACCATGTTACAAAACACCTCATTCTCCACCTCATTTTTGATTTTCTATAAAATAAAAATCAATAAATGAAGTGGCCATCTTCTAGAACAAATTCCGTATAAATACGGAATACAACCCGGTATATACGCATCAAATTACATATACGCGTATTCATCCAAAAATACGAATAGCCAAGAGAGAAAATGAACAGTGAACAATAATACTAGAATATACATACTATATATATAAATTATTAAATCAAAACCTGATTTAATAATCCGGCTTAATTCTAAGCCGCTAGTATTATCAACCATCCGATTAAAGTCCATATAGCCTGTACACATATTTAATTAGACACCCTGTATGTACCATCATATATCATCTACATCATATCGCCTGAACCGGGAAAACTCTCAGTGTGGGACTCTAAAAACTCGACAATACGCTGGCAGTGATTTACTGGATAAATCCAAAAACCACAAGTATGTCAGCGGCACTAACTGTACGTAACAGCTGTCTAGATATCTGTCGAAAGGGAGGTCGACAATCAAGTCCGTCCGTACCCTACTGAGCCTGAATGTGACAATCTCCGTACAGTCCGGTCTCTTCGTCTGAGAGTATCGCATACCGGGTCTAGGTGGGTGGAAACGTTAGACCCCTAATAACCCGATAAGTCATGTCGGAGTCAAGCTCATCACACCAACCGAGAAACTACCGAACTCATATCAGTAAATCTCATCTACCGTGGCCATGAATTCAGGATGATAGGCAATCGATTACAGCATGACATCGACTCCTAATATCAGGAGAGGCGAATCCCCGACAATTGTTTACTGCCTCCATATAGCTCGGGACTGTACTCAACTAAAACCTGTTTGCATGACTCCTTTGAGTCATGGTAGGGTAGTCTTCAAAGTACAGTAGGAACTCATACGAGAAAAATGACTATCTCAGGTCAAACGACTAACCTATACTAATGCCACTCGAGAACTGTCATCTGACGATAGATATAATACCATCTAGATGTTCTCAGCGAGTCCGTCCAGTGTACTCACTTACAGTGAGCACCTGTATACTATCTTAGGTGACATAACACCAATGGCTTGTGAGACAGGCCACCGCCCTCGTCGGGGTCTCGAAACGTATATACCAGTCTACTCCGGAATATCGATGCTCGGTCTCGATACTCTCATGACTAGGGACATTTAAGGATGTACTTATAGACAACCCAGCTCTCACATATATGATTGCCATCATAATACTGGTAGTCAAAAAAGAATCCTACGGTCTTCATCATTATGTATTAGCGACACATAATAACAAGTAAAACATGTACACATCAATGATAAAGACAAATTTGATAGTATACTATCATTTCGAGTAAGATTGTTTTACCTATATAGGTCCTCCCTCAATTATCATAATTGCGTGCCTGCAATTACAATAATCGCCTTGAGGGCACTATATCCAACAGAAGGAACGTTGAGCCGATCTCTAGGCTGTAGCTGTCACCATTGATATCTGGAGCTAGGATTTTGCCATTACTCTGCTTATATTTGACCCTTAGGTCTTTGTTGATGTTGCATCTGCACCTAGAAGGAATGTCGAGATAGAGCTAGGATTTTGCCATTACTCCTTTTTGATTTGGCTCCTTAGAGCTTTGTTGACGTCACATCTGCACCCTGTTGGAATGAGAAGAACGTCGAGCTGATCTTTAGGCTGTAAATTTTGTCGTCGAGATTTGGCTCTCCCTTTGACGGAGTTTGGTAGGAAAATATGGTTCCTTTTCTTTCATTTGTGCCCATGGATTGTATACAGGGTTCGGTGTGAACCTACCTGCAGGGCAGAAATGTTTTATTTTTATTTTCGTGATACTCTATCTTTTCAGCTTTTTATATAGCGAAAGTCGCGATTGCCCAATCATTTCGACTTTTTTCCTCACTGTTTTTTATTATGAGTTGAGGATTTGGAATCAGATACCAATCTTGGCATCAGTATCGCTACAACTAGAATATTGCTAGGAGCGAATCATCATATGCCGTGAGAGAATTTGGAGCTTGACACCTGTTTAGGCATCAACATCACTACAAATGGGATATTGCCAGGAGCGAATCATCATTTTCTTTGTTGATTTGAACAAAGGTGGCTTAGCAAACAGGGTTAGAATCCTGTCTGCTAAGTCTTTTAGCTTTATGAGCCGTAAGGGTCTCATAAAGGTATTTCTCCCTACGAGTCGAGAGGATCTCGTAGGTGTATTTTTTCCTTAGGAATCGTGGGAATTCCTAAGTATGTTTTCTCTTGCAAGTCATAAGGATCTTATAAGAGTATTTTCTCCTCCCAAGGTCGAGAGTATCTTACAAGTGTCGTTCACCATATGGGGATATTTCTCGCCATTTAAGGAACTTGGTGGGTAATATATTTTTTAATTCCCATGGATTGTATACAAGAGTCGATATTGAGCCACTTGTAGGGCAACTTAGGGGATATGATGGCTTAAGAATAGGTTCAGATCTCTGTATCTTAAGACATTTGAATTTTATAAGCCGTGAGGGTCTTATAGAGAGTATATTCTCCTTAAGAGTCGTGAGGATCTCGTAAGTGCATTTTCTCCTTAAGAATCATATGGATTCCTAAATGTGCTGCTCCTTTATGAGTTGTAAGGATCTCACACGGGTGTTTTCTCTTTAGAAAGTCGTGAGGACTTTGCAAATTTTTTTAACGAGTTTGCGCCTTTTCGGGTTTTCATGAGCTCTCCGGGGTAGCCTGCTGCTTTTACTCACGGCACCTTTTCGAGTTTTCATCTGTGCTCATTTCGCTTGTGGACATGCCCTTTTTTAACGAGTTCGCGCCCTTTCGAGTTTTCACTATCTCGCTGGCAGTCCTGCTGTTTTTACTTACGGCGCCCTTTCGGGTTTTCATCCGTGCCTATTTTTCTTGTGGACGTACCATTTTTACGAGATTGCGTCATTTCAGGTTTTCACAAACTCGCCGGCAGTCATGCTGTTTTTACTCACGACGCCTTTTTAGGTTTTCATCCATGGCCATTTCGCTTATAGACATGCCCCTTTTTTAACGAGTTCGCTCCTTTTCGGGTTTTCACTAGATCGCTGGCAGTCCTGCTGTTTTTACTCAAGGCGCCCTTTCAGATTTTCATCCGTGCCCATTTCGCTTATGGACGTACCGTTTTTTAAGCGGCCCGTAAGGTAAGGCACCATTAGGTGTAGGCCCCGTTCTTTTCTGAAGGACTGCATCATGCTGGACCTGGGAGAGTTATGAATCATTTATGCCCATGGATTGTATATGGTAATTAATATGGAGATCCATAGTAGGGCTCAACGTATTAGTTTAAGCACATGACGGTCCATTATCGCCGTATTTTAGGGCGAGTTTCTGGCTTAAGGACCTTTTGGTCCAATATCGTCATGTTTTCTGGCGAAATGCTAGTTTAGGGACGTTCTGGTCCAATATTCCCATGTTTGGGGAACGCACTAGTTTAGGGACGTTTTGGTCCATTATTAGTTTAGGGACTTCTCGGTCCATTATTAGTTTAGGGGCTTCTCGGTCTATTGTCACCGTTTCTTGAGGTGACGGGGCTTTTTTGGTACTACTCTCAGAGTTTTGACTCAGGAAGATAGCAAGCGGACACAAGCGTCATCATCTATCATTGACCTAAGTCATGACTCGTCAAGCATAGTACTTTTTGAGGAATCGGCCGTTTATTGCCCGGAAGGGTCTTTCACCATGCGTATCCATGAGCAGGTAGACTTCATCCTGATTGAATTTGTTTATGATGTACGTGCCTTCATAGTTCAGCTCGAACTTCTCCCATTTTGCATGATTAGGGATCATTGGTCTTTTGACGACCAGCATGAGTTTGCCTTGGCGAAATGTTCTTGGCCTGGTCAATCTTTCATATGACCGTGTGATCCTTGCTTTATAAGCCTCCAGATTTTGCTGTGCTATAAGGCGGGTTTCATCAAGGCCATTGAGCTTCTCAGGCCTAAGATGAGGATTTTCTTCATCTGTCAGCTCGTATCAAACCGCTACTCGTAGAGAGGAGAGTTCTATTTCCAATGGGAGAACTGCTTCCGTGTCGAACACCAATGCATATGGTGTTGTATTCGTGTCCGTCTTGAACGTTGTTTGGTATGCCCAGAGAGCTTCGTATAGCCTTTCGTACCAATCTTTTTTTCTTTCCGGACACTGTTTTTTTATAATCTTGGTCAGGATCTTATTGAAAGTTTCAGCTAGACCGTTGGCCCGAGGATTATAGACTGAAGAATATCTCTAATCTATTTTATACCGCTGTGTGAAACAATTGATTTTATTGTTTCTGTAAGCTGTTCCATTATCCGAGATAACCCATCATGTAGTGTCGAACCGAAAGATAACACGGGTTTCGAAGAAGTGGAGGATATTCTCTGTCTTCACCTTCCTCAGTGGTACTGCTTTTGCCCACTTAGAGAAGTAATCGGTCGTTGCCAATATAAACCGATGTCTTTTGGAGGACGCTGGTTCGATAGGGCCAATTATATCGGTTCCTCACATTTTGAACAGCTAGCTGGCCACTGTCGGGTGCAGCGGATTTGGGTGCTGGTGTATGAAGTTCCCATGAATTTGGCACGAGTGATATTGCTTTGCATATTCGAGGCAGTCCTGAATCATCGTGGGCCAATAATAGCCCATTCTTTTTATCTTCAGCTTTATTTTTGGCCCAGCTTGATGAAAACCGTAGAGTCTGTCGTGAATTTCTTGGATGACTTTCTTTGCTTCCTCCGTCCCCAGGCATCTTATCCATAAGCAGTCGAACGATCTCTTATATAGAGTATCATTGACGAAGGCGAAAGACAAAACTCGTTTCATGAGCTGATATTTAGACGACGCATTTTCGGGCGTTCGTTGGGACTTGAAGTAGTCTATGAAGACTTCCCTCCATTCCTTGACTTTTTCTTCGTCCTCTATTTGAAGGGCTAATTGTTCGGTCGTTTCTTTTCCTTCGGATATCCCTATCAGGTCATCCGAAGAAGTATTTGTTGGCGTGAGGGCCCTGTGGCTTTGCACAATGATCCTTACGTCATCGAGGTCTTCATCAGCCAATTCCTTAGCCAATTTGGCCAATACATCCGTCTTGCTGTTTTCCGCTCGCGGTATGCTCTCCAGGGTATAAGAATAGATTTTTGTCAACAGTTGTTGCACCTTTCCGCCATACCTTATCCGGCTTGCACGTTTGATAATCGTTGTTTACTTGACTAACGATCAGCTGGAGTCTCCATATATGAGGAAGTCTTTGATTCCCATATTGATAGCGATCTCAAGACCAGCTATTAAATCTTCGTATTCAATTTCGTTGTTAGTCCTTGGCTCCATTAAGGAGAGGGTTAACGCAATATCCCTTCTTGCGGGGTCACGAAGATAAGGCTCACCCCGGCTTTAATTATGAGGGTGTTTCGCTTTCGCCGTTTCATGGAGGATGCTCCATCGAAGTAAAGATCCCATTGAGGCTTATCTTCTTCTTTTTCTTCTTCAATTGCATCGAATGCGTGCTCATTCGGCAACTCGCGGTTTAAGGGGGAGTCGGTTGGTATCGGATGCTCCGCGAGAAAGTCGGCGATGGCCTGTCCTTTCACCGCTTTGAGGGGTCGATACGTTATTGAGAACTCCATCAGAAGGAAGGCCCATTTGGCAAGCCTTCCTGTTAGTATGGCCCTCGACATCAAATATTTGAGATGATCCACTTTTGATATGAGGTGGACCTCCTGCGCTAAGGCGTAATGTCTGAGCTTCGTTATTGCGATGATCAGCGCTAGGCAATGCTTTTTTATGGGGGAATAGTTGCTTTCTGCCCCCAGGAGAAATTGACTTAACTAGTACAGAGCTCTCTCCTTTCCTAGATCGTTCTCTTGTTCCCACAATTCATCTAGAGAACCCTCAAGGACCGTTGTATATAAGATAAGGGGGTTTCCCTTAACCGGAGCGGCCAATACCGGCAGATTTTGCAGGTATTGCTCGATTTCGTTTGGTGTGTTTTGGCACTTCTGATTCTAGACGAACATGGTCCCCTTCTTCATCAGATGACTGTATGGACGGCATTTTCCGGAGAGGTTGGTTATGAACCGTTGGATATATGCGAGCTTTTCTTGGAGAGACCACAGTTGTTTCAGGGTTCTTGGCATGGGCATTTCCATAATCGCCTTAATCTTTGAAGGATCTATTTCGATACCTCGGTGACGTATGATGAATCCTAGGAATTTGCCTGAGAAAACTCCAAATGTGCATTTTAGAGGGTTCATCTTCAGATTATACTTCCGAAGATGTTGGAACACTATTTTTAGATGTTCCCAATGATCCTCATGAGATTTGCTCTTCACCATAAGGTCGTCGATATAGCATTCGACAATCCTGTGTATGAGGTCATCGAAGATCTTTGTCATGGCCCTCTGATAGGTAGCGCTAGCGTTCTTCAGACCGAAGGGCATCACCTTATAGCAGAATATGCCCAACGGGGTCCGGAAGGCGGTATGCTTCTGGTTTTCAGGATGCATTTTTATTTGATTGTATCCTGAAGATCCAACCATGAAAGAGAAAACTTCATGGGTGGATGTGTTATCAATCATCAACACGGTGACGGGTACTGAGAAGTCATCTTTCGGGCACGCTTTGTTGAGGTCCCGAAAGTCCACGTAGATGCGGATTGTCCCATTTTTCTTTATCACTGGAACGATGTTAGCGATCCAGTCAGGATATTGAATCTCTTGGATGAAACCGGAGTCGATTAGTTTCTTGATTTCATCGTTGATACTCATCTCAAGTTCGAATTGCATCCTTCTTGGTGCCTGTTTGATTGGCTTTATGCCTGGTGATATGGCCAGTTTATGCACTGCCACTTTTGGATCTAGACCTGGCATTTTGGAATAGTTCCATGCAAAGCAGTTTATATACTGAATGAGCATGTCTTTTAACGTGGCTACCTTTTTTCAGACAGTAGCTCACTGACGAATGTCGGCCTTGGATCATTTTCCGTCCTTAAGTCGATTTTTCTTAGGTTATCCGCCGTGGTGTATATCCCATCTTCTAGCTCTTTTGGTGCTGGTGGAAACTCTGAGATCACCTGGTCCTCATCTTCATTTGCGAAGCACCTGAAGAGGCCACTCGTACTCTTATGCTCTCTCTCTTTTGAGAGTGTTATCATATGGCATGTACGAGTTCGTTTCCATTCTCGCGGTCGAGCTAGTCCTATCCTAACGGTATAGGTCCTCTTTGGCTCATGTTTTTGCGGCGGGCTTATCTTCAAGTTGTCGGATGACATAAACCTGCTTTGTCGATACCGGTCTTCCACCCAGTCCTTGAAGGTGAAGCAGTCTTCAAGGGGGTGACTTATTGCTCAGTGATAGGAGCAATAATCCGGATGTCAAACCTCGTTTATTTGTTCGGGGTGCCGAGACTCCGGAAATGTCATCATTTGGTGCTTTATGACAAGGTTGAATATTTTTCCTATCTTGTCTTGAGGGAAAGAGTATTCCCGACCCATCTTCTTTATAAAGGACGGGCACCAATCGAGCTTTTCTCGATTGCACAGCGTCTTAAATCCGCTTTGTTGTCTTCGAACGTTATTTGCATTCTTTGCCCTGTTTTTACCTCCATTTCGGGGTTTCCCCTTTCGCGAGAACACATAGCGGGTTGAGGATGAAGAGTATTACGGTCTACTTTCTCCGCAGATTGCTGACTGAGACGCTGCATCCTGGCCTTTTCATAAATGACCATTTTGAGGCCGTGGTTGTCCCGGCTTGCTTGACAAGCATCTTTATTAGCATGTCAATTTGTTCTTCAAGCGACGGACTTAACGTTTTCAAAGTGGGATCTCGCTCCGATTTGACGTCATGGCTGCTTGGAAGAGTGTTTTCCTCTCCACTCGAGCTATTTATGACACGACAGCTGTAGATTTGCTCCCGCTTCTTGGACCGAATGAATCCCAGCCTAGTTGTCTCAAACTTCCCGTTGGCTTCTTTCGCCGAGTCCCGGGAGTATCCCAAATCTTTTTGTAGAATTGGACTTGTTGAACAGTTTGTTCGAAGGGTACTCCTTGGCATCTTAACAGTTCTTTCGATCCCCCCGCATAATATCTTGTCAGACGGATGGGTTGAAGCCTGTTGAGCGCAAAATCAGCATCATGCCAAATTGTTTTCTTTACTTTGGTCTCCGTATATTTGTAGAAAAGGATCACCTTTTCACCTCTTCGCTTAGGAGGTACGTAGAAAGTTTGCAGTTCTTGTATGCTGTATGTATCTAGTGCAACAAGTTCCTTGTAGTGTCAAGGAGGACCCATCATGATTTGGAGACTTTGATCTACCTCGGCAAGAGTATGCATTGATGGGCGGACGGAGAACACTGTATTGGCCTCATTTTCGAAGTCGCTGCCAAAGACCAGAATAAGAGTAGATGGTCCGGACTTATTGTTTTCTTTTTGGGGTTACCCCGAGTAGACTAGTTCTTCGTCTTCCTCAGTACCGCTCCCAAAGATTGGCATAGTGGCGATGGATTTTTTTTTACTCTCCGGCTTGTGACACCTTTCAGTATCCTTGAAGTCCGGCAGAAAGTACTCCGCATCTTCTTACTTTCGCACTTCATTCACCGAGAACGGATTTAGCTCTCCCGTGACAGTGTACTCTGAGCCATCCTTAAAATACTTCATACACCGATATTGTGTAGAAGGGATGATATTGTACTCGTGTAACCAAGGTCTGCCGAGCAAAGCGTTATAGCAAGTCTCAGCGTCAATGATATGAAATTTGATGTCAGTGACATGCAGCCCGAAGCTTAGCGTTGGTATTATGGAGCCAAGCGTTTGTGATGACTGTGAGTCGAACCTGGAGATGGTGATTTTATCTCGGACAAGGTGATGAACGTTCATGCAAATTTCCTTCAGCTCTCTCACGTTGAGAAGGTTAATAGAGGATCCGTTGTCGACAAGGATTTTCCCTTTCTTGATGTCGTGGCAGTACCCAGTGACATATAACGGGCGATTATGTTTGCACGTACCAAGGAGTAGATTTTCATCGCTGAATGTAATATTAGCCGTGTGGACCTCTGCTAATTCATTTTTCATCTTCTCTTCTGCGAGGAAAGTTTGGAACTGATTGGGCTCTTGTAAGGCCTTGATCAGGGAATCCCGTGCCATTTTGGACAGGAGGAGAGCTTCCAATATGCTTAGCTGCGAGGGTATTTTTCTCAGATCTGTTAGGACATTGTAATCCACCTTGTTTTTCTTAGACAGGTCCTTTGCGGCGAGCTTTTTGACCGCTTCTTCATCGAGAGCGATTTCTTCGGGTATTTTCCCTTTCCCTTTATCTTTTTTGTTCGAATCTTTGTCTGCAGGTCCGAGGTCTCTCTCAGTTAGCGTACGGTTATACAGCTGAATATTTTCATATTTCTTCTCCTCCTCTTTTTCCGATATGGAGTCTTTGAAGCGAGAGTTTCATCCTCAGAATCGCTCCCGAAGGTGAGGACTCAAGATTTTTCCTCTTCCGAACTGGTACCAACCATATGATAGTGTAGGGTTACTGGGCACTATCACAAGGCTCATAAGGCAACAACCATGCCAAATCTAAATTTTTTCAAGTGCCGAACAACCTAAAGCAAGGATCTTTGCTAGAGTTTTAGGGTAAACAAAGCATGTAAACATCTTTACATCTAAGAGAAAGGGATTACAACCTTTGTAGTCCGTTCCTTCGCTTCATAAGCTCCGAGTAGTAGTCCCTTCGCCGCGATCCATAAACTTTTGGACTCTAGAGAGGCTTCACAAGCCGAATGATCCATGCTTGCTTGAAGTCTTCCTTTTCGAAGATGATCTACCTTGAAGAATCTTAAACCCAAGCTTACACTTCACTAAACAACTTATTAGAGAAGTGAACACCCTAATCCAAGTGGCTAGAATAGATGAGGATGATGAAGTAGGAATTTATCTCTCTTTTATTTTCAATTTCTCACACTAAATCATCACAAACATAAAAGCTAGTAAGCTTTTCAAGGAGGAAGAAGAAGATGAAACCTTTTGTAATGAATAATGAATTGTTGTTATGTTTACAAAACAACCTTGAGTTAAGAAATAAAAGGCTTAACTTAAGGTAAAAGGTTTGGGTTGGGTTAAGAAATATCTACAAAATATCAATACAAAATATCTTAGCATAAAACAAAAGAAAGCTTCTTGAAGCTTCTTGAAAAAGCTAACCCAAATGCTAACCCAAATCAAACCCTAACTTGTTTAATCTCCACAAAAAATGTTGTATTTGTAATCATAACTTGTTACAATATTATATATCACATATATAATATATTTTGCAACAAAAGAAAATAATACAATTAACATATATCGTGTATATATCAATGTATTATCCGGTGAGAAAATGAATCAATAAAGCGAGCTTATATTAGTTAACGTAATGTAATATATCACATATATAATTATACATTAAATCATCAAATCATTACTTAATCCGACAATCCGGCTATATCGCATATAACCGACTAATATAACATGTACCGATTCATCGAATCAACACTTGATCCGATGACCCGGCTATATCACATATACCCGGCCGATATCATATATGGCGAGAATAGATTACGGTATCTCATATCGTATTAGTCTCGGTTCTGCACATATTACATATGTTCTCCTACTTCATTTTGCCTGAGCTAGGAAACCTCTATGTAGGACTCTAAAGAATCGTCAATACGCCGGCAGTAGGTGATGATCATATCAAACACCCACAAGCTGCAAGCGGTCAGCTAAACGTAAAATCCATCCAGGTATTGATCGATCAGAAGATCAACAAGCAAGCATGTACATTCTCCTGTGAATCCAATCAGTAACACCACCGTACAGTCCGGTCTCTTCGTCTGATATGTTGCATATCTAGTCTAGGGGTGGTAAACGTCAGACCCCAGTAACCGATAAGTCGTGTCGATGTGAGGCTCATAACAGGTCGAGAAACTTCTGATAACACTTATCAGTAGCACTCTATATCAGTCGTGGCCAGGGACTTCCAGTTATAGCCAATCGAACACAGCACAACATCAACTCCCTATACCGGGAGAGACGAAACCCTTCCTATCGCTCATTGCCTCCATGTGATTCGGGACTGTACCCAAAAGCCACCGTTTTGCACGCCCTCTTGGACGTGGAAAGGTGGAAATCAAAGTACAGTGGGAATCACATAAGACTCTATGACGATCTCAGGTCTACAGACTAACCTGTACCAGTATCACCGGAGAACTGCTATCCGACGATAGGTATATATCCATCTAGGAGTTCTCAGCGAGTCCGTTCAGTGTACCCAGTCTCTACTGAGCACCCGTATACCATCTTTGATATCAAACACCGATGGATATGGGATCATCCATCGCCCATCATATGGGTCAAGATGCGTATACGCTAGTCTACACTGGTGCATTGATACCCTGTCTTGATACACCTTCGACTAAGAACAGTTACAGGATGTACTCGTTGACTACCCTGGCCCCACTAGTATGATCTCATCATAGTCCCAGTAGTAGAGTACATATCATAAGGACATTATCAACATGTGAGAGCAAGACAGTAAACTAATATAAGCCAACATGTTAAGACAAAGTGAAACCAAATAGCATACTATCATGTCGAGCAAGAAAGTCCTCTATATATATATCCAAGAATCCACTATAATATACATCACATGTACAACAATGGCCTCTAGGGCATATATATAACTAACAATCTCCCAATTGCACTAAGGCCAGCTGTTGTAGTATCTCATACCCAGCATCCCGAAGAGTCTCTCAAATTGTATCTGGGGTATGGCCTTCGTGAGTGGATTCGCAGTGTTGTCCTTCATATCAACTCTCCTGACCTCGATCTCCCGGCGATCAACTATCTCCCGGATCAGGTGATACCGCCTCAGAATATTTCTTGACTTCTGATTAGACCTGGGTTCCTTGGCCAAAGCCACATCTCCATTGTTTTCACAATACAAAGGTATTGGATGCTCAATGGACGGAACCACACCAAGTTCAGTGATGAACTTCTTCATCCAGACAGCCTCTTTGGTAGTATCGTTGGCAGCGATGTATTTAGCCTCCATCGTCGAGTCTGCAACGGTTTCCTATTTGGAACTCTTCCAACACACCGCCCCTCTATTAAGGGTAAAGACAAATCTCAAGTGCGACTTAGAGTCGTCCTTATCACTTTGGAAGCTTGAATCGGTAAAGGACTCCACCTGGAGTTCACCATTACCATACACCAAGAACATCTCCTTAGTCCTTCTCAAGTACTTGAGAATGTTCTTCACAGCTATCCAGTGATTCTCTCCAGGATCTTCTTGATACCTACCCACTACACTTAGTGAGTATGCTACATCGGGTCTGGTACATAGCATCGCATACATGATAGAGCCTACTGCCGAAGCATAGGGTATCCCTTGCATGCGAGCTCTCTCTAAATCATTCTTGGGAGACATCTCTTTGGAGAGAGTGAGTTCAGAGATCGTGGGTTGGTTTCCACGCTTGGATTCTTCTATACTAAACCTCTTTAGTATGGTGTCAATGTACCTAGATTGGGACAATCCCAGTATCCGTTTAGATCTATCTCTATAGATTATTATTCCCAATATGCAGGAGACACCACCAAGATCTTTCATTGAGAATCTTTATGATAAGAAGAGCTTGACCGAGTGCAGCATAGGAACATCATTTCCTATTAAGAGTATGTCATCCACGTACAATACGAGGAAGACAACCTTACTCTCTGCAACCTTCTTGTAAATACAAGGTTCATCTACGTTTTTGATGAAGTCAAACTCTTTGACTACAACATCAAAGCAGATGTTCCAACTCCGCGATGCTTGCTTTAACCCATAAATGGATTTAAGCAGCTTGCACACCTTTCTGCTGCTCCCACTATCTACGAAGCCCTCTGGCTGAGTCATGTACACGCACTCTTCTAAATCACCATTTAGAAAGGCGGTCTTAACATTCATTTGCCAGATTTCATAGTCATGGTATGCAGCAATGGCAAGTAGGATCCGGATGGACTTAAGCATAGCCACTGGAGAAAAGGTTTCGTCATAATCCACACCTGGTCGTTGACGAAAACCCTTTGCAACAAGTCTAGCTTTGAAAGTCTCAACTTTTCCATCTACACCAAGTTTCTTCTTAAAGATCCATTTTCTCCCAATGGGTTTTACCTTTTCAGGAGCAACTTCCAAAGTCCATACTTTGTTGGTGTACATGGATTCCATCTCAGATCGCATTGCATCCATCCACTTCACAGAGTCCCCACTCGTGATGACCTGCTCGAAGCTAGTTGGGTCATCATCTTCCATGATGCAATCCTCGCTCCCACCATCAACGAGAAAACTGTTGTATCTCTCAGGTGGATGAGAAGCCTTACTAGATCGGCGGAGAGGCTGGGGTTCGTTGGGAACTACTGAATCCTCTGGTTCCACTAAATCTTCTGTCATAGTTTGTGTTTCCGGAACTTCTTCCAATTCTATCTCAGAGCCACTAATTTCTTTTGCAAGAAATTCCTTTTTCTAAAAAGGTAGCATGTCGAGAAACAAACACCTTTGGTTCCTCGGTGTGGTAGAAGATATACCCGCGCGAATGTTTAGGATATCCAATAAAATTACACAGAATAGACCTTGCCCCGAGCTTGTCCGGATTTTTTGTTTTCACATATGCCGGACAACCCCATATCTTAACATAATTAAGATATGGTCTCTTTCTTTTCCATATCTCATATGGAGTGGTTGGCACAGATTTGGTGGGAACCATATTCAATAGGTATGCAGCTGTCTCCAGTGCATATCCCCAAAAGGAAATAGGCAACTCAGCAGTACTCATCATGGAGCGCATCATATCTAATAGGGTGCGATTCCTCCGCTCCGATACACCGTTGTGCTGTGGTGTATAGGGAGGTGTAAGCTGAGAGAGAATCCCATTCTCTTTTAGATAGTCTAGGAACTCATTGCTTAAGTATTCTCCTCCTCGATCAGATCGAAGTATCTTAATACTTTTGCCCGTTTGGTTCTCTACTTCGTGCTTATATTCTTTGAATTTCTCAAAAGCTTCAGACTTGTGTTTCATCAGGAACACATGTCCATATCTTAAGAGATCGTCAGTGAATGTAATGAAGTAAGAAGAACCGTTCCTGGCATGTGTAGATATAGGACCACATACATCACTATGTATCAGCCCTAAGAGTTCTGTATCTCTTTCTCCGTGTCCACTAAACAGAGTTTTGGTCATCTTGCCTTTGAGACATGACTGGCAGGTATCATAAGATGGTAATTCGAACGGATTCAAATATCCATCCTTATGCAACTTAGCTAGCCCTGTCGCATTGATATGACCTAGTCTACAATGCCACAAGAAGGATACGTTCATTTCTGAACTCTTCCTCTTGTGTGTGTTTTGTATATTAAGTACTGTAGTTTGGTTGAGAACGTATATGACATTAATCGAATCAACTTTTGATTCAGGAATATGTTCATAACATTATCCTGTACTACAAAATTATATCCTTCTTTGCTCAATAACGAAACTGATATAAGATTGCATATCAGGGTCGGAATGTAATAGCATTCATTCAAAACAATGTACTACCTTTTGGTAATACTAGGTGATATTCGCCAACTGCCTTGGCTGTAACATTTGAACCATTCCCTACTCTTACGGAATGATCACCCTCTCCCAGTTCCCTACCTTTTTGTAGCCCATGTAACATATTACATATATGGGATCCTGATCCGGTATCTAATACCCAGGACGTAGAGTGAACTGAGAAACAGTTCTCAATAAAAAATACACCTGAAGAAGATGCATCAACATACTTGTTCTTCGTTTGGGCGGCGTGAGAATCCAGATATTCTCCTATTCCCTGCTCAGTCTTATAACACTTATAAGAAAGAACGGGACCAACGTTCCCCTGCTCAGTATAATAAGCGGGTTCAGTCAATACATCCATGTTATTATCTTGATTAAGGCCTGACTTGGTCGCTACCTGGAAAGAGAGAGAAGAAAACACTTTAGTGTATGCTCTTGCAAGATTAGATTGGTTATTATCTTATCTAATCAGGATGTCTCCCACTGCTTTTTATCAAATCTTCCTTAAAACCCTAAAAGGTAAGATTAGCCGGGATTAATTACACCTTACAAGTTCGCCAATCTTTCAGCCAGATCAGTGTTGGTACTTTGAGGGAGGTTCCCCGTGCTTTCGCACGGACCTAATTAAAATAAACCTCTTTTTCCCAGAGGCATAACCCCGTTAACACCTTTCTAGACACCTACTTGATCGGCTAATTGTCCTGTGTAAAATTCTCCCAGGAGTAACTCTTACTCCCTGTGGGTATCAGGATCCATCTATCTCATAGAAGGTATGCAATCTCATTGCAAATTTCAACACTTGAAATTCCCGATAATGCTTTTAGCCCTAGCGTCCTATTACCTTGACACAGGCCAACAAACTATAGTCCGCTAGTCAAGTTCAACCCCTATATTTCTTGATTGAATTAAACCAACCCGTACGACCCTTGACGCAGGCCAACAAAGTCGTACGACTACCCTAATCCAATCACATCTCATGTTATAGATAAGTACTAGTTAGCTACCGCACACTATGCCTTGACGCAGGCCAACAAACGTAGTACGAATACTAAGTAATATCTATCTAAAATGTCGGAGGGCTACGCAGGTTTTTCAGAAAACCATGAGTGTAATGAACTTGATATCGTTGTAGAAACAAGTGATTTTGAAAAGGAGTGTTTTTGAGGCTTTTTCTAGTTTCGCTAAAGAGGTCACTCTCGGTGAAGGGATCTCGGCTCTTTTCTTATCGAATAAAGTGCAGGATATTTCACAAATACCACTGTGCAAAGCAAGAACTATAGAAGTATTCAAAAACTAAAACCGTGAGTTTGTAGCATCTGCCAGTTTTGCTAAAGAGGTCACTCCCGGTGAAGGGATCTCGGCTCTTTCCTCATCGAATAAGGTGCAGGGTATATCATATATACCGCTGTGCAAAGCAAGACTGTAGCTACCCTTTTTATAAAGTTTTGATTCTACAATATCTTTTAGGTTTCTTTTCTTTTATTAATCTCATTAATAATTCCCATCAATTATGCTTCCTAAGTATCACAGAAGAAACGAAAGCAGTAATATTTATATATTATCATATATATATAGTATAAGCATTCGTCTCAGGCAGTAATATGATCTCATCACAGAACATTGCAGCAGAAGATAACATATGAAATATTGGATATATTAGGACGTCCGTGTTTTATTTCGAGCCTGTATAAAACACGGATTCCATGGTCGTGATGAATAGCAAAACCCACATCCCTAGACCCCTACGAGAGCGGCAAGTAACACTGCCAGTTCTAGGGCTAAGAGATCCGGACTCGACTCCTCAAGATGGCCTCCCTCTGGACCCTAGAACCCGATTACTTGCGCTCCTCTCCTCGGGTCTATCCTAATGCAGAAGAGTAAATAATATACAATGGTGACATCATCCTCAACCTGGAAGTGACCCAATAAAAGAATATTATATACAATGAATTTTACATGAATGAAAATAAAAACCCTCATCTCACATAAAACCCCCGGCTATTCAGAACACGACGATCCAATATAACATATCACAGCAATACATAATATCTCATATCATCAACGTAAACAAGTATGTGTATCCCGATTGTCGTTGATGTATAGCAACGAAGCTGGCGATACACCACATACTACGCTTACGGTCACAGAAAAGAAAGTGTAAAATTACAACATTTGGAATCCACAAATACTTTAGACATATTAAATCCGAAATATCACATACTTCGCATTTCATGCCTAACTATATAAATTCTACATATTGTATCACATTCCAGATAAATAGACAATGTTAAACTTTTCGATCGAATAATCAAATACCCAAGATTTCCCAAACAGCACAACACTTGAGCGGAGTTCAAAAATCCCAGAACATGTCACAGCCCCAATGAACCAGCCGTAGAAGGGTCAAACCAACGCCTCACATGTGGCAACGCTAAACTACCACAAACCCTAGGGTTCAGTGCAGTTTTGAGGGTCACATAATCGAGTTAAGGTTACGTTCTTCTAGAGGGTCCACAGATACACTAGCATGATTTCCCGAAAGTTTTAAACAGAGGAAAAATCCAACACTTGAAAGTTTTTCGACAGATGAAAAAGTGAGTTATTGATATCCGTTCGAACCTTTTAACACGTTCTAAATTACCCGAAAAATTAAACGATGTTAAACTTTCCGATCGAATCAACGAACTCCTAAGATCTCCAGAAAACTCAACACTTCAGTAATATTAAAAATTCCCAGAAGCATGTAGTAATACCTACGGATATTACCTAGAAGTATCTGTCTCTAATACCCAAGTACGGCCGCTGAACCGCCGTGCAAAGCATGGTATTGCCGCGGTTCCGTGGCGACTTAAGGGAATTAGGAGCTCGTATTTCACAGTTATCCATAGAATCACCTGCTTAATTTTCTGAGTATTTTTAATACGGAAAATTAGAAAATTTCCAGAGAGGGGGTTAAAATCGATGTTTCGGGGTTCGATCGGACTTTTAATTTCGTCTAGACAACGCCTAAAGCTCTAGCTTGGCTCTGATACCACTGTAGGGTTACTGGGCACTATCACAAGGCTCATAAGGCACCAACCATGCCAAATCTAAATTTTTTCAAGTGCCGAACAACCTAAAGTAAGGATCTTTGCTAGAGTTTTAGGGTAAACAAAGTATGTGAATATCTTTACATCTAAGAGAAAGGGATTACAACCTTTGTAGTCCGTTCTTTCGCTTCATAAGTTCTGAGTAGTAGTCCCTTCGCCGCGATCCATGAACTTCCGGACTCTAGAGAGGCTCCACAAGCCGAATGATCCATGCTTGTTTGAAGTCTTCCTTTTCGAAGATGATCTACCTTGAAGAATCTTAAACCCAATTTTACACTTCACTAAACAACTTATTAGAGAAGTGAACACCCTAATTTAAGTAGCTAGAATAGATGAGGATGATGAAGTAGGAATTTAGCTCTCTTTTATTTTCAATTTCTCACACTAAATCATCACAAACACAAAAGCTAATAAGCTTTTCAAGGAGGAAGAAGAAGATGAAACCTTTTGTGATGAATAATGAATTGTTGTTATGTTTACAAAATAACCCTGAGTTAAGAAATAAAGGGCTTAACTCATGTAGAGAATAAACCTAAGGTAAAGGGTTTGGGTTGGGTTAAGAAATATCTACAAAATATCAACACAAAATATCATAGCATAAAACAAAAGAAAGCTTCTTGAAAAAGCTAACCCAAATGCTAACCCAAATCAAACCCTAACTTGTTTAATCTCCACAAAACATGTTGTATTTGTAATCATAACTTGTTACAATATTATATATCACATATATAATATATTTTGCAACAAAAGAAAATAATATAATTAACATATATCGCATATATATCAATGTATTATCCGGTGAGAAAATGAATCAATAAAGCGAGCTTATATTAGTTAATGTAATGTAATATATCACATATATAATTATGCATTAAATCATCAAATCATTATTTGATCCGACAATCCGGCTATATCGCATATAACCGACTGATATAATATGTACCGATTCATCGAATCATCACTTGATCCGATGACCCGACTATATCACATATACCCGGCCGATATCATATATGGCGAGAATAGAATACGGTATCTCATATCGTATTAGTCTCGGTTCCGCACATATCATATATGTGCTCCTACTTCGTTTTTCCTGAGTTAGGAAACCTCTATGTAGGACTCTAAAGAATCGTCAATACGCCGGCAGTAGGTGATGATCATATCAAACACCCACAAGCTGCAAGCGGTCAGCTAAACGTAAAAGCCATCCAGGTATTGATCGATCAGAAGATCAACAAGCAAGCCTGTACATTCTCCTGTGAATCCAATCAGTAACACTACCGTACAGTCCGTTCTCTTCGTATGATATGTTGCATATCTAGTTTAGGGGTGGTAAACGTCAGACCCCAGTAACCGATAAGTCGTGTCGATGTGAGGCTCATAACAGGTTGAGAAACTACTGATAACACTTATCAGTGGCACTCTATATCAGCCGTGGCCAGGGACTTCCAGTTATAGCCAATCGAACACAGCACAACATCAACTCCCTATACCGGGAGAGACGAAACCCTTCCTATCGCTCATTGCCTCCATGTGATTCGGGATTGTACCCAAAAGCCACCGTTTTGCATGCCCTCTTGGACATGGTAAGATGGAAATCAAAGTACAGTGGGAATCACACAAGACTCTATGACGATCTCGGGTCTACAGACTAACCTATACCAGTGTCACCGGAGAACTGCTATTCGACGATAGGTATATATCCATCTAGGAGTTCTCGGCGAGTTCGTTCAGTATACCCAGTCTCTACTGAGCACCCGTATACCATCTTTGATATCAAACACCGATGGATATAGGATCATCCATCGCCCATCATATGGGTCAAGATGCGTATACGCTAGTCTACACTGGTGCATCGATGCCCTGTCTCGATACACCCTCGATTAGGAACAGTTATAGGATGTACTCGTTGACTACCCTAGCCCCACTAGTATGATCTCATCATAGTCCCAGTAGTCGAGTACATATCCTAAAGGCTTTATCAACATGTGAGAGTAAGACAGTAAACTAATACAAGTCAACATGTTAAGACAAAGTGAAACTAAATAGCATACTATCATGTCGAGAAAGAAAGTCCTCTCTATGTATATCCAAGCATCAACTATAACATACATCACATGTACAATAATGGCCTCTAGGGCATATAACTAACTAACAGACAGTTGCCAGTCGTTTCTTCATGCGTGTTCGTCTCACCGTTCCTACGTTGACGAGCACGAGCTTCACGTTTTCCTTTCTTGAAGTGTTTTCGATAGGCAACATATCCTTACCACTACTTCTTGAAAGCACCACATTTCTCGATAGGGTGGGCAATCCTTTGATGATATAGGCAGTATTTTGGATGTGAGTCTCCTCTGTCAGAGTATGGGAAACTAGGAGTGTACTTCATGAGAGGTGGCAGCTTCATCCCCATTGACAGGGCTTTGGCGAACCGCTTCTCAGTTTTGATCCTGCCCTTATTTATTGCAGGTGTGCTTTGGTTTGGTCGGAGCACTTTACGACTCGTCATCACCGCAGCTTTTTTATTCAGACACTGACACTTAGCCTTTTCATATATGGCCGTTTCGCATTCTCGGTCATCTTTACTTTTTTGAAAGGCTTCGTTTAGCAGCCTCTCAATCGGGTCTTATTTTGGCAGTTCCGGGGAATTTAGCGCCGATTCTGCCCCCAATTTCTCTATGTCATTTTCTGACGCTAAGAGAGCTTCTTCGCCATAGATCGACGAATGGGAGACCATATGGTAATTTGCTACATAATCTTCCGCGTCTTCTGATGAGTCATTTCCCTCATCATTGTCACTGTCTCCGTCCTCAAGAATATGATTAAGAAATTCTTCAGGCGTGACCGGTGTCCGCGCCTTCTGGTTATACTCCTCTAGAGCGTCTATGTTCTTTTGTAGATCTGTGCGCTTGTCGTCATACTCGGCAAGCTGCACGGTTTTTTTTTTGTCTTCTTTTTCTTATAAGACTTTGAAGGCTTACTTAGGGGCTTTTTCCTTTATTAACAATTTTCGGTGCGGGACGTGGCATCAACATCCCTTCAATAATTTCAGATTCAAGTGGGCTTTTCTACCTGATTGCCGGACATGCCTAAAGATCATTCAGCATTCTTTTAGTTTTTGCTGAGAGGACTACTTCCCATAGAGCTTCTACAATGAGTAAGCATGATGCCCCATGCACGTCCACCTTCTTGGGAGCGTGCTTCTGGGGTGGGTTTACCCTCCAGTTATCAGACAACATTCTCTGCTGGTACTGGTCTTCAACCTAATTTTTGAAGATGCAGCAATCCTCAATTGGGTGGCTTACTATTCTGTGATAGGAGCAGTAATTGGGGTTGTTGATGTCGCTAGGTCATGCTGGACGCCGTGGGTCTGGCAATGTGATAAGATTATTACGCATTGTCAGTTCAAGCCGTCTCCTCGTCTTGTCGCGGGGAAACGAGTAAGCATGTCCTAGCCTTTCTTCCAAGGACAGGTGTGGACGTTCGTTGTATTGGCGAGCAGCCAGTTTTGAGCCACTCGGTTGTTATTGTGTATTGGCAACGAAGACCACTTTCCCTTTACCCTTATTATTTCGAGGGTCCTTATTTGAGGAGGAAGGCCTATGGGCCATTTGATCCATTTGGGCCAACTTGTCTATTAGAGCCTGAAAGGTTGTGGGCTTGAAGAACGTCATGAACTGCGACACAGTTGATTGAGGATCGAGAGTCCCGATGAACATGCCTATGAAAGTAGACTCTTCAATATGCCCTTCGCACTTAGACCATAGGTTCCGCCACCGGATCGCGTATTGGACCCAAGTTTCTTCTGGCTTTACTTTGACATTGATTAATGCCATGATCAAAGTGCGTTCACTCACGCTGGCGAACCGTTGCATGAACAGTGGTTCCATTTCTATGAAAGTTTTCACGGAGTCATTTAGGAGCTTCGAGTACCATTCAAAAGCTGTCTCTGACAAGCTTCCGACAAATTGGCGAAGCAACAGTTTTTCATCGCCTCCAGTATTGTCGCATAGTGCCCTGAATTGTGAGACATGCTAGTGAGGATTGCCCTTTCCTTTGTAGACATGGAACTTGGTGATTGTATATCCTGGAGGATACTTGATTTGGTTATACCTGGCCGGATATGGTCGCCCAGTTCTGATGAGTTGGCTGGCGGCTGTACTGGCCTGGTGAGCTTTTATTTGCTGAACGATGTAGTCATCCAGGGCCACCTTGGAGATGGTTTCTTTCTTGGCCGCTGATAAGGCCGGAAGATGGTTTGATGTTTCCCCTCTGTCATCCTCGCTAATCACCTGTGTATTTTCAACCGGCGGTTCCGATTGGATCATTATTTCCACCATATCTTGAAATAGGAGAGCTATATGTTTTAATTTAGCAGCTTGCTCTGCAGTTTTTTTTGTATTTTCTTTCCAGCACTCTTCGCAAGAACTCTGTATCGGTCTCTTGTTCTCGGCGCTATTCAGCCTCTTTGTCTGGACTTTCTTTTTGTTCGGTGAGTGCCGTCATTTTATTCAGCATCTCTAGGAGCTTTTGTTGTTACTCCTGAGCCTTTGTCAGCGACTGAGTTTGCGGTCGGTGACTTACCGAAGCACGGCTCTCTTCTTTCCTATTGGTCATATAGACCGTATGTACGGTTATGCCCCCTGACTTGGGGCGTTTAGATCCATCGCTTTTGGAATTTGCCGCGGGCGGTAGGATTTTTTCTGGCCACGTTCTTTTATGAGAAGTCAGTGCTGAAGAAGCTATTATGATAGGCGCCTATTTAGGAAAGGCCCCCGTTGTATGGTTAAGGAGCGGTCTTTTTCTTGTTGGCCTTTAGATTGCTCAGGTCGATGAGAGTAATTGTTGTCAAGCATAGAGTCCTGGACTTTTCGCCAGACTCTATGGATCTATGAGGAGAGCCGTTGATGAGGCTGCTCCGACTGTTTCTGTACGAGAACCTCTGCTGGTGGAGGTGATTTCTTTTGCACCGCCGTCAGGGAGTTCTTACGTACCCTCCTGAGCGGGTCAAAACTGTTCCCAGTTGGAACAATAGCGTTAATATTCATCATAGGAGCAGGTAGGGTGAGCCCAGAGGGGGAGTTTCCCCCAGCTTCCCTTACTTGATGCAAGTGGCGACGTCGAGCATGCTTTGGAGTGGGAATTGCTTCAGTTTTGGAGGCGTCTTCATCATGTCCCATGTGTTGCTCAGGAGTTTCTATTGGTGTCAGCCTGTTGAAGGCTGATGTCCTACTTAGAGTTGGAGCAGGGTTGGCCAATCTTTCGAAGACCGACCGTCTTGGAGGAGAAGCACTTTTATCGGCTTCACATATAGCAGGAGTAGGGAGAGATAGACGTTTTATCGTAGCTCCCTCTGATATCATGGGCTTCTTTGCGGGCCCGCTTGAGCTCTTGCTCAGCCTGTTGAAGACAAAGGCTTCAGGGTTTGACGGCTTACTGATAGGAGCCGTCGTGGTTGCCAGCTGATCAAAGACCAACTTTCTGGGAGCTTCTCCTTATAGCGTTGAGGCCCCAAAGTTCACAGGCGGGTGCATGGTCCAGAAAAAGAACCCGGTATTGGCTTGTGTAACCTGCCCCACCTGTGCAGAAATTAATGGTTTCCCACTGCACCTCATGCAACAGCAACATCCGCTCCACCCTAACTGGAGGAGTGACGTTTTATGAATATCCACGCCTAAATTTTAGTATCTCGAATTTAAGGGAAACCATAGTGAACCGCGATTTTGTTCGCGAAACACAACACACGATGTGTGGAGTGGAAAGTGGAAAAAGTCCCACCGGGCGTGCCAGAATCTATTTATCGCCAAAAACCGGACTGAGATATTGAGACGTCTAGCTTGAATTTGGAGGCAGATGCTATTTGGACACATCCATCCACCTCTCCGAAGATACCAATTTGATTTATGGCACCATATATCGGAGGTTTGGACAGATGCGACCGATATAGCAAACTTCATCAGATTCCCATTCATTTGTGAGGTTTTTTTTTATTGTGGGGATGCTCTTCCCTGCAGACGCAAGCCTCTGCAGTTAATTACGTTACCGTATTGCGATAACCACCTTCTCCTGTTCCAGAAGGTCACTTCATGTCGTGTGTTATTTTGTTTTTTAAGCTTGCCTGTGGATTGTATACGGAGACTAATTTATGTTTTCGCCCGTAGGGCGCGTATTAGTCCAAATCCGTATATTTTAGATTTGGGGATTGAATTTAGATTGAATATTCCGTCAGTTCAAAGAATATTTTGTTTTATTTAAAGACTGTTAATCTATTTTTATATTAAGATCAAACTAAATATATGAGCATTTGGGCTCAATTTAACTAAGGTTATGTTAGTCTTATTTGAGACTAAGATCAACTTATATATATTTTCAGGATCATTTTTATTTAAGATTCAACAACAGTGCATTTGGGCTCAGTTGCAAGCAACTTCAGAGACTTAGCCAATTTGGGCTTGGTCTGCTCAATCTTGGGCTTTCCTTCCTTTTTTTCAGAAGTGCTAAACACTTATTTGTAGTTCTGATACTCACGTGGGAAACACATAAGGCGCTCAGACATGGGCGCTGCCCAATCAGTACTAAGCACTTAGTCATTTTGACTGAATATAGAGTACTAAGCACTTTGTATGGTGCTTACATGGGGAGCACGTGAGACGCTAAGCATTTATTTTGGGCCTCACGTGTGGAGTACGTGAGACACATAGCGTTCTGTTTTGTTGGGCGCTCACGTGTGTTTCACGTGAGGCGCTGAGCTCCTTTTTGTTTTGTTGGGCACTCACGTAGGAAGCACGTGAGGCACCGAGACTTTTGTTTTGGGTGCTCACGTGGGAAGCACGTAGGCGCCGAGTCCCATTTAAGGGAATCTTTTGGGCACTCACGTGTGTTTCACGTGATATGCCAAGTCTTTTTCTTTTTAGAGATTTAATCTCTGTTGATATTTTCTGAAGAAGTTTTAACTTCTGTTAATGGAATTTTGACCATTAATGATCACTAAGATCTCTGTTTTGAGGATCTGGGATTGGTTTTATTGGAGAACTAAGTTCTTTTGTTCTTTTAGTAAGAACTAAGTTCTTTATATAAGGTTAAACCCTGTCTTCAGAGGAATTAAATTTCTAGACAACGTGTCTTCTTTTTTTTTTGATCTAGTTCTTTTCTCTAGATTTTGAGTCTGAAGAACAGAACCTCCTCGATGAGAATTAAATTCTCAAATTGTGGGGAGATTTGCTTTGCAAATCTCAGATCAGAGGAAGAACTGAGTTCTTTTTGTGAAGGGTTAAACCCTTGTTTCTTTTTATACTAGGCAAAGAAGATATATTTATCTCTGCTTTTCTTGACCTAGGGTTTGAGAGAGCGAGAATCTTCTTCTTATTTTTTGGAGAATTAAATTCTCAGTTTTCATTTGTAGAGAAGCTTATGGGGTCGATCCCCCCTTTAGATTTGATCTCTTTGCTTCTATTTATAGGAGAAGAGAAAAATCATTTTGTTGAGAAAATCTCTCATTGAGAGATCATGATTGATTTCATAATTAATCAAAATGATCTTAAAGATCAACCGGTGAATTTTATTCACCATTGGATTTTTAAACCAAAGGCTCTCTGTTTAATATAGAAGATTTCTTATTTGTTTTAATAAAATTAGGAAAATATTTTCCTAAGATAGAATTTTATTCTATCAGATAAATATATTGTTAATTTAACGAGATTAGAAAGATATTTTCCCAACATAGAATTTTATTCTATTATATGAATAGCTTGTTAACAAGACTAGGAAGATATTTTCCAACATAGAATTTTATTCTATCATATAAATATCTTGTTAGTTTAACAAGACTAGGAAAATATTTTCCTAACATAGAATTTTATTCTTGTTAGTATTATATACCCTAGATTCCATTATTGTATATTACTGGATTGTATATTACATTTTGGAAGGTTAGGATATTCACAGATATAATAACAGTCTTACTCAACATGATAGTATGCTATCTGGTTTGAGTCTATCTTAACATGCGTATATGTTTCTTTTAACATATCGTTAATACATGTTGATAGAGCCCTTATAATATTTGCTTGACTATCAGTGTTGTGATGGCAGTCACACCAGTAGGGGCTGGGTAGTCTATAAGCATATCCTTAAACTTGTCCCTAGTTGTAACATTATCGAGACTGGATATCGATACTTCAGAGGAGACTAGTGTATACACTTCTTATCCCCGTCAGGGGAGGTGGCCTGTCCCGCAACCATTGGTATACGGTACCAAAGATAGTATACATTTGCTCATTGGGTTATGAGTTATACTGGCTCGCTGGAAACTGCTGGTTGGTATTATACCTATCGTCAGTTAGCAGTTCCCCGGTGACATGAGTACAGCTTAGTCCGTTGACTTGACATCACTATTCGTCTCGGGTGTGTTCCCACTGTACTTAGATTACTACCCTACCACGGCTCAAATGAGTCGTGCAAACAAGTAGTATTTGGGTGCAGTCCCGAAGCACTTGGAGACAGTAGGGGTTAGAAGGAATTCGTTTCTCCTGGTATTGGGAGTTGATATCGCGCTGTGTACGGTTGGCCAATACACAAAGTCCCAGACCAGGACAAGTGAGATTTACTGGTTGGTACACCAGTAGTTTCTCAGGGTGTATTGGGTTTCACACTGACACAACTTATTGCGCTATTAGGGGTCTGACGTTTACCATCGCTAGGCCCGATATGTGATACTTTTAGACGAACAGACGGGACTATACGGAGAATGTCACCTATAGGCTCGGTAGGGTTTTTGGATAACTTATCGTGTCGATCTTCCCTTCGATAGATACCTGGGTTGCCGTTACGTACAGTTAGTGCTGCTGACGTGCTTGTGGTTAAATCCACTACCAGCGTATTGTCGAGTCTTTAGAGTCTCACACAGAGGGTTTCCCGGTTCAGGCGAAACGGTGTAATTTGCGTATAGTTTTACATAGGGGTGTTCGATTGAACACGTGTATTTATACACATGCTTTAATTGGACGGTTTAATAGTACTAGCAGATTTGAAAGATAGCTAGTTTTGATACTAGTATTATATTGCTCTCTTTTGGATATTTGTATTTTAACACGAATACGTGTATATGTATAAATACGGGTATTTATGCTTTGATACAAATACATGTATTTCTTTCTAAATATGAATATGCGTATTTTGTATTTTCGGTACAAATTTGGTTTTCGTATTTTGGTAGAAATACAATATACGTATTTATTAGAAATATGGGTTTTGGTATACTTGATTATACACATACTAGTATTTGTATGTGTATGTATATCATGGTGAAGTGGCTTCTCTCTACACTCTTTCTTGTTCTTACCTTTTCTAGAGTTGTGTGAGCTTGTGACTCACATTAGTGAGTCACAACCCACTCAACCCTTGGTTTTGTTTTTTGCTAGAAGAGATAAGAAGAGAGAGTAGTGTAGGATATTTTTGGATTGTTGATATTTTTCAAGTGAGGAAAATTCTTAAGTTGCCATCTCTTCTTCATCTTCATCATTTTTCGCTCTTAGCTTTGAGGATTAAAAGAGAGTATCTTGTTCACAAACTATACCACTCTAAATATCTTGTCTTGGTAAGAATTAATCTTTAGTTGTTTCGGACGAAACTATCACTTGAATCGGCATTCTCGGATGGATCGTTGTTGACGCGGAAGATTGGCTTCGAGAGCTCGTTTTATCAATTCAAGAAGCTTGTGGAGTCTATCTTTCAAGACCCGTAGGACCGTCTACAAAGGTTGTAATCCCAACCTAGTAGCTAAAACTCTAGTTAAGCTTTGTTTAGTTTAGTGTTTGGATTTGTATCCTGAGATTTTAGTGTATTGTGCTCAAGATTTTTAAGTTTTTGATTCCGCATAGCCGTAGTTGTCACGGCAAGGAGCATATATATACTTATAATTTTATCATATGAATATCTTATTAATTTAACACGAATAGAAAGATATTTTCTTAACATTGAATTTTATTCTATCATATGAATTTCTTGTTAGATTAGGAAGATATTTTTCTAACATAGAATTTTATTCTATTATATGAATATTTTGTTAGTTTAACAAGACTTGAAAGATATTTTCCTAACATAGAATTTTATTCTATCATATGAATATCTTGTTAGTTTAACAAGGCTAGGAAGATGTTTTCCTAACCATAGAATTTAATTCTGTTTAACAGAGAAAATCTTTTTTATTTTAGAAAGATCAGAAAAATATTTTCCAAATAGAATTTGATTTCATCACATAGAATTTAATTCTATTAGATTGTTTAATTGGTAATTTTATAATTACCATTGGATTTTTGATCCAAGGGTCCTCTGTTTAACAGAGAGGATCTTTCTAGTTTGAGAAAAATCAGGAAAATATTTCCCTTATAAAATTTAATTCTACATAGAATTTAATTCTACCAAAAAGAACATTTACGTGCATTGCATGTGAAGCGCTGGTCTATAGCGCTTATGTGGATATCACATGTGGTGTTGCCAAGAGACTGACAAGTGCGCTCATGTG
This sequence comes from Agapanthus africanus, assembly GCA_030015575.1. Lineage (NCBI taxonomy): Eukaryota > Viridiplantae > Streptophyta > Magnoliopsida > Asparagales > Amaryllidaceae > Agapanthus > Agapanthus africanus. The sequence goes on along the minus strand of CM057337.1, from coordinate 628,355,542 downwards.
GATATCACATGAGGCACTACCAAGAAGCTAGCACTAGCGCTCACGCGGATATCACGTGAGACGCTCACGTATTTAACACGCAGGAACCAATATTGGATTTGATCATATCTGAAGCAGCACTTGAATGCTTTGTATTTGGGTGCGCACGTGTTTAACACGTGGGGCGATCATAGGATTTAATTCTATCTGAAGCCGATACTCACATGCTTTGCATGTGAGTGCTTTCGTGCTTTGCATGTGGAGGCTGCCCTCTGCTTTTATAAAAGGAACAATAAGTTTTGAACCAAATTTTTTTACGGAAACACAAACTTACTTACCAACAACGTAATAAATGATGATATATAAATAAATACATATACTATGAATCTATATGACTGCTTATGATTATATAATATATAATAACTTTACTAATAATACTAATAACGTTATTCTAACAATCGGACTAATTTAATATATAATATAATATCAATTGAAACTTTTCTGTAGCAAATGTGTTGTTCTAATAAAATACAGCAATAGAAATCGTAATAACGCAAAATAACAATTAATAATTAAATAAGAGTAGTCAATGAATCAATTGTTAACAAATAACAGTCTAGATAAAATAATATACTATGATGAAATTTAATGCTATAAGTATATAGAAGATATGCAAGACCTACTGAATAGTCAAAGATGATATGAAATTGATTTACATTTTACAGTAATAATTGCTCCCAAAAATGTGATTTAACTTAAAATAATATTATGACTTAAATTAAAATTATATTTATAGAAAATGTCTTAACAATAACTTTTGCATTAACAATAACAGAAAAATAAAATACAATTATGCCACTACCAAATATGATTAGTATGTAAATATGTTAATTGCATTATATATATTAATGAACAACTATCATATCATTAACATTGATATTTCTTGACATACATACTAATGATCATTACTACTAAATGTTACTTGTTAACTGCTTAAATAGAGACTGAAATTACTCGTATCAATATCGTATAATGCTCTATATCTTCACTGTTAACATATTCTGCAATACTACTAATCGAAATCCTCATTAATATACGTGAACTCTGCATATGAGTGTGTTAACACGCTTGCCTACTACATAAATAAATACATAAATAATAGAATAATTGCTTGACAGACATAAACAATACTGTATAATATAATTATATATATTATCAACCTACTACTATGAGATAATGCTAAATATTAGATATACTACTTATATGTTATACTATTAATGCATGATACTGAAATTAAAATAAAAATACTAATTAAACTATGCTCCTTGTATAATAAAATAGTATCAGGAGTCCAGTTACTAACTCATGAATGGGCTCGTATTTCCTTATCCCTGGATGACAGCCTTGGGTTTGAATTCTCCAACGGTGATTGGAGTCACATTACATGAGCAAGCCCGTGTTTCCTTATCCCTGAATAACAACCTTGGGTTTGTGAATACTCCTGCGTTAGATTAAACTATCTTGACCTGAAGCTGGAATGAACCACTTGAATATCTTAAATATCATGAATCTAATGAATATCTTGAATCTCGTGAATCTCTTGAACATGACATGCTCACTATATATATATATATATATATATATATATATATATATATATATATATATATATATATATATATATATATATATATATATCATGGGAATAGGGCAGCTCGAAAATGGGGTATTTATGTGTAACAAAGTATCATTTCTTATTTCTCGTGGTATCGAAAAAAACGATACATTGCATTATATATATATATATATATATATATATATTGAGTCTCATGTTGCTATTGTTCCGTGGTATTACGGAATATCCTGATCAAATAATAAAACTTTCACAATCGAACTTATATTTATATTTGTACCTATACTTATGTTTATGGTTATGCTAATATTTATACTTGTACTTATACTTGTACTTGTGCTTGTACTTGTACTTGTAGTAAATAGCACTGAAATACCAAATGTCGTGATACTCTAGTTATCTTACACTGATTAATACATGTTACTTATTTGACATGTACATTACAGTTTACCGTACACAGTTAATCTCATGCTTAGTATTATATATATCATGTTTCATTGTAAATACTGTTAACATAGAAAAATATTATTTTCTAATAAAATGTGGACTTACTGAATTCTAGTTCGCTGACGGCATTCCTGTTTTCATGTTTTATTTTCTTAGGAATGTCGTCAGATGACTTTGGGACAAGTGACGAGGTAGGGACGCGGTGGTACCAACCGAGGAGGACAGTCAAGATCTTTCAAGTCAGGCCGAGCTCTAGTTTTCCTTTTCAGTAAGCATGTTTTTTGTTCAAGGCCGTCATTCATTTCTTATTTCTTGAATTTTCGAACTGTATTCAGCTATCGTTTTTGGGGCTATTATAAATATTGTTGGATATTTTATAAATTTTAAAATTCTTGTACTATAATTTTCTTTACTGCTTATATAGACGCTTAGCGTATTCATATCGAGAAGGAGTGCTTCTCAATATGAATACGTTGCGGGCTTGTCGCTCTCATTTCTCATTTTTGGAAAGAGGGGTATGACATATGTCGAGATAGAGCACGATTTTCTTATGACTAGTGATGATAAAGTTAAGAAGAAAGATATGTGGTACTTGGATTCGGGAGAATCCTTTAACGTATGTTCAAAGAAGGAGTGGTTCGATGAAATCAAGGAGAAAAAGGAAACGGTGACGTTAGCGGATAATTCTGAAATAGAACCAGAAGATGTGGGCACCGTGAAGATGATGATGTTCGATGGGAAGCAGGGAGTTCTTGGTGACGTCAGGTATGTTCCAAATCCGAAAAGGAATTTAATTTCGCTTGGAAGATTTGATACAAGAGGTTACATAATTATTACTCAAGGTGGAGTAATGAAGGTATGTCAGAAAAACTGTATCGTGACGAAAAGAGTCAGCACCTCATGCGACATATATCAAGTTATAGGGAAGGCTGTGTATGGAAGACCAACCTTGGAGGAAGGTGGGGATTTGAACGGAACTCAGAAGAGGTCGTGGGCTGAGGTTGTGAAGAGAAGATAGAAGTCGGCTTGGAGAGTACAAATCACGGTGGAGATTTGATAAAGTTCGAGTTGTAGTTTTGAAGACCATAGACATCTGCCCTAAAACTACAGGCGTTTGTGAAAACGATCAACATAAAGCTAGATTGAACTACAGGCGTCTGTACATTTCTGGGGCAGATATCTGTAGGGTTCCTAGGCACACTCAAGAGGTTCCACAACAGATCAAACATGCCAAAATCAAAATTTTATATCAAGTGCCACGTAACCCTAAGCAAGATCATAACTAGAGGTATAGGCGAAACAAAAAGTTAACAACTTAACTAGACAGTAAAAGTGACTACAACCTTTGTAGATCCGGTCCTCCACTTCCTTAGCTCCGTGATGATGTCCTTCCGCTGCGATCATCGAATCCCGGACTCTAGCGATGGTTTCGTCGAGGAAATAATCGGGCTAGGTCATCGACTTCGATGCCGAAGATGATCTACGTCGAGGCAACTCAAGATCAAGCTCCAACTTCACCAAGTCATGAAACTTGTGAAGAAAACGCCCTATACTACATGGCAAGTGATAGAGGATGAAGAAATAGGAAGTGGGTTCACTTTGGATTTTGATTTCTCACTTGGAATCATCACTTGATCATTTTCAAGCAAATGTTTTCTTTTTCTCATGAAGAAGAAGAAGAAGAAGAAGAAGAAGAATGAAAAAGAATTATTCCAAAAAGAAAATTCAAGTGATATCTATCATATTGCAACCATGGGTGAGTGTAACTCATGTAGAGAATGAACTAGGGTTTAGTTAAATGGTTGGGTTAAGGAAAGAAACAAAATGGTTATGACTTTCAAAGCTTCATGAAGCTTCAAGTGAAATCCAAATAAAGCCACCATTTTATTTCTTGCCAAAATGAATAAATAAATAAATGAATAAGTAAATAAAGCAAATGAAACCCTAACCATTAACTAAACATAGTTTAAATCAAACATACACCCAAGTTTGCATGTATCATCAAACATGATACAAACTAATGCACAAAACTATATCATATATACAATGTGCACATCAAGTGAGAAAATCCATCTTTAAGTGAACAAATACTAGTAAATGTAAAGTAATATATCAAATATATAATTATATATTAAATCATTAAATCAACACTTGATTTAACGATCCGGTCATATCGCATATGACCGACTAATATCCAATGTATCGACTTATCGAATCAATCCTCGATTCGATAACTAGGTTATATCGCATACAACCAATCGATACATTCATCGCGAGAATAGAATACGGTATCACATGCACGCATTATTCTCGGTCCCGCACATATCTCATATGCGCTCCTATTTCGTTTTGCTTGAGCCAGGAAACCTCTGTGTAGGACTCTAAAGACTCGTTAATACGCCGGCAGTAGGTGATGATCATATCAAACACCCACAAGCCGCAAGCGGTCTGCTAAACGTAACGGCCACCCGGGTATTGAGCGATCAGAAGATCAACGAGCAAGCCCGCTCACACTCTTGTGAATCCAACCAGTAACACTTACCGTACAGTCCGGTCTGTTCGTCTGATATGTCGCATATCTCGCCTAGGGGTAGTAAACGTCAGACCCCAGTAGCTTGATAAGTCATGCCGATATAAGGTCCATAACATGTGTGAAACTACAGATAACTCTTACCAGTATATCACTGCAACCCTGGCCAGGGATTTCCAGTTATGGCCAGTCGAGCATAGCGCAACATCAACCCCCAATACCGGGAGAGACGAATCCCCTCCTATCGCTCATTGCCTCCATGTGAATCGGGACTGTACCCAAAAACCACCTGTTTGCACGACTCAGTAGAGCCGTGGTAAGGTGGAAATCAAAGCACAGTGGGAGACACACAAGACTCTATGACGATCTCGGGTCAACAGACTAAGCTGTACCAGTGTCACCAGAGAACTGCCATCTGACGTGAGGTATAATACCATCTGGGAGTTCTCGGCGAGTCCGTTCAGTGTATCCAGTCTCCACTGAGCACCCGCATACCCTCTCTGATGTCAAACACCAATGGATATGGGATCATCCATCGCCCATAGCATGGGTCGAGAAGATATACGCTAGTCTACTCTGGAATATCGATGCCCCGTCTCGATATTCCCACGACGAGGAACATTGAAGGATGTACTCATGGACTACCCAGGCCCCACTAGTATGATCTACATCATAGTCCTGGAAGTCGAGTATACATCCTAAGGTCTTTATCAACATGTAACAGAGAGACAGAAAGTATACATGTTAAGATAAAGAGCAACCAGATAGCGTATTATCATGTCGAGCAAGAAAGTCCTACCTATATATGTCCCAGCATCCGCTACAATATACATCCAATGTACAGTAATGGCCTCTAGGGCATACATATAACTAACAATCTCCCACTTACACTAGGGCCATCTGTAGCAGTGGTTGCAGTATCACATACTCAACCATCCCATATAAGTCTCTCTCTGGGAAAAGGCCTTTGTGAGTGGATCCGCCGTGTTGTCCTCTGAGTCTACTCTCCTTACCTCGATCACCCTGGAGATCAACTATCTCCATGATCAGGTGATGCTGCCTCAGAATGTGTCTGGGTCACTGATGGGACCCGGGTTCATGGGCCAAAGCCACACTTTCATTGTCATACAATGGTAGGAACCTAGTTCATCTCATGAATCAATATACACCCAAACTGCCTCTTTGGTAGTATCTTTAATAGCGATGTTACCAGCTTTTATCGTCTAGTCTGCCACGGTATCTAGCTTGGAACTCTTCCAACATACCGTCCCTCCACTGAGGGTAAAGAAATTGCCTGCGACTGACATTCAGTCGTCTTTATCACCCTGGAACCTTTCCAGTGATTCTCCCCAGGATCGATTGATGCCATCTCACTAAACCTAGTGAGAACCCTAACATCCATTTAGATCTATCTCATAGATCCAAATCCCTGGATTTAGGAGGTATCACCTTTATCCTATTTGGAGAATCCTTGTGATAAGAGGAGATTGACCGTGCGTAGCATAAGAAACTCTTTTCCTATCAAGAGTATGTTGTTCACGTACAATACGAGGACGACCACCTTACTCTCTACTACCGTTTTGTATATACAAGGTTCATCTACTATTTTGATGAAGTCAAACACTTTGACTACCACATCAAAACAGACGTTCTAACTCTGCGATGCCTGCTTTATTCTGTAAAGCAACTTGCACACGTTTCCGCTGCTCCCACTGTTTGCGAAGCCCTCTGACTGTGTTCTTATAGATGTTCTCTTCTAAATCATCAATTTTAGAAAAGCAGTCATGGCACCCAACCACCAGATATCGTAGTCATGGTATGTAGCAATGGCATGTAGGATCTGGATGAAATTAAGCATAGTCCCTGGAAAAGGTCTCATCATTATGCAAGCCTGGTCGATGACGAAAACCTTTAACAAGTCTAGCTTTGAAAGTCTCAACTTTTCCATCTACACCAAGTAATCTTCTCAAGATATACTTTCTCATGATGGGGATTTAACCCTTCAGATATAGCAACCAAAGTCCATACTTTGTTGGGGTATAAGGATTCCATCTCAGATCACTAAGCATCCAGCCATTCTTACAGAGTCCCTACTCTCGATGGCCTGCTCGAAACTAGTTGGGTCATCATCTCATGATGCATTCCTCACTCCCACTGTCATCGAGAAACCGAAATGTCTCTCAGGCGGACGAGGAACCCTACCAGATCGGCGGAGAGGCTGAGGTTCGTCGGGGACTATTGAATCCTTTGGTTCCGTCAAATCATCAGCCGTAGTTTGTATAGCTGGAACCTTTCCAGTTCTACTTAACAGACCTTGCAGCTTGTCCGGATTTTGCTTTTAGACATAGTCCGGACAATCCCAAATCTTAACTTACTTAAGAGATAGGCTCTTCCCATACCATATCTCATATGGAGTGGTAGGCACTGATTTGATTCGAACCCAATTCAATAGGTATGCAACTTCTCAAGTGCATAACCCCCTAAAAGGAAATAGGTAACTCAGTAGTACTCATCATAGAGCACACCATATCATATAGGGTGCTATTGCTCCGCCCTGATACACCATTGTGCTGTGGTGTATACAGAGGAGTAACACCGCGAGAGAATCTCATTCTGCTTTAGAATAGTCCAAGAATTCCATGCACAAGTATTCTCCTCCCTGATCTCATCAAAGGACATAATACTTATACCCTGTTTTTGGTTCTCTACTTCTAACTTATATTCTGTAAATATCTCAAAAGTTTCGGACTTATGTTTCAACAGGAACATATGTCTGAATCTTGAGAGATTATCAGAGAATGTAATGAAATACAAAGAACCGGTCTTGGCATGTGTAGACAGGGGATCTACATACATCAACATGTATCATCCCAAGAGTTTACTAATTCTTTCTCTGTTTCCAATAAACAGAGCTATGGTCATCTAATCTTTGTGACATGACTGGAAAGTTTCACAAGATGTAAATTCAAACTGATTTAAATATGCATCTAGAATGTAACTTAAGCTAGTCGGGTCGCATTGATATGACCTAGTCTACAATACCTCAAGAAGGATTCGTTCATTTCTGAACTCTTCCTCTTGTGTGTGTTCCGTATACTAGGAACTGTAGTTTGATTTAGAACATCAACGCTTTTAGATAACGTGCCTGAACTGATCAACTTTTGATATAGGAAATGTTCAAAACATTATCCAACAATACAAAATTATATTCTTTCTTTACTAATAAAGAGACTGATATGATTTTGTATATCAAGTTCGGTATCTAATAGCATTTGTTCAGAATCAATGTATTGGTAATACAGGGTGACAGTGACCAACAGACTTGGCTGCAACACTTGCCCCGTTTTCTGTCTCATGAAACTTATCACCCGTTCTCAGTTCTCTGCCTTTCTGTAGCCCTATGTAACGGATTACATTTGTGGGATCCTGATCTGGTATCTATTACCTAGGACGTAGAGGACACTGAGAAACTGTTCTTCATAATGAATACACCCGAAAGAGATGCATCATATGCAATTTCTTCGTTTGGGCGGCATAGGAATTCTGGTATTCCCCTATTTCCTGCTCGGTTATATAACAATTATAAGTTGGAGCGGGACCAACGTTTCCCAGCTCAGTATAACAAGTGGGTTCGGTCAATACATCCATATTATTATCTTGATTAAGGCGTGATATGGTCGCTACCTGGAGAGAGAGAAAGGAAAACACTCTGCGTGCGCTCTTGCAAGATTAGATTGGTTATTTATTTTATCTAATCAGGATGGCTCCCACTGTTTTTATCAAATCTTCCTTCAAATCTTAAAAGGAAAGACTAGACGGGATTAATTACACTCTACAAGTTCGCAAATCTTTCAGCCAGGCCAGTGTCGGTACTTTGAGGGAGGTTCCCCGTGCTTTCGCACGGACCTAATTACAGTAAACCTCGTTTTCCCAGAGGCGTAACCCCGTTGACACCTTTCTAGACACCTACTTGATCGGCTAATTGTAAAGTGCAAAACTCTCCCAGGAGTAACAATTACTCGCATTGCGTATCGGGATCCAACTATCATATAGAAGGTATGCAATCTCATTGCAAATTTCAACACTTGAAACTCCCGATAATAGTTTTTACCCCTAGCACTTATGACCTTAACTATGGTCAACAAATCATAAGCACTAGTCAAGTTCTACCCGTCATTTCGTGATTAATTAGACCCACCCACATGACTCTTAACTAAGGTCAACAAAGTCACGCGACTGTCCTAACTAATCGCATCATATGCGGTGTAAGAAGACATCACTTAGCTACCGTACACTGTGCCTTGACTATGGTCAACAAACACAGCACGAATACTAAGTACTCTACTTCCTAAAATGACGGAGGGTTGCGAATGGTTTTTAATAAAACCTTCAACGCTTTGAACTTGATCTCGTTGCGGAATCAAATGGTTTTTAAATGGAGTGTTTTTGAGGCTTTTTTAGTTTTGCTAAAGGGGTCACTCCCGGTGAACGGATCGTCGGCCCTTTCCTCATCGAATAAGGTACAGGATATATCATATATACCGCTGTGCAAAGCGAAAACTATAGAAGCAATCAAAAGACAAACCGAGGGTTGTAGCATCTGCCAGTTATTGCTAAAGGAGTCACTCCCGGTGAAGGGATCTCGGTCCTTTCCTTATCGAATAAGGTGCATGATGTTCTACAAGGAACACCGCGATGCAAAGCAAGAACTGTAGCTACCTGTTTTTATTTTTGAAATTCGATTCCACAACATCTTTTTAGGTTTATTTTCTTTCATTAATCTCATTAATGAATGTCCCATCATTTAAGTCCATCTAAACATCACAGATAAATATAACGTACGCTTATGCCATCCGCATTCGCCTCGATGTCCCGTCTGCACCGTTAGGTTAGGTAACTAACGCCAGAGCGAGGCAGGGCTAGCGCGGGTGTAAAACATAAGCAACTTCTATATAATATATCATATATACTATATACAATATCTATCTGAACATATCACATGATCACATCACAGATAACGCAGCAGAAAAATCATATGAAATATTGGATATACTAGGATGTCCGTGTTTTTAATACGAGCCAGTATAAAACATGGATTCTACGGTCGTGATGAATAGCCAATCCCACACCCCTAGACCTCTACGAGAGCGGCAAGCAACCCTACCAATTCTAAGGTTAGGAGACCCGGACTCGACTCCTCGAGATGGTCTCCCACTGGACCCTAGAACCCGGTTACTTGTGCTCCCCTCCTTGGATCTATCCTAATGCGGAAAAGTAAATAATATACATCAACGGTGACATCTTCCGCAACCTGGAAGTGCCCCAATAAAAGAATATTACATACAAGTTTTTACATGAATGAAAATGAAAAACACTCATCTCACATAAAAAAACCCCGGCTATTCAAACACGATGATCCAATATAACATATCCAGCAACACATAACATCACATGTCATCAACGTAAGTAAACATGCGTATCCCAATTGTCGTTGACATATAGCAACGAAACCGGCGATATCACATATTACACTCACGGTCACAGAAAAGAAAGTGTAAAACTACAACAGTTGGAATCCGCAACCTTTTTAGACATCGCATGCCTAATCAAATGAATTCCTTAGACATCGCATGCCTAACAATTATAAACCCCGTATTTTAGTCTCATTATCGAAAACTCTTTTCAATATCAAGTCGGGCAATTCAACAAGATTCCCGGCATCCAGAACGAATGCTCGTCGCAAACTTTAGTGGACGGCCGCACCCCCGATGCCGTCGACGAAGTACACCAAGGCGGAACACCGCTGCCGCGAGCACCCGAACGGATGCTTTCGGCGACGGGGTTCTCCTACAGTCACTTGGTCGGGGCTATGGGGTGTGGCTGTCTATTAAGTTTACCGGCGAGTATCCGCGTACGCTACGCGATTGCGACGGACTTTTGATCACATCAAAATTCTGTGGCAACCGATCAAGTGAGACTAAACTGCTATGTTTATAACATCCAAATCAGTTATCTCATAACTACTTGTGGATTCCAAATATTGTATCACATTCTAGATAAATAGAAAATGTTAAACTTTCCAATCGAACAATCAAACACCCAAGTTTTCCCGAAACAGCTCAACACATGAAATAAGTTCAAAAACTTTCACTTCATGCCTCAGTACCAACGGTCCAGCCGTAGAAGGGTTAAGCCAACGCCTCACATGTGGCACGCCGTACTGCCCCAAACCCTAAGCTTCAAAGTGCAGTTCAAGACGGTCACATAATCGAGTTAAGGTTTGTTGTCTTCTAGAGGGACCATCGCGTTACTTGCACTACTTGGAACGTCATTAAACTACGGAAAAATCCAACAATTGGAAATTTCCCGGCAGAGGGAAAAAGTGGGTATTTATATCCGGTCGAACTTTTTAACATATTCTAAAATTACCCGGAAAAACACATAGACAAAATTAGACAATCCGATCGAATCTGCGAACTCCCAATACAACCCAGAAAACTCAACTCTTGAGTAGAAGTTAAAAATTCCCAGAAAATACAGCACTAACAGATAGGAATTACCGTGCAGTTTTCAAAAAGTAATGTGACTTTATGGCCGCGGAACCGCCGCACGAGCCATGCTCGTGCCGCGTTTCCGTGGCACTTTAGTTGAATCAGACGCACGTGCTGCAAAGTATTTCTTATAAAACCTTGCTGATTTTTCTGCATATTTTTAATTCACAAAAATCCCCGATTTCAAAAAATGTACAGAGAATGGTTTAGGGTTAGGGTTTCGGGTTCGATCGGACTTCTAACATCATCTACACTTCGCCTAAGGCTCTAGCTAGGCTCTGATACCACTGTAGGGTTCCTAGGCACACTCAAAAGGTTCCACAACAGATCAAACATGCCAAAATCAAAATTTTATATCAAGTGCCAAGTAACCCTAAGCAAGATCGTAACTAGAGGTATAGGCGAAACAACAAGTTAACAACTTAACTAGACAGTGAAAGTGACTACAACCTTTGTAGATCCGGTCCTCCACTTCCTTAGCTCCGTGATGATGTCCCTCCGCTGCGATCATTGGATCCCGGACTCTAGCAATGGTTTCGTCGAAGAGATAATCGGGCTAGGTCGTCGACTTCGATGTCGAAGATGATCTACGTCGAGGCAACTCAAGATCAAGCTCCAACTTCACCAAGTCATGAAACTTGTGAAGAAAACACCCTATACTACATGGCAAGTGGTAGAGGATGAAGAAATAGGAAGTAGTTTCACTTTGGATTTTGATTTCTCACTTGGAATCATCACTTGATCATTTTCAAGCAAAGGTTTTCTTTTTCTCATGAAGAAGAAGAAGAAGAAGAAGAATGAAAAAGAATTATTCCAAAAAGAAAATTCAAGTGCTATCTATCATATTGCAACCATGGGTGAGTGTAACTCATGTAGAGAATGAACTAGGGTTTAGTTAAATGGTTGAGTTAAGGAAAGAAACAAAATGGTTATGACTTTCAAAGCTTCATGAAGCTTCAAGTGAAATCCAAATAAAGCCACCATTTTATTTCTTGCCAAAATGAATAAATAAATAAATGAATAAGTAAATAAAGAAAATGAAACCCTAACCATTAACTAAACATGGTTTAAATCAAACATACACCCAAGTTTGCATGTATCATCAAACATGATACAAACTAATGCACAAAACTATATCATATATACAATGTGCACATCAAGTGAGAAAATCCATCTTTAAGTGAACAATTACTAGTAAATGTAAAGTAATATATCAAATATATAATTATATATTAAATCATTAAATCAACACTTGATTTAACGATCCGGTCATATCGCATATGACCGACTAATATCCAATGTATCGACTTATCGAATCAATCCTCGATTCGATAACTAGGTTATATCGCATACAACCAATCGATACATTCATTGCGAGAATAGAATACGGTATCACATGCACGCATTATTCTCGGTCCCGCACATATCTCATATGCGCTCCTATTTCGTTTTGCTTGAGCCAGGAAACCTCTGTGTAGGACTCTAAAGACTCGTCAATACGCCGGCAGCAGGTGATGATTATATCAAACTCCCACAAGCCGCAAGCGGTCTGCTAAACGTAACGGCCACCCGGGTATTGAGCGATCAGAAGATCAACGAGCAAGCCCGCTCACACTCTTGTGAATCCAACCAGTAACACTTACCGTACAGTCCGGTCTGTTCGTCTGATATGTCGCATATCTCGCGTAGGGGTGGTAAACGTCAGACCCCAGTAGCTTGATAAGTCATGCCGATATAAGGTCCATAACATGTGTGAAACTACTGATAACTCTTAACAGTATATCACTGCAACCCTGGTCAGGGATTTCCAGTTATGGCCAGTCAAGCATAGCGCAACATCAACCCCCAATACCGGGAGAGACGAATCCCCTCCTATCGCTCATTGCCTCCATGTGAATCGAGACTGTACCCAAAAACCACCTGTTTGCACGACTCAGTAGAGCCATGGTAAGGTGGAATTCAAAGCACAGTGGGAGACACACAAGACTCTATGACGATCTCGGATCAACAGACTAAGCTGTACCAGTGTCACCAGAGAACTGCCATCTGACGTGAGGTATAATACCATCTGGAAGTTCTCGGCGAGTCCGTTCAGTGTACCCAGTCTCCACTGAGCACCCGCATACCCTCTCTGATGTCAAACACCAATGGATATGGGATCATCTATCGCCCATAGCATGGGTCGAGAAGATATACGCTAGTCTACTCTGGAATATCGATGCCCCATCTTGATATTCCCACGACTAGAAACATTGAAGGTTGTACTCATGGACTACCCAGGCCCCACTAGTATGATCTACATCATAGTCCTGGAAGTCGAGTATACATCTTAAGGGCTTTATCAACATGTAACAGAGAGACAGAAAGTATACATGTTAAGATAAAGAGCAACCAGATAGCGTACTATCATGTCGAGCAAGAAAGTCCTACCTATATATGTCCCAGCATCCACTACAATATACATCCAATGTACAGTAATGGCCTCTAGGGCATACATATAACTAATAATATCTGTGTCGAACAACCGCAGATTATTTAAGAAGATTTGATGAAGATTCGTTTGGACTTAATTATGAAAGTTTGTTTGGAATGATATTTGAAGTTTTGTTTGAAGATTATTTTTGAGAGATTTGATTAGATCTAAATTAGTTGAATTAGGTATTTTAGTAGAAATAGATTTAGGGCTTTCTAAGCCTATAAATATAGATTGATTATGATATTTTATATGGTATGAAGAAGAAGAATTGAAGAGAAGAGAATTTTGTATTTCGTATTGAAGTTGAATAAAGAAGAGAAGTTTAAAGATAATTTCTTTATGTTTTGATTGTATTCTATATTTTCTTTTCTTCTCAAAAATCCAAACACTGCTCAATTATGGGATTATGAGATGCAAAAATTAGCTTTCGCCCTCAGTTGCTTAAAAATTCAGCAGCAACCTCGTTGCAAAGTCTTTCATAATTTGACGAGTGGAGTTGCCAACATTTGGAAACAAAGGAAAACAGTAGCTAATATTTGGTAACAATGGGAAACAACAATTTATAATAAAACCTTCAAATAATCTTCACTTAGCATAAATTTCTTCTTCAAAAATCTATTAATTTCTTTTAGCTGATCTTCTCTTGGCATATATATCTTCTTGAACACATCTGATTTCATGTTTCATCTTGGCTTGGTAAGATGAGATTACTTCATAATTATTGTTTTATCTATTTCAGTTTTTCATCACTAAAATAGTTTTATTCTTTGTTGTCAGGTGTCGTTGATTCGGTCGATATCTGCCGATTAGGATATTTCAAGAGCCGATCTACTCAATTCTATGATTCAAAGTCCAAACCCCAACAGGTATGTAGCCTAAGATATCTTGCGCTTCTCAGAACCACATGCATCTTACTTTTAACATGATATTATATATCAAATTCTATTGATTATTGCTTGGCTATCTACATTAGGGCGGTTTCTCTGCTATCTAAATGTGTAGATTGTTATCTATTCAGCTTTCATGCATGCACATCAAGGCATATGAGCAATATCTATAACGGTCCCGAGTAATGATCATCCGGCTATATATCTACAAATTCGGCCCAATAGTAACGAGGAATTGGTCATGGTTCATACCGTGACCATTTCATCGTTACGGTTTTATGGGATATGGTCGCGGTTAAAACCATGACCATTTCCAATATTAGGCGAGCCCCCTCGCATTCGTGATTAAAACCCAAATCCTTCCCTTCCCCAGAGCCTTTCATTTCCCCTCCAAAAATTTCCTCTTCTCTTCTTCCCCAAAATTTTCCGCCCTACGTCACTGCCTCGCCTTTCCAAATCTCGCCACCTCATCGAAGTACTCTCTTCTCTTGTCCCAGCGAAACCCCGGTCTGTCGATTGAGCTCGTCGTCGAAGCCCTAGGTCAGCGTCACCGTCGATTGAAGTCCCGCCGGCCCTAAGTCGTCGTCGATGGTCGCCGGCATCGTCTAGAGGTAAGTAAACACGGTTAATTTTTAATTTTTTGGTTTAATTTTAGTTTTTATTGTATTATCTCAAAAAAAAAAAACTTCTTTTGCCCTAGGTCCTCTCATTGTCGGCCTAGTCTCGTTGCCGGCCTCTTAATCTTCTGCGGCAGCTCGCTGCTCGAAGTCCATGCCGTTCCCGTCGCCGCTGATCGTGAAGAGGTAAGTTTGAATTTAATTTTTTAGTTATTTTTATTATTTCCTAAATTAAATTAAATTTTCTGTTGTCGATTGAAATGTTATTGTTGCTGTTGTTGTTAAGTTGTTCCGGGTGTTGTTAATTAGTGTTGGTGTTGATTTTGTTGGTGTTTTTTGTTGGCGGTGATGTCGTTGGAGATGTTGTAGGTGTAGGGTTCCTATGAACGACAGCAAGATTTCGGGAGGCATCGTCCATACCATTTTCAAAATTTTTCCGTTTTAAAGAACACTAAACTAGAATCGATAACTAAAGAATCATACGAAACACAAAGTAAACTACTTTACAACTAAGTGTTTGCGGAATACAACCTTTGTAAACCGGTCCTTCGCTTCTAAAGCTCCGATTTGAAGTCCCTTCGCTGCGATCCAAGTCCCGAACTCTTGCATGGCTTCTCAAGGTGAAAATAACGATCTTGCTAAAAGTCTTCGAGGCCGAAAATGATCTACGTCGAGGAGACACTAACTCAAGCTACAAGTTCACTAATTGAGAGATTAGTGAAGCAAACACCATATACTAAAGTGCTAATCTAGTAGAGGATAATGAATTAGGAAGTAGGCTCAGTTTAGTTTTATTTTTCTCACACTATTTTCTCTCTTTTGAAAACCTTAGCAAGTTTTTGCTCAAGGAAGAAGGAGATGAGCTCAAGAGATGGGAATGAACTAATGAGGTGAGAGAAATAACCATGGGTGAGTTTGTATCATATACTAACTCATGTAGGGACATAACCATGGCTTAATTACAATGGTTAGGTTAATAAATATCTTAAGTAAAACAAAACTAGTGGACTTAGTCAAAGCATCTACAAGCTTCTCAAAGCTTCATGCATGTGGCTAATTATCCACTAATTTGGAATTACTTTAAATATTAAAACCTTACATTATAATTAGTATGATGTAAATCTCATACACCCATGTAGTGTGTATCAAAACCATGATACCAAAATAAAACACAATTAATATATATCACATATATATTAAGTGTGCACATGTGAGAATAATAAATGCTTAAGTGAGCTAATATTAATTAATGTAAATTAGTATATCAAATATACAATTATACACTAAATTATCAAATCAACACTTGATTTAATAATCCGGCTATATCACATATAACCGACTAATATTAAATGTACCGACTTATCGAATCAACACTTGATCCGATAATCCGGCTATATCACATATAACCGTCTGATACAAATATCGTGAGAATAGAATACGGTATCGCATACAAGCATTATTCTCGGACCCGCACATATCACATATGTGCTCCTACTTCGTTTTGCCTTAGCCAGTAAAACCTCTATGTAGGACTCTAAAGACTCGTCAATACGCTGGCAGTAGATGATGATTACATCAAGCACCCACAAGTCGTCAGCGTACTAGCTGGACGTAATGGCTACCCGGATATTGAGCGATCAGAAGATCAATAAGCAAGCCCGCTCTAGCTCCTGTAAAGCCTGACAGTAACACTACCGTACAGTCCGGTCTCCTCGTTTGATATGCCGCATATCAAGTCTAGGGGTGTTAAACGTCAGACCCAAATAACCGATAAGTCATGCCAATATGAGGCTCATAACGGGTCGAGAAACTACTGATAACACTTACCAGTAAATCTCTAAATCAGCCCTGGCCAGGGACTTCCCTGTTATGGCCAATCGAGCACAGCGCAACATCAACCCCCAATACCGGGAGAGACGAAATCCCTCCTATCGCTCATTGCCTCCATGTGACTCGGGACTGTACCCAAAAACCACCGTTTTGCACGTCCTCTTGAACGTGGTAAGATGGAAATCAAAGCACAATGGGAATCACACAAGACTCTATGACAATCTCGGGTCTACAGATTAACCTGTACTAGTGTCACCTGAGAACTGCTATCTGACGTGAGGTATAATACCATCTAGGAGTTCTCGGCGAGTCCGTCCAGTGTACCCAGTCTCCACTGAGCACCCGTATACCATCTCTAATGTCAATCACCAATGGATATGGGATCATCTATCGCCTATCTCATGGGTCGAGAAGCGTATACGCTAGTCTACTCTGGTATATCGATACCTCGTCTTGATACACCCACGACTAGGAACATTAAAGAATGAACTTATGGACTACCATGGCCCCACTAGTATGATCTGCATCACAATCCTGGTAGTCAAGTACACATCCTAAAGGCTTTACCAATATGTAACCATAAGACAGTATCAAGAGACAAGTATACATGTTAAGATAAAGAGCAACCAGATAACATACTATCATGTCGAGCAAGAAAGTCCTCTCTATATATGTCCAAGCATCCACTATAATATACATCATATATACAATATGGCCTTTAGGGCATACATACAACTAACAATCTTCCACTTGCACTAGGGCCAGCTGCTGTAGTATCGCATACCCAGCATCCTGAAGAGTTTCTCGAACTGTATCTAGGGAATGACCTTCATGAGTGGATCCGCAGTGTTGTTCTTCGTGTCAACTCTCCTGACCTCAATCTCCCGGCGATCAACTATTTTCCGGATCAGGTGATACCGCCTCAGAATATGCCTGGATCGCTGATGGGACCTGGGTTCCTTGGCCAAAGACACCGCTCCATTGTTATCACAATATAAAGGTATTGGATACTCAATGGATGGAACTACTCCAAGTTCAGTTATGAACTTCTTCATCCAGACAGCCTCTTTGGCAGCGATGTATTCAGCCTCCATCGTCGAGTCTGCCACGGTTTCCTGCTTGGAACTCTTTCAGCATACCGCTCCTCTATTGAGGGTAAAGACAAATCCTGAGTGCGACTTAGATTCGTCCTTATCACTTTGGAAGCTCAAATCGGTAAAGGACTTCATTTGGAGTTCTCCGTTACCATACACCAAGAGCATCTCTTTAGTCCTTCTCAAGTACTTGATAATGCTCTTCACAGCTGTCCAGTGACTCTCTCCAGGATCTGCTTTATACCTGCTCACTACACTTAGTGAGTGTGCTACATCGGGTCTGGTATATAGCATTGCGTACATGATAGAGCCTACTGCCGAACCATAGGGTATCCCTTGCATGCGAGCTCTCTCCAAATCAGTCTTGGGAGACATCTCTTTGGAGAGAGTGAGTCCTGAGATCGTGGGTAAAAACCCACGCTTGGATTCTTCCATACTAAACCTCTTTAGTATGGTGTCAATGTACCTGGATTAGGACAATCCCAATATCCTTTTAGATCTATCTCTATAGATCTTAATCCCCAAGATGTAGGAGGCATCCCCTAGATCTTTCATTGAGAATCTTTATAATAAGAAGAGCTTGACCGATTGCAGCATAGGAATGCCATTTCCTATCAAGAGTATGTCATCCACGTACAATACGAGGAAGACAACCTTACTCTTTGCCACCTTCTTGTATATACAAGGTTCATCTACGTTTTTGACGAAATCAAACTCTTTGATAACGACATCAAAACAGATGTTCCAACTCCGCGATGCTTGCTTTAACCCATAGATGGATTTGAGCAGCTTGCACACTTTTCCGCTGCTCCCACTGTCTACAAAGCCCTATGGCTGAGTCATGTACACACACTCTTCCAAATCACCATTTAGAAAGGCGGTTTTAACATCCATTTGCCAGATTTCGTAGTCATGGTATGCAGTGATGGAAAGCATGATCCGGATGGATTTAAGTATAGCCACTGGAGAAAAGGTTTCGTAATAATCCACACCTGGTCATTGACGAAAACCCTTTGCAACAAGTCTAGCTTTGAAAATATCCACTTTCCTATCTACACAAAGTTTTTTCTTGAAGATCCACTTGCTCCCAATGGGTTTTACCCCTTCAGGAGCATCTTCCAAAGTCCATACTTTGTTGGTGTACATGGATTCCATCTCGGACTGCATTGCATCCAGCCATTTCACAGAGTCCCCACTCGTGATGGCTTGCTCGAAGCTAGTTGGGCCATCATCCTCCATGATGCAATCCTCGCTTCCACCATCAACGAGAAAACCGTAGTATCTCTCAGGTGGATGAGGAAACCTGCTAGATCGGTGGAGAGGCTGAGGTTCGTTGGGAATTACCGAATCCTCTGGTTCCACCAAATCTTCTGTCGTAGTTTGTATAGCTGGAACTTCTTCCAGTTCTACCTCCTTGCCACTAATTCGTTTCAAAAGAAAACCCTTTTGTAAAACAGTGGCATGCCGAGAAACAAAAACCTTTTGTTCCTCGAAATGGTAGAAGATATACCCTCGCGAATGTTTGGGATATCCTATAAACTTACACATAACTGACCTTGCCTCGAGTTTGTCCGGATTTTGTGTTTTCACATATGCCGGACAACCCCATATCTTAACATAATTAAGATATGGTCTCTTTACTTTCCATATCCCATATGGAGTGGTTGGCACAGATTTGGTGGGAACCATATTCAATAGGTCTGCAGCTGTCTCCAGTGCATAACCCCAAAAGGAAATAGGTAACTCAGCAGTGCTCATCATAGAGCGCACCATATCTAATAGGGTGTGATTCCTCCACTCTGATACACCGTTGTGCTGTGGTGTATACGGAGGAGTAAGCTGAGAGAGAATCCCATTCTCTTTTAGATAATCACAGAATTCTGTGCTCAAGTATTCTCCTTCTCGATCAGATCGTAAGATTTTAATACTTTTACCCGTTTGGTTCTCGACTTCGGATTTATATTCTTTGAATTTCTCAAAAGCTTCAGACTTGTGTTTCATCAGGAACATATGTCCGAATCTTGAGAGATCGTTAGTGAATGTAATGAAGTACGAAAAACCATTCCTAACATGTGTAGACATAGGACCACATACAATCACTATGTATCAGTCCCAAGAGCTCACCAGCTCTTTCTCCGTGTCCTGTAAACGAAGCTTTGGTCATCTTGCTTTTGAGACATGATTGGCAAGTGTCATAAGATGAAAATTCGAACGGATTCAAATATTCATCCTTATGCAATTTAGCCAGTCGTGTCGCGTTGATATGACCTAGTCTACAATGCCACAAGAAGAATTCGTTCATTTCTGAACTCTTCCTCTTGTGTGTGTTTTGTACATTAAGAACTGTAGTTTGATTTAGAATGTATATGCCATTATTTAACGAGCTTGATCCAATCAACTTTTGATTCAGGAAGATATTCATAACATCATCCTGTACTACAAAATTATCCCTCTTTACTTAATAAAGAAATTGATATAAGGTTGCATATTAGGGTTGGAATGTAATAGCATTCGTTCAGAATCAATGTATTACCATTTGGTAATACAAGGTGATATTCGCTAACTGCTTTAGCTGCAACATTTTCCCCATTCCCTACTCTTACGGAATGATCACCCATTCCTAGTTCTCTATCTTTCCTTAGCCCATATAACATATTACATATGTGGGATCCTGACCCGGTATCTAATACCCAAGACATAGAGTGAACTGAGAAACAGTTCTCAATAACTAACACACCTGAAGAAGATGCATCATCATGCTTATTCTTCGTTTGGGCGGCGTGGGAATACGGATATGTCCTTATTCCCAGTTCAGTCTTATAACAATTATAAGAAAGAATGAAACCAACGTTCCCTTGCACAGTATAACATGCGGGTTCGGTTAATACATCCATATTATTATCTTGATTAGGGCCTGACATGGTCGCTACCTGGAGAGAGAGAGAAGAAAACACTTTAGCGTATGCTCTTGCAAGATCAGATTGGTTATTATTTTATCTAATCAGGATGGCTCTCACTGGTTTTATCAAATCTTCCTTCAAACTCTAAAAGGAAAGACTAGCCGGGATTAATTACACCTTATAATTTCGCCAATCTTTCAGCCAGTGCCGGTACTTTGAGGGAGGTTCTCCGTGCTTTCGCACAGACCTAATTAAAATAAACCTCGTTTTCCCAGAGGAATAACCCCATTGACACTTTTCTAGACACCTACTTGATCGGCTAATTGTCATGTGTAAAACTCTCCCAGGAGTAACTCTTACTCGCAGTGGGTATCGGGATCCAACTATCTCATAGAAGGTATGCAATCACATTGCAAATTTTAACACTTGAAATTCCCGATAATATTTTGCTCCTAGCGTGCTATGACCTTGACGCAGGTCTAACAACCCACAGTCCGCTAGTCAAGTTCAACCCATCATTTCCTGATTGAATTAAACCCACCCGTACGACCCTTGACGCAGGCCAAACAACGCCGTACGAATACCCTAATCCAATCGCATCTTATGCTACAGATAAGTACTAATTCAGCTTCTGTACACTACGCCTTGACGCAGGCCAAACAACTGTAGCACGAATACTAAAATAGCACTTATCTGAAATGACGGAGAGCTACGACAGGTTTTTCAGAAAACCTATTGCGTAATGAACTTGATATCGTTGTAGAATCGAGTGAATTTTGAAAAGGAGTGTTTTTTAGGATTTCACTAGTTTTGCTAAAGAGGTCACTCCCGGTGAAGGGATCTCGGCTTTTTCCTCATCGAATAAAGTGCGTGATATATCACATATATCACTATGCAAAGCAAGAAACTCTAAAAGCAATTAAAAGACAAACCAAATGTTGTAGCATCTTCTAGTTATTTCTAAAGAGGTTACTCCCGGTGAAGGGATCTCAGCTCTTTCCTTTAAGGTGCGGGATAAGGTGCGGGATACATCTTTTATATCAAAAGACAAATCGAATAAGGTGCGGGATACATCACATATATCACTATGCAAAGCAATAACTGTAGCTACCCTTTTTCAAAATTTGATTCTACAACATCTTTTAGGTTTCTTTTTCTTTCATTAATCATATTAATGAAGTCCCATCATTTAAGTTTCCTAAGCATCACAGAAAAATGAAACGAAAATACAACGTACGCTTATGCCATCCGCATTCGCCTCAATGTCCCGTTATGCACCGTTAGGTTACTTAACTAATGGCATACCGGGACGGGACTAGCACGGGTGAAAAACATAAGCAACGTCTACTATATATCTCATATATAATGTATATCCATTCGTTTCAGAATCCACAGTGATCACATCACAGAGCAACAGAAGAAACATATGAAATATTGGATATACTAGGAGGTCCATGTTTTATTTTGAGCCTGTATAAAACTTGGAATCCACAGTCGCGATGAATAGCCAAACCCACATCCCTAGACCCCTACGAGAGCGGCAAGCAACCCTACCAATTCTAGAGTTAGGAGACCCGGACTCGACTCCTCGAGTTGGTCTCCCACTGGATTCTAGAACCCGGTTACTTGTGCTCCCCTCCTTTGGTCTATCCTAATGCGGAAAGTAAATAATATACAACAATGGTGACATCATCCTCAACCCGAAAGTGCCCCAATAAAAGAATATTACATACATTGAATTTTACATGAATGAAAATAAAAACTCCCATCTCACATAAAACCCCCGGCTATTCAAAACGCGACGATCCAATATTACATATATAGCAACACATAACATTACATGTCATCAATGTAAGTAAATATGCGTATCCCAATTGTCGATGACCTATAGCAACGAAACCGGCGATGCACCACATATTACACTTACGGTCGTAGAAAAACTAGACGATGTTAAACATTCCGATCGAATCAACAAACACCCACAATTACCCAGAAAGCTCAATACTTGAGCGTAGTTTAAAATTATTCAGCACATGCCACAGTACCAATGGACCAGCCGTAGAAGGGTCAACCAACGCCTCACATGTGGCACCACTGAACCACCACAAACCCGAGGGTTAAGTGGCGGTTCTGACGGTCATATAATCGAGTTAAGGTTTTGTTCTTCTAGAGGGTCCATCGAATAACTTGCATGATGTTTGAAGGCTTTTTAACTACGGAAAAAATCCAACACTTGGAAAATTTTCCGGCACGGGAAAAAGTGGGTATTTGATATCCGTTCGAACTTTTTAACACCGTCTAAAGTAACCCGAAAACAGTTAGAATTACGACTACGAAACACTCCGAGTTGTCATTATAGTAAATTAACATCACATGACAATTTAGCAAAAATAAACAACACCTGAAGCACCAAAACCCATGTAATAGAACACTGGAAAAATTTGGAAGGGGGGCTCGGTTTTGGACGATATGGGGGGTGGTCTCGTCGGCCAAAAAGTTCCCAAATGCCTCCAAATTTCATCAGTGTTCATGTTATCACACATATATGATTCTGCACTTGTTTGAAAAATTTTTAGATCTCATATAAAAATCGACATAAACATGGATTTTAGGGTTTTAAGTTTCGGAGTTCGTTTCGGTTTCGTAATCTAACACAATCCGTCTAATTCTCTAGCTAGGCTCTGATACCACTGTAGGGTTCCTATGAATGACAGCAAGGTTTCGGGAGGTATCGTCCATACCATTTTCAAAATTTTTTCGTTTTAAAGAACCCTAAACTAGAATTGATAACTAGAGAATCATACAAAACACAAAGTAAACTACTTTACATCAAGTGTTTGCGGAATACAACCTTTGTAGACTGGTCCTTCGCTTCTAATGCTCCAAGTTGAAGTCCCTTCGCTGCGATCCAAGTCCCAGACTCTTGCATGGCTTCTCAAGGTGAAAAGAACGATCTTGCTAGAAGTCTTCGATGCCGAAGATGATCTACGTCGAGGAGACACTAACTCAAGCTACTACTTCACTAATTGAGAGATTAGTGAAGCAAACACCTTATACTAAAGTGCTAATCTAATAGAGGATGATGAAGTAGGATGTGGGCTCACTTTAGTTTTATTTTTCTCACACTATTTTCTCTCTTTTGAAAACCCTAGCAAGTTTTTGCTCAAGGAAGAAGAAGATGAGCTCAAGAGATGATAATGAACTAATGATGTGAGAGAAATAACCATGGGTGAGTTTGTATCATATACTAACTCATGTAAAGACATAACCATGGCTTAATTACAATGGTTAGGTTAATAAATATCTTAAGTAAAACAAAACTAGTGGACTTAGTCAAAGCATCCACAAGCTTCTCAAAGCTTCATGCATGTGGCTAATTATCCACTAATTTAGATTTACTTTAAATATTAAAACCTTACATTATAATTAGTATGGTGTAAGTCTCATACACCCATGTAGTGTGCATCAACAACCATGATACAAAATAAAACACAATTAATATATATCACATATATATTAAGTGTGAACATATGAGAATAATAAATGCTTAAGTGAGCTAATATTAATTAATGTAAATTAGTATATCAAATATACAAATATACACTAAATTATCAAATCAACACTTAATTTAATAATCCGGCTATATCACATATAACCGACTAATATTAAATGTACCGACTTATCGAATCAACACTTGATTCGACAACCCGGCTATATCACATATAACCGTCCGATACAAATATCGCGAGAATAGAATACGGTATCACATATTCGCATTATTCTCGGTCCCGCACATATCACATATGTGCTCCTACTTCGTTTTGCCTTAGCCAGTAAAACCTCTATGTAGGACTCTAAAGACTCGTCAATACGCCGGTAGTAGGTGATGATCATATCAAGAACCCACAAGCCGTCAGCGGTACTAGCTAGACGTAACGGCTACCCAGATATTGAGCAATCAGAAGATCAACAAGCAAGCCTGCTCTATCTCCTGTAAAGCCTGACAGTAACACTACCGTAAAGTCTGGTCTCCTCGTCTGATATGTCGCATATCATGTCTAGGGGTGGTAAACGTCAGACCCCAATAACCGATAAGTCATGCCGATATGAGGCTCAAAACGGGTCGAGAAACTACTGATAACACTTACCAGTAAATCTCTAAATCAGCCCTGGTTAGGGACTTCCCTGTTATGGCCAATCGAGCATAGCGCAACATCAACCCCCAATACCGGGAGAGACGAAACCCCTCTGTACCCAAAAATCACCATTTTGTACGTCCTCTTGAACGTGGTAAGGTAGAAATCAAAGCACAGTGGGAATCACACAAGACTCTATGATGATCTCGGGTCTACAGACTAACCTGTACTAGTGTCACCTGAGAACTGCTATCTGACGTGAGGTATAATAACATCTAGGAGTTCTCGGCGAGTCCGTCTAGTGTACCCAGTCTCCACTGAGCACCCGTATACCATCTCTGATGTCAAACACCAATGGATATGGGATCATTCATCGCCCATCTCATGGGTCGAGAAGCGTATACGCTAGTCTCTTCTAGTATATCGATGTCCCGTCTTGATACACCCACGAATAGGAACATTAAAGGATGAACTTATGGACTATCATGGCCCCACTAGTATGATCTGCATCACAATCCTGGTAGTCAAGTACATATCCTAAGGGCTTTACCAACATGTAATCATAAGACAGTATCAAGAGACAAGTATACATGTTATGATAATGAGCAACCAGATAGCATACTATCATGTCGAGCAAGAAAGTCCTCTCTATACATGTCCAAGTATCCACTATAATATACATCATATGTACAATAATGGCCTCTAGGGCATACATACAACTAACAGTAGGTGTTGATTGATATTGGTGATGATGTTGCAGCTATGGGTGAGTTAGGGTTTGGGTTGAGGGTTAGGGCCAGAGGGGAGGGTTAGGAAGGGTTTGCGTTGGGCAGGTGCCGAACTCTATCCATTCTTCTCCCATCCGGGTGAATAGGTTCCCAACAAAAGATCTCTCGACACATAGGTTCGATTCTCCTCCCGAGCCTTTCTTTATGTCTAGCTTCGACACAAGGAGATCGGTATTCTAGTTCAGATCGGGTAGGGCTTTCACACTTGTCAGAACGAAGAGATAGGCCTATTATTCTGTTTTCAACAATATCCTAGGTCCGTGTAGTTGAGAAAGCCGGGCAAGCAGAATCATGAGCAGAAGCAGGAAAGTGAAGGTCAAAGTTTCGGAAAGTGCTTTTAGAACGAGATTTCTTTCTCCACTTTGCACATACATAAAGGAAGCAATGATTTCTATCTTCCGACTTTCTTTGGTGCCAAAGACCTATGACTAGTTAACCGACTCCTGGTCGACATAAGGAAGACTACTTTTATTCTGGTAAAGTGGACGAGAAGAGCGACTCTCTGTCCAACTCCTCTTCGATCTATGCTACTAATAGTGCGCTTTGCTTGTTAAGTAAGGGATCAAATCAAGAAGCTGGAGGAACTAGAGCCCTCACTGGTGCAAAGAAGAAATATGGCACGGGCTACGGCTTGCTACTACTAAACAAGAACTTAGGGTAGGTTCCTTAATATGGGACCAGGAAGGAAGCAGCTCGAAAGTGACAGTCAACTTCTAGCTTAGCTAGGGATTGATGAAGCAAAGAAAGCAAAGATTTATTAGTAGGGGAAGAGCTATATAGTGTTGAACGTCATTCTAAATTCACTGTATCATAAGTTGCAGAGGCATAGACATGGGTTACAGTTTCTAAGTCAGTGGGACCAGTTGCGGATGCTGGTGAAATTAGTTTCTAATGCTTAGGTTCACGGTTAGCAATCTCAAGGTAATCAAATCAGAACGTCAGTCTGAACTTTAAAACCAAGCTCTGAAGCGGAGCTATGAGACCTACGGGAAGCAAAGCAAGACCGAACTAAAGAAAAGCATCCACTCCAACACAAACAGCCAATCTGACCTATCCCTTCCTTGAAGAACCGGTTCCAGGGTCATCAGTAGCAATTTTACATATCGTCTTTTGTCTATGTAGCAAACTCTCCACAAGGTTCTTGCGAGCTCAATATTTTTTTTCGTGTTCAGTTAGTGCCCTATTAGTAAGTAGTCAGTCCCAAGGAGTAGTTAATTGAGGCCTGTAGTCGAACCTTATCCCTTTCTTTATAGCGCTGCAGGCCCGCAGCGAAGCACCGCCCCGCGGACCAACTCGCAAATGGCTATCGCGATGACCCAAGCCCTTCTCCAATTAGCCGTTCTCCTCTCCTCTGACTGAATTGCACTGGACCTTCATTGAGTCAATGTAGGAAAGAGAGCTTGCTTAAAAAGGGAAGCATCGAGCGTCAACTCGACTCTCATCCCTTCCATCGGAGCTCTCATAAGCAGCCGCTCATCCAAAGAGGCAGACTTGGATTGACCTTTGTCCCGCCCCCAATGGATTCTTGTCTCCTAAAGCGGTTCCTCCCTTCTTCTGTGATTCAGGCGATGTTGTGGATGTGGATTCAAAATCTTGATGCTAGTGCTCTTGTCAGCTCGTCTGTTGTGTCAGTGACTGAAAGACAAGGTTGGTTCCACTCTCACACCATCCTCAGATCCGAAGAGGCAAACCGAGTAGGAGGATGTAACGACTTGTTCTAGCTGAGACTCCACTCCCTCCACTCATGTCGATCTGAGACGCCAAAAGTGGGGATGGAAAGATTCACGCTTTGTGTCAACGACCATTGACTGTCTCAGTTGTTGTCAGGATCTCCATTATTGTCCTTAGCATTGAGGAGCTGTTAAGCCCTGAAAACTTCATTATACCCCGTTCCCTCTATGTCCATTCAATTTGAATCTTGCTGCATGAATGCACTGAAAGACCAGGAATGCCCTCACCCTTCCTCTCCCATAGAGGCTTTCACCCGCACTAGCACTAGTATATAGTGATATCCAAATCTAAAGCCCGAACACAAACAAGCTTATCCTTACTTGTCACTTAATGGGAAAGATCCACTTCATTGGTAAGAGAAGCAAAGTATTGCCCACAAAAGGCTCAGGCCGAGTAGTGTCAGACTAAAGAGCGGTGTTAGGCTCAAATCCCCTTTATACAACAAGTACTGGTCCAGCGCCACAGGGAGAAGCGGGAAGAGAGCGTCCACCAACGGGAGGAGAGGCTCGTTTAAATAGGCATTTCGCATACACACTTGCCATTGTGAACTCTTCGACTCGATCAACGAAGAAAGGAGATGGTTTAGACTTGAGACTTTCTCGCTTCCTTACCGCTTAACGAACTTGGAGACTGCTTGAACCAAGGCTTGCTTACTAACTCTTTCTTACCTGTGATAGCAAACATCTCAAAAGCTGCTTTTACCAACCGGCACTACTACAGCTACCACTACATTATTCAGCTCGGCCTTACACTCTTTGCATGCTGCTGGCCTTGACCCGCAATTGCACATTACCCAAAAAGCAGCTCAGACCCGCAAACAGGGGATCATATAGAAAAGATAAGGGGAAGGAAAAAGTCCCTGAGGATATCGCCCTCGATGATCGAGTCATCGAAGAGCTAGCAGCCAAGGACCCGCCCAAGAAAAACAAGGTGGATTACAACGTTCTGGCACACCTGAGGAAGATACCCTCGTAGCTAAGCATTCTCGATGCCCTCCTGCTATCCAAAGAGGCGAAAGATTCTCTGATCAAGGCATTACAAGAGCCTGATCAGTTTTAAGCTTTCCTCCCTGAAGAAAAGATGAAGGACGATCTGGAAGAAGTGCACACAGCTGACATCACTTTCGGCGACGAAGATCTCCTCCTCGGAACATGCGAGCACAACCGTCCCTTATATGTCTCCGGGTATTGCCATGACATTAAGATAGGGAAGATCCTAGTTGACAATGGGTCCTCTGTCAATCTCCTAAATGTCAGGGTGCTAAAAGAAATCTGCATGAGCGTTCAACACCTCGCTCGGGATAAAATCACTATCTCTGGGTTCGACTCCCAGTCATCACGGACGCTCGGGTTTATGATACTGACGTTACTCTTTGGGCTGCTCGTCACTGACATCAAGTTTCACGTTATTGACGCCAAGACTTGCTACAATGCTTTGCTCGGCAGGCCTTGGTTACATGAGTACAACATCATCCCTTCTACACAGCATGAGTGTATGAAGTACTTCAAAGATGGGCTTGAATACACTGTGACAGGGGAGCTGAACCCATTCTCCGTGAATGAAGTCCGCAAATACGAGGACGCAAAGTACTTTCTGCCAGACTTTGAAGACACGGAAAGGTGCCATAAGCCGGAGAATAAGCAAAAATCTATCACCACCATTCCGGTCTTCGGGAGCGATACCGAGGAGGAAGAAGAGATAGTCTATTAGGGACTTTCCCGATACAACAAACCGGGACCGTCTACCCCTATTCTGGTCTTTGGGAGTGACTTTGAAGACGAGTTCAACGCAGTATTCTCGGCTCGTCCATCAGTGCAAGCATTCATTGGAGATGATCAGAGTTTGCAGATCGCCAAGGTTCCACAAGAGCATTACAAAGAGCTCGACGCACTTGATACCTACAGTGTGCAAGAACTGCAGACGTTTTACGTCCCTCCCAGGAGAAAATATGAAAAGGCGATCCTCTTTTATCGATCCACAGAAACCAAAGTGGAGAAAGAAGTCTGGTATGGCGCCGATTCTACGCTTGATAGGCTCCAGCCCATCCGTCTGCCCAGATACTACACAAAAGATTAAAAAAGCTGTTGAGATGCCAAAGTATACCCTTCAAACAGACTGCTCGACAAGCTCAGTTCTACAACAGGATCTGGAACGTCTCTGGAACTCAGCGAAAATTGCCCAACGGGAGAATGGAAACGATCGGGCTTGGATATGTTCAATCCAAGAAGTGGGAGCGATTCCATGCCTGCTACGTTATACATGATTTCGATGAAGAAGGAGATGCTCTGTTAGAAGACGCTAACCCTGAACCAAAACAAGGCCCCGCCATGAAAGTGCCAAGTCCGTCGTTCGAAGAACAGATGGATAAGGTAATAAGGGAAGCGGGTCAAAAGGTCCGGGATGACTATAGTCGCGAAATGACCATCTATGAGAAAGCCAGAACGCAGTGCCTCCTTCAGCGGACTACGAAAAATGACAATGCCCTTCGTCGCCAGCCCGTCATACGGAAGACTCGATGTGGAGACAAAAATAAACTGAAGAACGGAATAAACGTTCGACAGCAGAAAAGCGGGTCCAAGAAGCCTCGCGATCGAAAATTGAGCACCCGGGATTTGTCTCTTATAAAGAAGATGGGTCGAGCATAATCTTTTTCCCTAGACAAGACAAGGAAGATATTCGATCTTATCATGAAATATCAAATGATTACGCTCCCGGAGTCCAAACACCCAGAACAAGCAGGCGAGGTCTCTCACCCGGATTATTGCTCCTATCACCGAGTGATAGGACATCCTCTCGAAGACTGGTTCACATTCGAAGACTGGGTAGGAGACCAGTATCAGTAAGGCAGGTTCGATTTATCCAGCAGTTGGAGGGTAACCCCGCTACAGAAGCATGACCTAAAAGCCACATATGCAGCGAGAGTAGAGCCGGATCAACATCGGTCTTGGAAGCAATCTCGCACCTGTCATGTAATAAAACTGACAAAAGAATGAGTGCCTGAGGATATGGATGACCTCTCCTGGTGCTTTGAAACGGTGATGACGAGGTGATCTCAGAGTTTCCATCGGCGCCAAAAGAGCTGGAAGATGGGATACATACTACTGCAGATAACCTCGAAAAAATCGACTTGGAGACGGCAGACGATCCACGGCCGACGTTCATCAGTGAGTTGTTGTCTGAAGAAAAGGTGACTACACTCAAAGAAGTGCTCATGCAGTCTAAAGACCGCTTTGCATGGAACTATTCCGAAATGTCGGAACTAGATCCAGAAGTTGTTGTGCACAAATTGGCGATATCTCCGGACGTTAAGCCAGTCTAGCAAACACCAAGAAGAATGTGGCTCGAACTTGAAATGAGCATCAACGCCGATGTCAAGAAGCTAATCAACTCCGGCTTTGTCCAAGAAGTTCAGTATCCTGACTGGATCGCCAACATCGTCCCAGTGATGAAGAAAAATGGGACAGTATGCATCTGCGTAGACTTTCGGGACCTCAACAAAGCTTGCCCAAAGGATGATTTTC
The DNA here is from genome assembly GCA_030015575.1 of Agapanthus africanus. Taxonomy (NCBI): domain Eukaryota; kingdom Viridiplantae; phylum Streptophyta; class Magnoliopsida; order Asparagales; family Amaryllidaceae; genus Agapanthus; species Agapanthus africanus. The sequence continues at coordinate 628,324,422 of CM057337.1, read as the reverse complement.
CTGTACCGGTCACCGAGCTGATGATAGACAATACGTCTACTTATGAAGATTTCTCCTTCATGGACGGCTCATCGGGGTACAATCAAATAAAGATGCATCCCGAAGACTAGAAGCACACCGCTTTTCGGATCCCTTTGGGCATATTCTGCTACAAAGTGATAACTTTCGGTCTAAAGAACGCTGGCGCTATCTATCAGAGGGCCATGACGAAGATTTTCGATGACCTCATACATGAAATCGTTGAATTCTATATTGACGACCGCGTGGTTAAAAGAAAATCGCATGAGGAGCATTGGGAGTATCTGAAGATAGTGTTCCAACGTCTTCGGAAATACAATCTGAAGATGAACCCTCTCAAATGCGCGTTCGGAGTCACCTCAGGCAAATTCCTAGGATTCATCGTATGACACCGGAGCATCGAGATAAACCCTTCGAAGATCAAAGCGATCATGGAAATGCCCCCGCCAAGAACTCTCAAGCAACTGCGATCTCTCTAAGGAAAGCTCGGATATATCCAAAGGTTCATAGCTAACCTCTCCGGAAAATATCGCCCCTACAGTCATCTAATGAAGAAGGGGACCCTTTTCGTCTGGGATCATAAATGCCAGAGCGCACTAGACGAAATTAAGTAATACCTGCAGAGTCCGCCGGTGCTGACCGCTCCGGTCAAGGGAAAACCTCTCATCCTGTACACAACCGCCCTTGAAAGTTCCTTAGCCGCACTATGGGCACAAGAGAATGATCAAGGGAAGGAAAGAGCCCTCTACTACTTGAGTCGAGTTCTCCTCGGGGCAAAAAACAATTACTTCCCCATTGAAAAACACTCTCTGGCGTTAATATTCGCAATAACGAAGCTCAGACATTATGCTTTGGCGCATGAAATCCATCTCATATCAAATGTGGATCTTCTCAAATATTTGACGTCAAGAGCCATATTAACAGAACGACTCGCTAAATGGGCCATACTATTAATGGAATTCTCGATAACTTATCGACCTCTCAAGGCAGTGAAAGGCCAGGCCATCGCCGACTTCCTCGCCGAGCATCCTATACCTGCCGATTCACCCCTAAATTGCGAATTGCCAGACGAGCACGCATTTGACACAATCGACGGGGAGAAAAGAGAGAGTAACACCCTGTGGGAACTCTACTTCGACGGGGCATCTTCCATGAAGAAGCGAAAGCACAACTCCCCCATAATCAAGTCTGGGATATGCCACATCTTCGTTACTCCACAAGGAGGGATAATGCGCTTTGCCTTTTCCCTAACAGAGCCGAGGACAAACAATGAAGCCGAATATGAAGCTTTGATAGCAGGACTTGAGATCGCTGTCGACATGGGGATCGAAAACCTCCTCATATACGGAGACTCCCAGCTAGTCGTTAGCCAAGTAAATGGTGATTATCAAACGTGCAAACCAGAGTTGGTGAAGTACGGCGAGAGAGTGCAAAAATTGCTGATTCAAATCCCTGCCTACGTCCTGGAAAGCATACCGCGTGCGGAAAATAGCAAAGCAGATGCACTAGCCAAACTTTCTAAAGAACTAGCTGATGAAAACCTCAATGACGTAAGGATCGTTGTGCAAAGTCGTCGGGTTCTCGCACCTGCAGAAATATTTCCGGAGTCGTTCGAAGAAAAGGAAGCGACCAAGAAAGAGGCTCTACAGATAGAGGACCGGGAAAAGGTTAAGGATTGGAGAGAAGTCTTTATAGACTACTTCAAATCCCGTCGAACACCTGAAGATGCGTCCTCAAGACATCAGCTCATGAAACGAGCTCTATCCTTCGCCTTCGTCAATGACACTCTATATAAGAGATCATTTGATTCTCTATGGCTAAGATGCCTGGGACGTAAAGAAGCAAGGAGAGTCGTCCAAGAAACTCACGACGGACTCTGCGGTTCTTACCAAGCCGGGCCAAAGATGAAACTGAAGATCAAAAGGATGGGTTACTATTGGCCTACAATGATCCAAAATTGCCTCGAATACGCGAAGCAGTGCCACTCGTGCCAGATTCACGGGGGCTTTATCCACCAACATCCAAATCCGCTACATATAACGGTGGCTAGCTGGCCGTTCGAAATGTGGGGAACTGACATAATCGGGCCCATTGAACCAGCATCGTCCAGAGGACATCGGTTCATACTGGCGACAACTGATTACTTCTCCAAGTGGATAGAAGCAATACCACTAAGAGAAGTGAAGACGGAGAATATCCTCCATTTCTTCAAGACACACGTCATCTATCGGTTCGGCACTCCGTGACGGATTATCTCCGATAACGGGCCGGCCTACAGAAGTCACAAAATCAGCCGCTTCGCGCAGCAACATAACATAGACTGGAGATACTCTTCGGTCTATAATCCCCGAGCTAATGGTCTGGCTGAGACTTTCAACAAGACCTTGACGAAGATCGTGAAAAACATGGTGTCCAAAAATAAAAAGGACTGGCACGAGAGACTGCATGAAGCACTCTGGGCGTATTGAACTACGTTCAAAAATGCCACAAACACAACACCGTATGCATTGGTATTCGGCGCTGAAGCAGCACTCCCCTTGGAGATAGAGCTACCCTCCTTACGAGTGGCGGTTCATTACGAGCTAACAGAAGAAGATAATGCTCATCTTCGGTTTGAGGAGCTCGACGCCCTTGACGAAACCCGGCTTATGGCGCAGCAAAACTTGGAAGCTTACAAAGCAAAAATGACGCGCTCATACGAGAGATTAATTAGGCCGAGAACATTCCGCCAAGGCGAACTCGTGCTAGTGGTCAAGAGACCTATGATCCCCAATCGTGCTAAACGGGAAAAATTCGAGCCGAACTATGAAGGCTCGTACATCGTAGACAAAGTCTACCAGGGTGGGGCTTACTTGCTCATGGATATGCATGGCGAAAGACCCTTCAGGCCAATAAACGGCCGTTTCTTGAAGAAATACTACGCTCGACCGAAACGTCTTTAAACTACTACAAACCCACAGCATCCTTGGGCTGACGCGTAAAAAAAATGGTACGTCCATAAGCGAGAAGGGCACGGATGAAAACCTGAAAGGGATCCGAGAGTAAAAATAGCAGGACTACCGGCGAGTTTTTGAAAACCCGAAAGGACGCAATCTCGTTAAAAGACACTTACAAGGTCCTCTCGACCCTGTAAGGAGAAAATACCTGCGTGAGATCCTTACGACTCACAAGGGAGCAACACACTTAAGAATCCCCACGATTCCTAAGGAGAAAACACACTTACGAGATCCTCACGACTCGTAAGGAGAATTCCCCTTTGTGACCCTCACGGCTCATAGGATTCAAAAGCCTTAAGCTACAGGGATCTGAACCTGTTCTTAAGCCGTCATACACCCCGCTTATGCCCTACAAGCATTTCAATATTGACCCTTGTATACAATCCACGGGCACAAATAAACATTTCCTTAACAAAGTCCCACCAGCGACTAGGGATATGCTCACACGATGGACAACCCTTGTAAGTCCTCTCGACTTATAAGGAGAAAACACTTTTGTAAGATCCTTACGACTTATAAGAGAACATACACTTAAGAATCCTCACGATTTTTAAGGAGAAAACGCACTTACGAGATCCTCACGACTCGTAGGGAGAAACACCTTTATGAGACTCTTACGGCTCATAAAGTCAAAAGCCTTAGTCGACAGGATCCTAACCTTGTTTGCTAAGCCATCTTTGTTCGATACGACAAAGGCAAATGATGATTCGCTCCTGGCAATGTCCCAGTTGTAGCGATACTGATGCCTAAAACGGTATCAGATCCCAAGTTTAAACTCGCGATAAAAATCAGCAAGCCAAAAATGCATATGAAATAGCCGAAATGATGGGGCAACTTGCCACAAAATCGGAAAGTAAAATATATGAATACAAAATAGCCGAAATGATTAGGCAACTCGCAATAAAAAGAAAAAATAGCTGAAATGATTGGGCACCGCGAAAAATAGCCGAAATGATTGGGCAATCGCGACTTTCGCGATACAAAAAGCTAAAATGATAAAGCATCGCGGAAAGAAAAAAAATAATAATAAAATTAAAATTTTGCCCTACAGATCACATCGATCCTTGTATACAATTCATAGGCACAAACAAAGAAGGAACCATATCATCCCACCAGGCTTCATCAGAAAGAGAGCCAAGTCTTGATGACAACATCTGCATCTCAAGAGATCAACAACGGCGTTCCTTCTCGTTCCAACCAGAAGCAGACGCAACATCAGCAAAGCGGAGCCACGGGAAAGACCCTAGTTCCAAATCTCGACGGTTCACAGACAACCTAGAGGCCACCTCGACATTCGTCTCGTTACAGTAGACGCAACGTCAGCAAAGCGGAGCCACAGCAAAGTCCCTAGTTCCAAATCTCGACGGTTTACAGACAACCTAGAGACCACCTTGACATTTGTCTCGTTACAGCAGACGCAACGTCAGCAAAGCGAAGCCACGACAAAGTCCCTAGTTCCAAATCTCGATGGTTCACAGACAACCTAGAGACCACCTCGACATTCGTCTCGTTAAAGCAGACGCAACGTCAGCAAAGCGGAGCCATGGCAAAATCCCTGGTTCCAAATCTCGACGGTTCACAAACAACCTAGAGACCACCTCAAGAATCGTCTCGTTACCTCGATATTCGTCTCGTTACATCCGACGCAACGTCAGCGAGGCGGAGCCACGGAAAAGTCCCTAGTTCCAAATCTCGACGGTTCACAGACAACCTAGAGACCAACTCGACATTTGTCTCGTTACAGCAGACGCAGTGTCAACAACGACGTTTCTTCTTAATTCCAGCAGGATGCAGATACAACGTCAACAACCGACCCCATGGTCAAAAGTACGGAGCCATGGCAAAATCCCTAGTTCCAAGCCTCGACGGTTCACATGCAACCTAGAGACAACTGCGACATTCGTCTCGATACAGTACACACAATACTAGCAAAGGAAGCAAAGGCCAAATTCTTAGCTTCAGGGTCTTGACGACAACTTAAATAAAACCTGAAAGACTATCGGAGATCATCCCACACCAGCGCGGAGTGGTTATGACTCATCGGGGCTCCCCAAACTGAGCCTAACCTTAAGTAAAAAGTGGTATGGCAAAATTCCTAACGCTTGCTCTTCCGACGGTCAAACTGCCTGGGAAGATTGCTTTAAGACGTCTTGTCCAACCCCCGAAGGGATCATAGACATGACAGTTGCAAGGCTACTCGAACGGCAAGATTGCCTATGGAGAAATACATCAGCCGATGCGATGGTACGACGGACAAAACCCTAGTACCACAGACCCTAACGAACCTCTGTCGTAAAGAGCAGAGGTTAACTGTGACGTTAGGACATTCTTGCGAGAACTTCTTGACTCGTCTCGACTCGTAGGGAAAAGCCTTAGGCAGTAAAAAAACCTATTTCCTAAGCACTGGGGCCCTGCAAGTCAGTCTAAGATAGGCGCTTGCATACTATTCATGAGTCACACTCTCCGAAGCCGAACATCGACAAGGAGGGAAACAACCACTTACGAGTCCTCTCGACTTGTAAGCGGGAAAATTCTCTTGTGGGATCCTTACGACTCTCAAGAGAAAAACACACTTAGGAATCCTCACGATTCTTAAGGAGAAAATACACCTACGAGATCCTCTCGACTCGTAGGGAGAAAAAATATTTATGAGACCCTCACGGCTCATAAAGTTGAAAAGTCTTAGGTGGCAGATCTGAACCTGTTTCCTAAGCCATCACTACCCTATAAAGAGTTCAAGATGAACTGTTATCTACCATCTATGAGCCACACTTGCCAAAGCTACATGCCACTGAAATGGAGAAGTTACTCATGAGTATATAAACTACTTCACGTCAGAGTAAGACATAAAGAAATAGAAGGGTACGGCTCATGGAGCTGAGGGTTTGGAACTATATCCCTTAAGAGTCGAGATTTGAGTCAATGATAAATGACGATGCTTGTGTCCGCTCGTTATCTTCTCAGATCAAGATTCTGAAAGTTATATACCAACCCAAAACTGGTTATTCGCTATGAATAACTCTGCACTACTTCACCCACGTATATACTTATGTCGGCAAAGTAGTGGGGGGCATTTGTTCCCGCCAAAATCTTCGGCCAAGAGCTATTAGTTCCTGTTTATGCCGGCTTAAGTTTTGTTTATAGATATGTGTGAAACTAGGCTCATTCATATACGCACATACACACATCAGAGGAAGAATAGGTGTTCAACGACAAAAACAAAGATTTAATTGAACATTTTATTCTACAGGAAATAGATCACCAAACATAGGATCGAAAGTACAGGGATTCACAAGACTATGGATAAAATTATCTAACTCCCTCTCTGCTTTCTCCACCATGACAAAGCGTCGATCTTCACGAGGAGTAGCTACCCATCGGTCAGCACCGCACCCATCAGCAAAGGCAGACATGATGACCCGCTGAGCCCGTATCTGGCTTAGCAGCCGGACAGAGCGATCCCTTAGAGCTGTGGTGATCAAAAGTGCCTCATGGAAGCTCTCGATCTTGTCTTCCGCGGCGTCGAGCATTGCCAGAGTCATCTCCGCCGAAGGAGGGGGAATGCCATTGATCACAGACAAGAAAACCATCCGGAGCCAAATGGAGCCGATGGGGAGAAGAGATCCTATACGAGTCAAGAGCTCATGCAACACCGTGTCGCATTGGTCATCCGTAAAAGTAGAGTTCACCAAGCGCGCAGCAAAATGAGAAACAATTTCCTCAATGGGTACCTCCCATGACTGACGGCGAGCATGAGAGAGAAAAGAAGCATTGCTTCAGATTATGAAGGGAGACATTTAATTCTAGGCACAGTAAATGCTGTGCATGATGGAACTATTTCCAAGCTCTGGGTAAGAGAAGCTTGACTCAGGAAAAGTGGAGAAGGAAGGTGAAAAGACACTATCAGTAATGAGGTAACGCCTCACGTGCAAAGCACGAGAGCGCTGAGCGCCAGCGCTAAAGAGTCAAAGACTTTGATGCAGCGCCTCACGTGCAAAGCACGAGAGCGCTGAGCGCCAGCGCCATGAGTCAAAGACTCTGAGGCAGCGCTTCACGTGCAAAGCACGAGAGCGCTGAGCGCCAGTGATAAAGAGTCAAAGACTCTAAGGCAGCGCCTCACGTGCAAAGAACGAGAGCGCCAAGCGCCAGAACTAAATGTTCTCCACCGTTGGATCAAAGATCCAACGAACATGATTAAAAATCATCAATTGACCAGAATAAAATTCAAAGATCCAACGGTGGGGAAATCCTCAAATCAATTAGAGAAAAAGATCTCTTCAACCGATTCAACAAATCAGCCTTCACTATATAAAGGACCCAAGACTTCAAGTCTGATAGAGAGGAACCCCCCACAAACTTTGAGAAAGTTCAGAGAGAAGAGCAAGGTCTCAGCAGAAGAAGAACTTTTCTTTAAGGTAAAAACATAGAGATAAAAATCTCATCAGAAAAAGAACTTAGTTCTTATGTTAGATCATAGATCTTTAGGACAAATTGTCTTTCACAAAAGAGATCATAACATCTCATTATAAAAGAGGGAGGGGGAAGAATAATTCAATTCTCTTAGGATCACAGATCCATAAAGGCAAAGCCTTTCATCAAAAACATAAGAGATTGAAATATCTCCTATAAAATAAGAACTTTGTTTTTAGATCCATGAGACAAAGTCTCTTATATGAGAAAATTTAATTCTCAGAGCGCAAATCTGCCTAAAAAGAGTCTTAGCGCTCTAATTAAAAGAAGCGCCTCAGCGCTCCAAATCTAGCGCACAGTGCTGCAGAGCCCTAGCGCTCCAAGTTTAAAGAAGTGTTTCAGCGCTCCAAATCCAGCGCACAGCGCTGCAGAGCCTTAGTGCTCTAAATTCACAAGAAGCGCTCTGCGCTCCAAAGTCTGGTACACAGCGCAAAGCGTGCCACGTGCTCCTCACGTGTGCGCTATTTCACAGAAGCCCTCAGCGCTCCAAGTCTGGCGCACAACGCCAAGCGTGCCACGTGCTCCTCACGTATGCGCTATTTAACAGAAGCGCTCTGCGCTCATTGTCTGGCGCACAGCGCCAAGCGCGCCGCGTGCTCCTCACGTGTGCGCTACTTAAAATAAGCGCTCTACGTTCATTGACTGGCGCTCAGCGTCAAGCGCGCCACGTGCTCCTCATGCGTGCGCTGAAAGAACATAAATTGTTCTTTAAATGATAAAGCCCCAGAGCTATAATGAGTGCTCAACACTCAATAAAGACAAAAAGTTTGTCAGAACTCAAACCAATGCTCAACATTATTAAAATGTCTAACATTTTAAATGAATGGGCCGAGCCCAAGCTGGCCATAGATCTCTAATTCAGATTAATCGAGCCCATATGCTCATAAATCTTTGATCTCAGTCCCAAATTGGACTACAGATCTCCCAACCAATATTGGTTCAAGGTTACATCTCTTCACTCCTCTGATATTTGTCGTTGTAATCCTTCAACGTCTTCAGAGAGGTGACGGGTCCCGACAACCAGACATTCCACGGACTGTGGAGTCCTTAAACTCATGGACTATGATGTCTTTAAACTTTACAGACTATGATGTCTTTAAACTGGACCGCAAAGTCCCTAAACTAAAACAATAGAGTCCAAATGCTCTTTTGTTGAATCTAAATGATCCTGTTAAGTTGATCTTAGTCTAAAATTAGACTAACGTGTCCTTAACAAACGTTAAGTTGATCTTAGTCTAAAAACTAGACTAACGTATCCTTAACAAACGTTAAGTTGATCTTAGTCTAAAAACTAGACTATCGTATCCTTAACAAATGTTTAAGTTGATCTTAGTCTCAAATGAGATTAACAATCCTTAAACCCAACCCAAACCAAAATCTAAGAAAATACGGATTTGGACTAATCCACGCCATACGGGCGACAACATAAATTGTCTCAGTATACAATCCACGGGCAACAAAAAATAAAACATACATGGCACGAAGTGACCATCTGGAGAAGGAGAAAGTGGTTACCGCGATGCGGTAGCGTAATTAACTGCAGGGGCTTGCGCTTGTAGGGAAGAGCGTCCCCACAATCAAAAACCCCTCACAATGAGGGGGAATCTGACGAAGTCTGCTACATCGGCCGCATCCATCTAAACCTGCGATACACGGTGCCATAAATCAACTTAGCATCTTCGGAGAGGTGGACAGATAAAACCAAATAGCATCTGCCCCCAAATTCAGGAAAGACGACCTACGCGGTTCCGTCTCTGTTTTCGGCGGCGAACAGGTGGCCATGGATGACTACATTGCTCAGCAAATTAGAGCTCACCAGGCCAATGAAGCCGCCAGCCAACTCGTTAAAACCGGGCGATCATATCCGGCCTGGTGTGACCAAATCAAGTATCCACCAGGATATTCGATCCCGAAGTTCCATGTTTACAAAGGAACGGGTAATCCTCACCAGCACGTCGCACAATTCAGAGCTCTTTGCGGCAATACTGGAGGCGATAACAAACTGTTGCTTCGCTAATTCGTCGAAAGCTTGTCAGAAACAGATTTTGAATGGCACTCGGAGATCCATGAAAATCATCTCTAAAATGGAATTATTGTTCACGCAACGGTTCACCAACGTAAGTGAATGCACTCTGATCATGGCACCGATCAATGCCAGGGTAAAGTAAGGAGAAACGTGAGTCTAATATGCGATTCGGTGGCGGAACCTGCAGTCTAAGTGCGAACAGTGCATCGAAGAGTCTCCGACCATGGGCATGTTTATTGGGACCCTCGATCCTCAATCGACTGTGTCCTAATTCATGACTTTCTTCAAACCCGCAACCTTTCAGGAGTTGATATACAAGTTGGCCTAAATGGATCAGATGGGCCATGGACCTTCCTTCTCAAATAAGGACCCTCGAAACAACAAGGGTAAAAGGAAAGCGACCTTCATTGTCAATACGCAGCAACAACCGAGCAATCTAAAACCAGCCGCTCGCCAAAACAATGCATGTACATTCCAGTTCTTGGAAGAAAGGCTGGGATGTGCATACTCGTTTCCTTACGATAAAACAAGGCGGTTGTTCAAGTTGGCGATGCGAAATAATTTTATCACATTGCCAGACCCACAGTAACCCAAAATAATTTTATCACATTGCCAGACCCACGGCGACCTGCATAACCCGGCGACGCCAACAACCCCAGTTACTACTTCTATCATAGGATAGTGAGCCACCCAATTGAAAATTGCTACATCTTCAAAAATTGGGTCGAGGACCAGTATCAGCAGGGGAAGTTCGCTCTATCTGACAACTGGAGGGTAAACCCACCCCAAAAGTACACTCCGAAAAAGGTGGACGCGCAGGGGGCATCATGCTCACTCGTGGAAGAAGCTCCATGGGAAACAGTTCTTTCAATGAAAACTAAAAGAATGCTGAAGGATCTACAGGCATGAACGGCGATCATGTGGAAAAGCCTGCTTTAATCCGAAATTATTGAAGGGATGCTGAAATCACATCTCATACAGAAAGTTGTTGACAAGGGGAAAAGTCCCCAAGTCAAGCCGTTAAAGTCTTCTAAGAAAAAGAAGAAGACCAAGAAACTTGTACAGCCTGCCGAGTATGACAACAAGCGCACAGAGCTTCAGAAATACATAGACACGCTGGAAGAATAACCAGAAGGCGCGGACACCAGTCATGCTCGAAGATTTTCTCAAGCATATTCTTGAGGGCGGAGATAGTGACAATGATGATGGAAATGACTCATCAGAAGAAGCGGAAGACCATGTAGCAAGTTGCCACATGGTCTCCTCTTCATTATTATATGGTGAAGAAGCTCCATCAGCATCAGAAAGCGATGTAGGGGAATTAGGGGTAGAATTGGCGCTAAATTCTCCGAATCTGACAAAAGAAGACCAGATTAAGAAACTTTTAAACGAAGCCTTTCTGAAGAGCAAAGACGACCAAGAACGTGAGACAGCCATATATGAAAAGGCTAAGCATCAGCGTCTGAATAAAGAAGTTGTGGTGAGAACGAGTTGTAAAGCGCTCCGACCAAACCTAAGCACACCTGCAACAAATAAGAGCAAGATCAAAACTGAAAAGCGTTTCGCCAAAGCGCTATCAGTGTGGACGAAACTGCCACCGCTCATGATGTACACTCCCGGAGTCCCATGCTTTGACGGTGGAGAATCACATCCAAAATACTGCCTATATCATCGAACAGTCGCTCACCATATCGAGGAGTTCAATGCCTTCAAGAAGTGGTGGTAAAGATATATTGCCCATCGAAAACACTTCAAGAAGGAGAAGCGTGAAGCTCACACTCGCCGATGTGAAAGTGGCAAGACGAAAATGCATAAAGAAACAACTGGCAACTGTCATATGGTTGGTACCCGTTCTGAAGGGGAAAAACCTCAAGTTCTTATCTTCGGGAGCGATTCCGAGGTTGAAATACCTCTCGACTCTCTCTTTGAAGACTCCGCCTCTGGAAAAGAAAAGGAGGAGAAGAATTATGAAAACATTCATCTACGTAACTGTACGCTGCCTGAAAAGAACACCGGACCTGCAAATAAAGGTTCGAACAAAAAGGACAAAGGTAATGGGAAAATACCCGAAGAAATCGCCCTCGATAAAGAAGCAGTCAAAGAGCTCGCCACAAAGGACCCGTCTAAGAAAAACAAGGTGGCTTATAACGTCCTAGCACATCTGAGAAAAATACCTTCGCAACTAAGGATATTGGATGCTCTCCTTCTGTCTAAAGAGGCACGAGATTCCCTGATCAAGGTATTACAAGAGCCCGATCAGTTCCAAACTTTTCTCGCAGAAGAAAAGATGAAAGATGAATCGGCAGAGGTCCATACGACTGATATCACATTCAGCGATGAAGATCTACTCCTCGGTACACGCTGTTACGCCCTGCTTTCCAGTGTAAGAAGAAGAAGAAGATGTGCCGAGCACACGACGTATGTACTCAAAAGTAAACACTTTAAGCGTAAATAAGGAATATAAATAAATGCACAAGAATGACAAGATATGTAATATAAACAGCAACTTTTATTAACATTCATTCTTTACATACAACTGAAAAGAAAAGTACAATGATAGAAAGCAATGCCTAAATAATGGTATACAAAATGAAATAAGTACAAGGAAAGCTAGAAGTCTGGCTGCTCTGAGAACTGGTCCAAGTCGTCCTTGCTGGGCTCTGCTTCCTGAGGATCCGGTCCTCCTGACGAACATTCCAAAGAAAGAAAGAGACAGGAATTTCGTCAGCGAACTAGCGCTCAGTAAGTCCCAAAAGTAAGAATGGAATAGAACAAGTAAAGAGAAAGAACTGGTAATTTATACAGGTATATGTTTGTTATACTAACGTAGTTGTATGTAACTTGGTACAGAATGTATCAGTGTATACGAGAGGAGTCCAACTATCCCATGTACTATGGTAACATGTAAGTACAAGGCCCCGTCAAAACCGACGAGACAACGGCATGAGAGTTTATGTAGATGTCTTTTAGTGTCACTTTTAATACATACCATACTAGTCTACCCCTTTAAAACCCCGTAATGTATTGTATTGAAATATAGTTATCAGACTTGCCGAGACCATGGATACAAGTTGTTCATATAATCAGGTTCAGGATGTAAATAAGTAGGCATGTAATCAAGTCAAGTTATAGCCATGGTTCGGTCAAGTCAAATCATGTTGATCTTGTTCTGGTATTTAGGTTCAGGTTCAAGTATAGATGTTAGAATTTGGATTCATGTTTGAACTGTATTGAGTTTGGATTGAATTCAAGCTTGATTTAGACTCAGACTCAGACACTTAAAACTGATTTGGATCCTGAATTAGGTTTGGGAGTTATCGGTAACTGCTGCACATGGACGACAGGATTTGTGTCTTTTTCCAAGACAATGACTATTGATAACCCCGTTAAGTTTTTCTACCTTATATAGGCAAGCACTCACTTTTTTCGGCTTCCTGAGACTCAAGAGAATTGATCCCACTTAAACCTATATTTACTAAAGTCCTTAATTGTAATTTTATATAACTCGAGAGGGTTTTATGAAAAATATTTTATATACTTTCAAAATAATTCTCGAATATTTATTTATATTATTTAGGCTTTCCATAATTATGAATTTTAAGAATGTGAAGTATTTTAGTGATAATAGTTTAGCTTGAATAGTTCAAGATATTTTACTGTAAAGCTTGACTTTTGAATAACTTGAAGGTATTTTGATAAAATTTGTCATTCTTTTATTTGTTAGAAAACATGGAATTTTTATTATATATCTTGAAAATATGTGATTTAATAATATTTATATAATTATTAAAAATTAATTTTATTGTTAAATAGAAAATCTAGTTTTTCTTAAAAATTGTATTAAATTTTTTTTGAGACCGAATGCTCCGTGAGGAGGTCTGCATCTCGCTCTGCTAGCCCAAGGATGTGCGATAATCTGCACCATCCAATAGCGGGTCCCCTAAAAAGGGTTGTAGAGGCATAACCGCAAAGAGTTTTGATAATACAATTCAAAGAAAATTGGGTTTTTATAGTTCACGGTATTTTAATGAAATATTGTATTTGCCACAAAAATATGTTCAAAGAGTATCGTGCTATGTAAACATGTGTATATGTGAGGGGTAGGTCATTACCCCATGATGTTTTCTGAAAGTATGTACAAACAAAGGAACAAAAAATGACGTATATAAAGTTCATGGTATTTTCATGTAAAAGTAAGATTTAAGTTATTTAACATGATGTTTTAGAGTGGAAGTTGGTTCTAAACATTTATAATAGTGTTACAAATATTATGTAAAAGTTGGATGAACAATATGTAATTAAAAAGCGAGATTTTATAGTTTAGAAGATTTACATCGATATTGACTCCACTTACCGATGTTTGTTTTGAAAAGAGATTTTATAGAAGAAGGGGGATGATGAGAGGGGACTTACAAGCTAAAAAGATGAAGATGATGTAGAAGAAGATGGTGTAGTTATCGTGGCGTCACGGGTTGCCGGAACTTGCTCGATTCCTCGCCGAAAGTTGATCTTTGGCTAACTCCACTTGCACTCCACTTGTTCTTGAGAAAATTTGAAGGTTTTGGCTAGAATTTTCAGAATGAGAAGGGGCTAGGGTATGGGGTTATATTTATAGTATGGAATTAGGGTTTTGGAATTGAAAGAATGAATTAAAATGCAATTAAATTTTATTTAAAAATGAAATTGAAGTCTCTGTTTAATTTAAGAAAAATCAAACAGTACATGGGTGATGGGGGGTAGGGGAAGAGTCTTGTGTGTAGAGCACGGGGACCTTTTGCTACGGTCGACCCGTCCCCGCTGGCCCAATGGGCAATCTTGCCAGCCATCTTATGGAGGGGAGCCGTCAGATCTTGGCCATGTGTCCATGTCGCTGTTAATAACATTTTGCACATGTTTTTTTCCCCAACTTTTCATTTTTACGTGCAGTGCACGTGTAAACTTTTGGGCTTCCAAAATGTTTAAAAGAAAATCAGGAAAAAATATAATGTGCCTGATGGGATTCGAACACAGGAGCTACGTCATAGCAGTGCAAGGCTTTACCAGTAAGTTACAAGCTATTTCTTGCTGTTCTTAAACAAAAATAACTTATAAATTGTACTATGGCTTGTAAACTCCATTCTGTACATTAACTTAAAAATTTTCGTACAGTAAAATCAGAGTCGTTACACACGCGAACATAATCGACCGCTCTATGTCACCGGGTACCGCCACGACATCAAGATAAGGAAAATCCTTGTCGACAGCGGATCCTTCGTTAATCTTCTCAACATGAGAGTGCTAAAAGAAATTTGCATGAATATTCAATACCTTGCCCGAGATAAAATTACCACCTCTGGGTTCGACTCACAGTTGTCATGAATGCTGGGGTCTGTAATATTGACACCACATTTCGGGCTACTCGGCACTGACATCAAATTTCATGTCATTGACGCCAAGACTTGCTATAAGCTATAATGTTTTACTCGGCAGGCCTTGGTTACACGAGTACAATGTCGTCCCTTCTACACAATATCAGTGTATGAGGTATTTTAGGGATGGTTCGGGGTACACTGTCACAAGAGAACTAAATCCGTTCTTGGTGAATGAAGTGTGGAAGTATGAAGATGTGAAGTAATTTTTGTCGGACTTCGAGAATACTGAAAGGTGCCACAAGCTGGAGAATAAACAAAAATCCATGGCCACTATCCTGATCTTTGGAAGCGATACTGAGGAAGATGAACAAATAGTCTACACAGGGTAACCTCAAAGGCAAAACAATAAGCACAGACCATCTACTTCTATTTTTGTCTTTGGCAGCGACTCCGAGGACGAGGCTAATGCAATGTTCTCCGTCCGTCCGTCAATACAGACTCTTGTCGAAGTAGATCGAGTTTACAAATCATGATGGCTCCGCCTCGACATTAAAGGGAACTTGATGCGCTCGATACATACAGTGTACAAGAATTGCAAACCTTCTACATGCCTCCTAGGCGAAGTGGTGAAAAGGCGATCCTATTCTACAAATTTATGGAGACCAAGGTAGAAAAAGAAGTCTGGCATGGTACCAACCCCACTCTTGACAAACTCCAGCCCATCCGTCTGCCAAGATATTATGCGAAGAGATTAAAGAAACTATTAAAGTGTCAAGGCGTACCTCTTGAACAAACGGTCCGCCAAACCCAATTCTACAAAAAAAATTGGGATATTCTCGAGACTCAACGAAAGAAGCTCAATAGGAAGATGGAAATGACTGGGCTGGGATACGTTTGGTCCAAGAAGCGGGAGTAAGTTTACAGCTGTCATGTCATAAACAGCTTGAGTGAAGAAGAAAATGCTCTTCCAGATAGCCATGACGTCAAAACAGAGCAGGATCCCTCCTTGAAAACGTTAAGTCCGTCGCTCGAAGAACAAATTGACAAGTTAATAAAAGAAGCTTGTCAAGCGAGCCGGGACAACCATAGCCGTGAAATGGCCATTTATAAAAAGGCCAAGACGCAGTGTCTCGGCAAGTTGTCATTAGAAGAAGTGGACCATGATGCTCTCCATCCACAGCCCGATATGTGTTCTTGTGAAGGGGGGAAATCCCGAAGCGGAGGTAAAAATAGGGCGAGGAATGCAAACAACATTCAAAGACAACAAAGTAGGTCCAAAATGCCGTTCAATCGAGAAAAGATCGATTGGAGCCCGTCCTTTATAAAGAAGATGGGTCTGGAATATTCGTTTCCTTATGACAAGACAAGAAAAATATTCAAACATTTTATGAAGCACCAAATGATGATGCTTCCGAAGTCTCGGCACCCGAACAAATAAACGAGTTCCATGACCCGAATTATTGCTCCTATCACCGAGCAGTAGGTCACCCCTTGAAGACTGCTTCACGTTCAAGGACTGGGTAGAGGACCAGTATCAACAAGGCATGTTTACTTTATCCGACAGCTGGAAGATAAGCCCGCTATAAAAACACGAGCCAAAGAAGACCTATACCGTCAGGATAGGACCAGCTCGATCGTGAAAATGGAAGCGGACTTGTACTTGTCATATGGTAACTCTCTCAAAAAGGGGAGAGGACGAGAATATGATTGACCTCTTCGGGTGATTCGCAAATGAAGACGATGACGGGGAGATCTCAAAACTTCCACTAGCACCAAAAGAGCTCGAGGACGGGATGCACACCACGGCGGAAAACCTAAGAAAAATTGACTTAGTGATGAAGAATGATCCGAGGCCGATGTTTGTCAGTGAGCTACTATCTGAAAAATAGGTAGCCATGTTAAAAGATGTGCCCATGCAATATAAAAACTGCTTTGCATGGAACTATTCCAAAATGCCGGGTTTAGATCCAAAAATAGCGGTACATAAACTGACCATATCGCCAAATATAAAGCCAATCAAACAGGCACTAAGAAGGATGTGGCTCGAACTTGAGATGAGTATCAACGCTGAAGTCAAGAATTAATTGACTCCGGTTTCATCCAATAGGTTCAATATCCCGACTGGATCGCTAATATCGTTCCGGGGATGAAGAAAAATGGGACAGTCCGCATCTGCGTGGACTTTTGGGACTTTAACAAAGCGTGCCTAAAAGATGACTTTCCAGTACCCGTTACCGAACCGATGATCGATAAAACATCCACCCATGAAGTCTTCTCCTTCATGGATGGATCTTCAAGATACAACCAAATAAAAATGAATCCTAAGGACCAGAAGCATACGCCTTCCGGACACTATTAGACGTATTTTGCTATAAGGTAATGTCCTTTGGCTTGAAGAATGCCAGTGCTACCTACTAAAGTGCCATGAAAAAGGTCTTCGATGATCTCATACACGAGATCGTCGAATGCTACATCGACGACCTTGTGGCGAAGAGAAAATTTCATGAGGAACATTAGGAACATCTAAAAATAGTGTTCCAACATCTTCGGAAGTATAATTTGAAGATGAACCCTCTAAAATGCATATTTGGAGTCTTCTCAGGCAAATTCCTGGGATTCATCATTCGCCACCGAGGCATTGAAATCGATCCCTAAAAAATCAAGGCAGTTATGGAAATGCCTTCGCCAAGAATCCTCAAACAATTGCGATCTCTCCAAGGAAAACTCGCGTATATCTGGCGGTTCATAGTCAACCTCTCCGGAAAATATCGTTCCTATAGCCATCTGATGAAGAAGGGGACCTCGTTCGTCTGGAATAAAAAATGCCAAAATGCACAAGACGAAATCAAGCAATACCTGCAAAATCCGCCGGTATTGGCCGTCCAGGTTAAGTGAAAACCTCTTATCCTATATACAACAGCTCTTGAGGGTTCTCTAGACGTATTGTGGGTACAAGAGAACGATCAAGGAAAAGAGAGAGCCATGTACTATTTAATTCAAGTTCTCCTCGGGGTAGAAAGCAACTACTCCCCCCATTGAAAAGCACTGCTTGGCGTTGATCTTCGCAATAACAAACTCAGACACTACTCCTTGGCATTTGAGGTCTACAATATATCAAAGGCGGATCCACTCAAATATCTGACTTCGAAGGCCATACTGACAGGAAGGCTTGCTAAATGGGTCCTCCTCCTGATGGAGTTTTCGATAAAATATCTCCCCCTCAAAGCGGTGAAAGGAAAAAGCCACCGCCGACTTTCTCGCAGAACATCCGATACCTGCCGACTCTTCTCTAAATTGTGAGTTGCCGGATGAACGCGTGTTCGATGCAATCGAAGAAGAGAAAGAAGAAAATGATTCCAATGGGAACTCTATTCAATGGAGTATCTTCCATGAAGAGGTGAATTAGCAAAACACACCCTATAATCAAAGCCGGGGTGGGTCTTATCTTCGTGACCCCGCAAGGAGGAATATTGCAGTATGCCCTCCCCTTAACAAAGCCAAGAACTAACAATGAAGCTAAATATGAAGCTTTGATAGCCGGTCTTGAGATCTCTATTAACATGGGAGTAAAAGTCCTCCTCATATACGGAGACTCCCAGCTGATCGTTAGTCTAGTAAATGGCGATTATCAAATATGCAAGACAGAGCTAATAAAGTATGGAGAAAGAGTGTAGCAACCGCTGACACAAATCTCTTTCTATACCCTGGAAAGCATACCACGAGCGAAAAACAACAAAGCGGATGCGTTAGCCAAATTGGTTAAAGAATTGGCCGATGAAGACCTCGATGACATAAGGATCATTGTGCAAAGCCACATGGTCCTCGTGCTAATAGATATATCTTCGGAACTCCTGATAGAACAATCCGAAGGAGAAGAAACGACCGAAAAAGTAGTCCTTCAAATAGAGGACGAACAAGAGTTCAAAGACTGGAGGGAAGTCTTCATAGACTACATTAAGTCCCAACGAGCGCCCGAAGATGCGTCGTCGAGACATCAGCTCATGAAACGAGCTTTGTCATTTGCCTTTGTCAATGATACTCTATATAAGAGATCATTCGACTGCCTATGGCTAAGATGCCTAGGACCAGAGGAAGCAAAGAAAGTCATCCAAGAAATACATGACGGACTCCACAACTCTCATCAAGCTAGGCTAAAGATAGAGCTGAAGCTAAAAACAATGGCTACTATTGGCCCACGATGACTCAGGATTGTCTTGAATATGCGAAGCAATGTCACTCGTGCCAAATTCATGGGGTCTTCATACATCAGCACCCAAATCCGCTACATTAAACAGTGGCCAGTTGGCCGTTCGAAATGTGGGGAATCGATATAATTGGCCATATCGAACCGATATCATCTAAAGGACACCGGTTTATACTGGCCACAACCGACTACTTCTCTAAATAGACAGAAGCAGTACCGTTAAAGGAGATGAAGACGAAGAATATTGATTGGTTCCTGAAAAAGTGTGTTCGTAAAGTAGCCGCAATCAAAACGGTGTCGCTAGTAGCTAGCCGCGATGAGTACGGATCGTCCACAGGGAAACATGAACTCTTTCTTGCTTTAGACGAGTTGCTTAAAGAAGGGTGATTGTTGTATATCGTTACGGATATAGAATTTATAAAAAAGGGCTTGTACGGTTCATAAGACTTAGCAGTAATGGATGAATAATTAAAAATGACTCCTTTTATCTTTTAATAGTTTAAAACTAGATCGATAGTGATGAATGTAGATTAGGGTTCTTAGAAGAAACTAGGGTTTCCCCACTACTAACCCTTGTCCTTGCATTGATCTCTATTCATGTATAGCCCTTAACAAAATAAGTATTAAACTAATATCAAATCGTGGTTGAGCCTATCAATAAATTGGTAGCGCGCCCGATAAGGAGGTTAACATTTATTTTGCAGAAGTTTATAAACTTTAAAATGTATAAAAGAAGTTACAAGATTTTCTCTTCCATTGTTCTACCCTATACTACGAACCCTAACAAGCTAGGAATTACTCGCTCATGGTTAAAGATTTAGAAGAAAGGTTGAAGAAGAATGAAAACATGATTTAGATGCAGAAATGTAAGTGCAGAAAGTAAGTGCGGAAATTAGTTGCAAAAAGAATAATAAAAATACTACCTTTATTAATCAATTATTGCATTTACAATTTTACTCCTTAGAAAATAGAATACAAGAACCCTAGTTTTCTCTAGATCTCTCTCTTGTTGGAGGTAGATGAATAGATGCTGATCACTCGGATATGTGGACCTCTTTGGATCTCTTGATCTCATCGGTGATAATTTTTAATGTGCAGCTCTCGGTCCTATATATAGTCCCAAAAACTAGAAACCCTAGATACCATCTGTGAATATATGCTATTACAATCAAATCCCCAAAATCTCACATCCTATGGCTATAAATGAGCCACGGAACCGCCGCATATAGCCTTGTTTGGCCGCGGTTCCGCGGCGGTTTGGTGGTATCAATTTTTCGGATTTTTTCGGGTCTTTTATCTTGATGTTTGGAGATCCTTTTGATATCTAGATTCTGCAAATCATACTCTGAGTCTCTGTCATTACTAGATCTATTGATTTGCTGGCAGATTCGATCCCGACATCCCGATTTAACTCGGATCTCTTGGATTCCAGACCTGAGCTGCACAATATCTTAAATCAAAATGTTTAGTAGCATTTGGTATTTTTGAGATATTATCCTAACCATTTTATATTATATTAAATCTTAAGAATATTGATTAGAAATATTTGATATGATATGCATATTTTAATTACTAAGATTTCATTTAAATATTATATGGATATATTTTCCCTCATTATGTTAATTAAAATGTAGAAATATATGATAATAAACTTTTTACAAATAAACTCATATATGTTCTATATTTACAATAAACAACTTTTAGTACTTAACAATAGTAGGGAAAATGTTCATACAAATGTGCAATATTTTAGACTAATCAAATACCCCCAAACTTAACTTTGATCGTCCCGAGCAAACTAGTTATTAAAGAGGGAATTAAAGAGAAAAAGAAAAACCTAGCAACTTTCGTAGGCAACACGATTGCACTGAGTACGTGCAACAAGCCTTTAAATCTTTAGGTGTCCATAGTAGGAGGAGTGTTGTCTCCTGAGGGTTTTCAGCGGATTACACCCACAAAATTCCATAATAAAAGACAGAAGATGAAAATTACATGCAAAGATAAGGGACATATAAAAGAAAGAAATTGAAAATAAGAGTTTCAAACTATACTAGCTTTTTAGTTGCCATGAGCCCTATCTTAATGGTCATGAAAAGATGTCAGAAATCACATCATCCCTGAATAAAATATCGTCTTTAGTCTTCCTCCCTACCTTTCTTCTAAATATCGATCATATACTCCTATGTGTGTGTAAAAGACATCTCTACACTTAGAGAATTCAATTCAAGCTATCATACTCTTGTCCATCTTTCTTAGTGCTTTTTAGTCGGTGAATATTTTAGATGGAATTGCTCACACATTGTTCATGCGACCGTTAATATTTCTTGAGGTACTAACTAACCGACTACCAAATGTGCTCACTCTTTTAGTTGTAATTAGCAATATTCTAGTCTTGCAACACTAAGGCTTAGCTGTGGCTTCCAAACCAGTTGGTTTAAGGCACTAAGTGATAAGGCACCCTCTCTATATTTTTTTATGCTGCCTTAAGTAATTACGAAACCAGTGTTCTTTTTTCTTCACCATTTTATTTTTTTTATGTCCTTTATATTTTTTTTATATATTTTTTTCTTCATACTGAGGCTTTTAGACAAGAGCATTTCATGGTATGCTTTACTATCCCAAATTTCAAGATGTGTGCAAGTGCGTATAGTAGGGTATCAACGTTCAGATGTTTGGACTCAAGAATATAGACTATTTTTCAGACTTATTTCTATCCGTAGATTAGTAATTTCCTTCATCTTACTAACCCTTGGGACAACAACTCATGACTACATATTACTAGATTCGTTTTAAAATATCTAATTTTCTTGCTTTTTTTGAATCTCTTCCTATCTTTCATATGTATTTTTCACATCCTAACTTTTATTATCAAAATTTTTTTGTGCTATTATTTAGTATAATGCAAAATGATGCGTGAATAAGCACAAACCTCCCCAAATGTATTTGCAGCAGTGTCCTCACTGATATTATCTGTTAAGCTTAAAAACCTGTAGACTTAGGAGGAAAAATTTCTCAATTATTAGTAAAATGGTACCAAAAAGTCAATGGTAGTGAAATCCTCCCCCAAACTTATTTTTGGCTCACAATTGTGTAAAAAAATTCTTTTTTTTTCAAGAGCCAAAATATTTTTCTCCCCCCCCAAACTTGAGTGAATCGGGATTAAGCATTTAAAATTATAAGAGGGGGGGGGTAAAGTTATTAGTCTATGCAAAGTTTTACAAAGACCAAAAGTTATCACCAACCATTAGAATATTTTATCGATATAATAATATAGTTGGTGGAAGATCATAGATGTGAAGAAGTGGGGAAATAAGAGGCGTAATCGATCGGGTTTACGTCTCGGTTGGTAGAGACGAAATAGTGATGGTGCATTACTCGTATTCTCGTTCTTGATAAGAAGAAGAGGTGGCGGTTCAACTTCTTTGGATGGGGGTTGATTCATCACAACTCCCATGTCTTCTAGGAATGCGAGTTCTTTGGCAAAAATGTCTTCAAAACTTCCATCGATATTCCGAATGATAATCTCACCGGAAAGGAAGTTATGATACTCGGATAGCTCAGCTAAATCAATCGACAAGTCAAAGGGTCCGGACTTAGGTGTGGACTTGTCGACAAAAGAGTCTTCACGTGTATAATAAATAGTAGGATCAAACCATAATGCACTAGTGGCGTCGAGATCAGTATCGTGAAGCTACTCAAATTCCCAACTGTCGGAAGCTATCTTTTCAACAGAACATACATCAACTATATGAGCATAGGGTTCAGAGGGTTGACTTTCTAGCTTGTAGACGTTAAGCTCAATTGTCATCTTCCCAAAGGACATGTTCATTGAACCGTTACGACAATTGATTATCGTGTTGGAAGTTGCTAGAAAAGGTCGAATCACGGGAATTTAGTTCCGTGGGGTTGCCACAGGCTGTGTATCTATAACTATAAAGTCCACAGAGAATATAAATTCCCCGACTTTGATTAACACATCCTCTAACTCACCCCGAGGTTGGGTGATAGATCGATCGGTCATCTGGAGAGTGCAATGCGCAGGTTTCAACTCTTCTATACCTAATTGCTTATAAACAGAATACGGAAGCAAGTTAACACTAGCACCTAAATCGAGTAGAGCACGATTGATATTCTTACCCCCAATGGTTATAGATATTGTAGGACAATCGGGGTCCTTACGTTTCGTGAGCACTAATTGGGTAAGAGAATTGCTTATATTACTCGCTAAGAAAACTGTTTTAGGCACTTGAATTTTTCTTTTCCTAGTGCACAAGTCCTTTAAAATTTTCGCATAGAAAGGAACTTTTTTGATAGCATCTATGAGAGGAATAGTTATGTTAACTTGTTTAAAAATGTCCACAATCTTCTCCATTTGGGGACTGTTCCCTTATAAAAAAAAGGGGAAGGGGGAAAATCCTCCACTATTCAAGTCTCACGTGAGCACTTATATGCAAAAGCATATAAGTGCTACAGTTAAAAACAATTGGGCTAAAAGAGTCACACGTGTTAAACACGTGAGTGCCTATATGCAAAGCATATAGGCACCGCAATCAAATAATTGGCAAGCCAAACATACCTCACGTGTTAAACACGTGAGAATTTATATGCATATGAGTGCTGAAAATAAAGCATACTGAAACCCATGCTAGGGGTCACGTGTTAAACACGTGAGTTCTTCTGCTGCACTCTTTGGAATGATAGAATTAAATTCGATATGGGAAATATTTTCTTGATTTTTTTCAAACTAGAAAGATCTTCTCTGTTAAACAAAGGACCCATAGATCAAAAATCCAACAGTGATTATAAAATCACCCACCGATCTTCTGATAGAATAAAAATTCTATCTTAGGAAAAGATATTTCTTAATCCTATTAAGTAAACAAGAAAACTTCTCTTTTAAACAGAGAGCCTTTGGATTAAAAATCCAATGGTGAATAAAATTCACCAAGTGATCCAAGAGATCATTTTGGATTGATCATGATCTCTCAATCAGAGATTTTCCTAACAAATTGATCTTTTCTCTTATCCTATAAATAGAAGGGAAAAACAGGAAAAGGGAAAAAGGAAAAAGAAATTTTCCCCACAAGCTTCTGCAAAAAAGAGTACAGCGAGATCTTGAGAGAACAATAGAATTTAATTCTCAAAGAAAAAGACTTTCCTTATTGAAACCAGAGGTTAAAAAAATAGAGATCATATTGTCTTTCCTTTACCTATTTAAGGGTTTAACCCTTCATTTAAGAACTCAGTTCTTTCTCCGGTTGAGATTTGCAGAAACAAATCTCCCCATAAGTTAAGAATTTAATTCTCAACTTGTGGAGATTTTGCTCTGCAGATTCAAAAACCTAAGGGAAAAGAATTAAGTTATATAAAAAAAAGAGAGAAGAAGAACGAGAACATATAGGAATTTAATTCCTCCAAAAATTAGGGTTTAACCCAATATATAAAGAATTTAGTTCTTCGCTAAAAAAAATGCAGTGATGATGATCTAAGATCTTCAAAATCAGAATCGTTAGTGCTTAGCACTATTTTGAAGCCTCACGTGTTTCCCACGTGAGTGCTTCAAATGAATAAAGAGAGCAGCTAAAACTGCATCACGTGTTTCCTACGTGAGTGTTAAAGCACCCCAGTAACAAAAAGAAAAGGGGCAGTCACGTGTTTTGCACGAGAACGTTAGACAAGTGCTTAGCACTTCTGTAAAAAAAGAAGGGGAGATAAAACCCAATGGGCAGTACCCATATTTGGGTGCCTCATGTGTGTGAGCACCACAAAACTCTAGTGCTTAACACTAATCCAGTGCCCACATGAAACGCACGTGAGCACTGTATTCCTCAGTGCTTAGCACCGTTGGGTATTTATGGAAACCCAATCTCAGCCCAAATTGGCTAAGTTTCATGAGGTTAAACTTCTTTGATTCTAAAACAACCGAGCCCATATTGCTCGTGTTTTCCTAAACTGACCTTAGTCTCAAAAATGACTAGTGGTCTCCCATCGATGATATCCCAAATGATATTCATCTTATATCTCCTAAGATAATTTTAGTCTCAAACATGACTAACATTTCTTAGGTCTATAACAGCCCCCCTTTTCCCTCAAATATGTGATTTGGTTTAAGGGTACATCTCTCCACACCTCTGATATATGTCGTTGTAATTCTTCAACGCCTTTAGAGAGGTGGTGGGTCCCGACAACCAACAACTCTTTGGTGCACTTCTAAATTGACGTGCACACCTCAAATCAGATCGTACCCCAAATTGGGTGCATTCCATATCAGCATTGTTCGCTCCGTCACGTAACAAATACACGTGTGCGCAAGATGGATAAATGACCAAGAAGTCCCTAAACTAATATTCGTCTCCAAAATGGCGATAATGGACCGAGATGTCCCTAAACTAACAACGGACTGAGGAGTCCCTAAACTAATATTCGTCTCCAAAATGGTGATAATGGACCGAGATGTCCCGAAATTAACAATGGACCGAAATGTCCCTAAACTAATATTCGCCTCCAAAATGGCAATAATGGATCGAAATGTCCTTAAACTAATATTCGTCCCTAAAACGGGAATGTTGGACCGAAATGTCCTTAAACTAATATTCGCCCCTAAATACGACGTCAAAGGACTGAAACATCCTTAAACTAAAATAATCGAGCCAAAATGCTTATATGTTTAAGTTGATCTTAATCTCAAACCAGATTAACGATCCTTAAATCAACCCAACCTCAAATCTAAAAATATACGGATCTGGACTAATCCACGCCCTACGGGCGATGACATAAATTAGTCTCCGTATACAATCCACGGGAAACCGAAACTAAAACAAAACACACAACATGAAGTGAACTTCCGGAGCAGGAAAAAGTGGTAATTGCGATGCGGTAACGTAATTAACTGCAGGGGCTTGTGAAAGTATTCCTTAGCACCACTACTAGGTTTTTAAGAATCACCGGGTATACAATTTTTAAAAATCCAGTATGCTAAGTTATACTAACCTAGAATCGAACTAGAGAATTAGGGTTTATAAGCAAGTAAACAAACATTACACTAAGTGAAAAAGGAATACAACCTTTGTAGACCGGTCCTTCACTTCTAAAGCTCCAAGTAGTAGTCTTTTGAACTCTTCGTAGGCTTCACTTGGTGAAAGGAACAAGCTTGCTCAAGGATCTTCGAGGCCGAAGATGATCCACCTTGAAGAATCTCTAACTCAAGCTACATCTTCACTAACTAAGGAATTAGTGAAGGAAACAACTTATACTAAAGGGCTAGTTTTGTATAGATTGATGAAGTAGGAATTTTGCCCACTTTAGAATTATTTTTCTCTTTTCTTTTCAACTCATAGAAAAATCAAGAGAAGAATGAAGAAGAAGAACAAGTGAAGAACTTGAACTAATGTAGAACCATAGGTGAAAAAAATATCTCCAAGATATTTTTGTAGAGAGTTAACCATAGGCTAAGGATTATGGTTGGGTTATAAAATATCTTGAGTAAGACAAAAATTAGTAGGATGAGACGTGGCTTCTACATGCTTCCATAAATATCTTAAGCCATGCTCATTTCCACTTAATTTTTGATTTACTTTAAAATTAAAAACCCAATATTATCCTAAGCTATGTGTGAGTCTTATACACCCATGTCCAATGTATTATGCACCATGACACAATAGTGTGTGTGTGTGTATCACACACACACACACATATCTCCAAGAGAAGAAATTCTTTAGTGAGCTAATATTAATTAATATATATATTAATATATCAAATATATATATATATATATATCAAATTATTGAATCAACACTTGATTTAATAATCCGGCTATATCATATATAACCGACTAATATCACTTATATGTATATCAATTTATCGAATCAACACTTGATTCAATAACCCGGTTATATCACATATAACTGACCGATATAATATATCACGAGATTAGAATATGGTATCACATACACGTATTTAATCAAGGTTCCGCACATAACACATATGTTCCCTACTTCGTTTTGCTTGAGCTAGGAAATCTTTGTGTGGGACTCTAAAGACTCGTCAATACGCCAGCAGTAGGTAATGATCACATCAGTCACCCATAAGCCGTCAGCGGTACTAGCTAGACGTAACGGCTACCTAGGTATTGAGTGAATAGAAGATCAACAATCAAGCTTGTAAAATCTCCAGCAAAGCCTATAAGCAACACTTACCGTACAGTCTGGTCTCTTCGTCTGATATGTCGCATATCAAGTTTAGGGGTGGTAAACGTCAGACCCCGGTAACTTGATAAGTCATACCGATGTGTAGCCTATAACCGTCCGAGAAACTACTGATAAAACTTACCAGTAAATCTTATCGGCAGCCTTGGCCAGGGACTTCCTGTTATGGACAATCGAGCATTGCGGAACCTCAACTCCCAATACCGGGAGAGACGAAACCCCTCCTATCGCTCACTGCTTCCATGTGACTCGGGACTGTACCAAAAATCCATCTGTTTGCACGACTCCTTTGAGCCGTGGTAGGGAGGAAATCAAAGCACAGTAGGAACCATATAAGACTCTATGACGATCTCGGGTCTACAAACTAACCCGTATTAGTGTCACCAAAGAACTGCTATCTGACGATAGGTATAGTACCATCTAAGAGTTCTCGGCGAGTCTTGTTCGGTGTACCCATTCTCTAATGAGCACCTGTGTACAATCTCCCTGTTCGGTGTACCCATTCTCTAATGAGCACCTGTGTACAATCTCCGATGTCAAACACTAATGGCTATGGGATCAACCATTGTCCCATACAGGGTCAAGAAACATACACACTAATCTACTCTGGAATATCGATGCCCTGTCTCGATACTCTCTCGACTAGGAACTATTAAAGGATGTACTTGCAGACCACCCTGGCCCTACAGTATGATCTGCAGCATAGTCCTGGTAGTCAAGTACACATCCTAAGGGCTTTACGACATGTATCAGAAAGACAGTATAATAGTACTAGTGTACATGTTAAGATAAAGAGCAACCAGATAGCATACTATCATGTCGAGAAAGAAAGTTCTCTATATATACATGTCTAAGCATCCACTATAATATCCAATCATGTACAATAATGACCTCTAGGGCATACATATGACTAACAATCTTCTACTTGCACTAAGGCTAGCTGTTGTAGTATCGCATACCCAACATCCCAAAAAGTCTTTCAAATTGCATCTGAGGGAGGGTCTTCAACAGTAGAGCCGCCGTGTTGTTCTTCATGTCGACTCTCCTGACCTCGATCTACTATCTCCCGGATCAGGTGATACCGCCTAAGAATATATTTGAATCGTTGATGGAACCGGGGTTCCTTGGCTAAAGACACAGCTCCATTGTTATCATAATACAAGGGTATTGGACGCTTAATGGAAGGAACCACACCAAGTTCAAGTATGAAATTCTTCATCCAGACAGGTTCTTTAGCGGCATCGTTGGCAACGATGTATTCAGCCTCCATCGTCGAGTCTGCCACAATATCTTGCTTGGAACTCTTCCAACATACCGCTCCCCATTGAGGGTGAAGACAAAACCTGAGACCGACTTACTGTCGTCCTTATCACTCTGGAAGCTCGAATCAGTGAAGGACTCCATCTGGAGTTCTCCGTTACCATACACCAAGAACATTTCTTTAGTCCTTTTCAAGTACTTAAGAATGTTCTTCACAGCTGTCTAGTGATTCTCCCCAGGATCTGATTAATACCTGGTTACCACACTATGTGCGTAAGCTACATCCGGTCTGGTACATAGCATCGCATACATGATAGACCCGACTGCCGAAGCATAGGGTATCCCTTGCATGCGAGCCCTCTCCAAATCAGACTTGGGAGACATCTCTTTGGAGAGAGTGATTCCTGAGTAAGTGGGTAAATTACTACGCTTAGAATCTTCCATACTAAACCTCTTTAGTATGGTGTCAATGTACCTGGATTGGGACAATCCTAACATCCGTTTAGATTTATCTCTATAGATCTTTATCCCCAGGATGTATGAGGCATCACCTAGATCTTTCATGGAGAACTTTTGTGATAAGAAGAGCTTGACCGAGTGTAGCATAGGAACATCATTTCCTATCAAGAGTATGTCATCCATGTACAATACGAGGGATACAACTTTACTCTCTACAACCTTCTTGTATATACAAGGTTTATCTACATTTTTTATGAAGTTAAACTCTTTGACTGCCACATCAAAACATATGTTCCAGCTCCGCGATACCTGCTTTAATCCGTAAATTGATTTAAGCAGCTTGCACACCTTTCCGCTGCTCCCACTATCTAAGAAGCACTCTGGCTATGTCATATACACGCTCTCTTCTAAATCACCATTTAGAAAAGCGGTCTTGACGTCTATTTGCCAGATTTCATAGTCATGGAATGCAGAAATGGCAAGTAGGATCCTGATGGATTTAAGCATAGTTACTGGAGAAAAGTTTCATCATAATCGACACCTGGTCGTTGACGAAAACCTTTAGCAACAATTCTAGCTTTGAAGGTCTCAACCTTTCCATCTACACCAAGTTTCTTCTTAAAGATCCACTTGCTCCCGATGGGTTTTACCCCTTCAGGAGAAACTTCCAAAGTCCATACTTTGTTGGTGTATATGGATTCCATCTCAGATCGCATAGCATCCAGCCATTTCACAGAGTCTCTACTTGTGGTGGCCTGCTCGATACTAGTTGGGTCATCATCTTCCATGATGCAATCCTCAGTCCCACCGTCTTTGAGAAAGCCGCAGTATCTCTCAGGTGGATGAGGAACCCTACTAGATCTTCGGAGTGGCTGAGATTCGTCGGGGACTATTGAATCCTCCGGTTCTACCAAATCATCTGTTGTACCTTATGAAGCTGGAACTTTTTCCAGTTCTACCTTATTACTTTTAATTTCTTTTACAAGAAATTCCTTTTCTAAAAAGGTGGCATATTGAGAAACAAACACTTTTTGTTCCTCAGTGTGGTAGAAGATATATTCATATGAATCTTTTGGATATCCCACAAACTTGCACAAAACATATCTTGCCTCGAGCTTGTCCGGATTTTTCCTTTTAACACAGGCCGGACAACCCCATATCTTTACTCGTTTAAGAGATGATCTCTTCCCATTCCATAGCTCATATGGAGTGGTAGGCACGGATTTGGTCGGAACTCTATTCAATATGCATGCAGCTGTCTCAAGTGTATAACCCCAAAAGGAAATAGGTAACTCAGCAATACTCATTATAAAGCGCACCATATCTAATAGGGCGCGGTTCCTCTGCTCTGACACTCCATTGTGCTGTGGTGTATACGGAGGAGTAAGCTGAAAGAAAATCCCATTCTCTTTTAAATAGTCATGGAATTCCATGCTTAAGTATTCTCCTCCTTGATCAGATCAAAGGATTTTAATACTTATGCCCGTCTGGTTCTCGATTTCGCACTTATATTCCTTGAATTTCTCCAAAGCTTCAGATTTGTGTTTCAATAGGAATACATGTCCGAATCTTGAGAGATCATCGGTGAATGTAATGAAATACAAGGAACCATTCCTGGCATGAGTAGACATGGGACCACATACATTACTATGTATCAGTCCCAAGAGTTCAATAGTTCTTTCTCCGGGTCCAGTAAACGGAGTTTTGGTCATTTTTCCTTTGAGACATGACTGGCAAGTTTCATAAGATCTAAATTCGAAAGGATTCAAATATCCATCTTTATGCAACTTAGCTAGTCTTGTTAAACTTATATGACCTAGTCTACAATGCCACAAGAAGGCTTCGTTCATTTCTGAACTTTTCCTCTTGTGTATGTTCTGTATGCTTAGAACTGTGGTTTGATTCAGAATGTATATACCGTTACATAACGTACCAAACCCAATCAACACTTGATTTTTGAAAATGTTCATATCATTATCCTCTAATGCAAAGTTATATCCTTCTTTATGTAATAAATAGACTGATATAATATTGCATATCCAGTTAGGTATGTAATAACAGTCGTTGAGAATCATTATATTACCATTTGGTAATACAAGGTGATATTCGCCAACTATTTTGGCTGTAATGAGTGCACCATTCCCTACTCTTACAATCATATCACCCATTCCCAGTTCTCTACTTCTCTTTAACCCATGTAACATATTAAATATGTGGGATCCTGATTCGGTATCTAATACCCAGGACGTAGATCACACTGAGAAACAGTTCTCGGTTATGAACACACCCGAAGAAAATGCATCAGCATGCTCATTCCTCGTTCGGGTCGTGTGGGAATCTGGGTATTCCCTTATTCCTTGCTCGGTCTTATGACAGTCATATGGTAGAGCGAAACCAACGTTCCCCAGCTCAGTATAATAAGCGGGTTCGGTCAATACATCAATATTATTATCTTGATTAAGGCATGTCATGGTCACTACCTGAAGAGAGAGAGAGAAGAAAACACTTTAGCGTATGCTCTTGCAAGATTAGATTGGTTATTATCTTATCTAATCAGGATGGCTCCCACTGTTTTTATCAAATCTTCTTTCAAACCCTAAAAGGTAAGACTAGCCGGGATTAATTACACCCTATAAGTTCGCCAATCGTTCGGCCAGGCAGGTATTGGTACTCCGAGGGAGTCTCCCCATACTTTCACATGGAACTAACTAAATAACCTCATTTCCGCAGGGGCATAACCCCGTTAACATCTTTCTTAGACTCCTACTAGATCGGCTAATTGTAAAGTGGAAAATTCTCCCAGGAGTAACTCTTACTCGCAGTGGGTATCAGGATCCCACTATCTCATAGAAGGTTTGCAATCTCATTGCAAATTTCTAACACTTGAAATTCCTAATATCTGTTTTTGCCCCTAGAAACTTATGACCTTGACTATGGTCAACAAATCATAAGCGCTAGCCAAGTTCAACCCGTCATTTCCTGATTGAATTAAACCTACCCGTACGACCCTTGGCTATGGTCAACAAAGCCGTACGACTACCCTAATCCAATCGCATTATATGGTTGCAGATAAGCACTAATTATCTACCGCACACTACGCCTTGGCTATGGTCAACAAACGTAGCATGAATACTAAATAGCACTTATCTGAAATGAGAGAGAGCTACGACAGGTTTTTAAGAAAACCTTTTACGTAATGAACTTGATATCGTTGTAGAATCGAGTGATTTGAAAAGGAGTGGTTTAAGCTCCGCTTTTAAAATTGAATAGTTTTCAAAACAAACCGAGTAGGTTGTAGAATTTGCTAGCTTTTGCTAAAGAGGTCATTCCCGGTGAAGGGATCTCGGCTCTTTCCTCATCGAATGAGGTGCTGGATATCTATCAAGGAATACCACTATGGAAAGTAAGAACTAGAGCTACCTTTCTAAAAATTTTGATTCTACAACATCTTTAGGTTTCTTTCTTTTTCATTAATCACATTAATGATGTCCCATCAATTATGTTTCCTAAACATCACAGAAGAAATGAAAATAGAACGTATGCTTATGCCATCCGCATTCGCCATGGGGTCCCGTCATGCACCGCTAGGTTACTTAACTAACGACAGAGCGGGGGTAGGACTAGCGTGGGTGCAAAACACAAGCACTATTTATTATATATCATATATATAATATAAAGCATTCGTCTCACTCAGTTATATGATCACATCACAGAACATTGCAGCAGAAGATAACATATGAAACATTGGACATACTAGGAGGTCTGTGTTTTAAATTAAACTAGTAAAAAACACTGATTCCACGGTCGTGATGAATAGCCAAACCCACATCCCTAGACCCCTACGAGAGCGGCAAGCAACGCTGCCAATTCTAGAGTTAGGAGACCCAATCTGGACTCCTCGAGACGGCTTCCCACTGGACTCTAGAACCTGGTTACTTGTGCTCCCCTCCTTGGGTCTATCCTAATGCAGAAAAGTAAATAATATACATCAATAGTGAGATCATCCTCAACCCGGAAGTGTCCCAATAAAAGAATATTACATACAATTTTTACATGATTGAAAATGAAAAACTCTCATCTCATGCAAAAACCCCCGGCTATTCAAACATGATGATCCAATATAACATATTATAGCAACACATAAACATCACATGTCATCAACGTAAGTAAATATGCGTATCCCGATTGTCGTTGACGTATAGCAACGAAATCGGCGATACACCACATATTAAACTTACGGTCACAGAAAAGAAAATGAAAACTACAATAATTAGAATCCGCAACACTTTAGATATCATAAACCCGGAATATCTCATACTTCGGATTTCATGCTTGACACAATAAATCTTTCATTTTAGTCTCGAATTGAAAACACTTTTCAATAACCAGTCGGGTAATTCAACAAGATCCCGACATTATGATCAAATGCTTATCGGGAACTTTAGTAAATTGCCGCACCCCCGATGCCGTCAACGAAGTGCACTTGGGCGGAACACTGCGGCCGCGAGCACCCGAGTGGATGTTTTTGGCAGCGGGGTTCTCCTATAGTCACTTGGTCGGGGCTATAGGGCATGGCCATCCAGTAGTGTTACCCAGCGAGTGTTCGCGTACTATACGAGATTGCGACGGAGTTTTGATCCGAATCGAAACTCGTGGCAATCTATCAAAAGAGACTAAATTGCTAGATTTACAAAACACTAACTAGTTTTCACAAAACTAATTATTGTGGATTCCAAATATTGTATCACATATCAAAATAATCTGGACGATGTTAAACATTTCGATCGATTCATTAAACACCAACAAATCACAGAGACATCAACATCTTGAGACTCACTAAAAATACCCAGAAAGTGCTAAATATCCTTATGGAGCAGCACAAGAAACCCAGGTTCTCAACTCATCAATGTTGCCGCACAACCACGGCTAAACCCTAGGTTAGGCCGCGGTTCCACGGCCAAATGATTGAGTTGGGCCCTCGAAATTCTTGGGGCTCCATTATATACCCTGCACAATTTTCTGCATATTTTTAATCTTAAAAATTCCAACTTTTGAATTTTTTTCTAGAAACTAGGATTTTGACGGGTTTCGAAGTTCGATTGAACACTTTAACGTCGTTTAGACATCGCCTAATACTCTATCCTGGCTCTGATACCATGAAAGTATGCCTTGGCACAACTACTAGGTTTTTAAGAATCCACGGGGATACAATTTTTAAAAATCTAGTGTGCTGAGCTATACTAACCTAGAATCGAACTAGAGAATTGGGGTTTATAAGCTAGTAAACAAACTTTACACTTAGTGAAAAAGGAATACAAGCTTTGTAGACCGGTCCTTCACTTCTAAAGCTCTAATTAATAGTCGCTTGAACTCTTCTTAGGCTCCACTTGGTGAAAGGAACATGTTTGCTCAAGGATTTTCGAGGCCGAAGATGATCTACCTTGAAGAATCTCTAACTCAAGCTATACTTAAGGGCTAGTTTGGTATAGATTGATGAAGTAGGAATTTTGCTCACTTTAGAATTATTTTTCTCTTTTTCTTTTCAACTCTTAGAAAATCAAGAGAAGAAAGAAGAAGAAGAACAAGTGAAGAACTTGAACTAATGTAGAGCCATAGCTGAAAAAAATATCTCCAAGATATTTTTGTAGAGAGTTAACCATGGGTTAAGGATTATGGTTGGATTCTAAAATATCTAAGGTAAGACAAAAATTAGTGGGGTGAGACATGACTTCTACATGCTTCCACAAGCATCTTAAACCAGGCTCATTTCCACTTAATTTTTGATTTACTTTAAAATTAAAAACCCAATATTATCCTAAGCCATGTGTGAGTCTTATATACCCATGTCCATTGTATCATCCACCATGACACAATAGTATATGTAATACACACACACACACACAGATACATACATACATACACATATACATACATATATATATATATATATATATATATATATATATGAGAATAATGGAGAAAAGAGGCCATAGGAGGAAATTTCCTCCTATGGCATGGAAAAAATACAATCTCGACCAATTTTTTTGACGATCGGCCCCCATCATCTTCATCGTTATCATCTAAGATGTGGGTACACCAAATTTCATGTGATTCTACAACTTTTTCACCGTTGATTTAGCAATGTAAAATGTTCTATTGTCGGTAAACCGTTAATTTTGAACCCACTAAATCAACGGTGAAAAAGTTGTGGAATCACATAAAATTTGGTGTACGTACATCTTAGATGATAACGATGATGATGATGGATGTCGATTATCGGAAAAAATGGCGGAGGTTGTATTTTTTTCACGCCATAGGAGGAAATCCCCTCCTATGGCCTCTTTCCTCCATTAATCTCTCTCTCTCTCTCTCGCTCTCTCTCTCTCTATATATATATATACAATTATGTGGTACACACACATATATGTATGTATAAAATTATTGAATCAACACTTGATTTAATAATCTGGCTATATCTTATATAACCGACTAATATCATTTATATGTATATCAATTTATCGAATCAACACTTGATTCAATAACCCGGTTATATCATATATAACTGACCGATATAATATATCGTGAGATTAGAATATGTTATCACAAACACGTATTTAATCAAGGTCCCGCACATATCATATATGTGCCCTACTTCATTTCGCTTGAGCTAGAAAACCTCTGTATGGAACTCTAAACACTCGTCAATACGCCGGCAGTAGGTAATGATCACATTAGTCACCCACAAACCGTCAGCGGTATTAGCTGGACGTAACGGACACCCAGGTATTGAGCGAATAGAAGATCAATAAGCAAGCTTGTCCAAACTCCCGTAAAGCCTATAAGCAATACTTA
This sequence comes from Agapanthus africanus, assembly GCA_030015575.1. Lineage (NCBI taxonomy): Eukaryota > Viridiplantae > Streptophyta > Magnoliopsida > Asparagales > Amaryllidaceae > Agapanthus > Agapanthus africanus. Next base: position 628,288,582 of record CM057337.1, on the reverse strand, counting down.
CCGTACAGTCCGGTCTCTTCGTCTGATATGTCGCATATCAAGTCTAGGGGTGGTAAATGTCAGACCCTGATAACTTGATAAGTCAAGATGATGTGTGGCCTATAACCGTTCGAGAAACTATTGATAACATTTACCAGTAAATCTCATCAGCAGCCCTGGCCAGGGACTTCCTGTTATGGCCAATCGAGCATAGCGCAACCTCAACTCCCAATACCGGGAGAGACGAAACCCCTCTTATCGCTCACTGCCTCCATATGACTCTGGACTGTACCTAAAATCTACCTGTTTGCACGAATCCTTTGAGCCGTGGTAGGGAGGAAATCAAAGTACAGTAGGAACCGCACAAGACTCTATGACGATCTCGGGTCTACAGACTAACCTGTACGAGTGTCACCAGAGAACTCCTATCTGACGATAGGTATAGTACCATCTAGGAGTTCTCATCGAGTTCTGTTTGGTGTACTATTCTCTAATGAGCACCTGTGTGAAATCTCTGATGTCAAACACCAATGGCTATGGGATCAACCATCGCCCCATACAGGGTCAAGAAACGTACACACTAGTCTACTCTGGAATATTGATGCCCTGTCTCTATACTCTCTCGACTAGGAACTATTAAAGGATGTACTTGCGGACCACCCTGGCCCCACTAGTATGATCCGCATCATAGTCCTGATAGTCAATTACACATCCTATGGGCTTTATCAACATGTATCAGAGAGACAATATAATAATACTAGTGTACATGTTAAGATAAAAAGCAACCAGATAGCATACTATCATGTCGAGCAAGAAAGTCATCTCTATATATATGTCTAAGCATCCACTATAATATACAATCATGTACAATAATGGCCTCTAAGGCATTCATATGACTAACAGCTTGCGTCTATAGGGAAGAGCATCTCCACAATAAAAAAAACCCTCGCAAACGAGGGGGAATCTGATAAAGTCTGCTACAACGGTCGCGTCCGTCCAAACCTCCGATATACGGTGTCATAAATCAACTTGGTATTTTCGGAGAGGTGGACGGATAAATTCAAATAGCATCTGCCCCCAGATTTAGGCAAGATGATCCATCCCAGGTTCTTCTCTATTTCCGGCGGTGAACAGATTCTGGCATGCCCGGTGGGACCATTTTCTCTTTCCACTCCACACTTCGTGTGTCGTGTTTCGCGAACAAAATCATGGTTCACTATGGCTACCCTTGGATTCGAGGTACTAAGATTTGGTGACTTTCTCCTGTGCAGAAGAAGAAGAAAATCGATGGCTTCCGACTGCGCAACTTGCAACAGCAACTCCCACTTCATCCCAACTGGAGGAGTGACTTATTAGCCTTACGCAACCTCCATTTTCTCAATGCCGGTGGGGCAGGTTACTTAAGCCACTACTAGACTATTCTTCAGGACCATGTTCCTACCAACAAGTTTCAGCGCCCCGGCGCCGCAAGACGAAGCTCCCAAGAAGTCGGTCTTCGATCGACTTGCAACCACAATGGTCCCTCACAACGGGTCGTCTAAGTCCGATGTCTCAGTCTTCAACAGGCCGAGCCGAAGCTCAGACATCTCAGTCTTCAATAGGCTGAGCCAGAACTAAAGCGGGCCCGCGAAGAAGCCCGTTCCCGAAGGGGCTACCCCAAAAAGGATAGCCCTCCTAATTCCTGCTGCAAATGAAGCCGTCAAAAGTGCTTCAACAGTCAGGCGATCGATCTTCGAGAGACTGACCATCTCCAATCAAATCTTGCCAAGGACGTTGGTCTTTAATAGGCTGGCAACTACTGGAGCTCCTCAACAAAACCATGGGCAAGCTGCAACCGCTTCCAAAATCGAGGCGGTCCCTTCAGCAAGGAACGCTCGACGTTGCCACTGGCGCCGAGTAAGGAAATCTGGGGGCAACTCTTTCTCTGGACTTACCCCACCAGCTCCCATGGTGGAAGTTGATTTTGCTGTTCCAACCAGGAACAGCTTTGAACCGCTGAAGAGGGTGGGCAAAAACTCCCCCACAGCGTTACTGAAGAAATCACCTCCCTCTGTTGAGGTCCCTGTGCAGGAAAAGCAGGAGCGGCCCCATCATCGGCTCTCCTCCCAAATTCACAGAGTCTGGCGAAAAGTCCAGGACTCTGTGATCGACGAAAACTATTCCCGCTGACCGAAGAAATCGAAGGCTCGGCAAAAGAAAGATCATCCCGCCATCATACATCGAGGGGTTTCTTCTATAATGGCGCCTGTCATAACGGCTCGTTCAACTTCAACCTCCTACAAAAGGGTGAGGCTGGAGAACATCCCACCGCTTGCGGCAAATTCTAAAGGTGCTGGACCCAAACACTCCAAGTCTGGGGGCATGATCATGCATACGGTCTACATGGCTTCTGGGAAAGATGAAAGCCGTGCTTCCATAAGTCATCGACCGCAAACTCGGTCGTTGACAAAAGCTCAAGAGCAACGACAAAAGCTCAAAGAAATGCTAACCAAGATGGCTGCACTCACCGGACAGAAAGAAAGTTTGGATCCAGCAACTGAACAGCGTCAAGAGCAGGAGACCGATACAGAGTTCCTGCGAAGGGTGCTTTAATGAAAAGTCAAAGAAGCTGCTGTGAAAGCCGCCAACATGAAGCAGATGGCGCTCTTGTTCCAGGATATGGTTGGAATGATGATCCAGCCAGAACCTCCAGCCGAGGATCCAGATAGTTATCGAGGATGACAGAGGGGAAACTTTAAACCCCCTTCTGGCTCTATCAATGGCCAGGGAGAAAACGATCTCCAAGGCTACTCTTGATGATTATATTGCTCAACAAATACGAGCTCATCAAGCAAATGAAGCGGCTGGCCAAACCGTCAGAACTGGGCGACCATATCCAGGCTGGTATAACCAAATCAAGCACCCGCCGGGATATACGATCCCTAAATTCTATGTGCACAAGGGGACAGGCAACCCACACCAACACGTAGCACAGTTCAGAGCTCTGTACGGCAACACTGGAGGCGACGACAAATTGCTGCTTCGCCAGTTCGTTCATAGCCTGTTAGAGACGGCCTTTGAATGGTATTCAAAGCTCCCAAATGACTCTGTGAGAACATTCACAGAAATGGAACTGCTATTCACACAGAGGTTCGCCAGCGCAAGAGAGCGCACCCCCATCACAGCATTAATCAATGCTAGGGTAAAGCCGGGAGAAACCTGGGTCCAATACGCGATCCGATGGCGGAACCTATGGTCAAAGTATGAACAAAGCATCGAAGAATCCCCCACCGTGGGCATGTTTATCGGGACCCTAGATCCGCAAATGACTGTGTGCCAGCTCATGACGTTCTTCAAGACGATGACTTTCCAGGCTCTAATTGATAAACTGGCCCAAATGGACCAGATGGGCCACATGCCTTCCTCCTCAAGTAAGGACCCTCGAAATGCCAAAGGTAAAGGGAAAGCGGCCTTCATCGCCAACACTCAACAACAACTGAGCGACCCAAAACCGACGGTTCGCTAAAACAATGCACGTCCACGCTTATCCCTCGAAGAAAGGCTAGGGCGTGCTTACTCGTTTCCCCGCGATAAGAAAAGGAGACTATTTGAGTTGGCAATGCATAAAAAACTCATCACATTGCCAGACCCACGGCGTCCACCGCAACTCGGCGACGTCAACAACCCCAACTACTGCTCCTATCACAGAATGGTGAGCCATCCAATTGAGAATTGCTACGTCTTCAAGAATTGGATCGAGGATCAGTATCAATAGGGGAGGTTCACGCTATCTAAGAACTGGAGGGTGAACCTGGCACAGAAGCACACTCCCAAAAAGGTGGATGCACCGGGGGCATCGTGCTCGCTCATGGAAGAAACTCCTTGGGAAATCGTTCTTTCAGCAAAGATCAAAAGAATACTGAAGGATCTGCAGGCATGTCCAGCAGTCAGGTGGAAAAGCCCATTTGAACCCGAAATCATCGAAGGGATGCTGAAACCGCATCCCGTACTGAAAGTTGTTGACAAAGGGCAAAATCCCCAAGTAAAGCCTTCAAAGTCTTCAAAGAAAAAGAAGAAGACCAAGAAGCATGTGCAGCCTACCAAGTATGACGACAAGCGTACAAATATACAAAAGTACATCGACGCGTTGGAGGTGTACAACCAGAAGGCGCGGACACCGGTCACTCTCGAAGAGTTTCTCAAGCATATTCTTGAGAATAAGGATAGTGACAACGATGAGGAAAACGATTCATCAGAAGAAACCGAAGACTACGTAGCAAGTTGCCACATGGTATCCCATTCGTCGTTAAATGGCGAAGAAGCTCCCTAGGCGTTAGAAAACAACCAGAGGAACTGGGGGCAGATACGACACTAAAATCCCCGGAACTGCCTGAAGAAGACCCAATCGATAGGCTATTAAACGAAGCCTTTCGGAAAAGCAAAGCCAACCGAGAACACGAAACATCTATATACGAAAAGGCTAAACATCAACGTCAGGGTAAAGAAGCCGCGGCGAGGATGAGTCATAAAGTACTCCAACCAAACCGAAGCACACCTACCATAAATAAGAGCAGGATTAAGGCAGAGAAGTGGTTCGCCAAAGCCCTGTCCGTGGGAATGAAACTGCCGCCTCTAGTAGGGAACATTCCCGGGGTCATACGCCTCGACGGAGAGGAATAACATCCAAATTACTGATTATATCATCGAAGGGTCACCTACCCCACCGAAGAATGCAGCGCCTTCAAGTAGTCGTGGCAAGGATACTTTGTCCATCAAAAACACTTCAAGAGGATGAAGTGCGAAGCTCGTCGATAGCAAAAAGGAGTGACAAGTATGCGTGAAAAAATGACTGGCAACTGTCATATGGTTGATACCAGTCCGGAAAGGAAAAAACCTCAAGTTCTTTCTTTCGGGAGCGATTTTGAGGATGAAATAACCCTCAGCCCTCTCTTCAAGGACTCCATCTCCGAAAAAGAAGAGGAGGAGAAGAACCGCGAGAACATTCAGTTACGTAACCGCACGCTGCCTGAAAAGAATCTCGGACCTACAAACAAAGGTTCAATCAAAAGAGACTAAGGGAAAGAAAAATACCCTGAGGAAATCACCCACGATGATGGAGTCGTCAAAGAGCTCGCAGCCAGGGACCTACCTAAAACAAGATGGATTACAATGTCCCAGCACATCTGAGGAAGATACCCTCACAACTAAGCATATTGGATGCTCTCCTCCTATCCAAAGAGGCACGAGATTCTCTGATCAGGGCATTACAAGAGCCCGATTAGTTCCAAGCTTTCTTCGCAGAAGAGAAGATGAAGAAAGAGCTGGCAGAGGTTCACACAGCTAACATTACATTCAGCGATGAAGATCTTCTCCTCGGTACGTGCGAGCATAACCGCCCATTATACGTTACCGGGTACTGCCATGACATCAAGATAGGCAAAATCCTTGTCGACAATGGATCCTCCGTCAACCTTCTTAACGTGAAAGTGCTGAAGGAGATTTGCATGAACGTTCAACACTTGGCTCAGGACAAAATTACCATCTTCGGGTTCGACTCACAGGCATCACGGACGCTTGGGTCCGTAATTCTGACATTACGCTTCGGGTTGCTCGTCTCTGACATTAAATTTCACATCATGGATGCTAAAACTTGCTACAACGCTTTGCTCGGCAGGCCATGGTTGCATGAGTACAACGTCATCTCTTCTACATCAATGTATGAAATATTTCAAACATGACTCGGAATACACCGTCACGGGAGAGCTAAACCCATTCTCCGTAAACGAGGTTCAGAAATATGAAGACGCAAAGTACTTCTTACTAGATTTCGAAGATACGGAGAGGTGTCATAAGCCGGAGGATAAACGGAAGTCCATTTCCACCATCCCGATTTTTGGGAGCGACACCGAGGAAGATGAAGAAATAGTCTACTCGGGGCAACCCAAAACAACTGGCCCGAACCATCGACCCCTATTCTGGTCTTTGGCAGGGACTCTGAGGACGAAGACAACGCAGTGTTCCCCATCCACCCGTCAGTGCAAACCTTCGATGAAGCAGATCAGAGCTTGCAAATCACAATGGTCCCGCCTCGGCATTCTAAGGAACTTGATGCGCTCGATACATACAGCATATAAGAACTATGGATTTTCTACGTGCCTCCCAGGCAAAGAGGTGAAAAGGAGATCCTCTTCTACCAATCTACGGAGACCAGAGTAGAGAAAGAAGTATGGCACGGTGCCGATTTTGCACTCGACAGGGTTCAACCAATCCGTCTGCCAAGATACTACGCGGAGGGATTGAAAAGGCTATTATGATGCCAAGGTGTAGCCCTTGAACAAACAGTTCGGCAAGCCCACTTCTACAAAAAGATTTGGGATATCTCTGGAACCCAGCGAAATATGCCTAACGGGAAAATGGAAACAACCGGGCTTGGATACGTTTGGTCCAAGAAACGGGAACGATTCTACAGCTGCCGCGTCATAAACAGCTCTGGTGAAGAAGAGAACACTCTTCCAAATAGCCGTGACGTTGAAACAGAGCAAAATCCTGCTCTAAGAATGTCAAATACATCGTTCGAAGAACAAGTTGACAAACTAATACAAGAAGCTTGTCAAAAGATTCGGGATGACCACAGCCGTGAAATGGCTATCTATGAAAAGGCTGGGACGCAACGTCTCAAGCAACAATCTGCGGAGAAAGAAGACCGTAATGTCCGTCATTCCCAGCCCGCTGTACGTTCTCATGACAAAAGAAAATCCTGAAATAGAGGCAAAAACAAGGTGAAGAACATGAATAACATGCGAAAACAACGAAGCGGATCCAAGAAGTCGTATAGTCGAGGAAAAGTTAGCTGGAACCCGTCTTTTATCAGGAAGATGGGTCGGGAATACTCTTTACCTCAAGAAAAGACAAGGAAAATATTCATCTTTGTCATGAAGCCTCAAATGATGACGCTTCCGGAGTCTTGGCATCCCGAACAAATAAATGAGGTCCATCATCTGGATTATTGCTCCTATCACCGAGCAATAGGTCATCCCCTTGAAGACTGCTTCACCTTCAATAACTGGGTTGAGGACCAGTATCAACAAGGCTGGTTCGCTTTGTCCGACAGCTGGAGGGTAACCCTGCTGCAAAAGCATGAGCCAAAGAGGACCTATACCGTGAGGACAGGACCAGCTCAGCGTCAAGAATGGAAGCAAACCCATACCTTCCATATGGTAACACTCTCAAAGACGGGAGGGCATGAAACTATAGATGAGCCCTTCATGTGCTTCGCAAATGAAGACGAGGATGGGGTGATCTCAGAGTTTCCACTAGCACCAAAAGAGCTGGAAGACGGGATACACATTACGGCGGACAACCTAAGAAAAATTAACTTAGGGACGGAAAATGAGCCGAGACCAACGTTCTTCAGTGAGCTGCTATCTAAAAAATAGGTAGCCACGTTCAAAGACGTGCTCATGCAATATAAAGACTGCTTCGCATGGAACTATTCCGAAATTCCAAGTCTAGATCCAAAGGTGGCAGTACATAAACTGGCTATATCGCCGAATATAAAGCCAGTCAAACAAGCACCAAGAAGAATGCGGCTCGAACTTGAGATGAGTATCAACGCTGAAGTCAAGAAACTAATCGACTCTGACTTCATCCAAGAAGTTCAATATCCCCACTGGATCGCTAACATCGTTCTAGTGATGAAGAAGAATGGGACGGTGCACATCTGCGTGGACTTTCGGGACCTCAACAAAGCTTGCCCGAAGGATGAATTCCCAGTATCTGTTATTAAGCTGATGATCGAACACATCTACCCATGAGGTCTTCTCCTTCATGGATGGATCTTCAGGATACAATCAAATAAAAATGCATCCTGAAGATCAAAAGCATACTGCCTTCCATACACCGCTGGGCATATTTTGCTATAAGGTGATGCTCTTCGGTTTGAAGAACGCTGGCGCTACCTACCAGAGGTCCATGAAAAAGATCTTCAATGACCTCATCCATGAGATTGTCGAATGCTACATCGAAGACCTGGTTGTGAAGAGCAAGTCTTACAAGGAACATTGGGAACATCTAGACGTGGTGTTCCAATGTCTTCGGAAGTACAATCTGAAGATGAATCCTTTGAATGCGCGTTTGGAGTCTCCTCAGGCAAATTCCTAGGATTCATCATACGATACCGAAGTATTGAAATCGATCCCTCAAAGATCAAGGCGATTACGGAAATGCCCATGCCAAGGACCCTCAAACAGTTGCGATCCCTCCAAGGAAAACTCGCGTATATCTGGCGGTTCATAGCCAACCTTTCCGGAAAATACCGTCCCTACAGCCATTTGATGAAGAAAAGTACCCTGTTCGTTTGGGATCAAAAGTGCCAAAATGCACTAAATGAAATCAAACAATATATGCCGAATCCGCCGGTATTGACCGCTCCGATTAAGGGAAAACTCCTTATCCTATATACAACAGCCCTTGAGGGTTCTCTAGGCGTGCTATGGGCACAAGAGAGCGATTAGGGAAATGAGAGAGCTTTGTACTATTTGAGTCAAGTTCTCCAGGGGTAGAAAACAACTACTCCCCTATCGAAAAGTATTGCCTGGCACTGATCTTCGCGATAACGAAGCTCAGGCATTACGCCTAGGCGCATGAGGTCCATCTCATATCAAAGGTGGATCCTCTCAAATATCTAATGACAAGAGCCATACTAACATGAAGGCTTTCCAAATGGACCCTCCTCCTGATAGAGTTCTCGATAACGTATCGGCCTCTCAAAGCAGTGAAAGGCCAGGCTATTGCCAACTTTCTCACCGAGCATCTGATACTACCAACTGACTCCCCCTTAAATTACGAGTTGCCGGATGAACATGTGTTTGACACAATCAAAGGAGAGAAGGAAGAAAACGATTCCCGATGGGAACTCTACTTCGATGGAGCATCTTCCATTAAGAGACGAAAGCAAAACACCCCCATAATCAAAGCCGGGGTGAGCCTTATCTTCATGACTCCGCAAGGAAGGATATTGTGTTACACCTTCTCCTTAACGGAGCCAAGGACTAATAATGAAGCTGAATATGAATCCTTGATGGTAGGTCTCCAGATCGCCGTAGACATAGGAATAAAAAACTTCCTCATATTTGGAGACTCTCAGCTGATCGTTAGCCAGGTAAATGGCGACTATCAGACATGCAAGTCAGAGCTGATAAAGTATGGTGAAATAGCACAACAACTGTTGACACAAATCCCCACATACATCCAGGAGAGTATACCGCGTGCAGAAAACAGTAAGGCGGATGCGTTGGCTAAATTGGCTAAGGAATTAGCCGACGAAGATCTCGATGACGTAAAGATCATCGTGCAAAGTCGCAAGATCCTCACGCCAATAGATATATCCTCGAAAGACTTAACAAAGCTATCCTAAGAAAAAGAAATGACCGAAAAGGTAGCCCTTCAAATAGAGGACGAAGGAAAGGTCAAGGACTGGAGGGAAGTCTTCATAGACTACATCAAATCTCTACGAACACTTGAAAATGCGTCGTTTAGACATCTGCTCATGAATTGAGCTATGTCCTTTGCTTTCGTCAATGATACTCTATATAAGAGATCGTTTTACGGTTTGTGACTAAGATGCCTGGTGCCAGAAGAAGCAAAGAGAGTCGTCTATGAAACTCACAACGGACTCTGCGGTTCTCACCAAGCTGGGTCAAAGATGAAGCTGAAGATCAAAAGAATGGGATATTATTGGCCCACAATGATTCAGGACTGCCTCGAATATGTGAAGCAGTGTTACTCGTGCCAAATTTACGGGGACTTCATACACTAGCATCCGAACCTGCTACACCCAACGGTAGCTAGCTGGCCGTTCGAAATGTGGGAAACTAATATAATTGGCCCCATTGAACCAGCATCGTCCAAAGGACATCGGTTCATATTGGCAACGATCGACTACTTTTCTAAGTGGGCAGAAACAGTACCACCAAGGGAGGTGAAGACAGAGCATATCTTCCATTTCTTCAGGACATATGTCATCTACCAGTTCGGCACTCCGTGATGAATTATCTTGGATAATGGGCTGGCTTACAGGAGCCATAAAATCAGCCGTTTCGCACAACAGCATAAAATAGATTGGAGATACTCTTCAGTCTATAATCCTCATGTCAACGGTCTAGCTGAAGCTTTCAACAAGACCTTGACGAAGATTATAAAGAAAACGGTGTCCAGGAACAAAAAAGACTGGCACGAAAGGCTGCAAGAAGCTCTTTGGGTATACCGCACAACGTTCAAAACAGCTACGAATACAACATCATACATGTTAGTATTCGGCACGGAAGCAGTGCTCCCACTGGAAATAGAGCTCCCCTCTCTATGAGTAGCAGTTCGATACGAGCTGACAGATGAAGAAAATGCTCATCTTCGGCTTGAGGAGCTCGATACCCTCGACGAAACTCGCCTTATAGCACAGCAAAACTTGGAGGTTTATAAGGCAAGGATGACACGATCATATGAAAAACTGACCAGGTCGAGAACATTCTGCCAAGGCGAACTCGTTCTAATCGTCAAAAGACCTATGATCCCCAATCGTGCAAGACGGGGGAAGTTCGAGCCAAAATATGAAGGCCCGTACATCATAGACAAAGTCTACCAAGGTGGAGCCTACCTGCTCATGGATATGCATGGCGAAAGACCCTTCCGGCCAATAAACGGCCGATTCCTCAAAACATATTATGCCTAACGGGTTACGACCTGGGTCAATGATAGATGATGACGCTTGTGTCCACTCGCTATCTTCTTGAGTCAGAACCCTAAAAGTAGTATCCAAAAGAGCCGTCACCTCAAAAATAGGCGATAACGGACCGAGATGTCCCTAAAATAATACTCGTTTCCGAATGAAGGACTGAGATATCTTTAAACTAAAATCTCACCTCAAACACGGCGACAACGGACTGAGAAGTCCTTAAACTAAAATTTTGCCTCAAACACGGAGACAACGGACCGAGAAGTCCTTAAACTAATATCCACTTCAAATATGGTGATAACAGACCGAGATGTCCTTAAACTAAATATCTGCCTAAAAAATGGCGACATCGGACCGAGATGTCCTTAAACTAAAAATTCATCTAAAAAACGGTGATACCGGACCGAGAAGTCCTTAAACTAATCGTTCGCCTCAAATATGGCAGCAACGGACATAGATGTCCTTAAACTAAATATTTTTCTCAAACATAGCAATAACGGACCGAAATTTCTCTAAACTAGCATATCGCCACCAAAATGGTGATATGCTTCCTTGAGATGTATATTGCAATCGAAGTCTCAACAACAGAGGTTGCAACTCAAGTCCCACTAGCTACGCAACTACTTTAGCGATGAAGCCACCCCTAAATCCCATCAGTAAATAGATGGGTCACCCGCGGTGAAACTACTTTCGAGAGTTCCATCGTTCGTTAAAAAAACCCAAAAGGACGACGTGATTAAAAACAGCAGGGCTACCGGTGAGTTTGTGAACACCCGAAAGGGCGCGAACTCGTAAAAAAAACAAAAAAAAAAAATTGTATGTCCACAAGCAAAATGGGCACGGATGAAAACCTGAAAGGGCGTCGTGAGTAAAAACAGCAGGACTGCCGGTGAGTTTATGAAAACCCGAAAGGGCGCGATCTCGTAAAATAAAAATTCATATGCACTTGCAAAGTCCTCTCGACCTTGTGAGGAGAAAATACCCACGTGAGATCCTTACGACTCACAGAGAAGAAACACGCTTACGAATCCTCATGATTCCTAAGGCGAAATTACACTTGCGAGATCCTCACGACTCGTAAGGAGAATTCCCCTTATGAGACCCTCACGGCTCATAAGATTCAAAAGGTTTAAGCTATAGGGATCTGAACCTGTTCTTATACCGTCGCATTCTCCAAAGTTGCCCTACAGGCTGTCCAATATTGTCCCTTGTATACAATCCACGGGCACAAATAAACATTTCCCCATCAAGTTCCACCAATGGCGAGAAACGTCCCCCATATGGTGAACGACACTTGTAAGTCCTCTCGACCTATAAGGAGAAAACACTCTTGGAAGATCCTTACGACTTACGAGAGAAAATATCACTTAGGAATTGCCACGATTCCAAAGGAGAAAATACACTTACGAGATCCTCGCGACTCATAGGGAGAAATACCTTTATGAGACCCTTACGGCTCATAAAGTCAAAAAGCCTTAGTCGAAAGGATCGTAACCCTGTTTTCTAAGCCGTCTTTGTTCAAATCAACAAAGGCAAATGATGATTTGCTCCTGGTAATATTCCAGTTGCAGCGATGCTGATGCCTAAACAGGTGTCAAATCCCAAGTCCTTTCATGGCAAATGATTATTCGTCCCTAACAGTATTCCAGTCATAGCGATGCTGATACCAAGGTTGGTATCAGATTCCAAACTCGCAATAAAAAAACAGCAACAAATAGCAAAAAAATGCATATGAAATAGCCGAAATGATGGGGCAACTCGCAATTAAAATCAACGAGCAAAAAATGTGCATATAAAAACAGCCGAAATGATTGGGCAACTTGCAATAAAAAGCAGCGAGTAAAAATATAAAAAAATAGCCGAAATGGTTGGGCACCGCGCATAAAAAACCGAAATGATTGGGCAATCGCGACTTTTGCGATATGAAAAGCTGAAAAGATAGTGCATCGCGGAAAGAAACCAAAAAAATGAAAATAAAATTTTTCTGCCCTGCAGGTGGGTCCACACCGTTCCCTGTATATAATCTATGGGCATAAATGAAAGAAAAGGTACCATATTTTCCCACCAGGCTTCTTCAAAAGGAGAGCCAGTTCTCGATGGTTCATATACAACATAGAGGTCAATTCGACGTTCTTCTCATTCCAACACGGTGCAGACATAACGTCAACAAGGCTCCAAGGAGCCAAATCAAAAGGTGTGACGGCAGAGTTCTAACTCCAGCTTGACGTGGTTCTCATGCTAGCAGGATGTAGACACAACGTTATTATATACCCAAGGGTCGAACAAAAAAAGAGTGACGGCAAAATCCCAGCTCCAGCTCGACGTTCCTTCTCGATGCAGATGCAATGTTAACAAAGACCCAATGGTCAAATAAAAAACGGAGTGACGGCAAAATCCTATCTCCAGCCCGACGTTCCTTCTCGATGCAGACGCAACGTTAACAAAGACCCAATGGTTAATTCAAAAATGGAGCCATGGCAAAATCCTAGCTCCAAATCTTGACGGTACATATACAACCTAAAAACTACTCCGACGTATCTTCTCATTCCATCAGGGTGCAAACGTGATGTCAACAAAGCTCTAACAAGCCAAATCAAATTGGAGCAAAGGCATATTCCTAGCTTCGGTCTTCAACTGCAATAAGCATAGAGGTCTTGCAGATGTCTACCCTACTTCGGCAAAGAAACGGCACGGCATCGTAAAATAAAAATGAAGTGACAACATATTCCTAGCTTTGGGTCTTGACGACAACTCATATAAAGCCTAAAAGACCATCGGAGATCATCCCACACCAGCGCGGAGTGGTTATGACTCACCAGGGCTCCAAATTGAGCCTAACCTCAAGTAAAAAACGACATGGCAAATTCCTAACGCTTACTCTTCCGACGGTAATATATCCTAAGAAGATTACTTGAAGATGTCTTGTCCAGCCCCCGAAGAGATCAGAGATACGACAATCGTGGGGTTACTCGAACAACAGTTTGAAGACTGTATATCGAGAAATACATCAACCAACACGATGGTACCATGGACAAACCCTAGTACCACAAAACCTAACAAACCTCTGTCGCAAAGAACATGGGTTATCTATATATAACGTTAGGACAAGTTTGCCTGTAAACCCAAGGGAGGTAAACTGAATAAACTCCGAAATGAGTACATAAACTAGAAACTCCGAAAAGAGTGAATAAACTACAAACTCCGAAATGAGTACATAAACTAGAAACTCCGAAACGAGTGAATAAACTACAAACTCCGATATGAGTACATAAACTACTTTACGTCGAGTCAAGACAGAGAGGCGCAAGTATGAAATGAAATATTTCTTTTATTCATAAATCAAAATGAATACAAGATACAAAATAACAAAAGAAGAAAATATACAACGACAAAAAATTCTAAGCTGGAGGGCGGTTCAATAAGCTAGCAAGTACTACATTCTTCCACCAGACTTCCGCTTGAAGCTCTATCAACGTCGCGAGCTGAGTCTCTGCCTGTGCCTGTTGGTTCTGATATAAAGAAAATCAACTTTCAAGCTCTTTCTCGGCAGCCTTATAGGCCTCGACCATCTCGCGTGTAAAAATAACGGGTTTATCAAGAGCCACCACCTCCGTAATGGCCTCCTGAAGAACTCGCTAAATTTCATAAGCACGAGTAGTATTGGCGGTGAGTTGAGCTTGAAGTTCCCCTAAAGCTTTTGAAGCCAGTTCTCTCACCGAAAACTTTCGGTTGAGCCTTTTCTAACATGACTGGAGATTGGCTGCACATCAGTCAATCCATCCATGCAGACTGGCCTTTACTGACGAAATGTCAGTGGGAAGGAGTATGCATTCAACCCCATGTAGGGAAGCCTCAACTTGACGACAGTACTCGACCCAAGTATGCACCAGCGCCTCATCATGATATGTGGCAAGAACAGACAAAAAAGCATTGGCTTCAACAGCGAATTCTTCGGCCGTAATGGAGGTACCAGCGTGAAAATCTTCAATAAGAGTCGCCAGCGAATGAATGCTTTGTTTTGCCATCCTCTCAGACATGCGTCGGGCGTAAGGGCCTGATGGCATGAAAATCCGGGATTCCAATGGGGTCAGGATTGGCAAAGCTATAAGCATACATGTATGGTTAGTTGCTTTTATAAACATAGAACAAATAAAAGAACGCCAATGCTAAAGCATCACTTACCTACGGAAGGAGGATTTGAGAGATCCCCGGGTCCATCAAGAACTTCAACCTCGTCGTCAGTTTCTAGGACCGCAGTTTAAATAGAGGGCGCATCGGCATCATTACGAAAATATAAAACGAAAATGCAAAAGAATACCAAGCTTGACCAGAAGAAAGGACTATGCTCTATGGAGGTATCGCTTGCGGGGCCGCCATGTCAAGTAAACGCGGGAAAGTTTTCTTTGGAGAAAGATCCACAATAGAGGATGCCATCTCCTGCAATTCTGAGAGAAAGAAAGGTTTAGACATATGGAAGGGTCGTTAAACAAAAAATGTAGATGTAAATAAGATTACCTTCGATACTTCATCCACTTTGAACTGGAGGGATGGCAGCTTCGGTGATCTCCTCTACACCCTCTGGTGCGTCATTGGAGATATCCATTGAATCTATCACTGATGTGGCAATCTCTGTTGGAGGAACATAGGTCATCATCGGGGGATCCAAGGCGCGGATGCCAGCTTCGGTGATCTCCTCTACACCCTCTGATGCGTCACTGAAGATATTCATGGGATCTATAGCCGGGTTGGCAGTCTCCAAAGGAGAAATAGAAGCCATCACCGGAGGCTTCAAGGCGCTATCTGGGCTCAAGACTATGCCCGCTGCAAAAAGGCCCTACAAAATTTTTGTAAAGATAAGATGAGGTGAAAGTAGTACTAATTTATTACCAAAAGAGACGTAAAAAAATATATGTGCATACCAATACGCCAGGGAGCTTGAAGTATGGCCTTCTCGAGTCGCTGCTCTTTTCTAATCAATTGCGCTCGTCGGCCTTTGATCGAAAACAAATACCTGCCCGTCTTCAGAGCGGCCTCGTTTTTAGAAACGACCGAGATGGGCTGTTTCAAAGCCCGTTCTTCTTCCATCGTTAGAGGAACCATTACTAGCCTAGGTGATAACAGATCAACGTCATAGAATACGACATGAGGAAAGCCTCCCTTCTTGGGGCGCACATTCTCACTTTCATCCTGCGATCGTTTCAAGGCTTCGGCCAAATGAGCGGCTTCCTCAGCAGATGTGCCAGGAAAGAGGAGGTCGTCGTCTGGTTCATATACAGATATGGGCTCGTCGTGAAGAGGCTCGGACTCAAGCAACACATTGAGTAAACCAGCGACCGATTTCTTCCTCCTTTTAGGCCCGAGCCAGCACCGGAAGAAGGGCGCTTCCTCCCCTTCGGCAGTTTTGCACGGCACTTCCCAATCTCACCTTCGGTTTCCGTTTTTGGTGATGCCCCTGCCGGTGCCTTCTCAGGAATCACTGCCCCGGCCTTAGCACGGATCGACATACCAGCAGCATGGGTGACTGATTCCGCCCGAGCAGCCTTCGGAACAAGCACCGATTCGCTATCTCTCATAGGAGGGCAAGTGACCGACCATGGCCGCAACGAGGCACTGACGGCTTGAGCGGAAGCAGAGGCTTTACATTCAGATAGCACCTTCTCTCCTATGCAATGATGGGACTAAACCGATGGCGATACCAGCCCTTGAAGGGCCCCATGGGCCTTGGAAGATAATCAGGCTCGGGAATCATGAAGACGGAACCAGTACCCAACCGCATGAAGTGGTGGATAACATCACGAGTGACCTCCAGTGAGAGAGCAGGCTCGACTAGAAAGGCTTCGAAAGGGACACCCTGGTTGTAACCTAACTATTAGGCGAAGTGATGTGGATTGTACCACATGAAGAGAACATTATCATTCACGCGGAACACTAAGTACTCGGGCCGGATTGAATATAGATGCATGATCTCTTTGGGCTTTAGAATCGGAGCTCCACTCTTTGACAAATCGAACAGTTGTTGAATGGGCCCCTCTGGAGCAGAAAGGATTCGGTCACTGAAAACCATTCCTCCCTCATTCGAATATGGATTAAGCAATACCCGTAGAGCCCCCAACTGGGTCGGATCAGGAGCAGAAGCATCGACCAGCCTCATCACCCGTCGGAAGGTATACGCTTCATAGAAAGCAGGGTGCTGGTGTGCAACAAATGCGCCTGACACATGCATCTCGATCCATGACGTGAAGTGGTGGAGGGAGAAATTCACGGTGTCCGCACCCGGGTTTGAACTATTAGCTGCAGTACTTAGACCATGATATTGGTGTGATAGTCCTGCAATGCCAATAGCCAACCACGCTCCTTCGGCTATGCGATGGGTAAGATAAAAGACGGAGGCCCTCATGAAACGGTGATGCATCGGCATGGCAAACCAGCTAAGCTAAAGACTGATAAAGCCGATCAAGAAAGTTTCTTCGTCCATTACGGGGGTAGTGATTGCATCAAAGGCCATGTAATTTAAAATTGGAATATAAAACTGCGGCAGGTCTTCTTCTTTGGCCGGCAGTTTCTTCAAGCCGAAACTGAAGGGGTCTTCAACCTTTACGAATTTCGGAGCTTTCTTGGATAAGACATCTTCACGGAGAAAGCAAGCAATGAAAGCGTCAAAAGTGACACATTGCCCTTCCGATACCACGAATTGTTTCTCGAAGATACCTAAAGCTTTGATCAGACTCGGGTGCTTGTGCCGAACAACATTCTCGGTCGTCAAGCCCTCAAGCACCGCTGGCACCGTAGCAAATATATACTCGTCGGGGGGTAGTAATTCTTCATAATGTTCTCCCTTGATCGGCAGCCCCGAAATTTCACGGAATTCCTCCAGCGAAATAGAGACTTCACGGTCCCCCAGTAGAAAAGTATTCGTCGGAAGGTTCTATTAGTTTAAAAAAGCCTTGATCCACCAGACATGGGGAGCATGATAGTAGAACAATGATGCATACACCAATTGATATAGCCCAAATTTCTGCATCCATGAGCATTGGGATGAAAGAATGAACCTGGCCCAAGGAAGATAACCCACTGGATGACGCGGGGTAATACCTACTTTATAGATCCGCCCCCAGGGTCGAGCTTCACCCTGACATATTCGGCACCCTAAGATATCTATAGCCATCATAGATTGATTGGGGATCCCTGTCATTGATGGCTCAAGACGGCCCTCAGGGGTCCAGTTATCCGCTTCCACCGGATAAGCAGTATGCGGATGCTCCGTCAATGATATCGAGCGGATGGGTTCTGCTGGCACTTCGCACGTGAAACTACGACGGCCCCTGATAATGTGACCGTACCAAACTCCCCATAAGAGAAGGCTTTTATTATCCTTATCATGTTCCCTAATCATTGCCATAACCTCCTCATCTGACGGCGACTGTGGGAAAGCAGCCTCCGAATGTGTGTAAGGGAAGTAGGAAAGTGATGCCATCGTACCTAATAAAAAAGGGGGAGGACCTATTAATAAAAACATATATATATATGGATTCGTTTCATTGGTCCACTAACTAGAAAACCAGTAGGCCTCACGAAATTCAAATGGCGGCTCACCAATGATGAGGCAAGATAATCATTGTGAGAATCCAAAAGGATTCTCATTAAATAAACAGCTGAGTTTGAATAACACCTAACATCCTCGAAAAACATGCACAACAGATTCAAATCTGTGTCAAAGGGTATTAAAACCCTAAAAAAGGAAAAACGCTCAAGAACACCATGGAATAAAATTCGCAAAAGTCTCTGAGTCTTTTAGACCTAAGCTCTGTGATATGGAATTAAATTCCTTTAATAAAGGGATTAAATCCCAGAAAACCCCTACGGTGGGAAGGCAAAGAAACTGGAATTAAATTCCAAGGATCTTCAAAGATCAATGGCAGGGTAAATCCTAGGTAGAAAACTAATAATTCTCAAGACCCCAGAGTCTTCTTAGAAGAAAAAAGGGGTGGTTTTAGATCTCTAATAGATCAGTTCAGGGCAAGAGCAAAGCTCTGGTGATGGATTTAAAATCCAAAAAAAACGATGAAAGGGGTTTTCCTTAAGAGGTAAACGTTGTTCAAGATCCTTACCCAAAAAATGAGTTTTGCAAAGTTTAACTCTGAAAGATCTGTGGGCAGAGAGCTAAACTCTGAGAGGAGAATTAAATTCTCAAGAAAAGGTTAAGGAAGAAGATGAAGAAATAATGAATCGTCTAATGAGCCAAACACCTCATTTATAAGACGTGATGGAAAGCGGTTCATCTCCCCGTTCCCCTAGGCAATCCAAAGGTTGTAAGAGTGGACAACGTTGCACTCACGTGTAGGCCACGTGGGAGCAACGCTGGGGGGCATTTGTTCCCTTATAAAAAAGGGGAAGGGGGAAAATCCTCCACTATTCAAGTCTCACGTGTTAAACACGTGGGCACCTACATACAAAAGTATATAGGTGCCGCAGTTAAAAACAGATGGGCTAAAAGTGTCACACGTGAGTGCCTATATGCAAACATATAGGCGCTGCAATCAAATAATTGGCAAGCTAAACAGGCCTCACGTGTTAAACACATGATAATTTATATACATATGATTGCTGAAAATAAAGCATACTGAAACCTATGCTAGGGGTCACGTGTTAAACACGTGAGTTCTTCTGCTGCACTCTTTGGCAGGATAGAATTAAATTCTATGTGGGAAATATTTCCTTGATTTTTCTCAAACTAGAAAGATCTTCTCTGTTAAACAGAGGACTCTTGGGTCAAAGATCCAATGGTGATTATAAAATCACCCATCGATCATCTGATAGAATAAAAATTCTATCTTAGGAAAAGATATTTCCTAATCCTGTTAAGTAAACAAGAAAACTTCTATGTTAAACAGAGAGCGTTTGGATTAAAAATCCAATGGTGAATAAAATTCACCAAGTGATTTGGGGGATCATTTTGGATTGATCAAGATTTCTCAATCAGAGATTTTCCTAACAAATTGATTTTTTCTCTTATCCTATAAATAGAAAGGAAAAACAGGAAAAGGGAAAAAAGAAAAGGAAATTTTCCCCACAAGCTTCTGTAGAAAAGTGTACAGCGAGATCTTGAGAGAACAAGAGAATTTAATTCTCAAAGAAGAAGGCTTACCTCATTGAAACCAGAGATTAAAAAAACAGAGATCATATTGTCTCTCCTTTACCTATCTAAAGGTTTAACCCTTCATTTAAGAACTCAGTTCTTTCCTAGGTTGAGATTTGCACCCACAAGTTGAGAATTTAATTCTCATTGGGGAGATTTTGCTCTGCAGATTCAAAAACCTAAGGGAAAAGAATTAAGTTATATAAAAAAGAGAGAGAAGAAGAACGAGAACATATAGGAATTTAATTCCTCCAAAAATTAGGGTTTAACCCTATATATAAAGAACTTAGTTCTTCCATAAAAAAAATCAATGATGATGATCCAAGATCTTCAAAACCAGAATCGTTAGTGCTTAGCACTATTTTAAAACCTCACGTATTTCCCACGTGAGTGCTTTAAACAAATAAAGAGAGCAACTAAAACTGCCTCACGTGTTTCCCACATGAGTGTTAAAACACCCCAGTATGAAAAAGAAAAGGGGCAGTCACGTGTTTTGCATGACAACATTAGCCAAGTGCTCAGCACTTCTGTAAAAAAAGAAGGGGAGATAAAACTCAATGTGCAGTGCCCATATTTGGGTGCCTTACGTGTGTCACGTGAGCGCCACAAAACTCTAGTGTTTAACACTAATCCAGTGCCCACGTGAAACGCACGTGAGCACTGTATTCCTCAATGCTTAGCACTGTTGGGTATTTATGGAAACCCAATCTCATCCCAAATTGGGTAAGTTTCCTGAGGTTAAACCTCTTTGATTCTAAAACAACCGAGCCCATATTGCTCATGTTTTCCTAAACTGACCTTAGTCTCAAAAATGACTAGTGGTCTCACATTGATGATATCCCAAATTATATTCATCTTATATCTCCTAAGATAATTTTAGTCTCAAACATGACTAACATTTCTTAGGTCTACTGTCACGCCCCGCTTCCCAGTATACGGGCAGAGGACGCGATGAGGCCGCTACGTATTTACTCAGAAGTAAACATGCTAAGCGCATCTAAGAAATATAAGTAAATGCATAAGAGGCAGTGACAATAGATATAATTTAAATTCAACTTTATTTATTAACATTCTCTTTACAATACATCTGAAAAGTAAATACATGGAATGGAAAGCAATGCCTAAACAGTAGCATAGCAGAAAAGGAAAATACAGAATGTAAATGTGTATAAGTAACTGGAGCTCAGGGTCGAAGGCTAGCTAATCCAAGTCCTCGAAGGAAGGCTCAATCTCTTGAAGGTCCGAATCACTTGACGACATTCCAAAGAAAAGAAAGAGAATGTCGTCGGCGAACAAATCGCTCGGTAAGTTCCATAAATAGATAAGAATAGAATAGATAGAATAGAGAGTATATTGTTATAATGTTGTATTTAATGTTAATGTTGTTATTTGTAGCTTGATACAGAAGATGCCAGTGTAAACGAGAGGAGTCCAACTTTCCCCGTGGACTAAGGTATAAGGAGCACAAGGAACTGTTCCGCCACGGTACAACGGCGATTGAATTCAGATTAGGTGTATTATGGTTACAGTCTCATTCCACTTCTAACACTTTCTGTACCAGTCTACCCATTATAAACCCCACGATGTCTTGATTGTATTGTTTGAATTGTATATCGTATATAGATGGATGACTTGCCGAAACCATGATATTAGTAATGGAACGGTTATAATGGATGAACATGTAGATGGAATATATCCATGGTTCAGTTCAGTCAATATAGATTGAATAGATTTAACAGATTGAATATATAGATTCATATTGAATTGTTGTTTATACTTGAATCATATTCAAGTCAGGTTTATTATATCGAGACTCAGTCTGAATCAGACAATTTAGAAAAGAAATTGAATCCTGAATTATGTTTTGGTGCTATCGGTAACCGCTGTACATGGACGGCAGGATTTGTGTCTTTTTCAAAGACAATTACCGTATTGATAACACCGTTTGTTAAGTTGTCTACCTTAAATAGGAAAGCACCCATATCTCCGGCTCCCTGAAGCTCAAGAGACTGGTCCAGCTTAAACCTATATTTACTAAGGTCCTTATTGTATTTTAGTATAACTTGAGGGGGTTTTATGTAAAAATAATTTTGTATAATTTTCAAAATACACGTCAAGTATTTTATTATCGTCTTTAGAGTTTTCATTGATGTATATTTTATCAATGTGACACTTCTAGTGAAATAAACCTAATTTCATAATATATGGTATTTATTTGTAATATTGGAATTGTATGGTATTTTCTTGTAAATGAGATGTTTTTCTTAAATTTTGGAAATATGAAATATTATAAATATTAAAAATAGATATTTTGATATTAATTACATATTTATTTATTTATTAAAAATATAAGTTTTATTTATAATAGAAATCACATTTTCTAAAGAAAATTGTATTTTAAATATTTCGAGATCGTATGCTCCTTGCAGAGGTCTGCATCTCACTCTACTAGCCCCGAGGATGTGCGATAATCTGCACCATACCGAACGGGTTCCCCGAAATGGATTGTAGAGGCGCAATTGCAAAGATTTGTTAAAATACACTTCTTGTAGAAAATGGTTTTAATAGTTGAAGGTAGTTATATGTAAAGTCGTATTTTTTCCCTAAATCTATGTTCCCAAATTCCATCGTGCTATGTTAGATATGCGTGTTGTGAGGAGATAGGTCATTACCTCATGAGTTATTTAAGGTAATACGGTTTAAAAAGTTCAAGTATATCGAAATGAAACATAGGGGTATTTTAATGTAAAAGTGGAATAAACTTGCTACGGTTATTATTTTAATGTAAAACTTGTTCTATTATCTTTGTTAATGTTTGATAGTCATGACATAAGAGTTTGGTATTATTGTGTTCAAGAAAAATAGAACTTTTTAAGGAAAAATCGAATCGTAAGTCGGATTAACCCCGCTTCCGTCGGGTTTTAGTTTTGAATGTTTTTAGAATAGAGAAAAGAGGAAGAAGTAGGGACTTACGGGATGATTAGCTAGGGGAGAGAAAGAGGAAGAGATGGGAGTTGCCGGTGCGTCGTTTCATAGTCGGAAACTTCTTGAGTTGTCGCCGGAAGTTCGTCGGAGCTTTGCCCTTTGCCAACTCCACTTGCACACAAAAGACTTGGGAATTTTCTTGAGAGTTTGGGCAAGGATTTGGGAGTGAGGAGGGGTGATTTGAGGGTGGTATTTATAGAAAAAATTAGGGTTTTAGGGTAGTGGAAGGGTGTATTAAAAATTTGTATTAAAATGGCTTAAATGTGTGTTTTAATGTGCTCTGTAAATGTGCAGGAAAAACAAATAATACAGGAGTTATGGGGGGAGTCCAAAAGTCGCCAGAGTTGAAGAAAAATGGGGTTTGGACCGAGTTGAACCGTCGGCGTCGGCCGAATCGAGGTTTTCGCCGGCCCGAGTTGGGCGAGTCAGGGCTCATCTTGGTGCCACGTGTCCCTGACGCTTGGCCTAATCTCGTGGACATATTTGTTTAGGCTGTGACTCTTGGTTTTACGGGTTATGCACGTGTAGACCTTTGGGCTTCTAAAAGATTACAAGTATTTTAAATAAAAAGAATGTGTGGCTGATGGGATTTGAACTCTGGTGTTTTGGTTCAGCAGTGCAAGTTATTACCAATGAGCTACAAGCTCCTTCTTGCTGTTATAATGCAAAACAAACTTATAACTTGTGCTCAGGCTCAAGTATCACTTTCTGTATTTTTTTGCAAAAATTTTACAGAAAGTTTAGGGTTGTTACATTTACAACAGCCCCCCTTTTCCCTCAAATATGGGATTTGGTTTATGGGTACATCTCTCCACACCTCTGATATATGTCGTTGTAATTCTTCAACACCTTTAGAGAGGTGGCGGGTCCCGACAACCAACAACTCTTTGGTGCACTTCCAAATTGACGTGCACACCTCAAATCGGATCGTACCCCAAATTGGGTGCATTCCATATCACCATTGTTCGCTCCATCACGTAACAAATACACGTGTGTGCAAGATGGATAAAGGACCGAGAAGTCCCTAAACTAATATTTGTCTCCAAAATGGCGATAATAGATCGAGATGTCCCTAAACTAATAACGAACCGAGAAATCCCTAAACTAACAACGGACCAAGAAGTCCCTAAACTAAAATTCGTCTCCAAAATGGCGATAATGGACCGAGATGTCCCTAAACTAACAACGGACCGAAATGTCCCTAACTAATATTCGCCTCCAAAATGGCGATAATGGACCGAACTGTCCTTCAACTAACATTCGTCCCCAAAACGGGAATGTTGGACCGAAATGTCCTTTAACTAATATTCGCCCCCAAATACGGCGACAAAGGACTGAAACGTCCTTAAACTAACATTTCGCCTCAAACATGATGATAATGGACCGTGATGTCCTTAAACTAAAATAATAGAGCCCAAATGCTTATATGTTTATGTTGATCTTAATCTCAAACCAGATTAACGATCTTTAAATCAACCTAAATCCAAATCTAAAAATATACAGATTTGGACTAATCCATGCCTTACGGGCGACGACATAAATTAGTCTCCGTATACAATCCACGGGTAACCAAAACCAAAACAAAACACACGACACGAAGTGAACTTCCGGAGCAGGAGAAAGTGGTTATCGCGAGGAGGTAACGTAATTAAATGCATGGGATTGCGTCTGCAGGAAAGAGCGTCCTCACAATCAAAAAACCCCTCGCAAACGAGGGCGAATTTGGTAAAGTCTGCTACAACGGTCGCGTCCGTCCAAACCTCCGATATACGGTGTCATAAATCAACTTGGCATCTTCAGAGACATGGACGAATAAATCCAAATAGCATCTGCCCCCAGATTCAGGCAAGACGATCCATCCCAGGTTCATCTCTATTTCTGGCGGTAAACAGGGACTTGGTCTGTTGGCCCTTAACCTGTTTGGAAAAAGAGCTTTATCAATAAGGGTTGGGTCTAACTTTTGAGGAGAAGTTTGTGGAGATAGAATGGATCCCAAAATTGGATTTGGAATGGTCGTAGATGGTAATTCCTTCAAGGAAATGGGCTGAGGGTTTGAGCCTACTGGGAAACGGAGAATAGGCTCGGAAGAAGATGTTGATCAGACGAAGTAGGAGTAGAAATAACAGCTGAGGTTTCATCAATATCATCGACTTCAACTTGTTTACCAACATTATTATTCAGCACTCTTCCTGATCTCAATGTAGTTACGACACTCGCATTATGATTTTGAAGGATGGGATTCACGCTTTGTGAGTGGCCGGGGTTTGGTAGAGATTGAGACGGAAGTCTTCCTTTCTCTCTCTCTCACTCATTACGGAATTTAACTGTGCAAGTTATGCTTCTATCGATTTTATGTTTTCACCGTGGGAAGCAGTGTGTTGCACTAACGTTTGGATAGAAGATGTTAAATTAGCCGTCATTTGTGTTGACTATTTAATAAACGTTTATAAGTTTCGTTCGAGTGCAGAGGTTTTATCAGTACCGGCCATTGAAATATTATTATGAGCAAAGTTGTTGGCCGGATTTTGAAAAGATTTCGGTTGAAAGGGTGCTGAATTTGGTGTGGTGGTTGTTGCTGTGGAGGAAGCCTTTGATAGTTATTTTGGATTGGGAACCGATTTTGATTATGAGATTGGTTTTTGTTCCAATCAAAATTAGGATGATTCCTCCATCCCTGATTATATGTGGATGAATAAGGGTCATTTCTAGGTTGTTGCTGAAAAGTAGCATCGGTTTGTTCATGACCTTGAGACGAAGGATTCAAAGGATATTTTTCCGTTAAATGTGATGGGTCAAAACAACAACCACACATGGTTTTGGGGAGCGTAACTTGGTTTAGGGAGGTTGACGAGACTTTTTTTCTGATAGCTTTGAGTTTCTTTTGCATCGCCGCCATTTCGGCTTTCATTGCGATGGAAACGTCGAGCTGATGGATACCTGCCCTAGATGAAGATGATGTTGGTCTAGCGCTTTCCCATTGTGAGGGTTGTTCGGTGAGATCCTCCAGAAATTGTCAAACTTCGCCATCGTCTTTTGACATGAAATGGCATTGATAAATGGTTTCAAGCATTTGTTTTGTGGCAGGATTAACACCCTCATATATAATTCGGCAAAGTTGCCATCTATCAATTCCGTGATGTGGCATTGTACAAGAAGATCCTTAAACCGTTCAAAGCATTTCCAGAATGGTTCGCTGGGAAGTTGAGTAAACTGGTTGATCTCGCTTCGAACACGGGCGGTTTTGTGATTAGGATAAAATTTCTTAAGGAATGCTATAACGAATTCATCCCATTTAGCAACAGAATGTGCGGCAGTTCTATAGAGCCATTTTTCTGCTAGATCGCACAAGGTAAAAAGGAGAAGACGTAATCGCATAGCATCCCCTGAAAGTTGGGTTGTGATCATCATTGCACTTACGTTCTCGAATTTTGTTATGAAAATGTACGAGTCTTCAGATTCAAGCCCATGGAATTTAGGCAACAAGTTGATGAAGTGGGGTTTAATTTCAAAATTATCCCCATTGGCCAGTGGAAGAGACAGACAAGTAGGAAGGGGTCCACATACGAGGTAGCATCTTTCTTGGAGAGAGATGCGCGGTGGATTCTGGCACCTACCGGTGGTGGCAGGGTGGTATCGATAAATCCCGATGGAGATCCGTCTATTTCGGGAGATGTGGTGGGTGGAGGGAAAATAGAAGATGAAGAAGTACCGATTTCGGAGTTGATAGAAAAAGAACGGACAAGACGGGCACTAGAATTCCGTGTCCAGCCGATCATGCACTAAGCGGGTTTAGTGCACGTGGCAGCGTGTGATATGTAAGAACTCTTTTAAGAAGGTTTGTTTCGAAAAAAGTCGGACTTAACGCTTGACTCAACAAATCACAAAATGCACAATCAATCTCTAAAACTAGGGTCACATAAGTCAAGTCACTAGACCATTGTAACGTTTTAAAAATAATTTAAAAAATTAGATAAATAAAACCCTTTAAGTGAATTTTTTGATTTTCGGTAAAATAAAATGTATTTTTCGTAAAATTTAACCATAATTATTTTTCATTATAAATTTAAAAAGACCTATTTTAATCATGTAATTACTAGTAAATGGTGTTTATTTAGTCACTTATAAATTTTTAGTTTAATGAAATATTTTTCCTAAATTAATTATTTTAAATATTAACATAAGCTTTTAAATATACATTAAATTAGTGTAAATTACAATTTGCAGTGGGTTTATTTTTCAAAAGTGAACCATGACATGTTAGAATTAGGTTTTTAGCATGCTAATCTCTTCTTGAATTGTCTTTAAAATTTTAGAGTTTTCTATGATGAATTGAATTAAGAAAATTAATAAAATAAAGAAATTATGAAAAGACATAAAAGGTGTATTTCTTTGGAGAATGTTCTACACTATTCTTCATTCCTTCTTCCTCTCTTTTCCTCACCTTATGGCCGGCCTCACCTCCATGGGCAGCCCCAAAATTTTTCCCCCATCATTTTTGCATCAAAAATCATCAAAATTCATCAAAAATTCTAAAAATCAACATTCAACCTCTACCATTTTCCTTTGACCTATTTAGCATAGAATTTGGAGTTGGAAACCATTGTTTGGAAGCATATTTTCATGTTTGGATCTTATGCTTTGAAGGTATAATTTTTATTCTTATGATTAATTGTTGTTAAATGCTTTTATTTAGCATATTTAGATTTTCTTAATTAATTCTAATTGCAAGTTTAAAATTCAAGATAGGGTTTCTAAAATCAAGTTAGGGTTTTTATTAATTAAGTAGGGTTATAATAAGTAGCTTAACATTTTTAGAAGGGAAAAATCTAGCATGGTTGATGTATTATAATTTGTGCATTCAAAATTGTTTAAATTAAGCAATTTTGCTAACTAGATTTTTATAAATTATATATATTGGTGTGTTAAAATTCTAATTAAAGTTTTTATCATTATATTGTGGTTTTAATGATAATATTAACATGTTGAATGAATGAAAGACCTAATCTAATTATTAGTTTCAAATTGTTAGTTAATATAATGTGATAAATATGCTATTTCGGTAAACTAGGTTTTAGAAATTAATTTAAAATGTAGTATTAAAAATCTAATTAGGGCTTTATCTCATTCTTAAGGTTTCATGGAGTGGTTTAACACTTTAATGTATGCAAAATCAAGTTTAGTAGTGGAAATGTGAATTTTTGCTTAACAAGTGTTAATTTTGGCTAATTTGCAAACTAGAAATTTTAAATTAAGACAAAATGGTGTGAGAAAAATATGGTAATGGTTTCTATAATCTAGTTATGTTATTTAATGAATATTATGACCATTAGTTTCTTTTAAATATTAATTTTTGAAGTAAAACGGTAAATTAACATTTTCAAGGTTTTGCGGAATTGGACGATTTGATCGATTTTAGGGTTTCGATGAATTAAATCGTGTTTTATATTATAAGTAATGAGTTTTAAAAATATGAGTTTTTTGTTGGTGTTTTATCTCGATCAATCGGCGTTTGTACGCTGATATCGAGCGATATTTGGTTCTTTTGCATGAGCGGGTTATAGGTTTTAACCTATGCGCGTTTCGTACGTCGTTTTGGTTGTGTCCGTGATTCAGTTTACGATATTATATATGTTTGCGTATAAGTACCCCTTGCGTGGACTTCGGACGAGGAAGAAGAGGAGGGCGACATCGTCTTCGGCAGACAAGGACCAGGTGAGTAGATGTATATCTACGGGGGAAGTCGGGTGGATGGCGTTTAGCACCCCCGCAAACGTAGAATAGGGATATTGCTTATTGTCATTAGGAAGTCGGACGTGACCTTAAATTCTTGGCGAGTAGGACCCTATTAAAGACCTTAGGTTGGACTAGACTGATTTAGATAGACTTTACCAGAGGAGGAATGTCTTGGAGGAAATTCGTAGGTTTCAGGTAGACACACACACGCACACACAGAAACTTGGCTTGGTGTATATGTGTATGTGTATATATAAGTAGGAATGTGTGTAGGTGTATATATACACAACATGTATATGTGATATAAGGATGTTATATGATACATGGAGATGAGACGATATAACTGGGCTTGATGTCATGATCTCTTGGCTATACAGTCATATTATGATCTTAGCGGGTCGTTAGAAAATGAGAGAATGGATATGAATACATAAACAATAATAGGTGATGATGACATTGAGATATACGAGACTCCAGAATAGAACCCGGACCGTAACCTGTGACTTGATTACGATATGATATATGTGTGACTTGGTTATGATATGATATATGTGTGACTTGGTTACGATATGATATATGTGTGACTTGATTACGATATGATATATGTGTGACCTGATTACGATATGATATATATGATATGATATTTCTGAGGAACAATTGACGACGTATATGTTCGCAGACAATGATATATGATTGATGATATTGGGATGTATGCGATTACAGTATAGTACCTTTGATCATGACATTATTTGATGATGATATTATACGAATGATGATGTACGTAGGTGATACTTGACCCGTATCCCAATATTGGGATGTCGTACGATGGATTTTACCGTACGAGGCATAGATGTGATGATTGATCCGCGCTCTTGATTCGAGGAAGCCATACTATGTACGTGACGCTATTGAGGCTGGATCGCCGACTATTACAGATATGGACTCAGACCTTAAGTGGATTCTTATTTCCTATCGACTGGTTCCTTTAGTTTAGTTCCTTAGGGAGTTAGATAGATACTAGTTGAGGCTCGAGTCATATAGTTGTAGTTAGAAATGTATATTCCAAATGAGTGTTTAGTACACATTTACCTTTACATTCACATTGAAATCATCAAGTTGCATGTTCATACTTATGTTTCTTTAGTCAGTATGAAACTCTGCCTGTTAGGACACCAGCACCATTACCGATGATGCGCATGTCCCACGTACACTTATTTGCCGGCTCACACACACATCATCGGTAATTGCCATGTCACGTACGCTTTAGAACATATTATCTTTTATGATAGAATCAGCTAAAGGCTAGATCAATATAGTATTGTGATTACTCTCAGGTGTTAGTCTAGACATTGCATTTATTACTTAGACATTTCATGCATTCACATTTTCATGTTATCATGCAGTATTATGGGGCTTATGCCGACACTTACCATTTACTTACTCATGATTTTAGGATTTTGGATTTCTATGAGATTTCTGGATTTTGGGGAAAACCGCAAGAATATATATAAAAACTTCTCTCTCTTTCTCCCTCTCTTTTTAAAATATAAGTTGCGGTTTTCTCGTGATGTATGTGTCGTCCACCATGAGATTTCATGTTTTCTGTTGGATTTTGAGACCCGATTCGAGGAGTGGATGAACCGTCTCGGGTACATGGTGGGCCCGGTATGGTACCCCGGGGCAAGAAGATCGAGTTGTAGACGATGAGCCTGGCAGGGGAAGACTACCTACCGGTGATGTCTAGCGCGGCGGATATCCGGAGGACACCGACCGTTGTTGTGAGATTTGATGATATGGGCCGATCCGGACTGACGGAGCCCGAGATATTGAGACTATGAGGTATTGAGACTTGAGATTTACATGTTTTGTGTCGATACTTGACACGGATTTCCATGGATTTCATCGATGATGTTTCAGACTTCTATACAAATTTTACTATGGTGAAAGTTAAAGACTTTTTATACAGATATATCCAGATTTCAGGGTTGATTGTTTTACATTCATGGTGCATGCATACTCATTCACACGACATATTACTATTTGAGGCACTGACACGAGCACGGAGCATTTGCACTTACGCGTAGTTTATTACCCTGCACTACTAGATGCCTAGTGATATATTAGTATATTATTATGACCTAGGGCAGCGTCGTGCATTCGATTTCTTTTCGCAGATGTCTTCTACTCACGAGTTGGCAACTCACCCCCGTTGTGCCAAATTTTATTACAGGTTCGATGTACAGGTTTCCTTGGCAGCTTGCTGGCACATTTTTTCATTCAGGGTGATTTGCACGGTTGATTGGTTCATTTATATCAGGACCGCCGTTGTACTTCATTTATTTCATTGGTATCTAGTAAGCTCCATCAACCAAACTTGTATTACTTGATAAGTTTAAAGGACCAGTTATTTATTTTGACCTTAAAGTCATGCTTGTATTATTATGGTATCTGGTGGATTTGTTTTTTTTTTTTGAGTTTTGAGCCTCGCCCTTTGGCGTTGTATATTATTGTGCTTGGTGTGGTTGTTACCGCCTGTTGGCGTAGAGCTAGCTCCCGCTTGGGGATGCCTTTTTATTGCTGTATATATATTATTCTTGTTTGTACCCGTTTGGGGCCAGTTTTTACAAAGGAGACTCTGCCGAAATTTTTGAGAAAATTGGATGTTACTTTTAAACTTGTTTTTCTACATATTTTTCTTTACTTCTTCTTTTATATGGTTTAGATTTCTGGGTTTTGGCTTACTTAGATTACGTTGCACCTCTAGACACTTCGTAATTTAAGTGCCGGTCACGTTCTGTACCTTCGGGTCGTGACAACCGTTCCTAGACTTCCAAAGGAAAAGTCGTAGGATAAATTCTCTACCACCTCTTTATCACTCTTGTGGCCGAGTAAGTGCCAGGTAAGTTGAAGGTATCCGCTATACGAATTACCGAAATAGCGGGCCTAATTAAGTAACCACTTTCGTTAGTCACACTTGCCTAAACACCACAAGAAAAATACGGATAAGCGATAGATTACCCGTGACCTTTCTCTGTCCTAATTGAGCGCGACGGTCCTTAGAGGCTTGTTCTAGATATTTTTTAATTAATGCAGGGTGATAGTATACTCGTTTTGTGATTTGTGGGGCCTAGGAAGGGTGATGAAATCCCCACCTAATCTGGATTTGGGTTTATTGCCCCTTAAAGTTTGGTTTAAATATCCAAAAACAAACCGAAATTAGAACACGCAAAAAGATTTTTGACTGGCGTTGTTTGCAAAGAATCCTGCAGGAAATGTTATATTATTGGAGCTTTAGAGGAGAGAGAATGATAGAAGGAAAATACCTGAGGATTTTGGGGTCGCAATTCACCCAAACCGCCGCGGTTCTACCGCCAAAAGACTATTTCCGCCGCGGTTCCGCCACAAGTTGTTGAGTTCTTCCCTTCAAAATTCTTCAAAGAGCTCCAATGTTCTTCTGGTTTAAGTTTAAATCTTCTGAATCTCTATTGTCTTGCTCCAGTTACTCCAGAGTCCCTTGTAAAACTCGCACAATAATCGTTAAATACACAAGATGCGGTTTTGGTTCTCGTTTATAATATGTTTGTTGGATTTTATAAGAAATCAACCCGAATAACAAGAAAAAAAATTACGACCGTTTTCCCGGCAACGGCGCCATTTGATTGGTTCCTGAAAAAGTGTGTTCTTAAAGTAACGGCAATCAAAATGGTATCTCTAGTAGCTAGCCGCGATGAGTATGGGTCGTTCGTAGGGAAACATGAACTCTTTTCTTGCTTTAGACGTGTTGATTAAAGAAGGGTGATTGTTGTATGTCGTTATGGATATAGAATTTATAAAGAAAGGACTTATAGGGTTCATAAGACTTAGTAGTAATTGATGAATAATTAAAAATGACTCATTTTATGTTTTAATAGTTTAAAACTAGATCGATAGTGATGAATGTAGATTAGGGTTCTTGGAAGAAACTAGGGTTTCCACACTATTAACCCTTGTCCTTGCATTGATCTCTATTCATGTCTAGCCCTTAACAAAATAAGTGTTAAACCAATCTAAAATCATGGTCGAGCCTATCAATAAATTGGTAACGCGCCCGATAAGGAGATTAACATTTATTTTGCTGAAGTTTATAAACTTTAAAATGTATAAAAGAAGTTAAAAGATTTTCTCATCCACTGTTCTACCCTATCCTTCAAACCCTAGCAAGTTAGGAATTACTCGCTCATGGTTAAAAATTTAGAAGAAAGGTTGAAGAAGAATGAAAACATGATTAAGATGCAGAAATGTAAGTGCAGAAAGTAAGTACGGAAATTAATTGCAAAAAGAATAATAAAAACACTATTTTTATTAATCAACTATTGCATTTACAATTTTGCTACTTAGAAAGTAGAATACAAGAACCCTAGTTTGCTCTAGATCTCTCTCTTGTTGGAGGTAGATGAATAGATGATGATCACTCGGATACGTGGACTTTTTTGGATCTCTTGATCTCATCGGTGATAATTTTTAATGTGCAGCTCTCGGTCCTATATATAGTCTCAGAAACTAAAAACCCTGTGAATATATGCTGTTACAATCAAATCCCCAAAATCTCACATCCTATGGTTACAAATGAGCCACGGAACCGCCGCATATAGCCTTGTTTGGCCGCGGTTCCGCGTCGGTTTGGTGGTATCAATTTTTGGGGTTTTTTCTGGTCTTTTATCTTGATGTTTGGAGATCCTTTTGATATCTAGATTCTGCAAATCATACTCTGAGTCTCTGCCGTTGCTAGATCTCTTGATTTTCTGGCAGATTTGATTCCGACAACCCGATTTAACTCGGATCTCTTGGATTCGAGACCTGAACTGATATCTGCACAATATCTCAAATCAAAGTGTTTAGTAGCATTTGGTATTTTCGAGATATTATCCTAACCATTTTATATGATATTAAATCTTAAAAATATTGATTAGAAATATTTGATATGATATGCATATTTTAATTACTAAGATTTCAATTAAATATTATATGCATATTTTTCCCTCATTATGTTAATTAAAATGTAGAAACATATGATGATAAACTTTTTACAAATAAACCCACATATGTTTTATATTTACAATAAACACCTTTTAGTACTTAACAATAGTAGGGAAAATGTTCATACAAATGTGCGATATTTTAGACTAATCAAATATCCTTCACTTCTTCAAAAACCATGTCATATATCGGTTCGGGACTCGGCGACGGATAATGGGACAGCTTATAGAAGCCACCAAATAAGTCGCTTCGCACAGCAGCACAAAATAGACTGGCGATACACCTTAGTCTATAATTCTCGGGCCAACGGTCTAGCTGAAACCTTCAATAAGACCTTGACCAAAATTATAAAAAAGACGATATCTAGAAATAAAAAAGACTGGCACGAAAGGCTGTATGAAGCACTTTGGAAGTACCGAACAATGTTCAAGATGACCACGAATACAAAACCATACACACTGGTGTTTGGCGCGGAATCATTGCTCCCATTGGAGATAAAAATACCCTCTTTACGAGTGGCAGTTCAACACGAGCCGACAGATGAAGAAAATACTCATTTTAGGATCGAGGAGCTCGATGCCCTCGACGAAATCCGCCTTGTAGCACAACAAAATCTGGAGGCTTGTAAGGTCAGGATGACCCGGTCATATGAAAGACTGACCAGGCCGAGAACATTCCGCTAAGGCGAACTCGTGCTGGTTGTCAAAAGACCGATGATTCTGAATCGTGCAAAATAGGGAAAGTTCGAGCCAAATTATGAAATCCCGTACATCATAGACAAAGTCTACCAAGGTGGAACCTACTTGCTCATAGATATGCATGGCGAAAGACCATTCCGGCTAATAAATGTCTGATTCCTCAAAAAGTACTACGCTTGACGAGTCATGACTTAGGTCAATGATAGATGACGACGCATGTGTCCGCTCACTATCTTCCAAAGTCAGAATTCTGAAAGTAGTACCAAAAGATATTCGCCTCAAAATACAGCGATAATGGATCGAGATGTCCTTAAACTAATATTGGACCGAGAAGTTCTTAAGCTAAAAACCCGCCTCAAAATACGGCGATAATGGACCTCATGTCCCTAAAACTAACACGTTTAGGCCTATGGTAGATCTCCATATTGATCACCGTATACAATCCACGGGCATAAACAATTCACACATCTCCCATGTCCTACATGATGTGATCCTTCACAAAAGATCGGGGCCTACAACTGATGGTGTGTTATCTCGCGGGCCGCTTATAAAAAGGTATGTCCACAAGCGAAATGGGCATGGATGAAAACCCGAAAGGGTGCCGTGAGTAAAAACAACAGGGCCACCGGCAAGCTAGTGAAAACCTGAGAGGGCACAGACTCGTTAAAAGAAAGGAAAAGATGCGCTTACAAAGACCTCGCGACTTTGTAAGGAGAAAGCACCTGCGTGAGATCCTTACGACTCACAAAGGAGCAATACACTTATGAATCCATACGATTCCTAAAGAGAAAATACACTTACGAGATTCTCACGACTCGTAAGGAGAATATACACTCTACAAAACCCTCACAGCTTATAGAGTTCAAAAGCCTTAAGTTACAGGGATCAAAACCCGTTCTTAAGCCGCTAAAACCTTACAAAGCTTTTCTGCCCTACAAGTGGTCTAATATCGACTCTTGTATACAATCTACGGTCATAAATAAATACATTCCCCACCAAGTCCCGCCAATGGTGAGAAATATCCCCATATGGTGAACAACCACTTGTAAGTCTTCTCGACTTATAAGGAGAAAATACTCTTGTAAGATCCTTACGACTTATAAAAGAAAACACACTTAGGAATTCCCATGATTCCTAAGGAGAAAATACACCTATGATTCAGCACCAGACCGTTTAGCTAGAGTGCGATCTTTCGTTCACCGAGCAGCCGATAGTTATATTGGATCGGCAGGTGAAGAAACTTCGGTCAAAGGTCTTGTCATCTGTGAAGGTTCTTTGGCATGGCCCGAATAGTGAAGAGGTCACTTGGGAGGCCGAGAGTGAGATGCGGAAGAAATTCCCTCATCTCTTTGAAGGTACATAGTAAGATTTTAAATTCGGCGACCAAATTTCTTTAAGGGGGGATTGTAACACTAAGCGATAATGCGGGTTTTTAGTAAAAAGTTAACAAAAATAGTTTTCACATAATTTATAAAAATTAATTAATATTTTATTATTATTTGTTTTGGCTTGCACACACTTGTGCAGGTTAACCTAGGGTTAATTAGTGTTAACCATGCTTAAGTAGCCATGGCACATTAACCCTCATTCCATTAAGTTGTAGGTATTTATTTAAATTATTTAGTTTTTAAAATAAGGGTTTGAATTGGGTTGACTTAAGAGAGAGGGGGAGACAGAGTTGATATGGAAATGATGAGGCATGGCAAGCATGGGGTGCATTTAATAAGGAAAGAGAAGGGGGCATGGCTCACTCTAACCTCACACATTCATTTCCCTCATCCCTCACTCATACACTCCCTCATTCTCACCTCACTCTCTCATTCACACATTATTTTCTCCTTCTCATTTTCCTCATCCCCTCAACTGAAACCCTAACCAAACCATCATAAAACTAAGTAAAATCACTACAAAACCTCACTAAAACCCTTCACAAGCCTGGTTAAGCCACTAAAGATGACTTGGAGCATAGAAAGCTCGGGTTTTTGAGCAAGTGTGGAAAGGTAGTGATCCCTAACTGTTAATTATGACTTTATAATGTTGTGTTGCCTAGTGGTTGCTGTTTAGAACACTAAAGATGTAGTTTTTGTGTAATATCGTATTTTTAGTGTTATTTTGGGGTCATTGTAATCTGCCATCACCACGAATTGTTACTGTAAAATCTATTAATGTAGTAGTGTTGTACTAGAGGCCCTGAGTGTTCACCTGAAACACGGAGCCAACCCGACCTAGGTAAACCGGTGAGACTTAGAGGAATTCCGGCGTCGCCGGATTTTTGGGAGCCTGGGGGTTTGTGGTTTGTAGGGTGGCTGTCTGTAGGTACTTAGGGGTGTTTGGTACTGCTTGATTTTTGAGTGTTGGCTGTAGTCAAAATCTGGGAACACTTTGCTAAATTTTAGAGTTTCGACTACGCGCGTTACGATATCCGACACGGTTCGCGTTCTTGGTGTAGCTTGCTGCACTAGGTTTGATTTAGGATATCGCTACACACGTTAGCCACTAAGCGAACACTTGAGAGTTTGTTGGAGTCGGTGCGTCGATCTAAACGTAGTTTGTATGTATTATTGGTCGATTTCTAAGTTGCACTTGCTATGTTTTGTGTGATATTAGGGGCGAGTGCAGGGACTTCGGACGCTACGAAGAAGGGAAAAAAGGTGGTTGGATTTACCTAGCTCGAGATCATCGGTGAGCAGATTTAACATCTACGGGGAAATCGCCCGTATGGCGTTAAGCGTCGAGGGCTAGACATGATATTATAACCACATGTTATATGCATATGAGTTGATTGTGCATGAGCATCATTGCAAACTATTACTTGTTGTGCCTTGACTTAGTACCTATTGGACACTGCACCATTACTGACGGTTCATGTTGCACGAGCACTAAATTGTATGCTACACACTCACCGTTGGTAATTTTCATAACACGTACAACATATACACATATGTGGTATTCTACTCGTTATTGACATTGAGATGTTGATTATGGTTTTATTGCGCATATGAAATGCATCGTGAATACATACTTACATGTATACACCCATACCTTGCTATAGCTACATGTACACATTTATATGATGTTGCATTTGATTTTGGTGAAATTGGGAATTGCAGATATATTTAAAAACTGGATTCATTTAAAAGAGTGTTTTCCCCTTGAAATACTCATATTACTGTTCTATGTTGCATACATCATATTTCATGGATTTACGCATTAAGATACGGATTTCATGTGATTTATGGATTTGAGAACTGTGGGGATATTTCAAGAAAATATGCATTGTTTTGAAAACCTGGTTTCTCTTGATATGATATTTCGATGCATCCACCATGAGTTTTCTCGGTTCTGAGATTTGTGTTAGAAACCCGATTCGAGGAGATGGATGATCCGTTTGCGGGTTCATGGTGAACCCGGTATGGTATCCCGGGGCAAGAAAGGTATGTTGTGCAGTAGACAATGAGCCTGGCAGAGGGACTACATCCTACCGATGATAGTTTAGACCCGGCGGTTATCCGGAGGATACCGACCGGAGTCGTGAGATGGATATGGGCTGATCCGGACTGACGGAGCCCGAGTTATGTGGATTTATGTGTCAATGTTGGACACGGGTTTTCATGATGTTTCGAGTATTGATGTCGGGCACTCAGGTTCCATGAGATTACGGATATGAGGGCCGATCAGAGAGACGACGCCTGAGGTATTGGGATTTGGCGTGTCGATGACGAACATCGGGATTTTCCACAATGATGTTATGTTTTATCACACACTCAGGATTATTTAATATGCATTGTTTCATGTAGTTGTAGTACCCTGATGGTGTACCTTGATCATGATTGTTGCATATCCATATTGTCATACTTATGGTATCAGATTGCATGTGATAGATTATCGCCGTTCGTGCATACCTGCGATTATTTGTATGATGTTATTTACTATTCATGAGTTGGTAACTCACCCTCGTTGTGCCACAGTGTTTTGCAGGCTTGACCCTCAGAGTAGTCGCGGAAAGGCTTCTTATTGTATCTTTTTCAGCGGATACCGCTACGGTTGGCTGTGAGGCCTTTTTGCTGTAGGTGGGTTTGCGGTTATCCTATTATATCCATTGTATATCTCATTGTATCTAGTACTCTCCATCTACCACTTCATGTATTGAATTAGAGACGAGTTTGCGAGGACCGATATTGTATATTTTGTGACTCTGGGTGTCGTGCTCGTGTGAGCCGGCCTTTATTATGTAGTTTTATCTCTTTATGATGTTTTTCATTTATATTGTCTATTTTTTCGCTTCGGCGTCATATATATGCTTGTGGTGGTTGTTTCCGCCTTTGGGCGTGATTTTCTCCCGTTTTGGGATGTTTTATTTATATCCTATGTTTGTACCCGTTTCGGGGCTAGTTTTTACAAAGGAGGTGCTGCCGAAATTTTTAAGAAAATAAATTTAAGCTTTAAGATTTTTACTTGAGATTTCCAAATGTTTTTAACAATATTTTATCACTTACTTCTTTTTATGATTTATATTTCTGGGTTTTCGGCTTACTTAAATTGCGTTACGCCTGTTGACGTCACGTGGTTTCAGAGCGCTAGGTTTTTCCTTTCGGAGTGTAGGATGACCTTCGTATACTGGAGTAGGTAGCTTAAGCAGAGTGACGTAGCGTGTGTATCTTCCACGGCATACTTACGACACGGTACTCCGCCTAAGTGATCTTAGTACTTGTTAATTAAAATTCTTTCCGTGATTATATACATCCTTGTGATTCGATTTCTATGTTTTTATTGAATCATATTTTCATTTCCATCTATTATGCCGCCGAAGACTACGAGGGCGCAGAGATCGGCCGCGAGAGCCGAGGTCAGGGTAGGCTCGTCGGAGACAAGGACAGACCAGGGCGGTATGCCTATTCCACAGGAGTGATTGATCCACCTTCGCTAGATCGTATTACTAGGCTAGAGGTCGGTATACTGGATTTGCGCCACATGATGGGGTCGTTGGTTGAAGCCAGTCGAGCACAGAGATAGGAGGTTGTCCCACCTGTCACAGGGACCGCGATGGTGCCTACTGTTCAGGCAGTCGTACCTGCAGCTACGGAGGTTATCACCGTATCATTATCTGATTTCATGAGGCTGAAGCCTCCAGTTTTCGCCGGTATTGATGCAGCTGAGGATCCCCAGTCATTTATCGATCGAATGGCCAGGATCTGGCATTCGCCGAGATGCTCCGACGCGAGATGAGTAGAGTACACGAGTTTTCGTCTGGAGGGTCTTGCCCAGACCTGGTGCGAGTCTTTAGAGAGGGGCAGAGCCGTAGGTCTTTCTCCTATGACCTGGGTTGAGTTCGTGACGGTTTTTCTTGCCCGTTTTCTTCCGCAGAGCGTCAAGGACGCTCGATCTCGCAATTTTGAGTCATTACGCCAGACTCCGGTGATGACGGTGGCAGAGCATGATGTTCAGTTTATCCAGCTATCTGTGTATGCTCCATATTTGGTGGACACTGAGGAGATGCGGATCAAGAGATTTGTACGAGGCCTGCTTACCCAGTTGTTCCTCGCTATCAGCGCCCAGCATTATGACACATATGCAGTCGCAATGGACGCAACCCTACTGATTGAGGAGTGTCTTTCCAAGACTTCGGTCGTTCCGAAACCGAAGAGGGTTCATACTGGTGTATCATCCCGGAAGCAGATGTATAGACGTCGCGACAGATTTCGTTCAGGTCATAGGAGTAGCAGAGGCTTGGGACTAGGCCAGTTATTCAGCTCTTATCCCCAAGAGGGTCAGCAGTCATCGTCTGGATGTTTCCGGTGCGGGAGTTTTTATCATCGCGTCAGAGATTGTACTGAGCCACGTGAGGACGAGGCAGCCATACCACATGTTACCTTACCACCTTCTCCACCTCAGAGAGCGTTGCCTCTTGCACCTGTTGTTGCTCCGCGTCAGACTTATGCTCAGAGAGGTCATGGTTACGGAGGGTTTGTTCAGAGAGGACGGGGTGGCAGAGGCGGAAGACAGCCAATTGCCGGTAGAGGGCAGGCACGAGTATTTTCTTTGACTCATCAGGACGCGCAGACGTCCAATGCAGTGGTTTCAGGTACTCTTTCAGTATGTTCCTTCGATGCACACATTTTGTTTGATCCGGGATCTACGCACTCGTATGTTTCTACACACTTCGTGCCGAGGTTGGGCCGAGAGTCGTGTTTATTAGATCAGCCGCTTGTCTTGACTACTCCTGTAGGCAAGTCTTTTGTTGCACGACATGTGTTTCGGTCGTGTGTCGTCCGTATTGGAGATAGAGATTCGTCCGTCGACTTGATCTTTCTTGAGATGTTGGACTTCGACGTTCTCCTGGGTATGGACTGGTTAGCTACTTGCTATGCGTCTGTGGACTGCCGCGAGAAGACGGTCATGTTTTGTTTTCCGGACGAGCCAGTTCTTATTGTACAGGCGGACCATGGTGCCACCCCTCACAGTTTGATTTTAGCCCTTTACGCTAGTCGGCTCTTGAAGAGGGGATGTCGGGGATTCTTAGCTTTCATTCGAGATACTAGAGCCATAGTAAATTCATTAGACCAGGTTCCTATCGTGAGAGAGTTTTCCGACGTTTTTCCAGATGAGTTGCCTGGATTGCCGCCAGAGCGTGAGATTGAGTTTTACATTGATTTGATCCCCGGCACGGGGCCTATTTCTATACCGCCTTACCGGAAGGCTCCGGCAGAGCTTAAGGATCAGCTGCAAGAGTTGCTTGATAGGGGACTTGTGTGTCCGAGTGTTTCACCTTGGGGAGCTCCTGTTCTGTTCGTCAAGAAGAAAGACGGTGGTTTGAGGTTGTGCATTGATTATCGTCAATTGAACCGAGTTACGGTGAACAATAGGTATCCTTTACCTCACATTAACGATTTGTTTGATCAGCTCCAGGGTGCGGGACATTTTTCTAAGATTGATTTGAGATCGGTTATCATCAGTTGCGGGTTCGGAATGATGACATTCCAAAGACTGCTTTTCGTACGTGCTACGGGCATTATGAGTTTTTGGTGATGTCGTTCGGACTCACCAATGCCCCAGCAGCGTTCATGAATTTAATGAACCGGATTTTCAGGCCGTTCCTCGACTAGTTTATTAGTTTGTTTATTTATGACATTCTGGTTTATTCCAAGAGTCGAGAGGAGCATGAGCAGCACTTTAGGATTGCTTTGCAAACATTGAGAGAGCACCATCTGTTTGCTAAATTCTCGAAGTGTGCCTTCTGGCTTGATAGTGTTGACTTCCTGGGTCATGTGGTTACGGAAGACGGTGTTCGTGTAGACCCGAGGAAGATCGAGGCCGTACAGCTTTGGCCCAGACCTATATCAGTGATAGAGGTCCGTAGCTTTTTGGGCTTAGCCGGTTACTACCACCGTTTCATGCAGGACTTCTCGAGTATCGCTGCACCACTAATCAGACTGACCAGGAAGGGGGTTCCTTTTCTTTGGACTGAGGCATGCGAGCTCAATTTTCAGCAGTTGAAGACTCGGTTGACAACTGCACCAGTTTTATCTTTGCCTTCTGGATCGGTCAGCTTTGTCGTTTACTGTGATGCTTCTTGAGTGGGGCTTGGTTGTGTATTGATGCAGCATGATAGAGTTATCGCTTATGCTTCCCGACAGTTGAAGAAGCGCGAGCAGAATTATCCCACTCATGACCTTGAGATGGCCGCGATGGTATTTGCGCTTAAGATTTGGAGACACTACTTGTACGGGGAGCCGTGTCAGATTTTCACAGACCACCAGAGCTTAAAGTACATCTTCCAGCAGTGGGATCTGAATTTGAGACAGCGCCGTTGGATGGAGCTCGTGAAGGATTACGATTTTGAGATCCTTTATCACTCAGGCAAGGCGGATGTGGTAGCTGATGCTTTGAGTCGTAGGCCCGGAGGTAGCTTGTCCCAGTTGAGCTCAGTTCAGAGATAGTCTTCTGCAGATTGGCAGATCTTGTGCGACAGTAGAGTACAGTTTGAGTTTACTTCCACTGGGGGACAGCTTGCTTACGTCCGTGCCCGTCCACTTCTACTTGATCGTATTCGTGAGGCACAGCCCGACGATGCCCGTTTGTCTGAGATTCTTGAGCATGTTCGGCGGGGTAGAGATTCAGAGTTCTTGATTGATGACCAGGGTCTGATAAGTTTCAGGACTCGTTTGTGTGTACCTGATACTGATGGGTTAAGACGCGAGATCCTAGAGTAGGCACATCAGTCAGCTTATAGTGTTCACCCAGGTTCCATCAAGATGTATCATGACTTGAGAGATATCTACTGGTGGGCAGGGATGAAGAGTGATGTTTCGGATTTTGTTTCGAAATGCCTGACTGTTGGCTATAGTGCCCTCAAGGCAATTATCATAGTCGCGGACTTATGATTATGATGATTGAGGTAGGACCTATACCGATAAAACAGTCTTACTCAAGATGATAGTATGCTATCTGGTTTGTCTTTATCATCATGTACATGTTGATAGAGCCCATAGGATTCTTGCTTGACTGCCAGCATTATGATGGTGATCATATATGTGGGAGCTGGGGTCTATAAGCACATCCTTAAATGTCCCTAGTCGTGGGAGTATCGAGACCGGGTATCGATACTCCAGTGTAGACTAGTGTATACTGATCGAGACCCCGACGAGGGGCGGTGGCCAGGTCTCACAAGCCATTGGTATTAGTTTGTTCACCTAAGATAGTATACAGGTGCTCATTGGGTTATGAGTATACTGGACGGACTCGCCGGGAACCTGCTAGTTGGCATTATACCTATTGTCAGATAGCAGTTCGCAGGTGACATGTGTACAGGTTAGTCTGTCGACCTGAGATCGTCATTTGTCTCATGTGAGTTCCCACTGTGCTTTGATTACTACCCTACCATGGCTCAAAGGAGTCGTACAAACAGGTTTTAGTTGGGTACAATCCCGAGCCACATGGAGGCAGTGATCGGATCGTCGAGGATTCGTCTCTCCCGATATTGGGGGTTGATGTCGCGTTGTGTACGGATGGACATCACCATAAATCCGTGGCCACGGTGGATGAGAATTATCGATCCAGGATCAATAGTTTCTCAGGTGGTGATGGGGTTTCATACCGACACTAAATATCGCGTTGTTGGGGGTCTGATTTTATCCACCCTCCTAGACTCAATATACGATACTCTTAGACGAACAGACCGAACTGTACGGATATTGTCACTGTCAGGCTCAGTAGGGGTTCAGGATGAGTTTGCTCGTCGGCCTCCCTTTCGCTCAATACCTGGGTAGCCGTTACGTACAGCTAGTGCCGCTGACGTGCTTATGGTTAAACCCACTGCCAGCATATTGACGAGTCTTTAGAGTCCCACAGAGAGGGTTTTCACGGTTCAGGCGATATGGTGTACATGAGGTATGTTGATACATACAGGTGTTCGATTAAATATGTGCACATGCTGCACAGACTTTAATCGGACGGTTGATAATACTAGCGGCTTAGGATTAAGCCGGATTATTAAATCGGGTTTTGATTTAATAATTTATGTATGTATTTGTATATACGTATTCTAGTATTATTGTTCACTATTCGTTTTCTTTCTTGGCTATTCGTATTTTTGTACAAATACGCGTATATGTATTTTGATACATGTACCGGGAAGTATTCCGTATTTTCTACGGAATAGCTTCTAGAAGGTGCCACCTCATTTATATGATTTTCCATTTATGGAAATTCATTTGTCTTATAAATGAGGTGGAGGGTGTGAGGTGGCATGTGCATAGTATTATGCATTGTCTTAAGCATGGAGCAAGGCATGGTTTGTGCATTGTTTATTTGATTAATTGGTGAGATTTTTTTATGATGGGGGAGAGAGAGGAGGCCGGCCA
The DNA here is from genome assembly GCA_030015575.1 of Agapanthus africanus. Classification (NCBI taxonomy): domain Eukaryota; kingdom Viridiplantae; phylum Streptophyta; class Magnoliopsida; order Asparagales; family Amaryllidaceae; genus Agapanthus; species Agapanthus africanus. The sequence goes on along the minus strand of CM057337.1, from coordinate 628,244,467 downwards.
CTTCTTGAGGGAATGGGGATCATTTCATTTGGTTGATGATTACATTACACACTAGCCCACTCTCTCACTCTCTAAAGTTCACAAAACACTTAACCATTTTTGTTCATGCAAAAGCTTCATCACCTCCATTCATCTTCTATGGATGCTCTCTTGAGCTCATGGGTAAAGAGAAAACTGTAGTGACACTTTCATACACCCTAACTCTCTATCGCTAGCAACTTTGGAGCATCGGTTGCCTCGTTCGACGAGATTGGAGCTTGTGCCGTTTCCCTCGGGTGGATCATCGGAGATGGAGGAAGACCGGCAACCAAATATCATCAAAGGATCACGAGGAGCTTGGAATGAAGACCGAAGGACACGAATCAACTCGGTATAATGATTCTAACCTCTTCTTAGTCGATCCGTAAATCGGGTAATGGTAGCGCTAGTTTAGAAATTTTTGTTAGGCATTTTGGCCGCGTTTTGATGGCCGGAGTGCTGCCGTAACCCTTCATGGTATCAGAGCCACCCTTTAAACCCTTAGCTTGCTATTTTAGACAATGTTAAAGTATCAAAATTGAAACAACCCGATAACAGTGCACTGCAGTTTTCTATTCTCTGTAAATTTTCAAAGTCTTCAAAAAATTTTCCAAACAAGTGCAGAAGACTACTGACCTGACCAGAAGACCATACCCCAAAAACGAGACCACCTCGCCGGAATTGGGCCGAGCACATGTAAGGAAAAACCGGGGAGGCCGGCCCAAATTGAGTGTTTGGAGTTGGTTTTTTGGGTGTGATTTGGTCTATGGAAACTTGGTGCAGTGGTATTGTTTATTTTGCCCATTTTTGATATTTTGTTATCAGTTGTTCGGGGGCTTTTCGGGGTGTTTCGGAGTCGATGTTTTAACACTGTTTAAATGTTTTTCTCAGTACTTACATTACTATCTGCGACCTTGAATGTCATTTGATCGGTACAACTCGTCTAATTGCTATATGTCTTTTAGACGGGTTTGCGAACGTGACATTCACGTTGATGTTCTGTGTTGTGCTGTGATGTTGGTTGGATCGTCGTGGTGGATAGCTATGGTGCAATGTTAGTACAGTTTTATTTCATTTGTACATTTGATATTGCGGGGCGAGAGTCCTGTTGGATATAGTGCCCTCAGAGTCAATTATTGGATCACAGGCACGTGATTGCAATGATTGAGGGAGGACCTATACCGGTAGGATAGTCTTACTCAAGATGATAGTATGCTATCTGATTTATCTTTATCATCGTGTACTGCTTTAGGTGACCTTACGAGTCGCTATTACATGTCGATAGAGCCCCTAGGATTCTTTCTTGACGGCCAGCACTATGATGGCGATCATATATGTGGGAGCTGGGGTTTATAAGCACATCCTTAAAAGGTCCCTAGTCGTGGGAGTTTCGAGTGGGCATCGATACTCCATTAGTAGACTAGTGTATACAGTCGACACCCCGACGAGGGGCGGTGGCCGGTCTCACAAGCCACTGGTGTCAGTTGGTTCACCTAAGATGTATACAGGTGCTCATTGGGTTATGAGTACACCGGACATGACTCGCCGGGAACCTGCTAGTTGGGATTATACCAGACGTCAGATAGCGGTTCCCTAGTGACATGTGTACAGGTTAGTTCATCGACCTGAGATCGTCATTTGTCTCATGTGAGTTCCTACTGTGCTTTGATTACTACCCTACCACGGCTCAAAGGAGTCGTGCAAACAGTTTTTAGTTGGGTACAGTCCCGAGCCACATGGAGGCAGTGAGCGGATCTGCAGGGGTTCGTCTCTCCCGGTATTGGGGGTGAGGTCGCGCTGTGTCTAGGAAAGCCATTACAGAAAGCCCTCGGCCGAGGCAGGAGATTTACTGGTAGGTATTCCAGTAGTATCTCAGGGTGTTCTGGGCTACACTCCGACACGACTTGTACCAACCCCTAGGCCCGCCATGCGATACTCATAGACGAACGGACCGGACTGTACGGATATTGTCACTGACAGGCTCAGTAGGGTGTCAGGATGAGTTCGCTCATTGAAGTCCCTTTTGGTCAATAGCTGGTGGCCCGTCACGTATGGCTGATACCTCTGACGTGCTAGTGGTTAAATCCACAGCCATAGTATTGACGAGTCTTTAGAGTCCAACACACACACAGTTACTCAAGTTTCGGGCGAAACGTTGTAGAGGCCGTATGGAGATATAGCAGGGTTCGATCAGATATGTGCGGTATTGCACGGATCGTGATCGGACGGATTTTACTAGACGGCTTTGGCTTAAGCCGTATCCTAGTATTAGATAGTGTAGTTTTGTCTCTTTGCATTTGTGTTCAGTGGGAATACAAATGCGGGCATGTATATGCTGTAGCGGGGTTTTCCTGTAATTTATTTCGGGATCAGTTTTCTGAAGTTGCCAGTTTGCATTCTGTTCCGGCCGGTTTTCCTTTGTTCCTTCACGGCCGGACTTTATTGTTGGAGGGTGTTATTTGCAGTTTGCAAATAACATTTTGTGGAGGGAGTTCATTGCATTTGTGGCTTCATTATGATAGATTTCTCATGATGAGATTACTTTTGAATCAATCCTTTGCATTTATGAGATTGGATGAGATTAGATTTGGTGTGACCATTTTTCTCTTCTATTATTCCTTCCTTGCATTTTTTGATTCATTCACCCACACCCATTTCAATATGAGGCCGGCCACTTTGGAGGAGGAGGAGAGAGGTTTTCATTTGGTGCATGGAAATTGATTCTCATTCTCATTTTGTATCAAAAGTTTACAAGTCTCTCCTAAGCTCTTTTCTCCTTCACATACCATGGCAACTTCACATACCCCAAAGAGACAACCTACTACTCTAGTCTACAGCAAACCTTGGACGCATCGGCTAGCCAACTTCATGCCCGAGTTGCCTCGGTCCAGAGGTGAGAGCCCGTAAAAGACTTCGGCTACGTGGTGCCCTTTCCGACGAGGAGGTGATGGACGAAGATTCCACGAGAGATTGGAGTGGAGACGAAGACCGAAGGACACGGATCGTTCGTATATCTCTTCCCTTCTCTTGTTAGCTAGCATTAGGTTAATGGTTACGATCCGGGTTTTATTGTCCGCGGTAGCGCCAGTTTAAAAGACAAGAAAAATTTTGATTCCGCATTTTGGTCTCGGATAGACTGCCGGGGCGCTGCCGGGGCGCAACATGGTATCAGAGCCTCGCCATTAACCTAGTCTAGCTTGGTCTAGTATGTTTAAAGCTTCGATCGATCAAATATCCGAAAACCCGATATCGTATGCATCAGTTTTCTGTCGAATTATTTTTGGCTCGAAATTTTTTTCAGTAAGTTGCAGAATGATGTGCAGGGAATTTGAAGCATTCTGGGAAAATTTGGTCATGTGATTCCACCTTATCACCGCGGAACCACAGCCAAACCCACGCATTGGCCGCGGTTCCGCCGCCGTCTAGACTCTTCACTGTACCAAAATTTTCCAGAGAGCTTTTGAGTTCAAAATGGGGTTTTTGGAATGTTATTTTTTGGGCCCAGATTTCCTTGACTGCTACAGTAATGCTTGGGGCCCACTTGATAAAATTTGTTCGATCGGATATTTTAAACATGCTAGTTCACAGTATTTACATTATATCTGCGACCGTGAATGTCACTTGATCTGTAAATCCTGTCTAACTGCTATATCCCGGTTAGACGGATTTGCGAACGTGACATTCACGTTAATGTTCTATGTCGTACTGTGTTGTTGCGGATCGGTCGTGGGGATAGCCTGGTTGCAGTGGTAGTACAGTTTTGTTTTATATGTACATTTGATATTGCGGGGCGAGCGTCCGACATGTGGACTGCCGTCACTGCCTGTTTGTATTATTCTTTTGGGGCACGACCAGGTTGCGGTCGATGTACCCGTTGTATGTATATTTTACTTTCTGTACTAGGATTACCCCACGGAGGAGTGCACGGATAGCCGGGTTCTACAGGGCAACAAGCCTGCATCTCATGGCGTTGAGACGGAGGGGGATTTACTCTAGAATTGGCGGGCTATTCGCCGCACTCGTAGGGGGTATAGGTTGGCCCAAGGAGGGGTGCCCAAGTTACCGGATTCCGTGAAGTGCTGGTTGGTCCATTCACGTTGCTGAAGGGGGCTGCCTCGCTTCAGGTTTTGGCGGGTGACTTGCCGCGCCCGTAGGGGTCTAGGATTTTCATTGCACTGGCTATCCACACGACCAGGGGAACGTCGGGTTTCAGCAGCGGCTCTGTGAAACCCGGGGCTTCTAGATATCTGTATTGTTCTGTGATGCTGTACATTTCTGTGATGTTGCATTTTATCATGCCTTGAGCAAAATATTATATATTGTTATATATACTAGTAGATGTTATATATGTTTTGCATCCGTGCTAGTCCAGTCCCCGCTCTGTCGTTAGTTAAGTAACCTAACGGGTGATGACGAGACCCAGTGGCGAATGCGGATGGCATATACGTACATCATTATTTTCGTTCTTTTGTGGTGTGATCAATTGATGGGACTGCGTTGATTCGGATCAATGCAAGTTAAACAAACCTATTCTGATGTTGTTGGAACACTTTTTCAAATAGCTGTTATTGCAAGGGCGTTCTTTTTTGTTTTGCACAGTGGTATTCAGTTGGAATATCCTGCTCCTCAGTCGACGAGGCAAGGGCCGAGATCCCTTCACCGGGAGTGACCCCTTGGACAGAAGTTTGCGTCAGGGTAATAACTTCACTATAGCCGATTGCCTTTTGCTTTGCATCGTGGTATTCAGTTGGAATATCCTGCACCCCATTCTACGGGGAAAGAGCCGAGATCCCTTCACCGGGAGTGACCTCTTTAGCAAAGGTTTTCGTCACTATATTTTTATAAAAAGTTATCCAGTTCCTTCAATGATATCAAGTTCATTACGGTAAAAGGTTTTTTGCCAAAAACCAGCCGTAGCCCTCCGTCATTTCAGATTAGTATTGCTTAGTATTCGTGCTACGTATGTCGTGCATTGCCGAGGCGTGGTGTTAGGTAGCTCTGTAATGCTTTTCTGTCGCATGGATAAGTGGATTGGTTAGGACAGTCGTAGGTTTATGTTGGCATTGTCAAGGACTCGTACGGGTGGGTTTAACGCAATCAAGATAATGACGGGTTAAACTTGATAAGGACTCTTTGATATGTTGGCATTGTCAAGGTCACTTGGGTCCTAGGGGTAAAAACCTACATCGGGAGTTTCTAAAGAAACCGAAACTTGCCAGGCATGCGCATACCTTCTGGAGTGTGGCGACGTGAGTGGATTCCGTCACGTTGTCATGCGATGATAGTTGGATCCCGATTCCCACTGATGAGTTGGTTTACTCCTTGGGTGATCCCGACTAATTCTTCTTTCAGGTTTGGAGAAGAATTTGACGGTACAGTGGGAGGTTTCCTGATTAGATAAAGTGATAACCATTCTGATCTAGGTTAAAGTGCACGCTGAGTGTTTCTTTTCTCTCTCTCTTTGGCAGCGACCATTAACCCGACCCTAGATTATGACTCAGTGATCAAGTTGACCAAACCTTCTTATAAGACTGGCTTATGGATTGTCAGAGTTGCAAACCTCATTGCCACTCCTACTTTTACCCTTTTCTCCAGGACACCCCGCATTACTACGAACGTCCACTTCCATTGGACAAAACCATCGTATGGTTATATACGAACTCAAAGGAATTCGAGGATGGTTTCCGGTTCTGGAGAAAACGAATAGGACTATTCAGTTGTCTTTTCCTTTTACCTTCTATCAGGTTGCAAGTACTCCTTAGTTTAGGAGATAGTACACCTATTATGCAAATTGGATAGTCTTATTCCAAACCTTAGGCTGGTGCCGAACGGTGGGGAATGAAGAAAACCAATTAGCATAACGATGGTGTACAGAAGGTATTAAGTTAAGACAAAGAAAGGGATTAGTAAGAGGGCAAAGTAAATTGCGACTGCTATTCACGACCAAACCAAGTATTTCTTTGCCAATCCTAAATCACCTTTGTATTTCTCCAGGACACTCCGTATCACTACGAAGATCCACAGTTTATTTGGATATTCCATCGTATGGTTATATACGAACTCGAAAGGAACTTGTTCCAGTTCGGGGATGGATTCTGGTTCAGGAGAAATAGGAATAAGGTTTATTCCGTTGTCTTTTATCTTCACCTTCTCTCACATTGCGAGTGCTCCTAGGATAAGGACAGTACACCCATTATGCCTATTGGATAGTCTTCTTCCAAACCATAGGCTGATGCTGAACGGTAAGGAAGGAAGAAAACCATTAGGCCTAAAGGGGTGTACAGAAGGTAATGACTAAAGACATATAAAGGGATTTGGAGAGATGGCAAAGAATTATACGGTTACAGTTGTGAATCTGGATAATGGAAGAGGCATTACTAAGAATACCGGGATACCCCATCGAAACATTTCAATGTTTCAGTTTAACTGTGTACTGTTAAAAGAAAACTGATTTCCCAATTAGACACTTACTCCAGGGTATGTATTTACCAGGTATGATTCTCACATCTGTATGGTATTACAGATGATGAGTGGGAGTAAGCTATTGGGAATTAGGTGATCATCCTCATTGTATCAGGATTCGTTGTAATTGGTGATATTTGAGGAAGTCACCTGGGTTGTTTGCTGGACGGCAAATATTTGGTTTTGAATATCCGTTGTTATGCACCAATTTCAAATTGATATATCTGTACGTCTATTCTTATAGAGTGAGATATACCTTTTTGAAATTATGTCTATGACATTTACCTATATCAGTCGATGGTTAGGTAAGGAGTATTAAACAGCGGTGTAATTCTTCATAACCATAGTACAGTTTTCAACCTACGATACACAGTGAATGAGTTATTAGACTCAAGGGACTTATACAGAGTATTGTATGTTGTCCAGCGTCCATGAGGACATAGGGGTTGGTTCTCGTACTATATTCGGTTTACTTATGACTTCTCTAGTTTTTAGACAGGTGTTTCGTAGAAACACAGGGTAGGTATATGAATAAAGTAGAGAACCAGGTATTGCAAGTATCGGGATTCTTCAAGGTGATCGAAGATGTAGATACTTGTATATGGTATTCAGTTGATAGTAATGATTAAGAGAACTTGCTTCTCTTTCAGGTTACTCATAATTGGAAGTTCTCCTAAGTTGAGTAACGCTGATCGGCCTCCTTCCATTTAGGTGACATGCACTGGAGACAGCTGCATGATTTGAATCTGGTTCCAATTAAATCAGTGCCTCTGTTTCTATATTAGATATAGAACAGTTCATATCTTGACATTGTTAAGGTACGGGGAGTTTTCCGGATTATGCTTAAAACCAGACACTGGACAACTCAAGGCACGTTTCTGTAATGGTTATTTGTGGGTTGACCCAGGCTATGACGAGGGTTGACTTTCTACCATCTGGAAGATCAATAGTGATATTGTTCTTGACTCGCCAGAGTTTTAATAAAATTGGATTTTTTCAGAAAAAAAGTAGTGGGAGTATGGTAGAACTGGAAGCGATTCCAGAACCGCAAACGATTACTGAAGATTTGATAAGAACCTAAAGATTCAATCTGGTTTGACATTCCATTGGACACTCCGCAGATATGGTGGGTAACCTCAGGCACCCGAGAGGTACTTCGGTATGCTCAAGGACGGTGGCAAGGAGGTTCTTGTTTACCCAGCCTTGCCATTGCTGTTGTTCCAGACTGTGAGACCTGGCAGGAAGATGAGTATAGCGTCGTTCTAAACTGGCTTCAGAAGTGTACGTCTATATGACTCTGCCAGAGGGTTATCGTAGTAAGTGGGAGCAGCGGAAGCATTGGTGGACAGTTGGCTTATGTCTATTTATAAACTAAAGCAGATATAGCGGAGATAGATCATCTATTTCTGATGTGACAGTCATAGGTTTGACTTCATCAGAATAGAGGATGGATCTGTTAAGAAGGTAGTAGGGTGTGATGTCCTGGTATTTGATGACATACACAGAGTAGGAAGTGATATTCCTATACTACGATCGGTTATACTTTGGTCGTCACACAGTGGTTTCACCACATAGGACTTGGATATTATATCAGACATTCTGGTTACTAGATCTATGGTTTTAGATCTAGATTTAGGTGGTTTCCCAATCTAGGTACTTCGACAAGCATTCTATGCGTATTTAGAATGGACGACTCCCGGCACGGTAGTGTACCTGCAGGTGATGGAGTCGCCCTCTCTAAAGGTGTCTTACAGACTAAAAGGGAGAGGGATACGCATGATTGGCAGATCACTTGCTTAGGCAATTGAGTCAATCATGAAATGTCAAGTACCACACCAGATATTGTTTTTGCAGTAGGTGCAATAAGTTGATATTGATCCAATTCTGGAGAAACAGTCGGAAGCAGTTTTAGGACATGAGTGCGTGTTCCAGGGATTTGATAACGGCAGCCTCCTTTAGGAGACGGTTATCATTCCAGGCTTCCAAGGTGACCTGGACGACAGGGTGGCCGTCAGAGTTATAGTTCTCCCTCTGACGAGGGGCAGTATTTTGGACAGGTGGTCCAGGCGGATACTGAGGGAGGCATGGCGCAGGATATTGATTAAGTTCAGTTGACGATACAGTCTAAGAAGTTTGGATTTGGAGTTCATTTATGAACTAGGTCCCATTAGACATCCAGACATTCCAAGACAGGTATTGCTCATTTCAGGAGATGGCTTTCTCCGCAAACTTGAGATAAATAGAGACATAGAAAGAAACATCACAGCGGATCCACTCACTGAGGCTCTTCCTCGAACGCAATAGTTTCGCAAACGAGCTTTGTGAGACTGACTAGTAGAGGAGTTGGGTGTTCGGTGTCACACGGGCTGTGAGTATGCGACATCGCAATAATTAGCCTTGAGTGCAAGTGGGAGATTGTTGGATATAGTGCCCTCAGAGTCAATTATTGGATCACAGGCACGTGATTGCAATGATTGAGGGAGGACCTATACCAGTAGGACAGTCTTACTCAAGATGATAGTATGCTATCTGGTTTATCTTTATCATCGTGTACTGCTTTAGGTGACCTTACGAGTCGCTATTACACGTTGATAGAGCCCCTAGGATTCTTGCTTGACGGCCAGCAGTATGATGGCGATCATATACGTGGGAGCTAGGGTCTATAAGCACATCCTTAAAAGGTCCCTAGTCATAGGAGTTTTGAGACTGGGCATCGATACTCCATTAGTAGACTAGTGTATACAGTCGAGACCCCGATGAGGGGCGGTGGCCGGTCTCACAAGCCACTGGTGTCAGTTGGTTCACCTAAGATGTATACAGGTGCTCATTGGGTTATGAGTACACCGGACAGGACTCGCCGGGAACCTGCTAGTTGGGATTATACCAGACGTCAGATAGCGGTTCCCTGGTGACATGTGTACAGGTTAGTTCATCGACCTGAGATCGTCATTTGTCTCGTGTGAGTTCCCACTGTGCTTTGATTACTACCCTACCACGGCTCAAAGGAGTCGTGCAAACAGTTTTTAGTTGGGTACAGTCCCGAGCCACATGGAGGCTGTGAGCGGATCTGCAGGGGTTCGTCTCTCCCGGTATTGGGGGTGAGGTCGCGCTGTGTCTAGGAGAGCCATTACACAAAGCCTTCGGCCGAGGCAGGAGATTTACTGGTAGGTATTCCAGTAGTATCTCAGGGTGTTCTGGGCTACACTCCGACACGACTTGTACCGCTTTTGGGGGTCTGACTTTTACCAACCCCCTAGGCCCGCCATGCGATACTCATAGACGAACGGACCGGACTGTACGGATATTGTCACTGACAGGCTCAGTAGGGTGTCAGGATGAGTTCGCTCATCGACGTCCTTTTTGGTCAATAGCTGGTGGCCCGTCACGTATGGCTGATACCTCTGACGTGCTAGTGGTTAAATCCACAGCCATAGTATTGACGAGTCTTTAGAGTCCAACACACACACAGTTACTCAAGTTTCGGGCGAAACGCTGTAGAGGCCATATGGAGATATGGCAGGGTTCGATCAGATACGTGCGGTATTGCACGGATCGTGATCGGACGGATTTTACTAGCCGGCTTTGGCTTAAGCCGTATCCTAGTATTAGATAGTGTAGTTTTGTCTCTTTACATTTGTGTTCAGTGGGAATACAAATGCGGGCATGTATATGCAGTAGCGGGGTTTTCCTGTAATTTATTACGGGATCAGTTTTCTGAAGTTTCCAGTTTGCATTCTGTTCCGGCCGGTTTTCCTTTGTTCCTTCACGGCCGGACTTTATCGTTGGAGGGTGTTATTTACAGTTTGAAAATAATATTTTGTGGAGGGGGTTCATTGCATTTGTGGCTTCATTATGATAGATTTCTCATGATGAGATTCCTTTTGAATCAATCCTTTGCATTTATGAGATTAGATTTAGTGTGACCATTTTTCTCTTCTATTATTCCTTCCTTGCATTTTTTGATTCATTCACCCACACCCATTTCAATATGAGGCCGGCCACTTTGGAGGAGGAGGAGAGAGGTTTTCATTTGGTGCATGGAAATTGATTCTCATTCTCATTTTGTATCAAAATTCATAAGTCTCTCCTAAGCTCTTTTCTCCTTCACATACCATGGCAACTTCACATACTCTAAAGAGACAACCTACCACTCTAGTCTACAGCAAACCTTGGACGCGTCGGCTAGCCAACTTCGCGCCCGAGTTGCCTCGGTCCAGAGATGGGAGCCCGTAAAATACTTCGGCTACGTGGTGCCCTTTCCGACGAGGAGGTGATGGACGGAGATTCCGCGAGAGATTGGAGTGGAGACGAAGACCGAAGGACACAGATCGCTCGGTATATCTCTTCCCTTCTCTTGTTAGCCAGCATTAGGTTAATGGTTATGATCCGGGTTTTATTGTCTGCGGTAGCGCCAGTTTAAAAGACAAGAAAAATTTTGATTCCGCATTTTGGCCTCGGATAGACTGCCGGGGCGTTGCCGGGGCGCAACACGTCCGACATGTGGACTGCCGTCACTGCCAGTTTGTATATTATTCTTTTGGGGCACGACCGGGTTAAGGTCGATGTCACCCTTGTATATTATTTCTTTTCTGTACTAGGATTACCCCGCGGTGGAGTGCACGAATAGCCGGATTCTAGAGGGAAACGGGTCCGCATCTCATGGCGTTGGAACAGAGGGGACCTTACTCTAGAATTGGCGGGCTATTCGCCGCACTCGTAGGGGGTATAGGCTGACCCAGGAGGGGTACTCAATTTACCGGATTCCATGAAGTGCTGGGTGGCCCATTCTTGTTGTTGAAGGGGCTGCCTCGCTTCTGGTTTTGCGGGTAACTTTCCGCGCTCGTAGGGGTCTAGGTTTTTATTGCACAGGCTATCCACACGACAGGGAACGTTGGGTCTCACTTGCGGCCCAAGTGAAACCCGGGGCTCCAGATTATCCACCATTCTGTGTTTCTTCTGTGATGTTTCTGTGATGTTGCTTTATATCATGCCTGAGATGATTGTTATATATTTATATATATACTAGTAGATGTTGTATATGTTTTGCACCCGCGCTAGCCCAGTCCCCGCTCTGTCGTTAGTTAAGTAACCTAACGGGTGATGACGAGACCCAGTGGCGAATGCGGATGGCATATACGTACATTTTATTTTCGCTCTTTTCTGGTGTGATTAATTGATGGGACTGCATTGATTCTTGTCAATGCAAGGATAAAATAAACCTATATATATGATGTTGTTGGAACCAAGTTTTTAAAAACTGACATTACAGACGTTCTCTTTTGCTTTGCATAGTGGTATTCGGTTATGAATATCCTGCACCTCATTCGACGAGGCAAGGGCCGAGATCCTTTCATCGGGAGTGACCCCTTGAGTAAAAGTTTGCGTCAACGTAATAACTTTACTATAGTCGTTTCCTTTTGTTTTGCATCGTGGTATTCAGTTTAGAATATCCTGCACCTCATTCGACGAGGAAAGAGCCGAGATCCCTTCACAGGGAGTGACCTCTTTAGCAAAAGTTTTCACCACTATATATTTGTAAAACCACTCGGTTCCTTCAACGATATCAAGTCCATTACGTTAAAGGTATTTCGCAAAAAACCAGCCGTAGCCCTCCGTCATTTCCTACAAGTAGTATTTAGTATTCGTGCTGCGTTTGTTGACTCCGTCAAGCCATAGTGTACGGTAGCTGAGTGGTGCTTGTTTGTAGCATGGATATGTGATTGGTTAGGACTGTCGTGCGGCCTTGTTGACTTCGTCAAGGGCTCGTGCGGGTGGGTTTAATGGAATCAAGATAATGACGGGTTAAACTTGACTAGGACTCTTTGATTTGTTGACTCCGTCAAGGTCACTTGGGTCCCAGGGGTAAAAATCACATCGGGAGTTTCAAACATACAGGAAACTTGTCGGGCTTGCGCATACCTTCTGGAGTGTGGTAACTTGAGTGGCTTCCATCAAGTTATCATACGATGATAGTTGGATCCCGATTCCCACTGATGAGTAGGATTACTCCTCGGGTAACTCCGACTAATTCTCCTTTTGGGTTTGGAGGAGAATTCGAGGAAACAGTGGGAGCCATCCAGATTAGATAAAATGATTAACCATTCTGATCTAGGTTAGAGTGCACACTGAGTATTTCTTTTCTCTCTCTCTCTGGCTGCGACTATGACCCGACCTTTGACTAAAACTCATGAAACCAAGTTAACCGAACCTTCTTAAAACACTTTGACTTTTGGAATGTTATGGTGTCGCATACATCATTGCCACTTCTATATCACCTTTAAGTTTCTTCAGAACATTTCGTATCACTACGAACATCCACTTCCATTGGATAAATCCATCGTATAGTTACATACGAACTCGAAGGAACTTTTTCGAGGATGGATTCTGGTTCTGGAGAGATTGAATAGGATTATTCGTTTGTCTTTTCATTTTACTTTCTCTCAGGTTGTGAGGGCTCCTAGGATTAGGAGAGGGTACACCTATTGAGCTTATTGGATAGTCTTCCTCCAGACCATAGGCTGGTGCCGAACGGTAGGGAAGGAAGAAAACCAACAAGCTTAACTGTGGTATACAGAAGGTAATAAGTAAAGACATATAAAGGGATTAGAATAATGGCAATGGAAATTGCGATCACCATCATTCACGACAAAGACCGTATATATCCCTGCCACCCCTACATCCACTTTGCATCTCTCTAGAACACTCCGTATCACTACGGATATCCACTTCCATTGGATATGCCATCGTATAGTTACATACGAATTCGAAGGAATTCGTTCCAGATTCGGGGATGGTTTCCGGTTCAAGAGAAATTGGATAGGATTATTCAGATGTCTTTTCTCTTTACCTTCTCTCAGGATGTGAGGGCTCCTAAGATTAGGAGAGTACACCTATTACGCTTATTGGATAGTCTTCTTCAAAACCTCAGGCTGGTGCCGAAGGGTAGCGAATGAAGAAAACCAATTAGCGTAAAGGAGGTGTACAGAAGGTAATAAGTAAAAACATAATAAAGGGATTGCAGTGAGGGCAGTTAAGTATATGGTTACTGTCATGAATCATGATAGTGGAAGAGACGTTACTAGGAATACCGGTTAACCCCTTTTGAAACATTTTCATGTTTCAGTTTCACTGTACGATGTTAATTGAAAACTGTTTTCCCAATTGGAATCTAACTCCAGGGTATGTATTTACCAGATCAGTTTCTCACATCTTTATGTTATTAAAGATGGTGAGTGGGAGTACGATATTGGGAATTGGGTGATTAGATCCTCTTTATATCGGAATTCATTGTAATTGGTGATATTTGAGGAAATCACCTGGATTTTGCCGGAAGGCAAATATTTGGTTTTGAATATCCGTTGTTATGCACCAATTTCAAACTGATATATCTGTACATTTATTTTATAAAGTGAGATATAACTTTTTGATATTATGTCTGTGACATTTACCTATATCAGCTCGTGATTAGGTAAGGTGCATTCAACAGCGGTGTAATTCTTCATAACCATAGTACAGTTTTTCAACCTACGACGCACAGAGTTTGAGTTATTGAACTCAGGGGACTTATACGAAATATTGTATATTGTCCAGTGTCCATTAGGACAATGGGGTTGGTACTCGCACTGTATTCTGTTTACTCATAACTTCTCTGATTCTAGACATGTATTTCGTTGAAATGCAAGGTTCAGATTTTGAGAAGTTATAGGTATAAGAATAAAGTAGAGAACTATTTATTGTAACTGTCAGGATTCTTCAAGGAAGTCGAAGATGTAGATACTTATGTTTGGTATTCAGTTAATAGTAATGTTTTTGAGAACTTGCTTCTCTTTCGGGTTACTCATATATGGATGCACTCCTAGATGAGTAATGATGATTGTCTTCTTTCCATTTGGTTGGTATGCACTGGAGACAGCTGCATGATTTTGAATCTGATTCCAATTAAATTAGTGCTTTTGTTTCTATATCAGATATATATAGAATCAATTTATATCTTGACGATGTTAAGGTATAGAGAGTTGTCCGGCTAATGCTTAAAACCAGAATCCGGATAAACTCAAGGCATGTTTTAGTAATGGCTGTTCGTGGGTTATCCCGGGCTTTGACGAGGGATAATTTTCTACCATCAGGAAGATCAATATTTATATTGTTCTTGACTCGCCACAATTTTAGTAAAATGGACTTTTTCAGAAAACATAAGTGGGAGTATGGTTGAACTGGAAGTTATTCCAGAACCACAAACGATTACTGGAAATTTAATAGAACCTAAGGATTCAATTGGATTTGATGTTCCATTAGCCACTCCGCAGATTTGGTGGGTAACCTCAGGCACCCGAGAGGTACTTCGGTCTTCTTAGAGACGGTGACAGGGAGGTTCTTGTTTACCCAGACTTGCTATTTGCTGCTGTCCTAGACTATAAGACCCGGCAGGAGGATGAGTATAGCGTCGTTTTAAACTAGCTTTGGAAGTGCACGTGTATATGACTCTGCCAGAGGGTTATTGTAGTCAGTGGGAGCAGCGGAACCATAGTGGGCAAGTAGCTTATGTCTATTTATAGACTAAAGCAGGTATAGCGGAAATAGATCATCTATTTTGATGTGACAGTCATAGGCTTTGACTTCATCAGAATAGCAGATGGATCTGGTAAGAAGGTAGTAGGGTGTGATGTCCTGGTATTTAAGATGACTTGCACTTGATAGGAAGAGATATTTCTGTACTACGATCGGTTATACTGTGGTTGTCACAAAGTTGTTTCTCCACATAAGATATGGATATAATATCAGGGTTTCTGGTAACTAGATCTATGGTTATAGATCTAGATTTGGGAAGTATCATAATCTGGGTAATTTGACATTATTCTAAAGGTATTTTAGAATGGACGACTCCTGGCATGGTGGTGTACCTGCAGGTGATGGAGTCACCCTCTCTAAAGGTGTCTTGCAGACTAAAGGGGGAGAGGGATCTGCATGATTAGCATATCACTTGCTTAGGCAATTGAGTTAATCATGAAATGTCGAGTACCACACCAAATATTGCTTTTGCACTAGATGCAATAAGCAGATATATTAATCCAATCCTGGAGAAACATTGGGAAGCAGTTATTGAACATAAATGGATGTTCTTGTGATATGGTAACGGCAACCGCCTTCAGGAGACGGTTATCATTTCAGGCTTCTAAGGTGACCTAGATGACAGAGTGACTATCAGAGTTGTAGTGTTTCCCTCCTTTGAGGGACAGTATGTTGGACAGGTGGTCCAAGCGGATACTGAGGAAGGCATGGCGCATGTAACTGATTAAATTCAGTGGATGATATAGTCTAGGAGATTTGCTGGATTTGGAGTTCGTTTGAGAACTGGGTCCTATCAGATATCCAGAAAAATTCTAAGACAGGTATTGCTCATTTCGGGAGATAGACTTCTCCGCGAAGTTGAGATACAGAGAGATACAGAAAGAAACATTGGAGCGGATCCACTCACTGAGGCTATTTCTCGAACGCAATCATTTTCGCAAACGGGCTTTGCGAAACTGATTAGTAGAGAAGTTGGGTGTTCGGTATCACACGGGCTGTGAGTATGCGACATCGCAATAATTGGCCTTAAGTGCAAGTGGGAAATTGTTGGCTATAGTGCCCTCAAGGCAATTATCATAGTCGCGGACATGTGATTATGATGATAAAGGTAGGACCTATACCGATAAAACAGTCTTACTTAAGATGATAGTATGCTATCTGGTTTGTCTTTATCATCATGTACATATTGATAGAGCCCATAGGATTCTTGCTTGACTGCCTGCATTATGATGGCGATCATATATGTGGGAGCTGAGGTCTATAAGCACATCCTTAAATGTCCCTAGTCGTGGAAGTATCGAGACCGGGCATCGATACTCCAGTGTAGACTAGTGTATACTGATCGAGACCCCGACGAGGGGCAGTGGCCAGATCTCATAAGCCATTGGTGTTAGTTTGTTCACCTAAGATAGTATACAGGTACTCATTGGGTTATGAGTACACTGGACGGACTCGCCGGGAACCTGTTAGTTGGTATTATACCTATTGTCAGATAGCAGTTCCCAGATGACATGTGTACAGGTTAGTCTGTCGACCTGAGATCGTCATTTGTCTCGTGTGAGTTCCCACTGTGCTTTGATTACTACCCTACCACGGCTCAAAAGAGTCATGCAAACAGGTTTTAGTTGGGTACAGTCCCGAACCACATGGAGGTAATGATCGGATCGTCGGGGATTCGTCTCTCCCGGTATTGAGGGTTGATATCGCGTTGTGTACGGATGGCCATCACCATAAATCCGTGGCCACGGTGGATGAGAATTATCGATCCAGGATCGATAGTTTCTCAGGTGGTGATGGGGTTTCATACCGACACTAAATATAGCGTTGTTGGGGGTCTGATTTTATCCACCCTCCTAGACTCGATATACGATACTCTTAGACGAACAGATCGGACTATACGGATATTGTCACTGTCAGGCTCAGTAGGGGTTCAAGATGAGTTTGCTCGTCGGCCTCCCTTTCGCTCAATGTAACAACTCCAATTTTGTATACCAAAAATTTGCTTTAAATATAGTGTATACTTGGAGTATTAATGTTGCTGGGAAACAATTTAAGTATCTAATTCCTTACAATAATTATAAGAAGAAGCTTGTAGCTCATTGGTAATACCTTGCACTGCTGAACCAAGCCACCGGAGTTCAAATCCCATGCCCCACATTATTTTTGTATTTTTTTTTTTGGAAGTCAACGGTAAAAAGGCCATAACTCCCAAAATATGTACCGGACAGCAAAAAGTAAAAATACCAAATTGTTTCTCAGGAAAACCCCCGGCCATTGGACCCTTGACTCGGCCCGACTCGGCGCCGCCGGCCGGCGACTCGGCCGACTCGGTCCGGCGCCGCCGGCCGGCGACTCGGCCGACTCGGTCCGGCGCCGCCGGCCGGACTTGGCCGGACGGCCGAGTCACCAACTAAGAAAAGTTGGCTCTTGACTTGGTCAACCCTCTTGCACACTTATTATACCTGAATCGGTTTTTATTTGGCCAATAAATCTCTTTTACTCCTAGGTTTAATGATTTTTAATGAATTTTTAATGTTTTTTTTATATTTTCTTTTAATATTTTTATCCTAACCCTAATCCTAGCCTAGCCCTATATAAAGACCCCTACCCTCTACCATTTCACCTCACCACTCTAAGTCTACTCTCCCAAATTCTCGAGAACTCGGTACGAAGAGCGAGAAGCGAAACGCTGCAGAAATCGACGACGAATTCCGGCGACCGGATCAGAACCTTCGCGACGTTTTCGACGAATCGACAACCACCACATCCCTTAGCTTCCTTAGCTTGTCCAAACCGTAAGTCCCACCTCTTCTATCTCACTTTTCTTTAAGGTAAAAATACGACTTTTTGGAACCCGACGGAAATCGGACAAATCAATTTCCGATTCGATTTTTCTATAAATTTCCACTTGTCACCTAATACATAATACCTAAACTTATGTATGATGACTATTAATCACCTAGAAACCAATTTAAATAAAGTTACTCACATGAAATGATAGCTTCTTTACAGTATCGTATTCTTTTCATAAAAATACCATAAAGTTTATTTTTCTTGTTCTAATTAATTACCTCACTCCTAAATAGGTTTATCTTGATCACTAAACTTGTAGAAACCAATTTGAATAAAATTTCACACATAAAATGATAACGTTTTCGAATACCGTATTCTTGAGCGTTAATACCTTCAACTTTAACATATCATGTTTTACCCTTAAACTTCACCAAAACTCAAAATAAGTCACGAGGTAATGACCTACCTCTACACACACTCAATATAGCCCTAATTGATAAATATCAAAACACAGAATACGAAATTACAGGACTTTTCACTAAAATACCATAATCTTTATAATCTTTATTGAAAGCTTTAAGTTGTAAACATTTCTAAATAAAATCTTTTAATAAAATGAAAGCACGATTGGTCATGGACATCGATCGTTTATCTAAACTGTCTTGTGGTGCCTAGGCAAGTGTGTCTAAGGCTAGTGGTTTTTAATTAGGCCCACGACTGTGGTTCCTTCCCATTTACCTGGCACTTACCTGGCCGCAATTGACGATGAAGAGGCGATTTGAGGCTTCTAATGACTCATCATTTAGACCTTAGAAATATGCTAGTTGGCTTAGGAAACCCTAATAACTAAAATACGGAAAACTAAACTCTTTTGCAAATAAATACCCCATATTTATAAAACTGTTTTCCCAAATGAAAAGTATTTGTTAAACCTAAGCAAAGTGCCGCTACAACCCACTTTTTGGGAACCTGTTAGGGATAGTACGGTTCATCGTGCACCAGCAGGCTAGTAGTGCGAGATTCAGACCTCCGCAAGGAGCATTCGGTCTCGAAAGGTTCAAAATACGATATTTAAGGACAATGAGATTTTACTAAATAAAATATTTATATAAAATTATTCATGTGTTAATATATATATATATTTATCATTTAAACACATATTTTATCATAATATAAAGTTTCCACTTTTTTCTAAAAAATTACAAGAATAAAAGTTACACTAAAATACCATGAATTTCAGATAAACCAATTAATACTTTTATGAGGATATATTCACTAGAATAACACAAATAAAATTCACATTCATTATAACAATAAAGACGATTATTAAATACTTGAGGTGTATTTTGAAAACTATACAAAAGTACTTTTTACATAAAACCCCTCAAGTTTCACAAATTACAATAAGGCCCCTAACTAATATTGAACTTCAAATTTATCTTCTTTTAGTCTGACTCGGGTTAGAGTCTGACTAATTTCTGACTTGAATATGATTCAAGTCAATCTATATTCTTTTATATTCCAACACAACTTGAATATATGAATCCCTGAATCCAGTTAACAATATATTCTTTTTGACTGAATCAAACCATGGATATGCATCCATTATCCTGATATTCCATTTACCTGATTATACAGTTACAACATGCTTACTAATATCATGGTTTTGGTCAGTCACTCAATTTACATATTCCAATACTACAATACTGTTAAAATACTATGGGGTTTAAAGGGGTAGATTGGTACGGAATGTGTTAAAGGTGGCACGAGGTGGTTAGATTAAGACACATAACCTGAATCCTATTTCTGTTGTACCGTGGCATAACGGTTCCTTGTACTTTCCTTTTACCCTGATCTCTAGCATATAGAGATCCCCCTCGTATACACTGGCATCCTTCTGTACCAAGCTACAAACAACAGCGTTAACTTAATATTCCATAATATTCAACAATGTAATACTTTAGAAAATATTGTTACTCTGTCATTCTCATTCTTCTTATTCTTTGGGACTTACCGAGCGACCTGTTCGCTGACGACATTCTATTTCCTTCTTCTTTGAATGTCGTCAGGTGCGTTGGACCAAGCTGAGATCGAGCCCACCGGTGAAGATTTGGAGCAGTTCCAAGAAGACCCAGAGCTCTAGATAATTGTACCTTGTTCTTTCCAGTACTTTTCATTTCTGTTATGCCACTGTTTAGGCATTGCTTTTTCATTCCAGTTGTATTTTCATTTCATGCATTGTACAAAAAATGTTATTAATAAAAGTTCCTGTTATTTCAATATCATTTTTCTCTTGTGATTATTTTATATTGCTTAGCTACGCTTAGCGTATGTACTTCTGAGTACGTACGTAGCGGACTGCGTCACGTCCACTTCGCCGTACATTGGGAAGCGGGGTGTGACAGGTTTTGTTGGTGGCCCATGCAGGTCAGAGCTGTATGAATCCCTGTCATGCAGTTCTGGTCTGCGTGAACAACCTAAGCAATATAACACAAGAACCAGCAACTAAAATATTCTTTACAATTCATGTTCTTTGAACTTGCAAATCTCTATTCCTTGAATCTTATCATTTCATGTATTTGAATCTGTCCTAATCCAAATTTTTCTTCAGGGTTATGGATTCCCCGAACAACACCAGCACCAACGTTAACAACACCCCACCAGCACTACCTCTCACACCAGTTGTTCCGGCACCACCCACTGAGCAAACAATACTATTCGATGCGATCCGCAGTCTTCTCGAGGGACAGCAACAACTTCTGAGCCGTCCTGATAACGATGCACCGGGAGTAAAGCAATTCAGGGCTTTGCACCCAAAGCAGTTCTCTGGTAAAGGAAGCCCTCTCGAAGCAGAAGAATGGGCACAAAGCATCGAAGACGATCTGGCAGTAGCTCAAGTGCCAGACTACGCTTGGGTCCGTGTAGCGAAACTACAGCTCACGGATAATGCTCGCAATTGGTGGAAGGCGGAAGAAACCCGTCTAGCGCAGCCGATTGAATGGAAGACATTTCGCGAGAAGTTTGACGCGAAATATTTCCCTGTGACTGCCAGGTTCGCTATGGAGCAGCAGTTTATTCATCTACAGTAAGGATCAATGTGGGAGAAATCGGTAGATGAATACGATACTGAGTTCACTATGTTGAGCCAGTAAGATATGTCACAACAGTTCAATTTTTTAAAATATCACATATCACACAGCTAACACAATTTTTAAACAGATTCGCGGCACACCTGATACCGACGGACGAGATCAGAGCCCGTCGTTTTCAGCAAGGTTTGGATACAGAGATCAAGGCTGCTCTAGCCACAGGAAAGTTTTTGACTCATGAAGAAGCCCTAGAAGCTGCCCGCAGTTATGAGGCAGTGATAAAAGAGAGGGGCAGACCTCAGTCTGCAGGACTCAAACGCCCTGCCAACCAGATGGCAGGTGGAGCCACGTCCAGACCATCTTTCGTACCGAGGCGACCCGGAGTACCAACTCATCGTCCTAGCCCAGCCTTTTGCACCTACTGCAAGAGAACTGGAATATGATGAAGGACTGCCATCAAGCCAACCGCCTCTGCTTAGTCTGCGGTTCAGCCACTCATGATATTGGATCTTGTCCTCAAAGGCAGAACTCAGTTGCTGCACCCAGGCCAGCAAATACTTATCAGCAGCGACCAGCTCTTCAGGCACCTGCTCCCAGACTTGCACTGCCTGCACCACCTAGGGGACCATAAGCTGCACCACCTCCTCGACAGTTCCATCAAGCTCAAAGGAACGTTCAGAGGAATGCTCCTCAGGCCAGGAGGAATGTGCCGAAGCGCCAGGCTTTCATGATGTCTGTGGAAGAAGCTGAGGCCACTGGTCAAGTCATTATTGGTAAACTTTCTTTCTCAAACTTATCTTTTAGTTTTGTTTACCTACACACTTTCCCTATACCTAAAACCTATCTCTAATACCTTAGGTACAATTCTAGTAGCTTCACTACCTGCACTTGCACTGTTTGATACTGGAGCATCCCACTGCTTTATGTCACAACGGTTTGTCCAAACCCATGCGATTCCAGTCTCACCGCTTGTATCCAGCTGGAACGTCAGTTCTGGAAATGGTGTTCTAAAGGAAACTATGGGATACAGCATGTGTCCAGTCGTCGTCTGCAGTCGAGAGTTTTATGCTGACTTCAAGGTACTGGATATACCGAATTTCGATGTGGTTCTAGGAATGGACTGGCTTGGAGCCTTTTATGCTACCATCGACTGTCGTCAAAGGAGGGTAGTATTTGAGATTCCCGATCATCCGGTCTTCTATTTCAAGAGTGGAGATCGTACACTAGAGCCAAGTACTTATAAAGCGAAGCCAAGGGAAGCAGTAGTTGCAGCAGCTCAGGCAGGGGAAGAATCAAGACCAGAGGTAGTTCGAGAGTTCGGCGATGTATTCCCTGACGATATATCAGGTTTGCCTCCCGATCGAGCTCTTGAATTCAGTATTGACTTAGTACCAGGAGAACAACCAGTGATCAAAGCATCGTATAGACTAAGTCCGGAAGGATTGAAAGAAGTTCGAACACAGTTGGACGAATTATTGGCGAAAGGATGGATTCGTCCCAGCACTTCAAGTTGGGGAGCACCTGTACTATTGGTGAAGAAGAAGGAAGGTTCATATAGAATGTGCATCGACTATAGGGCCTTGAACGAAGTTACTATAAAGAACAAGTATCCACTCCCGCGCATCGACGATTTATTCGATCAGCTAAGTGGATCTTGTGTCTTCTCTAAACTAGATCTTCGTTCAGGTTATCATCAAGTGAAGGTCAAGGAGGCTGATATTCAAAAAACAGCTTTCAGAACTCGCTATGGACATTACGAATTTCTAGTAATGCCATTTGGAGTGACCAATGCACCAGCAATCTTCATGAACCTTATGAACCAAGTTTTCCGGGAATATTTAGACAGGTTCGTTGTCATCTTCATCGACGACATCCTGGTATATTCAAAGAACCGGAAAGAGCATGCGGAGCACTTACGAATTATCCTGGAAACACTTCGACAACATAAGCTTTACGCCAAATACAGCAAGTGCGAGTTTTGGCTAAAACAAGTTGGTTTTCTTGGACACATCATATCAGGAGAAGGGATTTCTGTGGATCTAGCAAAAGTTTCAGCAGTCAGCGAATGGCCTACACTAAAATTAGTGAAGGATATTCGGAGTTTCTTGGGCTTAGCTGGATATTACAGAAGATTCATTGAAGGCTTTTCGAAGATAGCAACACCCCTGAGCAAGCTCACACGAAAAGATGAAGAATTTGTGTGGTCAGAAATATGCGAGCAAGCTTTCGTAGAACTCAAATCAAGACTGACATCTGCACCTATTCTCGTCATACCGGATCAAACTGGAGGATTTTAAGTACATTATGATGCATCCGGTAAGGGACTAGGATGTGTTCTACATCAGCACGGTAAGGTTGTGGCTTATGCTTCAAGACAACTGAAGACTCATGAGCGCAATTATCCGACGCATGATTTGGAGTTGGCAACCATCATTTTTGCTCTCAAGATTTGGCGCCACTACTTACTTGGTGAACGAGTGAACATCTATACAGATCACAAGAGTCTGAAGTATGTGTTTACTCAGAAGGAGTTGAATATGCGGCAGAGAAGATGGTTAGAACTCATGGCGGACTTCGACATCAAGTTGCAATATCATCCAGGAAAGGTAAACGTAGTACCTGATGCTCTTAGTCGCCAACCATTAGCAATGAATCTCACCGCTCAGTGGAAGCTTCAGCAAGACATACATCAGATGGAGATCGAACTAGTCATGCCAGGTGATGTTTCAAATTTGATGAATCTGCAAGTTCAATCAAATATTGTCAATCAGATCAAAGCAGCTCAAGCCAGCGATGCTAAGCTGCAAAAGATCAGAGAACAAGTGGAGAATGGACTCAGAACAGATTTCATCATTCATGAAGACGGATCTTTGAGATACGGCAGCAGATTGTGTGTACCAAAGGGTCCTGTTCGGGAAGAGTTAATGAAAGAAGCTCACAGCTCTCCCTATTCAGTACATCCTGGAGGTACCAAAATGTACAAAGATCTATGTTCCCCTCCGAAAGGCGGCGCACAGGACCGCGATGTCCTGACGCTGAGATTCGGGGCAGATGTTAATTGGTTTTATCCGTCTACCTCTCCGAAAATTCCAAGTTGATTTATGGCATCTTGCATCGGAGGTTTAGATGGATGCGGCCGATGTAGCAGACTTCGTCAGATTCCCCGTCAGGGTGAGGGGTTTTTGATTGTGGGGACGCTCTTCCCTGCAGGCGCAAGCCCCTGCAGTTAATTACGCTACCGCATCGCGGTAACAACTTTCTCCTTCTCCAAAATTTCACTTCGTGTCGTGTGTGTTTGTTTTGTTTGTGGTTGCCCGTGGATTGTATACGGAGACTGAGTAATGCCGTCGCCCGTAGGACGTGGATTAGTCCAAATCCGTATTTACTTAGATTTGGATTTGGTGTTTTTAGTTTAAGGATACGTTAGTCGCGTTGCGGCTAAGATTAACTTAAACGTTCGTTAAGGATACGTTAGTCCTGTCTGAGACTAAGATCAACTTAACATGATCGTTTAGATTCGACATAAAAGCGTTTGGGCCCTATTGTTCCAGTTTGGGAGATTCATAGTCCAATTTGGGACTAAAGTCTGTTTGGGGGATACGTTAGCCATTTTGGAAGCTAAGATCGACTCAAACATTTGTTAAGGTTACGTTAGTCCAGTTTGAGACTAAGATCAACTTAACGGGACCGTTTAGGTCCGACAAAAGAGCATTTGGGCTCTATTGTGCCAGTTTAGGGACGTGGTGGTCCATATTCCAGTTTAGGGACGTGGTGGTCCAATATTAGTTTAGGGACGTTTCGGTCCATCATTAGTTTAGGGACGTTTCGGTCCGATATTAGTTTAGGGACGTTTCGGTCCATTATTAGTTTAGGGACGTTTCGGTCCGTATTCCAGTTTAGAGGCGTGGTGGTCTATTATTAGTTTAAGGACTTTTCGGTCCAACGCCAGTTTAGGGATGTAGTGGTCCGTTATTAGTTTATGGACGTTTCGGTCCGATATTAGTTTAGGGACATTTCGGTCCACGAGTTTAAGGACCCCGCAGTCCATATTCATGTGTGGTCGTTGGGACCCGTCACCTCTCTGACGTCGTTGAAGGATTACAACGATAGGTGTCGGAGGAGTTCGGAGATGTACCCTCGAACCGGATGTAAATTCATTTAGGGAGCAGCCGTGCTCAGTCAATTTAATTTGAGGGCTTACGGCCAAAATTGGGCTAAGTCCAGTTGAATGTTCAACATTTTTATTTGTCTTTGGCCAATTAGGCCTGAGTTAGGGCTTTGCCCCTTTTTAAATAATGCATTGCATTATTTTTGTTTTGTTTGGGCTCTGCCCTTTTATAAATGATGCAGAGCATCTATTTTGTTTGGGCTCTGCCCCTTTTATTGCACTGCAATTTAATTAGGCCTACTAGGTCTTTTTGGTTTGGGCCTGGCCCTTTAGAAAATGCATTGCATTTATCAAGCGCTTTGCGCCAATCAGAGAGCACAACAGTGCAGATTTATAAGTGCAAAGCACTATTAATTTGAGAATCTTTTAGATTCAAGAACCAATGGTTCATAAAAGAAGTGCAAAGCACTATTTGATTTCTTGATCTAATTTAGATCAAAGAAGAACAAGTTTTTCTTTTTATTTTAAGAACCAAAGGTTCATAAAAGTGCAAAGCACTATTTTTTTTATTTCTATTTTTTTCTTGTTTTAGAGAACCAGTGGTTCATAAGAAGTGCAAAGCACTATTAATTTAAGAACCTTTTAGGTTCAAGAACCGATGGTTCATAAAACAAGTGCAAGGCACTATTTGATTTAGATCTAAGAAAAAAACAAGTTTTTCTTGTTTTTCTTATCTCTGAGAACCAAAGGTTCATGAAAGTGCAAAGCACTATTAATTTAAGAACCTTTTAGGTTCAAGAACCGATGGTTCATAAAACAAGTGCAAGGCACTATTTTTATTTTTATTTTATTTATTTATTTATTTATTTATTGAAGATCCATGATCTTGTTCACAAGAGAAATTTCTCTTCTTTCAAAGATTTTTTTTTACCTTTTTTTTTATATTCTTGAGGCGTTCTTCAGAGTCCTCTTTCTCCTTTTTTTTAGCAAGATCTTCCTCCCCTTTGAAATGAGGTCTAGGGTCATTTTTATAGTGCCCATAAATTAGTTAAAGTTTGTTAAAGAGATCATTCTCTGAGTGATTTGGGGAATTTTCCCCACCGTTGGATCTTTAATCCGAAGGGCTCTGTTTTACAGAAGAAATCTTCTTGTTTTAACAAAAACAGAAAAGATTTCCTCAAATCTTTATTCTGTTTTTTGCATAACTCCTCAGCGCGTGACACGTGTCGTGCAGCGTTTGCGCGACTGCGCAGACACGTGTCGCGCAATAATTTTTTTTTATTTTTTTTTTATTTTTTTTTTTACTGCGCAGCGCACAGTTGCGCAGTTTTTTTTTTCAAGAGCTTTGCTTTTATGGAGTACGCTACTTTATTTATTTTAACTTTAATTTTCTTTTTAATTTTCAAGACAAAGTTTTGCTCTGATTGGAGAAAAACAGAAGTATTGCTTTTTTTCCCACCTTGGAATTTAAACAGAGCTTTGCTCTGATTGAGATAAACAAATGCCCCCCCACCGTTGCGCTTACGTGGCCTCCTAACGTGAGCGCAGCGGTGGCAGACTCCGAACCGTCGCGCCATCCCTTGGTAGCTGAAAGGGCACTTGATGCTTATAAATAGGACCTTTGGTCTCTTAGATGATTCTCATCTCTTAAAATTTTACTTTCAGAACTTGGAGCCCTGCTCTCTTGTTTAAACACTTTTAAAAGTTCAAACTTTTAAAGAATTTTAGGTAAAAATATTAATTTTAATTAAATTAAATCAATTTTAAGAGCATTGCTCTCAATAGATCCCAGATCTAAAGAAGACCCATTTAGGGTTTCACTTAGTAGAGCTTTGCTCTAAGGGGGTCTATAGAAGACTAAGGAGAGCCCTATTAGAGTTCCATTAATAGAGCTTTGCTCTCTAAAAGATTTTCCCTGTATTTTCTCATTTCATTAATGGAGCTTTGCTCCTCCCAAATCATATAGAAGAACTCTTAAGAATTCTTCATGGATCTTGGAAGTTAAAGATGACATTTTATTCCTCAGTGCATTATATCATTTTACTTAATCAGTCTTTCTGATAATTTTGTTGATCCTCTTTCACAGGAACAATGAACGCCCACATGTATGCTCTTAACGAGATCATCTCTCATGAGGGCATCCGCCGATTTGGCCGCTCTTAAAACCGGGAGTTCACAAACGAGGAGTGTGCTGAAATAATGAGTCGCTTCGACGCATACAACGGTCCACTGCATCCCCGACGTTCCTTTCTTCTTAAACTTATCGTGGGAGCTATCTGGGAAGCGCTTCCCCTATTCTGTTCCGGCGTGCCGCTTAGGGCGTTGGATGCCGCTGAGGACAAGGTGCACTCTGTGTACCTATTGAACTTTATCTCGAAGAGACGGCGAGACAGTCTTATCGACCTCTTGCACAAGGTCTTTCAACAGTCTGCCATACTCGCTGCTTATCGGAGGGTGGAAGACATCGGAAGGGACCCTGACGCTTGTGCTCGCGAAAGGAAGCACACTAGGATGGTCCGCGAGGCTTAGAAAGTCATAGATAGGGTCGCTTTTGAATTCCTCAATCCATGCCCTGGATCTGAGGCTATTCCATTGTAACTTTCATTTATTGTTTTTTTTATGACTGTAAGAACTTCGGGCAATATTAATGAAATTTTTTTTTTACCCCAGCTTGTCTTTATTATATATCTTTTGTCCCGAGTCTTTTTGCCCATTCATGAATGAATGTGTTTTGAACGCTTGATCAAATGTAAATCGGATGCTCTTTCTGTTGCTTTTCCTTTTTCTCAGCACGTCATCACAATTAGCAGGTAATAGAGTAAGCCTCTTGATTTCTTCACGAGATAGCGAGGGCTTAGGCCGCCGGTTCAGATCTGCTGCCTAAGACTTTTCAACTCTATGAGCCGTGAGGGTCTCATAGAGACTTTTCTCCCTACGGATCGAGAGGATCTCGTAGGTGGGTTTTTCTCCTTAGGAATCATGAGGATTCCTAAGTGTGGTTTTCTCTTGTAAGTCGTAAGGATCCTACAAGAGAATTTTTCCCTCTTACGAGTCGAGAGGACTTGTAAGCGGTTGTTTCCCTCCTTGTCGAAGTTCGATGTTGGAGAGTGAGACCCGTGGATGGTATGCAAGAGACCATTTTGGGCCAACTTGCGGGGTCCCAATGCTTAGGAAACAGGCTTCTTTTATGCCCACTGCCTAAGGCTTTATCTCACGAGTCGAGCCGCCTCGACAATTTTTCACAAGTCGAGACGAATCGAACGTTTCTCTCAAGAACATCTTAACGTCGCATTTAACCTCTGCTCTTTACGACAGAAGCCCGTTAAGGTTGGTGGTACTTAGGGTTTTGGCCATCGTACCGTCGCATAAGCTGATATAGTCCTCGATAGGCAATCGTGCTGTTCGAGTAGCCCTGCGACTGCCGTGTCTCTGATCCCTTCGGGGGCTGGACAAGACGTCTTCAAGCAATCCTCCTTGGCAGTTTGACCGTCGGAAGAGCAAGCGCTAGGAATTTTCCATGCCGCTTTTTACTTGAGGTTAGGCTCATTTTGGAGAGCCCCGATGAGTCATAACCACTCCGCGCTGGTGTGGGATGATCTTCGATAGTCTTTCGGGCTTTATATGAGTTGCCGTCAAGACCCTAAAGCTAGGAATTTGGCCTTTGCTTCGTTTGCTGGCATTGCGTCTGCTGTATTGAGACGAATGTTGCGGTGGGAACTAGGGATTTTGTCGTGGCTCCGTTCGTTTGATGACGTTGCGTCTGCTGTGTCGAGACGAACGTTGGGGTGACATCTCGTCTGCTGTATCGAGACGGACGTCGAGGTTGTCTCTAGGTTGCTGGTGAACCACCGAGGTTTGGAACTAAGGATTTTGCCGTGGCTCCATTTGTTTAATGACGTTGCATCTGCTGTGTTGAGACGAACATTGGGGTGACATCTCGTCTACTGTATCGAGACGGACGTCGAGGTTGTCTCTAGGTTGCTGGTGAACCGTCGAGGTTTGGAACTAGGGATTTTGCCGTGGCTCCATTCGTTTAATGACGTTGCGTATGCTGTGTCGAGACGAACGTTAGGGTGACATCTCGTCTGCTGTATCGAGACGGACGTCGAGGTGGTGACCATTCTGTGCTGGAGCGAGATGATCTCCGATTGTCTTTCCGGTTTTATATAACTTTGCCGTCAAGACCCTGAAGCTAGGAATTTTGCCTTCGCTTCGTTTTCTTTGGTGTGTCCGGATCCTGTTGGAGGAAGGATGCTGTAGTGACATTTCGTCTGCTGTATCGAGACGAATGTCGTGGTGGTGACCACTCCATGTGGGATGATCTTTGTTTGTCTTTCCGGTTTTATATGACTTACCGTCAAGATGTTGAAGCTAGGAATTTGGCCTTCGCTTCGTTTGCTTTGTCACGTCCGAATCTATGTTGGAGGAAGAATGCTGAGGTTGACATTTCGTCTGCTGTATCGAGACGAACGTCAAGGTGGTGACCACCCTGTGCTGGTGCGAGATGATCTCCGATTGTCTTTCCGGTTTTATGTGAGTTACCATAAAGACGTTGAAGCTAGGAATGTGGCCTTCGCTTCGTTTGCTTTATCACGTCCGAATCCCTGCTGGAGGAAGAACACTGGGGTTGACATTTCGTCTGCTGTATCGAGACGAACGTCAAGGTGGTGACCACTCTGTGCTGGTGCGAGATGATCTCCGATTGTCTTTCCGGTTTTATGTGAGTTACCGTAAAGACGTTGAAGCTAGGAATGTGGCCTTCGCTTCGTTTGCTTTGTCACGTCCGAATCCCTGCTGGAGGAAGAACGCTGGGGTCGACATCTCGTCTGCTGTATCGAGATGGACATCGAGGTGGTGATCACTCTGTGCTGGTGCGAGATGATCTCCGATTGTCTTTCCAGTTTTATGTGAGTTACCGTAAAGACGTTGAAGCTAGGAATTTGGCCTTCGCTTCGTTTGTTTCGACCATGGGTCTCTTGTTGACGTTGCTTCTACATCCTGCTGGACTGCGAAGGAATGCCGTTGTTGACATTGCGTCTGCTGTAACGAGACGAATGCCGAGATGGAGTTGGGATTTTGCCATCGCTCCATTTGATGGTGTAACATCTGTGTCTTGTTGGAATGAGGAGGCACACCGTTGTTGGTCTCCAGGCTGTAGATGTGGCCATTGAGATTTGGAACTAGGGACTTTGTCATGGTTCCGTTTCGTTGCGACTCTGGGGTCGGTTGTTGACGTCACGTCTGCATCTGGTTGGAATGAGGAGAAACGCCGTTGGTGATCTCTAAGTTGTCGATATTGACGTCGAGACCCTGAAGCTAGGGACCTTCCTTTGCTCCGTTTGTTGACATCGTATTTGCAATATGGCGACAAATGTCGAGGTTGTCTCTAGGTCATCTATGAACCGTCAAGATTTGGCTTCGCTTTCTGGTGGAGCCTGTTGGGAAGGTATTGTTCTCTTTTTATCTGTGCCCCTGGATTGTATACAGGGATCGATGTGATTTCACCTGTAGGGCAAAAAATTTCATTCTTTCATTTTTTTATTCTTTCCGCGATGCTCTATCATTTCAGCTTTTATATCGCGAAGGTCGCGGTTGCCCAATCATTTCGGCTATTTTTCGCGGTGCCCAATCATTTCGGCTGTTTACTTTATTTTTACTCGCTGCTTTTTATTGCGAGTTGCCCAATCATTTCGGCTGTTTATTTTATTTTTACTTGCTGTTTTTTATTGCGAGTTGCCCAATCATTTCGGCTTTTTGCATGCATACATTTTTACTTGCTGATTTTGTTTGCCCCATCATTTCGTTAAGGCGGCGCACAGGACCGCGATGTCCTGACGCTGAGATTCGGGGCAGATGCTAATTGGTTTTATCCGTCTACCTCTCCGAAAATGCCAAGTTGATTTATGGCATCTTGCATCGGAGGTTTAGATGGATGCGGCCGATGTAGCAGACTTCGTCAGATTCCCCCTCAGGGTGAGGGGTTTTTGATTGTGGGGACGCTCTTCCCTGCAGGCGCAAGCCCCTGCAGTTAATTACGCTACCGCATCGCGGTAACAACTTTCTCCTTCTCCAAAATTTCACTTCGTGTCGTGTGTGTTTGTTTTGTTTGTGGTTGCCCGTGGATTGTATACGGAGACTGAGTAATGCCGTCGCCCATAGGACGTGGATTAGTCCAAATCCGTATTTACTTAGATTTGGGTTTGGTGTTTTTAGTTTAAGGATACGTTAGTCGCGTTGCGGCTAAGATCAACTTAAACGTTCGTTAAGGATACGTTAGTCCTGTTTGAGACTAAGATCAAATTAACGTGATCGTTTAGATCCGACAAAAGAGCGTTTGGGCCCTATTGTTCCAGTTTGGGAGATTCATAGTCCAATTTGGGACTAAAGTCTGTTTGGGGGATACGTTAGCCATTTTTGAGGCTAAGATCGACTCAAACGTTTGTTAAGGTTACGTTAGTCCAGTTTGAGACTAAGATCAGCTTAACGGGACCGTTTAGGTCCGACAAAAGAGCATTTAGGCTCTATTGTGCCAGTTTAGGGACGTGGTGGTCCATATTCCAGTTTAGGGACGTGGTGGTCCAATATTAGTTTAAGGACGTTTCGGTCCATCATTAGTTTAGGGACGTTTCGGTCCGATATTAGTTTAAGTAAGTTTCGGTCCATTATTAGTTTAGGGACGTTTCGGTTCGTATTCCAGTTTAGAGGCGTGGTGGTCTATTATTAGTTTAAGGACTTTTCGGTCCAACGCCAGTTTAGGGACGTAGTGGTCCGTTATTAGTTTAGGGACGTTTCGGTCCGATATTAGTTTAGGACGTTTCGGTCCTATATTAGTTTAGGGACATTTCGGTCCACGAGTTTAAGGACCCCGCAGTCCATATTCATGTGTGGTCGTTGGGACCCGTCACCTCTCTGACGTCGTTGAAGGATTACAACGATAGGTGTCGGAGGAGTTCGGAGATGTACCCTCGAACCGGATGTAAATTCATTTAGGGAGCAGCCGTGCTCAGTCAATTTAATTTGAGGGCTTACGGCCAAAATTGGGCTAAGTCCAGTTGAATGTTCAACATTTTTATTTGTCTTTGGCCAATTAGGCCTGAGTTAGGGCTTTGCCCCTTTTTAAATAATGCATTGCATTATTTTTGTTTTGTTTGGGCTCTGCCCTTTTATAAATGATGCAGAGCATCTATTTTGTTTGGGCTCTGCCCCTTTTATTGCACTGCAATTTAATTAGGCCTACTAGGTCTTTTTGGTTTGGGCCTAGCCCTTTAGAAAATGCATTGCATTTATCAAGCGCTTTGCGCCAATCAGAGAGCACAACAGTGCAGATTTATAAGTGCAAAGCACTATTAATTTGAGAATCTTTTAGATTCAAGAACCAATGGTTCATAAAAGAAATGCAAAGCACTATTTGATTTCTTGATCTAATTTAGATCAAAGAAGAACAAGTTTTTCTTTTTATTTCAAGAACCAAAGGTTCATAAAAGTGCAAAGTTCTATTTTTTTTTTTTCTGTTTTTTTCTTGTTTTAGAGAACCAGTGGTTCATAAGAAGTGCAAAGCACTATTAATTTAAGAACCTTTTAGGTTCAAGAACCGATGGTTCATAAAACAAGTGCATGACACTATTTGATTTAGATCTAAGAAAAAAACAAGTTTTTCTTATCTCAGAGAACCAAAGGTTCATGAAAGTGCAAAGCACTATTAATTTAAGAACCTTTTAGGTTCAAGAACCGATGGTTCATAAAACAAGTGCAAGGCACTATTTTTATTTTTATTTTATTTATTTATTTATTTATTTATTGAAGATCCATGATCTTGTTCACAAGAGAAATTTCTCTTCTTTCAAAGGTTTTTTTTTTTTACCTTTTTTTTTATATTCTTGAGGCGTTCTTCAGAGTCCTCTTTCTCCTTTTTTTTAGCAAGTTCTTCCTCCCCTTTGAAATTAGATCTAGGGTCCTTTTTATAGTGCCCATAAATTAGTTAAAGTTTGTTAAAGAGATCATTCTCTGAGTGATTTGGGGAATTTTCCCCACAGTTGGATCTTTAATCCGAAGGGCTCTGTTTTACAGAAGAAATCTTCTTGTTTTAACAAAAACAGAAAAGATTTCCTCAAATCTTTATTCTGTTTTTTGCATAACTCCTCAGCGCGTGACACGTTTCGTGCAGCGTTTGCGCGACTGCGCAAACACGTGTCGCGTAATAATTTTTTTTTATTTATTTTTTATTTTTTTATTATTATTTTTTTACTGCGCAGCGCAGCTCAGCGCGTAGCCAGCGCCCAGCGCGGCGCAGCGCGCAGTTTTTTTTTTCCTTTCAAGAGCTTTGCTCTTATGGAGTACGCTACTTTATTTATTTTAACTTTAATTTTCTTTTTAATTTTCAAGACAGAGCTTTGCTCTGATTGGAGAAAAACAGAAGTATTGCTTTTTTTCCCACCTTGGAATTTAAACAGAGCTTTGCTCTGATTGAGGTAAACAATCTACGTCAGAATTATTGGTGGCATGGAATGAAGCGTAAAGTAGCTAGAAGCGTCGCAAAATGTTTGGTGTGTCAGCAGGTAAAGGCTGAACATCACAGGACAGCTGGACTACTTCAACCGTTACCAATCCCAGAATGGAAGTGGCAGCACATCACGATGGACTTTGTAACTGCTCTTCCTCGTAGCACAAAGGGTAACGATGCGATTTGGGTCATTGTGGATCGACTCACAAAATCGGCTCACTTCATCCCATTTCGAGTTGGCCAATCAACTGAGACATTAGCGAAGAAGTACATGGAGGAAATTGTGAGATTTCATGGAGTACTGGTCTGCATTGTCTCCGATCGTGACACCAGATTCTGATCGCAATTCTGGCAGAGTCTGCAAGCTAGCTTGGGAACAAGTCTGAACTTCAGCACGGCTTATCATCCACAAACAGATGGTCAGTCGGAACGAACTATTCAGATCATGGAGGATATGCTCAGAGCATGTATGCTCGACTTCAAGGGATCGTGGGAAGATCACCTGCATCTTGTGGAGTTTGCGTACAATAACAGCTACCAAGCAAGCATAGGAATGGCACCTTTTGCGGCATTATATGGAAGGAAGTGTCGATCGCCATTAAGTTAGGACGATATCGGAGATAGAGAACTCCTTGGACCAGAGATGATAGTAGCGACCGTCGATGTGGTTCGTACTATCAGGGAAAGAATGCGCATAGCCCAAGATAGACAGAAACACTGGGCTGATGCAAAGAGACGACACTTGGAGTTCCAGCCAGGAGATCATGTATTTCTGAAAATCTCTCCGAACCGCGGAGTGATCAGATTTGGAAGACGGGAAAAGTTGAGTCCGAGATACATTGGACCGTTCGATATACTCGAACGAGTCGGTGAAGTGGCATATCTTTTAGCGCTTCCACCCTCACTGGAAGGAGTGCATAACGTGTTCCGCATATCTCAACTCAGAAGGTATGTGAGTGACCCCAGCCATGTACTTGATCATTCCGAACTCACGATACAGCCCAATTTGTCTTGTGAGCAACAACCTGTGGAGATCCTGGACAGGAAAGTGAAGACACTTTGGAACAAAGAAGTTAATTTGGTCCGGGTAATGTGGAGGAAAGACACTCCAGGAGAATCCACGTGGGAAAGGGAGGATGAGATGCGTGCAAGATATCCGCACCTTTTTGTAAACTAGTCCTTAAATAAAAGTTGTAAATTTCGAGAACGAAATTTTTGTAAGGAGGGTAGATTGTAACAACTCCAATTTTGTATACCAAAAATTTGCTTTAAATATAGTGTATACTTGGAGTATTAATGTTGCTGGGAAACAATTTAAGTATCTAATTCCTTACAATAATTACAAGAAGAAGCTTGTAGCTCATTGGTAATACCTTGCACTGCTGAACCAAGCCACCGGAGTTCAAATCCCATGCCCCACATTATTTTTGTATTTATTTTGTTTTATTTTTTTTGGAAGTCAACGGTAAAAAGGCCATAACTCCCAAAATATGTACTGGACAGCAAAAAGTAAAAATACCAAGTTGTTTCTCAGGAAAACCCCCGGCCATTGGACCCTTGACTCGGCCCGACTCGGCGCCGCCGGCCGGCGACTCATCCGACTCGGTCCGGCGCCGCCGGCCGGACATGGCCGGACGGCCGAGTCACCAACTGAGAAAAGTTGGCTCTTGACTTGGTCAACCCTCTTGCACACTTATTATACCTGGATCGGTTTTGATTTAGCCAATAAATCCCTTTTACTCCTAGGTTTAATGATTTTTAATGAATTTTTAATGTTTTTTTAATATTTTCTTTTAATATTTTTATCCTAACCCTAACCATAGCCTAGCCCTATATAAAGACCCCTACCCTCTACCATTTCACCTCACCACTCTAAGTCTACTCTCCCAAATTCTCGAGAACTCGGTACGAAGAGCGAGAAGCGAAACGCTGCCGAAATCGACGACGGATTCCGGCGACCGGATCAGAACCTTCGTGACGTTTTCGACGAATCGACAACCACCACATCCCTTAGCTTCCTTAGCTTGTCCAAACCGTAAGTCCCACCTCTTCTATCTCCCTTTTCTTTAAGGTAAAAATACGACTTTTTGGAACCCGACGGAAATCGGACAAACCGATTTCCGATTCGGTTTTTCTATAAATTTCCACTTGTCACCTAATACATAATACCTAAACTTATGTATGATGACTATTAATCACCTAGAAACCAATTTAAATAAAGTTACTCACATGAAATGATAGCTTCTTTACAACATCGTATTCTTTTCATAAAAATACCATAAAGTTTATTTTTCTTGTTCTAATTAATTACCTCACTCCTAAATAGGTTTATCTTGATCACTAAACTTGTAGAAACTAATTTGAATGAAATTTCACACATAAAATGATAACGTTTTCGAATACCGTATTCTTGCACGTTAATACCTTCAACTTTAACATATCATGTTTTACCCTTAAACTTCACCAAAACTCAAAATAAGTCACGAGGTAATGACCTACCTCTACACACACTCAATATAACCCTAATTGATAAATATCAAAACACAGAATACGAAATTACAGGACTTTTCACTAAAATACCCTAATCTTTATAATCTTTATTGAAAGCTTTAAGTTGTAAACATTTCTAAATAAAATCTTTTAATAAAATGAAAGCACGATTGGTCATGGATATCGATCGTTTATCTAAACTGTCTTGTGGTGCCTAGGCAAGTGTGTCTAAGGCTAGTGGTTTTTAATTAGGCCCACGACTGTGGTTCCTTCCCACTTACCTGGCACTTACTTGGCCGCAATTGACGGTGAAGAGACGATTTGAGGCTTCTAATGACTTATCGTTTAGACCTTAGAAATAGGCTAGTTGGCTTAGGAAACCTTAATAACTAAAATACGGAAAACTAAACTCTTTTGCAAATAAATACCCCATATTTATAAAACCGTTTTCCCAAATGAAAAGTATTTGTTAAACCTAAGCAAAGTGCCGCTACAACCCACTTTTGGGGAACCTGTTAGGGATAGTACGGTTCATCGTGCACCCGCAGGCTAGTAGTGCGAGATTCAGACCTCCGCAAGGAGCATTCGGTCTCGAAAGGTTCAAAATACGATATTTAGGGAAAATGAGATTTTACTAAATAAAATATTTATATAAAATTATTCATGTGTTAATATATATATATATATATATATATATATTTATCATTTAAACACCTATTTTATCATAATATAAAGTTTCCACTTTTTTCTAAAAAATTACAAGATTAAAAGTTACACTAAAATACCATGAATTTCAGATAAATCAATTAATACTTTTATTAGGATATATTCACTAGAATAACACAAATAAAATTCACATTCATTATAACAATAAAGATGATTATTAAATACTTGAGGTGTATTTTGAAAACTATACAAAAGTACTTTTTACATAAAACCCCTCAAGTTTCATAAATTACAATAAGGCCCCTAACTAATAATGAACTTCAAATTTATCTTCTTTTAGTCTGACTCGGGTTAGAGTCTGACTAATTTCTGAGTTGAATATGATTCAAGTCAATCTATATTCTTTTATATTCCAACACAACTTGAATACATGAATCCCTGAATCCAGTTAACAATATATTCTTTTTGACTGAATCAAACCATGGATATGCATCCATTATCCTGATATTCCATTTACCTGATTATACAGTTACAACATGCTTACTAATATCATGGTTTTGGTCAGTCACTCAATTTACATATTCCAATACTACAATACTGTTAAAACACTCCGGGGTTTAAAGGGGTAGATTGGTACGGAAGGTGTTAAAGGTGGCACGAGGTGGTCAGATTAAGACACCTAACCTGAATCCTATTGCTGTTGTACCGTGGCATAACGGTTCCTTGTACTTTCCTTTTGCCCTGATCTCTAGCATATAGAGATCCCCCTCGTATACACTGGCATCCTTCTGTACCAAGTTACAAACAACAGCGTTAACTCAATATTCCATAATATTCAACAATGTAATCTTTAGAAAATACTGTTACTCTATCATTCTTATTCTTCTTATTCTTTGGGACTTACCGAGCGACCTGTTCGCTGACGACATTCTATTTCCTTCTTCTTTGAATGTCGTCAGGTGCGTTGGACCAAGCTGAGATCGAGCCCACCGGTGAAGATTTAGAGCAGTTCCAAGAAGACCCAGAGCTCTAGATAATTGTACCTTGTTCTTTCCAGTACATTTCATTTCTGTTATGCCACTGTTTAGGCATTGCTTTTTCATTCCAGTTGTATTTTCATTTCATGCATTGTACAAAGAATGTTATTAATAAAAGTTGCTGTTATTTCAATATCATTTGTCTCTTGTGATTATTTTATATTGCTTAGCTACGCTTAGCGTATGTACTTCTGAGTACGTACGTAGCGGACCTCGTCACGTCCACTTCGCCGTACATTGGGAAGCGGGGCGTGGCACTCAATACCTGGGTAGCCGTTACGTACAGCTAGTGTCGCTGACGTACTTATGGTTAAACCCACAGCCAGCGTATTGACGAGTCTTTAGAGTCCCACATAGAGGGTTTTCACGGTTCAGGCGATATGGTGTACATGAGGTATGTTGATACATACAGGTGTCCGATTAAATATGTGCACATACTGCACAGACTTTAATCGGACGGTTGATAATACTAGCGGCTTAGGATTAAGCCAGATTATTAAATCAGGTTTTGATTTAATAATTTATCTATGTATTTGTATATACGTATTCTAGTATTATTGTTCACTATTCGTTTTCTCTCTTGGCTATTCGTATTTTTGTACGAATACGCGTATATGTATTTTGATACTTGTACCGGGAAGTATTCCGTATTTTCTATGGAATAGCTTCTAGAAGGTGCTACCTCATTTATATGATTTTCCATTTTTGGAAATTCATTTGTCTTATATATGAGGTGGCATGTGCATAGTATTATGCATAGTCTTAAGCATGGAGCAAGGCATGGTTTGTGCATTGTTTATTTGATTAATTGGTGAGATTTTTTTATGATGGGAGAGAGAGGGGGGGCCGGCCACTTCTTGAGGGAATGGGGATCATTTCATTTGGTTGATGATTACATTACACACTAGCCCACTCTCTCACTCTCTCAAGTTCACAAAACACTTAACCATTTTTGTTCATGCAAAAGCTTCATCGCCTCCATTCATCTTCTATGGATGCTCTCTTGAGCTCATGCGTAGAGAGAAAATTGTAGTGACACTTTCATACACCCCCACTCTCCATCGCTAGCGACTTTGGACCGTCGATTCCCTCGTTCGATGAGATTGGAGCTTGCGCCGTTTCTCTCGGGTGGATCATTGGAGATGGAAGAAGACCGGCAACCAAAAATCATCAAAGGATCACGAGGAGCTTGGAATGAAGACCAAAGGACATGGATCAACTCGGTATAACGATTCTAACCTCTTCTTAGTTTTCTAGTTTAGGGTTTAAGGTCGATCCGTAAATCTGGTAATGGTAGCGCCAGTTTAGAAATTTTTGTTCCGCATTTTGGCCGCGTTTTGATGGCCGGAGCGCTGCCGTAACCCTTCACTAACTTGTCAGTAAGTCAATGCTGAGCATCAGAGACCAGCAGGAAAGTTGCAGCCTTTACCCGTTCCAGAGTGGAAATAGGAACAGATCTCCATGGATTTTGTTGTGGGTCTACCCAGGTCCAGTCGAGGGTATGACTCCATTTAGGTGATTGTTGACCAGTTGATGAAAGTAGCCCACTTCCTTCCAGTGAAGACCACTTTTGGTTATACTCAGTATGCTCAGTTGTTCATTGATGAGATTGTGCGTTTGCACGGCGTTCCCACATGCATCGTATCCGACTAGGGCACCCAGTTCACTAGTCGTCTTTGGCAGAAGCTTTAGGAAGGTTTGGGTACCCGATTGAGTCTTAGCACCGCTTTCCATCCGCAGACCGATGGTCATTCAGAGCGGACTATACAGACTCTGTAGGATATACTTCGTGCATGCGTGCTTGATTTTGATGGCAGTTGGGATCGTCACTTGCCGTTGATAGAGTTCTCCTACAATAACAGTTATCAGGAGACAATTCAGATGGCGCCTTTTGAGGCTTTGTATGGTAGAAAGTGTCGATCACCAGTCTGTTGGACCGAACTCAACGAGAGCAGGATTTTGGGACCCCGGCTAGTTCAAGAGACTATGGAGAAAATCCAGTTAATTCAGGATAGGATGAGAGCAGCCCTGTGCAGACAGAAGTCTTATGCCGACCGTCATCATCGCAGGCTCGAGTTCGCAGTGGGGGATCATGTATTCCTACGGATTTCTCCGATGAAGGGCGTGATGAGATTTGGGAAGATAGGGAAGCTTAGTCCCAGATTTATAAGTCCTTTTGAGATCCTTGAGCGAGTTGGTACCGTTGCCTATCATTTGGTACTTCCGCCCAGTTTTTCGGATGTTCACCCCGTATTCCATGTATCGATACTTCGCAAATACCTTCATGACCCTTCTCACATGATTCAACACCAGACCGTTTAGCTAGAGTGCGATCTTTCGTTCACCGAGCAGCCGATAGTTATATTGTATCGGCAGGTGAAGAAACTTAGGTCAAAGGTCTTGCCATCTTTGAAGATTCTTTGGCGTGGCTCGAATAGTGTAGAGGTCACTTGGGAGGCCGAGAGTGAGATGCAGAAGAAATTCCCTCATCTCTTTAAAGGTATATAGTAAGATTTTAAATTCGGGAACCGAATTTCTTTAAGGGGGCGGAAGATTGTAACACCTTAGAATGCGATTAGTGTAAACTAAGCGATAATGCAGGTTTTTAGTAAAAAGCTAACCAAAATAGTTTTCACATAATTTATAAAAATTAATTAATATTTTATTATTATTTGTTTTAGCTTGCACACACTTGTGCAAGTTAACCTAGGGTTAATTAGTGTTAACCATGCTTAAGTAGCCATGGCACATTAACCTCATTCCATTAAATTGTAGGTATTTATTTAAATTATTTAGTTTTTAAAATAAGGGTTTGAGTTGGGTTGACTTGAGAGAGAGAAGGAGAGAGAGGGTTGATATGGAAATGATGAGACATGGCAAGCATAGGGTGCATTTAATAAGGAAAGAGAAGGGGGCAAGGCTCACTCTAACCTCACACCTTCATTTCCCTCATCCCTCACTCATACACTCCCTCATTCTCACCTCACTCTCTCATTCACACATTATTTTCTCCTTCTCATTTTCCTTATCCCCTTAACTGAAACCCTAACCAAACCATCATAAAACCAAGCAAAATCACCACAAAACCTCACTAAAACCCTTCACAAGCCTAGTTAAGCAACTAAAGATGACTTGGAGCATGGAAAGCTAGGGTTTTTGAGCAAGTGTGGAAAGGTAGTGATCCCTAACTGTTAATTAGGACTTTATAATGTTGTGTTGCCCAGTGGTTGCTGTTTAGAACACTAAAGATGTAATTTTTGTGTAATATCGTATTTTTAGTGTTATTTTGGGGTCATTGTAATCTGCTATCACCACGAATTGTTACTGTAAAATCTAGTAATGTAGTAGTGTTGTACTAGAGGCCCTGAGTGTTCACCTGAAATCCGGACCCAACCCGACCTATGAAAACCGGCGAGACTTAGAGGAATTCCGGCATCGTCGGATTTTTGGGAGCCTGGGGGTTTGTGGTTTATAGGGTGGCTGTCAGGTATTTAGGGGTGTTTGGTACTGCTTGATTTTTGAGTGTTGACTGTAGTCAAAATCTGGGAACACTTTGCTAAATTTTAGAGTTTCGGCTACGCGCGTTACGATATCCGACACAATTCGCGTTCTTGGTGTAGCTTGCTGCACTTAGGTTTGATTTAGGATATCTCTACACACGTTAGCCACTAAGCGAACACTTGAGAGTTTGTTGGAGTCGGTGCGTTGATCTAAACATAGTTTGTATGTGTTATTGGTCGATTTCTAAGTTGCACTTGCTATGTTTTGTGTGATATTAGGGGCGAGTGCGGGGACTTCGGAAGCTACGAAGAAGGGAAAAAAGGTGGTTGGATTTACCTAGCTCGAGATCATCGGTGAGCAGATTTAACATCTACGGGGAAATCGCCCGTATGGCGTTAAGCGTCGAGGGCTAGACATGATATTATAGCCACATGTTATATGCATATGAGTTGATTATGCATGAGCATCATTGCATATTATTACTTGTTGTGCCTTGACTTAGTACCTATTGGACACTGCACCATTACTGACGGTTCATGTTGCACGAGCACTAAATTGTATTCTACATGGTAATTGCCATGACACACACAACATATACACATATGTGGTATTATACTCGTTATTGATATTGAGACGTTGATTCTGGTTCTATTGCGCATATGAAATGCATCGTGCATACATACTTACATGTATACACCCATACCTTGCTATAGCTACATGTACACCTTTATATGATGTTGCATTTGATTTTTGGAGAAATTGGGAACCACATGATATATTTAAAAACTGGATTCATTTAAAAGAGCGATTTTCCCTTGAAATGCTCATATTACCGTTCTATGCTGCATACATCATATTTCAGGGATTTACGTATTGAGATACGGATTTCATGTGATTTATGGATTTGAGAACCGTGAAGATATTTCAAGAAAGTATGCATTGTTTTGAAAACCCGGTTTATCTTGACATGATATTTCGATGCGTCCACCATGAGTTTTCTCGGTTCTGAGATATTGGGTGTTCCCCTCCGAATGGCGGCCAGGACATGGACGTCTTGCCTGAGATTCGGGGCAGATGCTATTTCGTTTTATCCGTCCACCTCTCCGAAGATGCCAAGTTGATTTATGGCACCGTGTATTGGAGGTTTAGACGGATACGGCCGATGTAGCAGACTTCGTCAGATTCCCCCTCGCTTGAGAGGTTTTTTATTGTGGGGACGCTCTTCCCTGCAGGCGCAACCTCCTGCAGTTAATTACGCTACCGCATCGCGGTAACAACTTTCTCCTTCTCCAGAATTTCACTTCGTGTCGTGGGTGTTTGTTTTGTTTGTGGTTGCCCGTGGATTGTATACGGAGACTAATTTATGTCGTCGCCCGTAGGACGTGGATTAGTCCAAATCCGTATTTACTTAGATTTGGGTTTAGGGTTTTAGTTTAAGGATACGTTAGCCGTGTTTGAGGCTAAGATTAACTTAAACGTTCGTTAAGGATACGTTAGTCCAATTTGAGACTAAGTTCAACTTAACATGATCGTTTAGATCCGACAAAAGAACATTTGGAGACTCTATTATTCCAATTTAGGGACATAGTGGTCCGTTTCATGTATGGCCGTCGGGACCCATCACCTCTCTGACGACGTTGAAGGATTCCAACAACAGATGTCAGAGGAGTTCAGAGATGTACCCTTGAACCAAAATTGATTGGGGGATCTATAGTCCAATTTGGGACTAAAGTCTGTTTGAAGGTTTAAGGATACGTTAACCGTATTTGAGGCCAAGATCAACTTA
The DNA here is from genome assembly GCA_030015575.1 of Agapanthus africanus. NCBI lineage: Eukaryota > Viridiplantae > Streptophyta > Magnoliopsida > Asparagales > Amaryllidaceae > Agapanthus > Agapanthus africanus. The sequence goes on along the minus strand of CM057337.1, from coordinate 628,201,449 downwards.
ACGGGATCGTTTAGATCCGACAAAAGAGCGTTTGGGCTCTATTGTTCCAGTTTAGGGACATACTGGTCCATTGCCAGTTTAGGGACATGGTGATCCATCGGTTTAAGGACGCTTGAGTCCGGGAATTTAAGGACGCTTGAGTCGGGGGGTTTAAGGACGCTTGAGTCCAGGAGTTATGAGTGGTTGTCGGGACCCGTCATCTCTCTGACGTCGTTGAAGGATTACAACGATAGGTGTCAGAGGAGTTCGGAGATGTACCCTTGAACCGGATGTAAATTGATTTAAGAGAGCAGTCGTGCTCAGTCAATTTAATTTGAGGACTTACGGCCATGATTGGTCTAAGTCTAGTTGAAAATGTTCAACGTTTTTATTTATCTTTGGCCTATTAGGCATGTGCTAGGGCTTTGCCCCTGCCCCGCATTTTATTTTGGCCTGTAAGGCCTATTTGATTTGGACTCTGTCCATTTTTAAATGATGCACAACATCTTTTTTGGTCTTGACAGACCTTTGTTTGGGCTCTGTCCCTTTTTTTAAGATAATGCATTGCATTTTATTAGGCCTGTTAGACCTTTTTTAATTGGGCTCAGCCCTTCTTTAAATAATGCAGTGCATTAATTAACTGACAGTGGCCATGTGGCCTGTCAGACACTCTGTGCCAATTAATGAGCGCATGCGCATGTGGAGGTGACACGTGTCATGCTCTGGTGAGCGCAAGCGCAGTGCGCTGCGTTGTTGCACTGCTGACACGTGGCGCGCTCTGGTGAGTTGCGCCAATTTCATAGAGCAATGCTCTATTTTAAAAGCACATAGCGCAAGTTATTCTGGTGCTGACACGTGGCGCTCTCTGGTGGCTTGAGCCAACCCAGGAGCGCAACAGTGCAGATTTGCAAGTGCAAGGCACTGTTTTAATTATCTTGATCCAATTTTGGATTCAAGAAAAGAATCTTTAAGATTTCAGAACCAATGGTTCATAAAAAAAGGTAATGCCTTTATTATTATATTTTTATTGAAGATCTTTGATCTTGTTCTTAGATTAATGATCTTTTAAGAAGAAATTCTTCTTTTTAAAAGGTTTACCTTTCTTTTTTCTTTCTGAGTTCTTCAGACTTTTCTTTTTTAGAAGTTCTCTGAATTCTCTCTCTGTTTCTCAATGTGTTGATGTGTTTTTCAATTCTTTCTTCTAGACTTAGGGTCTAGGGGCCTTTATATAGTGCCAATAGATTTGTTAAATTAGTTAAAGAGATCTTTCTCTGAGTGATTTGGGGATTTTCCCCCACCATTGGATCTTTGATCCAAGGGCTTCTGTTTTACAGAAGGCAATCTTATTGTTTTTAACAAGAACAGAAAGATCTTACTAGAATTTTAATTCTGTTTGGCGCAAACGCACCTGCGCTTGACACGTGTCGCGCAGCGCAACTGCGCTGCCACGTGTCGCGCAGCGCAGAGCGCAGCTCAACTGCGCTAACGCAACTGTGCTGTCACGTATTGCGCAGCGCAGAGCGCAAGTCAGCTGAAGCTTTGCTTCTTTAATTTTTAATTTTTAATTTTTATTTTAATTTTCAGAACAGAGTCTTGCTCTGATTGGGGGAAACAGAAGCGTTGCTTCGTTTCCCGCCTTGGAATTTGAGCAGAGCTTTGCTCTGATTGGGGTAAACAAATGCCCCCCCACCGTTGCGCTTACGTGGCCTCCAAACATGAGCGCAGCGGTGGCAGAATTCCAACCATCGCGCCATCCCTTGGAAGTTGAAACGGCTCTTCAATGCCTATAAATAGGACCTTTGGTCCCTTAGATGATTTTCATCTCTTCATAAGAATTTTATTCAGAGCCCTGCTCTTTTGTTTAAGCACTTTTAAAAGTTCAAACTCCAGAGAATTTTAGGTAAAAATTAATTTGGATTGAATTAAATTAATTTTAAGAGCCTTACTCTCAATAGATCCCTGATCTAAAGAAGACCCATTTAGGGTTTCACTTAGCAGAGCTTTGCTCTAAAGGGGTCTAAAGAGAACTAAGGAGAACCCTATTAGGGTTCCATTAATAGAGCTCTGCTCTCTAAAAGATTTTCCTTGGATTTTCTTAGTTCATTAATGGAGCTTTGCTCCTTCCAAATTATATAGAAGAATTCTTAAGAGTTTTTCATGGGTCTTAGGGGGTTTCCTTTAAATTTTCCTCATAACTGATTTTGACCGGTGTCACTCCTGTCTGCAGAGCATTGCTCTCGAGGAATTTAACTCCCTATGCCCCCTTTTTTTTGCTAATATTCCAATGATGTTTCCTTCAGGCATTATAGCGGTGCATCTATACAGTCTGCACGAATTCATCACCTACGAGGATATCCACGTACAGGGCCGTCATCAAAACTAGGAGTTTACAGATGCCCAGTGTGCAGAGGTTATGGGTCGTCTGAACGCACGCGTTGGTTGGCTGCTTCCTCGTCGTTCTGCTCTCTTGAAAGTCGTGCTGGGAGCAATTTGGAAAGCACTCCCGGGGTTCCACGAGGCCATGCCGCTTAATGCGCTGGATGATGCCAAAGACAAGGTGCATTCAGTGTACCTATTGGGGCTAATCTCGAAGAAACGACGGAACATCCTCATCGACATTTTGCATCAAATTTTTCAGCAAACGACGATAATCGCTGCTTATCGAAGGATGGGGGGCCTTGCCGAAGATCTTGACACACATGAGCGCGAAAGGCTGCGTACGAGAATAATTAGGAAGGCCAGAAGAACTCTAGATGGTCTTACTTTCGAATTCCTTAACCCATGCCTAGGACTGAGGTCATATCGTTGTAATCATTTGAATAAAGTCTTTATTTATTTCTTTATAATTGTAAGAACCCTTGGCAATATGAATGGAATTTTTATTTTTTTTACTTCAACTTGTTTTATTTCTCGTTCTGAGTCTCTTGCATATGAATGAGTGTGTCTCGAACGTTTGATCAAATGTAAATTGGATGTTCTTTCTTCTTTCTTTGATTATCAGCATGTTGTTTTTAGTAAACATGGTCGATAAATGACAGAACGAGCATCTTGTTTTGGCTTCTTCAAGAGGTAGCGATGGCTTAGGCCGCAGGTTCAGATCTGCTGTCTAAGACTTTTCAACTTTATAAGCCGTGAGGGTCTCATAAAGACTTTTCTCCCTACGGATTGAGAGGATCTCGTAGGTGTATTTTCTCCTTAGGAATCGTGAGGATTCCTAAGTGTGTTTTCTCTTATAAGTTGTAAGGATCCTATAAGAGAATTTTCCCTCTTACGAGTCGAGAGGACTCGTAAGCGGTTGTTTCCCTCCTTGTCGAGATTCGAATTTGGTGAGTGAGACCCGTGGATAGTATGCAAGAGACCGTTTTAGGCTGACTTGCAGGGTCCCAGTGCTTAGAAAACAGGTTTGTTAATCCCTACTGCCTAAGGCTTTATCTCACGAGTCGAGACGAACCGAGAAGTTCTCGCAAAGAAATCAATTTCCTCACGAGTCGAGACGAATCGAGCATTTCTCGCAAGAATATCCTAACGTCACAGTTAACCTCTGCTCTTTACGACAGAAGTCCGTTAGGGTCTGTAGTACTTAGGGTTTTGGACGTCGTACCGTCGCATCAGCTGATATATTCCTCGATAGGCAATCGTGCTGTTCGAGTAGCCCTGCGACTGCCGTCTCTCTGATCCCTTCGGGGGCTGGACAAGACGTCTTCAAGCAATCCTCCTTGGCAATTTGACCGTCAGAAGAGCAAGCGTTAAGAATTTTTCCATGCCGCTTTTACTTGAGGTTAGGCTCATTTTGGAGAGCCCCGATGAGTCATAACCACTCCGCGCTGGTGTGGGATGATCTCCGATAGTCTTTCAGGTTTTATGTGAGTTGCCGTCAAGACCCTGAAGCTAGGAATTTAGCCTTTGCTTCGTTTGCTGGCATTGCGTCTGCTGTATCGAGACGAATGTCGCGGTTGTCTCTAGGTTGCTGGTGAACCGTCGAGGTTTGGAACTAGGGATTTTGCCGTGGCTCCGTTTGTTTGATTATCGCGTCTGAACCCTGCTGGAGGAAGAATGCTGGGGTGACATCTCGTCCGCTGTATCGAGATGAACGTCACGGTTGTCTCTAGGTTGCTGGTGAACCATCGAGGTTTGGAACTAGGGATTTTACCGTGGCTCCGTTTGTTTGATTGTCGTGTCTGAACCCTGCTGGAGGAAAAACGCTGGGGTGACATCTCGTCTGCTGTATCGAGACGAACGTCACGGTTGTCTCTAGGTTGCTGGTGAACCGTCGAAGTTTGGAACTAGGGACTTTTCCGTGGCTCCGCTGTTTGATTTTCGCGTCTGAACCCTGTTGGAGGAAGAACGCTGGGGTGACAACTCGTCTGCTGTATCGAGATGAACGTCACGGTTGTCTCTAGGTTGCTGATAAACCGTCGAGGTTTGGAACTAGGGACTTTGCCGTGGCTCCGCTGTTTGATTGTCGCGTCTAAACCCTGCTGGAGGAAGAATGCTGGGGTGACATCTCGTCTGCTGTATCGAGACGAACGTCGCAGTTGTCTCTAGGTTGCTGGTGAACCGTCGAGGTTTGGAACTAGGGACTTTGTCGTGGCTCCGTTTATTTGATTGTCGCGCATTTACATCCTGCTGGACTGTGAAGGAACGCTCCGTTTGTTTGATTGTCGCGCATTTACATCCTGCTGGACTGCGAAGGAACGCTGGGGTGACATCTCGTCTGCTGTATCGAGACGAACGTCGTGGTTGTTTCTAGGTTGTTGGTGAACCGTAGAGGTTTGGAACTAGGGACTTTGCCGTGGCTCCGCTATTTGATTGTCGCGTCTGAACCCTGCTGGAGGAAGAACTCTGGGGTGACATCTCGTCTGCTATATCGAGACGAACGTCGCGGTTGTCTCTAGGTTGTTGGTGAACCGTAGAGGTTTGGAACTAGGGACTTTGTCGTGGCTCCGCTGTTTGATTGTCGCGTCTGAACCCTGCTGGAGGAAGAACGCTGGGGTGACATCTCATCTGCTGTATCGAGACGAACGTCGCGGTTGTCTCTAGGTTGTTGGTGAACCGTAGAGGTTTGGAACTAAGGACTTTGCCGTGGCTCCACTGTTTGATTGTCGTTGCATTTACATCCTGCTGGACTGCGAAGGAACGCCGTTGTTGACATTGCGTCTGCTGTAACGAGACGAATGCTGAGGTGGAGCTGGGATTTTCCCGTCGCTCCGCTTCGTTTCGACCGTGAGGTCTTTTGTTGACGTTGCATCTGCATCCTGCTTGACTGCGATGGAACGTCGTTGTTGACATATCGTCTACTGTATCTAGACGAATGCTGAGATGGTCTCTAGGTTGTCTGTGAACCGTCGAGATTTGGCTTCTTTTTTTTTTATAGAGCCTGTTGGGAAGGTATGGTTCCCTCTTTGGTTGTGCCCCTGGATTGTACACAGGGATCGATGTGATCTCACCTGTAGGGCATGAATTTCGTTATATATATTTTTCATTTTATTCCTTTCCGTGATGCTCTATCATTTCAGCTTTTATATCCCGAAGGTCGCGATTGCCCAATCATTTCGGCTATTTTTCGCGGTGCCCAATCATTTCGGCTATTTATTATTTTTTTCACTCGCTGCTTTTTACTGCGAGTTGCCCCATCATTTCGGCAATTTATTTTTTTTTATTTTTTTTATTCGCTGCTTTTTATTGCGAGTTGGCCAATCATTTTGGCTGTTTTTTTTATTTTACTCGCTGCTTTTTATTGCGAGTTGTCCAATCATTTCGGCTGTTTTTTGTATGCATACATTTTTACTTGCTGATTTCGTTGCAAGTTGCCCCATCATTTCGGCTATTTCATATGCATTTTTAGCTCGCTGAGTTTTATCGCGAGTGTAGAACTTGGAATCTGTTGCCAATCTCAGCATCAGTATCGCTACAACTGGAATATTGTCAGGAGCGATTCATCATTTGCCATGAAAGGACTTGGAATTTGATACCGGTTTAGGCATCAACATCGCTATAACTGGGATATTGCCAGGAGCGAATCATCATTGGCCTCTGTCGATGTTGAACAAAAGTGGCTTAGTAAACAGGGTTAGGATCCTGTCGACTAAGGCTTTTGACTTCATGAGCCGTAAGGGTGTCACAAAGGTATTTCTCCCTACGAGTCGTGAGGCTCTCGTAGGTATATTTTCTCCTTAGGAATCGTGAGGATTCCTAAGTGCATGTTTCTCTGTAAGTCATAAGGATCCTACAAGAGGGTTTACTCCTTGTAAGTCGAGAGGACTTACAAAGGTTGTTTATCGAGCGAACATATCCCTAGTCACGGATGGCACTTGGTTAGGGAAATGTTTATTCGCGCCCGTGGATTGTATAAAAGGGTCAGTATTGAGCCTCTTGTAGGGCAAAATCGAAGGTTGTGGGAGTTGCTTAAGAACAGGTTTAGGTCTCTGTAACTTAAGACTTTCAAATCTTATGAGCCGTGAGGGTCCCATAAGAGAGTTCTCCTTACGAGTCGTGAGGATCTCGTAAGTGTCATTTCTCCTTAGGAATTGTGAGGATGACTAAGTGTGTTGCTCCCTTGTGAGTCATAAGGATCTCACGCGGGTGGTTTCTCCTTACAAGGTCGAGAGAACCCTGTAAGCATCTTTTAACGAGGTTGCGCCCTTTCGGGTTTTCACAAACACTCGCCGGAAGTCCTGCTGTTTTTACTCACGGAGCCCTTTCGGGTCTTCACCCGTGCCCATTTTGCTTATGGACATACCGTCTTTCTTTTTTTTATTCTTTTTATTTTTTCTAACGAGGTTGCGCCCTTTCAGGTTTTCACAAACACTCGCCGGTAGCCTTGCTATTTTTACTCACGGAGCCCTTTCGGGTTTTCATCCGTGCCCATTTTGCTTATGGACATACCGTTTTTATTTTTATTTTTATTTATTTTATTCTTTATTCTTTTTTTTATCTCGTCCGCCTGAGGATGCTGCGGTAGTAGTTTAAAGACGTTTCGGTCATCAGCTAGTTTTAGGACGTAGTGGTCCGTCATTAGTTTAAGGATGTTTCGGTCCGTTGTCGCCGTATTTGAGGCGGATCTCTAGTTTACTGACTTTTCGGTCTATGGGGCTTTCCCCATGCATGAGCATGATGCCCCCGGCGTATCCATCTTTCTCGGAGCATGAGGTTGTGGCGGGCTCACCTTCCAGTTTTCGGAGATGACGAACTTGCCCTGTTGGTATTGGTCTTCAACCCAGTTTTTTGAAGACGTAGCAGTTTTCAATCGGATGGCCCAATACTTGGTGGTAAGGGTAGTAATTAGGAGTGTTGATATCGCCTGGCCGCAACGGACGTTTTGGACTTGGCAGATTGATGAGTCTGTCGCTCACTGCCAGCTCGAACAGTCTCCTTGTTTTATCTTGAGGAAACGAGTAAGGACGTTTCAACTTTTCATGGAGGGGTTGCCGCTTATTGTTTCGGCAAACAACCGGTCTAGGGCCACTCGATTGCTGTTGAGTGTTGGCTACGAGGGGTGTTTTTCCCTTCCCTTTATCCTTTTTGCTCGATCCTTTGTTTGCGGGACCGAGATTTTTTCCGAGTAGCGTGCGATTGCATGGCTGAACGTTCTCGCAACTCCTCAATTCTTTCATTTTTGAAATGGATTCCTTGAGGAGAGGGTTGAGGGCAGCTTCTTCGTCAGAGTCGCTTCCAAAGGTGATAATTTGCAATCCCTTGGAGTCGACTATGTGACAGTCGTCGGCGGCTCTTTTGCGCTCATCTATCGCATTTTTCTGATGTCTACGAGCTTCATGCTTTGTCCTGTTGAAGTGTTGCTTTTGAGCGACATACCCTTGCCACCAACACTTAAAGGAGTCGCAGTCTTCGGTAAGATGTATGATCTTCTGATGATATAAGCAGAAGTTAGGATGCGTCTCTACTCCACCGAGAGTATTTTCTTCAGAGGGTGGTAGCTTCATTCCCACTGATAGGGCTTTAGCGAACCTTTTCCTCGTCTTGAATTTGTTTTTATCCGCAGCGGATGACTTTTGATTTGACGGATGTGCCTCGACTCTTTGGTCTAGTAGTCGGTGTTTGGCTCCTTCTAGTATGGCCATCTCATGCTCTTGATTGGCTTTAACTTTCAGACGAATCTCATTCAGGAAGGCATCGATCAACTCGTCTGACGGACGCAGAATTTCTGGTTCAGGGTTCGCCCTCAGTTTCTCAGCGCAAGGAGCCTCTTTATCATCCACCAATGAGTGAGAGATCACATGACAACTCGCTACGTAGTCTTCGAATTCATCTGATGAGTCTTCTCCATCGTTTTCGTCCTCAAGAAAAGAACAAGCTGCCCCCATCGTGTCCGTCTTCTTTGGAGTGTGCGGCTGTGGCGGGTTTACCTTCCAGTTTTCAGACAGCGCGAACTTGCCTTCTAGGTACTGATCCTCGATCCATCCCTTAAAGAAGAAACAATCCTCGATCGGGTGACTTACCGTTTGGTGGTAAGGGCAATAATTAGGATTATTGAGATCGCCTGGCTGCGACAGACCTTTTGGACTCGGCAGATTGATGAGTCTGTTGCGCACTGCCAGCTTGAACAGTCTTCTCGTTTTATTCTGAGGAAATGAGTAAGGATGTCCCAGTCTCTCCTCGAGGGATGGGCATGGACGCACGTTGTTTTGGCGAACGGCCGGCTTTGAGTTGCTCGGCTGTTGTTGAGTATTGGCGACGACGATCGCTTTCCCTTTTCCTTTCTCATTTCGAGAGTCTGGTTTTGGAGGAGACGGTCCATGGCCCATCTGGTCCATTTGGGCTAATTTGTCGATCAAGACCTGGAAGGTGGTCGGCCTGAAGAACATCATAAATTGTGAGATTGTCGCTTGCGGATCAAGAGTGCCCACGAACATGCCAACCGCAGGTGCTTCTTCTATGCGTTGTTCGCATTTCGACCATAGGTTCCGCCATCGTGTTGCGTATTGGACCCACGTTTCGCCGGGCCTTATCCTGGCGTTAATCAGTGCTTTTATTGGGGTGCGTCCGCTAGCACTCGCGAATCTTTGTGTAAACAGTAGCTCCATTTCCGCAAATGTTTTAACAGAGTCGTTAGGTAGCTCTGAATACCATTCAAAAGCTGTTTCCGCTAAGATGCCGATGAATTGGCGAAGCAGCAGCTTGTCGCCGCCTCCAGTGTTGCCGCATAAGGCCCTGAATTGAGCGACATGATGATGTGGGTTCCCTGTCCCCTTATATACGTGGAACTTAGGGATCGTATATCCCGGCGGGTGACTGATTTGGTCATACCAGCTTGGATAGGGTCGTCCGGTTCTAACAATTTGCGCAGCCGCTTCATTCGCCTGATGAGCCCGTATTTGCTGAGCAATATAATCATCGAGCGCGGCCTTGGAAATGGTTTCATCCTTGGCTGCTGAAAGAGCCGACAAAGGATTAGATGTCTCCTTTCTATCGTCTTCAATAATGATTGGAGGGTCATCAGCTGGAGGGTCTGGCTGTAACATCATCCCTACCATATCTTGGAAGAGGAGCGCCATTTATTTTATGTTAGCCGCTTGCTCTGCGGCTTCTTTTTCCTTCTTTTCGAGGACTCTGCGTAATAAATCAGCATCAGTCTCTTGTTCGTGACGCTGTTCTGATGACGCCTCCGAACTTTCTTTTAGCTCGGTAAGTGCAGCCATTGCAGTCATTATTTCCTGAAGCTTCTATTGCTGCTCCTGGGCTTTTGTCACGGATCGAGTGAGCGGTCGGTAACCGGTCAAAGCACGGCTTTCCACCTTTCCGAAAGCCATATAAACAGTGTGCACCACCATGCCCCTAGACTTGGGGCGTTTAGATTCAGCGCTTTTACGGTTCATCGTGTTCACAGGGGCTTTTGCGGCCTCCTTTTCTTTTGAGTGATTGACGTCGAAGGAGCCGTTGCAGTAGGCACCCAGCCAGCTGTTGCTTTTTCTGGCTTGACGGAGTAGTCCTTCCCCTACCGAACCTTCATCTTTTTCTGAAGGCGGCGATAGTCTTAATCCATCACGGAGTCTTGGACTTGACGCCAGACTTTGTAAATTTTGGAGGACAGCCGCTGAGGGGACTGCTTTGGTTTCATTTCTGTGACCATCTCTACCGGTGGTGGAGATCTTTTCAGTACGGCGGTAGAAGAGTTCCTACGCACCTTGTTAAGTAGTTCAAAGCTGTTCCCGGTTGCAACAGCAGCATCGATCCCCACCGTTGGAGCCGGTGGAGTAAATCCAGAGAGGGAGCTGCCCCCAGTCTTCCGTACTCGGCGCCAGTGATGACGGCGAGCATGTCGCACGATTGGAGTTGGTTTAGCCATAGTGGTGACCTCCTCATGCCCCCTGTGTTGGTCAAAATTTGCTGGTACCGGCCTTTTAAAGACCGACGTCCGTTGAATGGGGACAGCCAACCTATAAAAAGCAGACTTCCGAGTAGGGGAAGCAACCTTGGTGATTTCGCCTGGAACGGGAGCAGGGATGGCTATCCGCTTCGGGATAACACCTTCTGGTATTGCAGGCTTCTTCATGGGCCCGTTGGAGCTCTGGCCTAGTTTGTTAAAAACCGAGGCAGTGGAGTTGGGCAACCCGTTGAGAGGGGTCGCGGTAGTTGTAAGCCGATCAAAGACCGACTTTTTTGGAGCTTCTTGCGACGTCATTGGGGTACTGAAGCTCATCGGTGGGAGCATGGTCCCGAAGAATAGTCCAGTAGTGGCTTGAGTCACCTGCTCCACTGGCATCTTGAAAAGGGAAGCCGCTCGGGGCCCGTAAGTCACTCCTCCAGCAAGGACGGAGTGAGAGTTGCAGTTGCACGTAGTGCAGTTTGAAGCCATTAATCTTCTATTTTCTGCACGAAGCAAGACACTAAATCTAAGTACCTTGAATCCACAGGCAACCACAGCAAACCGCGATTTGTTCGTGAACACGACACACGAAGTGTGGAGTGGAAAGAGGGAGAGGTCCCAACGGGCATGCCAGAATCTGTTCCCCTCCGAATGGCGGCCAGGACATGGACGTCTTGTCTGAGATTCAGGGCAGATGCTATTTGGTTTTATCCGTCCACCTCTCCGAAGATGCCAAGTTGATTTATGGCACCGTGTAACGAAGATTTAGACGGATGCGTCCGATGTAGTAGACTTCGTCAGATTCCCCCTCGCTTGAGGGGTTTTTGAATGTGGGGATGCTCTTCCTTGCAGGCGCAAGCCCCTGCAGTTAATTACACTACCGCATCGCGGTAACAACTTTCTCCTTCTCCATAATTTCACTTCGTGTCGTGGGTGTTTGTTTTGTTTGTGGTTGCTCGTGGATTGTATACGAAGACTAATTTATGTCGTCGCCCGTAGGACGTGGATTAGTACAAATCCGTATTTACTTAGATTTGGGTTTGGGGCTTTAGTTTAAGGATACGTTAGCCGTGTTTGAGGCTAAGATCAACTTAAACGTTCGTTAAGGATACGTTAGTCCAATTTGAGACTAAGATCAACTTAACATGATCGTTTAGATCCGACAAAAGAGCATTTGGAGGCTCTATTATTCTAATTTAGGAACATAGTGGTCCATTTCATGTATGGCCGTCGGGATCCATCACCTCTCTGACGACGTTGAAGGATTACAACGACAGATGTCAGAGGAGTTCAAAGATGTACCCTTGAACCAAAGTTGATTGGGGGATCTATAGTCCAATTTGGGACTAAAGTCTGTTTGAAGGATTAAGGATACGTTAGCCGTATTTGAGGCCAAGATCAACTTAACGGGATCGTTTAGATCCGACAAAAGAGCTTTTGGGCTCTATTGTTCCAGTTTAGGGACATAGTGGTCCATTGCCAGTTTAGGGACATGGTGGTCCATCGGTTTAAGGACGCTTGAGTCTGGGGGTTTAAGGACGCTTGAGTCCGGGGGTTTAAGGACGCTTGAGTCCAGGAGTTATGAGTGGTTGTCGGGACCCGTCACCTCTCTGACGTCGTTGAAGGATTACAACGATAGGTGTCAGAGGAGTTCGAAGATGTACCCTTGAACCGGATGTAAATTGATTTAAGAGAGAAATCGTGCTCAGTCAATTTAATTTGAGGACTTACGGCCATAATTGGGCTAAGTCCAATTGAAAATGTTCAACGTTTTTATTTATCTTTGGCCTATTAGGCATGTGCTAGGGCTTTGCCCCTGCACCGCATTTTATTTTGGCATGTAAGGCCTATTTGATTTGGGCTCTGTTCCTTTTTAAATGATGCACAACATCTGTTTTGGTCTTGACAGACCTTTGTTTGGGCTCTGCCCCTCTTTTTTAAGATAATGCATTGCATTTTATTAGGCCTGTTAGGCCTTTTTTTAATTGGGCTCAGCACTTCTTTAAATAATGCAGTGCATTAATTATCTGACAGTGGCTATGTGGCCTGTCAGGCACTCTGCGCCAATTAATGAGCGCAAGCGCATGTGGAGGTGACACGTGTCACGCTCTGGTGAGCGCAAGCGCAGTGTGCTGCGCCAGTGCGCTGCGCTGTTGCGCTGCTGACACGTGGCGCGCTCTGGTGAGTTGCGCCAATTTCAGAGAGCAATACTCTATTTTAAAAGTGCATAGCGCAAGTTATTCTGGTGCTGACACGTGGCGCTCTCTGGTGGTTTGCGCCAACCCAAGAGTGCAACAATGCAGATTTGCAAGTGCAAGGCACTGTTTTAATTATCTTGATCCAATTTTGGATTCAAGAAAAGAATCTTTAAGATTCCAGAACCAATGGTTCATAAAAAAAAGGCAATGCCTTTATTATTATATTTTTATTGAAGATCTTTGATCTTGTTCTTAGATCAATGATCTTTTCAGAAGAAATTCTTCTTTTTAAAAGGTTTACCTTTCTTTTTTCTTTCTGAGTTCTTCAGACTTTTCTTTTTTAGAAGTTCTCTAAATTCTCTCTCTGTTTCTCAATGTGTTGATGTGTTTTTCAATTCTCTCTTCTAGACTTGGGGTCTAGGGGCCTTTATATAGTGCCAATAGATTTGTTAAATTAGTTAAAGAGATCTTTCTCTGAGTGATTTGGGGATTTTTCCCCACCATTGGATCTTTGATCCAAGGGCTTCTGTTTTACAGAAGGCAATCTTCTTGTTTTTAACAAGAACAGAAAGATCTTACTGGAATTTTAATTCTGTTTGGCGCAAACGCACCTACGCTTGACACATGTCGTGCAGCGCAACTGCGCTGCCACGTGTCGCGCAGCGTAATTGCGCTAGCGCAACTGCGCTGCCACGTGTCGCGCAGCGCAGAGCGCAAGTCAGCTGAAGCTTTGCTTCTTTAATTTTTAATTTTTATTTTAATTTTCAGAACAGAGCCTTACTCTGATTGGGGGAAACAGAAGCGTTGCTTCGTTTCCCGCCTTGGAATTTAAGCAGAGCTTTGCTCTGATTGGGGTAAACATTGGGCACTCAGGTTCCATGAGATTTACGGATATGAGGGTAGATCAGAGTGACGGCGCCTGAGGTATTGGGATTTAGGGTGTCGATGATGGACACTGGGATTTTCCACGATGATGATTCATTGATGATGTTATGTTTTATCCCACACTTAGGATTATTTGATATGCATTGTTTCATGTAGTTGTAGTACCCTGATGGTGTACCTTGATCATGATTGTTGCATATCCATATTGCCATACTTATGCAATCAGATTGCATGTGATAGATTATCGCTGTTCGTGCATACCCGTGATTATCTGTATGATGTTACTTACTATTCACGAGTTGGTAACTCACCCCCGTTGTGCCACTGTGTTTTGCAGGCTTGACCCTCAGAGTAGTCGCGGCAGGGCTTCTTATTGTATTTTTTCAGCGGATACCGCTACGGTTGGCTGTGGGGCCTTTTTGTCGTAGATGGGTTTGCGGTTATCCGATTATATCCATTATATATCTCATTGTATCTAGTACTCTCCATCTACTACTTCATGTATTGACTTAGAGACGAGTTTATGAAGACCGATATTGTATATTTTGTGACTCTGGGTGTCATGCTCGTGTGAGCCTGCCTTTATTATGTAGTTTTACCTCTTTATGCTATTTTTCATTTATATTGTCTATTTCTTCGCTACAGCGTCGTATATATGTTTGTGGTGGTTGTTTTCGCCTTTGGGCGTGATTTGCTCCCGTTTGAGGATGCTTTATTTATATCCTATGTTTAGACCCGTTTCGGGGCTAGTTTTTACAAAGGAGGTGCTGCCAAAATTTTTAAGAAAATAAACTTAAGATTTAAGATTTTTACTTGAGATTTCCAAATATTTTTAACAATGTTTTATCACTTACTTCTTTTTATGGTTTAGATTTCTTGGTTTTCGGCTTACCTAACTTGTGTTATGCCTGTTGACGTCACGTGGTTTAAGTGCCGGCCATATGCCTAATTTTGGGCCGTGACAGAATCGTCCTTCAGAGGCTTTGTAATCAAGTATGCCTCATGAACGTAGTTGATCTTGTTCTCTGCTGCGTTGAGCATCGCTAAAGTAATCTCCACCGGATGAGAGGGAATGTTGTCAAGGATGACCAGGAAAATCATGTGAAGCCAAATAGAACCGGCAGGGAGAGGAGACCCTCTACGAATCATAAGCTCGTGCATCATCGTGTCGCATTGATCATCCGTGAGAGCGGGATTCTCCAGACGAGCAGCAAAATGAGAAATAATCTCCTCGATGGGCTCCTCCCATGGCTGTCGAGGAGCATGTGGGCGATTGCAAGCCATGTTAATGTTGGGTTACGGCAGATCCCCGGCCATCAATCCGTGACCAAATGCAGAACAAAAATTTATAAAACTTGGCGCTACCACAACCAATTATCCAGATCTACCCATAAGCCATAGATAACAAAACATGCAAAGGAGTTAGAATGCTTATACCGAAGAGATCCGTATCCTTCTGTCTTCAACCATCATCCTAAGCTCCTAGGGCTTTCTTGATCAAGCTTGATCTCTAGTCTCCCTCCATCGAAGATGATCCACCCGAGAGTCTATGCAACGAGCTCCAACCTCATATCTGAGGTAATTAGGGCATCTAGATCGCTACTCTAGATACCGTAGATGAAGTAGAGAGTGATGAAGGATTAATTTGTCTCAAGACACCCAAGAATTCTCAACTCATGAGAGGGTTTGGGTGGAGCTAGAGGAAGAAGAAGATGCCATGAGAATGAGGTGTTGAGAGAAACTCAAGAGAGAGAAAAAAAATGAATAATGGCTTGTGTTTTTTATTTGTTGTGTGAGTATGATAAGAAATAATGGAGCCATCACATAAATTTCCATGTCTCCAAAATATCTTATTCAACAAAAACTATCTCAAGTTAACATAATCTCACAACAAACAAAAATCCTAAGCATGCTAGAATAGTAACCATGGGTCACTAATTAGCCATGTCACCAAAAATGCAATAAACACCTCATCCTACACCTCAATAACCTTTTAATCCAAAAAGGTCTAAACCATGATGAGGTGTAATCTTCTAAAAATAATCTTGTAATAAATTACAAGAATACCCCTCAACCGTATATACATACCCACATCTATATTCCGAAGAATACGAATACAAAGAGACGAAAATAATCCAACAAATATAATACTAGGATCCGGTTTAAACCAAAGCCCACTAGTATTATTCGTCCGAACATCATCCGTACACAAGTACACATATATGATCGAACCCTGCCGTAAAACCATACGGCCTCTGCATCATTTCGCCCGAAGCAGGGAAACCCTTTGTGTGGGACTCTAAAGACTCGTAAATACGCTGGCAGTGGATTTAACCACAAGCACGTCAGCGGCACTAGCTGTGCGTAACGACTACCCATGTATTGAGCGAAAGGGAGACCGACGAGCAAACTCATCCTGAAACCCCTACTGTGCCTGACAGTGACAATATCCGTACAATCCAGTCCGTTCGTCTATGAGTATCACATATCGAGTTTAGGGGGTGGATAAAGTCAGACCCCTAATAACGCGACATTTAGTGTCGGTATGAAACCTATCACCACCTGAAAAACTACCGATCCTAGATCAGTAATTCTCGACTACCTTGGCTAAGGATTTCTGGTGATGGCCACCCGTGCACAACCGCGACATCAACCCCCAATACCGAGAGAGATGAATCCCCCGACGATCCGCTCACTGCCACTATGTGGCTCGGGACTGTACCCAACTAAAACCTGTTTGCACGACTCCTTTGAGCCGTGGTAGGGTAGTAATCAATATGCAATGGGAACTCACACGAGACAAATGACGATCTCAGGTCGATAGACTAACATGTACATATGTCACCAGAGAACTGCTATCTGACAATAGGTATAATACCAACTAGCAAGTTCCCGGCGAGTCCGTCCGGTGTACTCATAACACAATGAGCACCTATATACATCTTAGGTGAACCAGCTAACACCAATGGCTTGTGAGACCGGCCACTGTCCCTCGTCGGGGTCTCGATCAGTATACACTAGTCTACTCTTGGAGTATCGATGCCCAGTCTTGAAACTCCTACGACTAGGGACATTTTAAGGATATGCTTATAGACCACCCAACTCTTACGTATATGATCTCCATCATGCTGATGGTAGTCAAGCAAGAATCCTATGGGCTCTATCAACATGTAATAGTGATATGTAATGTCACCTAAAGCATGTACATGATGATAAAGACAAACCAGATAGCATACTATCATCTCGAGTAAGACTGTTCTACCGGTATAGGTCCTCCCTCAATCATTGCAATCATGTGCCTGCGATCCAATAATTGACTTGAGGGCACTATAGCCAATAATCTCCCACTTGCACTTAAGGCTATTTATTGCGGTGTCGCATACTTACAGCCCGTGTGATACCAAACACCCAACTTCTCTACTAATCAGTTTCACAAAGCTTGTTTGTAAAACTATTGCGTTCGAGAAATAGCCTCAGTGAGAGGATCCGCTCCAATGTTTCTTTCTATATCTCTCTTTATCTCAAGTTCGTGGAGAAAGCCATCTCCCGAAATGAGCAATACCTGTCTTAGAATATGTTTGGATATCTGATGGGACCCAGTTCAGAAATGAACTCCAAATCCAGCAAACTTCTTAGACTGTATCGTCTACTGAATTTAATCAGTATTCTGCGCCATGCCTCCCTCAGTATTCGCTTGGACCACCTGTCTAAACTACTGTCCCTCAAAAGAGGGAAAACTATAACTCTAACAGTCACTTTGTCATCCAGGTCACCTTGTAAGCCTGGAATGATAACCGTCTCCCGAAGGAGACTGTCGTTACCATATCCCTAGAATATCCACTTATGTTCATAAACTGCTTCCGAACGTTTCTCCAAGATTGGATTAATATATATGTTTATTGCAGCTAGTGCAAAAACAACATCTGGTGTGGTACTTGACATCTCATGATTGACTCAATTGCCTAAGCAAGTGATAAGCCAATCATGCACATCTCTCTCCCCTTTAGTCTGTAAGACACCTTTAGAGAGGGTGACTCCATCACCTGCAAGTACACCACCATGCCAGGAGTCATCCATTCTAAAACACCTTTAGAATTGTGTCAAAGTACCCAGATTGGGAAACTACCCAAATCCATATCTAAAACCATAGATCTAGTAACCAGAATGCCTTATATAATATCCATATCCTGTATGGAGAAACCACAGTGTGACAACCACAGTATAACCGATCGTAGTATAGGAATTTCACTTTTTATAAAGTGCATGTCATCCAAATACCAGGACATCACATCCTACTACCTTCTTAACAGATCTATCTCCTATTTTGATGAAGTCAAAGCCTATGACTGTCACATCAAAAATAGATGATCTATCTCGCTATACATGCTTTAGTCTATAAATAGACATAAGCTACTTGTCCACTATGCTTCCGCTGCTCCCACTGACTACAACAACCCTTTGGCTGAGTCATATACATGTGCACTTCTGAAACTAGTTTAGAATGACACTATACTCATCCTTCTGCCGGGTCTCATAGTTTAGAACAGCAGTAATGGCAAGTTTGGGTAAACAAGAACCCCCTGCCACCGTTTCGGAGGATACCGAAATACCTCTCGGGCGCCTGAGATTACCCACCATATCTGCGGAGTGGCTAATAGAATTTCACAAACCAATTGAATCTTTAGGTTCTATTAAATCGTCAGTAATTGTTTGTGGTTCTGGAATCACTTCCAATTCTGCTATACTCCTAATACTGTTTTCTGGAAAAAAAAGTCCATTTTGCTAAAACTATGGTGAATCAAGAACAATATACTATCGATCTTCTAGATGGTAGAAAATTACCCCTCATAATAGCCTGGGATAGCCCACAAACCGCCATTAATGAAACGTGCCTTGAGTATGTCCAGAGTCTGGTTTTAAGCATAAGCCGGACAACTCTATATACCTTAATATCATTAAGATATGAACCATTCTATATACAATATATAAACAGAGGCACAAATTTAATTGGAACCAGATTCAAATAATGCAGTTGTCTCCAGTGCATGTCAACTAAATGGAGAAAGGCCGATCAACATTACTCAACTAGGAGTGCATCCAGATATGAGTAACCTGAAAGAGAAATAAGTTCTCAAAACCATTACTATCAACTGAATACCAAACACAAGTATCTACATTTTCGATCACCTTGAAGAATCCTGATACTCACAACACATGGTTCTCTACTTTTTTCTTTTACCTGTAATTTCTCAAAACTTGGATCTTATATTTCTACGAAATACTTGTATAAAACTGGAGAAGTCACAAGTAAACAGAATATAGTATGAGCACCAACCCCTTTGTCCTAATGGACACTGGACAACATATAATACTTTGTACAAGTCTTCTGAGTTGAATAACTCAAACCCTGTGCGTCATAGCTTGAAAACTGTACTATGGTTAAGAAGAATTACATCGCTGTTTAATGCTCCTTACCAATCATCAACTGATATAGGTAAATGTCATGGACATAATTTCAAAAATTTATATCTCACTTTATGAAATTAACGTACAGATATATCAGTTTGAAATTGGTGCATAACTCTGGATATTTAAAACCAAATATTTGTCGTCCAGCAAAAACCCAGGTGTTTTCCTCAAATATCACCAATTACAACGAATTCAGATATAATGAGGATATAATCATTTAATTCCCAATATCTTACTCCCACTCATCATCTGTAAAACCATACAGATGTGAGAATAAAATCTGGTAAATACATACCCTGAAGTAAGGATCTAATTGGGAAATAAGTTTTCAATTAACAATGCATAGTGAATCTGAAACATTAAAATGTTTTGAAGGGGTTGCTGGGTATTCCTAGTAATGCATTTTCCATTATCCAGATTCATGACTGTGACCGTATATTTCCTTGCCATCTCTCCAAATCCCTTTATTCGTCTTTACTCATTAACTTTTGTACACCACCCTTAGGCAAAATGGTTTTCTTCCTTCCCTACCATTCGGCACCAGCCTATGGTTTGGAAGAAGACTATCCAATAAGTGTAATAGGTGTACTCTCCTAATTCTAGAAGCCCTCACAACCTGAGAGAAGGTAAAGATAAAAGACAACTGAATAATCTTTATTCTATTTCTCCTGAACCAGAATCCATTCTCGAACTGGAACAAGTTCCATCGAGTTCGTATGTAACTATATGATGGATTATCTAATAAATGTGGATCTTTGTAGTGATATGGGGTGTTCTGAAGAAATTCAAAGGTGAAGTAGGAGTGGCGATGATATACACGGTTTCGTCATAAATGATAGCAGTCGCATTTTACTTTGCCCTCTTTCTAATCACTTTATTTGTCTTTACTTATTACCTTCTGTACACTACACTTAGGCTAATTGGTTTTCTTCCTTCCCCACCTTTCGGCACCTACCTATGGTTTGGAAGAAGACTATCCAATAAGCGCAATTGGTGTACCCTCTCTTAATTCTAAGAGCCCTCACAACCTGAGAGAAGGTAAAAGAAAAGACAACTGAATAAACCTATTCAATTTCTCTAGAACCGGAAACCATTCTCGAATCTGAAACAAGTTTCTTCATGTTCGTATATAACTATACAATGGTCATATCCAATAAATGTGGATCTTCGTAGTGATACAGAATGTTCCAGAGAAAAGCAAAGGGTAAAAGTAGGAGTGGCAATGAAGTATGCAACTCAGACAATCCAAAAGCCAGTGTGTTTTAAGAAGGTTCGGTTAACTTGGTTCATGAGTTCTAGTCTAGGGTCGGGCCATGGTCGCTGCTAAAGAGAGAGAGAGAAAAGAAACACTTAGCGTGCACTTTAAACTAGATCAGAATGGTTAATCACTTTATCTAATCTGGATGGCTCCCACTGTTTCCTCGAATCCTCCCCCAAACCCAAAGGAGAATTAGTCGGGATCATCTAAAATCACCCGAGGAGTAAACCAACTCATTAGTGGGAATCAGGATCCAACTATCATCGCATGATAACTTGATGGAATCCACTCAAGTTATCACACTCCAGAAGGTATGCGCACGCCTGGCAAGTTTCAGTTTCTTTAGAAACTCTCGATGTCATTTTTACCCCATGCTCTTATGACCTTGACTAAGGCCAACAAATCATAAGTCACATGTCAAGTTCTACCCGTCATTGTCCAGGTTAATTTGAACCCACCCGTACCCGTCCTTGACTAAAGCCAAGAAGGATATAAGATTGTCCCAAACTAATGCATCTATCTATGCAATAGAAAAGTAACAAATAACTACTATACACCATGCCTTGACTAAGGACAGCAAACATAGCATGAATACCAAGTGCTACCCGTCTGAAATGACGGAGGGCTACGAATGGTTTTTGGCGAAAAACCTTTAACGTAATGAACTTGATAACGTTGAAGGAACCGGATAGCTTTACGAATATATAGTGGCGAAAACGTTTGCTAAAGAGATCACTCCCGGTGAAGGGATCTCGGCTCTTTCCTCGTAGAATGAGGTGCGAGATATTCGAACTGAATACTTCGATGCAAAGAAAAAAGTAATCAACTATAGTGAAGTTATTACCCTGACGCAAACTTCTACCCAAGAGGTCACTCTTTGTGAAGGGATCTCGGCTCTTGCCTCGTCGAATGAGGTGCCGGATATTCATAACCGAATACCGCTGTGCAAAACAAAAAGAAAACGTCCTTATAATAACAGCTTTTTGAAAATTGTTCCAACAACATCGAATAGGTCTGTTTTCCTTGCATTGATCAGAATCAACGCAGTCCCATCAATTAATATATCATACCACGGAAAAAAGGAACGAAAAATAAAATATATGTATATGCCATCCGCATTCGCCACTGGGTCTCGTCATCACTCGTTAGGTTACTTAACTAACGACAGAGCGGGGACTGGACTAGTGCGGGTGCAAAACATATACAACATCTACTAGCATATATAACAATATATAATAATCATTCCAGGAATGATATATGCAACATCACAGATAAGCGATAAGCATCACAGAACAATACTGATCATCTGGGAGCCCTGTTCCCTTTGAGCCGCAAGTGAAACCCGACGTTCCCCTGGTCGTGTGGATAGCCTGTGCAATGAAAATCTAGACCCCTCAATAACATTTTAATCCAAAAAGGTCTAAACCATGATGAGGTATAATCTTCTAAAAGTAATCTTGTAATAAATTACAAGAATACCCCTCAACCGTATATACATACCCGCATCCGTATTCCGAAGAATACGAATACAAAAAGACGAAAATAATCTAACAAATATAATACTAGGATCCAGCTTAAACCAAAGCCCAATAGTATTATCCATCCGAAGATCATCCGTACACAAGTACACGTATGTGATCGAACCCTGCCGTAAAACCATACAACATCTACATCGTTTCGCCCGAAGCAGGGAAACCCTCTGTGTGGGACTCTAAAGACTCGTTAATACGCTGGCAGTGGGTTTAACCACAAGCACGTCAGCGGCACTAGCTGTGCGTAACGGCTACCCAAGTATTGAGCGAAAGGGAGGCCGATGAGCAAACTCATCCTGAAACCCCTACTGAGCCTGACAGTGACAATATCCGTACAGTCCGGTCCGTTCGTCTATGAGTATCGCATATCGAGTCTAGGGGGTGGATAAAGTCAGACCCTTAATAACGCGACATTTAGTGTCGGTATGAAACCTATCACCACCTGAGAAACTACCGATCCTAGATCAGTAATTCTCGACTACCTTGGCTAAGGATTTCTGGTGATGGCCACCCATGCACGACCGCGACATCAACCCCCAATACCAGGAGAGACGAATCCCCCGACGGTCCGCTCACTGCCTCCATGTGGCTCAGGACTGTACCCAACTAAAACCTGTTTGCATTACTCTTTTGAGCCGTGGTAGGGTAGTAATCAAGGCACAGTGGGAACTCACACGAGACAAATGACGATTTCAGGTCGATAGACTAACCTGTACACATGTCACCAGGGAACTGCTATCTGACAATAGGTATAATACCAACTAGCAGGTTCCCGGCGAGTCCGTCCGGTGTACTCATAACCCAATGAGCACCTGTATACATCTTAGGTGAACCAACTAACACCAATGGCTTGTAAGACCGGCCACCGTCCCTCGTCGGGGTCTCGATCAGTATACACTAGTCTACTCTTGGAGTATCGATGCCCAGTCTCGAAACTCCCACGACTAGGGACATTTTAAGGATGTGCTTATAGACCACCTAACTCTCACATATATAATCGCCATCATATTGCTGGTAGTCAAGCAAGAATCTTATGGGTTCTATCAACATGTAATAGTGATCTGTAATGTCACCTAAAGCATGTACATGATGATAAAGACAAACCAGATAGCATACTATCATCTCGAGTAAGACTATTCTACCGGTATAGGTCCTTCCTCAATCATTGCAATCACGTGCCTGCGATCCAATAATTGAATTGAAGGCACTATAACCAACTGTTAAACTAGTTCTTTCTCTGTGAAGGAGAAGATGAACACTGCATCAAATTATAAAAAGAAGCATTTAAGTCTCGGCACAGAAAATGTTGTGGATGGTGGAACTATTTCCAAGCTCCGACAAAAAGAAGGCATTGGAAAAGAAAATGGTGATTCAGAAAAAGAAGAGCAAGAAGGTAAAACAATTCCCTCATAAAATAAGGTGGTGCTTCACGTGAAGCACACGTGAGCGCCGGTGCAAGTCTTTTATCGAATTAAATCCGATAGCGGCGCTTCACGTGAAAGGCACGTGAGCGTTGGCGTAAAAAAAGAGAGAAACAAAATTAAAGGAAAAGAGGTTTTTCATTCATACTTCAAAGAAATTTATACATTGGTAATGAGGATGATCACAAAAGAAATAAAAAAACGCTACCACGTTATCTAAGGCTTACAATGGCATGACGCTAAATTCCGAACAAGAATTCTAAAACATAAAGGCAAGTTTGAGTAAAGCGCTTCTTGCTTTATTGGCCATCTTCTTATGCATCCTCTCTCGAATGTAAGCTTCGGGATCCCCGCTGATATCTTCCATCCTCTGGTACATGGATATTATCGTTTTTGTTGGAAGACATGATGCAAAATGGTGACAAGATCATCCCTCCGCTTCTTTGAGATCGAGCCCATCAAATATACTGAATGCATCTGGTCTTCAGTGTCATCGAGTGCCTGGAGCGGCATAGCCTCATCAAGCTCAGGAAGAGCTTCCCAGATCGATCCAATGATGATCTTCAAAATGGCAGAATGGCGGAGGAGCAATCGACCGTTGTAATCATCGAAGCGACGTATCACCTTGTTGCATTGGACCGCAGTGTATTCTTGGTCTTGAAGGCGGCTTTGGATACGAATCTCCTCATAAGAGACAATCTCTTCGAGATTATACAAATGACTAGTCATGGTACCTGAAAAGAAACTATGTAGAGAGTTAGCAGTAAAATTTCAAGAAAATCCCCAATAGGATTTCATATTAAAATTCTTAGAGCAAAGCTCTTTTAAATTAAAATTTCAAAAAAAATCTCCAAAAAGGAGAAAATCTAAAGATTAGAAGTAAGTTCTGTGATAAATTGTCAGAGCAAGCCTCTGTTAAATTAAAATACCCAAAGGAGAGGAGACCTAAAATTGAACTACGTTCTATGATAAATTGTCAGAGCAAAGCTCTGTTAAATTAAATTTTCAAGAAAATCAGAACCAAGTTCTGTAACCATAAATCCCCAAAGTGAATATGTTAGAGCCAAGCTCTGTGATAAAAATAGAGTTGAACTCCGAAATTCCTGAAGAGGAATTTCCAAATACAAGAGCTAAGATCTATGGAAAAAGACTCTTACCAAGAAAATTTTGGCAGAGTGGATCTACAATGTAGATCTGAGAAGAGTGAAGAACTAAGCTTCAAGAATATAGGCTAAGCTCTAATAGAGAATAAAATTCTCAAAGAAGAAGAAGAGAGAAAAGCGCAGCAGTCACTTAGGATTTGAAGCCCTATTTAAAGGGATGGGGGTCGGTTCAGATTCCCTGTATCCCAAAACGGATCAGATGGCTCAAAACTACACACCGTTGCACTCACGTGCAAGTCATGTGAGAACAACCATGGAAGGCATTTGTTCCCTCATAAAAATTACCCTTTGTTTAAGCAAACACAATCAGGTGGTGCCTCACGTGAAGCACACGTGAGCGCCGGCGCCAATCTCTGATAGGATTAAATCCTATGGCGGCGCCTCACGTGATACACGAGTTTGTAGGGTTCCTAGGCACCCTAATGAGGTCTCACAAGGCATCAAACATGCCAATTTCAAATTATCTAGGTGCCGAGAGACCCTAATACGGATCGTTTGCTAGAAATCTAGGCGAAAAAGCTAACTAGTTAACAATTAACTAAGAGATACGGAAATACAACCTTTGTAGATCCGGTGCTCCACCTCCACGGCTCCGCAACGAGGTCCTCTCCGCTGTCCAAATCAAATCCGGGCTCTAGAGTCGGCTTCGTCGGAGAAAAAGGGAGCTAGGTCGTCGATGTCCATGCCGAAGATGATCTACGTCGAGGCATCGCTAGATCAAGCTCCACCTTCACCTTGCCATGAAAACTTGTGAAGGAAACACAGTCTACTACTTGGCAAGAGGTAGAGGATGAAGAAATAGGAAGTGGGTAAACTTTAGTTTTGGATTTCTCACACTCTTCATCAATCCACCATTGATGAAGTTTGGTTTTCTTCACTTGAAGAATGAAGAAGATGAAGAAGAATATTATGATAAGAAATATTATAATGAGAAAAGAAATTCATTCTTATCATAATTTAACCATAGTTAGGTGTAGAGAGTCAATCATGGTTATGTGGAATGGTTAAGTTAAGCATGAGACAAAAATGGTTACCTTTATTCAAACCTTCATGAAGATTCATGAACAAAACAAAACTAGCATCCATTTTTCCCTTTTTTGCTTTTCCCAAAATGAATAAACAAATAAATAAATAAATGAATAATCAAATAGTAAACCCTAACCATTCCATTAACCAAGGTTTAATTCTATACACTTAACTAAAAAGGCATGTATCATCAAACATGATACAAGCAAGTGCACAAAATCATATCGCATATGCAATGCGCACATGCGAGTGAGAAAATCCATTTAAAGTGAACCGATACTAGTTAATGTAAAGTAATACATCATATATATAATTATACATTAAATCATTAAATCAACACTTGATTCAATGATCCGGTCATGTCGTACACAACCGACTAGTATACAATGTATCGGCTTATCGAATCAACGCTTGAATCGATAACTAGGTTATATCGCATACAACCATTCGATACATTCATCGCGAGAATGGAATACGGTATCACATACACGCATTATTCTCGGTCCCGCACATATCTCATATGCGCTCCTATTTCGTTTCGCTTGAGCCAGGAAACCTCTGTGTAGGACTCTAAAGACTCGTCAATACGCCGGCAGCGGATGATGATCATATCAAACACCCACAAGCCGCAAGCGGTCTGCTAAACGTAACGGCCACCCGGGTATTGAGCGATCTGAAGATCGACGAGCAAGCCCGCTCACACTCCAGTGAATCCGACCAGTAACACTACCGTACAGTCCGGTCTGATCGTCTGATATGTCGCATATCTCGCCTAGGGGTGGTAAACGTCAGACCCCAATAGCTCGATAAGTCGTGTTGATATGAGGTCTATAACAATTCGAGAAACTACTGGTAACACTTACCAGTAAATCTCAGCAACCCTGGCCAGGGATTTCCTGTTATAGCCAATCGAACACAGCGCAACATCAACCCCCTATACCGGGAGAGACGAATCCCCTCCTATCGCTCATTGCCTCCATGTGACTCGGGACTGTACCCAAAAACCACCGTTTTGCACGCCCTCTTGGACGTGGTAAGATGGAAATCAAAGCACAGTGGGAACCACACAAGACTCTATGACGATCTCGGGTCAACAGACTACTCTGTACCAGTGTCACCAGAGAACTGCCATCTGACGTGAGGTATAATACCATCTGGGAGTTCTCGGCGAGTCCGTCCAGTGTACCCAGTCTTTACTGAGCACCCGTATATCATCTCTGATGTCAAACACCAATGGATATGGGATCATCCATCGCCCATCTGTATGGGTCGAGAAGGTATACGCTAGTCTACTCTGGTATATCGATGCCCCGTCTCGATACACCCTCGACTAGGGACTTTGAAGGATGTACTTATGGACTACCATGTCCCCACTAGTATGATCCGCATCATAGTCCAGGTAGTCAAGTACACATCCTAAGGGCTTTACCAACATGTAACAGAGAGACAAACAGTATACACGTTAAGGTAAAGTTCAACCAGATAGCATAGTATCATGTCGAGCAAGAAAGTCCTCCCTATATATGTCACAGCATCCACTACAATATACATCCTATGTACAGTAATGGCCTCTAGGGCATACATATAACTAACAATCTCCCACTTGTACTAGGGCCATCTGTAGCAGTGGTTGTAGTATCTCATACTCAACCATCCCATAAATATCTCTCTCTGGGAACAGGCCTTTGTGAGTGGATCCGCTGTGTTGTCCTCTGAATCTACTCTCCTAACCTCGATCATCCTGGAGATCAACTATCTCCATGATCAGGCGATGCTGCCTTAGAATAAGTCTGGATCACTGATGGGACCGGCGTTCCTTGGCATGAGCCATAACTCCATTGTCTCACAATGGTAGGAACGTAGTTCATCTCATGAACTGATATACACCCAGACTGCCTCTTTGGTAGCATCTTAAGTAGCGATGTATTCAGCCTTTATCGTCTAGTATGCCACGGTATCTAGCTTGGAACTCTTCCAACATACCGTCCCTTTACTGAGGGTAAAGACAATGTCTGTGACTGACACTCAGTCGTCTTTATCACCCTGGAACCCTTCCAGTGATTCTCCCCAGGATCGGTTGATACCGTCTCACTACATCTAGTGAGAATTCTAACATCCATTTAGATCTATCTCATAGATCCAAAACCCAGGATTTAGTAGGTATCACTGTGATCCTACACGGAGAATCTTTGTGATAAGCGGAGATTGATCGAGCGTAGCATAAGAAACTCCTTCCCTATCAAGAGTATGTCATCCACGTACTCTACGAGGATCGTTACCATACTCCCTACTACCTTTTTGTTTATACAAGGTTCATCTACCATTTTAATGATGTCAAACTCTTTGACTAATTCATCAAAACAGATGTTCCAACTCCGCGATGCCTGCTTTATCCTATAAAGCATCTTGCACACGTTTCCACTGCTCCCACTGTCTACGAAGCCCTCTGGCTGTGTACTTATAGACGCACTCTTCTAAAACATCATTTAGAAAAGCAGTCAAGACACCCAACCACCAGATATCGTAGTCATGGTATGTAGCCGTGGTAAGTAGGATCTGGATGGACTTAAGCATAGATCCTTAGAAAAGGTTTCATCATAATCCATACCTGGTCAATGATGTAGACCTTTAACAAGTCTAGCTTTGAAAGTCTCAACTCTTCCATGTACACCAAGTAATCTTCTCAAGATATACTTTCTCCTGATGGGGATTTAACCTTTCAGATATAGCAACCAAAGTCCATACTTTGTTGGTGTATAAGGATTCCATCTCAGATCGATAAACATCCAGCCATTCTTACAGAGTCTCACTCCTGATGGCCAGCTCGAAACTAGTTGGGTCATCATCTCATGATGCAGTCCTCGCTCCCACTGTCATAGAGAAACCGAAGTATCTCTCAGGTGGGTGAGGAACCCTACTAGATCGGCGGAGAGGCCGAGGTTCGTTGGCTTCTACTGAATCCTCTGGTTGTACCAAATCATCTGCTGCAGTTTGCATAGCTGGAACATTTCCAGTTCTTACATAACAGACCTTGCCTCGAGCTTGTCCGGATTTTGCTTTTAGACATAGGCCGGACAACCCCAAATCTTAACTAACTTAAGATATGGGCTCTTCCCTTTCCATATCACATATGAAGCGGTAGGCAACTGATTTGATTTGAACCCTATTCAATAGGTATGCAGCTTCTCAAGTGCATAACTCCCAAAAAGGAAATAGGTAACTCAGTAGTACTCATCATAGAGCACACCTTATCACATAGGGTGTAATTGCTCCACCCCGATATACCATCGTGCTATGGTGTATACGAAGGAGTAATGCTGAGAGAGAATCTCATTCTTCTTTAGAATAGTCCAGGATTTCCGTGCTCAAGTATTCTCTTCCTTGATCACATCAAAGGACATAATACTTATACCCGTATTTTAGTTCTCTACTTCTAACTTATATTCTGTGAATATCTCAAAAGGTTCGGACTTGTGTTTCAACAGGAACATAGGTCTGAAACTCGAAAGATCATCAGAGAACGTAATGAAGTAAAAGAACCGGTCTTGGCATGTGTAGACAGGGGACCTACATACATCAACATGTATCATCCCAAGAGTTCACTAACTCTTTCTCTGTTTCCAGTAAACGGAGCTATGGACATCTTATCTTTGTGACATGACTGGCAAGTTTCACAAGATGTAAATTCAAACTGATTTAAATATGCATCTTTATGTAACTTCAGCTAGTCGGGTCACATTGATTTGACCTAGTCTACAATACCTCAAGAAGGATTCGTTCATTTCTGAACTCTTCCTCTTGTGTGTGTTTTGTATACTAAAGAACTGTAGTTTGATTTAGAACGTCAATGCTTTTAGATAACGTGCCCGAACCGATCAACTTTTGATATAGGAAATGTTCAAAACATTATCCAACAATACAAAATTATATCATTTCTTTACTAATAAAGAGAGTGATATGATTTTGTATATCAGGTTCGGTATCTAATAACATTCGTTCAGAATCAATGTATTGGTAATACAGGGTGACAGTGACCAACAGACTTGGCTGCAACACTTGCCCCATTTTCTGCCTCATGAAACTTATCACCCGTTCTCAGTTCTCTACCTATCTGTAGCCCTATGTAACAGATTATATATCTGGGATCCTGATCTGGTATCACAAACCCAGGACGTAAAGGATACTGAGAAACAGTTCTGTATAATGAACACACCTAAAGATGATGCATCAGCATGCACTCTCTTCGTTTGGGCGGCACGGGAAATCTGGTATTCCCCAATTTCCTGCTCTGTCTTATAACAATTATAAGTTGGAGCGGGACCAACGTTCCCCAGCTCAGTATAACAAGCGGGTTCGGTCAATAATCCGTTTTATTATCTTGATTAAGGCGTGATATGGTCGCTACCAGGAGAGAGAGAGAAGAAAACACTCAGCGTGCGCTCTTGCAAGAATAGATTGGTTATTATTTTATCTAATCAGGATGGCTCCCACTGCTTTTTATCAAATCTTCCTTCAAACCCTAAAAGGAAAGACTAGCCGGGATTAATTACACACTACAAGTTCGCCAATCTTTCAGCCAGGCCAGTGTCGGTACTTTGAGGGAGGTCCCTCGTGCTTTCGCACGAACCTAATTAATGTAAACCTCGTTTTCCCAGAGGCGTAACCCCGTTGACACCTTTCTAGACACCTACTTGATCGGCTAATTGTAATGTATAAAACTCTCCCAGGAGTAACTCTTACTCGCAGCGGGTATCGGGATCCAACTATCTCATATAAGGTATGCAATCTCATTGCAAATTTCAACACTTGAAATTCCCGATAATATTTTGCCCCTAGCGTCCTATGACCTTGACAGAGGTCAACAAACCATAGGCTGCTAGTCAAGTTCAACCCGTCATTTCCTGATTGAAGTAAACCCACCCGCACGACCCTTGACAGAGGTCAACAAGGTCGCACGACTACCCTAAATCAATCACATCATATGCTTATGCAGATAAGCACTAATCAGCTACCGCACACTACGCCTTGACAGAGGTCAACAAACGTAGCACGAATACTAACTAGTACTTATCTGAAATGACGGAGGGCTACGACAGGTTTTTCTGAAAACCTATTGCGTAATGAACTTGATATCGTTGTAGAATCAAATGATTTTGAAATGGAGTGCTTTTGAGGCTTTTCTAGTTTTGCTAAAGGAGTCACTCCCGGTGAAGGGATCGTCGGTCCTTTCCTCGTCGAATGAGGTGCGGGATATATCACATATATCACTGTGCAAAGCAAAAACTCTTAAAAGCAATCAAAAGACAAACCGAGTGTGTAGCATCTGCCAGTTATTGCTAAAGGAGTCACTCCCGGTGAAGGGATCTCGGTCCTTTCCTTATCGAATAAGGTGCGGGATATATCGTATATACCGCTGTGCAAAGCAAGAACTGTAGCTACCTGTTTTATTTTGAAATTCGATTCTACAACATCTTAGGTTTCTTTTATTTCATTAATCTCATTAATGAAGTCCCATCATTTAAGTACCTAAACATCACAGATAAATACGACGTACACTTATGCCATCCGCATTCGCCTCGATGTCCCCTCGTGCACCGTTAGGTTAGGTAACTAACGACAGAGCAGGGCAGGGCTAGCGCGGGTGTAAAACATAAGTAACGTCTATATAATATATTATATATACTATATACTGTATCTATCACAGAACATCACATGATCACATCACAGATATCGCAGCAGAAGAAACATATGAAATATTGGATATACTAGGACGTCCGTGTTTTCAATACGAGCCAGTATAAAACACGGATTCCACGGTCGCGATGAATAGCCAAACCCACACCCCTAGACCCCTACGAGAGCGGCAAGCAACCCTACCAATTCTGGAGTTAGGAGACCCAGACCCGACTCCTCGAGTTGGTCTCCCACTGGACTCCAGAACCCGGTTACTTGTGCTCCCCTCCTTGGGTCTATCCTAGTGCGGAAAAGTAAATAATATACAAGAGGTGACAACTTCCGCAACCTGGAAGTGCCCCAATAAAAGAATATTACATACAAGTTTTTACATGAATGAAAATGAAAAACACTCATCTCACATAAAAAAAACCCGGCTATTCAAACACGACGATCCAATATAACATATCCAGCAACACATAACATCACATGTCATCAACGTAAGTAAATATGCGCATCCCAATTGTCGTTGACATATAGCAACGAAACCGGCGATATCACATATTACACTTACGGTCACAGAAAAGAAAGTGTAAAACTACAACAGTTGGAATCCGCAACCTCCTCAGACATCGCATGCCTGACCAAATGAATTACTTAGACATCGCATGCCTAACAATTATAAACCCCGTATTTTAGTCTCATTATCGAAAACACTTTTCAATATCGAGTCGGGCAATTCAAAAAGATTCCCGACAGTCTGATCGAATGCTCGTCGCAAACTT
Source organism: Agapanthus africanus (assembly GCA_030015575.1). Classification (NCBI taxonomy): domain Eukaryota; kingdom Viridiplantae; phylum Streptophyta; class Magnoliopsida; order Asparagales; family Amaryllidaceae; genus Agapanthus; species Agapanthus africanus. The sequence continues at coordinate 628,169,736 of CM057337.1, read as the reverse complement.
TAGTAGGCGGCTGCACCCCTGATATCGTCGACGAAGTGCACCAAGGCGGAACACCGCTACCGCGAGCACCCTAATGGATGCTTTCGGCGACGGGGTTCTCCTACAGTCACTTGGTCGAGGCTATGGAGTGAGGCTGTCTATTAAGTTTACCCGGCGAGTATCCGCGTACGCTACGTGATTCCGACGGACTTTTGATCACATCAAAATTCCGTGGCAACCGATCAAGTGAGACTAAACTGCTACGTTTATAACATTCATTAGTTATCACATAACTAATTGTGAATTCCAATTGTTGTATCCCATTCTAGATAAACAGAAAATGTTAAACTTTCCGATTGAATATTCGAACACCCAAGTTTTCCCGATACAGATCAACACATGAAATAAGTCTAACAACATTCAGTTCGTGCCTCAGTACCAACGGTCCAGCCGTAGAAGGGTCAAGACAACGCCTCACATGTGGCACGCCGTACTGCCCCAAACCCGAAGGTTCAAAGGGCAGTTCAAGACGGTCACATAATCGAGTTAAGGTTTGTTGTCTTCTAGAGGGTCCATTGCGTTACTTGCACTACTTAGAACGTCGTTAAACTACGGAAAAATACAACACTTGGAAATTTCCCGACAGGGGAAAAATTGGGTATTTATATCCGGTCGAACTTTTTAACATATTCTAAAATTATCTGGAAAGCCACACAGACAAAATTTGATACTCCGATCGATACACCGAATCCCCAAATCATTCCCAGAAAATTCAACTCTTGAATAACTATTAAAAATTTCCAGAAAATCCAGCATTATGAATTATGAGTTACTGTGTAAAAATCATTTAATAAAGTATCCGTACCGCCGCGGATCCGCCGCACGAGCGTTGCTCGTGCCGCGGAACCGCGGCAGTTTGATGGAGATAGAGGCACGAATTTCACAGTATCTCTTAAAATCACCTGCTTATTTTTCTGCATATTTTTAATGTTGAAAAACTCACTGTTTTCAAAAAAGGACAGAGAGCATATTAGAAATGGGTATTCGGGTTCGTTCGGACTTCAAACTCCGTCTGGACTTCGCCTAAGGCTCTAGCTAGGCTCTGATACCACTGTAGGGTTCCTAGGCACCCTAATGAGGTCTCACAAGGCATCAAACATGCCAATTTCAAATTATCTAGGTGCCGAGAGACCCTAATACGGATCGTTTGCTAGAAATCTAGGCGAAAAAGCTAACTAGTTAACAATTAACTAAGAGATACGGAAATACAACCTTTGTAGATCCGGTGCTCCACCTCCACGGCTCCGCAACGAGGTCCTCTCTGCTGTCCAAATCAAATCCGGGCTCTAGAGTCGGCTTCGTCGGAGAAAAAGGGAGCTAGGTCGTCGATGTCCATGCCGAAGATGATCTACGTCGAGGCATCGCTAGATCAAGCTCCACCTTCACCTTGCCATGAAAACTTGTGAAGGAAACACACTCTACTACTTGGCAAGAGGTAGAGGATGAAGAAATAGGAAGTGGGTAAACTTTAGTTTTGGATTTCTCACACTCTTCATCAATCCACCATTGATGAAGTTTGGTTTTCTTCACTTAAAGAATGAAGAAGATGAAGAAGAATATTATGATAAGAAATATTATAATGAGAAAAGAAATTCATTCTTATCATAATTTAACCATAGTTAGGTGTAGAGAGTCAATCATGGTTATGTGGAATGGTTAAGTTAAGCATGAGACAAAAATGGTTACCTTTATTCAAACCTTCATGAAGATTCATGAACAAAACAAAACTAGCATCCATTTTTCCCTTTTTTGCTTTTCCCAAAATGAATAAACAAATAAATAAATAAATGAATAATCAAATAGTAAACCCTAACCATTCCATTAACCAAGGTTTAATTCTATACACTTAACTAAAAAGGCATGTATCATCAAACATGATACAAGCAAGTGCACAAAATCATATCGCATATGCAATGCGCACATGCGAGTGAGAAAATCCATTTAAAGTGAACCGATACTAGTTAATGTAAAGTAATACATCATATATATAATTATACATTAAATCATTAAATCAACACTTGATTCAATGATCCGGTCATGTCGTACACAACCGACTAGTATACAATGTATCGGCTTATCGAATCAACGCTTGAATCGATAACTAGGTTATATCGCATACAACCATTCGATACATTCATCGCGAGAATGGAATACGGTATCACATACACGCATTATTCTCGGTCCCGCACATATCTCATATGCGCTCCTATTTCGTTTCGCTTGAGCCAGGAAACCTCTGTGTAGGACTCTAAAGACTCGTCAATACGCCGGCAGCGGATGATGATCATATCAAACCCCCACAAGCCGCAAGCGGTCTGCTAAACGTAACGGCCACCCGGGTATTGAGCGATCTGAAGATCGACGAGCAAGCCCGCTCACACTCCAGTGAATCCGACCAGTAACACTACCGTACAGTCCGGTCTGATCGTCTGATATGTCGCATATCTCGCCTAGGGGTGGTAAACGTCAGACCCCAATAGCTCGATAAGTCGTGTTGATATGAGGTCTATAACAATTCGAGAAACTACTGGTAACACTTACCAGTAAATCTCAGCAACCCTGGCCAGGGATTTCCTGTTATAGCCAATCGAACACAGCGCAACATCAACCCCCTATACCGGGAGAGACGAATCCCCTCCTATCGCTCATTGCCTCCATGTGACTCGGGACTGTACCCAAAAACCACCGTTTTGCACGCCCTCTTGGACGTGGTAAGATGGAAATCAAAGCACAGTGGGAACCACACAAGACTCTATGACGATCTCGGGTCAACAGACTACTCTGTACCAGTGTCACCAGAGAACTGCCATCTGACGTGAGGTATAATACCATCTGGGAGTTCTCGGCGAGTCCGTCCAGTGTACCCAGTCTTTACTGAGCACCCGTATATCATCTCTGATGTCAAACACCAATGGATATGGGATCATCCATCGCCCATCTGTATGGGTCGAGAAGGTATACGCTAGTCTACTCTGGTATATCGATGCCCCGTCTCGATACACCCTCGACTAGGGACTTTGAAGGATGTACTTATGGACTACCATGTCCCCACTAGTATGATCCGCATCATAGTCCAGGTAGTCAAGTACACATCCTAAGGGCTTTACCAACATGTAACAGAGAGACAAACAGTATACACGTTAAGGTAAAGTTCAACCAGATAGCATACTATCATGTCGAGCAAGAAATTCCTCCCTATATATGTCCCAGCATCCACTACAATATACATCCTATGTACAGTAATGGCCTCTAGGGCATACATATAACTAACAGAGTGAGCATCGGTGTGCAAAGCATATGAATGCCTATTTATGAAAGAATTAAATTCTTGAGCGGCGCCTCATCTGAAAGACACGTGAGTATCAGTGCACAAGTTAAAGCGGATAGAATTAAATTCTACATGGGAAATATTTCCCTAAAATCTGGGGATATTCTTTGTTAAACAGAGCCGTTGGATTAAAAATCCAATGATGATTAAAAATCAGCATATGATGAGAATTAAATTCTGTTAGAGGAAGATATCCCTAATCTTTCTAAAAGAGAAAGATATTCTCTGTTAAACAGAGAGTTGTTGGATTAAAGATCCAATGATAGAATTAAATTTTATTTTTGGGAATATATTTCCCCAATTTTTCTAAACAAGAAAAAATATGCTCTGTTAAATAAAGAGCTCGTTGATTAAAAATCCAATGGTGATTAAAAATCACCGTTTAATAAAATTAAATTCTATATATGGGAAAATATTTCCTCAATCTTATTAAAAATAAGAAAATATATTCTGTAAAACAGAAATCACTGGATCAAATATCCAACGGTGGATAAAATTCTCAAATAATCTTTGAGACCAATTAAATTAATTGATATCTCTCAATGAGAGATTTTCTCAAAACTAATCAACAGTTTGCAAACCCTATATAAAGGACTTAAGACTTCAAGTCTCTCAGAGACACACACACATATACAGAGAGAACTCCCATAAGTTTTTGCAAACAAAAAAGATAGAAGCTGCAACTAAGAATTTAGTTCTCTCGAAGAAGAAAGCCTCGTTCTCCTTTCAAACCTGAAGTAAAGAAAAAGAAAGGATAAAATATATCTTCTTTGCCTAGCATAATCAAAAATAAGGGTTTAACTCTTTACAAATCTCCTTATAAGTTGAGAATTTAACTTTCATCGGGAAAATTCTGTTCTTCAGACTCAAAATCTCGGGTACTAGCTGGACGTAACGGCTACCCAAGTATTGAGCGAATAGAAGATCAACAATCAAGATTGTCCAAACTCCGGCAAAGCCTATAAGCAACACTTACCGTACAGTCTGGTCTCTTCGTCTGATATGTCTAGGGGTGGTAAACGTCAGACCCCGGTAACTTGATAAGTCATGCCGATGTGTGGCCTATAACCGTTTGAGAAACTACTGATAACACTTACCAGTAAATCTCATCGGCTGGCTTGGCCAGGGACTTCATGTTATGGCCAATCGAGTATAGCGCAATCTCAACTCCCAATACCGGGAGAGAGAAACCCCTCCTATCGCTCACTGCCTCCATGTGACTCGGGACTGTACCCAAAATCCACCTGTTTGCACAACTCCTTTGAGCCATGGTAGGGAGGAAATCAAACCACAGTGGGAACCACACAAGACTCTATGACAATCTCGGGTCTACAGACTAACCTGTACTAGTGTCACCAGAGAACTGCTATCTAACGATAGGTATGGTACTATCTAGGAGTTCTCGGCGAGTCCTGTTCGGTGTACCCATTCTCTAATGAGCACATGTGTACAATCTCTGATGTCAAACACTAATGGCTATGGGATCAACCATCGCCCCATACAGGGTCAAGAAACATACACACTAATCTACTGTGGAATATCGATGCCCGGTCTCGATACTCCCTCAACTAGGAACTATTAAAGGATTTACTTGCGGACCACCCTGGCCCCACTAGTATGATCTGCAGCATAGTCCTGGTAGTCAAGTACACATCCTAATAGCTTTACGACATGTATCGGAGAGATAGTATAATAATACTAGTGTACATGATAAGATAAAGAGCAACCAGATAACATACTATCATGTCGAGCAAGAAAGTCCTCTATATATATATGTCTAAGTATCCACTATAATATACAATCAAGTACAATAATGGCCTCTAGGGCATATATATGACTAACAATCTTCCACTTGCACTAAGGCTAGCTGTTGTAGTATCACATACCCAACATCCCAAAAAGTCTCTCAAATTGCGTCTGGGGGAGGGTCTTCGTGAGTATATCCATCGTGTTATTCTTCATGTCAACTCTCTTGACCTCGATCTACTATCTCCCGGATCAGGTGATACTGTCTAAGACTATGTCTGAATCGCTGATGGAACCGGGGTTCCTTGGCCAAAGCCAAAGCTCCATTGTTATCACAATATAAGGGTATTGGATGCTCAATGGAAGGAACCACACCAAGCTCAGCTATGAACTTCTTCATCCAGACAGCCTCTTTGGCGGCATCGTTGGCAACGATGTATTCAGCCTCCATCGTCGAGTCTGCCATAGTATCTTGCTTGGAACTCTTCCAACATACCGCCCCCCATTAAGGGTGAATACAAAACCTGAGACCGACTTACTGTCGTCCTTATCACTCTGGAAGCTCGAATCAGTGAAGGACTCCATCTGAAGTTCTCCGTTACCATACACCAAGAACATTTCTTTAGTCCTTCTCAAGTACTTAAGAATGTTCTTCACAGCTGTCCAGTGATACTCCCCAGGATCTGATTGATACTTGCTTACCACACTAAGTGCGTAAGCTACATCCGGTCTGGTACATAGCATCACATACATGATAGACCCGACTGCCGAAGCATAGGGTATCCCTTGCATGCGAGCCCTCTCCAAATCAGTCTTGGGAGACATCTCTTTGGAGAGAGCGATTCCTGAGCAAGGGGGTAAATTACCACGCTTAGAATCTTTCATACTAAACCTCTTTAGTATGGTGTCAATGTACCTGGATTGGGACAATCCTAACATCCGTTTAGATCTATCTCTATAGATCTTTATCCCCGGGATGTATGAGGCATCACCTAGATCTTTCATGGAGAACTTTTGTGATAAGAAGAGCTTGACTGAGTGTAGTATAGGAACATCATTTCCTATCAAGAGTATGTCATCCACGTACAATACGAGGAATACAACTTTACTCTCTACAACTTTCTTGTATTTACAAGGTTCATCTACGTTTTTGATAAAGTCAAACTCTTTGACTGCCACATCAAAACAGATGTTCAAGCTCCGCGATACCTGCTTTAATCCGTAAATTGATTTAAGCAGCTTGCACACCTTTCCACTGCTCCCACTGTCAACGAAGCCCTCTGGCTATGTTATATACATGCTCTCTTCTAAATCACCAATTAGAAAAGCGGTCTTGACGTCCATTTGCCAGATTTCGTAGTCATAGTATGCAGCAATGGCAAATAGGATCCTGATGGATTTAAGCATAGTTACTGGAGAAAAGGTTTCATTATAATCGACACCTGGTCTTTGACGAAAACTTTTAGCGACAAGTCTAGGCTTGAAGGTCTCAACCTTTCTATCTACACCAAGTTTCTTCTTAAAGATCCACTTGCTGCCGATGGGTTTTACCCCTAAAGGAGAAACTTCCAAAGTCCATACTTTGTTGATGTACATGGATTCCATCTCAGATTGCATAGTATCCAACAATTTCATAGAGTCTCCACTTTTGATGGCCTGCTCGAAACTAGTTGGGTCATCATCTTCCATGATGCAATCCTCAGTCCCACCATCTATAAGAAAATCGTAGTATCTCTCAGGTGGATGAGGAACTCTATTAGATCTGCGGAGTGGCTGAGGTTCGTCAGGGACTATTGAATTCTCCGGTTCTACCAAATCATCTGTTGTAGCTTGTTAAGCTGGAACTTCTTCCAGTTCTACCTTATTACCTCTAATTTCTTTTACAAGAAATTCCTTTTCTAAAAAGGTGGCATGTTGAGAAACAAACACTTTTTATTCCTCAGTGTGGTAGAAGATATATCCATATGAATCTTATGGATATCCCACAAACTTGCACAAAACAGATCTTTCCTCGAGCTTGTCCGGATTTTGCCTTTTAACATAGGCTGGACAACTCCATATCTTTACTCGTTTAAGAGATGGTCTCTTCCCATTCCATATCTTATATGGAGTGGTAGGCATGGATTTGGTCGGAACTCTATTCAGTAGGTATGCAGCTGTCTCAAGTGCATAACCCCAAAAGGAAATAGATAACTCAGCAATACTCATTATAGAGCGCACCATATCTAATAGGGTGCGGTTCCTCCGCTCCGACACTCCATTGTGCTGTGGTGTATACGGAAGAGTAAACTGAGAGAGAATCCCATTCTCTTTTAAATAGTCATGGAATTCCGTGCTTAAGTATTCTCCTCCTCGATCAGATCGAAGGATTTTAATACTTATACCCTTCTGATTCTCGACTTCGCACTTATATTCCTTGAATTTCTCCAAAACTTCAGATTTGTGTTTCAACAGGAATACATTTACGAATCTTGAGAGATCATCGGTGAATGTAGTGAAGTACGAGAAACCATTCCTGGCATGTGTAGACATGGGACCACATACATCACTGTGTATCAGTCCCAAGAGTTCAATAGTTCTTTCTCCGTGTCCAGTAAATGGAGTTTTGGTCGTTTTGCTTTTAAGACATGACTGGCAAGTTTCATAAGATATAAATTCGAATGGATTCAAATATCCATCTTTATGCAACTTAGCTAGTCTTGTCAAATTTATATGACCCAGTCTACAATACCACAAGAAGGCTTCATTCATTTCTGAACTTTTCCTCTTGTGTGTGTTCTGAATGCTTAGAACTGTGGTTTGATTCAGAATGTATATGCCGTTACATAACGTACCAAACCCAATCAACACTTGATTTTTGAAAATGTTCATATCATTATCCTCTAATGCAAAGTTATATCCTTGTTTATGTAATAAATAGACTGATATAATATTGCATATCCAGTTAGGTATGTAATATCAGTCGTTGAGAATCATTGTATTACCATTTGGTAATACAAGGTGATATTCGCCAAATACTTTGGCTGTAATGAGTGCACCATTCCCTACTCTTACAGTCATATCACCCATTCCCAATTCTATACTTCTCTTTAACCCATGTAACATATTAAATATGTGGGATCGTGATCCGGTATTTAATACCCAGGACGTAGACCACACTGAGAAACAGTTCTCGGTTACGAACACACCCGAAGAAAATGCATCAGCTTGCTCATTCCTCGTTCGGGTAGTGTGGGAATCCGGGTATTCTCTTATTCCTTGCTCGGTCTTATGACAGTCATAAGGTAGAGCGAAACCAACGTTCCCCATCTCAGTATAATAAGCGGGTTCGGTCAATACATCAATATTATTATCTTGATTAAGGCATGTCATGGTCACTACCTGGAGAGAGAGAGAAGAAAACATTTTAGCGTATGCTCTTGCAAGTTTAGATTGGTTATTATCTTATCTAATCAAGATGGCTCCCACTATTTTTATCAAATCTTCATTCAAACCCTAAAAGGTAAGACTAGCCGAGATTAATTACACCATATATGTTCGCTAATCGTTCGGTCAGGCAGATACTGGTACTTCGAGGGAGTCTCCCCATGCTTTCACATGGAACTAATTAAATAATCTCATTTCCGCAGGGGCATAACCCCGTTAACACATTTCTTAGACACCTACTAAATCGGTTATTTGTAAAGTGGAAAATTCTCCCAGGAGTAACTCTTACTCGCAGTGGGTATCGGGATCCCACTATCTTATAGAAGGTATGCAATCTCATTACAAATTTCCAACACTTGAAATTCCCAATATCTGTTTTTGCCCCTAGAAACTTATGACCTTAGCTATGGTCAACAAATCATAAGCGCTGGCCAAGTTCAACCCGTCATTTCCTGATTGAATTAAACCCACCCATACGACCCTTGGCTATGGTCAACAAAGTCGTACGACTACCCTAATCCAATTGCATCATATGGTTGCACATAAGCACTAATTAGCTACCGCACACTACGCCTTGGCTATGGTCAACAAACGTAGCACGAATACTAAATAGCACTTATCTGAAATGACAGAGGGCTACGACAGGTTTTTAAGAAAACCTTTTACGTAATGAACTTGATATCGTTGTAGAATCGAGTGATTTGAAAATGAGTGGTTTAAGCTCTGCATTTAAAATTGAATAGTTTTCAAAACAAACCGAGTAGGTTATAGCAGTTGCTAAATTTTGCTAAAGAGGTCATTCCTGGTGAAGAGATCTCGGCTCTTTCCTCTCGATTGAGGTGCTGGATATCTATCAAGGAATACCACTATGCAAAATAAGAACTAGAGCTACCTTTTTAAAAATTTTGATTCTAAAACATCTTTAAGTTTCTTTCTTTTTCATTAATCACATTAATGATGTCCCATCAATTATGTTTCCTAAAAATCACAGAAGAAACGAAAATAGAACGTACGCTTATGCCATCCGCATTCGCCACGAGGTCCCTGTTGGATATATGTATCCTTAGAGGCCATTATATGATAGTGTATGTACCGGTATGTGTGTGTTTGTGCGCGCGTGTGTGTATGTCACTACCCGAAAAGTACGGAACATGACCGGTACTTAAACTACGAAACGTCTCGAGGCGTACGTAATCTAAGTAAGCCAAAACCCAGAAATCCAAACCAAGTAAAGCAGTAGAGTGAAGGAAAAACCAATTTTTAAAGCAAGAAGTTTAACAACATAAGCCAAAATATGCATTTTTAAAAACTCAAGTCCTTTCTAAAAATTTCTGCAAAGTTTCCTTTGTAAAAACTGACCCCAAATGGGTACAAACCTGATAAAGCATATATAATGAATAAAGGCATCCCCAAGCGGGAGCTAGCTCTTCGTCAATCGATGGACGAAACCACAAAGTGCAATATAATATACAACGCCAAAGGGCGAGGATCAAACTCAGGATAAAAATCCAACATCATCAAGAAAACTATAGGAAAACCATAATAATACAGCGCACGACTCTAAGGTCGAAAGAATATACACTGGTCATCTATCTCTATCAAATATACAAGTCTGGTTGATGGAGTTTTACTAGATACAACTGAATTAACAAATATACAATGGTGGTCCTGACGAGCAATCACCCGGAAGGAACAATGTGCCAGCAAAACCGCAACGAAACCTGTACGGCAAAACCTGCAAGGAACTGTAGCACAATGGGGCTGAGTTGCCAACTCATGAGTAGAAATCACATGTATAACGCAATCCTAGGTCATATGATCAGAAATATTCTTAAATAATAATAATATAGCCTGAAGTATAATATAATGGTATGGGTAAACATCTATCCATATAGTGTAATACCAAGAACTCGTGTCAGTGCCTAAGGTAACAACATGTCACTAATATGATATACAAATGTCAGGTAGCAATATATCACTAAAATGATGTGTAGATGCATATAATGAGAACAAAGTACATCATGAATTGAAGAACTGTTTTTCTTTATTTAATGAGATTTCTGTATGTATATAAATCGAGATATCATCAATGAAATCAACATAAAATCCGTGTCAAGCATCGACACAAAACGTAAATCTCAATATCTCAGGCTCCGGCTATCCGGACTGGCCTGTATCATCAAATCTCAATATCTCAGTGTCTCAAATCTCAATATCTCAATATCTCAATACCTCGGGCTCCGTCAATCCGAATCGGCCCATATCATCAATCACACGACTACGAACGGTATCCTCCGGATATCCGCCGCGCCAGGTAAAATCACCGGTAGGCAATCTGCCCCTGCCGGGCTCATCGTCTACAACTCGAGCTTCTTGTCCCGGGGTACCATACCGGGACCACTATGTACCCGAGACGGTTCATCCAACTCCACGAATCGGGTCTCGAAAACATTTCGGAACCGAGAAAACACCATGGTGGACAATACTCAACATGTCAAAGAAAACCGCATTTTTCTCTTTAAAATAATTCATCAGTTTATAAAACTTTCACATGATGTTTTCAAATCCAGAAAATATCAAGAAGAATCCGAAATCATCAATTCACCATGTCAACAACAATGAAACCGGCATAAATCTTCATAATACTGCATGACCAATGAATATGTGAATGCATCTGATATCATGCATTAAATGCAATAGTTAACCAGCATAAGAAAGCTATAGCATGTTGCAACTATCAACCAGCAAGCTATGTCCATAAATAGTATTTCTAAAGTGTACGTGACATAGCAATTACCGATGAAGATGTGTGTGAGCCGGCAAGCAGGTGTATATGGAGCATACGCATCATCGGTAATGGTACTGGTGTCCTGACAGCATGGTTTCATAATAATTACAGATAACACATTTATAAGCATGCAATGCGATGAAACATCATGAATATACAGAAAGCGATATGATAACAGCAACACTAAATGATAAACCTACCCAAAATACGAGTCATACCATTTGGTATTTAAAATACTCACAATTCTCCACTTTTGAAAACAAGTATGACTCGAGCCCGGTGAAAAGGGTAAGGAAATCCACCTAAGTCTGAGTCGATCTATATATATATATCTAGCAGTCGGTGATCTCGCCTCAGTAGTATCACGTACGATACAATATATATATATATATATATGACATCCTCGAGTCAAGAGTGTGCATCTAACATCATAATTATATCTCGTACGGTAAATCTATCATACGGCATCCCCAAATCTGGGTATGGGTCAAATATCATATTTATCTTATTACTCATCTGATATCCTTATCATCACATATCGTGAACTCGGGGGTACTGATCTAAGTCTAGTACACTACTAATATCATCAACAATATCATGATCTGGCTACTGATCTAAAGTCTCATACAATCCGATGTCATCAACACATATTATCATATAGAAGTATACATCACCCAAGCGATCCATTATGAATACCATAACATATCTCATCTCATATCTCAATCATATGTCAACTATCATATATATATCATCATCCACAAGGTATCGTCGTCTAACGATCCTCTATAATATCATGACATATCTCGATCACATATTATATATCTCACGGCATCATGCCCGATCATATCGACTCATTCCCAAGTATCATATAAAATCCTTAATCATCCGTGCGTGTGTGTGTGTGTGTGTGCGTGTGTGTGTGTATCAATCCACGCATCCACATCTATCTATAAACATATAACACATACACCCAAAACCATATCCCGTGCGTGTATGTGTATGCGTAACAACTTTACTCTAGGTTTCGCGACTATGAAATCAACTAAATCATTTTCCTCAAATCTCGCTAACACTAACTCATGATCTCCTAACCTTTTGTTGTTAGGTGTTCAAATCTCTCCACAACATATAAACGTATATCTATATCACATCAAATCAATTCTCACAACTTTGCGGGGGTGCTATACGCCATCCACCCGACTTCCCCCCGTAGATATAAATCTACTCACCTTGACATTCGCTTGCCGATACCGATGTCGCCACGCGCTTGCTTGTCGTCTCGAAGTCTTCGTGAGGGTACTTACACATCATAACGTATCATGCCACACTAAAATTCAAATCAAAAGCAAAATGACGCACGAAACCCACATAGGTCAAAACCTATGGTTAGCTCTCGCAAGTCAACCCGATATCACTCGATATAGACGTACAAACGTAAAGTGATCGAGATAAAACACAAACACTAAAATACAGAATTCAAAATACGCAAAACCATAACTCAAATCCAAACAACAACTTAAGGAAGTGTCCTAGATTTTTATTAAAGTGAAAACAATGTTCCAAAACAATACTGGAGTGATGTAAAAAGGGTGTAAGTGCTATGGAAGCAACCAGGACCCCACCCCTCACCAAGTGGCCGAGCCCCTCCCCCTAAATTCCGAGCTCGTCGGCCTTGGGGGCTCCTCTGTAGTTCATATTGCTACAGGGGGTTCCTAGGGTCAATTCAAGTCTACAGGGGTTGTTTGCTAGTCTCGTAATTAACCCAGGTCATCCCAAATTTCCCTGCACACTCCAATACCTCGCAAACCGACATGAAAAGTTACTGTTTTTTCGTATTTTGGGTTTCAGTTGGGCTTGGTCGGGGTTTCTATCATTAAAGGGGGGTCTAAGGTCACCAATAAGGCTCAAGCTCAACAACACAACTCAAATAAAATCCTAACCCTCTCTAGAATTTTCCAAAGTGCATAAAACTACACGAAATCGATTTTAAACTTGCATAGAGATTTAAGCAATAGAAATACTACACTAATTGTGAAAGGGTTACCTCAATTAGCACTCATGAATCCCCTACAACACCAAAATGTGATTTTTCTTGGTCCAATGTGCTTCCCTTGAGCTTGTGCATGCTTTTTGTGAAAAGGAAATGGGGTTTTGGGTTGTTTTTTTATGGTGTTTTGTGGCTTGAAGTGGAGGAGGGAGATGGGGGTTTCCATGGATGAAGAGGGAGGAGAAATGGTGAAGAGATGAAGAGAAAAACAATAAGCCATGCCTATGGTTTGACCCCTCACCCCCCCCCCTCTCTTGCCCATCCCTCTTATCATCATTATGCCTCTTTGACTTTTCTTTTTCTTGTTTTCTTTATCTTTTCTTTTCTCTAAATAGAAATCAAAACAAAACAAGAAAACCATGTAGAAAATATAACACAAGTGTAAAAATGATATAGTGTATGTCATGTGCACAAAACACGCTTAATTTGCGATTAGCGATATTTAATCGCGATTAGCGCTAAAATGGCGCAAAATAAATCATAGAATTTTATAATTTGCATAAATTACACAAAGCACCCTCTTTTTAGTAATTTCTATAATTTTTTTCAAATTTTTCCTAATTTATCGGTATTTAATTATACCACAATATTAAAATAATCATTATATTTAATATTTAATTATAAAATTCCCAAAAAATAATATTTTATTTTTCTGAAATGTTACAATCTTCCCCCCTTAAAGAAATTCGGTCCCCGAATTTAAATTTAAACCCCTCAATACTAAGACATTTCAGTAAAAGCCTAAGCCGTCGGGGCTCCGAAATTACAAATACACAAAACACATCGTAGCGCAATACATGTGCATAAACAATGAGCAGATAACTCAAAATCAAAACTCCGTCAAGCATCCCGCAATCATCGGAGTCATGGTGAAGAAACCAATGTCAAATCCAATATGAAAACCAACATGATATACATCAAAACTATACATGTAAACACCAAATCTATACATGTAAATATCTGAAGGAAATGCATGCCAAACCGTTTTAAATCGCTGTGCGATGCGCATATCGCGGCACAATGGCGGGCGTCTATAGTAAGAAAATAACCCTATATATATCCTTTGTTTACATGCACATACCGTCGTTTTGAAAACAATTTAGAAGGGTTTCCTTTTCGTAAAAGTTTCGTGTCATCTCAGACACGTAGGTAAATACTGAGACTATAGCTCTTTCTTTGGAAATCCCTTCGATATCTATCAATGCATGCAAAATATATCCAGGTACTGTCCTCTGACTAGTCCTGCTCAGCTACTATATCAAGTAGTAAACATCATAAAAACGTACTGCACCATAAGAATTCAATCCCAAAATGTGCATAAGAATGCCGCGTGCGTCTGGTGCGCACGGAAATCAAAATCCATGAATGTGCTATACATATGCACAGAAACAACATCTAAGTGCATTGGGTGTGCACGAAACATCTGTCAATGGCAACGGGTGTGCCTGACAACAATACCAAGTGCATCAAATATGCACGAAAATTTCGATTTAGTGCATCTGGTGTGCATCAAAATCACATCAAGCGCCCAAATATGCGCAAGAATCCAAATCCAGTGCACAAGGTGCATGAAAACAATATCGAATATCGCAATCGAAATCGACGGTATACAACACCTCTCAATCCAAATCCAAATCAAGTATACCGTGGTATATAATCTCATAACCATGTGCATCAGCGTGCACAAAATCGAATCAAAATACTAAAAGTGTATGAAAACTATGCCGAAACCATAAGTCAATTCTCATACATACCCTAGGCATGAAATCAAAATCAACATCTCGAATGACATCAAATCGAAGTCGAGTGCAACTGGGGTGCACAAAATCTCAATCCAGTACGACTAACATGTTGGAGATAGTGCCCTCAGAGTCAATTATTAGGTCACAGGTACGTGATTGTAATGATTGAGGGAGGACCTATCCCGGTAGGACAGTCTTACTCGAGATGATAGTATGCTATCTGGTTTACCTTTATCATCGTGTACGGTTTTAGGTGACCTGACACGTCGCTATTACACGTTGATAGAGCCCCTAGGATTCTTGCTTGACCACCAGCAGTATGAGGGCGATCATATAAGTGGGAGCTGGGGGTCTACAAGCATATCCTTAAAAGGTCCCTAGTCGTAGGAGTTTCGAGACCGGGCATCGATACTCCATTAGTAGACTAGTGTATACAGTCGAGACCCCGACGAGGGGCGGTGGTCGGTCTCACAAGCCACTGGTGTCAGTTGGATCACCTAAGATGTATACAGGTGCTCATTGGGTTATGAGTACACCGGACAGGACTCGCCGGGAGCATGCTAGTTGGTCATATACCAGACGTCAGATGGCAGTTCCCTGGTGACATGTGTGCAGGTTAGTTCATCGACCTGGGGATCGTCATTTGTCTCGTGTGAGTTCCCACTGTACTTTGATTACTACCCTACCACGGCTCAAAGGAGTCGTGCAAACAGGTTTTAGTTGGGTGCAGTCCCGAGCCACATGGAGGCAGTGAGCGTATCTTCAGGGGTTCGTCTCTCCCGGTATTGGGGGTGAGGTCGTGCTGTGTCTAGGAGAGCCATTACACAAAGTCCTTGGCCAAGGCAAGGAGATTTACTGGTAGGTATTCCAGTAGTATCTCAGGGTGTTCTGGGCTACACTCCGACACGACTTGTACCGCTTTTGGGGGTCTGACTTTTACCAACCCCCTAGGCCCGCCATGCGATACTCATAGACGAACGGACCGGACTGCACGGATATTGTCACTGACAGGCTCAGTAGGGTGTCAGGATGAGTTCGCTCATCGACGTCCCTTTTGGTCAATAGCTGGTGGCCCGTCACGTATTGGCTTATACCTCTGACGTGCTAGTGGTTAAATCCACAGCCATAGTATTGATGAGTCTTTAGAGTCCACCACACTTTCAGTTACTCAAGCTTTCGGGCGAAACGCTGTAGAGGCCGTATGGAGATATGGCAGGGTCCGATCAGATAAGTGCGGTATTGCACGGATCAGGATCGGACGGTTTTGTACTAGTGGCCGTATAGTTATATGGCAGCGTTCGATCAGATACGTGCGGTATTGCACGGATCAGGATCGGACGGATATTACTAGCCGGCTTTGGTTTAAGCCGGATCCTAGTATAGTACAGTGTAGATTTTGTCTCATTGCATTTGTATCCGGACGGAATACAGATGCGGGTGTGTATGCACAGTATGGGGGTTTTCCTGTAATTTATTACGGGACCAGTTTTCTGGAGTTGCCAGTTTGCATTCCGTTCCGGCCGGTTTTCCTTTGTTCTTTCCCGGCCGGACTTTTCAGATGGAGGGTGTTATTTGCAATTGTGCAAATAACATTTGTGGAGGGGGTATCTTGCATATTGGTGGCATCATGATGGCTTTTCATGATGAGATCCTTTTTCTTTCTTTTCTTTATGAGATTAGATGAGATTAGAAATGAAGTGAGGTTTGATGTTAGTTTTGTGATGATTATGTTTTATGATGTGGTCACCACTTTTGCTTCCTACACTCACCTCCCTCTTGCTATCATATTGTTTTTGCTCCACCATTTTCATTCTCACTTGATGAGAGGTTTTTTGTTCATGGTTGAGAAAAAGAAAGAGAGAAAGAAAAGAGAAGAAGAAAGTTTCATCTTCATCCTTGAGAGTGTTTCATTTGATTGATCTCATTTCATGTTAAGAAAAATGCAAGCACCATTTTTCTTGTCTTGTTTCCTCCATCATCCACAAATGGCAACCAAACCCCAAAAGAGACTATGATTCTACACTACACTTCCTACAGCATATCTTGAGCATGTCGATTTGCCGGCTTCATGCGCGAGTTGCCTCGGTATTGAGGTGGGAGCCCGTAAAAGTACCCGGCTTCGTGGTGCCCTTTCCGACGAGGAGGAGATGGACGGAGATCCCGCGAGGAGATCGGAGTGGAGATGAAGACCGGAGGACTCGGATCGTATGGTATATTTCTCTACCCCCTCTCTAGATAGCTTAGACTAGTTTAATGGCACGATCCGGGGTTTAGTGCGAGGTGGTGCCGGTTTGCTAAGTCCGCAAAATTAAAGTTTATCACCGTTTCCGCGTTTGGCCGTCGGTTTGACGACCGGGGCGCCGCCGTGCACTTACAGTGGTATCAGAGCCTCGCCATTAACTTAGTCTAGCTTTGTGTAATGTGTTTGCATTTCCGATCGATCAAAAAGTTCCAAAACTGCATTTTAGTTCGCATCAGTTTCTGTTGAAAATTTTTGGTCTCGAAAAATTTTTCAGGTTGTAAAATATTGATGTACTGGAATATCTAAGAGTTCTGTAAAAATTTGACGAAGTAACTCCACAGTTGGAGCGCGGAACCGCCGCGAAAACCCCATTAGTGCGGCCCTTCCGCCGCGCACTATTCACATCACTTCACCATTTTTTTACAGAGGCCTTCTGGGCTTAAATTATGGGCTTTGGAATATTAAAGTTGGGCCAATTGTTTCTGTGAGTGCTACAGTTTTCTTTGGGGCCCACTTGTTAATTGTTTGATCAATCGGAATTTTTTTAAACACATTTTTCACAGTATTTACATTATATCTGCGACCGTGAATGTCACTCGATCGGTAAATCCGGTCTAACTGCTATAGCCCGGTTAGACGGATTTGCGAACGTGATTTTCACGTTGATGTTTTTGTTTTCGCTGTGATGTTGCGGATCGGTCGTGGGGGATAGCCTGGATGCAATGCTAGTACAGTTTTGTTGTATTATGTACATTTGATATTGCGGGGCGAGCGTCCGACATGTGGACTGCCGTCACTGCCTGTTTGTATTATTCTTTTGGGGCACGACCTGGTTGCGGTCGATGTACCCGGTGTATGTATATTTTACTTTCTGTACTAGGGTTACCCCGCGGAGGGGTGCACGGATAGCCGGGTTCTAGAAGGCAACAAGCCCGCATCTCATGGCATTGGGACGGAGGGGGCTTCACTCCAGGATTGACGGGCTATTCGCCGCACTCGTAGGGGGTACAGGTTGACCCAGGAGGGGTGCCCAAGTTGCCGGATTTCGTGAAGTGCTGGGTGGTCCATTCACGGCGCTGAAAGGGGCTGCCTCGCTTCAGGTTTTGGCGGGTAACTTGCCGCGCCCGTAGGGGTCTAGGATTTCATTGCACAGGCTATCCACACGACCAGGGGAACGTCGGGTTTCAGCAGTGGCTCTGTGAAACCCGGGGATCCCAGATATCTGTATTGTTTCTGTGATGCTGTACATTTTCTGTGATGTTGCATTTCTTTCACGCCTTGAGCGAATATAATATATTGGTATATATATTAGTAGATGTAGTATATGTTTTGCATCCGCGCTAGTCCAGTCCCCGCTCTGTCGTTAGTAAGCTAACCTAACGGGTAATGACGGGACCCAGTGGCGAATGCGGATGGCATATACGTACATCAGTATATTTTCGTTCTTTTTGGTGTGATCAATTGATGGGACTACATTGATTCGGATCAATGCAAGTTAAAAACAAACCTAATCTGATGTTGTTGGAACACTTTTCAAAAAGCTGTTATTGCAAGGACGTTCATTTCTGTTTTGCATCGTGGTATTCATTTGGAATATCCTGCTCCTCAGTCGACGAGGCAAGGGCCGAGATCCCTTCACCGGGAGTGACCCCTTGGACAGAAGTTTGCGTCAGGGCATTAACTTCACTATAGCCGATTACTTTTGCTTTGCATCGCGGTATTCAGTTGGAATATCCTGCACCCCATTCTACGGGGAAAGAGCCGAGATCCCTTCACCGGGAGTGACCTCTTTAGCAACGGTTGTCGTCACTATATTTTCAAAAAGCTATCAGTTCCTTCAACGATATCTAGTTCTTTACGTTAAAGGTTTTCGCCAGAAACCATTCGTAGCCCTCCGTCGTTTCAGACGGGTAGCACGTAGTATTCATGCTGTGTTTGTTGACCTTCGTCAAGGCATAGTGTATGGTAGCTGCTTGTTACCTTTCTGCTGCATAGATAGATGCGTTGGTTTGGGACAGTCGTATAGCCTTGTTGACCTTCGTCAAGGGCTTGTACGGGTGGGTTCAAATTAACCTGGACAATGACGGGTGGAACTTGACATGTGACTTATGATTTGTTGACCTTCGTCAAGGTCATAAGAGCATGGGGCAGAAATTCTAATCGGGAGTTTCAAAAGAACTGAAACTTGCCAGATATGCGCATACCTTCTGGAGTGTGATACCGTGAGCGGATTCCGTCACGTTGTCATGCGATGAGAGTTGGATCCCGATTCCCACTGATGAGTTAGTTTACTCCTCGGGTAACCCCGACTAATTCTTCTTTCAGGTTTGGAGGAGAATTTGAGGTACAGTGGGAGGTTTCCAGATTAGATAAATTGGTGACCATTCTGATCTAGGTTAGAGTGCACGCTGAGTGTTTTCTTTTCTCTCTCTCTTTGACAGCGACCATTGACCCGACCCTAAGACTTTGACTCAGTGACCAAGTTGACCGAACCTTCTTAAACACCGGCTTTTGGATTGTCAGAGTTGCAAACCTCATTGCCACTCCTACTTTTACCCTTTTCTCCAGGACACCCCGTTTTACTACGAACGTCCACTTCCATTGGACAAAACCATCGTATGGTTAGATACGAACTCGAAAGAATTTATTCGAGGATGGTTTCCGGTTCTGGAGAAAACGGATAGGATTATTCAGTTGTCTTTTCCTTTTACCCTCTCTCAGGTTACGAGTACTCCTTAGTTTAGGGGTAGTACACCTATTACGAAAATTGGATTGTCTTCTTCCAAACCTTAGGCTGGTGCCGACCGGTAGGGAATGAAGAAAACCAATTAGCATAACGATGGTGTGCAGAAGGTATTAAGTTCAGACAAAGCAAGGGATTAGTAAGAGGGCAAAGTAAATTGCAACAGATATTCACGACCAAACCAGGTATTTCTTCGCCAATCCTAAAATCACCTTTGTATTTCTCCAGGACACTCCGTATCACTACGAAGATCCACAGTTTATTGGATATTCCATCGTATGGTTATATACGAACTCGAAAGGAACTTGTTCCAGTTCGGGGATGGATTCTGGTCCAGGAGAAATAGGAATAAAGTACATTCAGGTGTCTTTTATCTTCACCTTCTCTCGTGTTGCGAGTGTTCCTAGGATAGGGACAGTACACCCATTATGCTTATTGGATAGTCTTCTTCCAAACCATAGGCTGGTGCCGAACGGTAGGGAAGGAAGAAAACCATTTGGCCTAAAGGGGTGTACAGAAGGTAAAGACTAAAGACATATGAAGGGATTTGGAGAGGTGGCAAAGAACTATACGGTTACAGTCGTGAATCTGGAAGAGGCATTACTAGGAATACCAGAATACCCCATCGGAACATTTCAATGTTTCAGTTCAGCTGTGTACTGTTAAAAGAAAACTGATTTCCCGATTGGACACTTGCTCCAGGGTATGTATTTACCAGGTTTGATTCTCACATCTGTATGGCTTTACAGATGATGAGTGGGAGTAAGTTATTGGGAATTGGGTGATCATCCTCATTATATCGGGATTCGTTGTAATCGGTGATATTTGAGGAGATCATCTGGGCTGTTTGCCGGTCGGCAAATGTTTGGTTTTGAATATCCGCTATTGTGCACCAATTTCAAATTGATATATCTGTACGTCTATTTTCATAGAGTGAGATATACCTTTTGATATTATGTCGATGACATTTACCTATATCAGTGGATGGTTAGGTAAGGAGCATTAAACAGCGGTGTAATTCTTCTTAACCATAAGTACAGTTTTCAACCTACGACACACAGTGAAAGAGTTGTTAGACTCGGCGGACTTATACAGAGTATTGTATGTTGTCCAGTGTCCATTAGGACAGAGGGGTTGGTCCTCGTACTATATTCGGTTTACTTATGACTTCTCTAGTTTTTAGACAGGTGTTTCGTAGGAAACACAGGGTCCGAATTTTGAGAAGTTATAGGTATTTGAATGGAGTAGAGAACCAGGTGTAGCAAGTATCGGGATTCTTCAAAGTGATCGAAGATGTAGATACTTGTATTTGGTATTCAGTTGATAGTAATGATTAAGAGATCTTGCTTCTCTTTCAGGTTACTCATAATTGGAAGCATTCCTAAGTTGAGTAACGCTGATCCGCCTCCTTCCATTTAGTTGACATGCACTGGAGATAGTTGCATGATTTGGATCTGGTTCAATTAAATCAGTGCCTCTGTTTCTATATTGGATATAGAACAGTTCATATCTTAACGATGTTAAGGTACGGGGAGTTGTCCGGTTCATGATTAAAACCAGACACTGGACAACTCAAGGCACGTTTCTGTAATGGCTGTTTGTGGGTTGACCCAGGCTATGACGAGGGTTGACTTTCTACCATCTGGATGAACAATAGCGATATTGTTCTAGACTCGCCACAGTTTTATTAAAAATGGAATTTTTTTTTTCAGAAAACAGTAGTGGGAGTATGGTAGAACTGGAAGTGATTCCAGAACCACAAACGATTACTGAAGATTTGATAAGGAACCTAAAGATTCAATCTGGATTGACATTCCATTGGCCACTCCGCAGATAAGGTGGGTAACTTCAGGCACCCGAGAGGTACTCCGGTAGCCTCAAGGACGGTGACAGGGAAGTTCTTGTTTACCCACACTTGCCATTGTTGTTGTTCCAGGTTGCGAGACCCGGCAGGAGGATGAGTATAGCGTCGTTCTAAACTAGCTTTAGAAGTGCACGTCTATATGACTCTGGCAGAGGGTTGTCGTAGTCAGTGGGAGCAGCGGAAGCATTGGTGGACTTCATGCTTATGTCTATTTATAGACTAAAGCAAATATAGCGGAGTTAGATCATCTGTTTCTGATGTGACAGTCATGGGTTTGACGTCATCAGAATAGGGGATGGATCTGTTGAGAAGGTAGTAGGAAGTGATATTCCTATACTACGATCGGTTATACTTTGGTCGTCACACAGTATTTTCTCCACATGGGACTTGGATATTATATCAGACATACTGGTTACTAGACCTATGGTTTTAGATCTAGATTTGGGTGTTTTCCCAATCAGGGTACTTGACAGCATTCTAAGAGTATTTAGGATGGGCGACTCCTGGCACGGTAGTGTACCTGCAGGTAATGGAGTCACCCTCTCCAAAGGTGTCTTACAGACTAAAGGGGAGAGGGATGTTCATGATTGGTAGATCACTTGCTTAGGCAATTGAGTCAATCATGAGATGTCAAGTACCACACCAGATGTTGTTCTTGCACTAGATGCAATAAGTTGACATTGATCCAATCCTGGAGAAACAGTCGGAAGCAGTTTTAGAACATAAGTGAATGTTCTAGGGATATGATAACGGCTGCCTCCTTTAGGAGACGGTTATCACTCCAGGCTTCCAAGGTGACATGGACGACAAGGAGGTTGTCAGAGTTATAGTTTTCCCTCTGACGAGGGGCAGTATTTTGGACAGGTGATCCAAGGAAATACTGAGGGTGGCATGGTGCAGGATACTGATTAAGTTCAGTTGACGATACAGTCTAAGAAGTTTGGATTTGGAGTTCATTTATGAGCTCGGTCCCATCAGACATCCAGACACTCTAAGACAGGTATTGCTCATTTCGGGAGATGGCTTTCTCCGCGAACTTGAGATATAGAGAGACATAGAAAGAAACAACTAAGCGGATCCACTCACTGAGGCTATTCCTCGAACGCAATAGTTCCGCAAACGAGCTTTGTGAGACTGACTAGTAGAGGAGTTGGATGTTCGGTATCACACGGGCTGTGAGTATGCGACATCGCAATAATTAGCCTTGAGTGCAAGTGGGAGATTGTTGGAGATAGTGCCCTCAGAGTCAATTATTAGGTCACAGGTACGTGATTGTAATGATTGAGGGAGGACCTATCCCGGTAGGACAGTCTTACTCGAGATGATAGTATGCTATCTGGTTTACCTTTATCATCGTGTACGGTTTTAGGTGACCTGACACGTCGCTATTACACGTTGATAGAGCCCCTAGGATTCTTGCTTGACCACCAGCAGTATGAGGGCGATCATATAAGTGGGAGCTGGGGGTCTACAAGCATATCCTTAAAAGGTCCCTAGTCGTAGGAGTTTCGAGACCGGGCATCGATACTCCATTAGTAGACTAGTGTATACAGTCGAGACCCCGACGAGGGGCGGTGGTCGGTCTCACAAGCCACTGGTGTCAGTTGGATCACCTAAGATGTATACAGGTGCTCATTGGGTTATGAGTACACCGGACAGGACTCGCCGGGAACATGCTAGTTGGTCATATACCAGACGTCAGATGGCAGTTCCCTGGTGACATGTGTGCAGGTTAGTTCATCGACCTGGGGATCATCATTTGTCTCGTGTGAGTTCCCACTGTACTTTGATTACTACCCTACCACGGCTCAAAGGAGTCGTGCAAACAGGTTTTAGTTGGGTGCAGTCCCGAGCCACATGGAGGCAGTGAGCGTATCTTCAGGGGTTCGTCTCTCCCGATATTGGGGGTGAGGTCGTGCTGTGTCTAGGAGAGCCATTACACAAAGTCCTTGGCCAAGGCAAGGAGATTTACTGGTAGGTATTCCAGTAGTATCTCAGGGTGTTCTGGGCTACACTCCGACACGACTTGTACCGCTTTTGGGGGTCTGACTTTTACCAACCCCCTAGGCCCGCCATGCGATACTCATAGACGAACGGACCGGACTGCACGGATATTGTCACTGACAGGCTCAGTAGGGTGTCAGGATGAGTTCGCTCATCGACGTCCCTTTTGGTCAATAGCTGGTGGCCCGTCACGTATTGGCTTATACCTCTGACGTGCTAGTGGTTAAATCCACAGCCATAGTATTGACGAGTCTTTAGAGTCCACCACACTTTCAGTTACTCAAGCTTTCGGGCGAAACGCTGTAGAGGCCGTATGGAGATATGGCAGGGTCCGATCAGATACGTGCGGTATTGCACGGATCAGGATCGGACGGTTTTGTACTAGTGGCCGTATAGTTATATGGCAGCGTTCGATCAGATACGTGCGGTATTGC
Organism: Agapanthus africanus; assembly: GCA_030015575.1. NCBI lineage: Eukaryota > Viridiplantae > Streptophyta > Magnoliopsida > Asparagales > Amaryllidaceae > Agapanthus > Agapanthus africanus. Next base: position 628,145,333 of record CM057337.1, on the reverse strand, counting down.
ACGGATCAGGATCGGACGGATATTACTAGCCGGCTTTGGTTTAAGCCGGATCCTAGTATAGTACAGTGTAGATTTTGTCTCATTGCATTTGTATCCGGACGGAATACAGATGCGGGTGTGTATGCACAGTATGGGGGTTTTCCTGTAATTTATTACGGGACCAGTTTTCTGGAGTTGCCAGTTTGCATTCCGTTCCGGCCGGTTTTCCTTTGTTCTTTCCCGGCCGGACTTTTCAGATGGAGGGTGTTATTTGCAATTGTGCAAATAACATTTGTGGAGGGGGTATCTTGCATATTGGTGGCATCATGATGGCTTTTCATGATGAGATCCTTTTTCTTTCTTTTCTTTATGAGATTAGATGAGATTAGAAATGAAGTGAGGTTTGATGTTAGTTTTGTGATGATTATGTTTTATGATGTGGTCACCACTTTTGCTTCCTACACTCACCTCCCTCTTGCTATCATATTGTTTTTGCTCCACCATTTTCATTCTCACTTGATGAGAGGTTTTTTGTTCATGGTTGAGAAAAAGAAAGAGAGAAAGAAAAGAGAAGAAGAAAGTTTCATCTTCATCCTTGAGAGTGTTTCATTTGATTGATCTCATTTCATGTTAAGAAAAATGCAAGCACCATTTTTCTTGTCTTGTTTCCTCCATCATCCACAAATGGCAACCAAACCCCAAAAGAGACTATGATTCTACACTACACTTCCTACAGCATATCTTGAGCATGTCGATTTGCCGGCTTCATGCGCGAGTTGCCTCGGTATTGAGGTGGGAGCCCGTAAAAGTACCCGGCTTCGTGGTGCCCTTTCCGACGAGGAGGAGATGGACGGAGATCCCGCGAGGAGATCGGAGTGGAGATGAAGACTGGAGGACTCGGATCGTATGGTATATTTCTCTACCCCCTCTCTAGATAGCTTAGACTAGTTTAATGGCACGATCCGGGGTTTAGTGCGCGGTGGTGCCGGTTTGCTAAGTCCGCAAAATTAAAGTTTATCACCGTTTCCGCGTTTGGCCGTCGGTTTGACGACCGGAGCGCCGCCGTGCACTTACATAACATGCATAAATGAAAACCCCAACCGAGTGCACCCGGTGTGCACAAAACCAAACCTCATATCATGCGCTCCATATGCACGAGAATCCAAATCAAGTGCATCTGTCCCGCACGAATGAAATCGCATCCAATATGCACGGATAAAATCTAAATCAAGTGCATCCAACAGGCATGAATGAAAATCTAAATCAAGTGCATCCAACACGCACGAATAAAATCTAAATCAAGTGCATCCAACACGCACGAATAAAATATAAATCAAGTGCATCCAACATGCACAAATAATCTAAATCAAGTGGATCCAACATGCACGAACCAAATCTAAATCATATGCATCCGATGCGCACAAAATCCAATATTAAGCGCCTAATATGCGCAAAAATCCAACCCAAGCGCGTCAGCCCGTGAAAAGTATCTAGTGCAGTAACCTGCATGAAAACGAACATCAAGTGTAGACGCGCACAAAACACAAATATGGTAACACAAATGCTCAAGACATATATCGGGTGCAACCAAGGTACTGAGTATAATCTAGTGCAACTCATGAACGAAATACCTGCCTAGTGCAATAAACGCACGAAATGCAAGTCTAGTGCGACAATGCACAAAAATACAAATATGGTGCATCAAGTGCACGAAACATCACATACGGTGCATCCAGTGCACGAAATACCAAATACAGTGCATCCAATGCACGAAATACCAAATACTGTGCATCCAGTGCACGAAATACAATATGGTGCAATAATGCATAGCGTAAAAACCCAGTGCAATAACTGCACAAAATACAAATCGAGTGCAACAAGTGCACGAAAATGCATCAATAACTCAAATGCGTATAACAAGCAACACCGAGTGTGCCAAGGTGTATAAAATCATAAACGCGTGTAACTGCGTGCACAAAACACGTATTCACGCACTGCAAGCACATGTAAGCTATACCGAGTGCAAAAACCAAATCTAGTGCATACCACCTGTACAAAAATCAAATCAGCTGTATGCAATCCATGAAATCGTATACATGTGCCGTCAAGGCACAAAATCAACATCAAGTGCAATAAATACGCACAAATCATAAATCAACACGACGGTGTATAAAAACATATCTCAAGTGCAATAACTATGCACAAAAACGTAAATACCCAGTAGGTGCAACCATGGTGCACAAAAGCAATTATCATGAAACTCGGTCATCAAAACTCAATCATGCAATAAATCACCCAAAATGACGAAATCCAAAGTGACTGATACGTGATAGTCAACTCACGAAATCACCAATCGTAAATAATGTCATCGATATGTCTTTCCTTCAAGGTCGAGAAGGTGTCGGTGCATCCAACGCAAGCAGAGCAAGATATCTACTTTCCTCCTGATCATGTCCTGTCGCCTGGTGCCCTTAGGCTCTCGTCTCTCACTGCGAATTTCTAAGTACATAGCTCCCCAGCTCAACGGTCCAATATGGAAACGATAATGGAAGTTGTCCGCTCTGGCACATCCTCTAACGATCTCTGGCCAACTCTTATGGTCACTCATAACATGTCTCATCGACGATGCCGAACTCTGGCCTGCTGGGTGTGCATAATAGGACCGCTCCTGGGTCCAAGTCTTCTCATAACTTATTCCATAAAGGTCCTGTCGAGGTCTCTCCCAAATCTCGTCTATGCCGAACTGTTCGGAGGTTATCACCCTTTACTATATCTGTTTCTGGTTCCGGAACGGCTGCATACTCATTGTGACTCCTTCCAGAAGATATATCCATATACAACGCCTCTGCATGCGTATCACATCTCTGATGTCGGCGGAGTAGAACATCATCTCATCAAGATCTCGTACGAGCCTCTTACTCCACTCTTCTCTAATGTTGAAAGATTCGAACTCGTCTCCTCGTGGCTGCATGGACTGCGCTCCAATGGCTATACTCGTATCTGGAGTCTCCCAAGCAATGCATCCCATGATATGATATCCGAAAAATGTCAAACTTTTCGATTGATTCGTCAAGGTTCCATAATCCCCCAAGAGCTCAACATCTTGGGTACAGTTTAATAGTATCGAATATATGCCACAACACCTACGGACCAACCGTAGAAGGGCAAACCCAAGCCTCACTAATGGCACCGCTGAACTGCCGCAAACCCTAAGGTTCACCGGCGTTCCATGGTCATTATGTCGAGTTAGGGTTTCATTCTTCTAGAGGGTCCGTAGAATTACTTGCATTGTTTTTCGAATACTTTAAACATGGAAAATGGGTTCCTGACATTCGATCGTCTATATCGACTCTCAACGTATCAGCGTGAAGTCGTCTCTAGCTAGAATCAATCAATCTGATGACCTCGCATCGGGGTAGGCAATGAATCACATATCCTGGTCATTGATTCTCGGGTAACTAGAGATCTCCTGTTATATCTCTAAGTACAACTCGTACGGCATTAGCTCCAAACATTTGGGCCGATATCTCTTCATTTGCAGCAGCAACTGGCTCATTCATCCGCACGCTGAACAGTGCCTCAATCATCAAGTATAATCGGTGCTTTAACGGTCATCACATCCTGGCTGGCCTCTATCAGTAGCCTAATCCTCTGGTGCTGATCTGCACGTCCGAGAAATCTCGTAACAGCGATCCATCTACGCTAATGGCGCAAAACACAAATAAACGATACGTCTATGCAATCGTATGTCCCTGGAATCACGCCCTAGTCAGTCCCCTTCCGTGACGAGCTCGTGCTGACTGCAACTCTAGCCGTAGCTCTCTGTGCCCGCACAACTGTGATAACAAAACAATAAACTGGTACCGAAGAGGATAGATTACAGGAATGAATAGTATACTGTGCAAAGAAATGTACATCCTAAGGCTTCTTAAGTGGAGTAGCGTATCGTAAGTATGCCGCAGAACATACGTACGGTACGTCACTCTACTCAAGCTACCTACTCCATCAACCAAGGGTCATCCTACACTCAGAAGGTAAAACCTAACGCTCTAATACCAACTTTGTCATGACCCAAAAAGTACGAAACATGACCGGCACTTAAACTACGAAACGTCTCGAGGCTTATGTAATCTAAGTAAGCCAAAACCCAGAATACAAACCAAGTAAAGCAGTAGAGTGAAGGAAAAAAACAATTTTTAAAGCAAGAAGTTTAACAACATAAGCCGAAATATGCATTTTTAAAAACTCAAGTCCTTTCTAAAAATTTCGGCAGAGTTTCCTTTGTAAAAACTGACCCCAAACGGGTACAAACCTGATAAAACATATATAATGAATAAAGGCATCCCCAAGCGGGAGCTAGCTCTTCGTCAATCGACGGACGAAACCACACAATGCAATATAATATACAACGCCGAAGGGTAAGGATCAAACTCAGGATAAAAATCCAACATCATCAAGAAAACCAGAGGAAACCCATAATAATACAATACACGACTCTATGGTCGAAAGAATATACACTGGTCATCTATCTGTATCAAATATACAATTCTAGTTGATGGAGTTTTACTAGATACAACTGAATTAACAAATATACAATGGTGGTCCTGATGCAAAAGAACCCACCTACCCTAGCAATCACCCAGAAGGAACAGTGTGCCAGCAAAGCCGCAACGAAAACTGCAAGGAATTGTGGCACAACAGGGGTGAGTTGCCAACTTGTGAGTAGAAAACATCTACGAGTAGGAATCACATGTATAACGCAATCCTAGGTCATACAATCAGTAATATCCTCAAATAATAATAATAGGGCCTGAAATATAATATAATGGTAAGGGTAAACATCTATCCATATAGTATAATACCAAGAACTCGTGTCAGTGCCTCAGGTAACAACATGTCACTAATATGATATACAATTGTCAGGTAGCAATATATCACTAAAATGATGTGCAGATGCATATAATGAGAACAAAGTACATCATGAATCGAAGAACTGTTTTTCTTTATTTAATGAGATTTCTGTATGTATATAAATCGAGATATCATCAATGAAATCAACATAAAATCCGTGTCAAGCATCGACACAAAACGTAAATCTCAATATCTCAATATCTCAGGCCCCGGCTATCCGGACTGGCCTGTATCATCAAATCTCAATATCTCAGCGTCTCAAATCTCAATATCTCAATATCTCAATCCCACGGGCTCCGTCAATCCGAATCGGCCCATATTATCAATCACACGACCACGAACGGTATCCTCCGGATATCCGTCGAGCCTGGTAAAATCACCGGTAAGGCAATCTGTACCTGCCGGGCTCATCGTCTACAACTCGAGCTTCTTGCCCCGGGGTACCATACCGGGCCCACCATGTACCCGAGACGATTCATCCAACTCCTCGAATCGAGTCTCGAAAACATCTCAGAACCGAGAAAACACCATGGTGGACAATACTCAACATGTCAAGGAAAACCGTATTTTTCTCTTTAAAATAATTCATCAGTTTACAAAACTTTCACATGCGGTTTTCAAATCCAGAAAATATCAAGAAGAATCCGAAATTATCAAGTCACCATGTCAACAACAATGAAATCCGGCATAAATCTCCATAATACTGTATGACCAATGAATATATGAATACATCTGATATCATGCAGTAAATGCAATAGTTAACCAGCATAAGAAAGCTATAACATGTTGCAACTATCAACCAGCAAGCTATGTCCATGAATAGTATTTCTAAAGTGTACGTGACATGGCAATTACCGATGATGATGTGTGTGAGCCGGCAAGCAAGTGTATGTGGAGCATACGCATCATCGGTAATGGTGCTGGTGTCCTGACAGCATGGTTTCATAATAATTACAGATAACACATGTATAAGCATGCAATGCGATGAAATATCATGAATATACAGAAAGCGATATGATAACACCAACACTAAAAGATTAACCTACCCAAAATACGAGTCATACCATTTGGTATTTAAAATACTCACAATTCTCTATTTTTGAAAACAAGTATGACTCGAGCCCGGTCAAAAGGGTAAGGAAATCCATCTAAGTCTGAGTCGATATATATATATATAGTAGTCGGTGATCTCGCCTCAATAGTATCATGTACGATACAATATATATATATATATATGACATCCTCGAGTTAAGAGTGCGGACCTAACATCGTAATTATATCTCGTACGATAAATCTATCGTACGGCATCCCCAAATCTGGGTACGGGTCAAATATCATATTTATCTCATTACTCATCTGATATCCTTATCATCATATATCGTGAACTCGGGGGTACTGATCTAAGTTTAGTACACTACTAATATCATCAATAATATCATGATCTGGCTACTGATCTAAAGTCTCGTACAATCCGATGTCATCAACACATATTATCATATAGAAGTATGCATCGCCCAAGCTATCCATTATGAATACCATAACATATCTCATCTCATATCTCGATCATATGTCAACTATCATATATATATCATCATCCACAAGGTATCGTCGTCTAACGATCCAGTATAATATCATGACATATCTCGATCACATATTAAATATCTCACGGCATCATACCTGATCATATCGACTCATTCCCAAGTATCATATAGCATCCTCAATCGTCCGTGCATATGTATGTGTGTGTGTGTGTATCAATCCACGCATCCACATCTATCTATAAACATATAACACATACACCCAAAACCATATCCCGTGCGTGTATGTGTATATGTAACAACTTTACTCTAGGTTTCGTGACTATGAAATCAAATAAATCACTTTCCTCAAATCTCGCTAACACTAATTCATGATCTCCTAACCTTTTGTTGTTAGGTGATCAAATCTCTCCACAACATATAAACGTATATCTATATCACATCAAATCAATTCTCACAACTTTGAGGGGGTGGTATATGCCATCCACCCGACTTCCCCCCGTAGATATAAATCTACTCACCTTGACATTCGCTTGCCAATACCGATGTCGCCATGCGCTTGCTTGTCGTCTCGAAGTCTTCGTGAGGGTACCTACACATCATAACGTATCGTGCCGCATTAAAATTCAAATCAAAACCAAAACGACGCACGAAACCCACATAGGTCAAAACCTATGGTTAGCTCTCGCAATTCAACCCTATATCACTCGATATAGACGTACAAACGTCAAGTGATCGAGATAAAACACAAACACTAAAATACAGAATTCAAAATACGCTAAACCATAACTCGAATCCAAACAACAACTTAAGGAAGTGTCCTAGATTTTTATTAAAGTGAAAACAATGTTCCAAAACAATACTGGAGTGATGTAAAAAGGGTGTAAGTGCTATGGAAGCAACCAGGACCCCACCCCTCACCAAGTGGCCGAGACCCTCCCCTTAAATTCCGAGCTCGTCGGCCTTGGGGGCTCCTCTGTAGTTCAAATTGCTACAGGGGGTTCCTAGGGTCAATTCAAGTCTACAGGGGTTGTTTGCTAGTCTCGTAATTAACCCAGGTCATCCCAAATTTCCCTGCACACTCCAATACCTCGCAAACCGACATGAAAAGTTACTGTTTTTTCGTATTTTGGGTTTCAGTTGGGCTTGGTCGGGGTTTCTATCATTAAAGGGGGGTCTAAGGTCACCAATAAGGCTCAAGCTCAACAACACAACTCAAATAAAATCCTAACCCTCTCTAGAATTTTCCAAAGTGCATAAAACTACACGAAATTGATTTTAAACTTGCATAGAGGTTTAAGCAATAGAAATACTACACTAATTGTGAAAGGGTTACCTCAATTAGCACTCATAAATCCCCTACAGCACCAAAATGTGATTTTTCTTGGTCCAATGTGCTTCCCTTGAGCTTGTGCATGCTTTTTGTGAAAAGGAGATGGGGTTTTAGGTTGTTTTTTATGGTGTTTTGTGGCTTGAAGTGGAGGAGGGAGATGGGGGTTGCCATGGATGAAGAGGGAGGAGAAATGGTGAAGAGATGAAGAGGAAAACAATGAGCCATGCCTATGGTTTGACTCCTCACCCTCTCTCTCTCATGCACATCCCTCTTGTCATCATTATGCCACTTTGACTATTCTTTTTCTTGTTTTCTTTATCTTTTCTTTTCTTTTCTCTAAATAGAAACCAAAACAAAACAAGAAAACCATGTAGAAAATATAACATAAGTGTAAAAATGATATGGTGCATGTCATGTGCACAAAACATGCTTAATTTGCGATTAGCGATATTTAATCGTGATTAGCGCGCAAAATAAATCATAGAATTTCATAATTTGCATAAATTACACAAAGCACCCTCTTTTTAATAATTTCTATAATTTTTTTCAAATTTTCCCCCATTTATCGGTATTTAATTATACCACAATATTAAAATATTCATTATATTTAATATTTAATTATAAAAATTCCCAAAAAATAATATTTTATTTTTCTGAAATGTTACAATATATATATATATATATATTAAGGGGCATTCTTGCTCGACATGATAGTATGCTATCTGGTTGCACCTTTTATCTTGACATGTTCGTTTGATCATGCTTTCATTCATTTGGTACATGTTGATATAGCCCTTAGGATGATGCAGGACTATTGAGATTATGAGCGGATCATACTAGTGGGACATTTGTAGTCTATGAGCATATTCTTGAAATGTTCCTAGTCGTGGGTGTATCGAGACAGGACATCGATATCACCAGAGTAGACTAGCGTATACATTACTTGTCCTATATGATGGGCGATGGATGATCCCATATCCATTGGTGTGGTGAAACCAAAGATCGTATACGGGTACTCAGTGGAGACTGGGTACACTGAACGGACTCACCGAGAACTCATATGTGGTATTATATCTATCGTCGGATAGCAGTTCTCAGGTGACACTGGTACAGGTTAGTCTGTAGACTCGAGATCGTCATAGATTCTTGTGTGTCTCCCACTGTACTTTGATCTCCACCCTACCACGGCTCTACTGAGTCATGCAAACAGGTGGATTTTGGGTACAGTCCCGAGGCACATGGAGGCAATGAGTGATAGGAGGGGTTTCGTATCTCCCGGTATTAGGGGTTGATGTTGCATCATGTACGATTAGCTATAACAGGAAGTCCCTGGCCAGGGCTGCTGAGATTTACTGATAAATGTTATCAGTAGTTTCTCGATCTGTTATGAGCCATATACCGACATGACTTATCTTAGTTATTGGGGTCGACGATACCATCCCTAGACCTGATATGCAGCATATTTGACGAAGAGACCGGACTGTACGGTAAGTGTTGTCAGTTGCTCGACAGAAGTTTTAGCAGGTTTGCTTGTGTTTCTTCTAATCGCTCAATACATAGGAGCCGATACGTACTGCTTGTGCCACTGACGGTTTGTGGGCATGTGATGTGATCACTGCCTACTGCTAGCGTATTGACGAGTCTCAGAGTCCTACAAAGGAGTCTCCTAGCTCAGGAGAAATGATTTGGGGTGCATATGTGATATGCGCGGGAGCTGGATTAAATGCGTGTATTGGATACCGTATTTTAATCGGGCGTTTACTATTGGACGAGTCGTATGTGATATGACCGGGTTATTAAATCAAGTGTTGATTTAATATTAAGTCCATTAGCTCATTTATTAAAACCTATTTCTTTATATTGCATACATGAATGTATGTATATGTTGATATGCAAGCATAAATGTGTCATGGTTGATGATATATTGGTGGTGGAAATGCAAGACTCACATGGTAACATTTTTAGATATTTTGTTTATTTGAGAAAACCAAAATGGGATTAAAATTATGGTTGACTATTCAACTCTCTTGAGTTGACAAAGTCAATGGTTTCTTTTGCCCATAGTTTTGGCCCATGGTTTTGCTTAAACTCAAGTTACAAAATATCTAGATATTTTGTAACCATGGTTTAGCATGGATGACACCCTATTACTGTCTTGAGTTTAGGGATGAATATCATATTATTCTCTTGAGTTTGTTTTGTGCCATCTCCTTCTTCCTCTCTCTCCTCAAAGCTCATTAGGGTTTCAAAAGAAAGAGAAATGATTAAAAGAAAAGGTTTTTAATTAAGATCAAAACCCAAATCACCATTCTACTTTAGTCTTGCCCACTAGTGTGGAGTGTTAGCTTCTTCTTCATCCTTGATCAAGAGAAGCTTGGAGCTTGGTGCAAAGAGACTTCGTGGTGGATCATCGTGGACTCGGAAGGACACAAGCCAACCGGTTCAAACCTCAATCGATCCAAGGAGTCTAGGAGAAGGTCTACAAAGGTTGTATTCTCTCTCACTTAGTGTTAGACACTTGTAGTATATGATACTTGCATGTTATTACTCTATCTTTTTAGTTCGATTCATGGTTGGAATTGTTTAGCATCCTATAAAATTTTTGTTATAGCATGTGTGATGCAACCCTAAACCTAGTGTGGTGCTCTAGAATCCCTACAGTGGTATCAGAGCCAAGCTAGAAACATAGACAATGTTAGATAGAATACGGAAACGAAACAACTCCGAATTACAAAACTGCAACCCTTGAATTTTTCTTCTCTGTCGATTTTTTAAGATGCTAGAAAATTTTTTCAAACAATTGCAGAAGCTTACTGACACAATACTAGGAGCACAGAACAAATTTGAGCCAAACCCCTCGGATTTTGGCCGAGCCCCCCCTAAAAATCCGATGTGGCCGGCCCCCCTGCCCCTGTTTTGCCCAAAAAATTTCTTGTGCTCCGGTGTGTAGGTTTTGGGTTTTCAGGTATTGTTTGTTTAGGCCAAATTTTCATGTGATGCAAATTTTGCTTAAGGCCTTATTCGGAGTATTTCGTTGTCATATTTTTTAACATTGTAATGGTAAGTTGGACGATGTTTGACAGTTCAAGCGAACATAAATAACCCCCCATTGCCCTCGCTGAAAATTTCCAAGTGTTGGAATTTTCATAAGTTAATTATATTCGATAGTCGTGCAAGTAACTCTATGGACCCTCTAGAAGAACAAAAACCTTAACTCGATTCTATGCCCTCGAAACCGCGACTGAACTTTAAGGTTTGTCGTAGTTCCGCGGTGTCATAGGTGAGGCATTGGTTTGGGCCTTCTACGGATGGATCATAGGTACTGTGGCTCGTTTTTGGGTACTTTAATTTTGCTCAAGTGTTGAGCCCATCGGGGTAATTTATGGGTGCTTGTTGATTCAATTGAAACATTTAACATTGTCTAGATATCTGTGATGTGATACAATAATTAGAATCTACACTAATTAGTTTTGTGAAATGTAATTAGTTGCGTGTAACTCTAATATTTCGGTCTCGGTAGAATCGGGAATCTTGTTTAATTACCCGGCTTCTTTTGAAAAGGTGTTTTCATGGTTGAGACCTAAATATAAGATTTGCAATGTTAGGCATGAAATCCTCAAAATGTGATATTCCGGGTTTATGATGTCTAAAGGCAGTGTCGATTCCAATTGTTGTAGTTTTTCACTTTCTTTTCCGCGATCATAAGTGTAGTATGTGGTGTATCGCCGGTTTCGTTGCTATACATCAACGACAATTGGGGTACGCATACTTACTTACGTTGATGATATGTGATATTATGTGTTGCTGAGATATAATGTACAGGATCGTCGTGAATGAATAGCCAGGGGTTTTATGTGAGATGAGAGTTTTTCTTTTTATTCATGTAAAATTAATTGTAAGTAATATTCTTTTATTGGGGCACTTCCGGATTGAGGATGATGTCACCATTGTTGTATATTATTTACTTTTCCGCATTAGGATAGACCCAAGGAGGGGAGCACAAGTGACCGGGTTCTAGGGTTCAGTGGGAGGTCATCTCGAGGAGTTGAGACCGGGTCTCCTAAACTCTAGAATTGGTAGGGTCACTTGCCGCTCTCGTAGGGGACTAGGGGTGTGGGCTTGGCTATTCATCGTGACCGTGGAATCCGTATTTTCTATTGTTGGCTAAATACAAAATACGGACCTCCTAGTATATCCTATATTTTCATATATGTGCTTCTGCTGTGGATATTCTGTAATGTGATTACTTTATATGCTGAGACGAATGATATATTATATATATGATATATAATAAACATTGCTTATGTTTTACATCCGTGCTAGTCCCGCCCCACTATGTCGTTAGTTAAGTAACCTAACGGTTTATAACGCGACATTGTGGCGAATACGGATGGCATAATCGTACGTTCTATTTTCGTTTCTTTTCTGTAATGGCTAAGGACTTAAATGAATGGACTATATTAATATGATTGATGTAAACAAAAGAAACCTAAAAAGATGTTGTAGAATCAGATTTGAAACCTACTCGGCTTTTTATGAAAAAGTAAGATTTTAAAAGGCGGAGCTTAAGCCACTCCTTTTAAAACCATTAGATTCTACAACGATATCAAGTTCGAAGCGTTAAAGGTTTTCTTAAAACTTATACGCAGCCCTCCGTCATTTTAGGAAGTAGAGTACTTAGTATTCGTGTTACGTATGTTGATTATAGTCAATGCGTAGTGTACGGTAGCTAAGTAATGTCTTCCTACACAACATATGATGAGATTGATTAGGACATTCATGTGATTATGTTGATTATAGTCAAGGGTCATATGGGTGGGTCTAATTAATCATGAAATGACGGGTAGAACTTGACTAGTACTTATGATATGTTGATTATAGTCAAGGTCATAAGTGCCAGGGGTAAAAACCATATCGGGGGTTTCAAGTGTTGAAATTTGCAATGAGATTGCATACCTTCTATGTGATAGTAGGATCTCGATCCCACTGTGAGCAATAGTTGCTCCCGGGAGAATTTTGCACTTTGCAATTAGCTAACTCATTAGGTGTCTAGAAAGGTGTCAACAGGGCTACGCCTCTAGGAAAATGAGGTTTATTTTAATTAGGTCCGTGCGAAAGCACGGGGAACCTCCCTCAGAAGCACCGGCACTGGTCTGGATGAACGGTTAGCAAAGTTGTAGAATGTAATTAATCCTGGCTAATTTTTTCCTTTTAAGGTTTGAAGGAGAATTTAATAAAAGCAGTGGGAGACATCGATTAGATAAGATAATAAACCAATCTAATCATTGCAAGAGCTTTCGCTAAGTGTATTCTTTTCTCTCTCCTAATGGCAGATAACCATGACTGGACTTAAGCTACTATTAGAGAAAAATATTTTACCGGACCAAACTATAAAGACTGGTTGAGGAACATTAACATTGCTCTCACATATGATAAAGTATCATATGTCCTCACTGCCACAGCCCCGCCCAAACCAGACCCTGAATCTTCTGTTGCGGATAGGGAGATCCGCAAAACGTGGGATATTGACTGTGCCACCGCCAAATGCCTCACGCTTGCATCGATAGTGTAACACCCGAGCCCAATGCAACTATTTTCAGTTACTGTTTGAGCATAATGTGCTACTCATTTCATTTAATTTGCTTGTTTGTTGCTTACTGTAAAATTTACCCGGCAAAGTCATTTCTACATATAACAAATTTTAGCATCTAAAATAAAATTGAAAATATTCATCTTGGCCTACTTGACACCCCTAGCCTCGTGGTAGCGTCCGTGCATTGTGTTCTCGTCCCGTTCAGTAAAACGGGCAAGTTTGGATGGCTACGTGCACGCACGTGTGTCCGTTTTGAGAGTATGCTTTTTAATCATAAAACATTTCATTTTAAAATTTGGAACCCGCTTAAAATCCTATTATTTGAATTTCGAATTTTTGGACCCAACCCGGGCGCAATTTGGAAATGTTCCATTTGGCGCCAAAATCCCAAATTTTTAATATTATTAAAACCTTCGCATATATTTTTCTAACTAATCTGATATCTTACTGTTCATTACCTATCTTTTAAATCTTTAAGTTAACCATATAATATTTTTACAATCTTTTATATCCTTCTCAATTTATTCTCTCAGCCAATCGCAACCTCCCCTTTAACCCCGTGGTCCCCACTTTCTCTCTCTCCTTCTTCTCTCTCTCTCCACTTTCTCTCTTTCTCTACCCCTTATATATTCTCTCGTACTTCTCTTTATCATTTTTCTCTTCTTGCTTCATGTCTCGTTTCTCATTTCTTTTAACTGTTCTTTTGTTACCGGAATTCCGTCGTGCCGGTGACGTTTCTCGACGTTCCAGCGAGATACCCCGACCCGTGTGGTTCCTTTGTTCGTTGTTTGGGTTCATTCCGTGAACCGTGCGCCGTCGCGAGTTTTCTCCGCCGATGGTTAACGTTCCGTTTTCCCGATTCGCGACCCATCGAGGCAAGTTAATCTTGCTACATGCTATATACTTTTATAATCTTCATTTTATAATATTATACATTTGAAAATCTTATAGTTTACATATGAAATGTCGTTGAAAAATCGGATATGACAAATCTGAAATTTACTGTACACCTTATCTTATAAAATTCATTATAAATCATAGAAAAATCATTAGGATACGTTCTTTAGTTTGTTACGAAGCTAATTCAGAATACTATAACTTTATGACATATTTACTTGCAAAATAAATTGTTTAATTAACGTAAAATGCAAATGAACACGTCTCTAAACTGCTGTCCAGGGAAATTCCAGCAGCAAACTTTCAAGTTTGAATATTCATAACTTTTTGTAGGGATAACCTGAGATGCTTATACTTATAAAACTAAAAACCTTATTGAATTATCTTTGTTTTGGTATAAGATACGTCTCTTTTGGAGAACATTTGTTATTTTTAAGCTATTTTACAAATTAGGGTGACGCTAAATTTCTGAACGGAACCTTCTTGTGCATGGTTAATCAATACATCTTTTATAGTTACTAATCGCTTTGAATATGCTATCCATATTAATATTATTATATCACATATTGTTTAGTTGTACATCCCACATTACCATTTTATAGTTTTATAACTTTTCGGATACCCGTTTGCATCCATCGCATTTAAGATACATATAATTGCATCCATAGATCACATCACTACATAATAATATGATATTAACACTCCATGTTTAATAAATTGTATCCTAATTAATATTGGAACTATAAATGTAACCCTAATCGATAACTGTGCATTCATATCCTTGAAATTATATCTATTGGCATATCATATTACATGTTCCAGTTATTGTTCTGATAGTACTCATGCTTGTTTATTTATACACATGTTTATGTTAGTTTGATTATGAGCACCCACATGACATCTTGTGCTTCCTGACATGACCTGTTACACTTCCTACTTGACATGACATGGTACCGTACACTCTTGACATGACATGACACCTTTATACATTACCCGGTTGACCTGATGTACCATGGCTTTACCTGTTACCTGATCTCATGCCTAATGCCGACAAACCCGACCATCCCTGCTGTCTATCCAGACAGACCTACTCTTACCGGATTTTGTGTTGGCATTAGTCCTTGACTACTGAATACCTGACCTGACATACATAGTTTGGGGGTATGGGGAAATCAAAGGTGAAACCGACTTGTAACTCAACAGTTCGATACATTGTTCTGATCAGTCTTACGGGCTTGGCCAGCTCCGGAGTGTTGTTGCTGACATCACTCATCCATCCTACTACCTTTTACTGCTTAGCGGCACGTCTCGGATTCAGCCCCGAGGATCATGACCGTGGTCCCGGGCACGCACGGGATACTATTGAGTTACATCGACGATTCATCAATTGATTTCAAAGACTATAGAGTAGAAACCTGATAGGACAGTTTAGTTACCACTGCACATTACCCTGCACTGTTATTTCTTAGTACTGCTTTATTCATGTTCATACCTGCATTGCTTATTACCATGTTCATATTATATTGTTGGTTGACATGACGCGCTGACGTCTGGGTTTTGCATGGCCCAGATTCTTTACCACTGTCGACGACTGAGCAGGAGTACTTCAGCCAACAGGCTGATTTGTGAGTTCTGTAGTGGTTAGTTCATTTATTGCATTTTATTTCCAGGTGTGATCCCGCATTACGGGACGTACCTTTCTATTATTGCATTGGATCATTTGCTTCCGCACTTATTTATCATTGACTCTGGTTATTATGGATTTGGACATGTGTTAGATAGTTTATTTATCTTGTTCTTGATAACCTTACAACCGTAATGTGACTGTGGACGGATACGTCCTACCCACAGGTAGCATGGTTGGCTATGTCACGTGCCCAAATCTTGCGTACTCTGGGAAGCGGGGCATGACATGGTTTTATGGTATCAGAGCACATAGGTTAATTGGGTTGATTCTTTGTAATTGGGTATTGCACCCGATACACGAATCATAATACCCGTGATTAGGAAACATGTCCAGCCACTTTGACCGTTTTACCACCCTTGAATCATTCTTCCGGATCATGTCGACATGCAAAATTACTTTGCATTGTCAAACTCGAAAACCTAATTTCTTGTTATCTCTAGGACTTAGGCGACTTGGGTGGAGTTAAGTAATTGCGGCTATGATACCGCGGCATAGCTACAATGCGGTACTCTATTTAAGTATCTTGGAGTTCTAGCCTTGATCCATATTCAGAATCTATCATCATGCTAATATTGGGTGTTTTGAGTTCAGGATTATGACAGGTAAGAAGTTGAAGACGTACCAGAGGCATGTGAACGGAGCCGCCATGCTTGGAGTGATAAGAGGAATGCTGGAAATCAAAGAAACAGCCCGAGCTGATCCAGCAGCAAGCGGACTCGTTTCAGGAAGGTTTGCAGATCGTTCAGCAGTCTGTGAACAAGATTGGAACTAGACCAGTTGACCGAGTAGGGACCGTGGCAGAGTTCAGACGTGTGGGTCCTACTACTTTCACTGGTTTGGAGGAGCCATGCCAGCCGAGCAGTGGCTAGTCAGCACGGAGAATTCGCTGATTGCGGCACAGATTCCAGAGGACAAAGGAGTTGATGTGGTGCGCATTCAACTAGTGGATTACGCCGAGAGTGGTGGCTTGTGGAGGAGAACCGTTTGCCCAAGCCAAGCAGTTAGGCGGATTTCTCTAAGAGTTTCCTGGAGAAGTTCTTTCCGCGGACTGCACGGGAGGAAATGGAAGAGAAATTTATTGGGCTGAGGCAGAATGGAGCACCCGTGGACGTGCATGCAGCAGAGTGGACGAGACTCAGCAGTTTCGCTGGACCTTTAGTCGCCAACGATGCAGACAGGGCACGAAGGTCCATGCGCAGCTTGGATGTGGACATCCAAAGGCAAACCGTCTCCCTGGGTTTGACCACTTTCTCACAGGTTCTTACGGCAGCTCGAGAACAGCAGAGCATATCAGGAAAATTGGGAGTTCACAGCAGACAGCAGTTGCGGTAAGGAAGCAGTTCTGTCGGGCCGGTTGAGTTTAGGGCTAGGCCGACAAACAATGTTCTTGCATCAATGGAAGTGATGAAAGTAAAGAGCCGGCTGTTGTTCGTGATTCTATGGACGTGTTTGAAGATATATCGGGCTTACCGCCGAAGCGAGACGTGGAGTTCACGATTGACCTTAGTCCTGATGCAGCGCCAGTGTCTAAAGCTTACTATCCAATGGCACCAGTGGAATTGGAAGGAGTTAAGAAGCAAGTTGGTGAATTACTTGAGAAGGGTTGGATTCGAAGCAGCAACTCGCCTTGGGAGCTCCAGTTCTTTTAGTAAAGAAGAAGGATGGCACGAGAAGGATGTGCATTGATTATCGAGAATTGAACCGGGCGACTATTAAGAACAAGTACCCGATCCCTCGCATTGGAGGACTTTTGAGCAGCTTAGTGGCGCGAGAGTATTCTCGAAACTGGACTTGCGATCAGGATATCATCAGGTCCGAGTGAAGGCAGAAGACATTTGCAAGACGGCGTTTCGGACTCGGTATGGGCATTTCGAGTATTTAGTGATGCCCTTCGGAGTGACTAATGCGCCGGCAATATTTATGGACTTGATGAACAGGATCTTTTCACCGTTCTTGGACCAGTTTATTGTGGTATTCATTGACGATATTCTGGTGTACTCGAAGAGTCCGGAGGAGCATGCTGAGCATTTAAGGATCGCATTGCAGACGCTGAGACAAGAGAAGTTATTCGCGAAGATGAGTAAGTGCGAATTCTAGCTGGAAGAAGTGAAGTTTCTGGGGCATGTCGTGTCGGGCGATGGAATCGCCGTTGATCCCGAGAAGATTGCAGCAGTTCGAGATTGGCCTGTTCCAAAGAATGTTGCAGAGATAAGAAGTTTTCTTGGACTCGCCGGTTACTACAGAAGATTTGTGGAGAACTTCGCTCGTTTAGCTGAGCCGTTAACCAAGCTTACGCGTAAGGAGGTACCGTTTGTTTGGACAGATGGATGTGCATTGGCCTTCGAGACGTTGAAGCAGAAGTTGATAACCGCCCCGATCCTGACCGTACCGGATAATTCAGAAGGACTGGTGATTCATAGCGATGCATCTGGAAAAGGATTGGGATGTGTTTTAATGCAGAATGGGAAAGTCGTCGCTTACGCATCGAGACAGCTGAAGACTCATGAGAAGAATTATCCAACTCATGACTTGGAGCTTGCGGCTGTGATTTTCGCTTTGAAGATTTGGAGACACTACCTTTTGGGCGTAAGAGTCGAAGTTTTTACAGATCATAAGAGCTTGAAGTACGTGTTCACGCAGAAGGAGTTGAACATGAGGCAACGCAGATGGTTGGAGCTGACGGCCGACTACGACCTTGATCTTAAGTACCATCCGGGAAAAGTTAACGTCGTGCCAGATGCGCTAAGTCGGTTACCAGCAATTCAGGTATTGACCGCACAAAGAGAGATCATTGCGGATTTTCGGAGATTTGACTTGGAGGTTGTGCTACCACATGCTACAGGACAGTTGATGCAGTTGCAAGTACAATCGTCCTTAGTTGAGAAGATTAAAGCGGCGCAATCGCAGGATCCTAGACTGCAAAAGTTTCGAGAGCAGGTTGGAGCTGGACTACGAACCGATTTACTGATCCATGAAGATGGTTCGTTGAGATATGGTAGCCGTGTGTGTGTGCCAAAAGGAGATGTGCGTGAAGAGCTTATGAAGGAGGCACACAGTTCAGCTTACTCTGTACATCCAGGAGGGACGAAGATGTACCGAGATATTCGACAGCATTTCTGGTGGGAAGGTATGAAACGGGAAATTGCTCGCTTCGTGGCTAAGTGCTTGGTGTGTCAGCAAGTCAAGGCTGAACACCAAAGGGTTGCTGGTTTGTTGCAACCACTTCCGATTCCTCAATGGAAGTGGGAACATATAACCATGGATTTCGTGACGGCTTTACCGCGGAGTCCAAAGGGCAACAATGCAGTATGGGTGATTGTCGATCGGTTGACCAAGGCAGCTCACTTTATTCCTTTTCGGGTTGGTCAATCAATAGAGACTTTGGCAGAGCGGTACATGCAGGAGATCATAAGATTGCATGGAGTACCGATGAGCATCGTGTCCGATCGGGACACTCGGTTCTTATCACACTTCTGGAGGAGTTTACAGGAAAGTTTGGGGACTCGATTGAAGTTTAGCACAGCTTATCATCCTCAAACTGATGGTCAGTCGGAGAGAATGATCCAAACTCTTGAGGATACGTTGAGAACATGCAGGTTGGACTTCAAGGGGTCTTGGGAGGATCATCTACTTTTGGTGGAGTTGTCTTACAACAACAGTTTTCAGGCAACTATTCAGATGGGTCCATTTGAAGCTTTGTATGGTCGTAAATGCCGTTCACCTGTTTGTTGGGACGATGTCGGTGAACGAAGATTATTGGGACCAGATTTGGTTGTGCAGACAGTTGAGAAGGTTAACCCTATCAGAAATCATATGAAGGAAGCACAGGACCGACAGAAGAGTTGGGCAGATACGTCAAGAAGACCTCTGGAGTTCACCGTGGGTGATTTGGTATTCTTGAAGATATCACCGACTAGAGGGGTGATTCGCTTTGGGAGTCGGGGAAAGCTTGGTTCTCGATTCGTTGGACCCTTCGAGATATTGGAGCGTGTTGGAGAGGTAGCGTACCGTTTGGCGTTACCACAGTCCTTGGCAGGTGTGCACGATGTGGTTCGTGTATCTCAACTACGGAGGTATGTTCGAGATGAAACCCACGTATTGGATCATTCGGAGTTGACCGTACGGGAGGACCTAACTTTTGAAGAGCGACCAGTTGAAATCAAGGATCGAAGAGAAAAGGTTCTTAAGAACAAGGTTACCCCTCTTGTGCTAGTTTCTTGGGGTAATCGATCGCATGGAGAATCCACTTGGGAACGAGAAGATGAAATCCGGCAGAAGTTTCCTCACCTTTTCTTGTAGTTATCTATCTTTGTATTCTTGGAATTTCGAGGACGAAATTCTTTTTGTAGTTGGGTATAATGTAACACCCGAGCCCAATGCAACTATTTTCAGTTACTGTTTGAGCATAATGTGCTACTCATTTCATTTAATTTGCTTGTTTGTTGCTTACTGTAAAATTTACCCGGCAAAGTCATTTCTACATATAACAAATTTTAGCATCTAAAATAAAATTGAAAATATTCATCTTGGCCTACTTGACACCCCTAGCCTCGTGGTAGCGTCCGTGCATTGTGTTCTCGTCCCGTTCAGTAAAACGGGCAAGTTTGGATGGCTACGTGCACGCACGTGTGTCCGTTTTGAGAGTATGCTTTTTAATCATAAAACATTTCATTTTAAAATTTGGAACCCGCTTAAAATCCTATTATTTGAATTTCGAATTTTTGGACCCAACCCGGGCGCAATTTGGAAATGTTCCATTTGGCGCCAAAATCCCAAATTTTTAATATTATTAAAACCTTCGCATATATTTTTCTAACTAATCTGATATCTTACTGTTCATTACCTATCTTTTAAATCTTTAAGTTAACCATATAATATTTTTACAATCTTTTATATCCTTCTCAATTTATTCTCTCAGCCAATCGCAACCTCCCCTTTAACCCCGTGGTCCCCACTTTCTCTCTCTCCTTCTTCTCTCTCTCCACTTTCTCTCTTTCTCTACCCCTTATATATTCTCTCGTACTTCTCTTTATCATTTTTCTCTTCTTGCTTCATGTCTCGTTTCTCATTTCTTTTAACTGTTCTTTTGTTACCGGAATTCCGTCGTGCCGGTGACGTTTCTCGACGTTCCAGCGAGATACCCCGACCCGTGTGGTTCCTTTGTTCGTCGTTTGGGTTCATTCCGTGAACCGTGCGCCGTCGCGAGTTTTCTCCGCCGACGGTTAACGTTCCGTTTTCCCGATTCGCGACCCATCGAGGCAAGTTAATCTTGCTACATGCTATATACTTTTATAATCTTCATTTTATAATATTATACATTTGAAAATCTTATAGTTTACATATGAAATGTCGTTGAAAAATCGGATATGACAAATCTGAAATTTACTGTACACCTTATCTTATAAAATTCATTATAAATCATAGAAAAATCATTAGGATACGTTCTTTAGTTTGTTACGAAGCTAATTCAGAATACTATAACTTTATGACATATTTACTTGCAAAATAAATTGTTTAATTAACGTAAAATGCAAATGAACACGTCTCTAAACTGCTGTCCAGGGAAATTCCAGCAGCAAACTTTCAAGTTTGAATATTCATAACTTTTTGTAGGGATAACCTGAGATGCTTATACTTATAAAACTAAAAACTTTATTGAATTATCTTTGTTTTGGTATAAGATACGTCTCTTTTGGAGAACATTTGTTATTTTTAAGCTATTTTACAAATTAGGGTGACGCTAAATTTCTGAACGGAACCTTCTTGTGCATGGTTAATCAATACATCTTTTATAGTTACTAATCGCTTTGAATATGCTATCCATATTAATATTATTATATCACATATTGTTTAGTTGTACATCCCACATTACCATTTTATAGTTTTATAACTTTTCGGATACCCGTTTGCATCCATCGCATTTAAGATACATATAATTGCATCCATAGATCACATCACTACATAATAATATGATATTAACACTCCATGTTTAATAAATTGTATCCTAATTAATATTGGAACTATAAATGTAACCCTAATCGATAATTAGTTCCAATATTAATTAGGATACAATTTATTAAACATGCTTGTTTATTTATACACATGTTTATGTTAGTTTGATTATGAGCACCCACATGACATCTTGTGCTTCCTGACATGACCTGTTACACTTCCTACTTGACATGACATGGTACCGTACACTCTTGACATGACATGACACCTTTATACATTACCCGGTTGACCTGATGTACCATGGCTTTACCTGTTACCTGATCTCATGCCTAATGCCGACAAACCCGACCATCCCTGCTGTCTATCCAGACAGACCTACTCTTACCGGATTTTGTGTTGGCATTAGTCCTTGACTACTGAATACCTGACCTGACATCATAGTTTGGGGGTATGGGGAAATCAAAGGTGAAACCGACTTGTAACTCAACAGTTCGATACATTGTTCTGATCAGTCTTACGGGCTTGGCCAGCTCCGGAGTGTTGTTGCTGACATCACTCATCCATCCTACTACCTTTTACTGCTTAGCGGCACGTCTCGGATTCAGCCCCGAGGATCATGACCGTGGTCCTGGGCACGCACGGGATACTATTGAGTTACATCGACGATTCATCAATTGATTTCAAAGACTATAGAGTAGAAACCTGATAGGACAGTTTAGTTACCACTGCACATTACCCTGCACTGTTATTTCTTAGTACTGCTTTATTCATGTTCATACCTGCATTGCTTATTACCATGTTCATATTATATTGTTGGTTGACATGACGCGCTGACGTCTGGGTTTTGCATGGCCCAGATTCTTTACCACTGTCGACGACTGAGCAGGAGTACTTCAGCCAACAGGCTGATTTGTGAGTTCTGTAGTGGTTAGTTCATTTATTGCATTTTATTTCCAGGTGTGATCCCGCATTACGGGACGTACCTTTCTATTATTGCATTGGATCATTTGCTTCCGCACTTATTTATCATTGACTCTGGTTATTATGGATTTGGACATGTGTTAGATAGTTTATTTATCTTGTTCTTGATAACCTTACAACCGTAATGTGACTGTGGACGGATACGTCCTACCCACAGGTAGCATGGTTGGCTATGTCACGTGCCCAAATCTTGCGTACTCTGGGAAGCGGGGCATGACAGATAGACAATACACATCAAAAGCAGCACGAGGAGATGGATGTTCAATCCATCTTTCTCCATACAAAGGAGTTGTATGGGGAGCAGTCTCGTATCTTACGGTACGAAGCATCTCGAAAGCTATTTCAGATGCGAATGGCTCCTGACGTTTCAGTAGGTGACCACGTTTTGAAAATGATAGCTCTTATTGAAGAGCTTGAGGTCCTCGGATGGACAATGGACAATGAGCAATATACGAATATTGTTCTACAGTCTCTTCCCTCTGCCTTTGCTCCTTTCATAGTGAACTTCAACATGCACAACATGGAGAAGTCACTACCCGAACTTCTTAATATGTTGAGAAATGCGGAGAGCACGCTTAAGGAGAAGTCTCCCTCCTTGCTTGTTGGACAATCTTCTTCTTCCGTCCCAAAAGCTAAGGCTAAGGGAAAGAACAAGAAGAAATCCACCAAGCCAAGAGGTGGAATAAAAAAGGCAAAGGGGAAAGACAAATCCAAAGCTGCGGAGTCGGGAAAAGAAGAATGTTTCTACTGGAAGAAGATGGGACACTGGAAGCGGAATTGTACTGAGTACCTTGGTCTCAAGAAAGGGAAGCACGGTGATGCTTCAGCTTCAGGTGTGTTCGTAACTGAAAACTGTTTTTCTATAAACTCTGCTTCCTGGGTATTGGATACCGGTTCGGGTTCTCATATCTGCAATTCTGTGCAAGGGCTGAGAAATAGCAGAGTTTTGAAGACAGGTGATCATACTCTCCGGGTTGGAAAGGGTTCCAATGTACATGCAGTTTCAGTGAGAGAGTATCATCTGGGGTTGCAATAGGGTTGTATATTGGTTTTGAACCCATGTCATTTTGTACCAAGCATGCTTTGTAATATAATATACGTTTCTTTGTTGGACAATGAAGGATATCATTTTATATTGCAGCACAATGTTATGAACATTAAACTTAATCGAGAGTTGATCGGTTGTGGTACACTTGATAATGGGATATACGTCCTTAATCAACACACAGTTTTCAACATACAGCACACAAACAAAAGAAAATTTTCAGATATAAATGAAGCTTTTCTTTGGCATTGTAGACTTAGTCATATTAATGAAATAAGACTAAACAAGCTTCATAAATATGGATATTTAAATTCTTTTGAGTATAAATCTTATGTGACTTGCCAGTCTTGTATCAAAGGGAAAATGACCAAAACTCCGTTTACTGGACACGGAGAAAGAGCTACTGAGCTCTTGGGCCTCATACATAGTGATGTATGTGG
Organism: Agapanthus africanus; assembly: GCA_030015575.1. Taxonomy (NCBI): domain Eukaryota; kingdom Viridiplantae; phylum Streptophyta; class Magnoliopsida; order Asparagales; family Amaryllidaceae; genus Agapanthus; species Agapanthus africanus. The sequence continues at coordinate 628,120,977 of CM057337.1, read as the reverse complement.
GCCAATATCTACACATGCACGAGGCGGTTTTTCTTACTTCATAACTTTTACTGATGATTTCTCAAGATTCGGTCATGTGTTTTTAATAAAGCATAAGTCTGAAGCTTTCGAGAAATTCAAGGAGTGCAAACTTGAAGTAGAAAAACAAACTAGATTGAGCATCAAGATACTTCGATCGGATCGAGGTGGAGAGTATCTTAGTACAGAGTTTTCGAACTTTCTAAAAAAGAATGGGATTCTCTCTCAGCTCACTCCCCCTTGCACACCACAGCACAACGGTGTGTCAGAGCGACGGAATTGAACCCTATTAGATATGGTACGATCCATGATGAGTGATACTGAGTTGCCCCTCTCCTTTTGGGGGCATGCATTAGAGACTGCAGCTTTTCTGTTGAACAGGGTTCCGACCAAGACCGTGTCTACCACTCCATATGAGATATGGTATGGGAAGAAACCATCTCTTAAGCGAGTTAAGATTTGTGGTTGTCCGTCTTTTTTCAAAAAGAAGAATCCGGACAAACTCGAGACACGATCGTTCAAATGTTTATTTGTGGGATATCCAAAAAATTCATATGGATATATGTTCTACCATAAAGAAGAACAAAGGGTGTTTGTTTCTCGGAATGCCACGTTTTTAGAAAGTGAGATTTTTCCAAATGATTCTGATGGCAATATGGTAGATCTAGAAGAGGTTCTAGAGACACAAATTACAAATGACGACTTGGTTGAGCCTGATGTTGCAACAAAACTTAATGAACCTCAGCCACTTCGTAGATCTGGTAGGACTTCTCGTCCATCGGAGAGATACTACGGTTTTCTCATTGATGGTGATGGAGAAGACCGCATCATGGATGATGATGACCCTACCAGTTTTCAGCAAGCTATTATGAGTGGTGACTCTGTGAAGTGGTTGGATACCATGCGATCCGAAATGGAGTCTATGTACACCAACAAAGTATGGACTTTGGATGTTGTACCCTCTGGGGTAAAACCCATAGGGTGCAAATGGGTCTTTAAGAGAAAGATCAGTGTAGATGGGCAGGTGGAGACCTATAAGGCAAGGCTTGTAGCGAAAGGATTTCGACAAAGACCAAGACTGGACTAGGACGAAACCTTTTCTCCTATAGCCATGCTTAAATCCATTCGGATCCTACTTGCTATTGCTGCTCACTACGACTATGAAATCTGGAAGATGGACGTTAAAATTGTTTTTCTAAATGGTGATTTAGAAGAGTGCGTTTATATGGATCAGCCAGAGGGCTTCATTGATAGTGGGAGCAGCGGGAAAGCATGTAGGTTGCTTAAATCCATTTATGGATTAAAGCAGGCATCATGGAGTTGGAACATCTGTTTTGATGATGTTATCAAAGAGTTTGATTTCGTCAAAAATCCAGATGAACCTTGTGTTTATAAGAAGATTGTGGGAAGTACCGTCACATTCCTCGTATTATACGTGGATGACATTCTTCTGATAAGAAACGACTTTTCTATGCTACAATCGGTCAAACTGTTCTTATCACAAAGGTTCTCCATAAAGGACCTGGGTGATGCCTCGTACATATTGGCCATAAAGATCTATAGGGATAGATCTAAACGGTTATTGGGATTGTCCCAAACCAGGTACATTAACACCATCCTAAAGAGGTTTACTATGGAAGACTCCAAGCGGGGTTCCTTACCTGCTAGTCATGGAGTCACTCTCTCTAAGGACTTTTGCCCAAAGACTGATGAAGAGAGATCTCGCATGAGCATTATACCCTACGCTGCTGCTGTAGGATCTATAATGCATGCGATGTTATGTACACGCCCTGATGTAGCTTATGCACTGGGTGTAGTAAGCATGTATCAATCCAACCCAGGGGAGAATCAGTGGACAGCAGTGAAGAACATTCTTAAGTACTTGCGAACGACTAAAGAAATGTTATTAGTGTATGATAATGGAGATATCAAAATGGAGGCCTTTACCGATTCGAGCTTCCAGAGTGATAAGGATGACGGCAAATCTATCTCTGAGTTTGTCTTTACCCTCAATGGAGGGGCGGTGTGTTGGAAGAGTTCCAAACAGAAAACCGTTGCAGACTCTACGATGGAAGCTGAGTATATTGCTGCAAATGATGCTGCCAAGGAAGCCGTTTGGATGAGGAAGTTCGTCTCGGGGCTAGGAGTAGTTCCGACCATTATTGATCCAATACCTCTGTATTGTGATAATAATGGGGTTATGGCATTAGCCAAAGATCCCAGGTCCCATCAGCGATCCAGACACATTCTCAGGCGATATCATCATATCCGGAAGATAGTTGATCACCGTGAGATCGAGATTCGGAGAGTAGATACAAAAGATAACACCGCGGATCCACTCACCAAGGCCCTCCCTTTGCCGCAGCATGAGCGACTTTTTGAGAGGTTGGGTATGAGATACGCCAATAATTAGCCTTAGTGCAAGTGGGAGATTGTTGGATATATGTATGCCCTAGAGGCCATTATATGAAAGTGTATGTACCGGTATATATATATATATATATATATATTCAGGGGACATTCTTGCTCGACATGATAATATGCTATCTGGTTGCACCTTTTATCTTGACATGTTCGTTTGATCATGCTTTCATTCATTTGGTACATGTTGATATAGCCCTTAGGATGATGCAGGACTACTGAGATTATGATGTGGATCATACTAGTGGGACATGTGTAGTCTATGAGCATATCCTTGAAATGTTCCTAGTCGTGGGTGTATCGAGACGGGGCATCGATATCACCAGAGTAGACTAGCGTATATGTTACATGTCCTATATGATGGGCGATGGATGATCCCATATCCATTGGTGTGGTGACACCAAAGATCGTATACGGGTGCTCGGTGGAGACTGGGTACACTGAACGGACTCGTCGAGAACTCCTATGTGATATTATATTTATCGTCGGATAGCAGTTCTCAGGTGACACTGGTACAAGTTAGTCTGCAGACCCGAGATCGTCATAGAGTCTTGTGTGTCTCCCACTGTACTTTGATCTCCACCCTACCATGACTCTACTGAGTCATGCAAACAGGTGGATTTTAGGTACAGTCCCGAGGTACATGGAGGCAATGAGCGATAGGAGGGGTTTCGTCTCTCCCGGTATTGAGGGTTGATGTTGCACCATGTACAATTGGCTATAACAGGAAGTCCCTGGCCAGGGCTGCTGAGATTTACGGATAAGTGTTATCAGTAGTTTCTCGATCTGTTATGAGCCATATACCGGCATAACTTATCTGAGTTATTGGGGTCGACGATACCATCCCTAGACCTGATATGCAGCATATTTGACGAAGAGACCGGAATGTACGGTAAGTGTTGTCAGTTGGCTCGACAGGAATTTTAGCAGGTTTGCTTGTGTTTCTTCTGATCGCTCAATACCGAGGAGCTGTTACGTACTGCTTGTGCCACTGACGGTTTGTAGGCATGTGATGTGATCACTGCCTACTGCTAGCATATTGACGAGTTTTAGAGTCCTACAAAGGAGTCTCCTAACTCAGGCGAAATGATTTGGGGTGCATATGTGATATGCGCGGGAGCTGGATTAAATGCGTGTATTGGATACCATATTTTAATTGGGCATTTACTATTGGACGGGTCATATGTGATATGACCAGGTTATTAAATCAAGTGTTGATTTAATATTAAGTCCATTAGCTCATTTATTAAAACCTATTTCTTATGTTGCATGCATGAATGTATGAATATATTGATATGCATGCACACATGCAAGTATAGATGTGTCATGGTTGATGATACATTGGTGGTGGCAATGCAAGACTCACATGGTAACATTTTTTTTAGATATTTTGTTTATTTGAGAAAAGCAAAATGAGATTAAAATCATGGTTGACTATTCAACTCTCTTGAGTTGACAAAATCAATGGTTTCTTTTGCCCATGGTTTTGGCCCATGGTTTTGTTTAAACCCAAGTTACAAAATATCTAGATATTTTGTAACCATGGTTTAGCATTGATGACACCCTCTTACTCTATTGAGTTTAGGGATGGTTATCATATTATTCTCTTGAGTTTGTTTTGTGCCATCTCCTTCTTCCTCTCTCTCCTCAAAGCTCACTAGGGTTTCAAAAGAAACAGAAATGATTAAAAAGAAAAGGTTTTTAATTGAGATCTAAACCCAAATCACCATTCTACTTTAGTCTTGCCCACTAGTGTGGAGTGTTAGCTTCTTCTTCATCCTTGATCAAGAGAAGTTTGGAGCTTGGTGCAAAGAGACTTTGTGGTGGATAATCGTGGACTCGGAAGGACACAAGCCAACCGGTTCAAACCTTAATCGATCCAAGGAGTCTAGGAGGAGGTCTACAAAGGTTGTATTCTCTCCCACTTAGTGTTAGACACTTGTAGTATATGATACTTGCTTGTTGTTACTCTATTTTTCTAGTTCGATTCATGGTTGGAATTATTTAGCACCCTCTAAAATTTTTGTTATAGCATGTGTGATACAACCCTAAATCTAGTATGGTGCTATAGAATCCCTACAATCCCGTCATGCACCGCTAGGTTACTTAACTAACGGCAGAGCGGGGGCAGGACTAGTGCGGGTGAAAAACACAAGCAACGTTTATTATATATCATATATATAATATAAAGCATTCGTCTCACGTAGTTATATGATCACATCACAGAGCATTGCAGCAAAAGATAACATATGAAACATTGGATATACTAGAAGGTCTGTGTTTTAAATTAAGCTAGTAAAAAACACTGATTCCATGGTCGTGATAAATAGCCAAACCCACATCCCTAGACCCCTACGAGAGCGGCAAGCAATGCTGCCAATTCTAGAGTTAGGAGACCCGATCTCGACTCCTCGAGATGGCCTCCCACTGGACTCTAGAACCCGGTTACTTGTGATTCCCTCCTTGGGTCTATCCTAATGCAGAAAAGTAAATAATATACATCAATGGTGAGATCATCCTCAACCCGGAAGTGTCCTAAAAAAGAATATTACATACAATTTTTACATGAATGAAAATGAAAAACTCTCATCTCATGCAAAAAACCCCGGCTATTCAAACACGACGATCCAATATAACATATCACAGCAACACATAAATATCACATATCATCAACGTAAGTAAATATGCGTATCCCGATTGTCGTTGACGTATAGCAACGAAATCGGTGATACACCATATATTACACTTACGGCCGCAGAAAAGAAAATGAAAAATACAATAATTAGAAACCGCAACACTTTAGACATCATAAACCCGGAATATCTCATACTTCGGATTTCATGCCTGACACTATAAACCTCGCATTTTAGTCTCGAATTGAAAACACTTTTCAAAAACCAGTCGGGTAATTCAACAAGATCCCGACATTATGATCAAATGCTCATCGGGAACTTTAGTAGATTGCCACACCCCCGATGCCGTCAATGAAGTGCACTTGGGCGGAACACCACGGCCGCGAGCACCCGAGTGGATGCTTTTGGCAACGGGGTTCTCTTATAGTCACTTGGTCGGGGCTATGGGGCATGGCTATCTAGTAGTGTTACCCGGCGAGTGTTCACGTACTATACGAGATTGCGACGGAGTTTTGATCCGAATCGAAACTCGTGGCAATCTATCAAAAGAGACTAAATTACTAGATTTACAAAACACTAACTAGTTTTCACAAAACTAATTATTGTGGATTCCAAATATTGTATCACATATCAAAATAATCTGGACTATTTTAAACATTTCGATCGATTCATCAAACACCAACAAATCACAGAGACATCAACAACTTGAGACCACTAAAAATACCCAGAAAGTGCCAAATATCCCTATGGAGCAGCACAAGAAACCCAAGTTCTCAACTCATCAATGTTGCCGCACAACCGCGGCTAAACCCTAGGTTAGGCCGCGGTTCCGTGGCCAAATGATTGAGTTGGGCCCTCGAAATTCATAGGGCTCCATTATAAACCTTGCACAATTTTCTACATATTTTTAATCTTAAAAATTCCAACTTTTGAATTTTTTTCCAGAAACTAGGATTTTGACGAGTTTCGAAGTTCGATCGAACACTTTAACGTCGTTTAGACATCGCCTAAAGCTCTAGCCTGGCTCTGATACCACGAAAGTATGACTTAGCACAACTACTAGGTTTTTAAGAATCATTGGGTATACAATTTTTAAAAATCTAGTGTGCTAAGCTATACTAACCTAGAATCGAACTAGAGAATTGGGGTTTATAAGCTAGTAAACAAACTTTACACTAAGTGAAAAAGGAATACAATCTTTGTAGACCGGTCCTTCACTTCTAAAACTCCAAGTAGTAGTCCCTTGAACTCTTCATAGGCTCCACTTGGCGAAAGGAACAAGTTTGCTCAAGTATCTTCGAGCCCGAAGATGATCCACCTTGAAGAATCTCTAACTTAAGCTATACTAAAAGGCTAGTTTGATATAGATTGATGAAGTAGGAATTTTGCTCACTTTAGAATTATTTTTCTCTTTTTCTTTTGAACTCTTAGAAAAATCGAGAGAAGAAAGAAGAAGAACAACAAGTGAAGAACTTGAACTAATGCAGAACCATAGGTGAAAAAAAATATCTCCAAGATATTTTTGTAGAGAGTTAACCATGGGTTAAGGATTATGGTTGGGTTATAAAATATCTAAGGTAAGACAAAAATTAGTGGGATGAGACATGGCTTCTACATACTTCCACAAGTATCTTAAGCCATGCTCATTTCCACTTAATTTTTGATTTACTTTAAAATTAAAAACCCAATATTATCCTAAGCCGTGTGTGAGTCTCATATACCCATGTGCATTGTATCATCCACCATGACACAATAGTATATGTAATACACACACACACACATACACACATACATACATACATACATACATATATATATATATATATATATCCAAGAGAAAAAAATCTTCAGTGAGCTAATATTAGTTTATATATATATATATATATATATATATATTAATATATAAAATATAAATATATATATATATATATCAAATTATTGAATCAACACTTGATTTAATAATCCGGCTATATCTTATATAACCGACTAATATCATTTATATGTATATCAATTTATCGAATCAACACTTGATTTAATAACCTAGTTATATCATATATAACTGACCGATATAATATATCGCGAGATTAGAATATGGTATTACATACACGTATTTAATCAAGGTCCCACACATATCACATATGTGCCCTACTTCATTTCGCTTGAGCTAGGAAACTTCTGTGTGGGGCTCTAAAGACTCGTCAATACGCCAGCAGTAGGTAATGATCGCATCATTCACCCAAAAGCCGTCAGCGGTATTAGCTGGACGTAACGGACACCCAGGTATTGAGCAAATAGAAGATCAACAAGCAAGCTTATCCAAACTCCCGTAAAGCCTATAAGCAACACTTACCGTACATTCTGGTCTCTTCCTCTGATATGTCGCATATCAAGTCTAGGGGTGGTAAACGTCAGACCCCGGTAACTTGATAAGTCAAGCTGACGTGTGGCCTATAACCGTTCAAGAAACTATTGATAACACTTACCAGTAAATCTCATCAGCAGCCCTGGCCAGAGACTTCCTGTTATGGCCAATCGAGCATAGCGCAACCTCAACTTCCAATACCGGGAAAGACGAAACCCCTCCTATCGCTCACTGCCTCCATGTGACTTAGGACTGTACCCAAAATCCACCTGTTTGCATGAATCCTTTGAGCCGTGGTAGGGAGGAAATCAAAGCACAGTGGGAACCGCACAAGACTCTATGACGATCTCGGGTCTACAGACTAACCTGTACTAGAGTCACCAGAGAACTGCTATTTGACAATAGGTATAGTACCATCTAGGAGTTCTCGCAAAGTCCTGTTTGGTGTACCATTCTCTAATGAGAACCTGTATGAAATCTCTGAAGTCAAACACCAATGGCTATGGGATCAACCATCGCCCTATACAGGGTCAAGAAACGTACACACTAGTTTAATCTGGAATATCGATACTCCCTCGACTAGGAACTATTAAAGGATGTACTTGCGGACCACCCTGGCCCCACTAGTATGATCTGCATCATAGTCTGGTAGTCAAGTACACATCCTATGGGCTTTATCAACATGTATCAGAGAGACGGTATAATAATACTCGTGTACATGTTAAGATAAAAAGCAACCAGATAGAATACTATCATGTCGAGCAAGAAATCCATCTTTATATATATGTCCAAGCATCCACTATAATATACAATCATGTACAATAATGGCCTCTAAGGCATACATGTGGCTAACAGCTTGCGCCTACAGGGAAGAGTGTCTCCGCAATAAAAAAAAAACCTCGTAAACGAGGGGGAATCTGATAAAGTCTGCTACAACGGTCGCGTCCATCCAAACTCCGATATACAGTGTCATAAATCAACTTGGTATCTTCGGAGAGGTGGATGGATAAATCCAAATAGCATCTGCCCCCAGATTCAAGCAAGACGATCCATCCCAAGTTCGTCTCTGTTTCCGGCGGTGAACAGATTCTGGCATGCCTGGTGGGACCATTTCTTCTTTCCACTCCACACTTCGTTTGTCGTGTTTCGCAAACAAAATCGCGGTTCGCTAAGGTTGCCCTTAGATTTGAGGTACTAAGATTTGGTGTCTTGCTCCTGTGCAGAAGAAGAAGAAAATTGATGGCTTCCAACTGCGCAACTTGCAATAGCAACTCCTGCTCCGTCCCAACTGGAGGAGTGACTTATGGGCCCAACGCGGCCTCCATTTTCTCAATGCCGATGGGGCAGGTTACTTAAGCCACTACTAGACTATTCTTCGGGACCATATTCCCACCAACGAGTTTCAGCGCCCCAGCGCCGCAAGACGAAGCTCCCAAGAAGTCGGTCTTCGATCGACTTGCAACCACAACGACCCCTCTCAACGGGTCGTCCAAGTCTGATGCCTCAGTCTTCAACAGGCTGAGTCGAAGCTCAGATGTCTCAGTCTTCAACAGGCTGAGCCAGAACCAAAGCGGGCCCGCAAAGAAGCACGTTCCTGAAGGGGCTACCCCAAAAAGGATAGCTCTCCTAATTCCTGCTGCAAATGAAGCCGTCAAAAGTGATTCACTAGTCAAGCGATCGGTCTTTGAGAGGATAACCGTCTCCAATCAAATCATGCCAAGGATGTCGGTCTTTAACAGGCTGGCAATTGCTGGAGCTCCTCAACAAAACTATGGGCAAGCTGCAACCGCTTCCGAAACTGAGGCGGTCCCTTCAGCAAGGTACACTCGACGTCTCCACCGCCGCCGAGTAAGGAAAGCTAGGGGAAACTCCCTCTCTGGACTTACCCTATCAGCTTCCATGGTGGAAGTTGATACTATTGTTCCAACCGGGAACAGCTTTGAACCGCTGAAGAGGGTGCGCAAAAACTCCCCTACAGAGTTACTGAAGAAATCACATCCTTCTGTTGAGGTCCCTGTATAGGAAAAGCAGGAGCGGACCCATCAACGGCTCTCCTCCCAAATTCACAGAGTCTGGCGAAAAGTCCAGGACTCTGTGATCGACGAAAACTATTCCCGCTGACCAAAGAAATCTAAGGCTCGGCAAAAGATCATCCCGCCGTCATACATTATGGGGTTTCTTCTACAGAGGTGCCTGTCATAACGGCTCCTTCAACTTTAACCTCCTACAAAAGGGTGAGGCTAGAGAACATCCTACCACTTGCGGTAAATTCCAAAAGCGCTGGACCCAAACACTCTAAGTTTGGGGGCATGATAGTGCGTACGATCTACATGGCTTCCGGGAAAGAATTGGGTCGAGGATCAGTATCAACAGGGAAAGTTCGCGCTATCTGAGAACTAGAGGGTGAACCTGCCACAGAAGCACATTCCCAAAAAGGTGGATGCACCGGGGGCATCATGCTCGCTCGTAGAAGAAACTCCATGGGAAATTGTTCTTTCAGCAAAGATCAAAAGAATGTTGAAGGATCTACAGGCATGTCTAGAAGTTTGGTGGAAAAGCCCATTTGAACCCGAAATCATCGAAGGGATGCTGAAACCGCGTCCCGTACCGAAAGTTGTTGACAAAGGGAAAATTCCCAAGTCAAGCCTTCAAAGTCTTCAAAGAAAAAGAAGGAGGCCAAGAAGCATGTGCAGCCTGCCGAGTATGACGACAAGCGTACAAACATACAAAAGTACATCGACGCATTGGAGGAGTACAACCAGAAGGTGCGGACACCGGTCACTCTTGGAGAGTTTCTCAAGCATATTCTTGAGAACAAGGATAGTGACAATGATGAGGAAAACGACTCATCAGAAAAACCAAAGACTATGTAGCAAGTTGCCACATGGTCTCCCATTCATCGTTAAATGGCAAAGAAGCTCTCTCGGCGTCAGAAAACAACGCAGAGGAACTGGGGGCAGATACGGCACTAAAATTCCCGGAACTGCCAGAAGAAGACCCAATCGATAGGCTATTAAACGAAGCCTTTCGGAAAAGAAAAGGCAACCGAGAGCGTGAAACAGCTATATACGAAAAGGCTAAGCATCAACGTCAAGGTAAAGAAGCTGCGGCGAGGATGAGTCGTAAAGTACTCCAACCAAATCGAAGCACACCTACCACAATAAGAGCAGTATTAAGGCAGAAAAGCGGTTCGCCAAAGCCCTGTCAGTGGGAATGAAGCCGCCACCTCTCGTAGGGAACATTCCCGGGGTCATACGCCTCGACGGAGAGGATTCACATCCAAATTACTGCCTATATCATCGAAGGGTCACCCACCCGACCGATGAATGCAGTGCCTTCAAGAAGTGGTAGTAAGGATATGTTGACCATCAAAAACACTTCAAGAGGTTAAAGTGTGAAGCTCGTCGATAGCAAAAAGGAGTGACAAGTACGCGTGAAAAAACGACTGGCAACTGTCATATAGTTGATACCAGTCCGGAAAGGAAAAAACCTCAAGTTCTTTCTTTCGGGAGCGATTCTGAGGATGAAATAACCCTCAGCTCTCTCTTCAAGGACTCCACCTCCGAAAAAGAAGAGGAGGAAAAGAACTGCGAGAACATTCAGTTGCGTAACCGCACGCTGCCTGAAAAGAACCTCGGACCTATAAACAAAGGTTCGAGCCAAAGAGACAAAAGGAAAGAAAAAATCCCTGAGGAAATCACCCTCGATGATAGAGTCGTCAAAGAGCTCACAGCCAGGGACCCACCTAAAACAAGGTGGATTACAATGTCCTAGCACATATGAGGAAGATACCCTCACAACTAAACATATTAGATGCTCTCCTCCTGTCCAAAGAGGCACGAGATTCTCTTATCAGGGCATTACAAGAGCCCGATCAGTTCCAAGCTTTCCTCGCAGAAGAGAAGATGAAGGATGAGCTGGCAGAGGTTCATACAGCTGACATTACATTCAGCGATGAAGATCTTCTCCTCGGTACGTGCGAGCATAACCGCACATTATACGTTACCGGGTACTGCCATGACATCAAGATAGGCAAAATCCTTGTCGATAATGGATCCTCCGTCAACCTTCTTAACGTGAAAGTGATGAAGGAGATTTACATGAACGTTCAGCACTTGGCTCGGGACAAAATTACCATCTCCGGGTTCGACTCACAGTCGTCACGGACGCTTGGGTCCGTAATTCTGATGTTATGCTTCGGTTTGCTCGTCTCTGACATTAAATTTCACATCATGGACGCCAAAACTTGCTACAAAGCTTTGCTCGGCAGGCCCTGGTTGCATGAGTACAATGTCATCCCTTCTATACAACATTACTGTATGAAGTATTTCAAAGATGGCTCGGAATACACAGTCACGGGAGAGCTAAATCCGTTCTCCGTAAACGAGGTTCGGAAATATGAAGACGCAACGTACTTCTTACCAGATTTCGAACATATGGAGAGGTGTCATAAGCCGAAGGATAAACGGAAGTCCATTGCCACCATCCCGATCTTTGGGAGTGACACCGAGGAAGATGAAGAAATAGTCTACTCAGGGTAACCCCAAAACAACAGGCTCGGACCATCGACCCTTATTCTGGTCTTTGGCAGCGACTCTGAGGACGAAGCCAACGCAGTGTTCCCCATCTGCCTGTCAGTGCAAACCCTCGATGAAGCAGATCAGAGCATGCAAATCACAATGGTCCCGCCTCGGCATTCCAAGGAACTTGTTGCGCTCGATACATACAGCGTACAGGAACTACGGACTTTCTACGTGCCTCCCAGGCGAAGAGGTGAAAAGGCGATCCTCTTCTACCAATCTACGGATACCAGAGTAGAGAAAGAAGTCTGGCACGGTGCCAATTTTGCACTCAATAGGCTTCAACCAATCCGTCTGCCAAGATACTACGTGGAGGGATTGAAAAGGTTGTTATGATGCTATGGTGTAGCCCTTGAACAAACTGTTCGGCAAGCCCACTTCTACAAAAAGATTTAGGATATCCCTGGGATCCAGCAAAAGATTTCCAACGGGAAGATGGAAACAATAGGGCTCGAATACGTTTGGTCCAATAAACGGGAACGATTCTACAGCTGTCGCGTCATAAACAGCTCTGGGGAAGAAGAGAACGCTCTTCCAAATAGCCGTGATGTTGAAACAAAGCAAAATCCCGCTCTAAGAATGTCAAATACATCGTTCGAAGAACAAGTTGACAAACTAATACAAGAATCTTTTCAAAAGATTCGGGATGACCACAGCCGTGAAATGGCTATCTATGAAAAGGCTGGGACGCAACGTCTCAAGCAACAATCTGCGGAGAAAAAAGACCGTAATTGTAACACCCTAGTTCATTTATACCAGTTCTATTTTAAGTACTTCTTTATTTATGGCTATTCTTGATTTATTGTGTTTTGGGTGCGAATAGTGTAATTGGTGTCTGTATTTGCATCCGATCCGACCCGCTTGCTGGAAACCCGTCTTGATTCACATGTATGATTTATCCCGGCTAGTTTTGAGGATCCGTGCACTTTCATATTGTATTTCCTGTTCACCTACATTATATCCGGCATTTACATTTTTTTCAATAATACAAATATAATCAAATAAAATATTTTTAAAAAAAAATTATGTATGGCCTGCATCATACCACTAACCCTTTGGTAGCATCCGTGCATCGTATTCTCGTCCCGTTCAGTGAAACGGACTCGTTTGGATAGCTACGTGCACACTACGTACATCCGTTCTTGGCGTTATGCTTTTTCATTACCCGGATATTCTATTTTGGTTTTGTTTGTTACGTATATTATCCGTATTTTCAAACCATAATTTTAGACCCGACCCGGGCGTAGTTTGGAGTAATTTCGTATTAGCCAAAAATCTCAAAAAATATATATAATATTATTTTTCCTTAACTAAACTATTATAAACTGTTATATAGGAATAATTTTATAACTAAATATATTTATATTTTACCTGCTCCGATTCTCTCTCTCTCTCTATTACTATAAATATTATAATAATATTTTTTTCTAAATAACCCGTTTTTTCCTAACCTCACCCACATTCTCTCTCTCTTCTCCTTCCTCCCTCGTTCCCGCCTCACGCGAACGCTCGAACCCACGCCCGCACCGCGCCCGTCGCCTCGCCGTCGTCGCCTTACCCCGACGACCTCACGTCGTCGACTCCTTCTCTCCACCACCACCTCTTCTCCCTAAGCACCCATCCACGTCAACCCCGTGAGAACCGAACACCGAAAACTCGAGCCCCTGCAACCCTCGCTGCACCCTCACGTCACCGGGGCTCCGACCCTGCCGACCTCACGCCTTCATCACCGCGACCTACTCCTTCTTCCTCTCCCTCCAACCCGACACCACTGCAAGCCCGACCCCAAGAACCCAAGAAACCCCAACTGCCTTGCCGTAAACCTCGCCGTCGACGGCCCATCATCGACGTCACCCCCTTGCCACCTCCTCTGACCCTAGAGCACGGAACCCCAGAGCACCATCCTTTCTTCTTCTTCTTCTTCTTCTTCTTCTTCTTTCTTCTCTTTTCTTCTTCTTGGATTCTTGTTTCCGGTCACCGCCGGAGTCGTGTCGTAGCCGACGATCCGAGCGACCCAGTGTACGTCCCCAGCCAGCATGGTCGCGTTCTTACTTTGCCTAGTTCTGTTCTATGCGCCGTGTGTTCATTGCGACGTTTACCCGACGTTGGACGCTGCGCTTACACCCCGTCGAGAGGTCCGTTCAGGAAAGTTTATCTTGCTACATGCTATGATATATATTTTGCATCCATATGAATAAAAATATCACATGTTCACTGCATTATACATCCATGTTACTGTTTTACAGTTTTTCGATACCCGTACGCATCCATATCATTAATTATATATCTAGTTGCATGCCATGTCACATTATTTCATGTTACTGTTGTATTAACACCCCATGCTTGATAATGTGCATCTTACGTAGTCATGGAGTTGCAGATGTAACCCCTGATAGATATTTGTGCATCCGTGTTTTATTGTGCATCCATATCATTAATTATATATCTAGTTGCATCTACAGATCATATTATTTCATGTTACTGTTATATTAGCACCCTATGCTTGATAATGTGCATCCTACGTAATCATGGAGTTGCAGATGAAATCCCTGATAGATATTTGTGCATCCGTGTTTTACTATGCATCCGTACTTTTATCGTGGATCCGTACTTGCTACAGTTATATTATGAGCATACATTTGATATTTGTGCACTACCTGTCATTACCTGATACACCACTACTTGACACGTTACCTGATCCTATTTCTAATGCCGACAATCCTGAGATGTTGTCTTGACGGACGTTTCATGTTGTCTGCATAGACAAACATGTACCTGCTTGATCCTATGTTGGCATTAGCTCCAGATTTATCAATACCTGACTTGAACACATAACCTTGGGGGTAAGGGGAAATCAAGAATGTAACCGAACGTAACTCAAAGGGCTATTATATTGTTTGCCGTATTTCCGGGCGTTACGGAAAAAGCATGTTACCTTGGTCCCGTGGGGAATGAACGGGGTATATACTGAATAATCATGTTACTGGGGTCCCGTGGGAAATGAACGGGGCATAGTCTGATGGGTTACGATGAGGATTACATTAATTGATTTTGAATACTTTAGAATAGATAACCCAGTAGTATAGTTTAGATTACTCACTGCACTTCACCTGCACGTATACACTTCACTGTTCCATATCCATGTTACTGGTTATATTTGTGTTATTGTTTATACTCATGCCTGCATATCTTGTGTATCCTGTTCATTTATTATTGTTTGATATTATGACGCACTGACGTCTGGGTTTTGCATGGCCCCGATCCTTTACCTCTTTCACAGGCCGATCAGGAGTATTTCAGCCGACAGGCCGAGCAGTGAGGATCCTGTTAGTATCTAGTTAGTTTAGTTTTATTTCCGTACTTTTATTTCCTGATGTGAGCCTGTATTTGGGACGTAGTTTTCAGATGTTATTGTTTATTGGATTTATTGCTTCCGCATATTATTTCTTGACTCGTTTATTCTGACATGTGGACTTGTACTAGATAGTTTATTTTTATTTCTATTGTTCTTGATATCTTATAGACAGTCGTAATGTGATTGTGGAGGGATGTGTCCTAGCCACAAGCAGCATGGTTGGATCTGTCATGTGCCGATCTTAGCGCACTCTGGGACACAGGGCGTGACAGTAATGTCCGTCATTCCTACCCCACTGTACATTCTCGTGACAAAAGAAAATCCTGAAATAGAGGCAAAAACAAGGTGAAGAACACGAATAACATGCGAAAACAGCGATGCAGATCTAAGAAGTCACATAGTCGAGGAAAAGTCAGCTGGAACCCGTCTTTTATGAGGAAGATGGGTCGGGAATACTCTTTCCCTCAAGAAAAGATAAGGAAAATATTCAACCTTGTCATAAAACCTCAATGATAACGCTTCCGGAGTCTCGGCACCCCGAATAAATAAATGAGGTCCATCATCCGGATTATTGCTCCTATCACCGAGTGTAATACCCAGTTCCGCTATAAATATCTTTCGTATTTTAAATAAATACTTTCACCAAAATTTTATATTTCTCATTTTTACAATTAATATTTCCTAAATTTTCTAAATTTAATTTCAAATTTTAATTTTCTAACCTAAACTTTAAGCCCTGAATATTGAACCCAATCCCAACCCCATCCCCGGGCCTGGCCCATGATCCTATCCCTACCCAAACCCAAACCCGACCCGACCCGTTACACCCCCACCCGCTTCTTCTTCTTCTCGTTCTCCTTCTTTCCTGCCTCCTCACCCCGCGACCCGCTCCTCCTCGCCCTACGTCATCCCCTCTCTTGCGAAAATCACGAAGCCCGCACCCACCTCTACAACAATGAATCCACGATCCCAACAACTTCCATGCGACCCGCTCCTCTAATGGCCTCAATGACGGATCCCGCTCCCCTCGACGTCGCCCACCTCTCGCGAGACCCCTTCGCCTACCTCGTAAGATCTCTCTCCCCTCATTCTTACACACTCTCTCTCCTCCCTCATTCTCACACTCTCTCCTTCCTTTCTCCCCCCTCGTTGCCCTCCTCTTCCCCGAGCTCCCCAAATGAACCCACCACCACTTGAATACCCAAGCACCTACACCCATCGACCGCAGCTTCTAACCTGTGACGAACCCTCCACCTTCACCTTGTCGCCTCCACCCCCAACCCTACGCCTGCAAAACCCCATCGCCGACGAGTCTCCTCTCCAACCCTTCTCCATCTCCCACTGCACCCGAGCTCCCCCATCGCTCTCCCCTGAACACCCATCGTCAACGACCCTGCTGCCACCGCCATTGTCTCTACCTTCTTCCTCCTTCATCAAAGCCACCACCCCCTTCATCTTCCTTCAACCCATCTCCCCAGCCCCTCACGCCATAGCCATCGTCGCACCACACCGGAGCTGCCATGTAACAATCCTAAACTTTCTGTACAATTAGTTTTCAAAAATACAGAAAGGGGTACTTGAGCATGAGCACAAGTTATAAGTTTGTTTTGCTTTAGAGCAGCAAGAAGGAGCTTGTAGCTCATTGGTAAGACCTTGCACTGCTGAACCAAAGCACCAGAGTTCAAATCCCATCAGCCACACATTATTTTTATTTAAAACTCTTTTAATATTTTAGAAGCCCAAGAGTCTACACGTGCACTACACGTAATAGGGTAAGTTACAGAATAAATAAACATGACCACAAGGCTAGACCAAGCATCAGGGACACGTGGCATCAAGATGCGCCCCGACTCGCCCAACTCAGGCCGGCGAATCGGCTGACTCGGCCGGCGCCGCCGGGTCAACTTGATCTGATCCCACTTTTTCTTGAACCCCTTGCACCTTTTGGCCTACCCCACTCCCCCTGCACTGTTCAAATTCTCTGCAATTAACCAGAGAATTAAAATACCCCCTTTTAATCCTTTTTAATGCAAATTTAAATACAATTTTTATGACACCCTTTCACTAACCTAAACCCTAGATTTTTACTATAAATACCACCCCTCAAATCACCCCTCCTCATTTCCAAATCCCTGCCCAAACTCTCAAGAAAATTTCCAAGACATTTTGTGTGCAAGTGGAGTTAGCAAAGGGCAAAGCTCCGACGAACTTCTGACGACGATCCGAGGAGATTCCAGTGACGAAACGACGCAACGGCACCTCCTACCTCTTCCTCCTTTTCTCTTCAAGTCTAATAACCTGTAAGTCCCTAATTCTTCTTCTTTTCTCTATTCTAAAAATATTCAAAACTAAAACCCGACGGAAGCGGAGTTAATCCGACATCCAATTCGGTTTTTCCTTAAAAAGTTCTATTTTTCTTAAACACAATAATACCAAACTCTTATGTCATGACCATTAAACATTAACGAAGATAATAGAACAAGTTTGGCATCAAAATAATGAACGTAGCAAGTTTTATTCCACTTTTACATTAAAATACCTTCATGTTTCATTTCGACATGCTTGAACTTTAACAATCGTATTACCTTAGAAAACTCACGAGGTAATGACCTATCTCCTCACAACACTCATATATAACATAGCACGATGGAATTTGGGAATATAGATCTAGGAAAAATACGATTTTACACATAACTATCTCCGACTTATAAAAACTTTTTTCTACAAGATGTGTATTTTAACGAATCTTTGCAATTGCGCTTCTACAACCGATTTCTGAGAACCCGTTCGGTATGGTTCGGATTATTGCACATCCTTAGGCTTAGCATAGTGAGATGCAGACCTCCGCAAAGAGCATAAGATCTCGAAAGATTTAAAATACAATTTTCTTTAGAAAATGTGATTTCTATTATAAATAAAACTTATATTTTAAATAAATATATATATATGTAATTAATATCAAAATATCTATTTTTAATCTTTATAATATTCCACATTTCCAAAATTCAAGAAAAACATCTCATTTACAAGAAAATACCGTACAAATCCAATATTACAAATAAATACCATATATTATCAAATTAGGTTTTATTCACTAGAAATGTCACATTAATAAAATATATATCCATGAAAACTCTAAAGACGATAATAAAATACTTGAGGTGAATTTTGAAAATTATACAAAATTATTTTACATAAAACCCCCTCAAGTTATACTAAATTATAATAAGGACCCTAGTAAACATAGGTTTAAGCGGGACCAGTCTCTTGAGCCTCAGGGAGCCGGAGATATGGGTGCTTACCTATTTAAGATAGACAATTTAACAAACGGTGTTATCAACACGGTAATTCTCTTTGAAAAAGACACAAATCCTGCCGTCCATATGCAGCAGTTACCGATAACACCAAAACCTAATTCAGGATTCAATTTATTTTCTAATTGTCTGACTCAGACCGCGTCTCAATATAATCAATCTTACTTGAATATGATTCAAGTATCAAACTTCAATACAACATGGATCTATGAATCCGTCTATTCAGTCTAATCAATCTATATCGACTGAACCGAACCATGGATATATTCCATCTACATGTTCATCCATTATATCCATTCCATTACTGATATCATGGTTTCGGCAAGTCATCCATCTATACAATTCAATTTACAAGACAATAAAATACAAACAAGACATTGTGGGGTTTATAAGGGGTAGATTGGTACGGAACATGTCAAAGGTGGCACGAGGTGGTCACTAAAGATGTAATCACATCCATGCTATTGTTCCGTGGTATTGTCGACGGGCCCCTGTACTCCTGATACCTTAGTCTCCGGGGAAAGTGAGACTCATATCGTATACACTGGTATTTTTTGTACCAAGCTACAAACAACAACGTTAATAATATAATACAACTTTAAAAAAGTTACATTCTCTTTTTGTCTATTCTGTCTCTACTTACCCTTGGGACTTTGTAACATTTCTGAAATATAAAATATTATTTTTGGAAATTTAATATTAAAATAATATATTTCGCGAAAACTACCCGATTTACAAAATTGGAATTTTCGTAAAGTGGTATAAGTGTATACCGATATTTGGAAATTTATTGGAGAATAAAATGATTTATTTATTTTAATGATATTTATCGGATTTTTGGCAAATCCGTATTTTTACCTTTTTCCGCGACTTGTGAACATGTCATGTGCATGTGTGCATGTGTTGTGTTTGTGTTAAGTGTTGAGTTTTGTGAGGTTGTGAGAAAGAAAATAAAGAGAAAAGAAAAGAAAAGAAATGCAATGAGAGTGTGAATGGAATATGGATTAATGCTTTGGACAAATTAGATATTTTTGGAGTGAGTGAGTGTAGGGGAGATATTTGTGAGGAGAGTGAATCTAAGGGTTATACTTGGCTGCCCATCTCCTTCCTCCTCTATTATTTCCTCAACCCAATTGCTTCATACTCTTTCACCTCACTACCTCCATGCCTCCTCTCCAAATATTTCTCAAAATCCTATGCCCTTTTTACTAAAAACATGCACACATCCATTCTAACCCCTTAGAACCTTTCAAGTTTGGGTTTGAAGACTTGGGCAACTCAAGAAAGTTCTATGGTTGCAAATAAGGTAATCCATACACTTTAGTTTAGTTTTTAGTGTTAAATATCGTATTTCTAGTTAGAAATTGAGTTAATTAGGTTATCGATTATAGAAAATTATACGTTGCTGTCTAATGGTCAATTGAGGTGTAGGGAGTGTTTACAAGACCTTAGAGAGTGTTCTATTGACCTGGAATTGAGTTTAGAACCCGATACACGAAATTAGAATTGTTCCGTGTCGGTTTTGTGAAACCTTAAGGCCTATAGGGAATCTGGAATGACCTGGGAAGTTTATAAGGAAAAAAAACAACTCCAGAGACTTATTTAAGACACTAGTTGACAACCCTGAGAAGACGGACCCAAACGGAGCAGAACGGGCCGAGCTCGCCGGATTTTTGGTGTATGTGGCCGGCCACTTGGTGGTGGTTGGTGCTGGAATTGGTCCAGTAGCACACACACTCCATATACTGCCCCTTAGTACGGTTTGTTGATCCCCTTTTGACCTGAACCAAAATCTGGGAGCTATTGTGAGTGGTTTTGGTTATGTTTTCCGTATTTTGGAATTCTTGGTTTTAGTATTTGATATTGTATTGGGTCGTTGGATATTTGTACGTCAACGACGAGGGTTGTTTGGTTGGTTTTGCATGTGTAGGCTATAGGTTCTAACCTATTAGCGCACCGCGTGCCGTATTGGATTTCGGAACTTGATTTTAACGGTATTGCGATACGTTTGATATTGTAGGTACCTTCGTGTAGATTCCGAGACAACGAAACACATCGACTACGGCTAAGCAAGGAGTTTAGCAGGTGAGTAGATTTATATCTATGAGGGAAGTCGGGTGGATGGCGTATAGCACCCCCGGAAACATTGATATGAAAGATCGTTTGATTATTATATCCTGATAAATGATATGTGACGGACATGATTATAGGATTTAGTAACGATAATATGATAAAATTTGACGCTAATGAACATAATGACATTTGAGAGTAGGAAATGAGAAGTGAATCATGATAGGTATGAATTGAAAGAGAACGAGTATACGATGTGATATGATGACTTAGTGTGATATGTCGTTATATGGATGCGAGTCGATATGAGATAGTTGATACCTTTGTCGGTCCACGATATGAGATTGATACGGATGTGACCTGGGATATAGGTATATAGACATATATAATGTTGTGAATCTTGAGTGATATGATGTACGATGGATTATACCGTACGTGATGTTGTGAGGCTAGATGCCGATTGATAGATTCACCGACTCGGATATATTGTAGACACGTATACCCCATAGCATTTAGCTGACGATGTACTTTATGCTACGTTCATGTCATTCTCATTGCATTATATATACATGTGCTAGTACACCTACACCATTATCGATGATGCGTATGTTACACTTACACGGATTGGCCTGCTCACACACCTTCATCATCGATAATTGCTATGTTACTACATAGTAGAATTGCTGCATCATGATATGACTCCTTGCATGATTTACTTACTATGCTCACATCATTATGCTATGTTGCATGACATACCCTGCTATAGCTGCACCTATGCCTATGTGGTATTGTATTATCATTGACATGGAGACATTGATTCTTATGCTATTGCGCATATGAAATGCATCATACATACATGCTTACATGTAGATACACATATCTTGCTATACCTACATATTTACACATATACCTTGATATAGCTACTTGTTCACCTTTATATGATGTTGCATGGACTTTGGAGAATTGGGAACCGCATGATATATTTAATAACTTGATGCATTTAAATAGCGGTTTTTCCTTTATATGCTCATATTGCGGTTTTATGTCGCGTATATTATATTTCATGGATTTACGCATTGAGATATGGATTTCATGTGATTTTATGGATTTGAGGACCGTGGTATTTCAAAAAAGTATGCATTATTTTGAAAACCCGTTTCCTCCTGATATTGATACGGGCCGATCCGGACTGACGAAGCCCGTGGGCCAATCCGGACTGACGGAGCCTGAGAGATTGATACGGGCCGATCCGGACTGACGGAGCCTATGGACCGATCCGGACTGACGGAGCCTGAGATATTGATATGGGCCGATCCGGACTGACGGAGCCCGAAGGCTGATCCGGACTAACGGAGCCTGAGATATGAGGATTTACGTGTCGATACTGGACACGGGTTTCATGATGTTTCAAGTGTCGATATTGGACACTCAGGTTCCATGATTTTGTTGTGTCATTGATGGACACACGTTGATTTATATCCTCATATTTTCATGCATATGCTTTCATGATATTTACATGCATGATGTTGTTGTGTCATTGATGGACATAGGATGCTATCCACATGCTGATAGGCATTCATTATATTGTTGGCACATATACACATACGGTCACCTTAGATATCATAGTATTACCTTTATGATACAGTTGACCTAGGAATCGTTGTTTATTTCGATTTCTACCTGATGATGTTTTCTACTCACGAGTTGGCAACCCACCCCTGTTGTGCCACAGTTCTTGCAGGTTGATCGCTTGGATCAGTAGCGGCGTCGCTGGCACACAGCTGCTTTCGGGTGATTTTCTTTGGGTAGGTGGTAATTATTCCTGTTGTATCTAGTCAACTCCATCAAATCAAAAACTGGTATTTGTATAAGTAATGAGACTTAGCAAGACTTGTAGTTGCGAGACTTGAGCGATGGGTTTTATGTTCGCTTGGTGGGTTTGATGTCTTGCTTTACCTTATTCCTTGTGTGGATCTTCGTCGTTGGGCGTCGTATACTTATATTCTGTCTTGCGTGGTTGTGACCCCGCTGATTGGCGAAGAGCTACCTCCCGCTTGGGGATGCCTATATATTTTGTTGTATATCTGTTTTGGATCAAAATATACGAGGGAAGTACTGCCCGAAATTTTAAAAAAATATAAAAGGGGGGTTTAGATTTTTGGGTTTCGGCTTACTTAATTTACGTTGCGCCTTTAGACATTGCGTGATTTAAGTGCTGGTCACGAACTAAAATTCGGGTCGTGACAAAGTTGGTATCAGAGCGGTAGGTTTAACCTTAGTTTGAGTTTAGGTTTGACTATGTGGAGTCTGGGGCATAATCTATTTCGGAACCTAGGCTTGACCTTATGAAACTTAGACTTGAACGGGAGGTATTAGACCCAAACTTTCGTTACATGGGCTGACCCTGATTGATGGAGTAGATAGCTTGAGTAGAGTGGCGTATTGTACGTATGTTCTGCGGCATATTTACGATACGATACGATACTCCACTTAAGTAACCTTAGGATGTACATATCTTGAGACTGGTGATTCTCTTCGTTCCCCTGATTATACATCCATTTGAGATCCTTGATTCTATTTGTTTCCATGATCATACTCTCACTGATTATGCTCCTCCTTATGATCATATATTCATTCTGGATCTGTTCATTCATTTCATCCCTTGATCTATTTTCGTCGATTCATGATTAAGGTTCCTGTCACCATGGTTTGAGCACAGTTTGAGCTACTGCTAGTGATGCGGTCAGGGCAAGCTCGTTGTGGACGAGGACTGACCATCGTGTTTTCTGGTGACATGGGAACGTATCGATTTAGTGTTGTGTTGTGACCTCTCAATTGAGGCGAGTGTACGGTTTTGTACCGGATGATCGGGCCATTGTTAGAGGCTGCATGTTGGGAGAGGACTGTTGATGTACAGCCTACCTCATGGATTGTGATGTCGTCTACCGTGCAGACAGATGACCCAGCTGTTGCTGAAATTGATGAGATGTCGCTTCCAGAGCTTACGAGCTGAGATCGCTAGAGCTTTCAGGCAGAGATGCGACCGGAGATAGCTAGTCTATCTTGAGTTGAGCGACTGAGATGATTCGTCTGATTGATGCGCCGACGCAGGCCCAGTTAAGTTGAAGATTTCCAGTGTAGAGAGTCTTACTCAGATCCAGAGTAGATCGATCTAGAGATGACGTTGTTCGTTGAATGTTCCGATGTGAGATCGGTAAGCTGACCAGTTTCAGATAGAGAACCTCACCAAGATGCGTTGTGAGTTGATCGAGAACGAATGAGTATTAAGTATTTCTCCGATGGTTGGGACAAGTTCCCGAAGACGTGTTCAGCTAGATATCTTCTACAGAGTGATGAAGATACCGAGTTCGTGATTTCGAGTCCGTATGAGAGATTCCGGATTGACTGTAGCCGAGAACTTTTGCTGTACGCAGATAGCATGACGTGACGTCAAAGTGGAGATAATAAAGATGAGTGAAACAAGAGGTTCGTGCAAGATGCTGATGAGCTGTTGTTACTCCCCGTTGAGATTTGAGATCTGATATGTATAAAGAGGCGTTGGGATACGGCCAGTTCCCGAGGAAATGTTGTGCTGAGAATGCAGATGTCCAAAAAGCGAGAAAAGATTAGGTACGAATACCATCCTCCATATAGTTCGGTATAGGCAAGATCGGAAGAGAACTTGAGCAGGTTCTTTCCAGGACACTGCTACGATAAGTTTTGCACCGAGGATCAGTGGTGTCACATGTATTCAGAGGGCCAGAGGCCGACGCCAATGACGTGCATCCTTATGAGTGATCTTACTAATTGGCCGAGAGATGACCAGAGGAGTGTCAGAGCGGAATCGTTTCCGTTAGCACACCTGACTGGGCCGATGAGCCGATAAATTGCGAGATTGGTAATCCACAGAGAAAATGAGGACCCAGAGACAGAGGACGCCAGACCGTGAGCAGGAGGCAAGCGGATGTTCTTGCTCTTCCAGTTTTGGGTGCACTGACATTTTTCGACATTGTAGGAGGTGTACCTCATTGTCAATTATTGCGATTTGCATTTGTGATCCGAGTATCACGCTTATATCGCTTGGATTTGAGTTTTGATGATTGAGTTTCATGATATTGTTTTCGTGCACCATGGCTGCACCTACTGGGTATTTACCTTTTGTGCATATGTAATTGCACTTGATATTGATTTTTGTGCCTTGGCTGCACATGATTATGATTTCGTGGATTTCATACGGTTGATTTGATTTTTGCATGTGGTACGCACTCGATTTAATTTCTGCACTCGATATAGCTCACATATGCTTGCAGTGCATTGATACGTGTTTTATGCACGCAGTTGCACACGTTTATGATTTTATACACCTTGGTACACTCGGTGTAGTTGTCATACGCATTTGAGTTATTGATGAGATTTCGTGCACTGGATGCACCCGATTCGTATTTCGTGCATTGGTTGTACTAGGTTTATACTCCATGCGTTGGCTACACCCGATTTATGTCTTTGAGCATTCGTTTTACCAGATTTATGGTTTTTATGCACGTTTGCACTTGAGATTCGTTTTCGTTCATGCTACTGCACTAGATACTTTTTACGGACCTGACGCATTTGATTTGGATTTTTGTGCATATTAGGCACTTGGTATTGGATTTCGAGCATGTTGGATGCACTTGATTTAGATTTCATTTGTGCATGACGGATGCACATGATTTGGATTTTCGCGCATGTTTGGCGTATGATACGAGATGTGATTTTGTGCACACCGGATGCACTGGATTGAGATTTCCATGCACTATAGATGCACTAGATGTTGCTTTCGTACACACCCGTTGCACTTAGTTTTGCTTTCGTGCATATTGTGGCACTTGTATTTGGAGTTGTTTCCGTGCGCAACAGACGCACGTGATTGTTGAATTTTGAAATGTTTTAGTATTTGGGAGTTAAATTTAAATTCGGGGACCGAATTTATTTAAGGGGGAAGATTGTAACATTTCTGAAATATAAAATATTATTTTTGGAAATTTAATATTAAAATAATATATTTCGCGAAAACTACCCGATTTGCAAAATTGGGATTTTCGTAAAGTGGTATAAGTGTATACCAATATTTGGAAATTTATCGGAGAATAAAATAATTTATTTATTTTAATGATATTTATCGGATTTTTTGCAAATCCGTATTTTTACTTTTTTCCGCGACTTGTGAACATGTCATGTGCATGTGTGCATGTGTTGTGTTTGTGTTAAGTGTTAAGTTTTGTGAGGTTGTGAGAAAGAAAACAAAGAGAAAAGAAAAGAAATGCAATGAGAGTGTGAATGGAATATGGATTGATGTTTTGGACAAATTAAATATTTTGGAAGAGAGTGAGTGTAGGGGAGATATTTGTGAGGAGAGTGAGCCTAAGGGTTATACTTAGCTGCCCATCTCCTTCCTCCTCCATTATTTCCTCAACCCAATTGCTTCATACTCTTTCACCTCACTATCTCCATGCCTCCTCTCCAAATATTTCTCAAAACCCTATGCCCTCTTCACTAAAAACATGCACACGTCCATTCTAAACCCTTAGAACCTTTCGAGTTTGGATATTGAAGACTTGGGCAACTCAAGAAAGTTCGATGATTGCAAATAAGGTAATCCATACACATTTGTTTAGTTTTTAGTGTTAAATATCGTATTTCTAGTTAGAAATTGAGTTAATTAGGTTATCGATTATAGAAAATTATACGTTGCTGTCTAATGGTCAATTAAGGTGTAGGGAGTGTTTACAAGACCTTAGAAAGTGTTCTATTGACCTGGAATTGAGTTTAGAACCCGATACACGAAATTAGAATTGTTCCGTGTCGGTTTTGTGAAACCTTAAGGCCTATAAGGAATCTGGGATGACCTGGGAAGTTTATGAGAAAAACAAACAACTCCAGGGACCTATTTAAGACACTAGTAGAACACCCTGAGAAGACGGAGCAGAACGGGCCGAGCTCGCCGGATTTTTGGTGTATGTGGCCGGCCACTTGGTGGTGGTTGGTGCTGGAATTGGTCCAGGAGCACACACACTCCATATACTGCCCCTTAGTACTGTTTGTTGATCCCCTTTTGACCTGAACCAAAATCTGGCAGCTATTGTGAGTGGTTTTGGTTATGTTTTCCGTATTTTGGAATTCTTGGTTTTAGTATTTGATATTGTATTGGGTCGTTGGATATTTGTACGTCAACGACGAGGGTTGTTTGGTTGGTTTTGCATGTGTAGGCTATAGGTTCTAACCTATTAGCGCACCGCGTGCCGTATTGGATTTCGGAACTTGATTTTAACGGTATTACGATACGTGTTGATATTGTAGGTACCTTCGCATGGATTCCGAGACGACGAAACACATCGACTACAGCTAAGGAAGGAGTTTAGCAGGTGAGTAGATTTATATCTATGGGGGAAGTCGGATGGATGGCATATAGCACCCACACAAACATTGATATGAAAGATCGTTTGATTATTATATCCTGATAAATGATATGCGACGGACATGATTATAGGATTTAGTAACGATAATATGATAAAAGTTGACACTAATGAACATAGTGACATTTGAGAGTATGAAATGAGAAGTGAATCATGATAGGGACGAATTGAAAGAAAACGAGTATACGATATGATATGATGACTTAGTGTGATATGTCTTTATATGGATGCGAGTCGATATGAGATAGTTGATACCTTTGTCGGTCCACGATATGAGATTGATATGGATGTGACCTGGGATATAGGTATATAGACATATATAATGTTGTGAATCTTAAGTGTTATGTTGTACGATAGATTATACCGTACGTGATGTTATGAGGCTGGATGCCGATTGATAGATTCACCGACTCGGATATATTGTAGACACGTATACCCCATAGCATTTAGCTGACGATGTACTTTATACTACGTTCATGTCATTCTCATTGCATTACATATACCTGTGCTAGTATACCTACACCATTATCGATGATGCGTATGTTACACTTACACAGATTGGCCGGCTCACACACCTTCATCATCGATAATTGCTATGTCACTACACAGTAGAATTGCTGCATCATGATATGACTCCTTACATGATTTACTTACTATGCTCACATCATTATGCTATGTTGCATGACATACCCTGCTATAGTTGCACCTATACCTATGTGGTATTGTATTGTCATTGACATAGAGACATTGATTCTTATGCTATTGCGCATATGAAATGCATCATACATACATGCTTACTGTCATGCCCCGCTTCCCAAAATACGGAATATGGAGAGTGACGAAGGCCAGCCGTGCTACCTACGGTAAGGAAAAATCCTTCTATAGTCACATAAGGCCGTCTAGATTAACCTGTCAAAATAAAATCCAAAACCATAAGGGATAATACTGATAATCATGCTGCAACGAAACCACAAAGAATACTAAAAATAGGTCCACTAGATAATTGATGCAAATAAAGATATGATACACTAGATTTGAAATAAAAACAAGATCCAAAAGATTTACATAAGTCCTAATGTCCCATAAGGGCGCACATGCCAAAAACTAACTGAAAGAAAAATAAACCTACGGGTTACTGATCTTTGGCAAAGTCCTGGTAGTCGCTACGGTCCTGCTCAGCCTGAAAAATTTGTCTCTAAACCTGAGATGGCAAATCTCAGGGATGTCAGAACATCCCAGCAAGTACTCAACGTATAAATTGTATATGTAGTATGATAACATGAATATATGAATGTAGTGAAGCCCGCTTGCGCAAGAAAAACATATATATAAATAAATATATGGATACTATGAAACAAACATGTAAGAGGTTAAGTCATAACCTAACTGGTCACTAAAAGGCAAACTATCCTATCGTAAGCTCGAGTGTGTGCGTCAACCTCTGCAGGAGTATTCCTAACCCAAGAGTGGTGCCCCAGGGGCTAGGAAACACGGACCCAACTGTAGAATGAACAAGCGACCGATATAGCCCGGTACGAGCTGTAAATATGCGACCGATATAGCCCGGTACGAGCTGTAAACATGCGACTGATATAGCCCGGTACGAGCTGCCGGCATGGGACTCCTGAGATTCTGTTGTACAAACGCACACTCAAACTGCCCCAACACCCGCGTATTTATAGGTACTATGGTGATGACTAGAGCACTAATTAAGAATGCTGAAAAGTCTGCAACTTGTGATATGGTAATTGAATAGAAATGAAACTGGTAAATAGTGGTGTGTCATGTAGTACAGCACTCTAATTAGCGATCTCGTATTTAAAATAAAGTGGACTTGTATAATGGATAATCATGACATGTCAATATAATTGTTATCTGGTAATAGTAACTGCATGAAGGGCTGGTATTAGTCATGGGTGTTATCTTTACCGTTAATCTTAATATGGATATAATAATCGTAAGCTGGCTAGTAAGGTACATGTATAAGTTAGATTAACAACTTTCAAATCTTTTTCGTAGTTAAATAAATCTCATAGCAAAACCATACTTAATCTAGTTTTCTGATTATCAATTAGTTGAATACGAGTCTATATCTTTCTAACGATAAGAAATCATTCAGCACTAACACTTTCTTTCTATTTTAGAGCAGGAAAAGAATATATGTAATATATATATATAAGGGGTTGCCGATGTGCATCGACCAATGCAGAGAAAGAATACTTGCCTGAGGATAAAGATCAGGAGAGAACGATGCACGAAGATGCGAGGCACGATCTCAGCTAAAGTGCGACTTGGGATCTGAGTTATACGATCCGCCTAAATAAATTTATCATCAGTTAATCATAAATATTCTCATAAATACTATCACATGACCAACGCAAACATATCAACTTAGGGTTTTAAATCCTAATTTTCCATTTCAATGTTCACTGTTTTCTTATCATTTCATTTTATTTATTTATTTATTTATTTATTTTTATAGGGATCAAGGAACTTACAGAGGATGATGATGGTAGTTGCTAGGGTTTGGATGGGTCCTGGTCGAGTCGAGGAAACGTCGAGGAGTGCTTGGATCTAGCGATGGGAAAGCTGTGATGATGATGGGGCAGACGACGTGGTCGTCGTCGGAGGGATGGGAGCAGCTGCGAGGTGCAGACGAGGGCTGCGGTGGTAGTGATGGGGACGATGGCGGTGGTGACTGGATGAGATGAGAGGGTCGGGGTCTGTGGCGGTGACGAGGGATGGAGGCGGCGTCGGTGGGATAAGGACGAGGGCGAAGGCGACAGGAGATGGGGGCGACGGTCGGTGAGTGAGGAGCGGGAGTCGAGGGTTGTGGCGGCAGGAGATGGTGGCGAAGGTGAGGGCGGCTATGGTGGGGTGAGAGGAGAGGAGTCGGTGCGAAAAAGGAATTTTGAGGAGCAGAGGGGGAGAGAGAGAGAGATGTGAGTATGAGAGAGAGAAAGAGATTATGATTTGTATATATAGAAAATTTTTATAAATATATATATATAGATACATATCTTCAGTTAAATGTATTTAGAGATTCGGCACAGATTTTTCTTGTTCTCGTATTAACAATAAACAGAAGTTAGGCATGGTAATATATGTATGCAACCCAAATATTAATGTCAATTTAGGAATTTTAAGATACGCAAAATATTGTTTTGCTGCCACTAAGAAAATATTATATATAATATAAAAACTGAAGATTTTTCATATCAAAATTGGTTACGGTAAAAAAAATTCAAAATAAAATATACTAGCAGCCAACTAAACGTTCTAAAATTATGAAAAATGAATCTCGATAAATCTTGAACTACTGCATCCAAATAGGGCTATTATATCCTACCCACCTTACAGAAAATTTCATCCTCGAATTTGGAAGGGCGACTACAAGATCAAGAAAACAGGTGTGGGTACTTTTGACAAATCTTGTCCTCACGATACAAGAACTAAAGAGATGGTCTTGTTTCTCAATACCTTCTCTCTACGGTCGACAATGGCTGTAGGTTGCTCTTCATACGAGAGATCAGTGCTCAAGGTTAATTCAGAATGATCGAGAATATGACTGTCATCACGAACGTATCGACGCAGCTGTGATACATGGAATACATCATGCACACCTGCCAAAGAGGGTGGTAAGGCCAATCTGTATGCCACTATTCCAACGCGTTCCACAATCTCGAATGGTCCGATAAATCGGGGACTGAGTTTCTGACTACCGAATCTAATCACTTCTCGAGTCGGCGAAATCTTAAGGAATGCATGAATTCCTACTCCTAACTTAAGAGGTCTTCGACTAGTATCCGTCCAGCTCTTCTGACGATCTTGTGATGCCTTGATACGGTCCCTAATCAACTGGACCTTCTCAACGGTTTAGGTTACAATCTCCGGTCCTAGTTATCTTCGCTCACCCACATCGTCCCAGCAAAGTAGGGAACGACACTTGCGTTCGTAAAGTGCCTCGAACGGCGCCATCTGAATACTCGCCTGATAGATGTTATTATACGAGAATTCCACCAAGTGAAGGTGATCCTCCCACGATCCCTTGAAATCTAGCATACAGACTCTCAACATATCTTCTAATATCTGTATCGTACGTTCAGACTGTCCATCAGTCTGGGGGTGGTAAGCTGTGCTGTAATGGAGACGAGTGCCTAAACTCTCTTGTAAGCTTCTCCAGAAATGTGAGAAGAATCTCGTGTCCCGGTCCGATAGTATAGTGATAGACACCCCATGTAACCGTACGATCTCTTGCATATATTTCTCTGCCAATGTCTCCGTCGATTGTCCTACTCGAAAGGGTAGAAAATAGGCCGCCTTTGTGTGATGGTCGATGATGACCCAAATAGCATTATTGCCCTTAGGACTCCGCGGTAAAGCCGTCACGAAGTCCATAGTGATGTGTTCCCACTTTCACTGGGGAATGGGAAGTGGTTGCAATAGGCCGACCACTCGCTGATGTTCGGCTTTCACCTGCTGGCACACTAAGCATTTTGACACATAGTGGGCAATCTCTCTCTCTCTTCATGCCATTCCAACAAAAGTGTTGTTTAACATCCCTATACATCTTGGTGCCACCCGGGTGCACCGAATAGGCTGAACTGTGTGCTTCCTTTAACACTTCCTCTCGAACCTCGCCCTTTGGTACGCATAAACGACTGCCGAATCTTAATGAGCCATCTTCGTGTATCAATAGATCTGTTCTCAATCCGACCTCTACTAACCCGCGGAACTTCTGCAATTGCAGGTCCCCAGCATGTGCAGCTTTAATACAATCTACTAACGAAGACTGCACTTGCAGTTGCCAATACTGTCCGTGGGTCCCTTGCTCTACCACTTCTAAATTAATTCTTCGAAATTCACCAATGAGTTCCTTCTGGCCAGTCAACCACATCAATGTTGGTCTCCGACTGAGAGCATCCGGTACCACATTTACCTTCCCGGGGTGATATTGCAAATCAATATTATAATCAGCCATGAACTCCAACCACCTGCGTTGTCTCATATTTAGTTCTTTCTGCGTGAATACATATTTCAAGCTCTTGTGGTCCGTAAAAATTTCCACTCGTTCTCCTAAAAGATAATGCCTCCAAATCTTCAAAGTAAAGATTACAGCGGCCAACTCTAAATCGTGAGTTGGGTAATTTTTCTCGTGCGTTCTTAGTTAACACGAGGCATAAATGACAACACTCCCACACTGTATCAAGACACAGCCTAGCCCCTTGCTGGAAGCGTCATTATGAATCACCAGTCCTCCTGTCCCATCTGGTATGGTCAATATGGGCGCAGTTGTGAGTTTCTCCTTTAATAATTCGACGCTCGGTTGCACTCTTCTGACCATACAAATGGTACTCCCTTTCGAGTAGGTCTTGTTAACGGCTCAGCCACTCGTGCAAAATCTTTAACAAATCTGCGGTAGTAGCCTGCGAGTCCCAAGAAACTCCTAATCTCTGCTACTGACTTTAGTGCTGGCCAATCCTTCACTGTTTCAATCTTCGCCGAATCTACTGAAATACCATCTCCAGAAACGATGTGGCCCAAAAATTGAACTTGTTCAAGCCAAAATTCGCATTTACTAAGCTTGGCGTATAACTTTTCCTGTCTCGGTGTCTGCAACACGATCCTCAAATGCTCGGCATGCTCATCCTTGCTTTTAGAGTACACAAGGATGTCGTCGATGAAAACTATGACAAACTGATCAAGGTACTGAGAGAAAACTCGGTTCATTAAATCCATGAACACGGCTGGGGTATTAGTAACACCGAATGGCATTACCAAGAATTCATAGTGGCCGTATCGAGTTCTGAAGGCTGTCTTGCATACATCCTCCGCTTTAACACGAACTTGATGGTACCTCGACCGAAGATCCAACTTAGCGAACACTCGAGCACCACATAATTGATCAAACAAATCATCGATCCGAGGTATAGGGTACTTATTTTTAATCATAACCCGGTTCAACTCTCGGTAGTCAATGCACATGCGTAACGAGCCGTCCTTCTTCTTTACTAGTAAAACTGGAGCGCCCCACGGAGAAGTACTCGGGCGAATGAATCCTTTATTGAGGAGGTCTTCTATCTGCTTTTTCAATTCCGCCAATTCAACTGGTGCTATCCTGTAGGGTGACTTAGAAATCGGTGCCGTTCCTGGTAATAATTCTATCGAAAATCCCAAAGCACGAGGCAGGGGTAAGCCGGGTAAGTCCTCAAGAAAGACATCCAAAAATTCCCGAACTACGACCGGTGCCAAACTCATA
Organism: Agapanthus africanus; assembly: GCA_030015575.1. Taxonomy (NCBI): domain Eukaryota; kingdom Viridiplantae; phylum Streptophyta; class Magnoliopsida; order Asparagales; family Amaryllidaceae; genus Agapanthus; species Agapanthus africanus. The sequence goes on along the minus strand of CM057337.1, from coordinate 628,087,513 downwards.
TCAATCTCCATTGATGCTATTATACTGCACGTCGTCTTTGCTCTAAACTTTATGGGTCCCAGAGATTTGCTCCCCCAATGAACATGAACTCTGGGTGGATAGGAATGCGAAAGTTTACAGTTTTGGCCCGACAATCAATACGTGCGAGAAAGGTGCCCAACCAATCCATTCCTAAGACGAAATCGTAACTACAGGTCCCAATCAACAGGAAATCTGCGAAAAGCTCCCTGCCGCAAATCACTACCGGACAAAGCTTGAATTCTAGGTTGGTGGTAACTACTCCATTTCCAGTGTGAATGTCCTAACCTCTAGTCAGTGTTTTGTGTGTAATAGAATGTGTTGTGGCAAAATCCAAAGACATAAAACAATGTGAAGCCCCGGAATCGAAAAGTGCTTTAGCAGGAATAGAACAAATTAGAATGGTACCTGAAACGACATCCTCTGACGCCTCCACCTGCTCAACTGTTAGGGTAAAGGCTCGCCCCTGTCCACAACCTTTGTTTCCTCGCCTCTGATCAAAAAGTTGCTTCTGAGGGACAAGTCCTTTCTGAGGTTGGTTGCGCTTTGCTCTCCTAGGACAACTCCCAATCCGATGGTCACTAGCACCACAAATCAGACATAGACCCTTAGCGCGGCGGCAATTTCTCTCGACGTGTCCCGGTATCTGACAGTATCCATAAACCGGAGGTTCTCGTTGGGTGGGGTTGCGGTACGTTTCATCTGAACTCCTCCATGTCGTCTGACTGGAATCCTCCCTGAAATTTGATTCACCGGCCGTTTGAATCCTCCACTCTGAAATTTCTTCCTCTTATCCATAACTGTCTCAATTCTGCGGGCCGCATTTAATACCTCCGAATAAGTCCCCAGAACATGTGAAGCTAGTTTCTCCTGTATTTCTAGAGTGAGACACTGTAAGAATCTTCTAGCTCTATCCTCCTCCTGGGCTACCATTGAAGGAGCGAAACGACTGAGTCGGATAAACTCAGCCGCTATCTCGTCTACTGTGCGATCTCTCTGACGAAGACTGATAAATTGTTGTTCCATCTCGATCCTGGATAAATTGTTGTTCCATGCAATTGGTTTCGTCAACATGTTCTCTTCTGCGAGCCACCAACTTCTATCCACATCTTTCAGCTGAATCTTGACTATATCCACTCTGTCCTCTTTAGGAACCCGGGCGGCTGACAGCAAATTCTCCATGTCGACAATCCACTGCTCAGCATCCAGTGGTCTGCCCGCACCAGTGAAAACTATTGGCTGTAGCCTCCTGAAATTGGCGATGTTGCCCAGACGTTTACCATCACGAACCTTAGCCACCTTGTTCAGGGCTGCAGTAGCGGTCTGCTGAGAAGCAGGAAGGCCTTCCTATAGCAATTTGGTCTGCTGTTATTGACTCTCTAGCATGCCATGTATAACTTTAAGTAGTGCAGTATTGTTGTCACGTATCCCATATACTCGCAAATTTTCTTCTTCCATGATTCTGAAGTCAAAACGAACGACGAGATTTAGCAACGAAAACGAGATTTAAATTCAAAATATTAAAACTGAGCGAAGTAAAGAGATAATGTAATAATCAATTCAAAGAATATGGATTAAGTGTAGGACTCTAAGTTACTCATACAGAATACCGTATTGTATCCATGCCGCGGTATATGGACACAATATCGTAACTCTATGTAAGTCGCCCGAATCCAACGGTCAGAGTCAACAGAATCTGCAGCATAACATACTGGGGAAAACCTAAACATGTGATTCTAACCCTAAAGGTCGGCAGAACCCAGAATAACTTTTGACGTTATTCTGGCTCTGATACCAACAAAACTTTGTCACGCCCCGCTTCCTAAAATACGGAATACGAAGAGCAACGAAGGCCAGCTGTGCTACCTACGGTAAGGAAAAATCCTTCCATAGTCACAGGCTATCTAGATTAACTCGTCAAAATAAAATCCAAAACCAAAAAGGATAATACTGATAATCATGCTACAACGAAACCACAAAGAATACTAAAAATAGGTCCACTAGATAATTGATACAAATAAAGATCCGGTACACTAGATTCGAAATAAAAACAAGATCCAAAAGAGATACATAAGTCCTAATGTCCCATAAGGGCGCACATGCTAAAAACTAACTGAAAGGAAAATAAACCTACGGGTTACTGATCTTCGGCAAAGTCCTGGTAGTCGCTGCGGTCCTGCTCAGCCTGAAAATTTGTCTCTAAACCTGAGATGGCAAATCTCAGGGATGTCAGAACATCTCAGCAAGTACTCAACGTATAAAGTGTATGTGTAGTATGATAACATGAATATATGAATGTAGTGAAGCCCGCGTGTGCAAGAAAAACGGATATATAAATAAATACATGGATACTATGAAACAAATATGTAAGAGGTCAAGTCATAACCTAACTGGTCACTAAAAGGTAAACTATCCTTTCGTAAGCTCGAGTGTGTGCGTCAACCTCTGCAGGAGTATTCCTAACCCAAGAGTGGCGCCCCAGGGGCTAAGAAACATGGGCCCAACTGTGGAATGAACAAGCGACCGATATAGCTCGGTACGAGCTGTAAACATGCGACCGATATAGCCCGGTACGAGCTGTAAACATGCGACCGATATAGCCCAGTACGAGCTGTAAACATGCGACCGATATAGCCCGGTACGAGCTGCCGGCATGAGACTCCTGAGATCCTGTTGTATGAACGCACACTCAAACTACCCCAACACCCGTGTATTTATAGGTACTATGGTGATGACTAGAGCACTAATTAAGAATGCTGAAAAGTCTGCAACTTGTGATATGGTAATTGAATAGAAATGAAACTGGTAAATAGTGGTGTGTCATGTCATGTAGTTCAGCACCCTGATTAGCTATCTCGTCTTTAAAATAAAGTGGACTTGTATAATGGTTAATCATGACATGTCAATGTAATTGTTATCTGGTAATAGTAACTGCATGAAGGCGATGTACAAGCTGGTATTAGTCATGGGTGTTATCTTTACCGTTAATCTTAATATGGATATAATAATCATAAGCTGGCTAGTAAGGTACATGTATAAATTAGATTAACAACTTTCAAACCTTTTTCATAGTTAAATAGATCTCATAGTAAAACCATACTTAATCTAGTTTTCTGATTATCAATTAGTTGAATACGAGTCTATATCTTTTTAACAATAAGAAATCATTCAGCACTAACACTTTCTTTCTATTCTAGAGCAGAAAAAGAATATATGTAATATATATAAGGGGTTGCCGATGTGCATCGACCAAAGCAAAGCAAGAGTACTTTCCTGAGGATAAAGATCAGGAGAGAACGATGCACGAAGATGCGAAGGACGATCTCAGCTAAAGTGCGACTTGGGATCTGAGTTATACGATCCGCCTAGATAAATTTATCATCGGTTAATCATAAATATTCTCATAAATACTATCACACGACCAGCGCAAACATATCAACTTAGGGTTTAAATCCTAATTTTCCCTTTCAATGTTCAATGTTTTCTTATCATTTCATTTTATTTATTTATTTATTTATACAGGGATCAAGGAACTTACAGAGGATGATGATGGTAGTTGCTAGGGTTTGGATGGGTCCTATTCGAGTCGAGGAAACGTCGAGGAGTGCTTGGATCTGGCTATGGGAAATCTGTGATGATGATGGGGCAGGCGACGTCGTCGTCATCGGAGGGATGGGAGCAGCTGCGAGGTGCAGACGAGGGCTGTGGTGGCAGTGATGGGGACGATGGCGGTGGTGACGGAATGAGATGAGAGGGTCGGGGTTTGTGGCGGCGACGAGGGATGGAGGCGGCGTCGGTGGGATGAGGACGAGGGCGAAGGTGATGGGAGATGGGGGCGAGGGTCGGCGAGTGAGGAGCGGGAGTCGAGGGTTGCGGCGGCGGGAGATGGTGGCGATGGTGAGGGAAGCGATGGTGGGGTAAGAGGAGGGGAGTCGGTGTGAAAAAGGAATTTTGAGGAGCAGAGGGGGAGAGAGAGATGTGAGTATGAGAGAGAGAGAGATATTTTGATTTGTATATATAGAAAAAATGTATAAATATATATTGATACATGTCTTCAGTTAAATGTATTTAGAGATTCAGCGCAGATTTTCCTTGTTCTCATATTAACAGTAAACAGAAGTTAGTCGTGGTCATATATGTATGCAACCCAAATATTAATATCAATTTAGGAATTTTAAGATACGCAAAATATTGTTTTGCTGCCACTAAGAAAATATTATATATAATATAAAAACTGAAGATTTTTCATATCAAAATTGGTTACGGTAAAAAAATTCAAAATAAAATATACTAGCAGCCAACTAAACGTTCTAAAATTATGGAAAAAGAATCTCGATAAATCTTGAACTACTGCATCCAAATAGGGTTGTTACACTTACATATAGATACACATATCTTGCTATACCTACATGCTTACACATATACCTTGCTATGGCTACATGTTCACCTTTATATGATGTTGCATGGAATTTAGAGAATTGGGAACCGCATGATATATTTAATAACTTGATGCATTTAAATAGCGGTTTTTCCTTTCTATGCTCATATTGTTGTTTTATGTTGCATATATTATATTTCATGGATTTACGAATTGAGATATGGATTTCATGTGATTTTATGGATTTGAGGACCGTGGTATTTCAAGAAAGCATGCATTGTTTTGAAAACACGTTTCCTCCTGATATTAATACAGGCCGATCCGGACTAACGGAGCCCGTGGGCCGATCCGGACTGACGAAGCCTGAGAGATTGATACAGGCCGATCCGGACTGACGGAGCCTGAGAGATTGATACGGGCCGATCCGGACTGATGGAGCCCGAGAGATTGATACAGGCCGATTCGGACTGACAGAGCCTGTGGGCCGATCCGGACTGACGGAGCCCGAGATATTGATATGGGCCGATCCGGACTGACGGAGCCCGAGATATTGATATGGGCCGATCCGGACTGACGGAGCCCGAGGGATGATCCGGACTGATGAAGCTCGAGATATGAGGATTTACGTGTCGATGCTGGACACGGGTTTCATGATGTTTCGAGTGTCGATGTTGGACACTCAGGTTCCATGATTTTATTGTGTCATTGATGGACACACGTTGATTTATATCCTCATATTTTCATGCATATGCTTTCATGATATTTACATGCATGATGTTGTTGTGTCATTGATGGATACATAGGATGTTATCCACATGCTGGTAGGCATTCATTATATTGTTGGCACATATACAGATACGGTCACCCTAGATATCATAGTATTACCTTTATGATATAGTTGACCTAGGAATCGTTGTTTATTTCGATTTCTACCTGATGATGTTTTCTACTCACGAGTTGGCTACTCACCCTCGTTGTGCCACAGTTCTTGCAGGTTGACCGCTTGGATCAGTAGCGGCGTCGCTGGCACACAGCTGCTTTCGGATGATTTGCTTTGGGTAGGTGGTACATGTTGGATCGTGCCACTCTTGTTTTATTATTCCTGTTGTATCTAGTCAACTCCATCAAATCAAAAACTAGTATTTGTATAAGTAATGAGACTTAGCAAGACTTGTAGTTGCGAGACTTGAGCGATAGGTTTTATGTTTGCTTGGTGGGTTTGATGTCTTGCTTTACCTTATTCCTTGTGTGGATCTTCGTCGTTGGGCGTCATATACTTATATTCTGTCTTGTGTGGTTGTGACCCCGCCGATTGGCGAAGAGCTAGCTCCCGCTTGGGGATGCCTATATATTTTGTTGTATATCTATTTTGGTTCAAAATATACGAGGAAGGTGCTGCCCGAAATTTTAAAAAAAATATTAAAAATGGGGGTTTGGATTTCTGGATTTCGGCTTACTTAATTTACGTTGCTCCTTAAGACGTTGCATGATTTAAGTGCCGGACACGAACTAAAATTCGGGTCCTGACAGACTTACCGAGCGATTTGTTCGCTGACGACATTCTCTTTCTTCTTCTTTGGAATGTCGTCAGGTGATTCGGACCTTCTGGAGATTGAGCCCACCAGCGAGGATTTAGACCAGCTAGCTTTCGACCCAGAGCTTTAGATTCCTTGTACACATTTACATTCTGTATTTTCCATTTCTATTATGCCACTGTTTAGGCATTGCTTTCCATTCCATGTATTTACTTTTCAGTTGTATTGTAAATAGAATGTTTAATAAATAAAGTTGTTGTTCAATTATATCCATTGACATTGTCTCTTGTGCATTTTAATTATATTGCTTAGATATGCTTAGCGTGTTTACTTCAGAATAAATACGTAGCGGCCTCGCCGCGTCCCCTTCCCGTACACCGGGAAGCGGGACGTGACAGGTTTTGTTGGTAGCTCATGCAGGTCAAAGCTGTATGGAACCCTACCATGCAGTTCCGTTCTTCCTGGACAGCCTAAGCAATATAACATAAGAACCAACAACTAAAACATTCTTTACAATTCATACTTCTTGAATCTTCCAATTTCATATATTTTGAATCTGTCTCATCCCAAATTTTTCTTTCAAGGTTATGGATTCCCTAAACAACACCAGCACGAATGTCAACAACACTCCCCCACCACTACCACTCACACCTGTCGTCGTTGCTTCGATGAACGAGCAGACGGTTCTGCTTGAGGCAATCCATAGCCTCCTGGAAGGACAGCAGCAGCAGACTGTTATCCTGATGAACCGACCAGAGGTAGAAGCACCTGGGTGAAGCAATTCAGGGCCTTGCACCCCAAACAGTTTGCAGGAAAAGAGAGCCCTCTAGAAGCTGAAGAATGGGCTCAAAGCATTGAATATGATCTGGCAGCAGCACAAGTTCCAGAGATAGCTTGGGTTCGAGTTGCGAAACTGCAGCTTACGGACAATGCACGGGTCTAGTGGAAGGCGTAAGAAAGCCGTCTTGATCAACCCATCGAATGGAAGACTTTCTACGACATGTTCGATGCAAAGTACTTCCCTGAGATTGCCCACTTTGATATGGAGCAACAATTCATCCATTTGCAACAGGGTTCGATGTGGACCAAATCTGTAGATGAGTGATGCTGAGTTCACCATGCTCAGCAGGTTTGCGGCCCATCTCATACAGACTGCTGAGATCAGGACTAGAAGATTTCAGAAAGGGTTGGACCCGGAAATCCAAGCTGCTCTAACTACAGGGGATTTCCCAACCCATGATTTGGCTTTGAAGGCTGCTCAAAAATACGAGGCAGTAGTAAAGAGAAAGGGTAGACCTCAATCTGCCGGAGTGAAGCGCCCTGCCAATCAGATGGCAGGAGGAGCCTCTTCAAGGCCAACTGTTGAACTCAGAAGACTGGAAGAAGCCAATAATCAACCAAGTCCTGACTTTTGCTTCTATTGCAAGAGAGAAGGACACTTATGAAAGGACTGTAGGCGCGCAAAAGATTTGTGCCTAGTTTGTGGCACGTCCAATCATGGAATTGGAAACTGTCCTTATAGACGCAACCCAGCTCACACACACACCAACTACCCGCAGTGGCCAGCTATCCAGGCTCCTGCACCTCGCTTTGCACTCCCTGCACCACCACCTGCACAGCCTACTCACCAATTCCATCAGGCACTGAGGAACATGCCTCGAGGGCAGAGAACCATGCCTCAAGGACAGAGGAATGTGCCCCTAACTAAGAGGAATGAACCACGGCATCGGACTTTCCTTTTAGCGGCCGAAGAAGCAAAGGCCGTAGACCAAGGTAAACCTGGTAATATCCTCAACTCTTTTCAAATCTCTCGCATTCTTTCGTTCTCTCACATATTTTCCATACACTACCAATAGTTCTATCACCAAACTTTCCTTGAATCCGTTACACTTTCCTTTTACAAATTTTGAGGACGAAATTTTTATAAGGAGGGTAGAATGTAACAACCCTAAACTTTCTGTACAATTTTTTTTCAAAAATACAGAAAGGGGTACTGGAGCCTAAGCACAAGTTATAAGTTTGTTTTGCTTTAGAACAGCAAAAAGGAGCTTGTAGCTCATTGGTAAGACCTTGCACTGCTGAACCAAAGCACCAGAGTTCAAATCCCATCAGCCACACATTATTTTTATTTAAAAAATTTTAATCTTTTTGAAGCCCAAGAGTCTACACGTGCACTATACGTAATAGGGTAAGTTACAGAATAAACAAATGTGACCACGAGGCTAGACCAAGCGTCAGGGACACGTGGCATCAAGACGTGCCCCGACTCGCCCAACTCGGGCCGGCGGATCGGCTGATTCGGCCGGCGCCGCCGGGTCAACTCGATCCGATACCACTTTTTCTTGAACCCCTTGCACCCTTTGGCTTACCCCACTCCCCCTGCACTGTTTAAATTCTCTGCAATTAATCAAAGAATTAAAATACCCCCTTTTAATTTTTTTTAATGCAAATTTAAATACAATTTTTATCACACCCTTTCACTAACCTAAACCCTAGATTTTTCCTATAAATACCACCCCTCAAATCACCCCTTCTCACTCCCAAATTTCTGCCTAAACTCTCAAGAAAATTCCCAAGACTTTTTGTGTGCAAGTGGAGTTAGCAAAAGGCGAAGCTCCGACGAACTTCCGGCGACGATCCGAGGAGATTCCGATGACGAAACGACGCACCGGTTTCTCCTACCTCTTCCTCCTTCTCTCTTATAGTATAATAACCTATAAGTCCCTAATTCTTCTTCTTTTCTCTATTCTAAAAATATTCAAAACTAAAACCCGGCGGAAGCGGAGTTAATCCGACTTCCGATTCGGTTTTTCCTTAAAAAGTTATATTTTTCTTAAACACAATAATACCAAACTCTTCTGTCATGACCATTAAATATTAACGAAGATAATAGAACAAGTTTGGCATCAAAATAATAACCGTAGCAAGTTTTATTCCACTTTTACATTAAAATACCTTCATGTTTCATTTCGATATGCTTGAACTTTAACAACCGTATTACCTTAGAAAACTCACGAGGTAAATACCTACCTCCTCACAACACTCATATGTAACATAGCACGATGGAATTTAGGAAAATAGATATGGGAAAAATACGATTTTACACATAACTACCTCCGACTTATAAAAACTTTTTTCTAGAAGATGTGTATTTTAACGAATCTTTGCAATTGCTCCTCTACAGACCATTTCGGGGAAACTGTTTGGTATGGTGCAGATTATCTCACATTCTTAGGCTTAGTATAGTGAGATGCAAACCTCCGCAAGGAGCATACAATCTCAAAAGATTTAAAATACAATTTTCTTTAGTAAATGTGATTTCTATTATAAATAAAACTTATATTTTTAATAAATAAATATATGTGTAATTAATATCAAAATATCTATTTTTAATATTTATAATATTCCATATTTCCAAAATTCAAGAAAAACGTCTCATTTACAAGAAAATACCATACAATTCCAATATTACAAATAAATACCATATATTATGAAATTAGGTTTTACTCACAAGAAATGTCACACTGATAAAATATACATCCATGAAAACTCTAAAAACGATAATAAAATACTTGAGCTGTATTTTGAAAATTATACAAAATTATTTTACATAAAGCCCCCTCAAGTTATACTAAATTACAATAAGGACCCTAGTAAACATAGGTTTAAGTGGGACCAGTCTCTTGACCGTCAGGGAGCCGGAGATATAGGTGCTTGCCTATTTAAGGTAGAAAACTTAACAAATGGTGTTATCAACACGGTAATTGTCTTTGAAAAAGACACAAATCCTGCCGTCCATATGCAGCAGTTACCGATAACACCAAAATGTAAATCAGGATTCAATTTCTTTTCTAATTTTCTGACTCAGACCGAGTCTCGTTATAATCAATCTGACTTGAATATGATTCAAGTATCAAACTTCAATACAACATGGATCTATGAATCCGTCTATTCAATCTAATCAATCTATATCGACTGAACCAAACCATGGATATATTCCATCTAAATGTTCATCCATTATATCCGTTCCATTACTGATATTATAGTTTCGGCAAGTCATCCATCTATATAATTCAATTTACAAGACAATACAATACAAACAAGACATCGCGGGGTTTATAAGGGGTAGACTGGTACGGAACATGTTAAAGGTGGCATGAGGTGGTCACTTAAGACGTAATTATATTTATGTCGTTGTTCCGTGGTATTATCAACGGAGCCTTGTACACCTGATACCTTAGTCTCCAGGGAAAGTGAGACTCCTCTCGTATACACTGGCATTTTCTGTACCAAACTACAAACAACAGCGTTAACAATATAATACAACTTTAAAAGTTACATTCTCTTTCTGTCTATTATGTCTCTACTTACCCTTGGAACTTACCGAGCGATTTTTTCGCTGATGACATTCTCTTTCTTTTTCTTTGGAATGTCGTCAGGTGATTCGGACCATCTGGAGATCGAGCCCACCAGCGAGGATTTGGACCAGCTAGCTTTCGACCCAGAGCTTTAGATTCCTTGTACACATTTACATTCTGTATTTTCCAATTCTGTTATGCCACTGTTTAGGCATTGCTTTCCATTCTATGTATTTACTTTTCAGTTATATTGTAAAAAGAATGTTTAATAAATAAAGATGATGTTCAATTATATCCATTGACATTGTCTCTTATGCATTTTACTTATATTGCTTAGATACGCTTAGCGTGTTTACTTCAAAGTAAATGCGTAGCGGCCTCGCCGCGTCCCCTTTCCGTAGACCGGGAAGCAAGGCGTGACACGCCACCATCGTCACCTTCTTCCTCGAGCACCCCCACGAGCTTCACAGCACCCCCACAACCGCACTCCTCCATTGCTGCAACTCATCCTCTGGGCACCCGAGCTCTGCTGCGACCGCTTTCGAGGCCACTTGCCGCTCTCGTCGTGCCGTTCACCTCCCCAGGACCACGCCGGCCTTCTCCCTGCATCATCGTCCAGCCACCAACACCGACTGCACCCCGGGCCCACTCGTCGCTACCCAATGCGCATTCCCAGAACCCCGTGCTACGACTGCTCCACCCCGTACACAGACGTGTTGCGCCCCGTACCCACTCCCCGTGCCACATCGTGCCAACCCCCGTGCCACACCGTGCCCGATCCAGTGCATGCGCCATGCCGCTCCCACACCATGTGTAACAACCCCAATTTTCCTATACAAATTTATCAAAATATTTTTTTCAAAAATCCAGAAAGGGGTATTTTAGCCTGAGCACAAGATATAAGTAATTAATTTTCTTTTAATTACAAGTTAAAATAATGTAACAACTCCATTTTTAGTGTACAAAATTTGCTTAAAAATTAATGTATACTTGGAGTATTTACATTTGTTGTTATTACTTTAAGTAATTAATTAGCTCCATAATTACAAGAAGGAGCTTGTAGCTCATTGGTAATACCTTGCACTGCTGAACCAAACCACCAGAGTTCAAATCCCCTGCCCCACATTATTTTTAATATTATTTTGTTTTAAATTTTATAGAAGCCCAACAGTCCACACACAATAACTCCCAAATTTCCCACTACACACACTAACCTAAATACACCAGAGTTCCCATCTGACAACTCCCCACCTCCTGCCATCCTGACTCGGCCCGACTCGGGCCGGCGCCGCCGGACGGCCGAGTCCCCAACATGGGAGTTATGCCTTTTCCTCTTTCCTACCCCCCTGCATACTTTAAATGTTTGGATCGTTTACAGAGAACCCATTAACCACCATTTACTCCATTTTTTAATAATTTTCAATACATTTTTAATTAAAAACTCTACACCTACCCTAACCCGAGCCTAACCCTATAAATACACCCCTACCCTCTACCCTCTCACCCTAAAATTCTGAGCCCACTCTCTCAAAATTCCAAGAATCGTGTGTACTTTGAAAACGAGCGAAAGGCGAAGCTCCGACGAAATCTACGGCGAACTTCCGGTGATCGTGCGAGGAACTCGTGGCGACGAATCGACGCACCGGAGAACCCTCTTCTTCCTTATCACTCTCGTGTTTGTCCAAACCCTTAAGTCCCTTTCTAACTTCTCTTTTCTTTTCTAAAAATACAAATTTACACAACCCGACGGAATCGGAACAACTCCGATTTCCGATTCAGTTTTCTTATAAAACTTCACTTCTAATTAATATTATCTTGCTTAAACATCCTCATGTTGACTATTAATCACTAATCAAACCAAATCGATCAAGTTTCAATTCATAAAATGATAGCTATTTCCAATTATCGTATTTTTACTTAAATACCATATTATTTCAATTATACATTTAACTTCATTAAACCTTGTTATATCTTTAAGTAGATCACAAGGTAACGACCTACCTCCTCACACACTCATATGCAACATAACACGATACCCTCGAGAACCTAGAATACGAGAAAACAAACATTTTCATTTAAATACCCTTTACTTAATAAAACCATTTCTAAAAGATTTAGTATTGATATATCTTTATAAATAAATATCACTCATTATGAAAATAGGATAAGGTGTGGGCATCAGTCGTATATCTAAACCTGACTTTGCGGTGTCTAGGCTAGGCAAGTGAGAAAGGTAACTTTAAAAGGCCCGTCTCTCGGTGATTCGTGAGCGGATCCCTCCTTTCTTCACTTGTACTTACCTGGCCACAATTGGCGGTGAAGAGGCGATTTGAGGTATCTCACAACTTGTCGCTTTGGACCAATTAAGAGCAGTCTAATTGATTTAGGAGACCCAATAACATAGAATACGGGAAAACGACACAATTTCATTTTAATACCATTTACTTAACAAAACCGTTTTCTAAAGGATTTAGTACTTATACAATCTTTGCAAAGCGTCGCTACAACCCATTTTGGGGAACCCGTTCGGGATGGTGCGGATTATCACACATCTTCGGGCTTAGTAGTGCGAGATTCAGACCTCCGCAAGGAGCATTCAGTCTCGAAAGATTTAAAATATGACATCTTAAGAAAATGAGATTTCTAGAATATAAAATATATATATTAAAATTATTTTTGTATAAATATATGTATATTTATCATTAAAATACCTATTTTGTTATGATATAAATATTCCACCTTTTTCTAAAAATCACGAGAATCATTTTACACTAAAATACCATGAATTCCATACAAAACCAATATTACAAATAAATACCATTTATCATGAAATTAGGATATTTCCACTAGAAATATCACAATATAAAATGTACATTCATTACAACTCTAAAGACGATTAATAAATACTTGGGGTGTATTTTTAAAAGTATATAAAAATATTTTTACATAAAACCCCCTCAAGTTCTATAAATTACCCTAAGGACCCTAGTAAATATAGGTTTAAGCGGGACCAATCTCTTGAGCCTCAGGGAGCCGGAGAAGTGGGTGCTTGCCTATCTAAGGTAGACAAATTAATAAAAATAATCATGACTTCAATTTACATTTCTAATTGTCCGACTCAGTTTGAGTCTCAGTATAATCCGACTTGAATATGATTCAAGTATAATCTACAATCTACAAACTACAGTCTACAATCTACAATCTACAATATTCCAATTCAATATGAACACATGAATCCATGAATCCAGTTATCAATCTATACAACTTGACTGAATCAAACCATAGATATACATCCATTATCCAGTTATTCCATTTATATGATTATGCAGTTACATCCGTTTACTGATATCATGGTTTTGGTCAGTCATCCAACTATACAATACAATACAACAATACAATCAAAACACTACGGGGTTTAAGGGGTAGATTGGTACAGAAGGTGTTAAAAGTGGCACGAGACAGTAAGATTAAGACACCTAACCTATATTCCGTTGCTGTTGTACCGTAGCTTAACGGTTCCTTGTACATTCCGTTTGCCCTGGTCTCTAGCATATAGAGACTCCTCCCGTATACACTGGCATCCTTCTGTACCAAGCTACAAATAACAGCGTTAACACAACATTACAACAATATAATACAACTTTAAAAGATACCTTCTTATTCCGTCTATTATACTTTCCTCTTATCTTTAGGACTTACCGAGCGACCTGTTCGCTGACGACATTCTATTTCTTTCTTCTTTGAATGTCGTCAGGTGATTTGTACCCATCAGAGATCGAGCCAACTGCAGGAGACTTGGATCAGTACAGCGAAGACCCTGAGCTATAGACATTGTACATTTTCTATTCAGTGCCTTTAATTTCCTGTCATGCCATTGTTTAGGCACCGCTTTTATTTCAGTTGTATTTCCTTTCATGCATTATATAAAAGAATGTTAATAAGTAAAGTTGTTGTTTTTATTATACCTTGTCTCTTGTGTATATTTTCTTTTATATTGCTTAGTTACTCTTAGCGTATTTGCTTCTGAGTAAATACATAGCGGACCAGTCGCGTCCCCTTCGTCGTACAACGGGAAGCGGGGCGTGACAGGTTTTGTTGGCGGCCCATGCAGGTCAGAGCTATATAGAACCATACTATGCAGTTCTTTTCTGCGTGAACAACCTAGGCAATATAACACAAGAACCAGCAACTAAAACAATCTTTACAATTCATGTTCCTTGAATCTTACAATTTCACATTCCTTGAATCTTATCATTTCATGTACTTGAATCTGTCCTAACCTAAATTTTTCTTCAAGGTTATGGATTCCCCAAACAACACCAGCACCAACTTCAACAACACTCTACCTCCACTACCAATCGTACCTACTGTTCCTGCTCCACCCACCGAGCAAACAGTTCTGCTTGAGGCGGTCCACAGCTTCCTTGAGGGACAGCAGCAACTCTTGAACCGTCCCAAGACTGAAGCACCTGGGGTGAAGCAATTCAGAGCTTTACACCCCAAATAGTTCTCAGGAAAGGGAAGCCCACTGGAAGCTGAGGAATGGGCTCAAAGTATCGAGGATGATCTGGCAGCAGCACAAGTGCCAGAAATAGCTTGGGTTCATGTGGAAAAATTACAGCTCACGGACAATGCACGGAACTGGTGGAAGGCGCAAGAAAGCCGTCTTGATCGGCCCATTGAATGGAAGACTTTTCGTGATAAGTTTGACGTGAAGTACTTCCCTGTGACTTCCAGGTTTGCCATGGAACAGCAGTTCATTCATCTACAACAAGGTTCTATGTAGGTCAAGTCAGTAGATGAGTATGACGCTGAGTTCACCATGCTCAGTCGGTAAGATATGTCACAGTATTTCAAATTTTTAATATCACATACTACACAGCTAACACAAGACCGTAACAGATTTGCGGCACACCTGATACCGACAGATGAGATCAGAGCCCGTCGATTTCAACAAGGTTTGGACACGGAAATCCAGGCTGCACTAGCCACAGGGAAATTTCCGACTCATGAAGATGCTCAAGAAGCTACCCGCAGTTATGAGACAGTGATAAAAGCGAAGGGCAGAGCTCAATCTGCAGGAGTTAAGCGCCCTGCCAACCAGATGGCAGGAGAAGCCGCATCAGGACCACCGTTTGTACCAAGGAGACTGGGAGTACCAATCAACAGGCCCAGCCCAGCCTTTTGTACCTACTGCAAGAGAGCTGGACATCTGATAGAAGTTTGCCGACGAGCAAATGGTCTTTGCCTGATATGTGGATCATCCTCACATACCATAGGAACTTGTCCACACAACCGAACTAATCCTAATTCCGCAGCTAGACCAGCTTTCCAAGCCCCACCTGCCCGGTTAACTTTTTCTGCACCACCTCCACGTGGACCACTTTTACCTCGACAATCAGCATTGTACCAGCTTGCACGAAGAAACGTGCCGAGACGCCAGGCTTACAATTTGGCTGCCGTAGAAGCTGATACGGTTGGTCAGGATAACCCTGGTAATTCTCTTCAACCTTTTTTCACACCTTTGTATCACTTTGTTATTATTCACACATTATCACCAAACTTTTCTTGAATCTGTTACACTTTCCTTTTACAAATTTCGAGGACGAAATTTTTATAAGGAGGGTAGAATGTAACAACCCCAATTTTCCTATACAAATTTTTAAAAATATTTTTTTCAAAAATCCAGAAAGGGGTATTTTAGCCTGAGCACAAGATATAAGTAATTAATTTGCTTTTAATTATAAGTTAAAATAATGTAACAACTCCAATTTTAGTGTACAAAATTTGCTTAAAAATTAATGTATACGTGGAGTATTTACATTTGTTGTTATTACTTTAAATAATTAATTAGCTCTATAATTACAAGAAGGATCTTGTAGCTCATTGGTAATACCTTGCACTGCTGAACCAAGCCACCAAAGTTCAAATCCCCTGCCCCACATTATTTTTAATATTATTTTGTTTTAAATTTTATAGAAGCCCAACAGTCCACACACAATAACTCCCAAATTTCCACTACACCCACTAACCTAAATACACCAGAGGCCCCACCTGACGACCCCCCACCTCCTGCCACCCTGACTCGGCCCGACTCGGCCGAGTCGGCCGGCGGACCAGCCGACTCGGGCCGGCGCCGCCGGCCGGACTCGACCGGACGGCCGAGACCCCAACATGGGAGTTATGCCTTTTCCTCTCCCCTACCCCCTGCATACTTTAAATGTTTGGATCGTTTACAGAGAGCCCATTAACCACCATTTACTCCATTTTATAATAATTTTCAATACATTTTTACATTTTTAATTAAAAACCCTACACCTACCCTAACCCTAACCCTAACCTAACCCTATAAATACACCCCTACCCTCTACCCTCTCACCCCAAAATTCTGAGCCCACTCTCTCAAAATTCTAAGAATCGTGTGTACTTTGAAAATGAGCGAAAGACGAAGCTCCGACAAAATCTACGGCGAACTTCCGGTGATCGTGCTAGGAACTCGCGGCGACGAATCGACGCACCGGCGAACCCACTTCTTCCTTATCACTCTCATGTTTGTCCAAACCCGAAAGTCCCTTTCTAACTTCTCTTTCTTTTCTAAAAATACGAATTTACAAAACCCGACGGAATCGGAACAACTCTGATTTCCGATTCGGTTTTCTTATAAAACTCCACTTCTCATTAATACTATCATGCTTAAATATCCTCATGTTGACTATTAATCACTAATCAAACCAAATCGATCAAGTTTCAATTCTTAAAATGATAGCTATTTCCAATTATCGTATTTTTACTTAAATACCACATTGTTTCAATTATACATTTAACTTCATTAAACCTTGCTATATCTTTAAGTAGATCACGAGGTAACAACCTACCTCCTCACACACTCATATGCAACATAACACGATACTCTCAAGAATCTGGAATACGAGAAAACAAACATTTTCATTTAAATACCCTTTACTTAATAAAACCATTTCTAAAAGATTTAGTATTGATACATCTTTATAAATAAATACCACTCATTATGAAAATAGGATAAGGTGTGGGCATCAGTCGTTTATCTAAACCTAATTTTGTGGTGCCTAGGCTAGGCAAGTGAGAAAGGTAACTTTAAAAGGCCCGTCTCACGGTGATTCGTGAGCGGATCCCTCCTTTCTTTACTTGTACTTACCTGGCCACAATTAGCGGTGAAGAGGCGATTTGAGGTATCTCACAACTTGTCGCTTTGGACTAATTAAGAGCAGTCTAATTGACTTAGGAGACCCTAGAACATAGAATACGGGAAAACGACACAATTTCATTTTAATACCATTTACTTAACAAAACCGTTTTCTAAAGGATTTAGTATTTATACAATCGTTGTAAAGCGTCGCTACAACCCATTTTGGGGAACCCGTTCGGGATGGTGCGGTTTATCGCACATCCTCGGGCTTAGTAGTGCGAGATTCAGACCTCCGCAAGGAGCATTCGGTCTCGAAAGATTTAAAATACGACATCTTAAGAAAATGAGATTTCTAAAATATAAAATATATATATTAAAATTATTTTTGTATAAATATATGTATATTTATCATTAAAATACCTATTTTGTTATGATATAAATATTCCACCTTTTTCTAAAAATCACGAGAATCAATTTTACACTAAAATACCATGAATTCCATACAAAACCAATATTACAAATAAATACCATTTATCATGAAATTAGGATAGTTCCACTAGAAATATCACAATATAAAATCTACATTCATTACAACTCTAAAGACGATTAATAAATACTTGGGGTGTATTTTTAAAAGTATATAAAAGTATTTTTACATAAAACCCACTCAAGTTCTATAAATTATCCTAAGGACCCTAGTAAACATAGGTTTAAGCGGGACCAATCTCTTGAGCCTCAGGGAGCCGGAGAAGTGGGTGCTTGCCTATCTAAAGTAGACAAATTAATAAAAACAATCAGGACTTCAATTTACATTTCTAATTGTCCGACTCAGTTTGAGTCTCAGTATAATCCGACTTGAATATGATTCAAGTACAATTTACAGTCTACAGTCTACAATCTACAATCTACAATATTCCAATTCAGTATGAACACATGAATCCATGAATCCAGTTATCAATCTATACAACTTGACTGAATCAAACCATGGATATACATCCATTATCCAGTTATTCCATTTACATGATTATGCAGTTACATCCGTTTACTGATTTCATGGTTTTGGTCAATCATCCAACTATACAATACAATACAACAATACAATCAAAACACTATGGGGTTTAAGGGGTAGATTGGTACGGAAGGTGTTAAAAGTGGCACGAGAAGGTAAGATTAAGACACCTAACCTATATTCCGTTGCTGTTGAATCATAGCTTAACGGTTCCTTGTACATTCCGTTTGCCCTGGTCTCTAGCATATAGAGACCCCTCCCGTATACACTGGCATCCTTCTGTACCAAGCTACAAATAACAGCGTTAACACAACATTACAACAATATAATACAACTTTAAAAGATACCTTCTTATTCTGTCTATTCCACTTTCCTCTTATCTTTGGGACTTACCGAGCGACCTGTTCGCTGATGACATTCTATTTCTTTCTTCTTTGAATGTCGTCTGGTGATTTGGACCCGTCAGAGATCGAGCCAACTACAGAAGACTTGGATCAGTACAGCGAAGACCTTGAGCTCTAGACATTGTACATTTTCTATTCGGTACCTTTAACTTCCTGTCATGCCATTGTTTAGGCACCGCTTTTATTTCAGTTGTATTTCCGTTCATGCATTGTACAAAAGAATGTTAATAAATAAAGTTGCTGTTTTTATTATACCTTGTCTCTTGTGTATATTTTCTTTTATATTGCTTAGTTACGCTTAGCGTATTTGCTTCTGAGTAAATACGTAGTGGACCAGTCGCGTCCCCTTCGCCGTACATCGGGAAGCAGGGCGTGGCACCATGGACCGAGTCAAGACCGTACCTAGTGCCGTGTCGCGCCCGCGTCATCACCACGCCCACTACCGTATCACACCCGCATCTCCACTGCATCTAGTACCGAGTCACCGCGCATCGCGCACGCACCACGCACCGTGTCCAGCATCGCGCCGTCTCGTTTGTCGAAACAAACTTTGCATGTTCGTCGCTTCCATATCAAAAGACCGAGGCAAGTGAAATCTCTATTCATTTTTTTAACATGCTATAATAAAGCGTTAGCTAAAGGAATTATATTATAACTTGATGTATAAATGTATATAGATCGAAATCTATTCTCGAGATTTTGTGTAGCGAATCATCATGCTATTTTACTTGAGCGGAGCCAGACTAGGGCTTATTACTGTGTTCGTAACGCGTATAAATTAACTGGTTAACATCTAATTTATTTTTTTTAGAAGAAACGTTAATTTCGATCGATGACCGAAAGTTGATCTTAAGTGTTCGATGTGAGCCTTATGCGAAATAAAATCTAAAATAGCGGAACTCATGATATTTATACCCTAACACTGTTAACAAACACTCCCCTAACACTATTAACAAACACTCTGTAGAAATTTGGTGGCAAACCGATATCGTTTTCACACATAAAGTGACACCCTAATTTCAATACTGAAACTCACGATTTGCCGAACACTTGACACTGTAAAATTCATAATTAATTCTAGAAAAATCCAATCGCAGCGTACTTGGGTTCGTTACGAAGGGTACTGCATAATATTTAACATGACATGTAGCTTTACTATTAGATATATCCTATCAATATCTAAAACAAAGAACTTACCTGACCTTGGACCGCAGTCCAGTGCAGGAACTTACCCCTTGACCTGCATTTGTATCCCTGAAACCTCAATTTTTAATTGTGAAAGTGTGCGGGGCCAATTACCCCTGCATAGATAATTGTTTTATCTTTCCAATGGTAGTGGTTTCATTCATTATTATCATCGTTTGCTAATTTAATCACATTTTAAAACATCAGTACGTATTGCTGTCCCAAGCAGGGACAGAACGCATATCCCGATATTAAACAATGCATAACTCCCAACACACATCGAATATTATCAATCCGTCTAGTGCATTGGAAACCTGACTAATAAACCTAAATATCATCCAACTTTAGCGTCACCTAATTATGCCCCAACTGGGAGTGAAACGTGTTATGAAAAGGACTTCCAGTTCAGAAATTGGATTTCCAGCAGTAAACACTTAAAATGAAATGATCATAACTAGCAAACCTTAAACCCGATTGATGCAAAACTAATTTTGATGGATAGATAATTAAACATACTGCTTATCCCTTGTATATAGTTTTGCTTAATTCTACACGTGTGATTTATAGTAAATTTTGCAAGTGGTATGACACTGGCTGCTATGTTCTTTCATATTATAATTAATTGCATTCTCATCATATCATGTAGCGGTTATATCCTCATTTGAATAGTGGTCATAAACATTGATAGCCTAATGACTGTGTTATATTATCTAGTGATAAATATTAGTGATTGGATTGTGGCAAGTACGTTAGTGTATAAGCGTGATAGAATAGTGGAAGTGACGCGTACTTGTACACAATCAGCGGAACCAGTTAAATTATTGCATTGTCGATGCCTATGGAGCATATGTAAGTGTAACTATAACTGGTATGGGACAGTTATGGAAGCTCTTATATTAGTGTCATAGGTAAGACTTCGAGTACTGTCCATTTATCTTAGATACCAGTCGAAACATGCTTGATGGAAACCCTGTCTCCAGTTCTCACGTAGACTTGTCATGGAGCGACTAGTATTTGGGTTTATGGTCGGTGTTTGATGTAGACCATGGGGTGTGGGGTAGTTTGAGTGTGAGTTCGATCAACGAAATCTCGGGAGTCCCACTGCCGGCATATACAGCGATTTTGGGAGTCATATGGATGATATTACTGATTATTAGCGAGCGTGATTCGGGCCTGTGTTCCCTTGCCCCTGAAGCCTACCCTTGGGTTGAGGATACTCATGCGGTGGTTGACGCTCACACTTGGACTGACGATAGCTTTAGCGACCTGGACAGTGAGACTTAGATACTAATAGGTTTAATGATATGGACATGCATTGATTACTGATTCGATATACCAGCTTTACTGTTTACCTGTACCGATTATTTCATGCTCGCGTCATCGTTCTATATTTACTGCTTCATGTTCATCATCATTGCACGTGTTTACATATGTTTATATATACATACATATATATATATATATATATTGCTATTGTGTCACTCTGACGACCTGAGTATGTATGATCAGAGTGATAAGTGGACTTAGCTCGGATCAGGATCGGTCGTACCTTGATGATATCGCGGACATCTAGATCAGCGACGCCAGCGCTATCTTTCCCTTGATCTCTATCTGGTATATCTTTTATCTGTTCTGATAGAATTAGTGACTGCATTTCTCATTACTTATGCATTGATTACTGATCACTATGTAATGCTAGAAGCCAAAGTGTGACTACGGCAGGATATTTCCTCAACCATAGGAGCATGGCTGGCCTTGTCACCCCCTTGTATTCCGTATTTTGGGAAGCGGGGCATGATACTGAGCAATAGGTCATCCCCTTGAAGACTTATTCACCTTCAAGAACTGGGTCGAGGACCAATATCAACAAGGCCGGTTCGTTTTGTCCGACAGCTGGAGGGTAATCCTGCCGCAAAAGCATGAGCCAAAGAGGACCTATACCGTGAGGACAAGACCAGCTCAGCGTCAAGAATGGAAGCAAACCCATACCTTTCATGTGGTAACACTCTCAAAGAAGGGATGGCATGAAACTATAGATAACCCCTTCAAGTGCTTCGCAAATGAAGACGAGGATGGGGTGATCTCAGAGTTTCCACCAGCACCAAAAGAGCTGGAAGACGAGATACACACTACGGCAGACAACCTGAGAAAAATTAACTTAGGGACGGAAAATGAGCCGAGGCCAACATTCGTCAGTGAGCTGCTATCTAAAAAATAGGTAGTCACGTTAAAAGACATGCTCATGCAATATAAAGACTACTTCGCATGGAACTATTCCGAAATTCCATGTCTAGATCCAAAGGTGGCAGTACATAAACTGGCTATATCGCCGGATATAAAGCCAGTCAAACAGGCGCCAAGAAGAATGTGGTTCGAACTTGAGATGAATATCAACGCTGAAGTCAAGAAACTAATCGACTCCGGTTTCATCCAAGAAGTTCAATATCCCGACTGGATCGCTAACATCGTTCCAGTGATGAAGAAGAATGGGACGATACGCATCTGTGTGGAGTTTCGGGACCTCAACAAAGCTTACTCGAAGGATGAATTCCCAGTACCTGTTACTGAGCTGATGATCGATAACACATCTACCCATGAGGTCTTCTCCTTCATGGATGGATCTTCAGGATACAATCAAATAAAAATGCATCCTGAAAATCAAAAGCATACTGCCTTCCATACACCGCTGGGTATATTTTGCTATAAGGTGATACCTTTCGGTCTGAAGAATGCTGGCGCTACCTACCAGAGGGCCATGACAAAGATCTTCGATGACCTCATCCATGAGATTGTCGAATGCTACATCGACGACCTGGTGGTGAAGAGCATGTCTTGCGAGGAACATTGGGAACATCTAAACGTGGTGTTCCAACATCTTCAGAAGTACAATCTGAAGATGAATCCTTTGAAATGCGCGTTTAGAGTCTCCTCAGAAAAATTCGTAGGATTCATCATACGGCACCGGGGTATCGAAATCAATCCCTCAAAAATCAAGGCGATTACGGAAATGCCCACACCAAGGACCCTCAAACAGTTGCGATCCCTCCAAGAAAAACTCGCGTATATTCGGCGGTTCATAGACAACCTTTCCGGAAAATACCGTCCCTACAGCATTTGATGAAGAAAGGGACCCCGTTCGTTTGGGATCAAAAGTACCAAATGCACTAAACAAAATCAAACAATATCTGCAGAATCTGCCAGTATTGACTACTCCAGTTAAGGGAAAACTCCTTATCCTATATACAACAGCCCTTGAGGGTTCTCTAGACGCGCTATAGGCACAAGAGAGCGATAAGGGAAAGGAGAGAGCTTTATACTATTTGAGTCAAGTTCTTCAAGGGGTAGAAAACAACTACTCCCCTATCGAAAAGCATTGCCTGATACTAATCTTCGCGATAACGAAGCTCGGGCATTACGCCTTGGCGCATGAGGTCCATCTTATATCAAAGGTGGATCCTCTCAAATATTTGATGACAGCCATACTAACAAGAAGGCTTGCCAAATGGACCCTCCTCCTGATGGAGTTCTCGATAATGTATCGGCCTCTCAAAGTAGTGAAAGGCCAGGCTATTGCCGACTTTCTCGCCGAGCATCCGATACTACCAGCTGACTCCCCCTTAAATTGCAAGTTGCTGGATGAACATGTGTTCGACACAATCGAAAGAGAGAAGTAAGAAAACGATTCCCGATGGGAACTCTACTTCGATGGAGCATATTCCATGAAGAGGCGAAAGCAAAACACCCCTATAATCAAAACCGGGGTGGGCCTTATCTTCGTGACTCCGCAAGGAGGGATATTTCGTTACACCCTCTCCTTAACGGAACCAAGGACTAATAATGAAGCTGAATATGAAGCCTTGATAGCAGGTCTCGAGATCGCTGTCGACATGGGAATCAAAAACCTCCTTATATATGGAGACTCTCAGCTGATCGTTAGCCAGGTAAATGGGGACTATCAGACATGCAAGCCAGAGCTGATAAAGTATGGAGAAATAGCACAACAACTGTTGACATAAATCCCCACCTACATCCGGGAGAGTATACCGTGTGCATAAAACAGCAAGGCAGATGCATTGGCCAAATTGGCTAAGGAATTAGCTGACGAAGGCCTCGATGACGTAAAGATCATCGTGCAAAGTCGCAGAATCCTCATGCCAATAGATATATCCTCAGTAGACTTAACAAAGCTATCCGAAGGAAAAGAAACGACTGAACGGGTAGCTCTTCAAATAGAGGACGAAGTAAAGGTCAAGGACTGAAGGGAAGTCTTCATAGACTACTTCAAATCTCTATGAACAACTGAAAATGCGTCGTCTAAACATCAGCTCATGAATCGAGCTATTTCCTTCGCCTTCATCAATGATACTCTATATAAGAGATCGTTCAATGGTCTGTGACTAAGATGACTGGTGCCAGAAGAAGCGAAGAGAGTCATCCATGAAACTCACGATGGACTCTGCGGTTCTCACCAAGCTGGGCCAAAGATGAAGCTGAAGATCAAAAGAATGGAATATTATTGGCCCATAATGATTCAGGATTGCCTCGAATATGCGAAGCAGTGTTACTCGTGCCAAATTCATGGGGACTTCATACACCAGCATCCAAACCCGCTACACCCAACAGTAGCTAGCTGGTCGTTCGAAATATGGGGAACCGATATAATTGGCCCCATTGAACCAGCATCGTCCAAACGACATCGGTTCATATTGGCAACAACCGAATAATTTTCTAAGTGGGCAGAAGCAGTACCACTAAGGGAGGTGAAGACGGAGCATATACTCCATTTCTTCAGGACACATGTCATCTACCGGTTCGGCACTCCGCGACGAATTATCTGGGATAATAGGCCGGCCTACAGGAGCCATAAAATCAGCCGCTTCGCACAACAGCTTAAAATAGATTGGAGATACTCTTCAGTCTATAATCCTCATGTCAATGGTCTAGCTGAAGCTTTCAACAAGACCTTGACGAAGATTATAAAGAAAACGGTGTCCAGGAACAAAAAAGACTGGCACGAAAGGCTTCAAGAAGCTCTTTGGGCATACCGCACAACGTTCAAAACAGCTACGAATACAGCACCATACATGTTAGTATTCAGCACGGAAGCAGTGCTCCCACTGGAAATAGAGCTCCCCTCTCTACGAGTAGCAGTTCGATAGGAGCTGACAGATGAAGAAAATGCTCATCTTCGGCTTGAGGAGCTCGATGCCCTCGACGAAACCCGCCTTATAGCACAGCAAAACATGGAGGCTTATAAGGCAAGGATGACACATTCATATGAAAGATTGACCAGGCCGAGAATATTCCGCCAAGGCGAACTCGTGCTAATCGTCAAAAGACCTATGATCCCCAATCGTGCAAAACGGGGGAAGTTCGAGCCAAAATATAAAGGCTCGTACATCATAGACAAAGTCTACTAAGGTGGAGCCCACCTGCTCATGGATATGCATGGCGAAAGACCCTTCCGGTCAATAAACGGCCGATTCCTCAAAAAATACTACGCCTAACGGGTTACGACCAGGGTCAATGATAGATGACGACGCTTGTAGCCACTCGCTATCTTCCTGAGTGAGAACCCTAAAAGTAGTATCCAAAAGATCCGTCACCTCGAAAATAGGCGATAACGGACCGAGACATCCCTAAACTAATACTCGTTTCTGAATAAAGGGCTGAGATGTCTTTAAACTAAAATCTCGCCTCAAACACGGCGACAATGGACCGAGAAGTCCTTAAACTCAAATTTTGCCTCAAACACGGAGACAACGGACTGAGAAGTCCTTAAACTAATATCCGCTTCAAATATGGCGATAACGGACCGAGATGTCCATAAACTACATATTCGCCTAAAAAATGGCGACATCGGACCGAGATGTCCTTAAACTAAAAATTCATCCCAAAAACGGCGATACCGGACCGAGAAGTCCTTAAACTAATCGTTGGCCTCAAATATGGCGACAACAAACAAAGATGTCCTTAAACTAAATATTCGCCTCAAACATGGCAATAATGGACCGAAATGTCCCTAAACTAGCATATCGCTTCCAAAACGGTGATATGCTTCCTTGAGATCTATATTGCAATCTAAGTCCCAACGACAGAGATTGCAACTCAAGTCCCACTGGCTACGCAACTACTTTATCGATGAAGTCACCCCTAAATCCCACCAGTAAATAGATGGGTCACCCGCAGTGAAATTACTTTCGAGAGTTCCATCATTCGTTAAAAAAAATGGTATGTCCACAAGAAAAATGGGCACAGATGAAAACCCGAAAGGACGCCGTGAGTAAAAACAGCAGGGCTACCAGCGAGTTTGTGAAAACCCGAAAGGGCGCGAACTCTTAAAAAAATAAAACAAAAAAATGGTATGTCCACATGCAAAATGGGCACGGATGAAAACCCGAAAGGACGCCGTGAGTAAAAACAGCAGGACTGCCGGCGAGTTTGTGAAAACCCGAAAGGGCGCGATCTCGTAAAATAAAAACTCATATGCACTTGCAAAGTCCTCTCAACCTTGTAAGGAGAAAATACCCACGTGAGATCCTTACGACTCACAGAGGAGTAACACACTTATGAATCCTCATGATTCCTAAGGAGAAATTACACTTGCAAGATCCTCACGACTCGTAAGGAGAATTCCCCTTATGAGACCCTCACGGCTCATAAGATTCAAAAGCCTTAAGCTACAAGAATCTGAACCTGTTCTTAAGTCGTCACATTCTCCAAAATTGCCCTACAGGATGTCCAATATTGACCCTTGTATACAATCCACGGGCATAAATAAACACTTCCCCATCAAGTTCCACCAATGGCGAGAAACGTCCCCCATATGGTGAGCGACACTTGTAAGTCCTCTCGACTTATAAGAAGAAAACACTCTTGGAAGATCCTTACGACTTACGAGAGAAAATATCACTTGGGAATCCCCACGATTCCTAAGGAGAAAATACACTTACGAGATCCTCACGACTCATAGGGAGAAATACCTTTATGAGACCCTTACGGCTCATAAAGTCAAAAAGCCTTAGTCGACATGATCCTAACCCTGTTTGCTAAGCTGTCTTTGTTCAAATCGATAAAGGCAAATGATGATTCGCTCCTGGCAATATCCCAGTTCCAGCAATGCTGATGCCTAAACAAGTGTCAAACCCTAAGTCCTTTCACGGCAAATGATGATTCGTCCCTAACAATATTCCAGTCGTAGCGATACTGATGCCAAGGTTGGTATCAGATTCCAAACTCGCAATAAAAAAACAGCAGCGAGTAGCAAAAAAATGCATATGAAATAACCGAAATGATGGGGTAACTCGCAATTAAAATCAGCGAGCAAAAAAACATGCATATAAAAACAGCCGAAATGATTGGGCAACTCGCAATAAAAAGCAGCGAGTAAAAATATATATAAAAAAATAGCCGAAATGATTGGGCCCCGCGGATAAAAATCCGAAATGATTGGGCAATCGCGACTTTCACGATATGAAAAGCTGAAAAGATAGAGCATCGCGGCAAGAAACAAAAAATGAAAACAAAACTTTTCTGCCCCGCGGGTAGGTCCACACCGATCCCTGTATACAATCCATAGGCATAAATGAAAGAAAGGGAACCATATTTTCCCACCAGGCTTCTTCAAAGGGAGAGCCAGATCTTGACGGTTCATATACAACCTAGAGGTCAGCTCGACGTTCTTCTCATTCCAACAGGGTGCAGACATGACGTCAACAAGGCTCCAAGGAGCCAAATCAAAAGGAGTGACGGCAGAGTTCTAACTCTAGCTTGACGTGCTTCTCATGCTAGCTAGATGTAGACACAACGTCATTAAATACCCAAGGGTCGAACAAAAAAAGAGTGACGGAAAAATCCCAGCTCCATCTCGACGTTCCTTCTCGATGCAGATGGAACGTTAACAAAGACCCAAAGGTCAAATAAAAAACGGAGTGATGGAAAAATCCTAGCTCCAGCCCAATGTTCCTTCTCGATGCAGACGCAACGTTAACAAAGACCCAAAGGTCAAGTAAAAAACGGAGCCATGGAAAAATCCTAGCTCCAAGTCTTGACGGTACATATACAACCTAAAGACTGCTCCAGCGTACATTCTCATCCCATCAGGATGCAAACGTGATGTCAACAAAGCTCCAACGAGCCAAATCAAATTGGAGCAAAGGCATATTCCTAACTCTGGACTTCAACTGCAATAAGTATAGAGGTTCTGCAGATGTCTGCCCTACTTCGGCAAAGAAACAGGGCGGTATCGTAAAACAAAAATGAAGTGACAGCATATTCCTAGCTTCGGGTCTTGACGGCAACTCATATAAAGCCAAAAAGACTATCGAAAATCATCCCACACCAGCACGGAGTGATTATGACTCATCGGAGCTCCAAATTGAGCCTAACCTCAAGTAAAAAACGACATGGAAAATTCCTAACGCTTGCTCTTCCGACGGTAATATAGCCTAAGGAGATTACTTGAAGACGTCTTGTCCAGCACCCGAAGGGATCAAAGACACGACAGTCGTGGGGTTACTCGAACAACAGCTTAAAGACTGAATATCGAGGAATATATCAACCAACACAACGGTACCACGGACAAACCTTAGTACCACAAAACCTAACAGACCTCTGTCGTAAAGAACAGGGGTTATCTATATATAACGTTAGGACAAGTTTGCCTGTAAACCCAAGGGAGGTAAACTGAATAAACTCCAAAATGAGTACATAAACTAGAAACTCCGAAACGAGTGAATAAACTACAAACTCTGAAATGAGTACATAAACTAGAAACTCCGAAACGAGTGAATAAACTACAAACTCCGAGATGGGTACATAAACTACTTTACGTCGATTCAAGACAGAGAGGCGCAAGTATGAAATGAAATATTTCTTTTATTCATAAATCAAAATGAATACAAGATACAAAAGAACAAAAGAAGAAAATATACAGCGACAAAAAATTCTAAGTTGGAGGGCGGTTCAATAAGCCAGCAAGTTCGACATTATTCCACCGGACTTCCGCTTCAAGCTCTATCTACGTCGCGAGATAAGTCCCTGCCTGTGCCAGTTGGTTCTGATATAAAGAAAATCAACTTTCAAGCTCTTTCTCAGCAGCCTTATGGGCCTCGACCATCTCGCGTGTAAAAATAACGGGTTTATCAAAAGCCACCACCTCCGTAATGGCCTCCTGAAGAACTCGCTAAATTTCATAAGCACAAGTAGTCTTGGCGGTGAGTTGGGCTTGAAGTTCCCCTAAAGCTTTTGAAGCCAGTTCTCTCGCCGAAAACTTTCGGTTAAGCCTTTTCTCACATGATTGGAGATTGGCTGCACATCGGTCAATCCATCCATGCAAACTGGCCTTTACTGACGAAATGTCAGAGGGAAGGAGTATGCATTCAACCCCATGTAGCGAAGCCTCAACTTGACGACAGTACTCGACCCAAGTACGCACCAGTGCCTCGTCATGATAGGTGGCAAGAACAGACAAAAAAGCATTGGCTTCAACAGCGAATTCTCCGGCCGTAATGGAGGTACCAGCGTGAAGATCTTCAATAAGAGTCGCCAGCGAATGAATGCTTTGTTTTGCCATCCTCTCAGACATGCGTCGGGCGTAAGGGCCTGATGGCATGGAGATTCGGGATTCTAATGGGGTCAGGATTGGCAAAGCTGTAAGCATACATGTATGGTTAGTTACCTTTATAAACATAGAACAAGTAAAAGAATGCCAATGCTAAAGCGTCACTTACCCATGGAAGGCGGATTTGAGAGATCCCCGGGTCCATCAAGAACTTCAACCTCGATGTCAGTTTCTAGGACTGCAGTTTAAATAGAGGGCGCATCAGCATCATTACAAAAATATAAAACGAAAAGGCAAAAGAATACCAATCTTGACCAGAAGAAAGGACTATGCTCTGTGGAGGTATCGCTTGCGGGGACGCCATGTCAAGTAAACGCTGGAAAGTTTTCTTCGGAGAAAGATCCACAATAGAGGACGCCAGCTCCTGCAATTCTGAGAGAAAGAAATGTTCAGACATATGGAAGGGTCGTTAAACAAAAAATGTAGATGTATATAAGATTACCTTCAATAGTTCGTCCACTTTGAACTGGAGGGATGGCAGCTTCGGTGATCTCCTCTACACCCTCTGGTGCGTCACTGGAGATATCTATTGAATCTATCACCGATGTGGCAATCTCTGTTGGAGGAACAGAGGCCATAATCAGGGGCTCCAAGGCATGGATGGCAGCTTCGGTGATCTCCTCTACACCCTCCGGTGCGTCACTGAAGATATTCATAGGATCTATAGCCGGGTTGGCAGCCTCCACTAGAGAAATAGAAGCCATCACCGGAGGCTTCAAGGCGCTATTTAGGCTCAAGACTACGCCCGCTGCAAAAGGCCCTACAAAATTTTTGTAAAGATAAGATGAGGTGAAAGCAGTACCAATTAATTACCAAAAGAGACGTAAAAAAATATATATGCATACCAATACGCCAGGGAGCTTGAAGTATGGCCTTCTCGAGTCGCTGCTCTTTTCTGATCAATTGCGCTCGTCGGGCTTCGATCGAAAACAAATGCCTGCCCGTCTTCAGAGCAGCCTCGTCTTTAGAAATGACCGAGATGGGTTGTTTCAGAGCCCGTTCTTCTTCCATCGTTAGAGGACCCATCAGTAGCCTAGGTGATAACGGATCAACGTCATGGAATACGAAAGGGGGAAAGCCTCCCTTCTTGGGGCGCACATTCTCACTTTCATCCTACGATCGTTTCAAGGCTTCGGCCAATTAAGCGGCTTCCTCGGCAGATGTGCCAGGAAAGAAGAGGTCATCATCTGGTTCATGTATAGATATAGGCTCGTCGTGAAGAGGCTCGGACTCAAGCAACACATCGAGTAAACTAGCGACCGATTTTTTCCTCCTTTTAGGGCCCGAGCTATCACTGGAAGAAGGGCGCTTCCTTCCTTTCGGCAATTTTGCACGGCACTGCCCAATCTCACCTTCGGTGTCCATTTTTTATGATACCCCTGCCGGTGCCTTCTCAGGAATCACTGCCCTGGCCGTAGCGCAGATCGACAAACCAGCAGCATGGGTGACTGATTCCGCCTGAGCAGCCTTCAGAATAAGCACCGATTCGCTATCTCTCATAGGAGGGCAAGTGACCTACCGTGGCCGCAACGGGGCACTGACAGCTTGAGCGGAAGAATTGGCTTTACATTCAGATAGCACCCTTCTCTCCTCTGTAATGATGGAACCAACCCGATGGCGATACTATTGGATATGTATGCCCTGGAGGCCATTATTGTATAGTACTAGTTTGTATAATACATTTTGGAAGCTTGGGATATATATATACGGGTTTACGACTGTCTTGCTCAATATAGTAGTATGCTACTTGATTTGTTTCTATCTTAATATGTGTATATGTTTCTTTTAACATATCGCTAATACATATTGATGGAGCCCTTAGGATCTTTGCTTGACTACCGGCGTTGTGATGGCGATCACACTAGTGGGGGCTGGATAGTCTATAAGCACATCCTTATACAGGTCCGTAGTCGTAGGATTATCGAGACAGGGCATTGATACTCCAGAGTAGACTGGTGCATACGCTTCTTGTCCCAGTAGGGGAGATGGTCTGTCCCACAGCCATCAGTACGTCGTACTGGAGATAGTATGCAGGTGCTCGTTAGGTTACGAGTACACTGGACAGGACTTGTCGGGAACTGTTGGTTGGTATTATACCTATCGTCAGTTAACAGTTCCCAGGTGACATGAGTACAGCTTAGTCCGTTGACTTGACACTGTCACTTCGCCTCAAGTGTATCCCACTGTTCTTAGATTACTACCCTACCACGGCTCTATTGAGTCGTGCAAACAGGTAGTAGTTGGGTGCAGTCCCGAAGCACTTGGAGGCAGTGACGGTTAGACAGGATTCGTCTCTCCCGGTATTGGGAGTTGATATCGCGCTATGTCTAGGAGAGCCATTACACAAGGTCCCTATCCAGGGCAAGCGAGATTTACCGGTAGTGTTTCCAGTAGTTTCTCAGGGTGTTCTGGGCTACACTCCGACATGACTTGTACTACTATTAGGGGTCTGATGTTTACAGCCCCCCCAGGCCCGACATGCAATACTCTTAGACGAACAGACCAGACTGTACGGAGATTGTCACATTCAGGCTCAGTAGGAGTTCAGATGGGTTCACCTCATCGGTCTTCTTATCGGCATCTACCTAGGGATCGTTACGTACAGGTAGTACCGCTTGCGGCCTGTGGTTAAACCCACTGTCAGCGTAGTGTCGAGTCTTTAGAGTCCCACACAGAGGGTTGTTCACCTTTGGGTAAAACGAGTAGAGGTCGTATGGTTTTACGATAGGGTTCGTTCATATATGCGTACTTGTGCGTGTTCGGTGTTCGGGCAGTTGATACTAGTGGGCTTTAGTTTAAGCCAAATCCTAGTATTTGGTTTCGGGTTGGTTCGGTCTCATTATATTCGTGTTCCTCGGAATACGGATGTGGATGTGTATACACAGTTGACAGAGGCAGAGGAACCACATTAGGGTTTTGACCATTGACTTGATTAAAACCATAATGAGATGGAGAAAATTGATTAATGATTTTTAATTAGAGATAATTGTATCATGGTTAATTGGTTTGACCATTTGACTTTGTTGACCCATGTTGACTGAGATATTTTTGTGAGCATGCTTAGCATTAATTGTGACATGATAATGGTCAAATCAACATCAACCATGACAATTTATCCTAATTAAAATTATCATTATTCTTTGGGAGAGAGTGATTGAACACAGGCTAAGGAAGGATATTAAGATAACAGAGAACCAATTTGGGTTCATGCCTGGACGATCGACGACAGAGGCGATTCATTTGCTTCGTCAACTTGTCGAGCGCTTTCGAGAGAGGAGAAGAGATTTGCATATGATATTTATTGATTTAGAAAAAGCGTAAGACAAGGTACCTAGAGAGGTATTATGGGGGACAATGATGAAAAAGGGGGTCCCCGTCAAGTATATTGACATAATCAAGGATATGTACGACGGAGTAGTGGCAAATGTCAGAACTTGCGGTGGCTTAACAAGTGATTTTCCGATTACTATTGGTTTACATCAAGGATCTGCATTAAGTCCTTTCCTGTTTACCATCGTGATGGATGAGCTTACTAGAACTATCCAAGATGAGGTCCCTTGGTGTATGCTATTCGCTGATGATATTGTTCTAGTAAATGAGACGAAAGCAGGGGTTAATGCCAAATTGGAATTATGGAGACAAACATTGGAATCTCGGGGATTCAGATTGAGCAGGTCCAAGACAGCATATATGCACTGCAAATTTAGTAGCCAGAGAAGTCAAAACCATATTGGTATAACATTGGAAGGGCAAGAGATATCACCGAGCGACCAGTTTAGATATCTAGGTTCCATCATCCAAAGGAATGGGGAGATCGATAGTGATGTTAATCAAAGGATCCAAACTGGTTGGTTGAAATGGAGGAGTGCAATAGGGATTTTTTGTGATCGTAACTTTCCGTTAAAATTGAAAGGGAAGTTTTATCGGAGCGCTATTCGGCCTGCCTTATTATATGGTACAGAATGCTGGGCTCCTAAAAAGCATCATACACAGAAGATGCACGTAGCGGAGATGCGCATGCTTCGTTGGATGTGCGGTAACACTAGAAAAGACAAGGTGCGAAATGAGGATATTCGTGCAAAAGTTGGTGTAGCACCCGTGGAGGAGAAGATGCGGGAAAACCGGCTTAGATGGTTTGGTCATGTGCGACGCAGACCTATGGAAGCACCGGTTCGACGAATAGATACTCTCGATATGGGTAATGGCAAAAGGGCAAAAGGGAGACCGAAGAAAACATGGATGGAGGTGATACGAAACGATATGGTTGCCAAAGGACTCAATGAAAGTATATTGTTCGATAGAAGTGAGTGGAGACAGAGGATTCATGTGCTGGACCCGGCGTGATTCTCATGTTGGTTCATGTAGCCTACCCCATATGCTTGGGATAAAAGGATCAGTTGTTGTTGTTGTTGTTGTTGATGAGAGCTATCTCGTCATTTCAACATGATACATTCTCTCTCTTGCAAGCTCTCTCTTCTTCGTCTCTCAAGGCTCTCTTGTTTCATGCGTTAAAAATCAAGTGCTTTGTGAGATCTAACCACTAAAATAACTCTCTACTCACTCTAGGGTTCTTAGTCTAGCACACCAAGCACCTTAGTTACTTCAAGATAGAGGTTGGAGCTCAAGGTAGAGACATTCGGGTGGATCTTTCTTTGGCAAAGAGAAGACGGTGAGGAGGAGCCATCTACACCACTCCAAGGAGCTCACAACAAGGAGAAGCAACACAAGAAGAGAAGGAGTTCAAGACTTAGGTATAACTTTCTATCATAGTAGATAGAACTCTTCTTTTGCTAGTTAGGTTTATGGTAAAGATCCGGGTTTAGTGTTATTCTAGCGCCAAGTTTATGTTCGCTATAAAAAAAAATTGTTCCGTATTTGGCCACGGTTGTTGGCCGGGGAGCTAGTGTATCATGGTATCAGAGCCTACCCATAAACCCTAATAGCTAGTTTGCTCAAGATTAAAATCTCGATTGACAAATTTTTCCGAATCACGAATCTATGTTCATGAGCTTGCTGTCGATTTTCGAAGTTGTCCTAAAATTTTTCTGAGTATCTTCGAATTACATGTAGGCGAAACTATAGCTACAGAAAAAATTTGGGGGCCTAACTCCAAAATTCCGCCGCGGAAAGTGAGCAAAATGGCGCATTGCACGGCCCTTCCGCGGTGCTTTTTGGGCTACAGGACCCCAAAATTTTTCTGGGGCTCTAGTTCATGAAAATATGATATTTTTGATATATAGTTTTGGCCCAGATTTATTTGAGTGCTGGATTTGCATTTGGGGCCTATTTGGAAAAGTTTAGTCAATCGAAATTTTAAATGTGTATTTTACAGTACATTCACTTTTATCTGCGACCGGGAATGTCACTCGATCGGTAAAACTCGTCTGATGGCTATATGTTCTTTTAGACGGGTTTTACGAACGTGACATTCGCGTTGATGTTTTATGCTTGTGCTGTGATTGTGGTTGGATAGTCATGATGGATAGCATGTGGTGAAATGTTAGTAGTACAGTTCATATCCATTTGTACATTTGTTATTGCGGGACGAGCGTCCGACATGTGGACTGCCGTCTTTGCCGGGTTGTATATTATTTTGGGGCACGACCAGGTTGAGGTCGATGTCACCGTTTGTACATATTATTTTCTTTTTCTGTACTAGGATTACCCCGCGGTGGAGTGCACGAATAGCTGGGTTCTAGAAGGCAACAAGCCCGCATCTCATGGCGTTGAGACGGAGAGGGCTTCATTCTAGAATTGGCGGGCTATTTGCCGCACTCGTAGGGGGTATAGGATGACCCACGGAGGGGTGCCTAAGTTAACGGATTCCGTGAAGTACTGGGTGGCTCATTCACTTTGTTGAAGGGAGCTGCCTCGCTTTTGGGATTGACGGGTAACTTGCTGCGCTCGTAGGGGTCCAGGTTTTCATTGCACAGGCTATCCACACGACCGGGAACGTTGGGTTTTATTTGTGGCCCAAATGAAACCTGAGGCTCCAAGATTATCCACCATTCTGTATTGTTGGCTGAGATTCTGTGATATTGATTATTATCATGCCTGGGACGAATGTTGTGTATATATATATATATATATACACACACACACACACTAGTAGATGTTGTATATGTTTTGCACCCGCGCTAGTCCAGCCCCCGCTCTGTCGTTAGTTAAGTAACCTAACGGGTAATGACGGGGCCTAGTGGCGAACGCGGATGGCATATGCGTACATTTTACTTTCGTTCTTTTCTGGTATGATAAGTTAATTGATGGGACCGCATTAATTTTGATTAATGCAAGAAAATAAACCTAAAAGATGTTGTTGGAACAATTTTCAAAAAGCTGTTATTGCAAGGACGTTCTCTTTTGTTTTGCATAAAGGTATTCGGTTATAAATATCCAACACCTCATTCGACGAAGCAAGGGCCGAGATCCCTTCATCGGGAGTGACCCCTTAGACAGAGGTTTGCGTCAGGGTAATAACTTCACTATAGTCGATTATTTTTTCTTTGCATCGTGGTATTCAGTTTGGAATATCCTGCACCTCATTCGACGAGGAAAGAGCCGAGATCCCTTCACAAGGAGTGACCTCTTTAGCAAAAGTTTTCGCCACTATATATTTACAAAGCTATCAGTTCCTTCAGCGAAATCAAGTTCATTATGTTAACGGGTTTTTTGCCAAAAACCCAGCCGTAGCCCTCCGTCGTTTCAGATAATTAATACTTAGTATTCATACTGCGTTTTTTGATTATTCGTCCAGGCACAGTGAACAGTAGCTAAGTAATAATTCTCTGTTGCACTGATAGATGCGATTGGTTAGGACGGTCGCATGATTTTGTTGATTATTCGTCAAGGATCATGCGGGCGGGTCTAATGCAATCCTGGATAACGACGGGTTGAACTTGACTAGGACCTTTTGATTTGTTGATTATTCGTCAAGGTCACTTGGGTCCTAGGGGCAAAAACCACATCGGGAGTTTCATATATACAGGAAGCTTGCAGATTTAGCATACCTTCTGGAGTGTAGTGACTAGAGTGGATTCCATCTAGGTCATTACACAATGATAGTTGGATCCCGATCCCACTGATGAGTAGGATTACTCTCGGGAGATTATTTCACTTAACAATCAATGCTATAAACCAAGTAGGTGTCTAGAACGGTGTTAGCGGGGCTACGCCTCCAGGGAAAAGAGGTTATGTAATTAAGGAATTTCGCAAAAGCATTGGAAAACCTCCCTCGAAGTACCAACACTAGCCTGGCTGAAAGGTTAAGCAGGTATTGTGACGTGTGATTAAATCCTGACTAGTTCTTCATTTAGGGTTTGAAGAAGAATTTGAGGAAACAGTGGGAGCCATCCTGATTAGATAAATTAATAACCAATCTAATCTTACAAGAGCGCACGCTGAGTGTTTCTTTTTCTCTCTCTCCAGGTAGCAACCATTTCACGCCATAATCAAGATAATAAAATGTATCGCTTGACCGATCCGAATTCTTATTCGGGGCTGGTTAACGTCGGTTCGGCTCTAACTTACGACAACAGTCATAAGTGTGAGCAAGGGAAAGAGGATTGTATGGATTCCAAGGAGACCCAAGTAAGAAGAAGCATACTATTGCATCTACTTCAGGTGTTCTTTTAGTTGAGAACTGCTTTTCGGTCAGTCCTACCTCCTGGGTACTAGATACCGGATCAGGATCTCATATCTGTAATTTATTGCAGGGACTGAGAAAAAGTAAGATCGTTGGACTTGGTGATATGTCCCTCAGAGTAGGGAACGGAGCACAAGTTAATGCTGCAGCCGTCGTTGAATATCACCTAGTGTTGCCAAATGGCAATACTATGATTTTGAACAATTGCTACTATGTACCTTCCATGGTTTGAAACATCATATCAGTTTTTTTACTTGATAAAGATGGATATAACTTTGTTCTTGATAGAAATATCATGAACATTTACCTTGATAAGATACTGGTTGCAAAAGGTACACTGTGTAATGGTATCTATGTTCTAAATCAGAATACAGTTCTCAATGTACAAAACACACGCAAGAGGAAGAGTTCAGATACGAATGAATCCTACTTGTGGCATTGTAGACTTGGTCATATCGGAGAGAAAAGACTAAGTAAGTTATATAAAGATGGACTCTTGAATACATTCGAATTTTCATCTTATGAAACTTGTCAGTCTTGTCTCAAAGGAAAGATGACCAAATCTCCGTTCACTGGACATGGAGAAAGAACAGCAGAGCTCTTGGGACTCATACACAGTGATGTGTGTGGTCCAATGTCTATACATGCAAGGGGTGGGTTCTCGTACTTCATCGCATTCACTGACGATCTCTCTAGATTCGATATGTGTATCTTATGAATCATAAATCCGAAGCTTTTGAGAAATTCAAAGAATTCCGAAATGAAGTAGAGAACCAGATTGGAAAAAGTATCAAGATCCTCCGATCGGATAGAGGAGGGGAGTACTTAAGCACGGAATTCCTAAATTACTTAAAAGAGAATGGAATTCTCTCTCAGCTTACTCCTCCGTATACACCACAGCACAACGGTGTATCGGAGCGGAGGAATCGTACCCTATTGGATATGGTTCGCTCCATGATGAGTAGTGCTGAATTGCCTCTTTCATTCTGGGGACATGCGTTTCAGACAGCGGCATACCTTTTGAATCAAGTTCCGTCCAAATCTGTGCCTAAAACTCCGTATGAAATATGGAGTAGTAAGAAACCATGTCTTAAATTTATTAAGATATGGGGTTGTCCGGCCTATGTGAAAACACAAAAACTGGACAAGTTTCAGGCACGTTCAGTTCTATGTAAATATGTGGGATATCCTAAGGATTCACTAGGATATCTGTTCTACCACACTGAGAAACAGAAGGTGTTTGTATCTCTCCATGCTACCTTTTTAGAAAGGAAGTTTCTTGCAAAAGAAACTAGTGGGAGTACGGTAGAACTGGGAGAAATCCATGAACCACAAAATGTAGCTGAAGATTTGGAGGAACCACTAGATTCAGTAATCCCAGACGAACCTCAGCCACTCCACAGATCTGGTAGGATTTCTCATCCGCCCGAGAGATACTACGGTTTTCTCATAGACGGGGATCGAGAGGATTGCATCTTGGAAGAAGATGATCCTACTAGTTTCAGGCAGGCCATTATCAGTAGGGACTCTGATAAATGGCTGGATGCTATGCAATCTGAAATGGAGTCCATGTACACCAATAAAGTGTGGACCTTGGATTTTGCTCCACCTGGGGTAAAACCCGTTGGATGCAAATGGATCTACAAAAGAAAACTTGGTGTAGATGGGCAGGTGGAAACCTATAAGGCTAGACTCGTTGCAAAAGGTTTTTGTCAAAGACCTGGTGTGGACTATGAAGAAACTTTTTCTCCAGTGGCTATGCTCAAATCCATCCGGATCCTACTTGCCATTGCTGCCTTCCATGACTATGAAATCTGGCAGATGGACGTAATAACGGCTTTTCTAAACGGCAGTTTGGAAGAATGCGTTTATATGGATCAGCCAGAAGGTTTTGTAGACAGTGGGAGCAGTGGGAAGGTGTGCAAATTGTTTAAATCCATTTATGGATTAAAGCAGGTATCGCGGAGCTGGAACATTTATTTTGATGAAGCAATCAAGGAATTTGACTTCATCAAGAACGAGGATGGGCCTTGTATTTACAAGAAGATTGTAGGATGAACTGTCGTATTCCTAGTCTTGTACGTGGACGACATTCTTTTGATAGGAAATGATATTCCTTTGCTACAATCAGTTAAGCTATTCTTGTCACAACAGTTCTCCATGAAGGACCTGGGTAATGCCTCGTGCATTCTGGGGATCAAGATCTACAGAGATAGATCCAAGAGATTACTGGGACTTTCGCAGTCCGGGTATATAGAGACCGTACTAAAGAGATTTAGTATGGAAGATTCCAAGCGTGGTAATATACCCGTATTGCACGGAATCACCCTCTCCAAGAAGATGTCTCCCAAGACTGACGAGGAGAGGGTTCACATGAGCACTATACCCTACGCTTCGACGGTAGGATCTATAATGTATGCGATGCTATGTACAAGACCAGATGTAGCTTACACACTAAGCGTGGTGAGCCGGTATCAGTCAGACCTAGGTGAGAACCACTGGATAGCAATGAAGAACATTCTTAAGTACCTAAGAAGGACTAAGGAGATGTTCCTGGTTTACGGTAATTGAGATCTCAGGGTCGAGTCCTTTACCGATTCAAGCTTCCAGAGTGATAAGAATGATAGCAAGTCTGTCTCGGGTTTTGTGTTTACCCTCAACAGAGGGGCGTTGTGT
Organism: Agapanthus africanus; assembly: GCA_030015575.1. Taxonomy (NCBI): domain Eukaryota; kingdom Viridiplantae; phylum Streptophyta; class Magnoliopsida; order Asparagales; family Amaryllidaceae; genus Agapanthus; species Agapanthus africanus. The sequence continues at coordinate 628,047,521 of CM057337.1, read as the reverse complement.
TGGAGGAGTTCCAAACAGGATACCGTCGCAGACTCAACGATGGAGGCTGAATACATTGCTGCAAGCGATGCCGCAAAAGAAGCGGTCTGGATGAAAAAGTTCATTAGTGAACTTCAGGTGGTTCCGTCCATTGTTGACCCAATACTTTTATATTGCGATAACAATGGGGCTATAGCTTTAGCGAAGAAACCAAGGTCCCATCAGAAGTCCAGACACATCTTTAGGCGGTATCACCTGATCAGGGAGATCATTGATCGCCAGGAGATCGAGGTACGGAGAGTGGACACAAAAGACAACACGGCGGATCCATTCATAAAGGCCTTCCTTCAAACACAGTTCGAGCGACTTTTTGAGCTATTGGGTATGCGGTACGCCAGCAGCAGACTATAGAGCAGACGTTGGGTATGCGGTACACCAATTACTGGCCTTTAGTGAAAGTGGGAGATTGTTGGATATGTATGCCCTAGAGGTCATTATTGTATAGTACTAGTTTGTATAATACATTTTGGAAGCTTGGGATATATATATACGGGTTTACGACAGTCTTGCTCAATATAGTAGTATGCTACTTGGTTTGTTTCTATCTTAATATGTGTATATGTTTCTTTTAACATATCGCTAATACATATTGATGGAGCCCTTAGGATCTTTGCTTGACTACCAGCGTTGTGATGGCGATCATACTTGTGGGGGCTGGGTGGTGTATAACCACATCCTTATACAGGTCCCTAGTCGTAGGATTATCGAGACAGGGCATTGATACTCCAAAGTAGACTGGTGCATACGCTTCTCGTCCCAGCAGGGGAGTTGGTCTGTCCCACAGCCATCAGTACATCATACTGGAGATAGTATGCAGGTGCTCGTTAGGTTACGAGTACACTGGACAGGACTCGTCGGGAACTGTTGGTTGGTATTATACCTATCGTCAGTTAACAATTCCCAGGTGACATGAGTACAGCTTAGTCCGTTGACTTGACACTGTCACTTCGCCTCGAGTGTGTTCCCACTGTTCTTAGATTACTACCCTACCACGGCTCTATTGAGTCGTGAAAACAGGTAGTAGTTGGGTGCAGTCCCGAAGCACTTGGAGGTAGTGACGGTTAGACAGGATTCGTCTCTTCCAGTATTGGGAGTTGATATCGCGCTGTGTCTAGGAGAGCCATTACACAAAGTCCCTGGCCAGGGAAAGCGAGATTTACTGGTAGTGTTTCCAGTAGTTTCTCAGGGTATTCTGGGCTACACTCCGACACGACTTGTACCGCTATTAGGGGTCTAACGTTTACCGCCCCCTAGGCCCGACATGCGATACTCTTAGATGAACAGACCGGACTGTACGGAGATTGTCACATTCAGGCTCAGTAGGAGTTCAGATAGGTTCACCTCATCGGTCTTCTTATCGGCATCTTCCTGGGGACCGTTACGTACAGCTAGTACCGCTTGCGGCCTGTGGTTAAACCCACTGCCAGCGTAGTGTCGAGTCTTTAGAGTCCCACACAGAAGGTTGTTCACCTTTGGGCGAAACGAGTAGAGGTCGTATGGTTTTACGACAGGGTTCGTTCACATATGATTACTTGTGCGTGTTCGGTGTTCGGGTAGTTGATACTAGTGGGCTTTGGTTTAAGCCAGATCCCAGTATTTGGTTTCGGGTTGGTTCGGTCTCATTGTATTCGTGTTCCTCGGAACACGGATACAGGTGTGTATACACAGTTGACAGAGGCAGAGGAACCTCATTAGGGTTTTGACCATTGACTTGATTAAAACCATAATGAGATGGAGAAAATTGATTAATGAGTTTTAATTCGAGATAATTGTATCATGGTTAATTGGTTTGACCATTTGACTTTGTTGACCCATGTTGACTTAGATATTTTTGTGAGCATACTTAGCATTAATTGTGACATGATAATAGTCAAATCAACATCAACCATGACAATTTATCCTAATTAAAATTATCATTATTCTTTTTTTCATCATATGAGAGCTATCTTCTCATTTCAACATGATACATTCTCTCTCTTACAAGCTCTCTCATCTTCCTCTCTTAAGGCTCTCTTGTTTCATGAGTTGAAAATCAAGAGCTTTGTGAGATCTAACCACTAAAACAACTCTCTACTCACTCTAGGGTTCTTAGTCTAGCACACCAAGCACCTTAGTTACTTCAAGATAGAGGTTGGAGCTCAAGGTAGAGGCCTTCGGGTGGATCTTTCTTTGGCAAAGAGAAGACGGTGAGGAGGAGCCATCTACACTACTCCAAGGAGCTCACAACAAGGAGAAGCAACACAAGAAGAGAAGGAGTTCAAGACTTAGGTATAACTTTCTATCATAGTAGATAGAACTCTTCTTTTGCTAGTTAGGTTTATGGTAAAGATCCGAGTTTAGTGTTATTCTAGCGCCAAGTTTATGTTCGCTATAAAAAAAGTTTTGTTCCGCATTTAGCCACGGTTGTTGGCCGGGGCGCTAGTGTAACCCTTCAGATACCAGCCCTTGAAGGGCCCCACGGGCCTTGGAAGATAATCAGGCTCGGGAATCATGAAGACGGGACCAGTACCCAACCATATGAAGTGGTGGATAACGTCATGAGTGACCTCCAGTAAAAGAGTGGGCTCGACTAGAAAGTCTTCAAGAGGGATGCCCTGGTTGTAACCTAACTGTTGGGCGAAGCGGTGTAGATTGTACCGTATGAAGAGAACAGTATCATTCACGTGGAACACTAAGTACCCAGGCCGGATTGAATATAGATGCATGATCTCTTTGGGCTTTAGAATCGGAGCTCCACTCTTTGACAAATCGAACAGTTGTTGAATGGGCCCCACTGGAGCAGAAAGGATTCGGTCACTGAAAACCATTCCTCCCTCATTCGAATATGGATTAAGCAATACCCATAGAGCCCCCAACTGGGTCGGATCAGGAGCGGAAGCATCGACCAGCCTCATCACCCGTGGGAAGGTATATGCTTCATAGAAAGTAGGGCGCCAGTGTGCAACAAATGCGCCTAACACATGCATCGCGATCCATGACGTGAAGTAGTGGAGGGAGAAATTCACGGTGTCCGCACCCGGGTTTGAACTATTGGTGGCAGTACTTAGACCATGATATAGGTGTGATAGTCCTGCAACGCCAACAGCCAACCACGCTCCTTCGGCTATGCGATGGGCAGGATAAAAGACGGAGGCTCTCGTGAAACGGCGATGCATCGGCATGGCAAACCAGCTAAGCTAAAGACTGATAAAGCCAATAAAGAAAGTTTCTTCGTCCATTCCGGGGGCAGCGATTGCATCAAAGGCCACGGACGATAAAATTGGAATATAAAACTGCGGCAGGTCTTCTTCTTTGGCCGGCAGTTTCTTCAAGCTGAAACCGAAGGGGTTCTCAACCTTTGCGAATTTCGGAGCTTTCTTGGATAAGACATCTTCACGGAGAAAGCAAGCAATGAAAGCGTCAAAAGTGACACCTTGCCCTTCCGATGCCACGAATAGTTTCTCGAAGATACCCAAAGCTTTTATCAGACTCGGATGCTTATGCCGAACAGCATTCTCGGTCGTCAAGCCCTCAAGAACCGTGGCACTATAGCAAATATATACTCGTCGGGGGGTAGTAATTCTTCATAATGTTCTCCCTTGATCGGCAGCCCTGAAATTTCGCGGAATTCCTCCAGCGAAATAGAGACTTCGCGGTCCTCCAGTAGAAAAGTATTCGTCGGAAGGTTCTACTTGTTTAAAAAAGCCTTGACCGACCATTAATGGGGAGCGTGATAGTAGAATAATGATGCATACACTGCTTGATATAGCCCAACTTTCTGCATCCGTGAGCGTTGGGACGAAAGAATGTACCTGGCCCAGGGAAGATAACCCACTCGATGACCCGGGGTAACACCTACTTTATAGATCCGCCCCCAGGGTCGAGCTTCACCCTGACATATTCGGCACCCTAAGATATCGATAGCCATCATAGATTGATTGGGGATCCCTGTCGTTGATGGCTCAAGATGGCCCTCAGGGGTCCAGTTAACCGCTTCCACCGCATAAGCAGTATGCGGTCGCTCCGACAATGATATCGAGCGGATGGGTTCTGCTGGCACTTCGCATGTGAAACTACGACGGCCCCTGATAATGTGACCATACTAGACTCCCCATAAGAGAAGGCTTTTATTATCCTTATCATGTTCCCTAATCATCGCCATAACCTCCTCGTCTGACGACGACTGTGGGAAAGCGGCCTCCGAGCGTATGTAAGAGAAGTAGGAAAGTGATGCCATCATAACTAATAAAAAAAGGGGGGAGGACCCATTAATAAAAACATATATATATGAATTCGTTTCATGGGTCCACTAACTACAAAGCCGGTAGGCCCCACGAAATCCAAATGGCGGCTCACCAATGATGAGGCAAGATAATCATTGTGAGAATCCAAAAGGATTCTCTTCAAATAAACAGCGGAGTTTGAATAACTCCTAACATCCTCGAAAAACATGCACAACAGATTCAAATCTGTGTCAAAGGGTATTAAAATCCTGAAAAAGGAAAAACGCTCAAGAACACCATGGAATAAAATTCTCAAAAGTCTCTGAGTCTTTCAGATTTAAGCTCTGTGATATGGAATTAAATTCCTTTAATAAAGGGATTAAATCCCAGAAAACCCCCACGGTGGGGAGGCAAAGAAAGTGGAATTAAATTCCAAGGATCTTCAAAGATCAATGGTAGGGTAAACCCTAGGTAGAAAACTAACAATTCTCAAGACCCCAGAGTCTTCTTAGAAGAAAAAGGGGGTGGTTTTAGATCTCTAATAGATCGGTTCAGGACAAGAGCAAAGCTCTGGTGATGGATTTAAAATCCAGGAAAAAAATGATGAAAAGGGTTTTCCCTAAGGGGTAAACGTCGTTCAAGATCCTTACCCAAAAAAGGAGTTTTGCAGAGTTTAACTCTGAAAGATCCGTGGGCAGAGAGCTAAACTTTGAGAGGAGAATTAAATTCTCAAGAAAAAATTAAGGAAGAAGATGAAGAAACAGTGAATCGTCTAATGAGCCAATCACCTCATTTATAAGACGTGATGGTGAGCGGTTCATCTCCCCGTTCCCCTAGGCAATCCAACGGTTGTAAGAGTGGACGGCGTTGCACTCACGTGCAGGCCACGTGAGAGCAACGCTGGGGGGCATTTGTTCCCTTATAAAAATAAAGGGGAAGGTGGAAAATCCTCCATTATTCAAGTCTCACGTGTTAAACACGTGAGCACCTATATGCAAAAGCATATAGGTGCTGCAATTAAAAACAAATGGGCTAAAAGTACCACACGTGAGCGCCTATATGCAAAGCATATAGGCGCTGCAATTAAATAATTGGTAAGCCAAATAGGCCTCACGTGTTAAACACGTGAGAATTTATATGCATATGAGTGGTGAAAATAAAGCATACTGAAACCTATGCTAGGAATCACGTGTTAAACACGTGAGTTCTTCTGGTGCACTCTTTGGCAGGATAGAATTAAATTCTATGCGGGAAACATTTTCTTGATTTTTCACAAACTAGAAAGATCTTCTCTGTTAAACAAAGGACCCTTGGTCAAAGATCCAACGGTGATTATAAAATTACCCACCGATCATGTGATAGAATAAAAATTCTATCTTAGGAAAAGATATTTCCTAATCCTGTTAAGTAAACAAGAAAACTTCTATGTTAAACAGAGAGCCTTTGGATTAAAAATCCAATGGTGAATAAAATTCACCTAGTGATCCAAGGGATCATTTTAGATTGATCGTGATTTCTCAATCAGAGATATTCCTAACAAATTGATCTTTTCTCTTATCCTATAAATAGAAAGAAAAACAGGAAAAGGGAAAAAAGAAAAGGAAATTTTCCCCACAAGCTTCTGCAAAAAAGAGTACAGCGAGATCTTGAGAGAACAAGAGAATTTAATTCTCAAAGAAGAAGACTTTCCTCATTAAAACCAGAAGTTAAAAAAAAGATCATTTTGTCTCTCCTTTACCTATCTAAGGGTTTAACCCTTCATTTAAAAACTCAGTTCTTTCCCGGGTTGAGATTTGCACCCACAAGTTAATAATTTAATTCTTATCAGGGAGATTTTACTCTGCAGATTCAAAAACATAGGGGAAAAGAATTAAGTTATATAAAAAATAAGAGAAGAAGAACGAGAACATATAGAAATTTAATTCATCCAAAAATTAGGGTTTAACCCTATATATAAAGAACTTAGTTCTTCCATAAAAAAAAAGCAATGATGATGATCCAAAATCTTCAAAACCAGAATCGTTAGTGCTTAGCACTATTTTGAAGCCTCACGTGTTTCCCACGCGAGTGCTTCAAACGAATAAAGAGGGTAGCTAAAACTGCCTCACATGTTTCCCACGTGAGTGTTAAAGCACCCCAGTATCAAAAAGAAAAGAGGCAGTCACGTGTTTTGCACGAGAACGTTAGCCAAGTGCTTAGCACTTCTGTAAAAAAAGAAGGGGAGATAAAACCCAATAGGCAGTGCCCATATTTTGGTGCCTCGCGTGTATCACGTGAGCACCACAAAACTCTAGTGTTTAACACTAATCCAGTGCCCGCGTGAAACGCACGTGAGCACTGTATTCCTCAGTGCTTAGCACTGTTGGGTATTTATGGAAACACAATCTCAGCCCAAATTGGCTAAGTTTCCTGAGGTTAAACCTTTTTGATTCTAAAACAACCGGCCCATATTGCTCGTGTTTTCCCAAACTGACCATAGTCTCAAAAATGACTAGTGGTCTCCCATTGATGATATCCCAAATTATATTCATCTTATATCTCCTAAGATATTTTTAGTCTCAAACATGGCTAACATTTCTTAGGTCTACAACAGCCCCCCTTTTCCCTCAGATATGGGATTTGGTTTAAGAGTACATCTCTCCACATCTCTGATATATGTCGTTATAATTCTTCAACGCCTTTAGAGAGATGGCGGGTCCCGACAACCAACAACTTTTTGGTGCACTTCCAAATTGACGTACACACCTCAAATTGGATCGTACCCCAAATTGGGTGCATTCCATATCACCGTTGTTCGCTCCATCATGTAACAAATACACGTGTGCGCAAGATGGATAAAGGACCGAGAAGTCCCTAAACTAATATTCGTCTCCAAAATGGCGATAACGGACCGAGATGTCCCTAAACTAATAACGGACCAAGAAATCCCTAAACTAACAACGGACCGAGAAGTCCCTAAACTAATATTCGTCTCCAAAATGGCGATAATGGACAAAGATATCCCTAAACTAATAACGAACCGAAATATCCCTAAACTAATATTCGCCTCCAAAATGGCGATAATGGACCGAAATGTCCTCAAACTAACATTCGTCCCCAAAACGGGAATGTTGGACCGAAATGTCCTTAAACTAATATTCGCTCCCAAATACAGCTACAAAGGACTGAAACGTCCTTAAACTAACATTTCGCCTCAAACATGGCGATAATGGACCGCGATGTTCTTAAACTAAAATAATCGAGCCTAAATGCTTATATGTTTAAGTTGATCTTAATCTCAAACCAGATTAACGATTTTTAAATCAACCTAAATCCAAATCTAAAAATATACAGATTTGGACTAATCCATGCCCTGCGGGCGACGACATAAATTAGTCTCCGTATACAATCCACGGGCAACCAAAACCAAAACAAAACACATGACAAGAAGTGAACTTCCGGAGCAGGAGAAAGTGGTTATCGCGATGCGGTAACGTAATTAACTGCAGGGGCTTGCGCCTGCAGGGAAGAGCATCCCCACAATCAAAAAACCCCTCGCAAACGAGGGGGAATCTGGTAAATTCTGCTACAGCAGTCGCGTCCATCCAAACCTCCGATATACGGTGTCATAAATCAACTTGGTATCTTCAGAGAAGTGGACGGATAAATCCAAATAGCATCTGCCCCCAGATTCAGGCAAGACGATCCATCCCAGGTTCGTCTCTGTTTTCGGCTGTGAACAGGGACTTGGTCTGTTGGCCCTTAACCTGTTTGGAAAAGGAGCTTTATCAATAAGGGTTAGGTCTAAATTTTGATGAGAAGTTTGTGGAGAAAGAATAGATCCCAAAATTGGATTTAGAATCGTCTTAGATGGTAATTCCTTCAAGGATATGGGCTGAGGGTTTGAGCCTAGTGGGAAACGGAGAATAAGCTCGGAAGAACATGTTGATCAGACGAAGTAGGAGTAGAAATAGCAGCCGAGGTTTCATCAATATCATCGACTTCAACTTGTTTACCAACATTATTATTCAGCACTCTTCCTAATCTCAATGTAGTTACGGCACTCACATTATGATTTTGAAGGATGAGATTCGCGCTTTGTGAGTGGCCAGGATTTGGTAAAGATTGATATGGAAGTCGTCCTTTCTCTCTCTCACTCATTACGGTATTTAACTGTGCAAGTTGTGCTTCTATCGATTTTATGCTTTCACCGTGGGAAGCAGTGTGTTGCACTAATTTTTGGATAGAAGATGTTAAATTAGCCGTCGTTTGTATTGATTGTTTAATAAACGTTTCTAAGTTTCGTTCGAGTGCAGAGGTTTTATCGGTACCGGCCGTTGAAATATTATTATGAGCAAAGTTGTTGGCCGGATTTTGAAGAGATTGCGGTTGAAAGGGGTGCTGAATTTGGTGTGGTGTCTGTTGCTTTGGAGGAAGCCTTTGATAGTTATTTTGGCTTAGGAACAGATTTTGATTTTGAGATTGGTTTTTGTTCCAAGCAAAATTAGGATGATTCCTCCATCCCTGATTATATGTGGATGAATAACGGTCATTTCTAGGTTGTTGCTGAAAAGCAGCATTGGTTTGTTCATGATCTTGAGACGAAGGATTCAAAGGATATTTTTCCATTAAATGTGATGGGTCAAAACAGCAACCACACTCGGTTTTGGGGAGCGTAACTTGATTTGGGGAGGTTGACGAGACTTTTTTTCGACGGCTTCGAGTTTCTTTTGTATCGCGGCCATTTTCTTTCACTGCGATGGAAACCTCGAGCTGATGGATACCTGCCCTAGATGAAGACGATGTTGGTCTAGTACTCTCCCATTTTGAGGTTTGTTCTGTTGGGATTCCTTAGCACCCTACTGGGTTTTCACAACATCAAACATGCCAATTTCAAAATTCTAGAGTGCTAACGAACCCTTAACTAGGATCTAACTAGAGTAATTAGACAAAATTAAGATGTAATCAAACATTACAACTAAGTGAATGAGCAATACAACCTTTGTAGACCGGTCCTTCACTTCTAAAGCTCCGTGTAGTAGTCCCTTCGCTCCATGTAGTGATCTCCTTAACTGTAGTATGGGTTCACTTGAAGAAATGAACAAGTTTGCTCAAAGTCTTTGAGGCCGAAGATGGTCTACGTCGACTCAAGTGAGCTCTTCACTAAGTGGTGAACTTTGTGAAGAAACAACAAAAACTAAACAGCTAATCTATTAGAGGTTGATGAAGTTAGAATTGGGCTCACTTTAGATTTATTTTTCTCATATGTTATCTTCATCTCCTCAAAACCTAGAGAGCTCTTTGGAAATGAAGAAAAAGATGAAGTCGAGAATGGAGTGAATGAATCAAATGATGTGAGAATAGCAACCATGGTGAGATAATATCTTATATTAACCCTTGTAGAGACTAAACCATGGTTTAAGATAATTGTTGTGTTAATAAAGATCTTAAGTGAGACAAAATTAGTGGACTAAGTCAAAGATGCTTTAAGCTTCTTCAAGCTTCTAAGCATGACAATTTCCAACTAATTTTCAATTACTTAAAATAAATAATAACCCACCATTATGATAAGCATGGTGTGAGTCTCATACACCCATGTTGCATATATCATCTAACATGACACAAAATAATGTACACTAATATATATCACATATATACTAATGCACATATAAGTGAGAAAAAGATATGCTTAAGTGAGCTAATACTAGTTAATGTAAATTAATAAATCAAATATATAATTATACATTGGATTATTAAATCAACACTTAATTTAATAATCCGGCTATATCACATATAACCGACTAATATTATATGTATCAAAATATCGAATCAACACTTGATTCGATAACCCGGCTATATCACATATAATCGACCGATGACACAAATCGCGAGAATAGAATACGGTATCACATACGCGTATTAATCTCGGTCCCGCACATATCACATATGTGCTCCTACTTCATTTCGCATGAACCAGGAAACCTCTATGTAGGACTCTAAAGACTCATCAATACGCCGGAAGTAGGTGATGGTCATATAAAATACCCACAAGCCGCAAGCGGTCAGCTAAACTTAATGGCCACCCGGGTATTGAGCGATCAGAAGATCAACAAGAAAGCCTGCTCATACTCCTGTGAATCCAATCAGTAACACTACTGTACAGTCCGGTCTGTTCGTCTGGTATGTCGCATATCTAGTCTAGGGATGGTAAACGTCAGAACCCCGGTAACTTGATAAGTCATGCCGATGTAAAGTCCATAACGGGTCGAGAAACTACTGATAACACTTACTAGTAAATCTCATCTACCCTGGCCAGAGATTTCGAGTTATGGCCAGTCGATCATAGCGCAATATCAACCCCCAATACCGAGAGAGACGAAATCCCCTCCTATCGCTCATTGCCTCCATGTGACTCGGGACTGTACCCAAAAACCACCTGTTTGCACGACTCGGTAGAGCCGTGGTAGGGTGGAAATCAAAGCATGGTGGGAGACACACAAGACTCTATGACGATCTCGGGTCGACAGACTAACTTGTATAAGTGTCACCAGAGAACTGCTATCTGACGTGAGGTATAATACCATCTAGGAGTTCTCGGTGAGTCCGTTCAGTGTACCCAGTCTCCACTGAGCACCCGTATGCGATCTCTGATGTCAAACACTAATGGATATGGGATCATCCATCGCCCATCATATGGGTCGAGAAGCATATACGCTAGTCTACTCTAGAGTATCGATGCCCCGTCTCGATACTCCCACGACTAGGAATAATTGAAGGATGAACTCATGGACTGCCCAGGCCCCACTAGTATGATCTGCATCATAATCCTGGCAGTCAAGTACACATCATAAGGGCTTTATCAACATGTAACACAGAGACAGTAAGTATACATGTTAAGATAAAGAGCAACCAGATAGCGTACTATCATGTCGAGCAAGAAAGTCCTCCCTATATATGTCCAAGCATCCACTATAATATACATCTCATGTACAATAATGGCCTCTAGAGCATACATACAACTAACAATCTCCCAGTTGCACTAAGGCCAGTTGTTGTAGTATGTCATACCCAACATCCTATAAAAGTCTCTCGCAGGAAAGGCCTTAGTGAGTAGATCTGCCATGTTATCCTTCGCGTCAACTCTCCTAACCTCGATCTCTTGGAGATCAACCATCTCCATGATCAGGTGATATTGCCTTAAAATATATCTGGGTCACTAATGGGACCGGGGTTCTTAGGCCAAAGCCACACCTCCATTGTCACACAATGGTACGAACCCAATTCATCTCATGAACAAATATACACCCAAACTGCCTCTTTGGTAGTATCTTTGATAGCGATGTATCCAGCCTTTATCGTCTAGTTTGCCCCGGTATCTAGCTTGGAACTCTTCCAACACACCGCCCCACTTCTAGGGTAAAGACAAAGTTTATGACTGTCTGACAATCAACCTTTTCACTCTGAAAGCTTGAGTCGGTAAAGGACTCCCATTGGAGTTCACCGTTACCAAACTCTAAGAACATTTCTTTAGTGCTTCATAAGTACTTAAGAAGGTTCTCCAAAGCTATCCAGTGATTTTCCCCAGGATCATTTGATACCATCTCACTACACCTAGTGAGAATCCTAAAATCCACTTAGATCTATCTCATTGATCCAAAACCCAGGATTTAAGAGGTATTACTTAGATCCTATATGGATTATTCTTGTGATAAGAGGAGATTGACAGAGTGTAGCATAGGAAACACTTTCCCTATCAAGAGTATGTCATCCACGAACAATATGAGGATGACCACCTTACTCTCTACTACCTTTTTGTATATACAAAGTTCATCTACCATTTTGATGAAGTCAAACGCTTTGACTATCACATCAAAACAGATGTTCCAACTCCGCGATACCTACTTTAACGCATAAAGCAATTTGCACACGTTTCCGCTGCTCCCATTGTCTACGAAGCCATCTGTATGTGTACTTATAGACGCTCCCTTCTAAATCAGTATTTAGAAAAGCAATCATGACACCCAACCACCAGATATCGTAGTCATGGTATATAGCAATGGCAAGTAGGATCCGAATGGACTTAAGCATAGGCACTGGAGAAAAGGATTCATCATTATCCACACCTGGTTAATAACGAAAACCTTTTACAACAAGTCTAGCTTTTAAAGTCTCAACCTTTCCATCTACACCAAGTAATCTTCTCAAGATATACTTGCTTCTGATGGGGTTTTAACCCTTCAAATATAGCAACCAAAGTCCATACTTTGTTGGTATATATGGATTCCATCTCAGATCGCTTAGCATCCAGCCATTCTTACAGAGTCCCCACTCATGATGGCCTGCTCGATACTAGTTGGGTCATCATCTTCCATGATGCAATCCTCGCTCCCACTGTCATTGAGAAAACCAAAGTATCTCTCAGGCGGATGAGGAACGCTACCAGATCGGCGGAGAGGCTGAGGTTCGTCGGGAACTATTGAATCCTCCGGTTCTACCAAATCATCAGCTATAGTTTATATAGCTGGCACTCCTTCCAATTCTACCTCATGACCACAAATTTCTTTCATAAAAATTCCTTTTCCTAAAAAGGTGGCATACCGAGAAACAAAACACCTTTTGTTTCTCGGTGCGGTAGAAGATATTCCCTTGCAAGTGCTTGGGAATTCCAACAAACCTGCACAGAACTGACCTTGCCTCGAGATTGTCCGGATTTTGTTTTTGATATAGGCCGGACAACCTCAAATCTTAACTCACTTAAGACATGGGCTCTTCCCATACCATATCTCATATGAAGTGGTAGGCATTGATTTAGTCGGAACCCAATTCAATAGGTATGCAGCTTCCTCAAGCGCATAACCCCAAAAGGAAACAGGCAACTCAGCAATACTCATTATAGAGTGCTCCATAATTAATAGGGTGCGATTTCTCTGCCCCGATATACCTTTGTGTTGTGGTGTATACAGAGGAGTAATACTGAGAGAGAATCTCATTCTCCTTTTGAATAGTCCAGGAATTCCATGCTCAAATATTCTCCTCCCTGATCACATCAACGGACATAATACTTATACCCGTTTTGGTTCTCTACTTCGGATTTATATTCATTGAATTTCTCAAAAGCTTCAGACTTGCGTTTCAACAGAAACATATGTCCGAATCTTGAGAGATCATCAATGAATGTAATGAAGTGCAAAGAACCAGTCACGGCATTTGTAGACAGGAGACTATGTATTTGTCCCAAGAGTTCACTAACTCTTTCTCTGTTTCCAGTAAACAGAGCTATGGTTATTTTATCTTTGTGACATGACTGGTAAGTCTCACAAGATGTAAATTCAAACTGATTTAAATATGCATCTTAATGTAACTTAGCTAGTCGTGTCGCATTGATATGGCCTAGTCTACAATGCTTCAAGACGGATTCGTTCATTTCTGAACTCCTCCTCTTATGTGTGTTTTGTACATGGAGAACTGTGGTTTGATTTAGAACGTATATGCCATTAGATAACGTGCCTGGTCCGATCAACTTTTGATATAGGAAATGTTCAAAACATTATCCAACAATACAAAAGTATATCCTTCTTTATTTAATAAAGAGACTGATATAATGTTGTATATCAGGTTCGGTATCTAATAACATTCGTTTAGAATCAATGTATTTGGTAATACAAGGTGATATTTGCCAACCTTTTTGGCTGCAACAATTGCACCATTCTCTGTACCTAGAGACATATCACCCAATCTCAGTTCTCTACCTTTCAGTAGCCCATGCAACAGATTGGGATCTGATCCGGTATCTAATACCCAGGACGTAGAGGATACTGAGAAAAACAGTTCTCGGAAGCGAACACACCTAAAATAGATGCATCAACATGCACTTTCTTCGTTTGGGCGGCATGGGAATCCTGGTATTCCCCTATTTCCTGCTCGGTCTTATAGCAATTATAAGATAAAGCGGAACCAACGTTCCCCAGCTAAGTTTAACAAGCGGGTTCGGTCAATATATCCATATTATTATCTTGATTAAGGCATGACATGGTCGCTACCTGGAGAGAGAGAAGAAAACACTTTGCGTGTGCTCTTGCAAGATTAGAATGGTTATATATTTTATCTAATCAAGATGGCTCCCACTGTTTTTATCAAATCTTCCTTCAAACCTTAAAAGGAAAGACTAGCCGGGATTAATTACACCCTACAAGTTCTCCAATCTTTCATCCAGGCCAATGCCGGTACTTTGAGGAGGTTCCCCGTGCTTTCGCACGGACCTAATTAAAATAAATCTCGTTTTCCCAGAGGCGTGATCCCGTTGACACTTTTCTAGACACCTACTTGATCAGCTAATTGTAAAGTGCAAAAATATCCCAGGAGTAACAATTACTCGCAGTGGGTATCAGGATCCAACTATCACATAGAAGATATGCAATCTCATTGCAAATTTCAACACTTAAAACTCCCGATAATGGTTTTTACCCCTAGCACTTATGACCTTGACTATAATCAACATATCATAACCACTAGTCAAGTTTTACCCGTCATTTCGTGATTAATTAGACCCACCCATATGACCCTTGACTATAATCAAAATAATCACATGAATGTCCTAACTAATCGCATCATATGCTGTATAGGAAGACATCACTTAGGTACCATACACTACGCCTTGACTATAATCAACATACGCAGCACGAATACTAAGTACTCTACTTCCTAAAATGACGGAGGGTTGTGGATGGTTTTTATAAAAACCTTTAACGCTTTGAACTTGATCTCATTGCAGAATAAAATATTTTTAAAAGGAGTGGCTTAAGCTCCGCTTTTTGAAACTTTGCTTTTTCGTAAAAAGCCTAGTGGGTTTCAAATTCGATTCCACAACATCATTAGGTTTATTTTCTTTCATTAATCTTATTAATGAATGTCCCATCATTTAAGTTACCTAAGTAATACAGATAAATACAACGTACGCTTATGTCATCCACATTCGCCACGAAGTCCCGTCGTGCACCGTTAGGTTAGGTAACTAACGGCAGAGCGGAGCAGGGCTAGCGCGGGTGAAAAAATAAGCAACGTCTATTATATATCTCATAATGTATCCATCTCAGAATATAAAGTGATCACATCACAGAATATCAACAGCAGAAGACAACATATGAAATATTGGATATACTAGGATTTCCGGGTTTTAATTTAAGCCTGTATAAAATACGGATTCTACGGTCGTGATGAATAGCCGATCTCACATCCCATGACCCCTATGAGAGCGGCAAGAAACCCTACCAATTCTAGAGTTAGAGGACCCGGACTCGACTCCTCGAGATGGCCTCCCACTGGACTTTAGAACCAGGTTACTTATGCTCCCCTCCTTAGGTCTATCCTAATGCGGAAAAGTAAATAATATACATCAACGGTGATATCTTTCTCAACCCAGAAGTGCCCCGACAAAAGAATATTACATACAAGTTTTTACATGAATGAAAATGAAAAACTCTCATCTTACATAAAAAAAACCCCGGCTATTCAAACACGACGATCCAATATAACATATCACAGCAACACATAACATCACATGTCATCAACGTAAGTAAATATGCGTATCTCAATTGTCGTTGATGTATAGCAATGAAACCAGCGATACACCACATATTACACTTACGGTTGCAGAAAAGAAAGTGAAAATAACCACCTTAGACATCATAAACCCGAAATATCATATATTCCAGATTTTATGCCTAACAATATGAATTCCTTAGACATCGTATACCTAACAATTATAAACCCCGCATTTTAGTCTCGATATCGAAAACACTTTTCAATATCAAGTCGGGTAATTTGACAAGATTCCCGACATCCCGATCGAATGCTCGTCGGAAACTTTAGTAGACAGTCGTACCCCCGATATCGTCGACGAAGTGCACTTAGGCAAGACACCGTGGCCGCGAGCACCCGAACGGATGCTTTTGGCAATGGAGTTCTCCTACAATCACTTGGTCGGGGCTATGGGGCATGGCTATCTAGTAAGGTTATCCGGCGAGTATCTGCGTATGCTACGTGATTGCGGTGGACTTTTGATCACATCAAAATCCCGTGACTACCGATCAAATGAGACTAAATTGCAAAATTTATAAAATTCAAATATTATGGATTCCAAGTATTGTATCTCATTACAAATATCCAGATGACGTTAAACTTTTCGATCGATTAATCAAAGTCCCAATCAAAGTCCCACAATTTCCTGAGAGCTCAACAGTTGAGCATGGTTCAAAAATACCCAGAACATATCACAACACCTATGGAAAAACTATAGAAGGGCAAACCCAAGCCACATTAATGGCACCGCGGAACTGCCGCAAACCCTAAGGTTCAAAGGCGGTTCCATGGTCATTATGTCGAGTTAGGGTTTCATTCTTCTAGAGGGTCCACAGAATTACTTGCATGATATTCCGAATACCTTAAACTTGGAAAAATGAGTTTTTGATATTCGTTCGAACTTTTTAACTTCGCCTAGATAACATGTGAAAACCCGAAACCATATTAAACTACGAATACGAAACACTCCGAATTTCCTATACAGTAAGACCACATCACATGCAATCTTAGAAAAAACAAGCAAGACCTGAAACACCCAAACCCAGAGAATGGAACACCTAAAATATTTGAGGCCAAAACTCCACAACTGGGCCGAGCACACCGGAATTTAGACAAGTCTGGTCGGCCAAAATCTGACCAAATAGTCTCAAATTTCTTCTGTGTTTATGTCATATCTCATATAACATTCTGCAGTTGCTTAAAAAATTTTAGGGGTCATTTAAAAATCGACAGAAACTAGGTTTCGATGTTTCAAGTTTCGGAGTAGTTTCGGTTTCCTAATCTAACAAACATCGTCTAATACTCTAGCCCGGCTCTGATACCACTGTTGGGATTTCTTAGCACCCTACTGGGTTTTCACAACATCAAACATGCCAATTTCAAAATTCTAGAGTGCTAACAAACCCTTACACTACTACAAATAAGGGTTGCCCCTACGGATTTATCGGTAGGGGCAACCCCCTGCCCCTACGGAGATGTACGTAGGGGCGAAAAAAGTCCCCGTAGGTGCAAAGGCCGCAGGTGCAAGTTGAAGCCTGAACTTGCCCCTACGGGCAAAATCTTGCCCCTACGGAGTTCTGTGTAGGTCCTGTTGCACCTACGGAGTAGGCCGTAGGGTAAAAAAAAGTTATATTATTTACGGTTTTTTTAAATATATTAACTGTACCTACGGAGCTAGCCGTAGGGCCACGTACCCGCCCCTATGGATACCTACGTAGGTACTTATCCGTAGGGGCAAAATATCAGAAATCCTGATATTGTGCCCCTACGGATAACGCCGTAGGGGCATTTGTGTGCCCCTACGGATATATCCGTAGGGGCAATCCCAACCCCCTGAAACTGAGATCAGGGGGGAAAATATCAGTTGATGCTGATATTTTGCCCCTACGGTTGAATCCGTAGGGGCAACATGTGTACCTACAGATTAATCCGTAGGTACATATTATCTTTTTTTTAAAAGGGCTGCCTGATTTTTTCTCGCCCTGTGCACAATAATATATATCAATCAAATATAAAATTAATCATCACGCAACATATATCGCAGTATTCATAATCACATCTCACGCATATAATATTTGTCCATGATGCCCGACGCATTCGCACGTGCACCACGTGTGTAGAAATAAATATCTCTGGATTGTCATCGCAACTTTGAAGTTTCGATGTATCGGTATGCTATATATATGTATTTTAGCTTTCTTTCTTATGCATGTCATTTAATGATTCGCAGCCGGTTCCGAATAAATTTACCAAGCAGATTAGCAAGATTGTTAAGAGAAGAGAAAAGGCTAACCTAGTGAGCCACAATGGCAAAATATGGCATGTTGATCTTCACATCGAGAACAAGGTTGCTTCCATGAGTGGAGATGGGTGGCATGAATTTTAAGTAGCCAATAATCTGCAAACTGGGCATTTTTTGGTTTTCAAATACAAAGGCAATATGGTGTTTAGCTTCAAAGCTTTTGATCAAAGCACTTGCCAGAAAAAAAAATTCTCTGCTTCTAAAAGATCTTTGAAGAAAAAGAAAAAGGCCCAGGATTCATATGTGGAGATTCTTGAAGACTCTGGTAGGCTATAAATTTCATTGATTTTGTTGTTGCTGTTTGATTTTAATTTTTGATTTTATTTGATTTAATTAAATTTAATTGCAGTTTCAGATGGATTAGATGAAGATAATGAGAATACGGCATCGAAGAAGAGGAAAAGGATGTATGGATGCTGCAAAAATACAAGTCTCGGCAAATGGTAAGTAATTTATTGATCACGACATTTACCCATTTTGTATATAGGTCGCTGTTTTTCTTTTGTTTTAAAAAAATTTGGGATAATTACCCGTCCAAATTCATTAAAAAAGGGGTGGTTGTTTTTCTTAAGGTTATGCAATTGTATTATTTTCAATAAAAACATGCAATTTCAGTCAAATGGTAGAAAATAGAAGATGTTTCCTCAAATACCTAAGTGGTGAAACATAACAAATTAACTGTTGTGAAAAATAGAGTAAAGATGCAAAATTTGAGTGAAATTTCCTAGCATTTGCAGAAAATAAATTATGTTTCGGGATTACTACAAAGTTGCGAAACCATAAATTAGTGGTGATTAAAGTTGAGGGCAATATGCAACTTCAAGCCCGGCGCAGTTATTATGTTGTATGAAATTTAGCCAGCTAGCCGCCGGACAGAAAAGGATATTTTGCGAATAAAATCGAGACACATTGGTAATTAAAAAAAAAGTTGACATAAAGATCAAAGTGCAATTTTTGAAATTAGTATGCTATTCTACTATCTACAATTTCTATTTTCTTCTTTCTATTTCTTTTATAATCAATCTCCATGACTACTAACTCATGCAGAGGCTTCCAGCTGGATTCATAAATTCCAGCGGCTCCATAAAAACATGGCCACTGTCAATAAATATAGACAAATACGTCATAAAAACAGTAACCAATTAACAAGTTGATTAGCATCTGGATCAAGAAAATGATAGGAAAATCAATTGACTATGATCTATAATGATAAGTCTATTACCATGACTCTCGACTAACAAAGGTGGCTTTTCGTCCTCGGTAGCTTGATAATTGATGGAGGATATAAACTTTTGACGACGCCTAACGAAAAGTGGACCCTCTTTTCTTCATTAATTCACTCCATGTGTGTGTGTTTGTTTTTTTTTTGAATTAAAGGTCATTGATTTTAGAAAGACCTAATGATATATATGTTGAATATATGTAGGGTGATATGCATGATCACAAGAGCTTGGTGGAGGCAATAAAAAAAGTTGATGTGGTGATCTCTATGCTGGGCTATAAATATCATGAGCAGTTGGTTGATCATAAGTGCATGCTGCGTGAATAAATATTGTGTTAATTCCAAACTAAATACGAATATAACAAACTTATCAATTATATAGTATTCAATTTGATTTCAAACAAATACCAAATAAGAATTTATTGTACAGGTCCACGACTTACAATCATTCCCGCATGCGAGCACATATAAAAATCATAGTTTCTAGGATAACAAATTTTATTGTCAACTACTGTCACCACCTACAGCTAGACAATAATAAAAATTACTATCTAAGTAAGAACAAAAGGAATATGTGTATATTTATGATATAGCATTCTAAATTAATATACATGCACTATATGATATATAAACATACCTGGAGGAGCGGGAGTAGCCTCTGTCCCTGATATGGACGCATCACCAACAACTAGATAATCAAACATTGACAATATAAGTAATTTTGACATAAATATGCATGAATATCTATAATATCACATTGAAAATGGATATTAGAGACCGCACCTGCAGTGAGAAGTGGTAAAAGTATCACCCAACTAGGGTGTAATTTACAGAATCAGTTGAAACTCTTGAAAGTCATAGAAGAATCTGACCTGCACAAATCTGATGTATACTTTCCATTGGACACTAAGAAGTCTCTAAAAGGAAAAGCCAATGTGAAAGCCATCATTAGTTTATATCAGAAGATTGATGCTGAAACAGAGAACAAGGAATGTCATTTTTTTCTTCTTCTGCCACATTACTGTCTTCCCCTTCTTCTTCTGCCACATTACTGTCTTCTCCTTCTTATTATGTGTGCGTGCAAATTCAATGAAAGCGGAAACTCCAGTGACAAACTTAGGTTGCATACGTTGTTGCCAATTCACATACATCCAGTCCTTAACCCTGACGTACTCATGGGCCATGTTAGACTGTATCATATAAATTGTAGGTTATGATTACTATATTGAGAAATCTAAGAACGGGATGGTTACTGACAAAGGAGAAAATCTGTGTATATGCTTTGTGTGTGCGTTTGTCGTTGAAAAGAATAAATTATCGATAATTAAAGAAGGGGCTCATTTAAAAGATGACCCGCAGCTAATGGCGTGATTCTTCTAGCTTTACCTTCTCTATCTTTTGGTTTCTTTTGTTGTTTTTCTTCGTTTTCCTTTTTGGTTATTTATGCACTTAAGTATAGATCCTTCTTCCTCTCTATCTTATTTCATTTAAATATTTTAATGAACTATTTAAAGGAAGCCCATTTTGAGAATAAATTATGGTTGAGAGAGGTAAACCACTGGTTTTAAAAATTTCGGAAAGTTTTGTTATTGGAGCAAAAAAAAATTCCTTTTATATTTTGTATTTTTTTTTTGAAATAGAGAAAGAGGACATCTCATACCTATGAGTTCTAATAATATGTACATTAACTCTTCCTTTTGTACATGTCCAAAGTTCGAGTGAAGATGTAACTCTAACATGAAACCATTTGATTCGTGTCTCGATAATTATGTCCTCCACAACCTTTGGTATGGTCGGCTTCCAAGTTAATGCGACAAGCACTTAAAGAAGTATCACCATCTACTATATATCAAAAAATGTAGCAAACTAAGACTAGAACTCATTTAACATTATCAACTAATGAGATTTCAATGTCGAAAACTCCCTAAAGAGGAAAATTACTAAAAGGAAAAGACTCTTTGACCAAAACGCATCCACTAGCAATAAAAGAGATTGTATCATGCTTTAGTACCAACACACAAGCACCTACATCTTGCTATGATCATAACAACATCATGATGATTTGTCAATTGCCTTGCTCATATTATGAAATTATGAACACCAAAACTCTAATCAAATCTCCATCTCAATAATTAAGCCGACAAAGGGAAAAATAATAACCAAAAAGAGGAGAGAGTCTTAATTTGCATGCCCAAAGTTTCATGATAGACAGAGACCAGGAGAAAAGGAGAGAGAGGAGAGAAAATATCACAAGCAATGAAAAAGTTGGGAAGGTGTTGAACATCATCTTTGTAACTTGTAATATGTGGCCATTTGTCATCGATATCTAAGCTTTTCTTTATCAATGTAGAATCATTGAGTTTAGAAGAAGATTCAAAATTAATATACTTTAAGAAGTTTTACCACCGGCTATTCGTCTAACGTCCAGTCTTTGGTGTCACACCAAATTCTTGAATCAATATGATCCTGAGACTCGATCAAGATTCTCTGGACTAAAATTGCTATTTGAATTACGTTAATTTAGAACACGTTTGTATGATTGAAGCTAAGAAACAAATATATTTCCATATTATATCATGCATTATTTTATCAAAAATAATTTTATCACATACCTAGCTATGTGCTGAAGTAGGCTATATATCTCTACAGAGAGAGAAATTTATAACCAACATGCCATGAATATTGAGATTGTAAATATTTATATATATATATATATAAGTAGACATTTGAATCTAGACAAATAGAAAACAAAACTTTATTGCTCCCTTGTCTCTTATCAAAATCATTAGAAATGTTCATTTTTAGGGGGCTCAAAATTTCCTTCACAAGCTTTAAAAGAAACCTAGAAAAATTCTCACCCCCTGCCGCAACACCCTGCCCCAACCCTAACCCTAACCCTAACCCCAACCCCAACCGCAACCCCCTAGGAACCCCAACCCCAATCGCAACCCCAGCCCCAACCGCAACCCCAACCCAACCCCAACCGCAACCCTAACGCTAACCCCAACGGATGCCTCATCGGTACCCAAACCATGAACCCTAGCCCTAAAATAATCAAAAATTTGTTTAATTTAATATTTCCTAACCTGTGCAGTGGAGGCGTCGACGATCGATCGGAGGCGACGACGAAATCGGAGATGAGGAAGAACCAGACGGTGGCGACGACGAATCGGCCTGCGCTGGCGATGACGAGAACGGCGACGAAACACAGGCGATCAGCGGGAACGAGGGTTTGGGGATTTTGGGTTCGCGGGCGATGGAAAAATAATTTTTAGGTAATGAGCGTAGGGATCGATCCGTGCCTTTTTAATTAAATCTCTATTTAGATGCCCCTACGGATAAGTCCGTAGGTACCTGGTTTGCGGCTCCGTATGGGCAAACAACAATTTACGATTTAATATTTTTTAAATTAATATGTAAGGACCGTAGGGGCAACCTTTTAGCCCTACGGACTAATCCATAAGGCCAAACTAAATCTACCCCTACGGATTTCGTTATCCGTAGGGGCAACCCCCTATTTTAGTAGTGTTAACTAGGATCTAACTAGAGTAATTAGACAAAACTAACATGTAATCAAACATTATAACTAAGTGAATGAGGAATACAACCTTTGTAGACCGGTCCTTCACTTCTAAAGCTCTGTATAGTAGTTCCTTCGCTCCATGTAATGATCTCCTTAACTGTAGTATGGGTTCACTTGAAGAAATGAACAAGCTTGCTCAAAGTCTTCGAGGCCGAAGATGATCTACGTCGAGGAGACTCAAACTCATGCTATCTCTTCACTAAGTGGTGAACTTTGTGAAGAAACAACCCAAACTAAACGGCTAATCTAGTAGAGGTTGATGAAGTTGGAATTGGGCTCACTTTAGATTTATTTTTCTCACATGTTTTCTTCATCTCCTCAAAACCTAGAGAGCTCTTTGGAGATGAAGTGGAGAATGGAGTGAATGAATCAAATGATGTGAGAATACCAACCATAGTGAGATAATATCTCATATTAACCCTTGTAGAGACTAAACCATGGTTTAAGATAATGGTTGTGTTAATAAATATCTTAAGTGAGACAAAATTAGTGGACTAAGTCAAAGATGCTTTAAGCTTCTCCAAGCTTCTAAGCATGACAATTTCCAACTAATTTTGAATTACATAAAATAAATAATAACCCACCATTATAATAAGCATGGTGTGAGTCTCATACACCTATGTTGCATGTATCATCTAACATGACACAAAATAATGTACACTAATATATATCACATATATACTAATGCACACATAAGTGAGAAAAAGATATGCTTAAGTGAGCTAATACTAGTTAATGTAAATTAATATATCAAATATATAATTATACATTGGATTATTAAATCAACACTTGATTTAATAATCCGGCTATATCGCATATAATCGACTAATATTATATGTATCAACTTATCGAATCAATACTTGATTTGATAACCCGGCTATATCACATATAATCGACCGATGACACAAATCGCGAGAATAGAATACGGCATCACATACGCGTATTAATCTCGGTCCCGCACATATCACATATATGCTCCTACTTCATTTCGCATGAACCAGGAAACCTCTGTGTAGGTTTCTAAAGACTCGTCAATACGCCGGCAGTAAGTGATGATCATATCAAACGCCCACAAGCCGCAAGCGGTCAGCTAAACGTAATGGCCACCTGAGTATTGAGCGATTAGAATATCAACAAACAAGCCTGCTCATACTCCTACGAATCCAATCAGTAACACTACCGTACAGTCCGGTATGTTCGTCTGATATGTCGCATATCTAGTCTAGGGGTGGTAAACGTCAGACCCCGGTAACTTGATAAGTCATGCCGATGTAAGGTCCATAACGGGGCGAGAAACTACTCATAACACTTACCAGTAAATCTCATCTACCCTGGCCAGGGATTTCCAGTTATGTCCAGTCGGGCATAGAGCAACATCAACCCCTAATACTGGGAGAGACGAAATCCCCTCCTATCGCTCATTGCCTCCATGTGACTCGGGACTGTACCCAAAAACCACCTGTTTGCACGACTCAGTAGAGCTGTGGTAGAGTGGAAATCAAAGCACAATGGGAGATGCACAAGACTCTATGACGATCTCGGGTCGACAGACTAACCTGTACAAGTGTCACCAGAGAACTGCTATCTGACGTGAGGTATAATACCATCTAGGAGTTCTCGGCGAGTCCGTTCAGTGTACCCAGTCTCCACTGAGCACCCGTATACGATCTCTGATTTCAAACACCAATGGATATGGGATCATCCATTGCCCATCATATGGATCGAGAAGCGTATACGCTAGTCTACTCTGGAATATCGATGCCCCGTCTCGATACTCCCACGACTAGGAACAATTGAAGGATGAACTCATGGACTGCCCAGGCCCCACTAGTATGATCTGCATCATAATCCTGGTAGTCAAGTACACATCCTAAGGGCTTTATCAACATGTAACAGAGAGACAGTAAGTATACTTGTTAAGATAAAGAGCAACTAGATAGCGTACCATCATGTCGAGCAAGAAAGTCCTCCCTATATATGTCCAAGCATCCACTATAATATACATCTCATGTACAATAATGGCCTCAAAGGCATACATACAACTAACATGTTCGGTGAGATCCTCCAGAAATTACTAAACTTCGTCATCGTCTTTTGACATGAAATGGCATTGACAAATGGTTTCAAGCATTTGTTTCGTGGAAGGATTAACACCCTCATATATCGGCAAAGTTGCCATCTATCAATTCCGTTATGGGGCATTGTACAAGAAGATCCTTAAACCGTTCAAAGCATTTCCAGAATGGTTCGTTGGAAAGTTGAGTAAACTGATTAATCTCGCTTCGAACACTGGTGGTTTTGTGATTAGGATAAAATTTCTTAAGGAATGCTATGACGAATTCATCCCATTTAGCAATAGAATGTGCAGCAGTGCTATAGAGCCATTTTTCTGCTAGATCGCACAAGGTAAAAAGGAGAAGACGTAATCGAATAGCATCCCCTGAAAGTTGGGTTGTGCTCATCATTGCACATACGTTCTTGTATTTGGTTATGAAAATGTATGTGTCTTCAGATTCAAGCCTGTGGAATTTAGGCAACAAGTTGATGAAGGGGGTTAATTTCGAAATTATCCCCATTGATCGGTGGAATAGACAAACAAGTAAGAAAGGGTCCACGTACGGGGTAGCATCTTTCTTGGAGAGAGATACGCGGTAGATTCTGGCACCTATGGGTGGTGGCAGGGTGGTATCGTTAAATCCCGATGGAGATCCGTCTATTTTGGGAGATGTGGTGGGTGGAGGGAAAATAGAAGATGAAGAAGTACCGACTTCGGAGTCGATAGAAAAAGCACGGACAAAACGGGCACTAGAATCCTGTGTCCAGCTGATCATGCACTAAGTGGGTTTAGTGCACATGGTAGCGGGTGATATGTAAGAACTTTTTTAAGAAGGTTTGTTTCGAAAAAAGTTAGACTTAACGCTTGACTCAACAAATCACAAAATGCACAATCAATCTCTAGAACTAGGGTTACCTAAGTCAAGTCACTAGACCGTTCCTAGACTTCCAAAGGACAAGTCGCGGGATCAATTCTCTACCACCTCTTTATCACTCTTGTGGCCAGGTAAGTGCCATGTAAGTTGGAGATATCCGCTATACAAATCACCGAAATAAAGGGCCTAATTAAGTAACCACTTTCTTTAGTCACACTTGCCTAGACACCACAAGAGAAATGCGGATAAGCGATAGATTACCCGCGGCCCTCCTCTGTCCTAATTGAGCGCGACAGTCCTTAGAGACTTGGTCTAGATATTTTTTAATTAATATAAGGTGATAGTATACTCGTTTTGTGATTTGTGGGGCCTGGGAAGGGTGATGAAATCCCCACCTAATCTGGATTTGGGTTTATTGCCCCTTAAAGTCCGGTTTAAATATCCAAAAACAAACCAAAATCAAAATACGCAAAAAGATTTTTGAGTGGCGTTGTTTGCAAAGAATACTGCAGGAAATGTTATATTATTGGAGTTTTAGAGGAGAGAGAAGGATAGTAGGAAAATACGTGAGGATTTTAGGGTCGTAATTCACCCAAACCTCCGCGGTTCTGCCACCAAAAGACTATTTCCGCCGCGGTTCCGCCGCAAGTTGATGAGTTCTTCCCTTAAAAATTCTTCAAAGAGCTCCAATGTTTCTCTGGTTTAAGTTTAAATCTTCTGAATCTCTGTTGTCTTGCTCCAGTTACTCCAGAGTCCCTTGTAAAACTCGCACAATAATCGTTAAATACACAAGATGTGGTTTTGGTTCTCGTTTATAATATATTTGTTGGATTTTATAAGAAATCAACCCGAATAAGAAGAAGAAAAATTACGACCGTTTTCCCGGCAACGGCGCCATTTGATTGGTTCCTGAAAAAGTGTGTTCTTAAAGTAACCGCAATCAAAATGGTGTTGCTAGTAGCTAGCCGCGATGAGTACGGGTCATCTGCATGGAAACGTGAACTCTTTTCTTGCTTTAGACGAGTTGATTAAAGAAGGGTGATTGTTGTATGTCGTTACAGATATAGAATTTATAAAGAAAGGACTTGTAGGGTTCATTGGACTTAGTGGTAATGGATGAATAATTAAAAATGACTCTTTTTATCTTTTAATAGTTTAAAACTAGATCGATAGTGACGAATGTAGATTAGGGTTCTTGGAAGAAACTAGGGTTTCCACACTACTAACCCTTGTCCTTACATTGATCTCTATTCATGTCTGGCCCTTGACAAAATAAGTGTTAAACCAATCTAAAATCGCAGTCGAGTCTATCAAAAAATTAGTAGCGTGCCCGATAAGGAGGTTTACATTTATTTTGCTGAAGTTTATAAATTTTAAAATGTATAAAAGAAGTTAAAAGATTTTCTCATCCATGGTTCTACCCTATCCTACGAACTCTGGCAAGTTAGGAATTACTCACTCATGGTTAAAGATTTAGAAGAAAAGTTGAAGAAGAATGAAAACATGATTAAGATGCAGAAATGTAAGTGTAGAAAGTAAGTGCGGAAATTAATTGCAAAAAGAATAATAAAAACACTACCTTTATTAATCAATTATTGTATTTATAATTTTTCTCCTTAGAAAGTAGAATACAAGAACCCTAGTTTTCTCTAGATCTCTCTCTTGTTGGAGGTAGATGAATAGATGATGATCACTCGGATACGTGGACCTCTTTGGATCTCTTGATCTTGTTGGTGATAATTTTTAATGTGCAGTTCTCGGTCCTATATATAGTCCCAGAAACTAGAAACCCTGTGAATATATGCTGTTATAATCAAATCCCCAAAATCTCACATCCTATGGCTACAAATGAGCCATGGAACTGCCGTATATAGCCTTGTTTGGCCGTGGTTCCGCGTCGGTTTGGCGGTATCAATTTTTAGGATTTTTTTCTGGTCTTTTATCTTGATGTTTGGAGATCCTTTTGATATTTAGATTCTGCAAATCATACTCTGAGTCTCTTCCATTGCTAGATCTCTTGATTTGCTGGCAGATTTGATTCCGACAACCCGATTTAACTCGGATCTCTTGGATTCCAGACCTGAGCTGATATCTGCACAATATCTCAAATCAAAGTGTTTAGTAGCATTTGGTATTTTTGAGATATTATCCTAACCATTTTATATGATATTAAATTTTAAAAATATTGATTAGAAATATTTGATATGATATGCATATTTTAATTACTAATATTTCATTTAAATATTATATGCATATATTTTCCCTCATTATGTTAATTAAAATGTAGAAACATATGATGATAAACTTTTTACAAATAAACCCATATATGTTTTATATTTACAATAAACACCTTTTAGTACTTAACAATAGTAGGAAAAATGTTCATACAAATGTGCAATATTTTAGACTAATGAAATATCCTCCACTTCTTCAAAAACCATGTCATATATCGGTTCAGGACTCCGCGACGGATAATGGGCCAGCTTACAGAAACCACAAAATAAGTCGCTTCGCACAGCAGCACAAAATAGACTGGCGATACACCTTAGTCTATAATTCTCGGGTCAACGGTCTAGTTGAAGCCTTCAATAAGATCTTGACCAAGATTATAAAAAAGACGATATCTAGAAACAAAAAAGACTGTCACGAAAGGCTGCATGAAGCACTTTGGGTGTACCGAACAATGTTCAATACGGCCACAAATACAGCACCATACGCACTAGTGTTTGGCGCGGAATCAGTGCTCCCACTAGAGATAGAAATACCCTCTTTACGAGTGGCAGTTCAATACGAGCCGACAGATGAAGAAAATACTCATTTTAGGTTCGAGGAGCTCGATGCCCTCGACGAAACCCGTCTTATAGCACAGCAAAATCTGGAGGCTTATAAGGTAAGGATGACCCGGTCATATGAAAGACTGACCAGGCGGAGAACATTCCGCAAAGGCGAACTCATGCTGGTTGTCAAAAGACCGATGATTCCCAATCGTGCAAAATGGGGAAAGTTTGAGCCAAATTATGAAAGCCCGTACATCATAGACAAAGTCTACCAAGGTGGAGCCTACCTGCTCATGGATATGCATGGTGAAAGACCATTCCGGCCAATAAATAGCCGATTCCTAAAAAAGTACTATACTTGATGAGTCATGACTTAGGTCAATGATAGATGACGATGCATGTGTCCGCTCACTATCTTCCTAAGTCAGAATTCTGAAAGTAGTACAAAAAGATGTTCGCCCCAAAATACGGCGATAATGGATCGAGAAGTCCTTAAACTAATATTGGACCGAGAAGTTCTTAAACTAATATTGGACCGAAACGTCCTTAAACTAAAAACTCGCCCCAAAATACGGCGATAATGGACCGTCATGTCCCTAAAACTAACACGTTTAGCCCTATGGTAGATCTCCATATTGATCACCGTATACAATCCACGGGCATAAACAATTCATACCTCTCCCATGTCCTACATGATACGATCCTTCACAAAAGATCGGGGCCTACAACTGATGGTATGTTATCTCGCGGGCCGCCTAAAAAAAGGTATGTCCACAAGAGAAATGGGCATGGATGAAAACCTGAAAGGGTGCCGTGAGTAAAAACAGCAGGGCCACCGGCAAGCTAGTGAAAACCCGAAAGGGCACAAACTCGTTAAAAAAAAGGAAAAGATGCACTTACAAAGCCTTCACGACTTTGTAAGGAGAAAACACCTGTGTGAGATCCTTACGACTCACAAAGGAGCAATAGACTTAGGAATCCATACGATTCCTAAAGAGAAAATACACTTACGAGATCCTCACGACTCGTAAGGAGAATATACACTCTATAAAACCCTCACAGCTTATAAAGTTCAAAAGCCTTAAGTTACAAGGATTCAAACCCATTCTTAAGCCGCCAAAACCTTACAAAGCTTTTCTTCCCTACAAGTGGTCTAATATCGACTCTTGTATACAATCTACGGGCATAAATAAATACATTCCCCACCAAGTCCCGCCAATGGCGAGAAATATCCCCATATGGTGAACAACCACTTGTAAGTCTTCTCGACTTATAAGGAGAAAATACTCTTGTAAGATACTTACGACTTATAAAAGAAAACACACTTAGGAATTCCCACGATTCCTAAGAAGAAAATACACCTATGAGATCCTCACAACTTATATGGAGAAATATCTTTATGAGACCCTTACGGATCATAAAGTCAAAATGCTTTAGTTGACAGAATCCTAACCATGTTTGCTATGCTACCTTTTTTCAAATCAACAAAGGCAAATGATGAGTCGCTCCTAATAATATTTCAGTTGTAGCGATACTGATGCATAGATAGGTGTCAAAGTCCAAATCCTCTCACGGCATATGATGATTCGCACCTGGCAATGTTCTAGTTGTAGTGATGTTGATGCCAAGATTGGTATCAGATTCCAAATGCTCAACTCGCAATAAAAAACTGCGAGTAAAAAAAAAAGAAATAGCCGAATTGATTGGACACCGCGGAAAATAACCGAAATGATTGGGCGATCGCGATTTTCACAACATAAAAGCTGAAAGGATATAGCATCGCGGAAATTAATAAAAAAATAATAAAATAAAAATTTTCTGCCCTACAGGTAGGTCCACACTGACCCATGTATGTTGGATATATGTATGCCCTAGAGGCCATTATTTGATAGTGGATGTATTTATATATATATATATATATATATATATATATATATATATTCAGAGAACTTTCTTGCTCGACATGATAGTATCCTATCTAGTTACTCTTTATCTAACATGTTCACTTGATCATGCTTTTATTCATTTGTACATGTTGATAAAGCCCTCAGGATATTTGCTTGACTACTGTGATTGCGATGCAGATCAAACCAGTGGGACATATGTAGTTTATAGGTATATCCTGAAATGTCCCTAGTCGTTGGTGTATTGAGACGGGGTATCGATGTTCTAGAGTAGACTAGCGTATATGATACTGGACCCATGAGA
The DNA here is from genome assembly GCA_030015575.1 of Agapanthus africanus. Lineage (NCBI taxonomy): Eukaryota > Viridiplantae > Streptophyta > Magnoliopsida > Asparagales > Amaryllidaceae > Agapanthus > Agapanthus africanus. The sequence continues at coordinate 628,016,702 of CM057337.1, read as the reverse complement.
TAGGCGATGGAGATCCCACATCCATTGGTGTTTAACACCGAGATTGTATACGGGTGCTCAGTGGAGACTGGGTACACTGGACGGACTCGCCGAAAACTCCTATATGGTATTATATCTATCGTCGGATAGCAGTTCTCAGGTGACACTGGTACAGGTTAGTCTGTAGATCCGAGATCGTCATAGAGTCTCATGTGTTCTCCCACTGTGCTTTGATTTCCACCCTAGCACGGCTCTACTGAGTCGTGCAAATAGGTGGCTTTTGGGTACAGTCCCGAGACATGTAAAGGAAATGAGCGATAGGAGGGGTTTCATCTCTCCCGGTATTGGGGGCTGATGTTGCGCTGTGCTCGATTGGCTATATCAGCAAGTCCCTGGCCAGGGCTAATGAGATTTACTGATAAGTGTTATCAGTAGTTTCTCAAATTGTTATAGGCATACATCGGCATGACTTATTGAGTTATTGGGGTCGACAATGCCATCCCTAGACTCGATATGCAGTATATATGATGAAGAGACCGGACTGTACGGTAAGTGTTACCGGTTGGCTCGACAGGAGTTTTGACAAGTTCGCTTGTTTTTCTTCTGCTCGCTCAATACCCGGGTGGCCGTTACGTTTAGCTGACCGCTTGCGGCTTGTGGGTGTTTGATATGATTATCGCCTACTGCCGGCATAGTGACGAGTCTTAGAGTCCCATAAAGGGGTTACCTAGCTCAGGCGAAACGATGTGGGATGCATATGGTGATATGCGCGCATGCCTGATTAAATGCGTGTATATGATACCGCATTATAATCTGGCGTTTTCTTTTGGTCGGGTCATATGTGATATGACCGGTATATTAAATCAATTGTTGATATTAATGACCATTAGTCTTTTCACTTATAACCTTTTCTTTCTTTTTTGTATGCATGAATGTATGTATGTACATATGTTGATGTGTATGGACACATGCATGCATACATGTGTCATGGTGATGATACATTAGAGTTGGCTATGCAAGAATCACATGGTTTAGATATTTATTTATTTTGATTATTGATTAAAGAATTAATTAGGATTATATCATGGTTGCTTTGTTTCTACACACTTCCATTGTTGACTTTGACTTGAACCATGGTTTGATTACTACACTTAAACTATGGTTTAGTCTCTACACTTAACCATGATTTAATCTTTACACTTATTCTTTAACCCAATAACAAAATATCTAGATATTTTACAACCATGGTTATGAGTGAGTAGGCTCTCTCATATATACATTATTCTTTCTATTATTGGCATAAGAATTATCTTGAGCTTGCTTAGCCTTCTCCTTCTTCTTCCTCCTCAAAAGCTTACTACCTCCATCAAAGTGAGTTAAGGAGATAAAAAGAAAAGATTTTTAAGTGAGATCCAAACCCACATAACCAATCTACACTAGTTTAGCCCACTAGTTTAGGTTGTTTTACATCACTTCTACATTGTTCTAGTGAAGCAAGGAGCTTGAGCCAAGGTACTCCGCGGTGGATCGTCGTGGACAACGAAGGACTCAAACGGACCTGTCCAAACACCGAGTTGATCCATGGAGTCTCAAACGGGAGATCTACAAAGGTTGTATTTCTCATCTATTAGTGTTAGACTCTTCTTTATAGTATGTGATACTATATTGTTACTTTAAACTTCTAGTTTGATCCTATGTTAGTTTGCTTAGCACCCTAAAAAATTTAATTGTATCATGTTTGATGCAAGACAAACCAATGTGTGGTGCTATGTAAACCCAACAGTGGTATTAGAGCCAAGCTAGATTATTAGAGTAACCTAGACAACGTTAAAACACTTCGAACGAACATCGATTACCCGAAAAAACTCTTCTCTGGAAATTTTTCAAAATGTTGGAATTTTTCACATTAAAAATATTCAGAAAATCATGCAGGTAATTCTATGGACCCTCTAGAAGAACGATACCCTAACTCAACTAAACGACCGCGGAACCGCGGCAGAAACCTGCTTTTGGTGGCGGTTCCGCGGTGCCGTTTGTGAGACTCGGGTCGGCCCTTCTACGGTTGGTCCATAGGTACTGTGGCATGCTTCTGGGTAATTTTAATACTGCTCAGGTGTTGAGCTTCTCTGTGGTTTTTTGGGTCATTGATCGATCGATCAAATGGTTTAACATCGCCTAGTTTATTTGCATATATTAACATGAGATGTTATATGTTGCTGTGAAATGATGTATAGAATCGTCGTGATGAATGGCCGAGGGTTTTATGTGAGATGAGAGTTTTCTTTTCATTCATGTAAAATTCAAATGTATGTAATATTCTTTTATTAGGGCACATCCGGGTTGAGGATGATGTTTCCTTCGATATATATTATTTACTTTTCCGCATTAAGATATACCCAAGGTGGGGAGCACAAGTGACCGGGTTCTAGAGTCCAGTGGGAGGCCATCTCGAGGAGTCGAGGCTGGGTCTCCTAACTCTAGAATTGGTAGGGTCGCTTGCCACTCTCGTAGGGGTCTAGGGTGTGGGGTTGGCTATTCATCACGATCATGGAACCCGTATTTTCTATCGTTGGCTAAATACAAAATACGAAATTCCTAGTATATCCTATATTTTCATATATGTGCTTCTGCTGTTTATATTCTGTGATGTGATCGCTTGATATATCTGAGACGAATGCAATATTATATATGAGATATATAGTAGGCATTGCTTATGTTTTGCACCCGCGCTAGTCCCGTCCCGGTATGCCGTTAGTTAAGTAACCTAACGGTGCAAAACGGAATATTGTGGCGAATGCGGATGGCATAAGCGTACGTTGTATTTTCATTTCTTTTCTGTGTTTGGCTTAAAGACTTAAATGATGGGACTACATTAATATTATTCATGTAAGGAAAAATAAACCTAAAAAGATGTTGTATAATCGAATTTAAAAACTACTCAGCCTTTTTTTTGAGAAAAAGCTACATTTCAAAATTGCGGAAAATAAGCCACTCCTTTTGAAAACTGTTTTATTCTACAACGATATCAAGTTCAAAGCATTAAGGGTTTTCTTCAAAACCATCCGCAACCCTCCGTCATTTTAGGAAGTAGAGTACTTAGTATTCGTGCTATATTTGTTGACTACACTTAAGGCATAGTGTACGGTAACCAAGTGATGTCTTCCTACACTGCATATGATGCAGATTAATTAGGACATTCATATGACTTTATTGACTATAGTTAAGGGTCATCTGGGTGGGTCTAATTAATCATGAAATGACAGGTAGAACTTGACTAGTGCTTGTGATTTGTTGACCATAGTTAAGGTCATAAGTGCTAGGGGTAAAAACCATATTGGGGGTTTCAAGAGTTGAAATTTGCAATGAGATTGCATACCATCCATATGATGGTTGGATCCCGATCCCACTGTGAGCAAGAGTTCCTCCTAGGAGAGTTTTGCGCTTTACAATAAGCTAACCCATTAGGTGTCTAGAAAGGTGTCAGCGGGGCTACGCCTCTGGGAAAATGAGGTTTACTTTAATTAGGTCCGTGCGAAAGCACGGGGAACCTCCCTCAAGTACCGACACTGGCCTGGCTGAACGGTTAGTGAAGTTGTAGAATGTAATTAATCCTCGCTAGTTTTCCTTTTAAGATTTGAAGGGAAATTTGATGAAAGCAGTGGGAGACATCAATTAGATAAGATAATAACCAATCTGATCTTTGCAAGAACTTTCGCTGAGTGTATTCTTTTCTCTCTCTTAATGGAAGATACCAATGACAGGACTTAAGCTTCTACTAGAGAAAAATAAACTGAATGGGACAAATTATAAAGACTGGCTGAGAAACGTTAACATTGCCTTGACTTATGATAAGGTATCATATGTCCTCACGGCCCCAGCCCCCCCTCCCCCCCGTCTCAGGTCCTAAATCTTCAGTTGCGGATAGGGAAGTCCGCAAGACATGGGAAGCTGACTGTGCCACGGCCAAATGCCCCGCGCTTGCATCAATGGATAACACACATCAAAAGCAGCACGAGCAGATGGATGTTCAATCCATCTTTCTCCATACAAAAGAGTTGTATGGGGAGCAATCTCGTGTCCTACGATACGAAGTATCGCGAAAATTGTTTCAGATGCGGATGACTCCTGACACACCAGTAGGTAACCATGTTTTGAAGATGATAGCTCTTATAGAAGAGCTTGAGGATCTCGGATGGAAAATGGAGAACGAACAATATATTGATATTATTCTACAGTCTCTCCCCCTACCTTTGCTCAAGTTGTAGTAAACTTCAACATGCACAACATGGAGAAGTCACTGCCTGAACTTCTCAATATGTTGAGAAGTGCAGAGAGCACGCTCAAGTCAGTGAAGACTCCCGCTTTGATTGTTGGGCCATCTTTCTCTTCTCTCCCAAAAGCCAAGGCCAAGGGAAAGATGAAGAAGAAACCCACCAAAACTAGAGATAGAGTTAAAAAGGTTAAGGGGAAAGACAAGTCCACTGCTGGGGAATCGGGAAAAGGGGAATGTTATCACTGCCACAAATCGGGACACTGGAAGCGCAACTGCACTGAGTACTTGGATCTCAAAAGGAAGAAGCATAGTGATGCTTCCGCTTCAGGTGTGTTTGTGACAGAAAACTGTTTTTCTATAAACTCTGCTTCCTGGGTATTAGATACCGGTTCAGGTTCTCACATTTGCAATTCCATGCAGGGGCTGAGAAATAGCAAAGTTTTGAAAACAGGTGACCATACTCTCTGGGTTGGAAATGGTTCCAATGTACATGCGGTTTCAGTGGGAGAGTATCACCTGGGGTTGCCGTCAGGGTGTATATTGGTTTTGAACCCATGTTATTATGTACCTAGTATGCTTTGTAATATAATATCTGTTTCTTTATTAGACAATGAAGGTTATAATTTTGTATTGCAGAATAATGTTATGAACATTAACCTGAATCAAATATTGGTTGGGTATGGTACACTTAATAACGGGATATACGTCCTAAATCAACATACAGTTTTCAGCATATAACACACTAATAAAAGGAAAATTTTCAGAAATAAATGAAGCTTTTCTTTGGCACTATAGACTTGGTCATATTAACGAAACAAGACTAAACAAGCTACATAAAGATGGATACTTAAATTCTTTTGAATATAAATCTTATGCGACTTGCCAGTCTTGTATCAAGGGTAAAATGACCAAAACTCCGTTTACAGGACACGGAGAAAGAGCTACTGAGCTCTTAGGCCTCATACATAGTGATGTATGTGGGCCAATGTCTACACATGCTAGAGACGGTTTTTCTTACTTCATTACTTTTACTGATGATTTCTCAAGATTCGGTTATGTGTTTTTATTGAAGCATAAGTCTGAAACTTTCGAGAAATTCACTGAGTACAAACTTGAAGTAGAAAAACAAACCGGATTGAGTATCAAGATGCTTCGATCAGATCGAGGTGGGGAATACCTCAGTACAGAGTTTGCAGACTTTCTAAAAGAGAGTGGGATTCTCTCTTACTCACTCCTCCTTACACACCACAGCACAACGGTGTGTCAGAGTGACGGAATCGGACCCTATTAGATATGGTACGTTCTATGATGAGTGATGTTGAGTTACCCGTCTCGTTTTGGGGGCATGCATTGGAGACTGCAGCGTTTTTATTGAACAGGGTTCCAACCAAAACCATGTCTACCACGCCATATGAGATATGGCATGGGAAGAGACCATCTCTTAAACGAGTTAAGATTTAGGGTTGTCCGGCCTATGTCAAAAAGCAAAATCCAGACAAACTCGAGACACGGTCAGTCATGTGTAATTTTGTGGGGTATCCAAAGAATTCTTATGGATATCTATTCTACCACAAGGAGGAACAAAAGGTGTTTGTTTCTCAGTATACCACATTTTTAGAAAAAGAATTTTTTACAAATGATATTGATGGAAGTGTGGTAGATCTAGAAGAGCTTCTAGAGACACAAGTTACAAATGACGGCTTGGTTGAACCAGCTGTTGCAACAGAAACTGATGGACCTCAGCCCTCCGTAGATCTGGTAGGACTTCTCGCCCACTGGAGAGGTACTACGGTTTCCTCATTGATGGTGATAGAGAAGATTGTATCATGGAGGAGGATGATCCTACCAGTTTTCAGCAAGCTATCACGAGTGGAGACTCTGTGAAGTGGCTGGATGCCATGAGATCTGAAATGGAGTCTATGTATACCAAAAAAGTATGGACTTTGGATGTTGTACCCTCTGGGGTAAAACCCGTGGGGTGCAAATGGATCTTTAAAAGAAAGATTGGTGTAGATGGGCAGGTGGAGACCTATAAGGCAAGACTTGTGGCGAAAGGATTTCGTCAAAGACCAGGTCTGGACTATGACAAAACTTTTTCGTCCGTAGCCATGCTTAAATCCATTCGGATCCTACTTGCTATTGCTGCTCACTACGACTATGAAATCTGGCAGATGGACGTTAAAACTGCATTTCTAAATGGTGATTTAGAAGAATGCGTTTATATGGATCAGCCATAGGGTTTCGTTGACAGTGGGAGCAGCGGGAAAGCATGTAAATTGTTCAAATCCATTTATGGATTAAAGCAGGCATCACGGAGTTGGAACATCTGTTTTGATGATGTTATCATAGAGTTTGATTTCATCAAAAATCCAGATGAACCTTATGTTTATAAGAAGGCTATAGGGAGAGCTGTCACATTCCTCGTATTGTACGTGGATGACATTCTTCTGATAGGAAATGATATTCCTATGCTACAGTCGGTCAAATCATTCTTATCACAAAGGTTCTCCATGAAGGACCTGGGTGATGACACGTACATATTGGGCATTCGGATCTATAGGGATAGATCCAAAAGGTTATTGGGATTATCCCAAACCAGGTACATCGACACCATCCTAAAGAGGTTTAGTATGGAGGACTCCAAGCGGGGTGCCTTACTCGCTTGCCATGGAGTCACTCTCTCCAAGAACTTTTGTCCAAAGACCGATGAAGAGAGAGCTCGCATGAGCATTATACCCTATGCTTCAGCCGTAGGATCTATAATGTATGTGATGTTGTGTACACGCCCTGATATAGCTTATGCACTAGATGTGGTAAGCAAGTATCAGTCCAACCCAAGGGAGAATCACTGGATAGCTGTGAAGAACATTCTTAAGTACTTGCGAAAGACTAAAGAATTGTTCTTGGTGTATAGTAACGGAGATCTCCAAATGGAGACCTTTACCGATTCGAGCTTCCAGAGTGATAAGGACGATAGCAAATCTATCTCTGGGTTTGTATTCACCCTCAATGGAGGGGCGGTGAGTTGGAAGAGTTCCAAACAGGACACTGTTGCAGACTCTATGATGGAAGCTGAGTACATTGATGCAAATGATGCCGCAAAGGAAGCAGTCTGGATAAGGAAGTTCGTCTCGGAGCTAGGAGTAGTTCCAACCATTATTGATCCAATACCATTGTATTATGATAATAATGGGGCTATGGCGTTATCCAAGAAGCCCAGGTCCCATCAGCGGTCCATACACATCCAGAGACGATATCATTTGATCCAGAAGATAGTTGATCGCCGCGAGATCGTGATTCAGAGAGTAGATACAAAGAATAACACCGCGGATCCACGCACCAAGGCCCTCCCTCAGCCGCAGCATGAGCGACCTTTTAAGATGTTGGGTATGAGATACGCCAATAATTGGCCTTAGTGCAAGTGAGAGATTGTTGGATATATGTATGCCCATGAGGCCATTATTTGATAGTGGATGTATTTATACATGTGTGTGTGTGTGTGTGTATTCAGAGGACTTTCTTACTCGACATGATAGTATGTTATCTAGTTACTCTTTATCTGACATGTTCACTTGATCATGCTTTTATTCATTTGTACATGTTGATAAAGCCCTCAGGATATTTGCTTGACTACTGTGATTGCGATGCAGATCATACTAGTGGGACATATGTAGTTTATAGGCATATCTTGAAATGTCCTTAGTCATTGGTGTATCGAGATGGGGTATCGATGTTCCAAAGTAGACTAATGTATATGATACTGGACCCATGAGATGGGTGATGGAGATCCCACATCCATTGGTGTTTGACACCGAAATTGTATACGGGTGCTCAGTGGAGACTGGGTACACTAGACGGACTCGCCGAGAACTCCTATATGGTATTATATCTATCGTCGGATAGCAGTTCTCAGGTGACACTGGTACAGGTTAGTCTGTAGACCCGAGACCGTCATAGAGTCTCATGTGTTCTCCCACTGTGCTTAGATTTCCACCCTACCACGGCTCTACTGAGTCATGCAAACAGGTGGCTTTTGAGTACAGTCCCGAGACATGTGGAGGCAATGAGCGATATGAGGGGTTTCGTCTCTCCCAGTATTGGGGGTTGATGTTGCGCTGTGCTCGATTAGCTATATCAGCAAGTCCCTGGCCATGGCCGATGAGATTTACTGATAAGTGTTATCAGTAATTTCTCGAACTGTTATAGGCCATACATCGGCATGACTTATTGAGTTATTGGGGTCGACGATGCCATCCCTAGACTCGATATGCAGCATATCTGACGAAGAGACCGGACTGTACGGTAAGTGTTTACGGTTGGCTCGACAGGAGTTTTGATAGGTTCGCTTGTTTTTTCTTCTGCTCGCTCAATACCCGGGTGGCCGTTACGTTTAGCTGACCGCTTGCGGCTTGTGGGTGTTTGATATGATTATCGCCTACTGCCGGCGTATTGACGAGTCTTAGAGTCCCATAAAGGGGTTACCTAGCTCAGGCGAAACGATGTGGGGTGCATATGGTGATATGCGCGCATGCCTGATTAAATGCGTGTATATGATACCGCATTATAATCTGGCGTTTTCTTTTGGTCGGGTCATATGTGATATGACCGGTATATTAAATCAATTGTTGATTTAATATTAATGACCATTATTCTTTTTACTTATAACCTTTTCTTTCTTTTTTGTATGCATGAATGTATGTATGTACATATGTTGATGTGTATGCATATATGCATGCATACATGTGTCATGGTGATGATACATTGGAGTTGGCTATGCAAGAATCACATGGTTTAGATATTTATTTATTTTGATTATTGATTAAAGAATTAATTAGGATTATATCATGGTTGCTTTGTTTCTACACACTTCCATTGTTGACTTTGACTTGAACCATGGTTTGATTACTACACTTAAACTATGATTTAGTCTCTACACTTAACCATGATTTAATCTCTACACTTATTCTTTAACCCAATAACAAAATATCTAGATATTTTACAACCATGGTTATGAGTGAGTAGGCTCTCTCATATATACATTATTCTTTCTATTATTGGCATAAGAATAATCTTGAGCTTGCTTAGCCTTCTCCTTCTTCTTCCTCCTCAAAAGCTTACTACCTCCATCAAAGTGAGTTAAGGAGATAAAAAGAAAAGATTTTTAAGTGAGATCCAAACCCAAATAACCAATCTACACTAGTTTAGCCCACTGGTTTAGGTTGTTTTGCATCACTTCTACATTGTTCTGGTGAAGCAAGGAGCTTGAGCCAAGGTACTCTGCGGTGGATCGTCGTGGACAACGAAGGACTCAAGCGGACCTGTCCAAACACCGAGTTGATCCAAGGAGTCTCAAATGGGAGATCTACAAAGGTTGTATTTCTCATCTATTAGTGTTAGACTCTTCTTTATAGTATGTGATACTATATTGTTACTTTAAATTTCTAGTTTGATCCTATGTTAGTTTGCTTAGCACCCTAAAAAATTTAATTGTAGCATGATTGATGCAAGACAAACACATGTGTGGTGCTATGTAAACCCAACACTGTATACAGTCCATGGGCATAAATAAAATAAAAGAAACCATATTTTTCCCACCATATTTCGTCAAAAGAAGAACTCGGTCTTGATGGCACATCTACAGCCCAGAGACTATTTGGACGTCCTTCTCACTCCAGCAAAGTACAGACACGACGTCAACAAGGACCCGAGAGTCAAATAAAAGAGGAGTGACGGCAAAATCCTAGCTCCAGATCTCGATGGAAACATCTACAGTTTACAGATCATCTCGACGTTCTTCCTTATTCCAGCAGGGTGTGGATGCAACTATCAAATGAAATCGGAGCAATGGCATATTCCTCGCTCCAAACCTTGACTGCAATACATACAACATAGAGATCACACAGATGTCTACCTGACTTCAGCAAAGAATTGGTACGAAATCATCAAAGCAAAAATGAAGTGACAACATATTCCTAGTTTCGGGTCTAGACGGCAACACATATAAAGCCTAAAGACCATTGGAGATCATCCCACCCCAGAAGGGTGCGGTTATGACTTATCGGGGCTTCAAATTAAGCGTAACCTCAAGTAAAAAGCGCCACGGCAAATACCTAACGCTTGATCTTCCGATGGTAATACGGATATTCCAACCTAAAGAAGATTACTTGAAGACGTCTTGTCCAGCCTTAGAAGGGATCAGAGACACGACAGTCGCGGGGATACACGAGCAGCAACCTAAGGGGCTGCATATCAAGGAATACTTCAGTCAACGCGATGGTACGATGGACTTAAACCTAGTACCACAAACCTAACAGACCCCTGTCATAAAAGAATGGAGGTTATCTACATCCAACGTTAGGGCGAGTTTGCCTGTAAACCTAAGGGAGGTAAACTAAAAGCACTCCGAAATGAGTTAATAAACTAGAAACTCCGAAATGAGTGAATAAACTAAAAACTCTAAAATGAGTGAATAAACTAGAAACTCTGAAACGAGTGAATAAACTAGTCCCTGCCAGATTACGACAATCAAGGAATAAAGGCACAAATTTGAAAATAAAATATCTTTTATTCACAAACCAAATGTTTAAAAGATAGAATCTATAAAAAAAGGGATACAATGACAACTGTTAAGAAGGTGTGGTTTTCAGCAAAATGGCGACCCGCTCATTCTCTTATCAGAGCTCATTTTCGTGCTCCGCTAGTATAGCCAGTAGCGTTTCGGTCTGAGCTTGTTGTTGCAGGCACGTGTTAAACTTCTCAGAAAGCTTCTGTTTAGCAACCTCGTGGCCCCGCATTCCTTGCTCTATAAAATCAAGATCCCTCTTCAGCTCCATTCCTTTGAAAATACAGTGTTGAAGATTTAGGAAGATGACTAGGAGCCACGCAGCATTTAGGAAGATTTTTTCACACCAATCCAATGATCACCTACATATATATGCGTATTTGAATGAGAAATAACGTTGAAAGTATGCTCATTAATATGTGCATGTGAAGGTTACAGCATGACACGTGCGCAGTATACACACGCATCATTGGCGTTCGTACTTAGCAGAAATTCCTAAGGGTATAGTGCAAAGCACATGCACAGATGTAAGATGCACACATGAATATGTGTTGGGGATGAAATATTCAGCAGTCAACGATAAAGAAATGAATTTAAATAAACATCTTATTCTATAAGGAAGAGATCACCAAACATAGGATCAGAAATACAAGGGTTAACAAAACAATAAACAAAGTTCTCCAACTCCCTCTATGCCTGCTTTAGCATATCATAACGGCGGTTCTCACGAAGAGTCTCTCCCTATCTATCAGTGCCACACTCGTCGGCAAAGGAAGACATGACAGCCCGTCTAGACCGGATCTGACTCAGCATATGAATCGAGCAGTCTTTCAGAGGCTTTATAATCAAGTATGCCTTATGATCGCAGTCGATCTTGTTCTCTGCTGCGTCGAGCATCGCTAAAGTAATCTCCACCGGATGAGAGGGAATGCTGTCAAGAATGACCAGGAAAATCATGTGAAGCCAAGTAGAACCGGCAGGGAGAGGAGACCCTCTACGAATCATAAGCTCGTGCATCACCGTGTCACATTGATCATCCGTGAGAGCGGGATTCTCCAAACGAGCAGAAAAATGAGAAATAATCTCTTCAATGGGCACCTCCCATGGCTGTCGAGGAGTATGTGGGCGATTGCAAGCCATGTTAAACTAGTTCTTTCTCTATGAAGGAGAAGATGAGCGCTGCTTCAGATTATAAAAAGAAGCATTTAAGTCTCGGCATAGAAAATGTTGTGGATGGTGGAACTATTTCCAAGCTCCGACAAAAAGAAGGCATTGGAAAAGAAAGGGGTGATTCAGAAAAAGAAGAGCAAGAAGGTGAAACGATTCCCTCATATAATAAGGCAGTGCTTCGCATGAAGCACACGTGAGCACCGGCGCAAGTATTTTATAGAATTAAATCCGATAGCAGCGCTTCACGTAAAAGGCACGTGAGCATTGGCGTAAAAAGAGAGAGAAACAAAATTAAAGGAAAAGAGGCTTGTCATTCATCTTCAAAGAAATTTATACATTGGTAATGAGGATGATCACAAAAGAAATTAAAAAAAACGCTACCACATTATCTAAGGCTTACAATGGCAAGACGCTAAATTCCGGACAAGAATTCTAAAACATAAAGGCAAGTTTGAGTAAAGCTCTTCTAGCTTTATTGGCCATTTTCTTATGCATCCTCTCTCGAATGTAAGCTTCAGGATCCCCGCTGATATCTTCCATCCTCTGGTACGCGTATATTATCGTTTTTTTATTGGAAGACGCGATGCAAAATGGTGACAAGATCATCCATCCGCTTCTTTGAGATCGGGCCTATCAAATATACTGAATGCACCTTGTCTTCAGCGTCATCGAGTGCGTAGAGCGGCATACCCTCATCAAGCTTAGAAAGAGCTTCCCAGATCGATCCAACGATGATCTTCAAAATGGCAGAATGGCGGAGAAGCAATCAACCGTTGTAATTATCGAAGCGACGTATCACCTTGTCGCATTGGGCCGCAGTGTATTCTTGGCCTTGAAGGCGGCCTTGGATACGAATCTCCTCATAAGAGACAATCTCTTCGAGATCGTACAAATGACTAGTCATGGTACCTGAAAAGAAACTATGTAGAGAGTTAGCAAAAAAATTTCAAGAAAATCCCCAATAGGATTTGATATTAAAATTCTTAGAGCAAAGCTCTTTTAAATTAAAATTTTAAGAAAATCTCCAAAAAGGAGAAAATCTAAAGATTAGAAGTAAGTTCTGTGATAAATTGTCATAGCAAGCCTCTGTTAAATTAAAATACCCAAAGGAGAGGGGACCTAAAATTGAACTAAGTTCTATGATAAATTGTAAGAGCAAAGCTCTGTTAAATTAAATTTTCAAGAAAATCATAATCAAGTTCTGTAACCATAAATCCCCAAAGGGAATATGTTAGAGCCAAGCTCTGTGATCAAAATAGAGTTGAACTCCGAAATTCTTGAAGAGGAATTTCTAAATACAAGAGCTAAGATCTGTGGAAAAAGACTCTTACCAAGAAAATTTTGGCAGAGTGGGTCTACAATGTAGATCTAAGAAGAGTGAAAAACTAAGCTTCAAGAATATAGGCTAAGCTCTAATAGAGAATAAAATTCTCAAAGAAGAAGAAGAGATAAAAGCGCAGCAGTCACTTAGGATTTGAAGCCCTACTTAAAGGGATGGGGTCGGTTCAGATTCCCCGTATCCCAAAGCGGATCAGATGGCTCAAAACTACAAACCGTTGCACTCACGTGCAAGCCATGTGAGAACAACCGTGGAAGGCATTTGTTCCCTCATAAAAATTACCCTTTATTTAAGCAAACACAATCAGTTAGCGCCTCACGTGAAGCACACATGAGCGTCGGCGCCAATCTCTGATAGAATTAAATTCTATGGCAGTGCCTCACATAATACACGAGTGAGAATCAGTGTGCAAAGCATGTGAATGCCTATTTATGAAAGAATTAAATTCTTGAGCGGCACCTCACGTGAAAAACACGTGAGTATCAGCGCACAAGTTAAAGCGGGTAGAATTAAATTTTACATGGGAAATATTTCCCTAAAATCTAGGGATATTCTCTGTTAAACAGAGCCGTTGGATTAAAAATCTAATGATGATTAAAAATCAGCATATGATGAGAATTAAATTCTGTTAGAGGAAGATATCTCCCTAATCTTTCTAAATGAGAAAGATATTCTCTGTTAAACAGAGAGTTGTTGGATCAAAGATCCAATGATAAAATTAAATTCTATTTTTGGGAACATATTTCCCCAATCTTTCTAAACAAGAAAAAATATTCTCTGTTAAATAGAGAGCCCTTTGATTAAAAATCCAACGATGATTAAAAATCACCGTTTAATAAAATTAAATTCTATATATAGGAAAATATTTCCTCAATCTTATTAAAAATAAGAAAATATATTCTGTAAAACAGAAATCACTGGATCAAATATCCAACGGTAGATAAAATTCTCAAATAATCTTTAAGACCAATTAAATTAATTGATATCTCTCAATGAGAGATTTTCTCAAAACTAATCAACAGTTTGCAATCCCTATATAAAGGACTTAAGACTTCAAGTCTCTCGGAGACACACACACATATACAGAGAGAACCCCCATAAGCTTTTGCAAACAAAAAAGATAGAAGCTGCAACTAAGAATTTAATTCTCTCGAAGAAGAAAGCCTCGTTCTCCTTTCAAACCCTAAGTAAAGAAAAAGAAAGGATAAAATATATCTCCTTTTTCTAGCATAAACAAAAATAAGGATTTAACTCTTTACACAAGAACTTAGTTTTTTCTCTAGATCTGAGACCCGTAAGACAAATCTCCTCATAAGTTGAGAATTTAACTCTCATCGGGAAAATTCTGTTCTTCAGACTCAAAATCTCGAGAAAAGAACTGGATAAAAAGAAAAGACATAAAACAAACATAGTCCAGGAATTTAATTTATCTGAAAACAGGGTTTAACCTTACACAAAGAACTTAGTTTTTATAATAAAAAACATAAGAACTTAGTTCTCAAAGAAAAACTTGATCTCAGATCTTCAAAACAGAGATCTTGATGATCATCAATGGTCAAAACACCATCAACAGAGATTAAATTTCTAAATGAAAAGAACTCAGCGTCTCACATGCTTCCCACATGAGCGCCCAACAAAGAAAGGAGCTCAGCGTCTCACGTACTTCCCATGTGAATGCCCAAAAATATGAGCTCAGCGCCACACGTGCTTCCCACGTGAGCGCCAAAAAATATGAGGTCAGCACCTCACGTGAAATACACATGAGCGTCCAAAAATAAATGCTCAGCGCCTCATGTGAAACACACGTGAGCGATATATAAAAGTGCTTAGCACTATACATATAGTCAAAATGACTAAGTGCTTAGCACTGATAGGGCAACGCCCATATTTGAGCGCCACACGTGCTGCCCACGTGAGCGTCATAGCAACAAATAAGTGTTTAGCACTTCTAAATAAAAGGAGAAAGCCCAAGACCGAGAAGACTGAGCCCAAATTGGCTAAATCTCTCTGAAGTTGCTTACAGCTGAGCCTAAATGTTTTGTTGTTGGATCTTATCTAAATTTAGTGATCCTTCAAATATTTCTAAGTTGCTCTTGGTCTCATACAAGACTAACGTATTCTTAGTTAAAATAAATTGAGCCCATATGCCCATATATATATTTAAGTTAATCTTAATCTAAAACCAGATTAACGGTCCTTAAATAAAGTAAATTATTCTTTAAACTGACAGAACATACATCCTAAGTTCAAACCCAAATCTGATATATACGAATTTGGACTAAGCCATGCCCTACGGGCGATGACATAAATTAAACTCCGTATACAATCCAAGGGCAACCAAAATAAACAAAGTAATATACGATACGAAGTGAACTATCGGAGCAGGAGAAAGTGGTTATCGCAACACGCTAATGTAATTAACTGCATGGGCTTGTGTCTGCAGATAAGAGCGTCCCCACAATCAAAAACCCCTTACAAATGAGGGGGGATCTGATGAAGTCTGCTACATCGGTCGTATCTATCCAAACCTCCGATATACAGTGCCATAAATCAACTTGGTATATTTAGAGAGGTGGATGGATATGTCCAAATAGTATCTTCCCCCAAATTCAAGCTAGACGTCCCAACGTCTCAGTCCGGTTTTCGGTGGTAAACAATAGAGTTCGAAATGCAGCGGCACCATAAAGCACCTTATGAAAAGAGAAAAATGAGTCATCCCAGAGATTCGATTTCGTATGAAGTTTTAATGAAAAACATTCTTCATTCAGCGCAGACCCTCATAACGTGAGGCTAAGAATTTTGAGCGACAGTTTCAGTCCATTTGGGATAGTTCGCGGTAGGCGTACTCACTGTATTTGGCCCGCTGTGGTGACTATATACAACCTGCCGCTATGAAGGGCTATAACGCAGTCTTATTTTACGTTGACACTTTTAATCGATCGTCTCTCGTCTTCTGGAAAAAATATCGACGTGTACTTTCAACCCTTGATCGATGAGTTAAAATTGATGTGGGAACCTGGCGTGAGAACGTATGATGCAGATGGTAAACAATTTTTTCAAATGCGGACTGCTTTGTTGTGGACTATTAATAATTTTCCTACCTACGGCATGCTATCGGGGTGGAGAACTCATGGTAAGCTATGCCAGGCGTCCGTCCGTCCATAAGTACGCTGTGGCCCAGACGCGGACAGATGCGGGCGCTGCGTTGCAGGAGGCGATTCGTCGGCTCTAAGATCGGATGGAGCAGCAAAATGTACGGGTGTATACGCTTGAGGCGTAGATCGAGGAGCTGAGGCAGTCGAATGCGGAGGCCATCAGGTAGGCCATACGAGACGAGTTTGAGAGTAGGTTCAAGTCACGGGACGATGGAGCTGGATCATCCCAACGACTATATATTATTGATTTTTTTATACAAATATTTGATTTGTTGATACAAACATTTGTTTTCTTGGTTTATTAATTATATTGTTTGGTATATATATTTTATTTATAATTGCGTTTGATTCTAATCATATCATTTCTTGATTGTTATAATTGTGTGAGATTTGATCATATTATTATTATCTATTGCTGGTTGTAAGTGAAAATAATGTGTGTGGGACACGTATATTTTTGTTTTAAAAAATATGATAATATATTTGGTCACGATTTTAATCGTGACCATAGGATATAGTCATGGTTACCTGCTAGTGGCAGGTAAGCTTCACTATGGTTTTCCCTTATAGTCGCGGTTTAAACTGTTGGGATTTCCTCAGCACCTGGCCTAGGGTTTGCAAGCATCAAGCATGCCACAACAAAAATTTAAGGGGGTGCTAAGCAAACATCCAAGGATTCATACTAGAAAACTAGGGTAACATAATAATGTAATCAATCATTACATAAGAAATGAACAAGAATACAATCTTTGTAGACTCGGTCCTTCACTTCTAAAGCTCCGTGTTGACGTCCCTTCACTGCGATCATGGATCTCCCGAACTCTAGTATGGGTTCCTTCGGAGAAATGAACAAGCTTGCTCGTAGTCTTCGAGGCCGAAGATGATCTACGTCGAGGAGACTCAAAATCAAGCTAACCCTTCACTAGGTCATGAACTTTGTGAAGAGAACACCCTATAATACCCAAGCAGGTGTATAGGATGATGAAATAGGAAATGGGCTCACTTTAGATTTTAATTTTCTCACTAGAAATCTCCACTCCAAAAACCCTAGAGAGCTTGAGGAGATGAGGAAGAAGATGAAGATGAAAAATCAACAAGAGAGAGAATGAGGTTAGATTTGCAACCATGGTGAGTTTTTTGTCATCACTAACTCTTATAGAGACTTAACCATGGCAAGGATAATGGTTAGATTTATAAATATCTTAGTGTAAAACAAATTGGGTGGACTAAGTCAAAGCTCACAACTAGCTTCTCCAAGCTTCTTAGCATGACACAATCCCACTCAAATTTGAATTACTAAAGATAATTAAAACCTAAACATATCATGGTTATGGTGTAAGTCCTACACACACAAGTTGCATATATAACCATGCATGGTACATAATATATATCACATATATAAAATGCATACATAAGTGAGAAAAAAAAAAAAGAAGTCAAGTGAGCAATATTAGTCAATGTAAATTCATATATCTAATATATATAACTATACATTAAATCATTAAATCGACACTTGATTTAATGATCCATCTATATCACATATAACCGACTAATATCAATAATATCATTTTACCGAATCAACACTTGATTCGATAACCCGGCTATATCGCATATAACCGACCGATGATACAAATCACGAGAATAGAATATGGTATCGCATACTCGTATTAATCTCGGTCCCGCACATATCTCATATGTGCTCCTACTCCGTTTCGCTTGAGCCAGGAAACCTCTGTGTAGGACTCTAAAGACTCGTCAATACGCCGGCAGTGGGTGATGATCATATCAAACACCCACAAGCCGCAAGAGGTGTGCTAAACGTAACGGCCACCCGGATATTGAGCGATCAGAAGATCAACAAGCAAGCCTGCTCATACTCCTGTGACTCCAATCAGTAACACTTACCGTATAGTCCGGTCTGTTCGTCTGATATGTCGCATATCTAGTCTAGAGGCGGTAAACGTCAGACCCCCAGTAACTTGATAAGCCATGCCGATGTAAGGTCTATAACGGGCGTGAAACTACTGATAACACTTACCAGTAAATCACATCTACCCTGGCCAGGGATTTCAGTTATGACCAATCGAGCATAGCGCAACATCAACCCCCAATACCGGGAGAGACGAATCCCCTCCTATCACTCATTGCCTCCATGTGACTCGGGACTGTACCCAAAAACCACCTATTTGCATGACCCAGTAGAGCCGTGGTAGGGTGGAAATCAAAGCACGGTGGGAGACACACAAGACTCTATGACGATCTCGGGTCGACAGACTAACCTGTACCAGTGTCACCAGAGAACTGCTATCTGACGTGAGGTATAATACCATCTAGGAGTTCTCGGCGAGTCCATTTAGTGTACCCAGTCTCCACTGAGCACCCGTATACCATCTCTGATGTCAAACACCAATGGATATGGGATCATCCATCGCCCATCTCATGGGTTGAGAAGATATACGCTAGTCTACTCTGGAATATCGATGCCCCGTCTCGATATTCCCTCGACTAGGAATATTGAAGGATGAACTTATGGACCCAGGCCCCACTAGTATGATCTACATCATAATCCTGGAAGTCAAGTACACATCCTAAGGGCTTTATCAACATGTAACAGAGAGACAGTAAGTATACATGTTAAGATAAAGAGCAACCAGATAGCGTACTATTATGTCGAGTAAGAAAGTCCTCCCTATATATGTCCCAGCATCCACTATAATATACATCTCATGTACAATAACGGCCTCTAGGGCATACATAAAACTAACAATCGCCCACTTGCACTAAGGCCAGTTGTTGCATTATAGCATACCCAACACCCTATAAAAGTCTCTCGCAGGAAAGGCCTCAGTGAGTGGATCCGCCGTGTTAACCTCTGAGTCTACTTTCCTAACCTCTGAGTCTACTCTCCTAACCTCGATCTCTTGGAGATCAACCATCTCCATGATTAGGTGATGCTGCCTTAGAATATGTCTGGGTCACTGATGGGACCGGGGTTCCTAGGCCAAATTCCACACCTCCATTGTCACACAATGGAAGGAACCTAGTTCATCTCATGAACAAATATACACCCAGACTGCCTCTTTGGTGGTATCTTTGATAGCAATGTATCCAGCCTTTATCGTCTAGTTTGCCCCGGTATCTAGCTTGGAACTCTTCCAACACATCGTCCCTCCACTGAGGGTAAAGGTAGTGCATGTGACTGACTTTCAGTCATCCTTACCACCCTGGAAATTATCCAATGATTTTTCTCTGGATCGATTGATACCATCTCACTACACCTAGTGAGAATCTTAACATCCACTTAAATCTATCTCCTAGATCCAAAACCCAGGATTTATGAGGTATCACCTTGATCCTATATGGAGAATCCATGTGATAAGAGGAGATTGACCGGGTGTAGCATACGAAACTCCTTTTCTATCAAGAGTATGGCATCTATGTACAATACGAGAAAGACCACCATACTCTCTACTGCCTTTTTGTATATACAAGGTTCATCTACCATCTTGATAAAGTCAAACATTTTGACTACCACATAAAAATAGATTTTCCAACTCCGCGATGCCTGCTTTATCTTGTAAATCAACTTACACATGTTTCCGCTTCTCCCACTGTCTATGAAGCCCTCTGGCTGTGTACTTATAGGCGTTCTCTTCTAAATCATTATTTAGAAAAGCAGTCATGACACCCAACCGCCAGATATCGTAGTCATGGTATGTAGCAAATGACAAATAGGATCTGGATGGACTTAAGCATAGGTACTGGAGAAAAGGTTTCATCAAAAACCATACCTGGTTAATGGCGAGAACCTTTTACAACAAGTCTAGTTTTGAAAGTCTCAACTTTTCCGTCTACACCAAGTAATCTTCTCAAGATATATTTGCTCCTGATGGGGATTTAACCCTTCAAATTTAGCAACCAAAGTCTATACTTTGTTGGTGTACATGGATTCCATCTCAGATCGCATAGCATCCAGCCATTCTTACAGAGTCCCTACTCTTGATGGCCTGCTTGAAATTAGTTGGGTCATCATCTCATGATGCAATCCTCGCTCCCACTGTCATCGAGAAATTGAAGTATCTCTCAGGCGGATGAGAAACCCTACCAGATCGGTGGAGAGGCTGAGGTTCGTCGGGAACTATTGAATCCTCCGGTTCTACCAAATCATCAGCTGTAGTTTGTATGGCTGGAACTCTTTCCGGTTCTACAGAACTGACCTTGCCTCGATCTTGTCCGGATTTCGCTTTTAGACATAGGCCGGACAATCCCAGATCTTAACTTGCTTAAGAGATGGGCTCTTCCCATACCATATCACATATGGAGTGGTAAGCACTGATTTGAGTGGAACCCAATTCAATAGGTATGCAGCTTCTTTAAGCGCATAACCCCAAAAAGAGCTAGGCAACTCAGTAGTACTCATCATAGAGCACAGCATATCGAATAGGGTGTGATTGCTCCGCCCCGATACACCGCTGTGTTGTGGTGTAGACAGAGGAGTAATGCTGAGAGAGAATCTCATTCTCCACTAGAATAGTCTAAGAATTCCATGCATAAGTATTCTCCTCCCTGATCACATCAAAGGACATAATACTTATACCCGTTTTGGTTCTCGACTCTTTACTTATATTCATTGAATTTCTTAAAAGATTCAGACTTGTGTTTCAACAGGAACATGTGTCCGAATCTTGAGAGATCATCAGTGAATATAAGGAAGTGCAAAGAACCAATCCTGGCAAGTGTAGACAGGGGACTTACATACATCACTATGTATCAGTCCCAAGGGTTCACTGACCCTTTCTCTGTTTCAAGTAAACGAAGCTATGGTCATCTTATCTTTGTGACATGACTGGCAAGTTTCACAAGATGTAAATTCAAACTGATTTAAATATGCATCTAAATGAAACTTAGCTAGTCGGGTCGCATTGATATGACCTAGTCTACAATGCCTCAAGAAGGATTCGTTCATTTCTAAACTCTTCCTCTTGTGTGTGTTCTGTACGTTAAGAACTGTGGTTTGATTTAGAACGTATATGCGTTTAGATAACGTGCCTGAACCGATCAACACTTTGATATAGGAAATGTTCAAAACATTGTCCAACAATACAAAATTATATCCTTCTTTACTAAATAAAGAGACTGATATGATGTTGTATATCAGGTTCGGTATCTAATAACATTCGTTCAGAATCAGTGTACTTGATAATACAGGGTGATAACTGCCAACTGATTTGGCTGCAACAATTGCACCAACCTCTATACTTAGAGGCATATCACCCTTTTCTCAGTTCTCTACCTTTCTGTAGCCCATATAACAGATTACATATGTGGGATCCTGATCCGGTATCACATACCCAGGACGTAGAAGATACTGAGAAACGGTTCTTTGTGACGAACACACCCGAAGAAGATGCATCTATCATGTACTTTCTTCGTTTGGGTGATGTGGGAATCCTGGTATTCCCCTAATTCCTGCTCGGTCTTATAACAATTATAAGTTTGAGCGGGACCAATGTTTCCCTGCTCAGTATAACAAGCGGGTTCGGTCAATACATCCATATTATTATCTTGATTAAGGCGTGACAAGGTCGCTACCTGGAGAGAGAGAGAAGAAAACACTCTGCGTGCGCTCTTGCAAGATTAGATTGGTTATCTATTTTATTTAATCAGGATGGCTCCCACTGTTTTTATCAAATCTTCCTTCAAACCTTAAAACGAAAGACTAGCCAGGATTAATTACACCCTACAAGTTCGCCAATCTTTCAGCCAGGCCAGTGCCAGTGCTTTGAGGAAGGTTCCCCGTGCTTTCGCGCGGACCTAATTAAAATAAACCTCATTTTCCCAGGGGCGTAACCCCGTTGACACCTTTCTAGACACCTACTTGATCGGCTAATCGTAAAGTGAAAAACTCTCCCAGGAGTAACAATTACTCACGGTGGGTATCAGGATCCAACTATCTCATAGAAGATATGCAATCTCATTGCAAATTTCAACACTTGAAAGTCCCGATAATGGTTTTTACCCCTAGTGACTTATGACCTTAACTATGGTCAACAAATCATAAGCACTAGTCAAGTTTTACCCGTCATTTCGTGATTAATTAGACCCACCCACATGACCCTTAACTATGGTCAACAAAATCACATGACTGTCCTAACTAATCGCATCATATGCTATGTAGGAAGACATCACTTAGCTACTGTACACTGTGCCTTAACTATAGTCAACAAACACAGCACGAATATTAAGTACTCTACTTCCCAAAATGACGGAGGGTTGCGGATGGTTTTTAAGAAAACCTTTAACGCTTTGAACTTGATATCGTTGTAGAATCAAATGGTTTTAAATGGAGTGTTTTTGAGGCTTTTGCTAATTTCGCTAAAGAAGTCACTCCCGGTAAAGAGATCTCGGCTTTTTCCTCGTCGATGAGATGCAGGATATTCACAATACCACTATGCAAAGCAAGAACTAGAAAAGCAATCAAAAGACAAACCGAGGGTTGTAGCATCTGCCAGTTATTGCTAAAGAGGTCACTCCCGGTGAAGGGATCTCGGCTCTTTCCTTATCGAATAAAGCGCCGGATATTCTGCAAAGAATACCGCTATGCAAAGCAACAACTGGAGCTATCTATTTTTGAAAATTCGATTCCACAACATCTTTAGGTTTATTTTCTTTCATTAATCTCATTAATGAATGTCCCATTATTTAAGTTACCTAAACATCACAGATAAATACAACGTATGCTTATGCCATCCGCATTCGCCTCGATGTCCCGTCATGCACCGTTAGGTTAGGTAACTAACGGCAGAGCGAGGCAAGGCTAGCGCGGGTATAAAATATAAGCAACGTCTATATAATATATCATATATGCTATATACAGTATCTATCTCAACATATCAAATGATCACATCACAGATATCGCAGCAGAAAACAACATATGAAATATTGGATATATTAGGATTTCCGGGTTTTATATTAAGCATGTATAAAACACGGATTCCACGGTCGTGATGAATAGCCAAACCCACATCCCTAAACCCCTACGAGAGCGGCAGCAACCCGACCAATTCTAGAGTTAGGAGACCCGGACTCGACTCCTCGAGATGGTCTCCCAATGGACTCTAGAACCCGGTTATTTGTGCTCCCCTCCTTGGGTCTATCCTAATGTGGAAAAGTAAATAATATACATCAACGGTGACATCTTCCTCAACCCGGAAATGCCCCAATAAAAGAATATTACATACAATGAATTTTACATGAATGAAAATGAAAAACTCTCATTTCACATAAAAAAAACCCGGCTATTCAAACACGACAATCCAATATAACATATCCAGCAACACATAACATCACATGTCATCAACGTAAGTAAATATGCGTATCCCAATGGTCGTTGACATATAGAAACGAAACTGGCGATACACCACATATTACACTTACGGTCGCAGAAAAGAAAATGAAAACTACAACAGTTGGAATCCGCAATTACCTTAGACATCATATGCCTAACAAATGAATTCCTTAGACATCGCATGCCTAACAATTATAAACCCCGCATTTTAGTCTCGATCTCGAAAACACTTTTCAATATCAAGTCGGGCAATTCAACAAGATTCCTGACATCCCGATCGAATGCTCGTCGGAAACTTTAGTAGACGACCGCACCCTCCGATACCGTCGACTAAGTGCACTAAGGCGGAACACTGCTGCCGTGAGAACCCGAATGGATGCTTTTGGCGACGGGGTTCTCCTACAGTCACTTGGTCGGGCTATGGGGCGTGTCTATCTAATAAGGTTACCCGGCGAGTATCCGCGTACTCTACGTGATTGCGATGGACTTTTGATCACATCAAAATCCCGTGGCAATCGATCAAATGAGACTAAATTGCTAGATTTATAAAATTCAAATATTGTGGATTTCAAGTATTGTATCACAATATATTAGACGATGTTAAACGTTTCGACCGAATCGACCAACACACACATCACCCGATTAGCTCAACACTTGAGCAAAGTTAAAGTATCCAAAACGTGCCACAGTACCTATGATCCGGCCGTAAAAGGGTCCAACCAACGCCTCACCTATGACACAGCGGAACTACGGCAAACCCTAGGTTTCAAGTCGCAGTTCCGAGGGCATAGAATCGAGTTAAGGTTTTTGTTCTTCTAAAGGGTCTATAGAGTTACTTGCACGACTATTGAATATAATTAACTTAGAAAAATTCAACTCTTGAAAATTTCAGTGGGGTGTCTTGACGTGGTGTTTGAAGTTCGTTCGAACCGTTAAATATTGTCTAGGTTACCAATACAATGCTAAAATATACGGCTACGAAATACTCCGCAATTAGCCCATAACACAATTATCATCACATGAAAATATGGACTAAACAAACAATACCAGAAACCCGAAATCCTACAGAACAGAGCACATGTGAAATACGAAGTGGTTTGGAGATTAAAGGGCCGACGTCGCCGGATTTACTGGCTTCGGGCTCGGGTCAAAACCAAGCACATGCCCCCGTATTTCACCTGTGTTCTTCTTGTATCACATACACTATTCTGCAGTTGCTAAAATAATTTTTAAACGACTTTTCAAAAAATTTCCAGAGAGCAAACTCTAGGGTTTCTAAAATCGTATTTTGCGGAGTTGTTTCGGTTTCGTATTATCTTAACACCGTCTAGGTTTCTAGTTAGGCTCTGATACCATGTTGGGATTTTCTCAGCACCTAGCCTAGGGTTTGTAAGCATCAAGCATGCCACAACAAAAATTTAAGAGGGTGCTAAGTAAACATCCAAGGATTCATACTAGAAAACTAGGGTAACATAACAATGTAATCAATCATTACATAAGAAATGAACAAGAATACAACCTTTGTAAACTCGGTCCTTCACTTCTAAAGCTCCGTGTTGACGTCCTTTCGCTGCGATCATGGATCTCCCGAACTCTAGTATGGGTTCTCTCGGAGAAATGAACAAGCTTGCTCGTAATCTTCGAAGCCGAAGATGATCTACGACGAGGAGACTCAAACTCAAGCTAACCCTTCACCAGGTCATGAACTTTATGAAGAGAACACCCTATAATACCCAAGCAAGTGTATAAAATGATGAAATAGGAAATGGGCTCACTTTAGATTTAAATTTTCTCACTAGAAATCTCCATCTCCAAAAACCCTAGAGAGCTTGAGGAGATGAGGAAGAAGATGAAGATAAAAAATCAACAAGAGAGAGAATGAGGTTAGATTTGCAACCATGGTGAGTTTTTTGTCATCACTAACTCTTGTAGAGACTTAACCATGGCAAGGATAATGGTTAGGTTTATAAATATCTTAGTGTAAAACAAATTGGGTGGATTAAGTCAAAGCTCACAACTAGCTTCTCCAAGCTTCTTAGCATGACACAATCCTACTCAAATTTGAATTACTAAAGATAATTAAAACCTAAACATATCATGGTTATGGTGTAAGTCCTACACACACAAGTTGCATATATAACCATGCATGATACATAATATATATCACATATATAAAATGCGTACATAAGTGAGAAAAAGAAAAAAATTCAAGTGAGCAATATTAGTCAATGTAAATTCATATAACTATACATTAAATCATTAAATCAACACTTGATTTAATGATCCGGCTATATCACATATAACCGACTAATATCAATAATATCATTTTACCGAATCAACACTTGATTCGATAACCCGGCTATATCGCATATAACCGACCGATAATACAAATAGCGAGAATAGAATACGGTATCACATACTCGTATTAATCTCGGTCCCGCACATATCTCATATATGCTCCTACTCCGTTTCGCTTGAGCCAGGAAACCTCTGTGTAGGACTCTAAACACTCGTCAATACGCCGGCAGTGGGTGATGATCATATCAAACATGTAAGTCCATGTTGCCCACCCCGATGCTTGCGGGGAGGCGGAAACGTTATGAAAAATCGGATTTTTACAACACTAGGCAACATGGACTAGCAAAAGGAGGGATCTTTGCTAAACAAAACTAACTACCAAAGCTAAAAGAGTTAGCTACTCGGAAAAGGGGTTATACCTAGGTCTTCAAGTCCTTCTCTTCTTGCTCCTTGGAGTGAAAGAACGGGTTCTCCTTGTCGCCTTCTTTTGCCGAAGAAAAATCCACCCGAGGGCCTCTACCTTTGGCTCCAACCTCAAACTAGAAGTAACTAAGGTGCTTGGTGTGCTAAACCTAGGACCTTAGAAAGAGTAGAGAGTATTTTTGAAGGGATTATCTCAAGCTCAAATGGTTCTCAACTCATGAGAGGGAAGAGCTAGAGAGAGGGGAAGAGGATGAGAGAGAATGAGAATGATAAAGTGAGGATATTTTGCAACCATCCTTACATATATGTGTGAATTATGATAATTAAAAATTAACTAAAGATAATTATGATGGTTAAGTTGAAGTGACCATTATCATTTCACATTAATGAATTTTGCTAGAATCAAAGAGCATCTTTCAAGTGAAATGATGATGGTCAATTTGTCAATTTGGGTCAACAAGTCAACCATAGTCAAATGGTCAACAACCCTAACCATAACATAATTATAATTAATTAATATTAATAATCACAATTCACACATACACATTAGGGTTAAGAAAAAGACAATGGTCATTAACCCTAATGAAAGTCCTCTGCCTCTGTCTCAGTCAACTGTGCATACACACCCGCATCCGTGTTCCGAGGAACACGAATACAATGAGATAAAACCAATCCCAAATCATATACTAGGATCTGGCTTAAACCAAAACCTGCTAGTATAAGCTGTCCGGACACCAAACGTGCATAAGTGCGCGGATGTGAACGAACCCTGTCGCAAAACCATGTGACCTCTACTCATTTTGCCTAAAGGCGAATGATCCTCTGTGTGGGACTCTAAAGACTCGACACTACGCAGACAGTGGGTTTAACCACAGACCGCAAGCGGCACTAGCTGTACGTAACGGTCCCCAGGTAGATGCCGATAAGAAGACTGACGAGGTAAACCCATCTGAACTCCTACTGAGCCTGAATGTGACAGTCTCCGTACAGTCCGGTCTATTCGTCTGATAACATCGCATGGCGGGCCTAGGTGGGTGGTAAACGTCAGTCCCCTAATAGCGGTATAAGTCATGTCGGAGTGTAGCCCAGAACACCCTGAGATAACACTGGAAACCTACCAGTATACCTCGCTTGCCCTGGCCAGGGACTACTTGTGTAATGGCTCTCCTGGACACAGCGCGATGTCAACCCCCAATACCGGGAGAGACGAATCCTGTCTAACCGTCACTGCCTCCAAGTGCTTCGGGACTGCACCCAACTACTACCTGTTTGCACAACTCCTTTGAGCCGTGGTAGGGTAGTAATCAAAGTACAGTGGGAACACACTCGAGGCGAAGTGACAGTGTCAAGTCAGCGGACTAAGCTGTACTCATGTCACCTGGAAACTGATAACTGACGATAGGTATAATACCAACCAACAGTTCCCGACGACTCCTGTCCAGTGTACTCGTAACCTAACGAGCACCCGCATACTATCTCAAGTACGACGTACTGACGGCTGTAGGACAGACCGTCTCCCGTGCTGGGATGAAAAGCGCATACGCTAGTCTACTCTGGAGTATCGATGCCATGTCTTGATAATCCAACGACCAGGGACGTGTATATATAAGGATGTGCTTATAGATTACCCAGCCCCCACTAGTGTGACTGCCATCACAACGCTGGTAATCAAGCAAAGATCCTAAGGGCTCCACTAATGCGTATAGGTGATACAATAAAGAAACACATGTACACATTAAAGCAGAGACAAACCAAGTAGCATACTACCATTTCGAGCAAGATTGTCTATACAACTGTGAATATCCCAAGCTTCCATCAAATAATATACATACTAGTATGATACAGTAATGGCCTCTAGGGCATATACACTAACAATCTCCCACTTGCACTAAGGCCATGTACTGGCGTATCGAAGACCTATCATCTCGATCAGCCGCTCGAACTGAGTCTGGGGTAAGACCTTCGTGAATGGATCTGCAGTGTTATCTTCTGAAGCAACCCTCCGAACCTCGATCTCCTGGCGATCCACGATCTCCCTGATCAGGTGATACCGCCTCAAGATGTGTCTGGATTTCTGATGGGACCTGGGTTCCTTCGCTAAAGCTATAGCCCCGTTGTTGTCTCAAAACAGAGGTATTGGATCAACAATGGATGGAACCACCTGAAGTTCTTTCAAGAACTTCCTCATCCAGACGGCTTCTTTTGCGGCATCAGATGCAGCGATATATTCCGCTTCCATAGTCGAGTCAGCAACGGTTTCCTATTTGGAACTCTTCCAACACACCACCCCTCCATTGAGGGTAAAGACAAAACCCGATATGGACTTGGAATAATCCTTGTCACTCTGGAAGCTGGAGTCAGCAAAGGCCTCAATCTGGAGGTCTTTTCCGCCATACACCAAGAACATCTCCTTAGTCCTTCTCAGGTACTTGAGAATGTTCTTTACCGCTATCCAGTGTTTCTCCCCAGAGTTTGACTGATACCTGCTTACCACACTCAGTGCATAAGCCACATCTGGTCTGGTACACAACATCGCATACATTATAGAGCCTACCGCAGAAGCGTAAGGTATAATAGACATGCGATCCCTTTCCAAATCAGTCTTGGGAGACATCTCTTTGGAGAGGGTGATCTCGTGACAAGCCGGTAGATTACCGTGCTTGGAATCTTCCATACTGAATCTTTTCAGTATGGTGTCGATGTACCTGGACTGCGAAAGTCCTAATATCCTCTTGGATCTATCACGATGGATCCGGATCCCCAGAATGTAGGAGGCATCACCCAGGTCTTTCATGGAGAACCTGTGTGACAAGAACCCTTTGACAGATTGTAGCATAGGAATGCCATTTCCTATCAAGAGAATGTCATCCACGTATAAAACGAGGAATACGACAGTTCTCACTACAAATCTACTATAGATACATGGTTCATCTGGATTTTTGATAAAGCCAAATTCTTTGACCGTCTCATCAAAACAGATGTTCCAACTCCGCGATGCCTGCTTTAGTCCATAAATGGACTTAAGCAACTTGCACACCTTTCCAGTGCTCCCACTCTGAATGAAACCCTCTGGCTGGTCCATATAGACACACTCCTCTAAATTTCCATTTAGAAAAGCGGTCTTTACGTCCATCTGCCAAATCTCATAATCGTGGAAGGCAGCAATGGCAAGAAGGAACCGAATGGATTTCAGCATAGCCACTGGAGAAAAGGTTTCGTCATAGTCCAAACCAGGTCTTTGACGAAAACCCTTTGCAACAAGTCTAGCTTTATAGGTCTCAACCTGTCCATCTACACCAATCTTCCTTTTGAAGGTCCACTTGCATCCTACGGGTTTTACCCTATCTGGAGCAATGTCCAACGTCCATACTTTGTTTGTGTACATGGACTCCATTTCGGTCCGCATTGCATCCAGCCATTTTACTGAGTCAACGCTCTGAATGGCCTGCTGGAAGCTAGTCGGCTCATCACTATCAATGATGCAATCTTCTCTATCCCCGTTTATGAGAAAACCGTAGTATCTCTCGGGCGGATGAGACTGCCTACTACTCCTGCGGAGCAGCGTAGGAATGTCCTGATCTTTCGAACCCTCTGGTTCTACTAAGCTTTCAGTAATAGCTTGTTGTTCTGGAATTTCTTCCAGTTCTATTACGCTCCCACTTATTTCCTTTTCTAAGAACTGGTGTTCCAGAAAGTGGGCATTACGAGAAACAAAGACCTTTTGTTCCTCTGCGTAATAGAAAAGATACCCCCTAGAGTTCTTCGGGTATCCCACAAACTTGCACAGTACTGAGCGTGCCTCGAGTTTGTCCGCATGCTGCTTTTTGACAAAAGCTGGACATCCCCAAATCTTCAGGTATTGAAGATAGGGTTTCTTCCCACTCCATAACTCATATGGTGTGGTAGGCACAGTCTTAGTGGGAACTCAGTTCAAAAGGTATGCGGCTGATTCTAGTGCATATCCCCAGAATGATCGCGGCAACTCAGCGTTACTCATCATGGACCGTACCATATCCAATAGGGTTCGGTTCCGTCTTTCCGATACACTGTTATGTTGCGGAGTGTATGGAGGAGTAAGCTGAGAGAGAATTCCATTCTCTTTTAGGTAATCCAGGAACTCGGCACTCAAGTATTCACCACCTCGATCAGATCTCAGTGTCTTGATACTTTTGCCTGTTTGTTTTTCTACTTCATTCTTGTATTCTTGGAACTTTTCAAAGGCTTCAGATTTATGCTTCATTAAGAAGACATGTCCGAACCTTGAAAAATCATCCATAAAAGTAATGAAGTAAGAATAACCGCTTCGCGCATGTGTAGACATTGGACTGCACACGTCGCTGTGTACGAGTCCCAAGAGCTCATTCACTCTTACTCCGTGTCCAGTGAACGGAGTTTTTGTCATCTTCCCTTTGAGACAGGATTGACAAGTTGCATATGATTGAAATTCGAACGGATCCAAATATCCTTCTGTATGTAACTTCGTCAACCTTCTCTCATTGATGTGACCGAGTCTACAATGCCATAAGAAAGCCTGATTGATTTGTGGAGACTTTCTTTTGTGTGTATTCTGGACATTGAAAATCTGTGGTTGGTTTAATACGTATATACCATTGTTTAATGTACCTGGCCCAATCAAAACTTGATTAAGGTGAATGTTCACAACATTACTTACAAATGCAAATTCATAACCTTCTTTAGATAATAAAGATACAGAAATAATATTACAAGTTGCATTTGGTACAAAATAACAACCACGCAAAACCAAAAAGTGTCCATCTGACAATCCCAGGAGATAGTCCCCCACGGCCTCAGCATCCATGCTAGCTCCGTTTGCAACTCTGAGGGTCATATCACCTGCCTTCAAAACCCTACGTCTTCTCAATGCCTGCAAAGAATTACAGATATGAGATCCTGATCCGGTATCCAATACCCAGGAAGTAGAGTTTATTGACAGACAGTTTTCAATAACATACACACCTGAAGCTGAAGCCGCAACTTGCTTCAGATCCTGGGTTCTGGCCTTCCAAGCCCTGCAATCCTTTTTCCAATGCCCACTCTTGTGACAGTAAAAGCATTCTTCCTTTCCCACAAGCTTTCCCGCTACCTTTGTTGCCTTTGCCTTTCCCTTCGTATCCACTTTACTAACACCGCCCCTTGGTTTGGCGGGGGCTTTCTTCTTCTTTCTCTTGGCTTTCGTCCTGGACTTAGAAGAGGAAGATCTTCCTACAAACAAAGTGGATGTTTTCCTACCTTTCTGTAGGGTGCCCTCAGCACTCCTCAACATGTTCAGAAGTTTGAAAAGTTCAACCTCCTTTCCTTGCATGTTGAAGTTTAGGATAAACTGGGCGTAAGTGGAAGGAATGGACTGGAGAATCAAGTCAGTGTAGAGTTCATTCTCCAACGTGGTCCCAAGGTCCGCGAGCTCTTCTATATAGCCAATCATCTTAAGCACGTGTTCCGCTACCGATGATCCGACGGCCAATCTTGCCGAAAACAGCTTCTTCGACACTTCGTATCTGGCGATACGAGATTGCTCTCCATACAGTTCTTTTGTATGAAGAAATATGGACTCTAGGTCCATATTCCCGTGCCTCCTCTGATGTTCATTGTCCATAGAGGCAAGCTGGCCTTCGCGCAATCGATCTCCTATGTCTTACGGATTTCTATATCCGCGACGCTGGAGGTGGGACCTGGGACTGGGGGAGCTTTGGTGGTAAGGAGATACCCCAACTTGTCGTAAGTGATTGCCATTTTGACATTCCTGGGCCAATCTTTGTAGTTTGGCCCTGTCAGTATGTTTTTATCTAGTAATAACTTAAGTCCGGTCATGTTGATTGGTCGCTACAATTAGGAGAGAGAAAAGAAACACTTTAGCATGATGCTCTTGCAAGTTTAGAGTGGTTTTTAGTTTGTCTAAACAGGATGGCTCCCACTGTCTCTCGAATCCCTCCTCAAACCATAAAGGAAGAATTAGTCGGGATCAATCTCACCGTACAATACTTGCTTAACCGTTCAGCCAGGCCAGTGTCGGTACTTCGAGGGAGGTTTTCCAACACTTCCGCGAAGTTCCTTAATTAAGTAACCTCTTTTCCCTGTGGGCGTATGATTGGTTCGAAAGAGTGTATGTTTGTAGTTAACCGCACTCAATAACGGTGTCGCATGTAGCTAGACCGAGATGAGTACGGGTCGTCCTCTGGGAAACGTGGAACCTTTTACTTTGACTTTAGATGTGTTGAGAAAGAGAGGAGGGATAAAGAATTTTATAGAAAGATTTCTAGATCTACGTTAAACAAGAATGTAAAATATAGATCTAGATTATTTTAAAGATGTAATTAATATAATAAGAGGGCTTGTAGGGTTCGTTAGGATTTAGTAGTTATGGACAATTAATTAAAAGTTACCCTTTTTATCCATTAATAGATTTAGAACTAGAACGACCGTGATGCGTGTAGATTAGGGTTTCTGAAGGGAAAAGGAATCCCACTCTTAACCCTTACCTCGACACGGAACTCCGTTCATTATCTAGCCTTTACCAAAACAATCATTAATCTAATCTCTAATCGCGGTCGGAACTAGCAAAGAATTGCTAGCGCGCCCGATTAGGATATTAATAATTCTTTTGATAAAGTTCCTAAACTTTATAGGACTTAAAAAGGGTTAAATTATTTTCATCGTCCATTAGCCTACCATAATCCTACGAACCCTAACAAGCGGAGAATTACTCACGCATGTTGGGAGAAAAAGATGAAAAGAAGGAGAGGGAAAACATAATGTAAAATGCAAAGACAATTAAATAAAATAACTACCTTTATTAATCGACTTGAACAAACTACACTTTAATCCGAAGAAAATGATTACAAACTAGTTGCTTCTCGATCTTTCCTAAGGAAGTAGTCGAACAGTCGATGATCAGCCTGGATGCGTGAGCGTCTGGAGCTTCGTGATCTCTTCGGCTTGATAACTTTTCCAAGAGGCTCTCGGTGCCCTTTTATAGTGCAAAGCCAGAATCTTCTTGTTGAAAACTTGGTAAAATTTATCATAGATTTATGCCAAAAAATCTCATTCTCTAACTCCCTGGAATTGCGGCGGATCCGCGGCCCAAGGGGGGTTTAGCCGCGGATCCGCGCTTGATGGTCGAGATCTCGTGACTGAAATTTTTGGGCTTGCATCTTTTGACATGTGGCAATCCTAGGCACCTTCAGAATCTGAAAATCTTTTCTCGGTTGCTTCCAGACTTGGTCTCCAAATTTTGCTTCTTAATTTGGCAAGATTTCTTCAACAACTTGATTTGTTTGATAAATTCTGCATAACAACTTGGAAAATTCTGCACAATAATCTCAAATAATATTTAGTAGGCTTATTTCTACTGAGATTTGGTCAATAGATTTATTTACATACATTTTCCTACCAAATACTAATTAAAATATATTAACACATGGAAAATAGTGTTTTTACACATAAACCCTCATATGTATAATATATTATAATAAAGTCCTTTTTTAATATGAAAATGGTAGGAAAAATATAATACAAATGTGCAGTTTTATCAACTGAACAAATACCCCCAAACTTATCTTTGATCGTCCCGAGCAAACTAGTTTATTTAAGAGGAGAAAAAGAAAGAAGAAAACTAAGCACACTTTCGTAGGCAACACGATTGCACTGAGCACGTGCAACAAGCCGTTAAACCTCTAGGTGTCCCTAGTAGGAGGAGTGTTGTCTCCTGAGGGTTTTCAGCGGATTACACCCACAAAATCCTATAATAAAAGAGAGATGGTGAAATTTACATATAAAGATAAGAACCATAAAAGAAAGACTTTGAAAATAAGAGTTTCCAACTACACTAGCTTTTCAGTTGTCATGAGCCCTATCTTAATAGTCATGAAAAAATGTTAGAAATCACATCATCCCTCAATAAAACATCGTCTTTATTCTTCATTCCAACCTTTCATCCAAACATTGATCCTATAACCCCACGTGTGTGAAATGGACATCCCTACACTCGGAGAATTCAATTCAAGCTATCATACTCTTGTCCATCTACCTTAGTAATTTTTAATTTAATGAATATTAAAGATTTGCTCACACATTTTCATGCGACCGTTAATACTTTTGAGGTACTAACCAATCGATTACTCATGTGCTTGCTAATTAGGTGATAATATTTTCCTCGTCTTGCACCACCTAAGGCTTAGCAGTGACTCCCAGACCAGTTGGCCTTAGGGCACTAGGTGAAGAGGCACCCTCGCTATATTTTTTTTATTGCTGCCTTGGCGATAACAAAACCAGTGTTCATTTTTTTTCTTTTCACCATTTTTATATTTTCTTCATTTTTTTTTCATTTCCTTCATACTTTAGCTTTTAGACAAGAGCATTTCTAGGTATCCTCTACTATCCCGAGTTTCAATACATGTGTAAGTGCATATAGTAGGGTATCAACATTCAAATGTTCGGCTTCCAGAATAGAAACTATTTTTCAGACTTATTTTTATCCTCAGATTAGTGACTTCCTTCATCTTACTAACCCTTGGGACAACAGCTCATAACTACTTATTACTAGTTCGTTTAAGAAAACTTCTAATTTTCTTGGTTTTCTTAAACTATTCCTATCTTTTGGATGTAATTTTTCACTTTCTACTCTTTTGTTATAAAAAAATTTTTAATGCCCAGTGTCAAAGATAATTCAGTGAATACAAACCTCTCCCCCCAAACCTGTTTTCAGCAGTGTCCTCACTGATGTAGCCTTTTGAGAACATGGACCTGTATACTAAGGGAGAGATATAAGGGGTAAAATAATAGTTAAATGAAAAATTCCCCCAAACTTATTCTTTGACACGCACAGATATTCAATCAAATCATTTTTTTTTACTCACCTCCATTCTTAAAATGTGAAAAAGTTACCAAAACATCGAGGTGAGGCGGAGGAAATTTAGTTTTGATAAAGCGGCTCCTGTAAAAACAGGAGCTCCTCCGCGGGGTCAGCAGAAAAATACGGTTTTAATCTATGCCCATTTACTTTAAAAATCGAACCGTTTTTCAAATTTTCGACTTCAACTGCCCCGTACGGGTGTACATACCGCACCACAAAAGGTCCTTTCCAACGAGATTTAAGCTTACCCGGATGAAGATGGAGACGGGAATCGTAAAGAAGGACTTGTTGCCCCGATGTGAAGGTTTTTCTAGAAAGATTTTTATCGTGGAATACTTTAGTCCTATTCTTTACTATCACCGCATTATCGTAACCTTCATCGCGGAGTTCGCTTAGCTCATTCAATTGCAGCTTCCGATAGCTGCCTGCATGATCAAGATCAAAATTAAGCTCTTTAATAGCCCACATTGCCTTATGTTCAATCTCGACAGGGAGGTGACATGCCTTCCCAAACACAAGGCGGTATGGAGACATACCAAGATCGGTCTTATAAGCGGTGCGGAATGCCCAAAGAGCATCCATCAATTTGGTTGACCAATCTTTACGGTTCTTAGAAACCGTCTTCTCCAATATCTGTTTAATCTGCCTATTTGAGATCTCAGCCTGCCCGCTTGTTTGGGGATGATAGGGCGTAGAAAGCTTGTGAGTGATTGAATATTTCCGCATCAAGGCCTCGAAAGACCTATTGCAGAAATGTGTCCCGTTGTCGCTAATGATAGCGCGAGGGTGTCCGAATCGCGAAAAGATATTTTCTTTAAGGAACTTAATGACAACTTTGTTATCATTAGTGCGACACGGTATAGCTTCCACCCACTTCGAGACATAATCAACCGCTAACAAGATATATAGATTCCCAAAGGAGTTGGGAAAAGGGCCCATAAAATCAATACCCCAAACATCAAATATTTCCACAACCAATATAGGTTGGAGCGGCATCTCATTCCTTCGTGAAATCCGACCCAAATGCTGACATCGCGGACAAGTTTTGCAATGCTCAAATGCATCTTTAAATAATGTTGGCCAATAAAAGCCACATTGCAACACTTTCTCCGCCGTTTTTCGAGGTCCAAAATGACCGCCGCATGCCTGATCATGACAAAATGATAACACGCTCTTGAATTCATCGTTAGGGACACACCTGCGAATGATTTGATCGGAACAATACTTGAATAGATATGGTTCATCCCAGTAAAAATATTTTACTTGGGATAAAAATCGAAGTTTGTCTTGTTTCGACCAATCGCTAGGTATAAGTCCCGTCGCAAGATAGTTCACGATATCCACAAACCAAGGTTCGTAGGATACATTCAAGAGCTGTTCGTCGGGAAATGAGTCATTTATCGGCACGGTCACAGTTGGCGAAGAAGTGATGCGTGAAAGATGGTCGGCTACAACGTTTTCACATCCACTCTTGTCTTTGATGACAAGATCAAATTCTTGTAACAATAGGATCCAACGTATTAGCCTGGCCTTCGCATCCTTCTTCGATAAAAGATGTCGTAGGGCGGAGTGATCTGTGTAAACCATAATAGGTGAGCCAATCAAGTAGGGCCTGAATTTCTCTAATGCAAATACAACTGCCAAGAGTTCTTTCTCGGTAGTTGTGTAATTTATTTATGCATCATTCAAGGTCCTACTTGCATAGTAAATTACATGTGGCATCTTATCAATATGCTGTCCTAAGACAGCACCAATAGCAAAATCTGATGCGTCACACATAAGCTCGAACGGGTGGTTCCAATCCGGAGATGATAGAACGGGGGCTGTAGTGAGTGATTCTTTAAGCGATTCAAAAGCAGCCTCACAATCCGAATCGAAGTGAAAAGTAGTGTCTTTGGCCAATAGAAGGGTTAAGGGTCTAGCGATTTTGCTAAAGTCTTTAATAAATCTCCTATAAAATCCTGCATGACCAAGGAAGGATCGTATATCTTTGACGCAATTGGGACGAGGGAGGTTTTGAATGACATCTATTTTAGCTCTGTCGACCTCAATGCTTTTATGTGAAATAATATGTCCACGTACAATACCTTCTTGGACCATAAAATGGCATTTTTCCCAATTCAAAGTCAGGTTCTTATCCTTACAGCGGGTAAGAACAGCGTCAAGATTACGAAGGCAGTCCTCAAAGGAGTCCCCAAAAATGGAGAAATCGTCCATAAAAATTTCCAGAAAATTTTCCACCATATCTGAAAATATTCCCATCATGCACCGCTGAAATGTAGCGGGAGCGTTGCATAACCCAAAGGGCATGCGTCTATGAGCAAAAGTTCCGAAAGGACAAGTAAAAGTGGTTTTATCTTGATCCTTTTCGGCGATGGGGACCTGGTTATAACCAGAGTATCCGTCCAAGAAATAGTAGTATTCGTGTCCCGCTAATCGTTCTAACATCTGGTCAATGAAAGGTAGAGGGAAATGATCTTTCCTCGTCGCGGCATTGAGTTTCCTGTAATCGATACATACACGCCACCCAGTTTGGGTGCGTGTTTGGATTAACTCATTAGCCTCATTAGTGATGACCGTGATGCCAGACTTTTTAGGGACCACATGAATTGGACTTACCCATTGACTATTAGATATGGGGTAAATTATTCCACTATCAAGGCACTTGACGATTTCTTTCTTTACCGCCTCCTTCATAACGGGATTTAGCCGTCTTTGTGGGTCTCGGGTTGGTTTGGCTTCATCCATCAGATGTATGTGATGTTCAACAATTAAGGGACTAATCCCTTTGATGTCGGCCATTGTCCAACCAAATGCTTGCCGATTCGATCTCAACACTGCCAAAAGTGCATTCTCTTGCTCTACAGCTAGAGAAGCGGATATAATCACTGGCAAAGTCTCATTCTCTCCTAAATATGCATATTTAAGATGAGAAGGTAGCGGTTTGAGATCAAGAATTGGCGGAGAGACAATAGAAGGTGGGGTAAGCGAATGATATTCGGGCTCCCAAAGAGGTTCAAAACTTGCATAAGATATTGACTCGGAAAGTGATGCTGACTTTTGCAACGAGTCAACGGGTTCAATCTCAAGGTCGGACTCATTGAACATATTCTCACTGTAAAGTGGTGCAAGATCAAACGATGTCTCATTAGTGTTGTCGAGAACATCAAAGCAAAGCTCCTCATCCATGCAGCTTTCGGAAGCTATCTCGTGGATGGAACAAACATCCAGCAATTGAGCAGAAGGTTCTGATGGCTGACTTCCTAGCTTGTAAATATTAAGCTCAATTGTCATTTTCCCGAAGGATAAGTTCATAGAACCGTTACGACAATTAATCACAGCGTTAGAAGTTGCTAGGAAGGGTCGACCAAGTATCACCGGAATTTGATTGCGTGGGTTTGCCACAGGTTGTGTATCCAAAACAATAAAGTCCACGGGAAATATGAATTCCCCGACTTTAATTAACACGTCCTCTAGTTCGCCCCGAGGTTTGGTGATAGATCGGTCTGCCATTTGGAGAGTACAATGGGCGGGTTTTAACTCTCCAATTCCTAACTGCTCGTATACTGAATAAGGAAGCAAGTTGACGCTAGCGCCTAGATCGAGTAAAGCACGATTTATATTTTTACCCCCAATAGAAATAAAGATTGTAGGACAGCCGGGGTCCTTACGTTTCTTTGGTATTTGTTGGGTAAAAGCTGTGCTAACATTACTCGTCATGAAAACCTTTTTATGCACTTGAGTTTTTCTCTTCCTAGTGCACAAGTCTTTAAGGATTCTTGCATAAGATGGGACTTGTTGAATAGCATCTAGGAGAGAAATATTCACGCTAACTTGCTTAAACATTTCCACAATCTTCTCCATTTGCGGGTTAGGTCGGTTGGCCCTTAATCGGTTTGGAAATGGAGCTCGATCAATAAGTTTTGGGTCCAACGTTTGTAGAGAAGACTGTGGAGACGGATTCGATCCCAAAATTGGAGTGGGCATCGACTTAGATAGATTTGGCGAAATGTTTGAGCCTTGGGGAAAACGGAGAATAGGCTCGGACGAAGGTGGGAGACTAGACGAAGAAGAAGAAGAAGTGGTATCAAATGTGTCACTATCATCAAATTGCTCACCCACTCGGTTATTCAACACTCTCCCCGATCTCAACGTAGTAATGGCATTCACATTATGACTTTGTGAATGGCCAGGATTCGGTAGGGGTTGAGATGGGAGTTTCCCTTTCTCTCTCGCACTCATTGCGGCGTTTAACTGTGCGATTTGGTTTTCTATTGATTTGATACTCTCACCATGGGAGGAGGAGTTTTTCGTTAGGGCATCAATAGAAGACCTCATCTCAGCCGAATTTTGCATGGATTGTTTCATGAACATATCCAAAGTTTGTGCAAATGAGTTGTCAATACCGGCCACTTGTGGTGTAGAAATGTTGGCCGGATTTTGGAAATTCTGTGACTGAAAGGGGGGCTGATTCTGTGGTTGTGGTTGCTGTGGAGGAGGTCTTTGATAATTGCTTTGTTGGTTTTGATTCCAAGCAAAATTAGGATGATTCCTCCATCCTTGATTGTACGTGGAAGAATAAGAGTCGTTTCTAGGTCGCTGCTGAAAAGCAGCATTAGCTTGAAACGATGCATTCATAGGACATTCTTCCGTTAAGTGTGAAGGATCCGAACAGCAACCACAGACGGTCTTAGGAAGCGTGACCTGATTTAGGGAGAAAGATGAGAACTTGTTTTCAATAGCGTCGAGTTTCTTTTGTATCACTTCCATTTCGGCTTTTACTGCGATAGAAACATCGAGCTGGTGAATACCTCCCTTAGTTGAAGGTGGTCTTACGCTTTCCCACTGCAACGTGTGTTCAGCAAGGTCTTCCAGATATTTCCATGCTTCACCGTCATCTTTATACATGAAATTGCATTGACATATTGTTTCAAGCATCTGCTTTGTCGCTGGGTTAATGCCCTCATATATAATCCGACATAAATCCCATCTTTGTATTCCGTGATAGGGGCATTGGACAAGCAGATCTTTGAAACGTTCAAAGCACTTCCAAAATGGTTCATTGGGAAGCTGGGTGAACTGGTTGATCTCGCTCCTAATATGTGCAGTCTTATGATTTGGGTAAAACTTCTTAAGAAATGCTACGACGAATTCATCCCAATTAGTGATAGAGTGTGCGGCAGTATTATAAAGCCATTTTTCTGCCAAGTCGCACAGTGTGAATGGGAGAAGACGTAAGCGCATAGCATCTAAAGTCAATTGTGAAGTACCCATCATTGCGCATACATTCTCGAATTTGGTGATGAAAACGTACGCGTCTTCTGACTCAAGCCCGTGAAATTTGGGCAGCAGATTGATGTAGTGGGGTTTAATTTCGAAATTATCCCCGTTAGGTGGTGGAAGAGATAGACAAGTAGGAAGAGGACCACGAATAGGATAGCATCTCTCTTGGAGCGAGATGCGCGGTGGATTCTGCTCACCTGCGGGCGGTGGCAGCATGGTGTTATAATTAGATGGAGTGCCGTCCATCACGGTCGATGTGGTGTGTGGTGGGGGAAAAGAAGATGAAGAAGTACCGACTTCGGCGTCGATAGCAGGAACGCGGACAAGACGGGCACTAGGATCCCGTGTCCAGCCGAGCATGCACTAAGCGGGTTTAGTGCAAGTGGCAGCGTGTGTGTGATTTTAAAATTGGTTTGTTTTTGAAAAAGTGGGACTCAAGACAAACCACCCTAAGATGCACAAGCAATCCTAGAACTAAGGTCACCTAGGTCCAGTCTCTAGACCGCTCCTAGACTTCCAAAGGACAAGCCGCAGGATCAATCCTCTACCGCCTCCGTACTACCCTTGTAGCCAGGTAAGTGCCAGGTAAGTGGGAAGGAACCACGTCGTGGGCCTAATTAAAAACCACTAGCCTTTGTCACACTTGCCTAGGCACTACAAAAGTAATGCGGATAAACGAAAGATTACCTACGACCTTCCTCTGTCCTTATTGAGCGCGACAGTCCTTAGAGTCTGGTCTAGATATTTTTTAAATTAATGAAGCGTTGATCTATATGCTCAGTTTGTGATTTGTGGGGCTTAGGAAGGGTGATGAAATCCCCACCTAATCTTGATTTGGTCTTTGCCCCTTAAAGTCCGTATTAAATATGCAAAACAAAACCAATCACAAAACTTTTGCAAAAAGATTTTTGAGCGGCGCAATTTTGCAAAGAATCCTGCAGAAAATAGATTTTATTGGAGTTGAGGGGAGAGAGAAGGAGTTAAGAAAGATACCAGAGAAGATTGATTCCCTAATTCCTCCAACTGGCTGCGATTCCGCCGCAGAAGGGGTGCTTTTGCCGCGGTTCCGCCGCGTGGAAGAAGGAACAGTTGATGAAATTTTTTGTATAGCCTTCTGTGCTCCTCTGGATCTCTAAAAATGTCTCTGTTTCCTGTTCTCCTTAATTCTGTGACTCCAGATCTCCTTGCAAA
The DNA here is from genome assembly GCA_030015575.1 of Agapanthus africanus. Taxonomy (NCBI): domain Eukaryota; kingdom Viridiplantae; phylum Streptophyta; class Magnoliopsida; order Asparagales; family Amaryllidaceae; genus Agapanthus; species Agapanthus africanus. The sequence continues at coordinate 627,974,812 of CM057337.1, read as the reverse complement.
AATTCACGCACAAATCGTTAAATATGCAATTTGCTGTTTTGTGTTAATAATGATATGGCTCGTCTAAGAATTCAACACAAAAAGTAAAAATAAAAAATTTACGCACGTATCCCCGGCAACGGCGCCATTTGATTGGTTCGAAAGAGTGTATTTTTGTAGTTAACCGTAATCAATAACGGTGTCGCGTGTAGCTAGACCGAGATGAGTACGGGTCGTCCTCTGGGAAACGTGGAACCTTTTACTTTTACTTTAGATGTGTTGAGAAAGAGTGGAGGGATAAAGAATTTTATAGAAAGATTTCTAGATCTACGTTAAACAAGAATGTAAAATATAGATCTAGATTATTTTAAAGATGTAATTAATATAATAAGAGGGCTTGTAGGGTTCGTTAGGATTTAGTAGTTATGGACAATTAATTAAAAGTTACACTTTTTATCCATTAATAGATTTAGAACTAGAACGACGGTGATGCGTGTAGATTAGGGTTTCTGAAGGGAAAAGGAATCCCACTCTTAACCCTTACCTCGACACGGAACTCCGTTCATTATCTAGCCTTTACCAAAACAATCATTAATCTAATCTCTAATCACGGTCGGAACTAGCAAAGAATTGCTAGCGCGTCCGATTAGGATGTTAATGATTCTTTTGATAAAGTTCCTAAACTTTATAGAACTTAAAAAGGGTTTAATTATTTTCATCGTCCATTAGCCTACCCTAATCCTACGAACCCTAACAAGCGGAGAATTACTCGCGCATGTTGGAAGAAGAAGATGAAAAGAAGGAGAGGGAAAACATAATGTAAAATGCAAAGACAATTAAATAAAATAACTACCTTTATTAATCGACTTGAACAAACTACACTTTAATCCGTAGAAAATGATTACAAACTAGTTGCTTCTCGATCTTTCCTAAGGAGGTAGTCGAACAGTCGATGATCAGCCTGGATGCGTGAGCGTCTGGAGCTTCGTGATCTCTTCGGCTTGATAACTTTTCCAAGAGGCTCTCGGTGCCCTTTTATAGTGCAAAGCCAGAATCTTCTTGTTGAAAACTTGGTAAAATTTATCATAGATTTATGCCAAAAAATCTCATTCTCTAACTCCCTGGAATTGCGGCGGATCCGCGGCCCAAGGGGGGGTTTAGCCGCGGATCCGCACTTGATGGTCGAGATCTCGTGACTGAAATTTTTGGGCTTGCATCTTTTGACATGTGGCAATCCTAGGCACCTTCAGAATCTGAAAATCTTTTCTCGGTTGCTTCCAGACTTGGTCTCCAAGTTTTGCTTCTTAATTTGGCAAGATTTCTTCAACAACTTGATTTGTTTGATAAATTCTGTATAACAACTTGGAAAATTCTGCACAATAATCTCAAATAATATTTAGTAGGCTTATTTCTACTGGGATTTGGTCAATAGATTTATTTGCATATATTTTCCTACCAAATACTAATTAAAATATATTAACACATGGAAAATAGTGTTTTTACACATAAACCCTCATATGTATAATATATTATAATAAAGTCCTTTTTTAATATGAAAATGGTAGGAAAAATGTAATACAAATGTGCAGTTTTATCAACTGAACAGCGTAACCCCGCTAACACCTTTCTAGACACCTACTAGGTTTATAACATTGATCGTTAAGTGAGAAATTTCCCGAGGAGTAGCATATACTCACAGTAGGATCGGGATCCAAATATCATCGCGTGACAAAACTGAAGGAATCCTACCTGAATCATCACACTCCAAATAGTATGCAGCGCTAGCAAGTTTCAGTTCTTTTGAAACTCTCGATGTGGATTTTTGCCCCATACTCTTATGACCTTGGCGTGAGGTCAAAATGTCATAAGTCACATATCAAGTTCTACCCATCATTATCCAGGTTAATTTGAACCCACCCGTACCTACCCTTGACGTAGGCCAAAATGGCAGTACGACTGTCTCAAACCAACGCATTCTATCTATGCAACAGATAAATATCCGGCAGCTACCAATCACTATGCCTTGGCGTGAGGTCAAAATACATAGCTTGAATACTACCGAATATTTAACTGAAATGATAGAGGGCTACAAATGGTTTTGGCGAAACCGTGAACGTAGTGAACTTGATATAATCGATGGAACGAGATAGCTTTTAAAAGGAGTGGTTCAAGCTCCGTATTTAAAAGTTGGTTTTTGAAAAGAACCGAGTGGTTTTGAAAGTGTTCCAACGACTTTTACTTGGTTTATTTTCTTGCATTAATTTTAATGTGTCCCATCATTTAATCCTACCATTGCAGAAAACAACCAAAATATGGCGTACGCTTATGCCATCCGCATTCGCCGCGAGGCCCCGTCATCACCCGTTAGGTTACTTAACTAACGACAGAACGGGGGCTGGACTAGCGCGGATGCAAAACATAAGCAACACCTAAATAGATATCATATATAGATATATAGTAATGATAGTCAATCCAGATCACAGATGAACACTTTGGATATACTAGGAATCCGCGATTCGTTCGAGCCTGCAACGAAAAGTGGATTACACGGTCGCGATGAATAGCCAAACTCCACCCTAGACCCCTACGGGTGCGGCAAACTACCCGCCAAGTATCCGAAGCGAAGCAACCTCCCTCAACGATGTGAGTAGGCCACTCGGCACTTCGAGATACCCGGTAGTTTGTGCACCCCACCATGGGTCTATCCTAGGAGCAAAAATAGTAAAAAGAAATTATACAATGGCGGCTACAACCTCAACCCGGATGTGCGGCCAAACAAATAATATTACATCAATTTACAAATTTTATATGAATGAAAGAAAAAGAAACTATCATCTCACATCCACCCGGCTATTCATCCGTGACAATCCAACGAGTTCATATACACAAACCATCAATATAACAGATCACAGATATGTATAACCCCCACTAATCGACGTATAGCGATTAGCAGACGTTCAATACATATAACACATCACAGATATAACCCATTAGCCAAAGTGTAAAGAAGTTCGATCAAAATACGGATTTGTGACTACCCGAAAAACAAATTTGTTCTTTGGAAAATCTGGGCAGAAACAAACCATCCTAAAAATCCCAAAACTTCAACAGAAGAACACTGCAAGGAAAATGACCTACGGCCGAGTCAACTCGGCCGTGGATCCGCGGCAGGAGCAAGCTTCTGCCGCGGATCCACGGTGAGTCGGCCGAGTCAGTGGATCGTTTTCCTTGTGTGTTCTGTAAAAACCCTGAGCCGATTTTTAAGGTATGATTTATTAGTTTTAAAGCAGGTTTAAAAATCGGCAAAAACTTAGGGTTTTTGAAAAGTGTTTTGCGATTTTTTCCGATCGAAGTTCTATATACTTTACTAACTAGTTAGTTTGTGTTTAGCTAGGCTCTGATACCACTGTAAGTCCACGTTGCGCACCCCGGTGCTTACGGGGAGGTGGAAAGATTATGAAAAATCGGAATTTTACAACACTAGGCAACATGGACTAGCAAAAGGAGGGATCTTTGCTAAACAAAACTAACTACCAAAGCTAAGAGTTAGCTACTCGGAAAAGGGGTTATACCTAGGTCTTCAAGTCCTTCTCTTCTTGCTCCTTGGAGTGAAAGAACGGGTTCTCCTTGTCGCCTTCTTTTGCAGAAGAAAGATCCATCCGAGGGCCTCTACCTTTGACTCCAACCTCAAACTAGAAGTAACTAAGGTGCTTGGTGTGCTAAACCTAGGACCTTAGAAAGAGTAGAGAGTATTTTTGAAAGGATTATCTCAAGCTCAAATGGTTCTCAACTCATGAGAGGAGAGAGCTAGAGAGAGAGGAAGAGGATGAGAGAGAATGAGAATGATAAAGTGAGGATATTTTGCAACCATCCTCACATATATGTGTGAATTATGATAATTAAAAAATTAACTAAAGATAATTATGATGGTTAAGTTGAAGTGACCATTATCATTTCACATTAATGAATTTTGCTAGAATTAAAGAGCATCTTTCAAGTGAAATGATGATGGTCAATTTGTCAATTTGGGTCAACAAGTCAACCATAGTCAAATGGTCAACAACCCTAACCATAACATAATTATAATTAATTAATATTAATAATCACAATTCACACATACACATTAGGGTTAAGAAAAAGACAATGGTCATTAACCCTAATGAAAGTCCTCTGCCTCTGTCTCAGTCAACTGTGCATACACACCCGCATCCGTGTTCCGAGGAACACGAATACAATGAGATAAAACCAATCCCAAATCATATACTAGGATCCGGCTTAAACCAAAGCCCGCTAGTATAAGCTGTCCGGACACCAAACGTGCGCAAGTGCGCGGATGTGAACGAACCCTGTCGCAAAACCATGCGACCTCTACCCATTTTGCCTAAAGGCGAATGATCCTCTGTGTGGGACTCTAAAGACTCGACACTACGCTGGCAGTGGGTTTAACCACAGACCGCAAGCGGCACTAGTTGTACGTAACGGTCCCCACGTAGATGCCGATAAGAAGACTGACGAGGTAAACCCATCTGAACTCCTACTGAGCCTGAATGTGATAGTCTCCGTACAGTCCGGCCTGTTCGTCTGATAACATCGCATGGCGGGCCTAGGGGGGTGGTAAACGTCAGTCCCCTAAAAGCGGTACAAGTCGTGTTGGAGTGTAGCCCAGAACACCCTGAGATAACACTGGAAACCTACCAGTATACCTCGCTTGCCCTGGCCAGGGACTACTTGTGTAATGGCTCTCCTGGACACAACGTGATGTCAACCCCCAATACCGGGAGAGACGAATCCTGTCTAGCCGTCACCGCCTCCAAGTGCTTCGGGACTGCACCCAACTACTACCTGTTTGCACGACTCCTTTGAGCCGTGGTAGGGTAGTAATCAAAGTACAGTGGGAACACACTCGAGGCGAAGTGACAGTGTCCAGTCAGCGGACTAAGCTGTACTCATGCCACCTGGGAACTGATAACTGACGATAGGTATAATACCAACCAACAGTTCCCGATGACTCATGTCCAGTGTACTCGTAACCTAACGAGCACCCGCATACTATCTCAAGTACGACGTACTGACGGCTGTGGGACAGACCGTCCCCCGTGCTGGGGTGAGAAGCGCATACGCTAGTCTACTCCGGAGTATCGATGCCATATCTCGATAATCCCACGACCAGGGACATGTATATATAAGGATGTGCTTATAGATTACCCAGCCCCCACGAGTGTGACTGCCATCACAACGCTGGTAATCAAGCAAAGATCCTAAGGGCTCCACTAATGCGTATAGGTGATACAATAAAGAAACACATGTACACATTAAAGCAGAGACAAACCAAGTAGCATACTACCATTTCGAGCAAGATTGTCTATACAGCTGTGAATATCCCAAGCTTCCATCAAGTAATATACATACTAGTATGATACAGTAATGGCTTCTAGGGCATATACACTAACAATCTCCCACTTGCACTATGGCCATGTACTGGCGTATCGAAGACCTATCATCTCGATCAGCCGCTCGAACTGAGTCTGGGGTAAGGCCTTCGTGAATGGATCTACAGTGTTATCTTCTGAAGCAACCCTCCGAACCTCGATCTTCTGGCAATCCACGATCTCCCTGATCAGGTGATACCGCCTCAAGATGTGTCTGGATTTCTGATAGGACATGGCTTCCTTCGCTAAAGCTATAGCCCCGTTGTTGTCGCAATACAGAGGTATTGGATCAACAATGGATGGAACCACCTGAAGTTCTTTCAAGAACTTCCTCATCCAGACGGCTTCTTTTGCGGCATCAGATGCAGCGATATATTCCTCTTCCATAGTCGAGTCAGCAACGGTTTCCTGTTTGGAACTCTTCCAACACACCACCCCTCCATTGAGGGTAAAGACAAAACCCGACATGGACTTGGAATCATCCTTGTCACTCTGGAAGCTGGAGTCAGCAAAGGCCTCAATCTGGAGGTCTTTTCCGCCATACACCAAGAATATCTCCTTAGTCCTTCTCAGGTACTTGAGAATGTTCTTTACCGCTATCCAGTGTTTCTCCCCAGGGTTTGACTGATACCTGCTTACCACACTCAGTGCATAAGCCACATCTGGTCTGGTACACAACATCGCATACATTATAGAGCCTACCGCAGAAGCGTAGGGTATAATAGACATGCGATCCCTTTCCAAATCAGTCTTGGGAGACATCTCTTTGGAGAGGGCGATCCCGTGATAAGCCGGTAGATTACCGCGCTTGGAATCTTCCATACTGAATCTTTTCAGTATGGTGTCGATGTACCTGGACTGCGAAAGTCCTAATATCCTCTTGGATCTATCACGATGGATCCGGATCCCCAGAATGTAGGAGGTATCACCCAGGTCTTTCATGGAGAACCTGTGTGACAAGAACCCTTTGACAGATTGTAGCATAGGAATGTCATTTCCTATCAAGAGAATGTCATCCACGTATAAAACGAGGAATACGACAGTTCTCGCTACAAATCTACTATGGATACATGGGTCATCTGGGTTTTTGATAAAGCCAAATTCTTTGACCGTCTCATCAAAACAGATGTTCCATCTCCGCGATGCCTGCTTTTGTCCATAAATGGACTTAAGCAACTTGCACACCTTTCCGCTGCTCCCACTCTGAATGAAACCCTCTGGCTGGTCCATATAGACACATTCCTCTAAATTTCCATTTAGAAAAGCGGTCTTTACGTCCATCTGCCAAATCTCATAATCTCATAACACTTACCGTACAGTCCGGTCTGTTCGTCCGATATGTCGCATATCTAGTTTAGGTGCGGTAAACGTCAGACCCCAGTAACTTGATAAGCCATGCCGATATGAGGTCCATAACGGGCGTGAAACTACTGATAACACTTACCATTAAATCACATCTACCCTGGCCAGGGATTTCAGTTATGACCAATCGAGCATAGCGCAACATAAACCCCCAATTTCGGGAGAGACGAATCCCCTCCTATCGCTCATTGCCTCCATGTGACTCGGGACTGTACCCAAAAACCACCTGTTTGCACAACTCAGTAGAGCCATGGTAGGGTGGAAATCAAAGCACAGTGGGAGACACACAAGACTCTATGACGATCTCGGGTCGACAGACTAACCTGTACCAGTGTCACCAGAGAACTGCTATCTGACGTGAGGTATAATATCATCTAGGAGTTCTCGGCGAGTCCGTTCAGTGTACCCAGTCTCCACTGAGCATCCGTATACCATCTCTGATGTCAAACACCAATGGATATGAGATCATCCATCGCCGATCTCATGGGTCGAGAAGATATACGCTAGTCTACTCTGAAATATCGATGTCCCGTCTCGATATTCCCTCGACTAGGTACATTGAAGGATGAACTTATGGACTACCCAGGCCCCACTAGTATGATCTACATCATAATCCTGGAAGTCAAATACACATCCTAAGGGCTTTATCAACATGTAACAGAGAGACAGTAAGTATACATGTTAAGATAAAGAGCAACCAGATAGCGTACTATCATGTCGAGCAAGAAAGTCCTCCCTATATATGTCCCAACATCCACTATAATATACATCTCATGTACAATAGTGGTCTCTAGGGCATACATACAACTAACATAAACCGTGATTATAGGGTCTATATAGTCACAATTGCATGTTGTAGCAGGTATCCTATATTATGGTTTAACTTTTTGGTCACTGTTCAAACCGTGACCATATATATGGACCTCATACAGGTTTCATTTAGTTGTTTGAACCGTTTTTGGTAACACCGCATATATGGTCACGGTCTTAACCGTGACGAAAAAGAGATATGGTCACGGTTAAATGCATGACTAGGTTTTCGTCACGGTTTTAACCGTGACCATAGGATATAGTCACGGTTACCTGCTAACCTTCACTATGATTTCCCTTTATGGTCATGGTTTAAACCGTGACTATATGGTCCATATAGTCAAATTATCTGCTATAGCCGGTATCCTACATTATGGTTTAATCTTTTAGTCACGGTTTAAACCGTAGTCATAGGAGATATATGGTCACGATTTAAATCATGACCATGTATATGGACCCCACACAGATTTCATTTAGTTGTTTGAACCGTTTTTGGTAACGCCATGTATATGGTGACGGTGATGAAAAAGAGATATGGTCACAGTTAAAGACGTGACTAAGTTTCTCGTGACATGTTTTTAGGCGACGGGTGTGTCACGGTTTTAACTGTGACCAAAAGTGTCTTTGGTCACGATTAAAACCGTAACCAAAGCCATACTCTGTTGTATCGTTAGCTTTCATGCACATCGAGGCATACCAATAGTATCTGGAACGGTCCAAGAAAAAGAAATATGGTAGAATATCCATTTGAGAGTGGTGGGTAAACTATTAGTGCACCAATCGGAGTCTTGGATGTATGCCGTAGCCTTTCATAAACACTTGCATTCCTCATCGCTCTTTCATATTTATAGTCTCTTTTCCAATGTGTTCCTTTCATGTTGGTCCGTGAATAATATTTATTTGGTTGCTTTCAAAGTTCTTGATTTGCAAGGTGAATTTATCTTTTTTATTAGTATCCTTATTTTATTTGATATAACATCTCTTGGTTTAATGGTAACGGGATATATGCATTTAGTTAGGTAACAAAGTATATTATGAAAATTAGAGCAAATTCATGACCATATTAAAACCCTAAAAGCATTTCAGACCATCGAATAACAAGATATCGAAATCGCATAACCACTTATATGGTCCAAGAGAATCAAACTTTCGATTAGTTCCGTAAGAATTTAATTTTATCTTTTTTGGGATAGTTTTTGCAGCGAAAATCCTATTTTTCTGGAACAGTCATAATGTATAATAAATATTTTTTCCCGAAACCGCAAAGCTTTCCTTGTGCCTGCGTAGTGACCATGCTAGTTGATAATATAAATGATGCTCATAAGTGGGAATTCCCCAAATCACGATACGTAGCGGATAACGTGTCATCCACGTAAACCCGCTAGATTCCTGAAGGCTACGGAGCTAGAATAAGTATGATGCATTTGGGGCATTTCTCGGCGTCTCGCTTCTGAGATTGCACCAGACATTTTAGAAGACCTTCCCGGAATACGTTCCCTATTCGTCTAGCAACTAACCAACAGCTCGCCTCCGAGTTATCCTACAGCCGAGCTTTTTCAGCCTCCTCGCTTGTCTCTGAGCCATTACAGAGCTGAACTTCTTCAGCCTTCTCGCTCGTCTCCGAGCCATTACATAGCCGAGCTTCTTCAGCCTCCTCGCTCGTCACCGAGCTGTCACCGAGCTGAGCTTCCTCGGCTTTCCTATCTGCCCGGGAGTACGGAGCCCGAGCGCCCCCGTAACGGCTTCGTGTATCTTGCTACGACGAGATCTCCACCGCTCCACGTCCCGCATCTCACGCTGGCGTATCTCGTCATTAATGGGCGTATCCCGCCATCAACACGAACGTGACACAGAGGCGTAATCGATGGCAATAATCTCGTATCGGCTCGTCCAATGCGACCTCTATATAAACCCCTCCTCTAGACGACTTAGGTACGTCGAATTCATTTCCAAGACACCGTTACTCTGTCCAATTACTCCTCGATACTTACTTGATCGTCGGAGGGTCCTATAGTGGTTTCTCATCTCAGGACTTCCCTTGCAAGTAGCTCGGCGTCAACGACAACCAACAACCAATTGAGATCCACACACTCAGCCCTCACAGAAAATCTCAACCGTTCGGCACCGCTGGCTGCAAGATCGACGGAGGACGAGAGAGATCCCGTACTCTGTCTGTAACACAAATATCATCATAGAACCAGCAGAAATATGCTAAGTTTGAAAATTGATTAGAAAAAACTAGTACTCCAATATTATATAATGACTGGCGTGAGCCCCTGTGCACGCACAGGGAAAGTTAGCTTTGCAGTTTCGAAAAAAACATTTGTTATATATTCATGACTGTTCCAGCAAAATATATTTTCGCTGCCAAAACCATCTCAAAAAGGAAAAAATAAAATTATTACGGAACTAATCCATGGTTTGATTCTCTTAGACTATATATGCGGTTATGCGGTTTCAATATCTCGATGGTGTAAAATTCTTTTAGGGTTTTAATATTGTCATGAACTTGCTCTAATATTCAGAATGTACTTGTTACCTAATTGAATGCATATATCCCGTTACCGTTAAACCAAAAGACGTTATATCACATAACATTCGGATAAACCAAAAGACGTTATATCACATAACATTCGGATACCAATAAAAATATCAGTTCAGTTTACATCATCAAGAACTTTGAAAGCAACCTGAGAAATAATATTCTTGGACCAACATGAAAGGAACACATTGAAAAAACTACAAAAAAAACAAGACATCTTTGGGAGGTTTAGTGTAATTTTGCCATAAATACAACGATACAAGTCATGTGACATGGACATGAAGATTGTAAAGAAGCTTTGATGATAAATAATGACACATAATGCATGTGATATTCATGCAACCTTAGATGGCTCCACTTCCATTTGTGATGGGGTCTTTTTCAGATCTCCTTCAGATATTGTCTTCCGTCGATCTTCCGGCGGATTCTGGAGGGGATCCTCTGTTGTGTGTGGGTCTCAATGGATTTTGAGGAAGTTTGATGATTGGAGGAGTTGGACGCCAAGTACCTGCAAAGAAGTCCCGGGATGGTTTGACGCCACCGAGGACCCTCCGACAATCAAGTTAGTACTAGATCCGAGCAGCGTAATGGTTAAGTGGAATAAAAAATGGCTTACTTGACCCCTCTGTGATGGGAGTTTATATAGTGGTGGAGGCACGCAGCAGCAGGCGCGAGAATCTCGCCGGCAGTTATGCTCCCGACGTCACGTCCGCGTAGAGAGCGGATCGCCCATTAATAGGGATCGTGGAGGCGTGGAACATGGGATGTTGCAGGCGGGGAATCCGCGCATGGAGAGATTCGCGGAGCGGCAGTTACGCCTGTGAGCGGTGGAGCTGGGCGGAAGACCGAGGAAGACGGCTTCGGTCGGGGGGCTCGTGGACGAGCGAGAAGGCCGAGGATACTTGGTCTTGTGACAGCTCAAAGCGAGCTGAGGGGCCGAGGAGGCCAATCTGCAGGGAGCCCCGAGAAGGGCTGGCTTATGCCGGCAGGTCGGATACAGGGTGGCATGGTCGGCCTTTGTGGGTCCTTTCTTCTGAGTTCTGGGACGTGCTATCCGCCACGTGTCCTGATATTAGGGGTCCCCAATATCGAGCATCATCATTAGCCCCCCACTCTTGTCCTGACCGGTTAGAGGGTCGGATCAGGAGTGGACTGCCGGGCCTTCCGGGGTGAGCTCCCTCCTAAGGTTTCGTCTGGACACGTCCCCGAGCCGTCAGCTGTCTTTTTTGCTAGCGAATCGGGGGGAATCTCCGCATTTAAGGAGGGTGCGCCAGTTCGTGTCGCTTTGAAGTGATGGCCCATGTGTCAAGCGTCGATTGGCTGACGCGACGTGTGCAGACCTGCGACGTCTGAAAGGGAGCGGTCCAGTGCGGGGACGACAAGTGGAGCAATCGGAGCCGTTGGACGCGAGGAGGCGTCTTGGCGGGAGGTGAAGGGCACCGTTGGATGAGGTCGCTTGTGACGGTAAATAGGGGTAAGGCCCATTCCAGGGCCCCTACTCCTTCATATTTCTCGTTCTAGGCCTCAGTTGCTCGGCGCTCATCTCCTTCCTTCCACCTTCGTTTCCTGGGGATCATTCTTCCCAAGGTTAGATGTCTTCTCTTTTCGAGTCATTAGATGTCGTTGAGGTAGGTTCTAGGAACCCTTTAGGAGAGTCTGAGTCCTCCCGGGGGGCAGGGGTCGGCCCCTCTTCCCGGGATCGTGCGGTGGGGGCAGCCCCCAGGGAGGAGGTGGTAGATGCTGCCTCTGGCACCTCGTGTTGGATAAGGCATGAGGACGAGCTTGCCAACGCTTGGGCTCGTTTCCACATCCCCTCATGTTATACGCTCCGTCTGGCCAAGGAGGGAGAGAGGGCAGACCAAGTACGGGGCAGGGAGATCGCCCTGTATTTGGAAGCATTCTAGGGTGGAATGCGTCTGCCCTTCTCTCCTGAGGTCGTGGGAGCGTTGAACTTCTTCGGGTTAGCTCCCGGTCAGTTGGTGCCGAACTCGTGGAGGATTCTCCCCGGGTTCCTGATCCGCCTGAAGTTACAGGCGATCTCCTTCAGCCTTTCCCTCCTTGATTCCTCCCTCGTTTTCAAAAATCACCCCGGTGGTCGAGCGGGCGACCCGAGGTGGGTTTATCTCTCTTTCAGAAAGCGACCAGGGGGCGCCGCCGGGACGGGGGTTGTGACCCTGCCTTCTTCCATTCACAACTGGAAGAAGAAGTTCTTCTTCGTTTCCCCTCCCGAGGGCGAGGACTGGCCCGTGCCTACAGAGTGGTCGAGAGAGAAGCACTTGCCGTGGAACCAGTCCAGTGACCCCGCCGCGGTGAGAGTAGCGTCGTGGGAGCCCATCCCCCGCCACGACGTGCTGTTGTCTGAGAGGGTTCTGAGTTGGGCCGGACTTAGCCCCGTTGAGTTCGTCGGTAAGTTTAGGTTTGCTTTTTTGGCTCGTATATTTCCTGTGTCGCCGACTCCTTTGCACTCGGTTTTGTGCAGGACCCATGGATATGGACGCACTCAGAAAGTCCATGCGCCAGCCGAGGCCAGTCGCGAAGGTTGGGGGCCCCGGCCCTTCCCGTTCACAGCCCACCCCGGCTCCTTCTCCCTCAGTGGTAGCGCCCTGCGAGCGCTCAGAGGCGGATCTTGCCCCGGAGCCCAGCAAAGCGTCGGTTCGGAGGCAGGCTCGGATTCTGGAAGACCCGGCCGAGGAGGAGGAGACCGGCTCTCCCACAAGGCCGCTCCAGAGGAGATCTGCCCGGGGACCGTCTTCACCGATCACGATGGAGGAAGGCGGTCTCCAGTTCGCCGTGCCTTCGGGGCTATCCGTCGCGGATAGCATGCTGCATGAGATAGAGGCATCGGCCGGGGGTAGAGTTCCCGGGGGGACCTTCAGGGCTCAGCTGGCATCCATCGCCCAGGAGTCCGTGCAGGTAAGCGCTTGTCTTTCATTATTATTATTTTCGAGGTTCGATGCCTCTCTCATCTTCCTGATCTCTCTTCTGCTTTTCAGGTCCTTCAGTGGGTCGCCCTCGCCTTGCGCATGGAGGCCGAGGTGGTAGCCCCGGCGATGAACGCTGCGGGCCAGCTCGCCTCGCTGGAAGAGAGCTCCAAGAGGGAGCTGGAGGCGATGAAGGCGAGGGTTGTCTCCTTGGAGGGTGAGGTAGAGGCCGGGAAGCGGGAGGTCGCCCGGCACCGCGAGGCTGCCGTAGTTGCTGAGGCCAAGCTTGAGGACACTCAGGTGCTGGCCGGCAACCTGAAGAAGATAGTGAAAACCCTTCGGAAAGAGGTGGGGGCGGCGGCTGAGTAGGCGAAGTCGGGCGACCTGAAGGCGGCCAAGTTGGCCGACCTCTCGGCGGCGAAGGCGGTGGAGAGCTATAAGAGGTCGAAAGACTACTACGATGACCTGGCCGTCGCCACGACCCTCATCTGGCACGAGACCCTCGACGCTGTTAAGGCCCGGGTGCCGGGGTTCGCCGATGAAGAGCTCCGGGCCCAGTACCCCCTCGCGGACATCAGTGGGCAAGGGCAAGAGATTAATGACGAGGAAGTCGCCGAGGACCCAGCTCGCCTCGTGGTGGATGTCAAGGGCCTTGAGGTCGCTCCTGGCCCCAAGGCCTAAAACCCTCGTCTTCCTCCTCCTCCTTTTTATTTTGCCATGTCTGGAACTTTGTAAGCCTCCGGGCATTTTGTTAGGCTGGGGAGCCAAAAATACCCTCTGTAAAGACCGCCTTTTAGTAATAAAACTTTTTCTTTCTTTGGTTTCATTGATTTGCGCTTTGGTCTTTTGTTCATGAAGAATACTTATAAAAATTTTCATTTTTCTTCTTGCGTTGTTGGGCCTCCATGTTAGATCGGCTATCTGCCAAGCGATCGTCCGTCGAGTTGATCCAAGCGCTGTTGAGGAGAAGACGTCTCCATGGCCCCGAAGTCGAGGGGAGATCGCTCGAGACTTGGATGGACCTGATGCCCCTAGTTGGCAGCTCGGACCGTCTGCGTGTGGTGGGTAGGGAGCTACCAGCCGAAGATGAGCAAGCAGGGTAGCTGCCCGGTTGTCTCTTGCGAGAGCTTTGATCCTTCAGGACGGGGACCGAGCAGAGTTACTGCCCAGTGCTTTTTGGCGAGGACTTTGATCCCTGTCGGTTGTGGTAGGATGCTACCAGCCGGGGATAGCCGAGAAAGGACTCGACTGCCTCTGGGAGGACTTTGGTCCTTGGCGTGGGAGGGGCTGTAGAAGCCTACCAAGGACCCTTGGCCGGGTAGGGTCACTGCCCGGTGACTCTTGGCGAGGGCTTTGTCCTGAAGGATAGCCGAGCGAGGGATCTTCGGGCTCGACCGCCTCTGGGAGGGCTTTCTGATCCTTGGCGTTGAGGTAGGGAAGCTACCCGCCAGGGATAGCCGAGCGATGGTTGTGCTCGACTGCCTCTGGGAAGACTTTCTGATCCCTGGCGTTGCGGTAGGGAAGTTACCTGCCAGGGATAGCCGAGCGATGGTTGGTCCCGACTGCCTCTGGGAGGGCTTTCTGATCCTTGGCGTTGAGGTAAGGAAGCTACCCGCCAGGGATAGCCGAGCGATGGTCGTGCTCGACTGCCTCTGGGAGGACTTTCTGATCCCTGGCGTTGCGGTAGGGAAGCTACCCGCCAGGGATAGCCGAGCGATGGTTGGGCCCGACTGCTTCTGGGAGGACTTTCTGATCCCCGGCGTTGCGGTAGGGGAGCTACCCGCCAGGGATAACTGAGCAGGGCAGCCGCTAGGTTGCCTCTTGGTGAGGGCTTCGGTCCCTGGCGTTGCGACAGGGAAGCTACCCACCAGGGGTGAACGAGCAGGGCAGCTGCTGGGTCGGAGGTTTCGCCCGACCATACATTTGGGGAACAGGAACGGTTAGCATGCGCGTTGAATGCGGGGGGAGGTGAAGCGCCAGGGTCGCGTCGCTTCGATTCCGCCAGAGAAGGCTTGACGATTGCCGCATGTCAGCGACCTCTTGGGCGAAAGCGGGCGACTGTTGAGCTTCGCTGGGACGCAGTGGGCTATATAAGGCTGAATGAGTACTAGTCCTTCCTTCCTTCACAAACAGAAGATCGAGAATGCAAGACTTCCCGTTCACCATCCCTGACATCTCCACAAAAGATGTGTACCTATACGATCAGAACTGCACCGAGGACACGATGCAGTTGGTGTGTGGGGGCATCGAGGACCACTTCGGCCGGCTGCTCCCCTGACGTTCCTCCCTGCTGCAGTTGCTGATGTACTCCATCTGTAGAGCGTCGCCGGGGCTTTACAACCCCCTGTCCGAGCAACTCTACGATGAAGCCGTGGGCAAGCTTTGGTCTCTGAGGCGCTTTGGCCTGATCTCCGCGAACCGGCTGGCTCGCTCGGAGGCGCTCGTCCGCGAGTGCTACGAGTTGAGACTTGGGATTAACGCGCGCGGGGGGAACCGAGGGGAGAGGTTGGATCTTGCGAGGCCTCGGCTGGCAGAGATCTTTACCGAGTATCACGAACAGTTCTCTCTGCATCCCCTTCCCCCACTGTTGTAATAATAATTTTCTCTTTTTGTATGTACGGCTGAGGAGCCCATAATACCCTTTTTTTTGGAATAAATAAGAACTTTTCTACTTTCCTTGCAATGTTCTGTTGATCTTCATTAAATTGACAATAGCCTTAGGGAGAGTTTACATTGCCCTAGAAGAAAAGTACAGGTTAATAGATGACCCTATTAGCATGGCCCGAGCTTCCTAGAGGCTTGCCGGTCTCCATGCCTGGCGCCGGGTACGGGCCACTCCGGGCGCCAGACTGGTTCTCCGCGGAGGCAAGCATGATCTGGCCGATGGTCAGCTCGGCGGGAGGAGGCCGCTACTCCTGCTCGCGGTCGGCCTGTCGCTTATCCCTTAAGTAAGCGGCGAGGTGTCCCGATCGGATGAGCTCCTCGATGTAGTCCCGAAGTTGTTTGCAATCCTTGGTGGCGTGGCCCAGTGTCCAGTGGAAGACGCAGTAAGGGCCCCGGGTCCGCTTTGAAGCCTGACGCGGGATTGGAGGGAACTTGAAGAACCCTTCGCGGCCTCCTCTAGTAACACTGCGAGGGAGACGTTAAGCGGGGTGTACTCCTGGAACTTCGGGTGATAGGACTGCTGACGCTCCGGCCTCTCCTCCCGAGCCCTCTTCTTCTGGTCGGGTCGTTCTTCCCGGGGGAGGTTCGCGTTCACCTCGGATTCTAGCTGAACCTCGCGCTCGGTCCACGCTTTGACCTCGGCCATGGTCTTAGGCTGTGCCAACGCAAAGGAGCGCAGCCACTCCTTGTGCCTTAGACCAGATCTGAGCGCCGTGATGACGGTCTCGTCCTGGTGCTCAGGAACCTTGAGGAGGGCGTTGTAAAAGCAAGTGATGTAAGCCTTGAACGTCTTCTTGTCTCCACTCTTAATTGTGAAGAGGTAGTCGACAGTGCGCTTCTGCCGACGATTCCCAACGAAGTGGCTGAGGAACTGAGTAGCCATCTCATCGAAGGTCGAGATTGAGCGATGCTCGAGTCCTCGGAACCAGTCCCGACCAGAACGGATGAGGGTGGCAGGGAAGACCCTGCACTGGGCGGCATCGGAATAGTCCTAGAAGCTCATTCCCGCGGTGAAAGCATCCAAATGGTCTTTGGAGTCAGTTTTCCCGTCGAACAGAGAGCCCTTCGGGGGTTTGTTGCGCGAGGAGACGTGTACAGCGAGCAGTTCTTCGGTGAACGGTTTGGTGAGCGAGTCGGCGGCGTACTCGGCCCCGTCGGCCGAGAGATGACATTCCTGGCGCATGCCCTCGATCTTCTTTTCGAAGGCGTCGAGTCGGCCGTGGTACCCTGAGGACTCGGCGCCTCGTGATCCCTGGCCTCTGCTGTGGGAGGCCTGCATCTGGGCACGGCCCCCGTTCCTCTCAATGAGGTTCCTCAGATCCCCGGGCGCGGTGGCTCTCGAGCCGTCGTGGCAGGCCCCTTCTGTGCGCCCCCGCCAGGGGAGTGGGTGTCGGTCATGCCTGTAGGTAGGCGAGGTGACCGACATCTCCTCAGGGGGGCAAGGGTCGCTAAGAGGTTTGAGGCGTGGTGCTCCGGCGGCGGGCCTGGGGTGGAGCCGCGAGGCGCCCAGCGGGCCTCAGGGAGTATCGGTCCGTAGGATCCATGGTCAGGAGTCGCGGCCCGCTGGTGGTCGGCCGCGCCAACGGGGGCAGAGCCTTCCGGAGGCAAAGGAGCGGCGATCTGGAGCCCAGGCCCCGCCGTTTGGGCTCGGACGAGCGCCTCCACGAAGGACTGTAGCCGATCTATTCGGCTGGCGAGGGCGTGGATGATGGTCGCTAGAGGGGGTTCATCCGCGCCTCCGGTGAGGGGGAGGCGGCGGCTGGTACCCGAATCTTCAGGATGGTTGCTTGCCATGTGGACGGAGATCGGAATGCCAACTTTGTTTTTGTGGAGTTTGCGTTTCCCACAGGCAGCGCCAGCTAATGGAGGTCTTTTTCAGATCTCCTTCAAAGGTTGTCTTCCGCCGATCTCCCGGCGGATTCTGGAGGGGATCCTCTGTTGTGTGTGGGTCTCGATGGGTTTTGAGAAAATTTGATGATTGGAGGAGTTGGACGCCAAGTACCTGCAAAGAAGTCCCGGGGTGGTTTGACGCCACCGAGGACCCTCCGACGATCAAGTTAGTACTAGATCCGAGCAGCGTAATGGCTAAGTGGAATCAAAAATGGCTTACTTGACCCCTCTGTGATGGGAGTTTATATAGTGGAGAAGGCACGCAGCAGCAGCGCGCGAGAATCTCGCCGGCAGTTGCGCTCCCGACGTCACGCCCGCGTAGAGAGCGGATCACCCATTAATGGAGATCGTGGAGGCATGGAACGCGGGATGTTGCGGGCGGGGAATCCGCGCATGGCAAGATTCGCGGAGCGGCGGTTACGCCTGTGAGCGGTGGAGCTGGGCGGAGGACTGAGGAAGACGGCTTCGGTCGGGGGGCTCGTGGACGAGCGAGAAGGCCGAGGATACTTGGTCTTGTGGCAGCTCAAGGCGAGCTGAGGGGCCGAGGAGGCCAATCTGCAGGGAGCCCCGAGGAGGGCTGGCTTATGCTGGCAAGTCGGGTACAGGGGTGGCCTGATCGGCCTCTGTGGGTCCTTTCTTCTGAGTTCTGGGACGTACTATCCGCCACGTGTCCTGATATTAGGGGTCCCCTGTATCGAGCATCATCAATTTGCAACAGGCTAAATATTTTTTTACGTTTGATTCATTTAATATCTTACATGTTTTAAGAAATATGAAGTACAAGCTTAGCTACTTTAAAGTTCCTTATTTGCTCGTCATCATCGAATTTGAGCACTGAATTATCTTTCAATTTTCACATCAAAACAACAACATTTGATCCCCTAATATGAATCTAATATACCACTGTTTGAGCTACATGTTCTTTGTGATTGGTTTTAAAAGAGTACAAATATATACAATCAAATATAATGGAATTCAATTAGAAGGGGGCAACCCACGGTCACAAAAAACATATTCCCTACACCAGCCAAATAGGCATGGTCAAGAGAGAAGAAATAGAAGTGTAGGGCCCATAAGCCCTCCATACCGGGCGCAGTAACAATTTCTTCTTTTCCACCGTTTTGAATCCGCCCCTGACAACATTAAGCGGTTTTAATTTTCTCAAAAGATTTAATAATCCGTTTTAATGACCTGCCAAAGTAAATATGAAAAAAGACGTCTACATTCTATGCATTTACATGACGATCGGGCAAAACCCAAATGCGGTTTTAATTTTCTCAAAAGAATTAATAATCAGTTTTAATGGCTTGTCAAAATAAATATGAAAAAAGGACGTCTAATTCTATGCATGTATCTGGCAAAACCCAAATGCGGTTTTAATTTTATCAAAAGAATTAATAATCAGTTGACTTGCCAAAATAAATATGAAAAAAGTCGTCCACGTTCTATGCATTTACATAATGAACTGGCAAAACCCAAATGCCACCGAGTGATCAGAAAAAAAAAATAGGGATAACTGTGGCCCATCCTTTTGACAACATATGTGGTTCCAATAAACAAAGCACCAAATCGCAGTACCATTCATTCATTGAGACAAAAATAAATAATACATGTACAGTTGTTAGCATTCGAACAATAAACATCATAATGAAGATATTTATTTTATTTTGTTTGAAAAGGTCAGCCATAGTAACAATCGATCCTCGTTAACAAGCTGTCATATTCGACTCCTTGGGGTTTCAGAGGCCGGAGATTTTAAGCCTACAAATACCGCTGCGTCTCAGCCCTTGTCACCTGTCACTCAGCCCCCTGCTCCAGTCACCGCCGGTAAGATCACCGCCCCTTACCGTCACCTCCCCCCTTCCCCCTTCGATCCTCACAGTTTTTACTTTGGATTTTTGATTATTTTCGCAGATATTTCATTTTGCTGTCATCGAGCCTAGAACCATGGGTGAAAATGCCCCTGCGATCGCAAAGGATGTCACTGA
Source organism: Agapanthus africanus (assembly GCA_030015575.1). Lineage (NCBI taxonomy): Eukaryota > Viridiplantae > Streptophyta > Magnoliopsida > Asparagales > Amaryllidaceae > Agapanthus > Agapanthus africanus. Next base: position 627,955,227 of record CM057337.1, on the reverse strand, counting down.
AGTATGTAAAAATTGCGTTTCCCCCCCGAAATTTTCTTCGGTTTACATGTTTTTTTGTTTTTTATTTTCCCATTTTAGTTTAATTGGTTGCGATCTGTTTTTTGCAATGGGTAGTTGATTGGGAAAACCCCACTGGTGTATCTGAACAATATTGTTGGTGGATGCAAAGCTCGAATCGCGGCGAAGTTGGAGATGATGGAGCCTTGCTCTAGTGTCAAGGATAGGTGATATTTCTCATGAGTGCCGTTGTTCTTTGAGATCTCTGTTGTCATTGGTTTTCGGTATTGAAATCTTTTGAATTTTGACTGGTGCAGGATTGGGTATAGCATGATCACTGATGCAGAGGAGAAAGGTCTTATTTCGGCCGGAACGGTTAGTGTTATGTTTTTTCTTTATTATTTCTAAGAGCCGAATCTTTTGAAAACTTTAGCAATCTGTAACTATTTGAGTTTCCACAACAAGAAGAATCTTTGGATTATCTTGTTGATTGATAGTACAATTGCTTATGAAAATCCAATACATGTATTCATCACATGTGCGAAATACTACTTCCCAGTGTTGTAAAAAACATGGTTTAAAAGGCCGATTAATCGACGCTTAAATGCTTTCAGCTACCAATCGCCTCGCATATTATTGAATAGTGAAGTAGACGCATATCTAGCCTTATGTAAAATATGCAAATGATGGTCATCTAGTCGAGTTTAATACGATGCGCACGGGGGCAGATCCAAGAATTTTCACCAGCGGGGTACCAGAGAGAGCAAGGTTTTGTTAACAAATTATTCTATATATTTTATAAAACTCATCAAATAATTTAAAACAAAGTTTTAAATCGATTTAGCTGCACATACAGAAGAAACCTTTTTTACTTGAGAGAAAAAAAAGCATAATGATATTCATGCCCATTTAAATATAATCCAAAAAAAATTGGAGATAGTGGGAATTGAATCCAAGACCTTTTTTGGGAAATAAAACACTATCACTTGGACTAGAGCCTCCTTTTGCTTTATTTGTGCTACAAGCATATATAAAAGATGTCCAAAAATTCCCAAAACACGTTTATAAAAAATATTGGTTTGTGTTTTCCAAAATTTCAAACAGGGGACGTGCCTCCTCTCGCTTCTTAGTGGATCCACCCCTGGATGCGCATAACCCATCCTATATCCAAAACACCTGCACAAACTCTAACTCCATTTGACAAAGCCCTGGTACTTTCTTTTTCCCCCTCTCCATCAACAAGTTCAGTTCTACCTATGTTGATTTTAAAGATACTTCTGTTAATGAAAGCGTAACGCGATAATGCAACATATAATCCACTTATGCATTTTGCGGACGGCCAACCGAATAGACAACAATTACATGTTACAACTTTGGTTATTATATTCCCTCAACTAGCTTACTAACCCCAACACCGCTTGGGGAATAACAAATTTGATATGACCAGTGAAGTCTAGTGTTGTTGAATGCTATTTGATCTATTGAGACCATGAAGAGATGGATGCATGCCAAACAACCAAAAAGAGGCCTTTATCCCAAACTTTTGGTCTTGGTTTTAAAAATCATCTTCTTCAATTCAGCTTTATGGACCGCCTCTTCTTGATTAAAATGATATTTGTCTTATCCGTTTTTATCTTCCATGAATGTATGCACATAACCCGTCTTTTTAGTACACTATCCTTTTCGCTCATATGTACCGATGATGCTCATAAGTAGGAATTCCCTAGATCAGAATACGTAGCGGATGATGTGTCATTCACGTAAGCCCGCTAGATTCCAGAGGGCTATGGAGCTAGAATAAGTATAATGCATTGGGGACATTTCTCGGCGCCTCGCCTCCGAGGTTGCGCCAACCTTTTAAAAGACCTCTCCTGAGTACATTCTCCTTTCGGCTGACCGTCAGCTAATAGCTCGTCTTCGAACTATCCTATAACCGATACTCTTCAGCTCACTTGCTCGTCTTCGAGCTATCCTATATCTGAGATTCCCCAGCATCCTTATTTGGCCGGAAACACAAAGCTCGAGCGTCTCCATAATGGCTCCGTGTATCTCACCACGACGATATCTCCGCCGCTCCACGTCCCGCATCCCACACTAGTATATCTCGCCATTAATGAGCGTATCTCGTCATTAATGGGCATATCCTGCCATCAACACGAACGTGACGCAGGGGCGTAACAGACGGCAAGAATCTCACATCGGCTCGCTCCATGCGACCACTATATAAACTTCTCATCCAGACGACTCATATAACTCAAACTCAATCCAATACGTCGCTATTCGGTCCATCTATTTCTCGGTACTTGATCGTCGGAGGGTCCTAGGGGGTTTCCCATCCTGGGACTTTCTTTGCAGGTAGCTCGGCGTCAACAACACATTGAGATCCACACGCTCAACCCTCACCTTAAATTTCAACCGTTCAGCACCGATGGCTACAAGATCGACAGAGGACAACATCTTAGGGAGATTCAGATCTCTATCAGTTTGCGCCGTATGTGGGAAACGAAAAACTTTTCCACCACAAAAGTTGATCTTCCGCCTTCAATATAATGATCAGTGATCATCACAACGGAGGTCCAGGCACGAGCCATCCCTCGTTTCGCAACGGAGGCGGGGTGGTTCCACTCCACTTCCAAACGTCGTCAAAGCCCTAAGGGCACGGATCGACCGACTGGCGGCGATGGTGGACGCACTCGTTTGCGTTCAAACTGCCGTCCAGAACTTCCGCACCTGCTCCCCAGAACGGTAGCGGGAACAGGACGGCGGATGAACACGCTCAAGTTCTCGGCCTTGCTCGTGTCAATCCTGAAACCACGGAACACCGGCGAGTCGATTCCGGCAATCACAACCCCCATACGACGAATGATTCCAGGATTTGTTGGGCGCTGAATAGTTCAATGCCGAAATATCAGTTCAACGCTCGCTGCGCTCTCTTGCCCTCTGAGGCGACATCGGTTAGAACACCTGATTCTAGGAACGACCGACGTTGCCCTCATCACCGGGGCCTTGCACATGGCGCTCGCTGGGAAGAACTACGAAGGGTCCAACCCGAGAATCTGAGGAACGTGATAGAGCGAAGCAGAAGCCGTTCCGTCGCCTAAGCCCAAAGCAGGTATTGCGGGGACTCCGACTAGGGAGAATCCTTGATATACCTGCAGCGAGTTGGGGTCCTCAAGAAAAAGTTTGAGGACATGCAGCTTTCCACTCTCCTACCTGAGGGGTCGATGAGATATTTTTTGGACTCTCTCACGAAGCCCATCACGGAGCAGTTACTAAGTGAGCAGGTCTCGTCTCGGAACAAACCACCCAAGGTGGCCCTCATTGACGGGAAGTCCGACCCAAAGGATCACTTGTACGCGTTTATAGCGGGCATGAGCTTTCAAGATAACTTGGACGCGACTCAGTGCCGAGCTTTCCCCACCACCCTCATCCGAGCCGGACGAGACCGGTTCCGTGGCCTGATTTCACACTTAATCTCAACTTTCGATGAGCTGGCTACTCAGTTCATCGGCCATTTCATCGCCAACCGACGACATAAGAGATCGGTAGACTATCTGTTCACCATTAAGTGCGAGGACATGGAATCTTTCAAAGGTTATATTATTCGGTTCTACGTACTCTTCTGGAGGTACCGAGCACCGGTACGAGACGATCATAACCATCCTGAGATCCGGTCTTAGGCATAAAGAGTGGCTCCGCTCTTTTGCATTGGTGCAACCTAAGACCCTGGCCGAGATAAAGGTCTGGACCGAGCGGGAAATCCAACTAGAATCCGAGGTTAATGCTCACCTTTACCGAGGATACCGGAAAGGCCAAAAGAAAAGGGACCTGGAAGAAGACAAGAAGGCTGATCGGTCGAAATCTTATACGCCGAGATTTCACGAGTACACGCTTCTCAATGTCTCGTAGGCCAAGCTGCTAGAGGAGGTAAGGAGCGAAAAATTCTTCAAGCTGACACCGATGACACGAAAGACGGGCAAGCGACTTCGCAACCCGTATTATACCTATCATCGGACGCAAGGGCACCCGACCGAGAATTGTAAACAGCTACCCGATTACATTGAGGAGTTGATCCACTCCGGTTACTTGGCAAAATACCTGCGAGACAAACGTCAAGTAGATAGAGGCAAGCCGACCAACTTGAAACCGGAGAGCTGATGGTCGGGTAGATCATGGTCATCACCGACTGATCCGAATCCGAGCAACAAGGACACCTACCAAATTCGGTCATTCAATGCAGGAGAGTTTAAATTGTATAATCGAATCAGTATTTTCTTTAATAATAAAGATTATTACTTCTCTACAATCTGAACTGTTTTTTTTTGTTTCCATACTAAAACTTCCCGCAGGGTTGGCGGGTAACTTCCTACCAGTCAAAGCAACCTTCAGTCAAATAAACGAAGTTTGGATGTGTCTATAGGTAGCCGACCAAAGCCTTCATCATGAGGCCACCGGGAAGCTTCCTGCTCGGCCTATCCACGGTGGGTAGCTTATTGCCGAACAAAGATGTGGATCCATAGCCCTCATCATGAGGCGTCCGGATAGCTTCCCGCTCGGCCAATCCACCGCGGGTAGCTTCCTGCCCAACGAAGACGTGGATCTAAAGCCCTCATCACGAGGCAGCCGGGTAGCTTCCTGCTTGGCCCATCCACAGTGGGTAGCTTCTAGCCTAATGAAAACGTGGATCCAAAGCCCTTATCATAAGGCTGCCGGGCAGCTTCCTGCCCGGCCGTCCACCGCGGGTAGCTTCCTGCCCAACAACGTCATGCATCTAAAGTCCTCATCATGAAGCCGCCGGGTAGCTTCCCGCCTGGCCCATTCACCATGGATAGCTTCTGCCCAACAATGTTGTGAATCCAAAGCCCTTATCACGAGGCCGCCAGGCAGTTTCCTGCTCGGTCCATCCACAGTGGGTAGCTTCCTGTCCAACAAAGACATGGATCCAAAGCCCTCATCATGAGACGGCCGGGTAGCTTCCTGCTCGGCCCTATCCACTGCGGGTAGCTTCTTGCCCAATGAAGACGTGGATATAAAGCCCTCATCACGAGGCAACCGGGTAGCTTCCTGCTCGGTCCATCCATAGTGGGTAGCTTCCTGCCCAACGAAGACGTGGATCTAAAACCTTCATCATGAGACTGACAGACAGCTTCCTGTCCGTCCTTGCCACTGCGGGTAGCTTCCTGCCCAACAACGCCGTGGATCCAAAACACTCATCACGAGACCGCCAAGTAGCTTCCTGCCCGGTCCATTCACCGTGGTAGCTTCCTGCCTAACAATATTATGAATCCAAAGCCCTCATCACTAGGTCGCCGGGCAGCTTCCTGCTCGGCCTATCTACAGTGGGTAGCTTCCTGCCCAACGAAGGCGTGGATCTAAAACTCTCATCACAAGACAGCCGGACAGCTTTTTGCTTAGCCCGTCCACCGCGGTAGCTTCTTGACCAACGTTAACATGGATTTAAAGCCCTCATAACGAGGCGGCCGGGTAGCTTCCTGCTCGGCCTATCCACAGTGGGTGCTTCCTGCCCAACGAAGACGTGGATCCAAAGCCCTCATCATGAGGCCACCAGGCAGCTTCCTGCCCGGCCCGTCCACCGTGGGTAGCTTCCTGCCTGGCCCATTCACCGTGGGTAGCTTCCTGCCCAACAATACTGTGAATCTAAAGCCTTCATCATGAGGCTGCCGGGCAGCTTCCTGCTTGGCCCATCCATAATGGGTAGCTTCCTGTCCAATGAAGACGTGGATCTAAAGCCCTCATTACGAGATAACCGGACAGCTTCTTGTTCGGCCTGTCTGCCATGGTAGCTTCCTGTTCAACAGCGTCGTAGATCCAAAAGCCCTCGTCACGAGACCGCCGGATATCTTCCTGCTTGGCCTCAACGGTGGATCCTAAAATCTCGCATTAAACCAGCAGGCAGGCCTTTACCCGGCGCACGTACCCGAATTAGGCAAGCTCCTAACATGGCCCAAATAAATAAAGCTCGAGTTCGGTCGATAGCCGGCCCGAACAGACGAAGCGACGTCTCCATTATGGCGCCGCCCTTTCGGTGATCCGCTGACGTCATCGGGGATACACGCGAAAATTAAGACGCACGGTGAGACGCCACGTAGACTCGGAGATCGAAGAGACGCAACCACCAAATGCCATGTCGTTTCCGAACAATCCACCACGAAAAATCCTCGGCACTAAGTTGAGCAAAGAAAACCGAGCAGACCACTCTCAAGCCGACCCATAAATAGGTTGGAACGAGGGTGAGGGGCTAATGATGATGCTCATAAGTGGGAATTCCCAGATTTCGACATGTAGCAGATAACGTGTCATCCATGTAAGCCCGCCAGATTCCTGGAGGCTACGGAGCTGGAATAAGTATGATGTATTGGGGACATTTCTCGGCGTCTCGCCTTCGAGGTTGCCCTGACCTTTTAGAAGACCTTTCCGGAGTACGTCCCCCTTCGGCTGACCGCCAGCCAATCGCTTGTCTCTGAGCTATTCTATAACTGAGACTTCTCGGTTCACTTGCTTGTCTCTGAACTATTCTATATCTGAGATTTCTCAGCGTCCCTATTTTGCCGGAAGTATGGAGCCCGAGCTCTCCCGTAACGGCTCCGTGTATCTCGCCACGACGAAATCTCCGCCGCTCCACGTCCCGCATCCCACGCTAGCGTATCTCACCATTAATGGGTATATCCCGCCATCAATGCGAACATGACGCAGGGGCGTAACGGACGGCGAGAATCTCGTATCTGCATGCCCTATGCAACAGCTATATAAACCCCTTTTCCAGATGACTCAGGTAACCCGAACTCAATCTAATACGTCGTTGCTCTGTCCATCTATTCCTCCGTACTTGATCGTCGGAGGGTTCTACGGGAGTTTCCCACCCTGAGACTTTTTTTATAGGTAGCTCGGCATCAACAACCCATTAAGATCCACACGCTCAATTCTCAACTTAAATCTCAACCGTTTAGCACCGCCGGTCACAAGATCGACGGAGGACAATATCTGAGAGAGATTGAGACCTCCATCATGTACCATTGATCTGATTACCGCAATTAAGATTTGAAAACTTTGTATGCATTAGAAATTGCTTACATTTTTTGTCGACATTGGTTTAAGGTCATGATCAACATTAAATAGCCTTTCAAAATCTAATTCTTCTCCATCCTCTAGAATTATCTCAATATGAAAATTGTTGCCCACTTTATCTACACCTACCAAAACCATGAAAAGGGGATTTTTCTCTCTCTCTAAATGAGTAATATGGTCAATCTCCACTTGAGAAGCTGATAAAGAGACAAGAAATATATATATATATATATATATATAGAGAGAGAGAGAGAGAGAGAGAGCGAGAGAGTAATGGAGGAAAGAGGCCCCAGGAGGCTGCTTTTTGCGTTAGGTGGTGGCAAAAAGTACGTCCTCCACCATTTTATTCGACGATCAACATTTTCCAAATTGATATACATCCTCTAATTTATCGATACACCAAATTTCATAGGATTACAATATCATTTCACCGTTGATTTAGCAATGTAAAAAGTTCTATTGTTGGTAAACCGTTAATATTGCACCCACTAAATCAACGTGGAAATAGTGTTGTAATCATATGAAATTTGGTGTATCGACAAATTAGAGAATGGATATCAAGTTGGAAGGTGCCGATCGTCGAATAAAATGATGGAGGGCGTACTTTTTACCGCCATCTAACGCAAAAGGCCTCCTAGGACCTCTTTTCTCCATTATATTTCTTTTTCAAGCTATCGTCTTCCTCTTCCTCTTGCTCTCATCCAAGAATGGTAAGATAATGAAAAGTGAGGGAAAATGAAAATGTGAGTTTTTAAATTATCACATCACCCATCTCGTTAGCCTAGCAAGTTCAATGAGAAGGATTCTCCACTTGTTGATGAAGATGGAGATTTGGGCGGGATCCTTTCACCGCGAATCATCTACGACGAGGCGGTAGGCATCCACGTTCGTCTGGGAGCTCACGCGTGTAGTTAGGGTCTTCTGATAGATGATCGGACATACCACAAAGGTTGTAGCCCCTTCTAAACCTCTCTTGAGTATTCCATCTGCTGCAATTTGTAGCAAATGATAGATCTTGTGTTGGGATCGGTAGCTATGTTTCTCAAAAAAATTTGTTTGTCGCTTCCGCCGAGTCCACGGACGTCGTGATCCTTGCGCCGATCCCTACAGTGGTATCAAGAAGTTTTCCCGATTTTTGTTTCCACCTTCCAAACCTGGTATGCAACACTCTTAGACATATTATTTTCTATTTGCATCCAAATGCAGAAATAGAGAGTAAAAATATAAGAGATGATAATACTAGATATATGTGTGTATCTATATACATATATATTAAATTAATATTTGATTTAATATCCGTCTTTGTAAAAGACCGGCTAGTATTAACAAACGTCCGATTATAGTTCGTGTATCCAATACACTTATATAATTGAACTCCTGCACGTATCAACATACGGCATCTACATCGTTTCATCTAAGCCGGGTAAACCTCTGTGTGGGACTCTAAGCACTCGACAATACCGCTGATGTGTTTATAGGTTAACCCTGTGGAGGATTGATCTGAAAGTGTTTCAGATCAATCGGATATGATCCTCTCTCTCTCTCTCTCTATATATATATATATGGAAAAATAATGCTCAATCTTTATGGAAAAGCTTAGTTGGTCTGAGAGGAAGACCATGAGAACTGACAATGAAGATACTCCTTTGATGCATTTTCCAACAGTTATCCCTACTTGCAATATGATACAATATCATCCCGAAGCTTTCCACGTTCAACTAAATAATCTCTTATGAAACCTGAACACAAATTCAAACCATGCCTAAAAGTAATATAATATCCATCTATTGGCATTGCCCATTTAATCTCTTCCCCCAAAAGGAGTAGATTGTTTGCATATTGAATTACAGTTAACCTCTGCCTCTCGTGCACTGTTCACATCTTTTTACAGATTTGACGATTCAGCTTAACATACCTTCCCATTTTTCTGTGCTCCGTGATCTTGAACACATCTCTATCCTTAGAACCGGCCATCCTGCCATCTTGGATTCGACAATTGTATAGAAAGTATTACTTGTATGTTAAACCCAATATTACTTGTATTAAATGGTATCGGTTTCGGAACTCGGACTATCATTTTTTGGATTCGAACCAGTCATCTTGGATTGCGATTGACTGATATTTCAAACATTTTTAAGGATTAGCACCACTGTTGGCACTATTAATATGCATGATTCAGGCTCCCTCATTGTGCACCTCCTTGGATAAATGTATGAGACTTGTTTGATATCTTCCTGTTCTTGTTGATAAAAGAGCAATTGGGAACCTTTTGCTTCAGTCTCTTTGTAACTCCCTTGCCTCCCTCTGTTTGACACCCCCTCTATGAAAGGATATTGTATAGAAAATATCTCAGCCTTTGTGTCATGTGAATCATCAAAGTCTGATGCCAAATAGGGACTTAACAATTCCCATTTTTCGAATAATAAAAAAAAACTATTTAAAGCATACTTGTGGATAAAGAGCCTAAATTGCATGATCAGTTTTAGTTTCTCTCCACTTTAAACCTCTATCTCCACAGGATTTCCTCCTCTTTTAAACACTGTTGGGTTCCTCTCTTTGAACTTGGAGATCGCAATATCATTTGTCAAATGATCCTTCGTTCTTGCAGTCAGCAATCATGATGTGTTGCAAACAAGCACGCTTTATTTGTTAGCATGTAGGGAAGGTTATGACATGCTTATTATATGATTTCGTAATGAAGGCTCATTTCGCATTTTATTATTTTGTTCTTACTTGGCGTGACATGTTTCTGTGCCTTGTGCATTTTTCTCTGTAGAGTGTCCTAATTGAGCCTACAAGTGGCAACACCGGCATCGGGCTGGCCTTCATGGCAGCTGCAAAGGGTTATAAGCTTATACTTACAATGCCTGCGTCAATGAGCCTTGAAAGAAGGATCATTCTTAAAGCTTTCGGTGCTGAATTGATCCTTACCGACCCTTTGTTGGGCGTGAAAGGCTCTATTCAGAAGGCAGAGGAGTTGGCAGCCAAGACACCGAATTCATATATCCTTCAACAATTTGAAAATCCTTCCAATCCAATGGTAAGTGCTAATTATATTCTCACTGTTTATAATATGCATGCGCACATTCACACTTTTTCTCTTGCATTTCAGAATATTTAGTATGAAATTATATTTACTCCATCTGTTTCAATTTATTTGTCCACTTTTGAACCTTTTTTGTTTCAAAATATATTTGTCCATTTAAATTATCAAGAAAAGATTTGGCATTACCAATATATTCATTCCTAAACTAACCCTCAATTATACTTATGCTATCCCTCATGCATGAACATTTAATAGGGTTAAAATGGAGTTTTTGCATCCATTCTTTCATTAACTTGTGTGAATCCTAAATTTTCTTAATAATTGTGAAAGTTCAAAAGTTGACAAATAAATTGAAACAGAGGGAGTACAAAACTAGGCGTGGCATTATCCTTGATGCTAGATTGACAATTAAATATTCAATTATTTTTAAGGTTATATGGAAGGGTAAGTGAGAAGGCAATATTTAGGCTTCTTTGAATGAAAAATGACAAACAGAAGATGAATATGCATAAAATGCTTTTTCATAAGTTAATAGTGTCATTTAAGATACAATATTACAGCCTGCATTCTTATTACAAAGAATTTAAAGTTTATAATTTTTATCAATCTACTATTCAGTCTCCACGTGCATGTCGCACACACTTAACTAGTACTTATTCAACTACAAAATCATGCCACTGTTGGCTTGTCTTTGTAGATTCATTATGAAACTACTGGACCTGAGATTTGGAAGGGAACTGGTGGAAAAATTGATGCCCTTGTGTCTGGTATCGGAACAGGCGGTACCATTACTGGATCAGGGAGATACCTCAAAGAGCAAAATCCTGATATAAAGGTCAGTTTTTAACTATTAGTGTGATCAGTGTTTACTTTTTTTCATTTTTTACGTAAAAAGGGTAGCATGGCTCAGATTGAAATTATAATTTGATTCTCCGCATGCCACATGGCAAAAAGATACACATCTTTTTGGTGATAAAAGTTACCTTAGATTTAGTAAGTTCCAACCTTCAAATATAAAAATTCTTCCACGATCTTTACTATTTTACTGTAATATCTAGTAAAACTTTCCAAATCTTTTCGACAGGTCTGAAATATGTATATGCTTCACACCTGCAATAAAACTAGTTCAATTTCGCATCTACGGAAAAATCCAACTTAAAATCTGTGCCTTTTTTGCTGCCACAAATACTTAGAAGTACCGATTACTGATTCTTATGTTTTCCCTCTGTCAAGTTGTATGGCGTGGAACCAGTTGAAAGTGCAGTCATATCCGGAGGAAAGCCAGGTCAGTTTTATCCTTCTCCCAATTTTCGAATATCCGGAAATTTTTATCTCATATTTTCTCATTATCATAATTTCTTGTCTCTATATTATTTTCTGGAATCACTTAGGTTTCCTTTTCATATTAGCTATTGCGTTTTAACTCTCCTTTTCTTGGAACCCTCCTTTGATATGTTGGAAATATAAATTATAAGAATGCTACTAAAATATTATTTTAACTACCCAAATTAAAACCACCAGAACAAATAATTTCAAATAAGATTAAAAAGAACTTATCGAGATTGGATTTGAAAATGAAGACCGAGGCGTGCGGATCGCACAGTCCTTAAGAGTAGATCTGCGCCCTTTTCAGTGAAATCAACCGGTTGCACAAGGTCTCAACGCACTACTCCTCAGGATTCAACGGGTCGATCGTAGGCATCATAATTTGATATGACAATCTTTGAACAACTTTGAATAAATTCTTTGGTATTTGCAATGAGAATAAAGAGATGGATTTTTATATTTTATGAGATGGGAATAGAGAAGAAAAAAGTATTATTTTCCTATGTATGGTAGGTATTGAAAGTGCACTAGCTAAACCCTAAAAGGGGGTGAATAGGGTTTCTCTACTAAATGTCTCTAATTTTAAAATGTGTAACAATATATTCAAGCAAATTAAGCACTGTTAAAATAATAACAATGATAATGAATTTAGCACATATATAATTGTGGTAGATATAAAATAAGAAGACGAGAAATGCAAACTCAAACACAGCGATTTTAGAGTGGTTCGACGCCCTTTATCTTATCCACTACCGAAAGATCCCCACCTTTAGGATTTTTCCCAGTCACTATAATCCTCCTTTAACCGGGTGGAGAAACCCTTGTAAACACCTCGCTTCACGGATAGTGGAACACTCTTACACCTTGTTTTCATGGGTAGTGGAACACCCCTACAATGGTTCGGTTCTCTCTAAAACATGTGAGTGATAATAAAACACATACATTTCTTCTATAGGGTTTTGAAAGCTATGAGCTTGAGAGGATATTTTAAAATGATTTGAGCAAATGAGATTTCTCATTCTTTGTAGGAAATAATATTGTATTTATAGATGATGAGAAAAATATTTGAAAACAATTTTGTTCAAAACATTAGCCAAATTTCTTATTAGAAATAACGGCTATATTATTTGAAAACTTGCCAAAATCTTGTAGGTGCTAGGAATATTTTCTAACCTTTGTTGTTAGCAAAAAACATGAGCTAAGAATTTAGCATGCGGCTAAATGATTTGACCTTATAAATATGCAATGAATAATAAATGTTCTAATGGTAGTAAAATGATTTTGTTGACCATACACAAAATAATCACCCACTAAAAGATCTTGCTGACATATGCAGCCCATTGTAAAGTCATGTGGACTAAAATGGTAAAAGGATTTGCACGAAATAATACGATGAATGTGAGAGTATATAATATTTAGCTCCTTATTTAAATATAGAAAATATGTTAAATTATTATGTCAATATATGATGCAATATGAAAATTAAATATGAGTGTTCTCAAGCTCAATATATCATAACCCTTTTACATTAAGATCCTTAAAAAGAAATGAATAAAAAACAATGCCTGATGAGTCAATCACCGACTCTTATAACTTGTTGGTTTCAAATTTGATGTTGAAAATGTGCTATAGTTTCTGAAGTCGCAACATTTGCCTCCTTCCTTTTGGATATGACATTTAAAGTTTGGTCATCTATCCTCCATTCGATGTTCCATATAGATAAATCTGTAAAATAATCATGTAATACAAAATAACTATCTGCAATAATCAAAACACTATGGAGTGAGATCAATATGTATGAGGCTGTTCAAGAAAAGATTAGGATGGGGATGTGTATACTTGCTCTCGGTTGATGAAGTATATATTCATAGACTTGGAGAATATCCTTGACATTCAATTAGAAATTAATTACCGAGTAATTTGGGCATCCGTTTCAAGAATGGTCTAATGCTTGCGAAGGAATGAAATCAGAGAGAATTAAGTACGTGTGAGAATGCTATTCAATTATTCATTCTCCAGCATGAATATAAATTCTCATTTAATTAATGGAATTAAAATGGATAACATGGAATTAATTTATAGGATTAATGGGCTATCTTGCATGTATAAACAATAAAGAATATATTCTACTATATGCTCAAATGAATGGTAGAGTAATCAACATGCTGAAAGAATAGAAAGTGAAGATCGCCCAAACAATTTCAAAATAATTCAAATATGCCAAGTCAACAAAATCCTATACCCAATATACTGGCACATGAGCCATATAACTTAGGATGGTCTGGACATGAAATATGAGCTAAGAAAACAAATGTGATTAGCAATTACTATTTACTAATTAACGACCATGTAGAGTATAAGGTTGCAAAATAAAAGATAATAGATAAATAAATAAAGTTTTGAAATACACATTCCACCCAACAATTTGGCCCCTACTTTAGTACTTATGTGATAAGATGACAACGGATAATCAAGATGTCAAATGATGAAAAATAAGACCAAAGTAAAATATGTTTTAAGCCATGGTGTCTTTTGAACTATGAACCCTAACTTGGAGAACATAAGCATGAACCGCACAAAGCTGGTGAAGCTAATAGCTTTTATGAACCATACCCTCTTATTGCGATACATTGACTTACAACTCACAACACATTTCAAAAATTCAGACGTTTAAGTGGTTTGGCGTTTATAGGCACTACGTCTTGTTTTGGTTTTAATGAGTGTTCTAGAAAATTTACCTTGGCTCCTATAAAAACGGTCACATTTCGGCACTCATATAGGTGGATCTATCAAGTGTGAACTGCAATCATACACACCATTCCAAGTTTAGAATATATATTCCATTAAAAGATAAGCTCAACCTCTTTACATTGCAGTTAGCACTATCTACACTATAGAAAGAGACTCTTAATATATTTCAAGAGCTAACAAGTAGCTTGTTGGGTTACCACCACTCTTGGCCCTTTGCTACAGGCATTATTAGTCTCATTCCCCTTGATGCAATGTTCTAAATTTTAGATGTCGGTATCGTTTCGGCCTGAAGATTTCGATGTCGGATATCAGATATTGTGAAATGCCGGATGGTTTTATTAAATGTCGGGTTCTACATTTTTGTAATATAAACGTCATTTATATAGCTTATTTTTTTTGAAAAAATATTAACTTATACAGATTTTTAGTTTTATTAAATTTATATTTTTCTCAATAGCTTAGTGGTAGAATAGTTGTTTATTAATTACTTAATGTATAAAGCCCAAAACCAAAAAGAAAAGCACCAAAAAAAATCTCCATATATCGAAAAATGTCGGGTAAAACGACGATATCACGAATTGCCAACCGATATCACGAAATGTCAGCCGACGTTTATCAAATCTGTATCGTTTTCTTCTCAAAACCGATAGGTCACCGACATTTCGGCGATGTCGGCCGACATTAGAACACTGCCCGATATATTTTATTTACTGGTTTCTACTCTAGTGATTTAGTTAGAGAATTAGTCATAATTAACTCTAACATAAAAATTAAGTGATGTCACATAATTATTTAGCAATTGCTCTATATGAAGATCTTAAGCGAATACACCTAGTTTTCATATTTTAAATATTATTTAAGCTCTAGCAATAATAGCTTAGCTTACCACAATGTATAGACATGGAGAAAACCGGTCTCTCATAATCGAAATATTCATCTTTGAGATATCCCCAACATTGGGGTACCTTTTATTAGATCATGCGGGTATCTTTTTAGATACCGATCGGGTGTTTTATGATACTTATTAGGGTATTCTTTATATACCCGCAGTGGGCATGTCTTAGAGTGTTAAGCGGGTATCTTTTAAGATACTTGATGAGGATATTTTTTAGGGATATCACAAATGAATATCTCAATATGCCCGCAAATGGAGTTATCCTCTTTGAAATTCCTCACATTATGATATACATCAAGGGATTGTTTTCACTTTCTTTTAAGGAAAGTAAAAGACTTCCATTTGAATATCATATCTGACAAGGAATTTAAGAAAAAAATAGAATTCTTTTTAAGGAAAGTAAAAGACTTCCATTTGGATCTAATATCAAAAGCCTAACTATTTTATCATATATTATCTCTAACACTCTTCCTCAAGCTGGTGCATACATATCATGTATACCCAGCTTGTTACATAAAAATTCAATTCTTGCCTTTCGCAATACCTTTATGAAAATATCTGCTGGTTGATCCTTGCTTGCAATGTATCGAGGGTTAAGAAATCCGTTCTTTCTTTTCCCGAAAAAAATAACAATCAATTTCAATGTGCTTGGTTCTCTCATGAAAAACGGGATTAGACGAAATATGGATTGCTGCTTGATTGTCACAAGAGAGAGGAATAAGACGATGAATTTGAAATCCAAACCCACTTAATATGTTATCGAAATTAACTCGCACGTAGTTTGAGTTATAGCACGGTATTCAGCTTCCGCACTTGATCTAACCGTAATTGATTGTTTCTTGATTCTCCACGATACAAGATTGCCACCGAGGAAGGTACAATATTTAGTAGTAGACCTCCTATTAGTAAAAATTCCGTCCAATCAGCATCACAAAATCCCATCAACTGTTGAATATCTCTATGATTGCGGTAAATTAACCTTTGACCAGTTGAATTTTTCGAATAGCGAACAATACGTATAACTGCCTTCCAATGATGCTCTTTTGGAAAATCCATAAACTGGCTCACTACGCTAACGGCAAAAGAGATGTCTGGTCTTATTATCGTAAGATAATTAAGCTTTCCAACCAATCGACGGTACCTTTCTGGATCTTCTAATTGTTCTCTTCGATCATCATAGAGTTTCATATTAGAATCCATTGGTGTATCTTTGGGCTTGGTACCCAAAAGTCCAGTTTCTTTTAGAATATTTAAGATATACTTTCTCTGAGACAAGCAAATACTTTCTGGGAAGCGTGCAACCTCAATCCTTGAGAAATATCGTAATAACCCCAAGTTTTGTATGGAAGTGATGTTGGAGAAATTTTTTAAGAACAGCAACCCCATCAACATCATCTCCACTGATAACAATATCAACATACATCACTAATATAATTCTTTTTCTTTCAAGGACTCGTGTAAAAACAGTATAATCACTCTTGCACCGATATAACCAAACTCCTGCATAGCGGTACTGAATCTACCAAACCAAGCCCGAGGAGACTGCTTGAGCCTATATATAGCTTTTCGTAGTTTACATACTTTGCTTGTCACCCCCTCAACCACGAAACCAGGTGGTTGGTCTATACATATTTCTTCTTCAAGGTCACCGTGGAGAAATGCATTCTTGATATCCAACTGATATAAAGACCAATTCAAATCTGTTGCTAAAGAAATCAGAATGCGCAAAGACGGAAGCTTCGATACTGGAGAAAACATCTCCGTATAATCAATTATATATGTCTGTGTATAGACTTTAGCAACAAGACGAGCCTTCAGCCGCTCAATAGTCCCGTCAGGATGATATTTAATAGTGTACACCCAACGACATACTGATGATTTACCAGGCGGTAAAGAAAAATCCCACATACCATTGTGATATATAACATCCATCTCTTCCTCCATAGCCTTTTTTTAGTCAGGGTGATCCAAAGTTTTATATAAAGAACCACGTAAGGTAACGAAGTGGATGACAAGAAGGATACAAAGAACTGATACTTGGATGACAATTGTGCGTAGCAAACAAAATTTGATATGGAATGAGAAGTGCAAGAGCTTGTACCTTTTCGTAACGTAATAGGAAGATCAAAGTCAGACTGTGGAGCTTGTGTGGAATCTACGGACCGTGGAGCTGATTGAGTAGCTGGCCGTAATCGTGGCTTTCGCGAATAAAAACGATGGACTGGTGGTTTAGTAGGAATAACCTACGGTTCTTCGGGACTCTAATCAATATCCACAAGAGGTAAACAATTAGGAGACAACAGAGATGGTTGGATAAGATGGTTCACTTGACGGAGAAAAATATTGTACATTGTCAAAAAAATGACATCTGTTGAAACATAATGTTTATTCAATATAGGGTCAAAGCATTTGTATCCTTTCTGAAATCGAGAGTACCCGAAAAAAACACTTAATGGCACGAGCATCCAATTTATCTCCTCCACGAGCAAGCCTATGAATAAAACATACACTGCCGAACACTTTAGCAGATAGTGGGAAATATGAAATCCCTGGGAACAAAACATGATGAGGAGACTTTCCTCCCAAAATAGGAGTGTAGACGATTAATAAGATAACATGCCATTAAAACAGTATCACTTCGGTAATTTTTGGGAACATGTATATGAAACAACAAAGAACGAGCAATTTCTAATAAATGACGCATTTGCCTTTCAGCAACCTCATTTTGTTGAAGGGTATATGAGCAAGACGTCTGATGTACAATCACACTATTAGCAAAATATTTATTGAAATAATCATAAACGTATTCTTTTGCATTATCTGTACGTAGGATTTTCAACGACACATTAAATTGGTTTTGAACTTTCAGATGAAAGACAATATATTATTTAATTCAAAGCGATTTTTCATCAAGTACAAATAAGTGATATGAGAAAAATCATCCACAAATATGACAATATTTAAAACTGGTCTATTGAAAGGATCAAAATGTGTGAATGCACTAAATGAAAATAGTTCAACATACGACTCTCAGAAATAGGAAAAGACGCACGATGATATTTATCAAACTGACACGACTCATAATCCAGTAATTTTATTGACCTAACATACGGGAATAAACTCAGAAAAACCTTCAAATTTGGATGACCCATCAGATAGTAGAGTCAAAGAGAAGAAACTGATGATGAAAAATCTGCGGAACTTGAAGAAATAACATCATCCATATTCAAATAATAAAGGCCTTGAGATTCATGTCCACCACCAATCAACTTCCTGGTCTGCAGATCCTGAAAGACAAAATATGAAGGATAAAATGTCACGGAACAGTTCAACGATCTTGTAAGTATGCTAACAAACAATAAGCTAATAGGAAATCGTGGAACATGGTAAACAGATGAATACGAAAGATTTTTGGATAGATGTACCAACCCACCTCCAGTAATGGAGGAGGAAGATCTATCGGCCAAGATAACATGAGATTTTTGTGTAGATGGTGTGAAGAAAATAAAAAAATCACGATTATCCGTCATATGATCTGTAGCACCTGAATGAATGATCCAGGCTAGTGGCACTACACACTATAGGAGTACCTGAAAGATGGGTTATCGTGGCAACAGAAGCAAACTGCTGAGTAGAAAGGAGCTTGTGATACTCATCCTCAGAAATAGATATCATCTTTGAGGTCGAAAATGTCGTATCAGATGGAGCGGTGGGATGCGAGTACTCCAATATATCACCCTGAGAGGATGCATGATTAGCAGAAGGTCTGCCATGTAGATCCCAACAAAAGTCAACAAAATGATCTGATTTTCCATAGTGTGCACAACTTTCCACCTCGACCACCACGACCACGTCCTCCATCACGACCACCACGAAAATAGCCGTGGCCACGACCACGTGTGCTGCTATATGTGGTCACCAATGCAGACTTATCCACACTATTATCACCACACACATTAGACGAAGAATCTGACACGGAAGAACGGCGTAATCTGGAGAATACTTCATAAAGGGTAAACAGGCTGATACAAATCCAATTCTTGGTATAATCTATTAAAAGACGAGTAATGGTCTTCAAAGAGTTCGCTCTTTTCTCCACCAAAAAATAATCCTGATACAGCTGATAAATACGTGCAATATTTGCTAGAACCCGAGTATATATTTTTAAGTTGCTCCCACACCTCCTTCAACGTAGGCAAAAATACAATGCTGTTATCCACCTTAGGTTCCATGCTATTCCAAAACCAAGTTCGAATCTGCGCATTTTCAGCAAGCCAATCATCATATTTTTTCTCATCATTATCCTTAGCAGGGAGACTTTCCAGCAAGTAAAGCAACTTCTGTTTATCCATCAAGAAGGTCTCAGCTGCAACATACCATTGGGCATAATTATCACCATTAAGCTTTGTCGATACCATCGGAATAAAATCAGCCGAGATATATAAACTTCCACCATTGTCTGATGTCATTGACATGATTCCAGCAGTAAGGATCAACTACAACCAAAAATGACCAACGACGAACAACGATCAACAACCAATAATAAATAATGACCAACAACCAACGATAATCAAATCAACATCCGCATCAACATATGACATCCAACAACCAACGAAAAAGTCAGTATTTATGATCCGGAGAATACGTCATAAAGGGTTAGAATCTGGAGAATACTTCATAAGAGAAATATTCATAATATTAACCATACTAAATGTTATGTATCACACATACAACGTTGATATGACCATTATTTAGCCTTTCGTATGAATGCTACTTTTCATTAGTATAACATAAATTATTAAGCAGTGCAAATCAACAAGTACACCAACTCACCAATGATTTGAAATAATATACCACAACTATGTTCTTTATAAATATAGACAAGTATTATATAACATAGAAATATGATATACCATCATAATCTAAAATGTGTATATAGTCATATTAGGTGTAACGTGTAGTTCAAAACTTTATTTATTTATCTATTATCTTTTATTTTGCAACCATATTCTCTATATGGTCCTTAGTTAGTAATTGCTTATCACTATTTGTTTTCTTAGCTTATATTTTTTGTCCAGCCCATCCTGAGTTATGTGGCTCATGTGACAATACATCATGTATAAGATTTTGTTGACTTGGTATATTTAAATTCTTTTGAAATTGTTTGACTGATCTTCGCTTCCTTTTCTTTGTGCATGTTGATAACTCCATTTATTTGAGCATGTGGTGGGATATTTTTTTTATTGTTTACACATGCAAGATGACCCATTAATTCTATAAAATAATTCCATGCTAGCCATTTTAATGCTATTAAGTAAATGAGAATTTCCATTCATGTTGGAGAATGAATAGAATGCTCACATGTGTTTAATTCTCTCTAATTTCTAATTGATTGCCATTTACTTGAAGCTTATTCTACAACTCTAAAAATATATCCTTCATCAACCGAGAGTAAATATCCACATCATGTCTAATCCTTTTTCGAATCCAGTCTCATACCTGCCATACAGAGGAAAATAATTCTTTTTTCTTTATTCTCTTCTCATAAAATAAAAAATCCGTCTCTTTATTCTCATCGCAAATATCAAAGCTTTCTTCAAAACTATTCTAAAATCGTCGTAGCAAGTGCACGATGAAGACCGACTGTTGAATCCTGAAGAGTAGCGCGTTGGGACCTTGTGCAACCGGTTGATTTCATCGAAAGGGATGCGAAATTACTAGAATGCCGTTAAAATAATAGTATTTCAATCACTTAAATTAAAGTCACTAGGACAAATAATTTCAAATAAGATTAAAAAGAACTTATTGGATTTGAAAGTGAAGACCAACGCGTGTGGATTGCACCGTCCTTAAGAGTAGTTTTGCGCCTCTCTAAGTGAAATCGACCGAATGCAAAAGGTCCTAACACGTTACTTCCTGAGTTTCAACGTTTGTCAAGAGTATCCGCGCACTCGATACTTTGGCTTATGAGCAGCTTTGAATAGGTCCAGTATTGAGAACCGAGAAATAGACTTTTTATGAAGAGAAGAGCGGAGAACAAAGAAAAAGGATTAGTGTTTCTTTTTGTAATATTTGTTGTGGGAAAAATAATGAAAAAAATTAGAGATACTACTCTCTGGTTTGTATAGCTATAAATATTTATTTGTTTGTGATTAAAAAGAATTAAATGCATAGTTATAGAAAAGAATCAACGGTTTAAAGCAATCACATAGAGCGTGTGCGATTAACGATAAAAACAAATAATTGATAGGAATTTGTGTGAATAGCCGTTGTAAAAAAATCAAACATTGGCAGTGAAGGTAAATAATTTAGGTAAGCTTTTGAAATTTTTTGACCATGAAAAGAATAACCCTACATGCTTGATTAATGAGAAGTAATGAAAGACAAGAGAATAAATCCTCTACCCAACATATGGGTCCGGGATTTGAAAATAGTCATAGGCTTAAAATAATTTATGATAAACAATTATCAACATAGGGCTATGAATGGAATTGGGTTGTAAAATAAATAACAATGTTTTGAGATACATTATTTCCAACAATTTGGTCTCTATTTCAAAACTTATATGATAAGATAATAACAGATAATCAAAGTGTCAAACAATAAGATAACACCATAGAAAAACATGTTTTTAGTCGTGGTGTCCTTGGGACTATGAACCTGGGACTATGAACCACAACTCGAAGAATATAGGTATGAATCGAAGAAAGCTGGTGAAACATATAGTTTCTATGAATCATACTTTCGTATTCCGGTATATTGACTTACAACTCACAATACGTTTCAAAATTTCAGAAGTAGTTCAAGCGGCTTGACGCCTATAGGCCCTACGTCCTGCCTGGGCGTTCATGGGTGCTCTAGAGAACTTGTCTAGATTCCCATAGAAGCGCCCACATTTCGACACTCATATAGGTTGATCCATCAAATGTGAATTGCAATTATATACACTATCCAAAGTTAGGAATGGATTCTATTAAGAGCTAAGCTCATTCTCTTTACATTGCAGTTAATACGATCTACATCATAGGAAGAGACTCGATATTTAATAAATTATGATAGTGCTCTCACAAGCCGACAAGTGGCTTGTTATTGCCCATATAAACCTTGTTCTTGAGCTAGCCAATAACAATCTTAACATGTATTAGTCCTATTAATTCCCCTCAACATGCCATATTTAAAACATGTATTGTCTGAATTGTTTCTTAAAAGCAATCACGGGAAACTTAGTAGAGTGGATACTTAATAATGCACTCTTTGTTTGCACACTTTCATGTGTACAGAAAATCAACTTAAACGATTGCCCTTTATTCATCATTTTCTCCACTTGTTACTTCTGTTTCAGAGTGAGAACTTTTGACTGGAAAACTAAATTATGTTCGTTGTCCATAAAGCATAGCTATTTTTTTAGTAAACATGCCATAGTCTGTTTACTAGGGTCCATTATTTGACAATTCTATCTGCTGCTTAATTCTCCCAGGCCCACATAAGATTCAGGGGATTGGAGCTGGTTTCATTCCGGGCGTTCTAGATGTCGATCTCATCGATGAGACAATTCAGGTTACAGAACTTTGAGTTGGCTTTTATTCATGGAGTTATTTTGTTAGTTGGCTGAAGTAGACATGATAATCACGTTGACACATGATAAAGGCGACCCAATGCTTGTGCATGCATTAGAAACTGTGACCTCTATTTTCTGCGCTTGGGAATTAATTAGATACCTAAAACTCCAGGTCTAGCTGTTATGAGAAATTTGATGCCTGGTAACCTCTAATGCTTGTTCAAGAGTTTTTACCAGCGAAAGCTTACAATCGGTATTTTGTTATTGAGAGAGTATTTATCTTTTTTTTCTACTGAAACAAACTCTACTCCGATTTACTTGTCTAATTGGATAGGAGTCTGAGCACCAATGAAATGAGACCAACCCTTCCTGCTTTTAGATTTTAGCATAAATATATCATGCTTCTAGATTGCATTGTTTTAGTGATAAACATGCTCTTGATTTTGGCGTGGGTTGAAAAATAAAGAGTAATAAAATGAACTGCCGTAGAAATTTCATGTAGTATTGACTTGAATAACGCTGAAGGATTCTGTGCTGATTACTTAGCACACTTGATTAACACATCAGGATACCCCAAACGTGCAGATGTATTTTTTTCCCTTTGCAAACTACAGTAAACACCCCTTAAATTATAAGCATTTTATCACAAAAGTACCTTAAAGCTGTTTTATTACAGCAAGCTCCCTCCCTTTAAATGCTTCATTTAAGGGTATTTTAGTTAAAACAACTCCCTTCCAACCACAGTTTAAGAGCGTGTGCTGTAATAGAAAAAACTTTCAGGTAGTTTGGTGAAAGACAGCTACAGCTGCAGCTGTAGCCCTTTTTTTTTATATATATTTTCCTTTTCCATTCTGAAAGTATCCTTGTACATTTGTGGTTTGGAATAGAACCAGAGAGAATAAGCAAGAAGGCTTACGGAGAGGTACATAAATATAGAGAGTTTTTCTTCTTTTCGCTGTTTTTTCTTTCAGTTAATTTCAGAACCAAACATTGTTTGTTGATTCTAAAGTTCCCCTTCCCGTCACCTTCTTTTCCATGAAGCATGGCTCTAGAGATTTCACTTGCGATGTCAATTTTTCATATTCTTTTCTTTATTAACCATTTTATTGTTATATGATTGTCCATTGTATGGTTGACCAGGTATCAAGCGACGAAGCTATTGAAACAGCGAGACTTCTTGCCTTGAAAGAAGGGTTGTTGGTGAGTCGTCCATCTCTTGGACTTACTAGTTGCTATTTTTATTACGTTGAGCTCTCTTATGTGACTAAGGAACCAAAGAGAATTTTGATAATATGAGTTTTTCCCATTTGTGAAACCTTTGCAGGTTGGAATATCATCAGGAGCAGCAGCTGCTGCTGCAATTAAGATTGCGAAGAGGGAAGAAAATGAGGGGAAGCTAATTGTTGTAAGTTTTTTTTTAATGAAATTTCCTGCCATGCATAATTCTTTCCCGACTCGCATAAAGAATTGCACATTCTGGTTTTCGGTTCATTCAATGTTAAACAAGGACAAATCTCCACTATTATAATGCAATTCTGCATGACTGCTTAGTAGAATTTTGTATTAACTTGGCAATGCCTTCCGTCTTACTCTTGGATTTTATGTGCATTAAAGTTGAGCATAATTTACTAAAGTATATTAATCATCTTTTCCGGCCGATCATTTAGTGTTATGGAAAGCTCTTTTCTTATCCATATTTTTCCTTAGCTAGAAATTCTGCACTAATTAAGAGAGGGTGGAAATAAGATTGAGAGGCAGTCGTAAAATTCTTTTCGAACTTTAATATAGCGTTGACATGTAGCCAATTTTATCCCGACGGGAAGGCTTAGATGATAGTTGTCTAACAAGGATATGTTTAAATGCCATGTGGCCATGTTCTTGGATGCCACATGGCACCGAACCATGTTCTTGGATGCCACATGGCACCGAACTTATAAGAAAGCCGAAAGATTTACATAGGCTAAATTACACTAAACTATCATTGACTATCGCTATTTTCAGCCCTTTAAGGGATCTTATTGTAATAAAAAACTTTGAAGTAGCTTAGGGAAGAACACTTATAGTTGAGGGTAGTTTACTTGAATTCAGCCTCAAATATAATCATAAGTACCAGTTTTCTATATACTAAAATACTAGCAGTATTCTAAATACCAAGAGTATAGTTCTACAAAGTGGTCTAGGCGGTCTCCTAGGCTGAGGTGGACTTAGACTGTTCCGCTTTGTGGCTAGTGGTGGAATTAAGTGGTTAAAGTTACTAACCCAAATTTTAAGTGGAGCAGCTTCGTTTAGGTGAAAGTACAGCTGATTTTATGTTATATACATTGTTATCTGTCACTTTGATGGTCTTTGCTCGTTATCCAAGTAATGCTATACATATTAAATCGTTTCTTGCGTTTCTACATGGACACTGACTATATTTATAATAATATTTTTAAAAATATTTTATTGAAATATTAGTAAATTACTTGTGCTTCTCCATGCTATATTTTGCATATATGCATATATCTACTTAAAAATGATAAAACTGTCTAGTAAGTGCTTAGGCACTTGAGCGTTAGGAGGTACCCCACCAACGCTATCCAGTGCTTTTCACAACCTCACAAGCAAACATGCTTATTGTTTGCTATTCTAAACAGGAGGAACACGAGTTATGGTTAGTTTCAGGGACGGAGCTAGGGGGCACATGCAGGGGCGACTGTGACCCCCAGCCCATAGAAAATCAAGGGACCACTACTAATTTTTCGTTCATGAAATTATTAATTTAACCTTCCGGCAATAAAAGTTAGGTAATAACCCAACTTAATTATAGCACCGAATTAGTAACTGCCCTAAATATATGCTACCATTTTCTCATGTCACAACACAGTTAAGTCAAATAAAATTAGAAAGAAGCCTAATTATGTCAAGAATTAAAAAAACAACAATTATATAATAAAATTAGAAAGAAGTCTAACCTTGTTGAGGAATAAAAACAACAATTATATATTCATAAATACTTTTGTAGTATTGAATTTAATATTATGCTATTTTGAATAGGAAAGTTGACACATATAATTATGTATTCCAATTTATTCAACTTGTAGGAAAAAAAACTATATTGTGTGTTTATATTTTGAAAGCAAATTCCATTTAAAAATTAAATTAGAAATATCTCTCTCCCAAGAGGAATCAATGGGTTTTGCTCGTATAGGTTATTAATTATATGTGTATAGGTTATTAATTATATGTCGATAGTTGGATTTGAAGTTTAAAATAAACTAAATCGTTAACAAATTTTCTTAAGACAAAAAAGACTAGTTCAATAACTAGGCTTAATTAATTCATGCCCAATTGTTTTGCTATTTGGTAGGTACTTGTATGACATAAATCTTATTTCAATAGCATTTGACTATAGAAGTTAAGACTAATTCATTATTTTGAAGATATTCCCTTTTAATCCCACACCCATCAATCTTAAATCCTAGCTCCGTCCCTGGTTAGTCCTCGCTTCAATTTGCAGCTATAATATTCATTATCCATTTTTTGGCTATTATTAGCTCTATATATATCATACTCTATGCTTCGATGCTCACTTCTCACTGGATCCAGGTGGTTTTCCCAAGCTTTGGAGAGCGCTATTTATCCTCGGTCCTATTCCAGTCGATAAAGAAAGAAGCTGAGAACATGACCATTGAACCATGAAGTTGAGCTTATATACTCTCAGCTGGGCTTTGATACTTGCAATCCTGTTAGTTCTGTTGTTTGTTTGTTGATGTACTGAAAATTGAATTCCCTAAGTTTTATCAGTTTCCGTAGTGCATTTCCCATGAGTTTCCGGTGTGTAAAGATTGATGGTTTCAATCTATATCTAATAATATGATACATTTCAAAGAATATGAGCTTGTTTGGCCGCAATGATGTTATTTGCATGATAATGAGCTGCTACTGCTTATATATGGTTTACATAATATCTGCAGCTGTAATCACTTTTTGGTTGGATTTGCAAGTTGCAACTATCTTTGACACAATAAAAATTGGATTATTAGTGTACCACCACTGTTTTTGTGAGCTAAAGTTGTTGATTTTGATTTAAAAATTCAAGATAAAATTCCCAAGTTCAAGATTAAATTCCAAGGTCCAAGAACCCGGCCCGAGGAGGCGGCCGCGGCGGCATAAGATTTGGTTTCGGGAATCTGCAGTTGTTGGACTTGAATTTTAATTACTTTAAAATCCAAGGTTATCCAAACTATCTTTCAACCTATATTTTATATATATATATATATATATATCAATCAAGGAATGCACACAAAAAAAATGGTCTGCGGCAATCAAAAAGAAAATCCACAGAGAGCCTCAAAAGATTAGGGACGGCTCCGGCTTTACAAAGGCAGAGAGGATTTTTACAAAGGCAGAGAGGATTTTTACAAAGGCAGAGAGGATTTTAATTTGGCTTTGGCCAAAAATCCGAAAGAGAGACTTGTATTGAGGGATTTTTTTTTTTTTTTTTATTTGGGTGAGTTTATGAGAGCAGAAATTCTCTTGTAATTCTTCGTTGAATAGTGGAAGCGATTCGTCATCGGTTTGCAGGATTAGGTACAAGCGCGTACAGAACCTGGGTATATCTTGAGTCCTCTGTTTTGTGTTTCGTTTTCGTTCTTATTTTATTATCTTTTGTGTGGTTGCTGCGTTGTGGTATTTTTCAGTAGTTTTGATTTACCGTATAGATCATCCACTGCGTATTTTGGCGCCGTTTATTTTTACAACAAGTGGTATCAGAGCCTTATTACAGTGATTCAGATTATTAGGAGATGGCTTCTACACAGTATAAGATCGATAAATTTGACGAAATAACATTTTTGGTCTATGGAGAATGAAGATGACAGCGAGTCTAAAGCAACAAGAAGTTCATAAGATAGTTTTTGATAAAGAGAAGATTCTTTCAACAATCACATATATTCAAGAAGAAGATATGGAGGATAAGACCTTTAGTTCGATACAGTTAAACTTGGCTGACAAGGTTCTATGCGAGGTTGAGAAAACGGCTGCAGGTTTATGGAGCAGGTTAGAATCCTTATACATGAAGAAATGTTTAACGAATCGTCTCTATCTCAAGCAGCGTCTGTACACATTGAAGATAAAGGAGGGCACATCAGTCAAAGATCACCTAGACGAACTCAACCAGATCATCATGGACTTGCTCAACGTAGAGGTGAAGTTTAAAGACGGGGACTAAACAATGATTCTACTTTTCTCTTTAACTTCTGAATATAGCAAGTTCGTGAAATCGATGGTGTACGGCAGAGATAAAATTTCTTTAGAAAATGTTAAAGCGGGCCTACACAGCGAGGTGTTGAAAGAGAAGGTATCGGGTGATAAGGGTGTTAAGGTGATGCGTTGGTTTCTAGAGGCCGTTCTGAGAAGCGATCACATGGTGGTTCTAAGAATAAAGCGAGATCCAATCGAGGAAACACACTAATGACAAGTGCAATTATTGTAAGGTGAAGGGCCATTGAAAAAGGGACTGTCAGAAATTCAAGGAGGATATAAAGAAGGATTCTACTTCTAGTACCGCATTGTCATAAATGATTCAGACAATGGCAGCGATTGTTCCGTATTATCAGCTTGTGCAATCGGTGACATGATCTATGGATGCTACATTCGAGGAGCTCTTTCCATATCACTCCATATCGGAGTTGGTTTGCGACATTTCATTCTCTTGATTGAGGTTCTATCTTGATGGGGAACAATGCAGTATGCAAGATCGAGGGGATTGGTTCTTTTCGGATACACATGTTTGATGGGGTAGTGCAGACTTTGACGGATATCGGATATGTGCTAAATCTGGAAAAAAAAGTTTAATTTCTGTAGGAGCTTTGACGTGGATCGGCTGCAAGTGCGTAGCTGAAAGATGTTCCATAAAAACTTCTAAGGGATCTCTTATTGTCATGAAAGGAAAGAAGGTAAGGAACTTTTACTTTCTAGATGGACAGTCAGTTGCAGATAATAGTGTTGCGGTATCTACTCGTTCGGGTGATTCGGATTTAGCTAGATTGTGGCACTTACGGTTAGGCCATATTGGGGAGTCGGGTTTGGAGGTGCTTCGCAAGAGGCGGTTACTTGGAGATGGAGATTTTGACAGTCTAGATTTTTGTGAGGAGTGTGTCCTAAGAAAGCAAACAAAGGTGAAGTTCGGGACAGCGGTTCATGACACGAAAGGTATTCTTGATTATGTCTACACTGATATTTAGGGTCCAGCACCAGTTCTTTCACGAAGTGGAGCAAGATATTTCGTTTCCTTCATTGATGGCTTTTCGAGAAAAGTCCGGGTGCATGTTCTCAAGTCTAAGGCCGAGACTTTTGAGAAATTTAAGACGTGGAAGGTCAGGGTGGAGAAGCAGACGGGTAAGTACGTAAAAGTTCTTTGGTCCGATAATGGCGGAGAGTTTACTTCATATGTATTTGTAGAGTTCTACAAGTCAGAAGGGATCGTGCGCCATTACATCACTCCGGAAGACCCTCGATCAAATGGCATTGCAGAACGGATGAATTAGACATTATTGGAGAAGACCGGATGTTTGAGGTTTACAGCAGGGCTTCCTAAGGAGTTTTGGGCTGAAGCCCTATCTACCGCTACGTACCTTATCTACAGATCGCCATCGGCGGTGATGGATAAGAAAATTCTTGAGGAAGTATAGACCGGGAAGGCTGGAGGTTACAGGCGGCTTCGTATAATTGGGTGCCCAGCTTATGTTTAGCAGAGGAGCGATAAACTAGAGCCGAGAGTTAGGAAGTGTGTACTACTCGGCTACGGAAGTGAAGTCAAAGGATACAGGCCGTAGTGTCCTAAGACTCAGAAGATAGTAATCAGTCGGCATGTTACATTCAATAAGTCTGCGATAGTTCGTAGAAAACAGACTCAATCAGATGGTGAAGAGAGAACAGTTCCGCCACCAAGCGAGGTGAAAATCGACGTTCCGGTTCAGGATAGTAAGAGAGATGAGGTGATTGATACTTAGATTCAGGTGGAGGGTACGACAGAGCCAGAAGGTCCAGTACAGACTGAGGGGCGGAGATCTACACGAGTTAGGTGTCCGCCGGTCAGACTTGGTTTTGAGGACATGACCGCGGTTAGTTTCGACGACGTGGCATCATATGTGTTGACTATTAAGTATGAGGAACCGTCCAGTTACAAAGTGGTTGTGCAGTCTACCGATTTTCCTAGTTGGAGAGTTGCGATGAAGGAGAAGATGGAGTCTCTTCGTCATAACGATACGTGGGATTTAATTGCTCTACCAGAGGGCAAGCACGTTATCGGTTACAAATAGGTCCTTAAAGTTAAGGAGGTTCGTCAGAGACACATGATATTAGATATAAGGCGAGTGTAACACCCTAATACAGTTATACGACATTAATTGGTATTTTAACACTTACTTTATATTTCTTCTATTTTATCTAGTGGGTCACGAATGATTCGAATAGTAGTAGTCGTTATCCGACCCGACCCGCAAGTTTAGAACCCAATATGGTGCAAGATTGTATCTGAGATTTACTAGTAAAGTGTATCTATGTGAATCTAGTATAATACGTATATTATATTTTTAGATCTTTATATTTCATATATCTAGATCATCATATATCTTTTAATAGCCATAAGTTAAGAATAAATTATATTTTGTTAACTGTCATCATATGGTTGCCATCTCATATCTTATTTTGCTTTTATCTTTTACATTTAAATCTCAAAATATCTAATATCAAATATTTACTAAATCTAGATATATTTTTAGAATTCTTTTAAATCTTAAATTAAGGGTATGAGTTATTTAAAATATATTCTTGCATTATGATTAAGAAGTTTACATATGTGAATTATTTTCCAAAATATATTTTTGATGAGATTTTGGTGGAGATTGGTTGTAGTTTGATATTATCTATATACATTAAAACTAATATATATTTATAACCTAATTTAAACTATAATATATATATATATATATATATATATATATATATATATATATATTTGTTAAACACAAAACCTCTCTCTCTCTCCACATAACATATATCCCCCTCATCAATTTATATATTCTTCTTCTTCGTTCTTCAAGCCCATATCCATTCTCGCCGACGCAACTCCAGCTGTATCGTAGAACTTTAACCGAGCTATCAAAATTTGGTGTTGATTTGTGTAGCGTCATATTGCTTCCGTTCATCGCGTTTGTTTCGAGACAAGTCTACAACTTGATACATACTATACTTTATGTAATTTACTTATATGTTGTGTCACGCCCTGCTTTTCAAAATACGAAATACGAGGGGTTGACAAGGTCAGCCATGCTCCTACGGTCAAGAAAATATCCCGCCGTAGTCACACTTCGGCTTCTACCTTTACGTGGTAATCAGTAATCAATGCACAGGTAATGAGAAATGCAGTCACTAAATCAAAACAGATATAAAACTAACCAGATAGAGTCAAAGGAAAGATAGCGCTGACGTCGCTGATCTAGATGTCCGCAATATCCTCAAGGTACGACAGGTCCTAATCCAAGCTAAGTCCATTTCTCACTCTGAGCATGCATACTCAGGCCGTCAGAGCGACACAATAGCAATATATATATAAACATATGTAAACACGTGCAATGATGATGAACATGAAACAGTAAGCATGGAGCGATGATATGAGCATGAAGTAACCAGTACAGGTAAACAGTAAAGCAGATATATCGAATCAGTAATCAATGCATGTCCATATCATGAAACCTATCAGTCTCTAAGTCTCACTGTCCAGATCGCTAAAGCTATCGTCAGTCCATGTGTGAGAGTCAACCACGCAGGAGTATCCCCAACCCAAGGGTAGGGCCCCAGGGCCAAGGGAACACGGGCCCGAATCACGCACGATAATAATCAGTAACACTATCCATACATCTCCCAAAATCACTGTATATGCCGGCAATGGGACTCCCGAGATTCCGTTGAACTCACACTCAAACTACCTCACACCCACGGTCTGCATCAAATAACGACCATAAACCCAAATACTAGTCAGTCCGTGACAAGTCTACGCGAGAACTGGAGACCGGATCTCCATCAAGCATATCTGGACTGGTACCCAAAATAAATGGACAGTGTTTGACACCTTACCTATGAAACTAATATAAGTACTCCATAACCGTCCCACGCCAGTTATAGTTACACTTACATATGCCCCATAGGCGTCGATAATGCAATAATTTAACTGGTTCCGCTGATTGTGTACAAGTACGTGTCACTTTCACTATTCAATCACGCTTTAACACTAACGTACTTGCCACAATCCAATCACTAATATCTATCACTGGTAATGTACACGATCACTAGGTTATTAATGCTTCATGACCACTATTCAATAAGGATATAACCGTTACATGATATGATGAGAATGCAATTAATTATAATACGAATAAAACATAGCAGCCAGTGTCATACCACTTGCAAAATTTACTATAAAACATACGTGCAGAATTTAGAGAAACAAGGTAAGAGGGGTAAGGAGTATGTTTAATTATCTATCCATCAAAATTGGTTCGCGTCAATCGGGTTTCAGGTTCGCTAGTTATAGCTATTTCATTTTAAGTGTTCACTGCTGGAAATCCAATTTCTGAACTGAAAGTCCGTTTCGTAATACGTTTTACTCCCAGTTGGGAGCATAATTAGGCAACGCTACAGTTGGATAATATTTAGGTTTAACAGTTAGGTTTCCAACGTATCATACGGATCGATAATATCCGCTGCGTACTGGGAGATATATTCAGTTTAATATCAATGTGTACAAACTGTCACTGCAGAAAACTGCAGGATATGTCGACGATCTAAAATACTTTTAAAATAGGAAAAATTAATTAAATTAAATGAAACTAACACCATTAGTTAGATAACTTGATTATCTACGCTATGATATAGGACTCCGCATTTCTCTCAGATTTTTACAGGGACGTATATACATCTAAAATCAGGTGTCGTTGGAAAATACTGCTCTGAACTGCCGTCCAGTGTCGTATTCCCTCCTCAGTTTTCAGCATCATAACAAAACGATATTCAGTAAATATTATTAGAGGTTTATAGATTATCCAGTCTGCTTCGTAACGAGCCCAAGCATGTCACGATATGAGTTATATCTAATTTACTATTACTTTTACAACGTGATATGCACGGCGATTTCCAGATTTAACGTCGCCTTTTAGGGCAACATTTCATAGGTATAACCTAGCTATTTTAACTCAAATCCCTACACGACATTCATTATCAGTAAAGGGATTTATTGGTCACAAATTATGCCATTTTAAATAGGGTTTTCGTTTAGGGTTTCGTATCGAACACCTAGGTTATTTATCTAGGTAACAATCGAAATGCCTATTTTAATCACCGATTAAACAAGATTAAAATCCTATAAATTTTATACAACATTGCTACGGGATATTAGACACGAATTTGGATTCGGTCCAGTACGATCAAATATGATACGTTATATATGTTAAAAAAAATTTAGCATGATAAGCAAGTTCCAAAACTTGCCTGACGACGACGATCGGCAACACGACAGCAGCAAACGGTGATGATTGGTATGGCACGTTGCATGCACGGACTAGGAACGACACGGCAACATGAAAAGTTTGGCCTCGGCTCGAGCTCAGTGCAGCTTCGGGGCTTGGGCTCAGCTAGTAGCTCGGATGTGCGATGGTGGAGCGAAAGGCGACGAGGTAGTGAGGCGCCAGTGAGGATGTTGGCGATGGGGTTTGAGGCTGGCGGTGATGGTGGCAAGAGCTTAGGTTAGGGGTTGAGGGGAGCTCGGTAGAGGCAGTACGGCGGAGGCTTGGCAGTAGGCTGGAGCTCGGTCGTGGAGACAAGGTCGAGGTGGCAAAAGGTGGAGCAGATGCTGGTGGTGGCACTAAGATTGTCGGGGTGCTGGGGGGTCGTTGAGCCCGGTGGTGGAGGTGAGGTGGTCGGCGGCGGTTGCAGGCGGCGGCAACAGTGGAGTTGTTGGGTTCAGGAGGGTGATGAGGAGCTCGGGATGTTGGAGGTTGAGGCGCGGGGCTTGTTCGTCGGAGGTGGTGTGGCTTGGTGAAGTTATGAGGTGGCTAGGTGGTTTCCGTGATGACTGGGGCTCGCTGGCTCGGAGCCAGTGAGGGGCTCACGGAGGAGGAAGGCGAAGGTGCAGTGGGAGGCAACAGTGTCGGTGGGTGGAGGCGGCAGCGAGGGGTCTCGGGCTCGGCGGCGGCGGCTCAGGTGCAGTGACAGTTCTGACGAGGTGGGAGGCTCGGCGATGGACTTGGAGGAAGGAGGAAGAAAATGGAGACGATGGCGGTGGCAGTGGGTACTGTGGTCGCGAAGGGGACGAGGGAGGGGTGAGGCAATGAGTGAGGCACAGTGGAAAAGTGGAGAGGCAGTGAAGGGGAATGGGTCGCATGGAGCCGTTGGCGAGGAAGGAAGAGATCGCGAGCGGGCGCGGGTCTCGAGGAGCACGAAGGGGAAGGAGGACGTTGAGGAGGTGGAGTTTGGTGTGAGAACAAGGGGGATGTTGGGGGGTAATGCGAGGTCATGGGGGCTCGTTGGGAGCGGGTCATACGGGGGTTGTTGGGACGAGGGCGGGTCGTAGGGGTGTGCGAAGGAGAAGCGGGAAAAGAGGAGGGGAAGAAGAAGAGGAAGATAAGGAAGTCGGGTTGTGTCTGGGAGTTCGGGTCGGGTCCGGGAGTTCGGGTAGAAATAGAGTTGTGTTTAGATGATTCATAGGCCGGGCTCGGGGAGAACGGGCTCGTGGGCTGGGCTGGAAAAAGAAAGGAAAATAAGAGTTTTGTTTTCGACTGAGGGTTTTAGAAAAATAGATTGGTTAGGGTTTAGGTTAGGATAAATATAGAAATTTTATTTAGAAAAATATAGAAAATTTTGTATGAAAATTTGGGGAAAACATTAGGAAATTATTTATTAAAATGCGATTACGGTATATTCGGAACTGGGTATTACATTATACCCCACTTACATAAAATTTTGTCCTCGAAATTAAAATGAACGACAAGCTAATAAAATGTAATGCGAAACACAACAAAATCAAATACTATTATGTAGAGATTTACGCAAGAGTAACTAGATGAAAATCAAATATTTATATATAAGGAATAGAGCAGTCAAAAGGGACAGTCATACATAAGGACACAACTATTAATAGCGATAAACTACACGTATACAAATACAATTAAAATAGAATGACACGAATAATCAATGAAGGGTTGGTTGATAGGCCTTAAGAACCAAAACTACTACGAATCAAGCAATCATATAATAAGTTGAGAATACTTATAAGATAAAATATAAGGGAAAATAAAATGAAAACATGGGTGGCTAGTAACCAACTAGATATCAATAATAAACGTAAATACCATGACTAATCTATATTTGCAAAAGTGCGGAGATAACACAATACAAAGGAAACTAAGATAATACCGAGACAATGATACATGTATAAGTAAATAAAAATTGTATTAGTACACAAGATAACCATAATTTATATTATAGTACATAGGAAATTTAAATCGATTGGAGTACAAGTATACGTAAGTAAACGTAAATACGAAAACAACATCTTCATCTTCGGATTCGGGTTCGTCAGGAATCTCTGGTTGAAACCCCAAGACTCATTCGTTTAGTCGGGCTAGTCTATCTAGGAACCCCCTTCCCTGTGATCACATCAAAAGATAGTTGATATTAATACGAACAAAAGAAGGGAATGATATATAGAAAATCAATATGAAACTCATTTTAAAGAAAACTTCAACCACTAATAACGTAAACTTTGAAAGTTAACCAAAATAACGCCAACAACTGAAATGGATAGGAATGCTAACAGTATAGTAAATAATAAAACATTTAGGAGATATAGAGTAGAAAATAACTCAAAATGGCATCCTCTAATTAGGGCAAATAAAAATTTTTTAGACAAAAGGCACGAAGAATGGAACTTCATAATAAAAGGACGATAGTATGAAAAGCATAAATAGGAACAATTTACTAGAAATAGAATATGCGGTGTAAGTTTGAACTATTGAAAAAAATAGAAATAGTGGTGCAATTCAAGACAGGAAGTAAAACTAAAATACTTATTAACACATA
This sequence comes from Agapanthus africanus, assembly GCA_030015575.1. NCBI lineage: Eukaryota > Viridiplantae > Streptophyta > Magnoliopsida > Asparagales > Amaryllidaceae > Agapanthus > Agapanthus africanus. The sequence goes on along the minus strand of CM057337.1, from coordinate 627,919,449 downwards.
ATGGAAATCCAACTTATTATAAATAGGCAAAACTCAAAAAATTTAAAATAGTAAGCGTACTAATTATAATTATATCAACAGAAAAATAATACTGGTAAGGTACAGTAGACTAGTCGGAGAATAGATTGCGGTATATATATTGAAGATCGAAGCCGTGAGCAAGCACCCGAATGGGAGAAATGTGAGGACGAATTGGGTTGTCCAGAATGATATAAAGATATAGGATGAAAATCGGATTCAAAATTAGGGAGAGATATAAGTAAATAAGAGTATAGGGTTTGATAATTTCAGACAGAGGTATGCGGCAAGATACAACGTAATCGAAAGAGAATCAGGGGTGCGGTGATGAACCATGATGTCGACTAAGCTTAGGGTCTAAATATAGTGAATCCAGCAAAAGTAGTTAGTCACAATCCACAACTTCATTTCATTCAGACTAAGAAGTTCAACAGATACAAGATTTGAACGAAAAGAAACAACTACTAAATAGAGTAACAATATCCTTAATGAAAGTAGGAATGGTGATAACTCCGCGTCAATGTTTAGTCTCTGCATTCTCGTAAGGCAAGTCTGAATCTTGTGCTGGGTCCGTGCCGTCCTTGAAATTAAAGTACGAAAACAACTAAGTCGCATCAAGCAGATTTGGAGGGCGTTGATGAATCCCCACCTTGTAGCTCCTTCCTTCTAGGGCAGCTATCGACAAAATGCTCGTCGGATCCACAAATCAAGTACTGCCCTTTTGGCTTGGCGACAGTCCCTCTGAAAGTGTCCTGACCTCTTGCAATAACCACAACGCTAGGCTCCCCACCGTTTCTGTTGCTGAGTAACAAATGAGAGCTTCATCTGCACACCACCTCATTGTCTAACAGGAATTCTCCTATGATTAGGGGCTTTTGTTGGTGCCTGAGCCATATTCCTTCTTAGTCCTTCAGCTATGAGATCATTTGTTCGCTCCTGGGCTTCCATTAATCCTTGCAATACACCAAAAATTCGGCGGCCTGACTCCGGATAGTGGAGGCGGAAGAAGAGTCTTTGGAAGCCCGATTTTAGCTTCCGCTGCGCCACTCGGATAGGAACTTAAAATATGCAACGCGATACAATAACTTTGAAGAAACATAGACGTGAGAATGCAACGATTCCGATAAGAAACGTAAGCAGGTGTATGATCAATAGGAAAAGTATAAGGATGAAAATGTAAAATAGATCTGAAAACTCGGGAACGATATAAGGTATAAACAGAGATAGAGATTTGACGATCAAAATAAGATTATGCGATACAGTAACATTCAATCGAGAAAGGAATCGAAGGCAGAATCCCAAGTTCCTCAAACAGAGCACAATATTGTAACTATATTGCAGTTCATAATTACAACCACATAACTCTACCAAGTTACCCAAAACTCTAGCGAATTGAGTCAAAATGTGTAGCAGAACACACTATATGAATCAAGGTCAAGGATAACAAGTTTACAATCTAAACCGAAAGGGTGGATTAAATTGTAAAGCCCTAGTTAGGAACTGTAATCTCAATCTACAACCTGGCTTTGATACCAACAAAATCATGTCACGCCCCGCTTCCCAAAATACGGAATACGAGGGGTTGATAAGACCAGCCATGCTCCTACAGTCAAGAAAATATCCCGCCGTAGTCACACTTCGGCTTCTAGCTTTACGTGGTAATCAGTAATCAATGCACAGGTAATGAGAAATGCAGTCACTAAATCAAAACAGATATAAAACTAACCAGATGGAGTCAAAAGAAAGATAGCGCTGACGTCGCTGATCTAGATGTCCGCAATATCCTCAAGGTACGACAGGTCCTGATCCAAGCTAAGTCCACTTCTCACTCTGAGTATGCATACTTAGGTCGTAAGAGCGACACAATAGCAATATATATATAAACATATGTAAACACGTGCAATGATGATGAACATGAAACAGTAAGCATGGAGCGATGACATGAGCATGAAGTAACCTGTACAAGTAAACAGTAAAGCAGATATATCGAATCAGTAATCAATGCATGTCCATGTCACGAAACCTATCAGTCTCTAAGTCTCACTGTCCAGGTCGCTAAACCTATCGTCAGTCCAAGTATGAGAGTCAACCATGCAGGAGTATCCCCAACCCAAGGGTAGGGCCCCAGGGGCAAGGGAACACGGGCCCGAATCACGCACGATAATAATCAGCAACACCATCCATACATCTCCCAAAATCACTGTATATGCCGGCAGTGGGACTCCCGAGATTCAGTTGAACTCACACTGAAACTACCCCACACCCACGGTCTGCATCAAATACCGACCATAAACCCAAATACTAGTCGGTCCATGATAAGTCAACACGAGAACTGGAGACCAGATCTCCATCAAGCATGTTTCGACTGGTACCCAAGATAAATGGACAGTGTTTGACGCCTTACTTATGACACTAATATAAGTGCTCCATAACCGTCCCACGCCAGTTATAGTTACACTTACATATGCCCCAAAGGCGTCGACAATGCAATAATTTAACTGGTTCCGCTGATTGTGTACAAGTACGTGTCACTTTCACTATTTAATCACGCTTTAACACTAACGTACTTGCCACAATCCAATCACTAATATCTATCACTGGTAATGTACACGATCACTAGGTTATTAATGCTTCATGACCACTATTCAATGAGGATATAACCTCTACATGATATGATGAGAATGCAATTAATTATAATACAAATAAAACATAGAAACCAGTGTCATACCACTTGCAAAATTTACTATAAAACATATGTGCAGAATTTAGCAAAACAAGGTAAAAGGGGTAAGCAGTATGTTTAATTATATATCCATCAAAATTGGTTTCGCATCAATCGGATTTCAGGTTCGCTAGTTATGGCCATTTCATTTTAAGTGTTCACTATTGGAAATCCAATTTCTGAACTGGAAGTCCGTTTCTTAACACGTTTTACTTCCAGTTAGGAGCATAATTAGGCAATGCTACAGTTGGATAATATTTAGTTTTAACAGTTAGGTTTCCAACGTATCAGACGGATCGATAATATCCGCTGCGTGCTGGTAGATATGTTCATTTTAATATCAATGTGTACAAACTGCCACTGCAGAAAGCTGCAGGATATGTCGACGATCTAAAATACTTTTAAAATAGGAAAAATTAATTAAATTAAATGAAACTAACACCATTAGTTAGATAACTTGATTATCTACGCTATGATATAGGACTCCGCATTTCTCTCAGATTTTTACAGGGACGTATATACATCTAAAATCAGGTGTCATTGGAAAATACTGCTCTGAACTGCCGTCCAGTGTCGTATTCCCCCCTCAGTTTTCAGCATCATAACAAAACAATAATCAGTAAAGATTATCAGAAGTTTATAGATTATCCAGTCTATTTTGTAACGAGCCCAAGCATGCCACGATACGAGTTATATCTAATTTACTCTTACTTTTACAACGTGATATGCACGGCGATTTCCAGATTTAACGTCGCCTTTTAGGGCAACATTTCATAGGTATAACCTAGCCATTTTCACTCAAATCCCTACACGACATTCATTATCAGTAAAGGGATTTATTGGTCACAAATTATGCCATTTTAAATAGGGTTTTCGTTTAGGGTTTCGTGTCGAACACCTAGGTTATTTATCTAGGTAACAATCAAAATGCCTATTTTAATCACTGATTAAACAAGATTAAAATCCTATAAATTTTATACAACATTGCTACAGGATATTAGACACGAATTTGGCTTCGGCTCAGTACGATCAAATATGATACGTTATATATATTAAATTTTTTTAGCATGATAAGCAAGTTCCAAAACTTACCTGACGGCGACGATCGGCGACACGACAGCAGCGAACGGTGATGATTGGTACGGCACGTTACACGGACTAGGCACTACATGGCAACACGAAAAGTTTGGCCTCGGATCGAGCTCGGTGCGGCTTCGGGGCTTGGGCTCAGTTCGTAGCTCGGGGTGGAGCGAAAGGCGACGAGGCAGTGAGGCACCCGCGAGGATAGCGATGGGGTTTGAGGCTGGCGGTGATGGTGGCAAGGGCTCAGGTTAGGGGTTAAGGGGAGCTCAGTGGAGGCAGTACGGCGGAGGCTTAGCAGTAGGCTGGAGCTCGGTCTTGGAGACAAGGTCGAGGTGGCAAGAGGTAGAGCAGATGCTGGTGGTGGCATTAAGCTCGTCGGGGTGCTGGTGGGTCGTTGAGCCCGGTGGTGGAGGTGAGGTGGTCGTCGGCGGTTGCAGGCGGCGACAACATTGGAGTTGTTGGGTTCAGGAGGGTGATGAGGAGCTCGGGGTGTTGGAGGTTGAGGCGCGAGGCTTGTTCGTCGGAGGTGGTGTAGCCCGGTGAAGTTATGAGGTGGCTAGGTGGTTGCCGTGACGACTGGGGCTCACCGGCCCGGAGCCAGTGAGGGGCTCACAGAGGAGGAAGGCGAAGGTACAGTGGGCAGCAACAGTGTCGGTGGGTGGAGGCGGCAGCGAGGGGTCTCGGGCTCGGCGGCGGCGGCTCAGGTGCAGTGACGGTTCCGACGAGGTGGGAGGCTCGGCGATGGACTTTGTTCCCCTCCGAACGGCGGCCAAGACACGGACGTCTTGCCTGAGATTCGGGGCAGATGCTATTTGATTTTATCCGTCCATTTCTCCGAAGATGCCAAGTTGATTTATGGCACCGTGTATCGGAGGTTTAGACGGATGCAGCCGATGTAGCAGACTTCATCAGATTCCCCCTCGCTTGAGGGGTTTTTGATTGTGGGGACGCTCTTCCCTGCAGGCGTAAGCCCCTGCAGTTAATTACGCTACCGCATTGCAGTAACAACTTTCTCCTTCTCCAGAATTTCACTTCGTGTCGTGGGTGTTTGTTTTGTTTGTGGTTGCCCGTGGATTGTATACGGAGACTATTTATTTCGTCGCCCGTAGGACTTGGATTAGTCCAAATCCGTACTTTCTTAGATTTGGGTTTTGGGTTTTAGTTTAAGGATACGTTAGCCATATTTGAGGCTAAGATCAACTTAAACGTTTGTTAAGGATACGTTAGTCTAATTTCCAGACTAAGATCTACTTAACGGGATCGTCTAGATCCATTTCCAGTTTAGAGACATGGTGGTCCATTTAATATATGGCCGTCGGGACCCGTCACCTCATTGACGACGTTGAAGGATTACAACGACATGTGTCAGAGGAGTTCGGAGATGTACCCTTGAACCAAAGTTGATTGGGGGTCTTATAGTCCAATTTGGGACTAAAGTCTGTTTGAATGTTTAAGGATACGTTAGCCATATTTGAGGCTAAGATCAACTTAAATGGGATCGTTTAGATCCAACAAAAGAGCGTTTGGGGGCTCTATTGTTCCAGTTTAGGGACGTAGTGGTCCACAGGTAGTTTAGGGACATTGCGGTCCATTGGTAGTTTAAGGACATTGCGGTCCATTGCCAGTTTAGGGACATGGAGGTCCATATCCAGTTTTAGGGACAGGGTGGTCCATAGGTAGTTTAAGGACGTTGCGGTCCGTTGCCAGTTTAGGGATATGGTGGTCCATATTCCAGTTTAGGGACATGGTGGTCCATATGTAGTTTAAGGACGCTTAAGTCCGTGGGTTTAAGGACCCCACAGTCCATGTTTTGGTTTAAGGACGCATAAGTCCGTGGGTTTAAGGACCCCACAGTCCGTATTAATGTGTGGTTGTCGGGACCCGTCGCCTCTCTGACGTCGTTGAAGGATTACAACGATATGTGTCAGAGGAGTTCGGAGATGTACCCTTGAACCGGATGTAAATTGATTTAGGAGAGCAGTCTTGCTTAGTTAATTTAATTTGAGGACTTACGGCCATGATTGGGCTAAGTCCAGTTGAGAATATTCAACGTTATTTCTTATTTTTGGCCTATTAGACCTATGTTAGGGCTTTGCCCATGTTTAATAATGCACTGCATTTTATTTTGGCCTGCTAGGCCTTTCTGATTTGGGCTCTGTCCCTTTATAAATGATGCAGAACATCTGTTTGGACTCTGCCCTTCTTTAAAATAATGCATTGCATTTAATTTGGTCTGTTAAGCCTTTTTTAATTGGGCTTGGCCCTTCTGTAAATAATGCAGCGCATTAATTGTCTGACAGTGGTCATGTGGCCTGTCAGGCGCTTTGCGCTAATTAATGAGTGCAAGCGCATGTGGAGGTGACATGTGTCACGCTCTGGTGAGCGCAAGCGCAGTTAGCGCAGTGCGCTGCGCCAGTGCGCTGCGCTGCTGACACGTGGCGCGCTCTGGTGAGTTGCACCAATTTTAGAGAGCAATGCTCTATTTTAAAAGCGCATAGCGCAAGTTGTTCTGGAGCTGACACGTGGCGCTCTCTGGTGGCTTGCGCCAACCCAAGAGTGCAACAGTATAGATTTACAAGTGCAAGGCACTGTTTTAATATCTTGATCCAATTTTGGATTCAAGAAAAGAATCTTTTTAAGATTCCAGAACCAGTGGTTCATCAAAAGGCAATGCCTTTGTGTAAATCAAATGATCTAATAAAGAAGTATATTACTTCTTATTTTATTCTTATTATTTGATCTTTTCTTTTTTTTTTTAAGATCTTGATCTTGTTCTTAGATCCTTGATCTTTTCAGAAGAAATTCTTCTTTTCAAAGGTTTCTGATTTCTTCTCAAACTTTCTTTTTAGGAGTTCTCTGAATTCTTTCTCTGTTTCTCTGTCAATGTTCTCTCTTCTTCTTTTTTTTTATTTTAGAAAGAAAGATCATTGGTCGTTGGGACCCACCACCTCTCCGACGACACTGAGAGATTACAGTGCCATATATCGAAGATGTGGAGGGATGCACCCTTTAAACCATGTCTCACTCATTAGGGGGAGAACAGGCTGGAGCTTAAGCTTCTCGCTGCTGAAAAAGGATTCTTTGCGTTCGCGCACGTGCGTCGCACGTGTTAGGCGCTCATATTTGCACGTAGTGCACATGGATCTTGCGCATATGCGCATTATGGGGGGAGCAAGCTCCTATGGAGAACGAGTCTCCTTTTAATTGAATATTCTCATGTGGTGCGCACGTGCGTTGCACGTGGTGCGCGCGTGGCGGGCATACGTGCGTTGCACGTGGCGCACATGCATATTATGAGGAGAAGCAGGGCTTCTATATATGGAGAACAGGCTCCTTTTAATATTATTAAATGTTCTCATGTGGTGCGCACGTGCGTTGCACGTAGTGCGCGCGTGGCGAGCACACGTGCGTTGCACGTAGCGTACATGCGCATTATGAGGAGAAGCAGAGCTTCTATATATGGAGAACATGCTCCTTTTAATATTATTAAATGTTCTCATGTGGTGCGCACGTGCATTGCACATGGTGCCGCATGGCGGGCACACGTGGTTGCACGTGGCGCACATGCGCATTATGAGGAGAAACAGGGCTTCTATATATGGAGAACAGGCTCCTTTTAATATTATTAAATGTTCTCATATGGTGCGCACGTGCGTTGCACGTGGTGCCGCATGGCGGGCACACGTGCGTTGCACGTAGCGTACATGGCGCTTGCGCATATGCGCATTATGAGGAGGAGCATGCTCCTATCTTGGAGAACTAAGCTCCTTTGAGTATTGAATCCTTTGAGGATTTAACTCTCCCCTTTCTAAGAGGTATCCTTTCTTATTTATATGGGAGTGGTAGAGAAGCCATTTCTCCTTTTCCCGATGTGGGACTAAAAAATGCATTCCCCGTGTAGGAGAGCATTACTTTAGATTACACGTGCATAACACATTTGCTTATAACTTTTGATTTCGGATGAATTATGAGGCCCATAATATATCAAATCGAAGGTATTTTCGAGATGCTTTCAATATCATCAGAATTTAGCCATTTCTCATTCCGGAGTTTGTCAAAATACAGTTCGGAAAATACTGGTTCGCATCTTCTTCCTTAGATCACATGTGCATAGACATTTGCTCATAACTTTTGATCCCGGATGAATTATGAGGCCCATAATATATCAAATCGAAGGTCTTTTCAAGATGCTTTCAATACCATCAGAATTTAGCTATTTCTTATTCTGGAGTTTATCAAAATACAGCTCGGAAAATACTGGTTCGCATTTTCTTTCTTAGATCACATGTGCATAACACATTTGCTCATAGCTTTTGATCCCGGATGAATTATGAGGCCCATAATATATAAAATCGAAGGTTTTTTCAAGATGCTTTCAATACCATCATAATTTAACAGTTCATCATTGGGGAGTTTATCAAAATACAGGCAGGAAGATACTGGTTCGCATTTTCTTAAGCGTATCGCTGCCATTTGATACCTTGGACTCTTTTACGCAGAAATTTTTGGCGGGAACAAATGCCCCCCACTACTTTTCCCACGTAAGTATATATGAGGGTGAAGTAGTGCAGAGTAATGCATAGCGTATGACCAGTTTCGGGTTGGTATATAACTTTCAGAATCTTGATCTGAGAAGATAACGGGCGGACACGAGCGTCGTCATTTATCATTGACTCAAATCTCGACTCTTAAAAGATATAGTTCCAAACTCTCAATTCCATAAGCTGCACCCTTCTATTTCTTTATATTTTACTCTGGTGTGAAGTAGTTTATATGCTCATAAGTAACTTCTCCATTTCAGTGACATGTAGCTTTAGCAAGTGTGGCTCATAGATGGTCCATCTTAACCTCTTTGTAAGGCAGTAATGGCTTGGAAGACAGGGGTAGGATCTGCCACCTAAGACTTTTCAACTTTATGAGCCGTGAGGGTCTCATAAAGACTTTTCTCCCTATGGATCGAGAGGATCTCGTAGGTGTATTTTCTCCTTAGGAATCGTGAGGATTCCTAAGTGCTTTTTCTCTTATAAGTCGTAAGGATCTTATAAGAGAATTTTCTCCTTTACAAGTCGAGAGGACTCGTAAGTGGTTAGTAAGTTGACTTGTTTCCGAGTCGAAGTATTGCTCCGACGGGGAGGTCGTTGGCTGACTTGTTTCCGGGTCGGAGCGTTGTTCCGACGAGGAGGTCATTGGTTGATTTGTTTCTGCGACGGAGGTCATTGGCTGATTTGTTTCCGCGACGGAGGTTGTTGGCTGACTTGTTTCCGAGACGGAGGTCCTTGGCTGAATTGTTTCTGAGACGGAGGTCGTTGGTTGACTTGTTTCCGAGACGGAGGTCGTTGGCCGACTTATTTCCGCGACGGAGGTCATTGGCTGACTTGTTTCCGAGACGGAGGTCATTGGCTGACTTGTTTCCGAGTCGGAACAACGCTCTGACCCGGAAACAAGTCATTGTGGTTGTCGGGATCCGTCACCTCTCTGATGTCAGAGCAATACTTCCGACTCGGAAACAAGTCAACCAACGACCTCCGTCTCGGAAACAAGTCAACCAATGACCTCCGTCCCGGAAACAAGTCAGTCAACGACCTCCGTCTCGGAAATAAGTCAACCAACGACCTCCGTCTCGGAAACAAGTCAGCCAATGATCTCCGTCTCAAAAACAAGTCATTGTGGTTGTCGGGACCCGTCACCTCTCTGACGTCGTTGAAGGATTATAACGATAGGAGTCAGAGAAGTTCGGAGATGTACCCTCGAACCGGATGTAAATTGATTTAGGAGAGCAGCCGTGCTCAGTCAATTTAATTTGAGGACTTACGGCCATGATTGGGCTAAGTCCAGTTAAAAAAATGTTCAACACTTTTATTTGTTTTTGGCCTATTAGGCCCGTGCTAGGGCTTGGCCCCTTTTTAATAATGCATAGCATTAATCTTGGTCTCTGTTGGACCTTTATTTGGGCTCTGCCCCTTTTAAAATAATGCATTGCATTACTTATTATTTTGTTTGGGCTCTGCCCATTTATAAATGATGCAGAGCATCAATTTTGTTTGGGCTCTGTCCTTTTTATTGCATTGCAATTTAATTTGGCCTACTAGGCCTTTCTGATTTGGGCCTGGCCCTTTAGTAAAAGAAATGCATTGCATTTGTCAGGCGCTTTGCGCCAATCACCGAGCGCAAGTGCTTATGGTGACGACACGTGTCACGCAGGTGCAGCGCGCTGCGCTTGCGCTACTGAAACGTGGCGCGCTCTGGTGAGTTGCGCCAATTTCAGAGAGCAAGGCTCTATTTCAAAAGCGCATAGCGCAAGTGGTTCAGGTGCTGACACGTGGCGCTCTCTGGTGGCTTGCGCCAACCCAAGAGCGCAACAGTGCGGTTTTTGCAAGTGCAAGACACTATTTCAATAATCTTGAGAATCTTTAAGATTCCAGAACCAATGGTTCATAAAAAAGTGCAAAGCACTGTTATATTTCTTGATCTAATTTAGATCAAAGAAAATAAGTTTTTCTTGTTTTTCTTGTTTCAGAGAACCAGTGGTTCATAAAAAAGTGCAAAGCACTGTTTATTATATGAAGATCATTGATCTTGTTCTTAGATCAATGATCTATTAGAAGAAATTCTTCTATTTCATGAACGTTTTTACCTTTTTCTTGAAATTTCTTCAGAATTCTCTCTGTTTTGAGGTTCTCAATATCTCACAATGTTCCTGATGATGATTTGGGGTCTAGGGGCCTTTATATAGTGCCCATAAATTTGTTAAAAAGATCTTTCTCTGAGTGATTTGGGGAATTTTCCCCACCGTTGGATCTTTGATCCAAGGGTTTCTATTTTACAGAAGGTAATCTTCTTGTTTTAATAAGAACAGAAAAATCTTACTAGAATTTAATTCTGTTTGGCGCAAACATCCCAGCGCGTGACACGTGTCAACCAGCGCAGAGTGCAGCGCAACTGCGCCGACACGTGTCGCGCAGCGCATCTGCGCCGACACGTGTCGCGCAGCGCAGCGCTTGCGCAACTGAAGCGTTGCTTCCTTTAATTTTGTTTTAAATAGAGCCTTGCTCTGATTGGGCGCGCTGGCTTGGGCGCTGCGCTGACGTATCAGCTTTTGACACGTGGCGTGTTGTGCGCAGCGCAAGAAATTTGAAGCGTTGCTTCGAATTTTGAATTTTTAAAATTCAAACAGAGCTTTGCTCTGATTGGGGGAAACAAATGCCCCCCCGCCGTCGTTGCGCTCACGTGGCGCACACGTGAGTGCAGCGGTGGCAAGATCCTGGCCGTTAGATCAACTCAGGAGTTGAAGGGGCACAAGCGCCTTATAAATAGGACCCCTGGCCCTTAGAAAATCTTCACCATTTTCCAAGATTTTGATTTTCAGAGTTTTGCTCTTGCTTAAGAACTTTCAGAGCTTTGCTCTTGCTTCCAAACTCTAGAGCTTTGCTCTCATTTCCAAAGCTAGAAAACTTTAGGTAAAATTAATTTAAAATTAAATTAAATTAATTTAAATCAATTTTAACCAACAGGGCCTTGCTCTCATAGATCTTTTGATCTAAAGAAATCCCCTTTGGGATTTCATAAACAGAGCTTTGCTCTCAAGAATTTATTTCAGGGTTTCTTAACCCATGAACAAAGCTTTGCTCATTGACAGAATATAGATCTTTTGATCTTTTGATGATAAACTCTTGAGAGTTTTTTTTTATATGGATCTTTAAGATCCCAGAACTTCAAATTTTTTTTAGGAATTAATTAATTTTCTTTCTTTGATGATTTTTTTTTTATTATTATTACAGAGCTAAGCTCTTTTAAAGAATCTTATTCCCCTGAGACCAGTGTTTGACAAGTGTCACTCTGTGACAGAGCTTGACAAGTGTCACTCTGTGACAGAGCTTTGCTCTGAAAGAGGAGATTTTCTCCTTGTCTCTAGGGATTTTTTTATTATTAATGGGAATACTCTCTTGGGGATTAACTGACAATCTCATCCAATGATGGGGTTGTCTTATTGACTGACGTATTGTCATCCAGATTTTGTGGGTCCCCCCTTGGTCTCCTACCCACTGCACTGCTGTGTGGTGTAATTAATTTTAATTTAATTTTAATTAATCTTTAATTTAATTAATTAATTAATTAATTTTTTTTTAAACGCCAAGCGTTGGAATTACAACACTAACGGCTAATTTTGTTCCCTTGCAGTGACTGTGTCTTTCGACACTTCATTCCCGTTCGCTCGTTCGGAGGAGGGGTTTCCTGAAGCGCCCTTGGACCGCGAAGTCTTAGCTATGATCAGGGACCACGACCCGGAATATAAGAGTCTCCACCTTTGGGGGTCGTGGTACAATCAGATTATCATGGGTCGACGGAGCTTCACGTGCGCAGTACCGTCAGAACCCATTACGGCGATTCATTATGCCAGCCCACCCCCGGTGCAGTATGCCGTGGAGATGATTGATTGGACTTCGAAGGGCTTTCTTCATCCTTCCATAAATGCGATTCCGGTTCAGCGTCCTATGGTTTTGGATATCCTGGGACGCCGTATCTGTCAAGGCGAGGCGCGACCTTAGGGGCAATCATATAACATAGGTCTGATCCCCCGCCACCCGATCGACTATCTGCCGTGGGCTCGGTATATCCTGTCGGCGAAGAAGTCACAGTTGATAAGGTTAGGATTGTACACTGCGGTTTACGTCTCCCTCTTCCAGTATCCCACGCTTCCCACCTGGTGGTTCAAGGCTTTCTTGGAGCAGTGGAACATTCCTACTCACACTTTCCTCGCAATGGACCGGGAAGTGTCAATTTCTCTGGAGGAATTCACAGAGGTCTCTGGTTTACCGGTTATAGGGGAGCACTATGAGGAGTTGCTTCCGACAGACGAGTATGTCTTCGGTGCTAAGCCGGCAGTAAAGGGGCTCACCCCGGAGAATGCTGTTCAACACCAATTCCCAAGTTTGATCAAAGTATTGAACATCTATGAGGCCCTTTTCATCGAACGTGAGAGTCGCGGAGTTAGCTTCGAGGATTTTATCGCTCGGTTCCTTCACCCAAACGTCCTCTCGGCAGAAGCTGCCAAGTTTGCCACCCTTGATGACCCTTTCGGTCTAGGTTTGGATAACCTGCCGGCGAAGGAAATAGACCAAAAGGGTTTTTTCCTTCCTAACTCCCCGACCATGTCTTTTGCGGAAGTTGCAGCCCCTGGGATGGACGAGGAGGCCTTCTTCTTAGGATTTCTTGGGCTATGGCTGAGTTGGTTTACGCTCCCGATGCATTCTCGCCATATGCGGCCCTCTGTCTTTTACCCAGCTCACCGGATGACCATCGGGGTAAAAGTGGCCGTTGGGATCGCCGGCTTGGCACACTTGTATCACGGCCTCAGTCGAGCGGCGGATGCTAATGAGCCTGGAGTGCTGCACGTGATCTTCCCGATGCACTACTTCGTATCATGGCTCGAGCTACACACATCGGGTGTCTTCGGCATGCACAAAAGGCCCTCGTTCTATGACAGGTGCAGCTTCCCTCGCATCATACAGTTGATTGGCGCATCAATTATGACTCCATCGCCATGGAATGCCAGGGGTTTACTCCTTCGCCCCCACACCGTTGGAGACGGGGTGTCTTTCATCGACAAGGTGTTGACTATTGGAAAGGCGTCTACCACTGCAGTGCGGCCATTGCAAGACACTTTCAAAGATGGAGCCTCAGTTTTGACGGCCAGGGAGACCCTCCACTTATATTCTATCAGACCGAGCTTCCTGGTGTTCAGGCAGAACGGTACGGCGATTTTCATGAGGTACAACCCGCATCGTTTCGCTCAACAACTGAGCTACAATCAAGGGGTACCACTGGAGGCTTTCCTATCGGAACCTGCTGCTACCGAAGAAGGGATGGAGAGCGCGCTGCATCACTTCATGCGTCTGAATACGGGTTCTCACTTTTTTATCAGTGAGCCGGCTTGCTCCCCACGACTCCTCAAGGTATATACAGAATGGTACAGTCATTCGACGGGAGCCGTCATAAAGGAGGAAAAGCGATTGCTGGTCGACCGCAAGGGTGTGCCTCCAGGTAGCGACCGCAACGCTCCTTTAGTGCCAAGGACCCCGGTAGTTCCCCCTCTAAAAGATGCTAGAGCCGGACCACCGCGTGCGCAGAGTCCTCCACGCGGATTGCCGCTTCCCGATATTGCGGATGCACCACCAGCGCCCTGTGCTCCAATGGAGACAGTGGTTGTAGCATCGCCGGAGTCTGGTATGGGTGCGGACATTGGGACCCGCCGCCCCAAGGTGCCTGCAAAGCGCAAATCGATCCCGGGTGTACCTAGGGTTGGTGGGCAGAAGAAGAAAAAGAAGTTGCTCTTCGTTGCTGACGTCGCGTTCGGTCAGGAACCCCACGCTCCCTATGGTGAGGGCCTGAGTGAATACGGGACCAACAAGGGGTTAGTCATACCGCCGATGACACGGACTTGGAGGCCGCTCTCGTAGCTTCGGAGTGGTTGGCGAGGCGCGACGCGTGGCTGGCTAAGCTTGCGGAATCAGGTAATCACTAGTCGCATTTTTTATTGCATCATATCTTTATTATTGCCTTTGACTAACATTTTTCCTTCTTTTCTTCCAACAGGCATTACCACTGAAGAAGCCATTGCCGCTTCCCTCAAGACTTTCCAAGAGGAGGAACGCCTTAGAGCGTCTTTAGGCCTTAGTAAGTTTCGATTCATCAAGTTTTCATTTTCCTTGTGTTATAGTCGATCTAACCTCTCTCTTTTTATCGCAGGAACCACAATGTCGATCCCGCCAGGTGACGCGGAGACTCTTCCCGGGCCAGCTGCCGATGTTTCTGCTTCCTCAGGGCTACCACGAGAGGTCCGTCTTGAAAAGCCGATGAGAGATGCCTTAAAGGCTCTAGAGGCAACTCTAAATGAGGACGGCGACACCTTAATTAAGGAAGCGTCGAAGAGGTCTATCGAGACGGCCCGGGAGGAGAGGAAGCGGTTGAGGCGCGAAGCAAAGGCACGCAGGGCTGCCTTGGCCATTAGAGCGGGCCCAAGCACCGTCCCTCATGCCGATACTCCGTCAGAAGAGCCCCCGGCCGCCTTGTCTACAGCTCATAGACATGCGGTGCGCGCCAATAGGGAGGCTAACGATAAGTCCACCTCAGGTAATATTTCTTTCAGAATTTTGTTGTAAGAATTATGAAGCTGTCGGTTCTTATATATTCTGTCCTGCAGGGCCAAGTCCAACCGAGGGGGAGGAGGAGACTGTCGAACCTGAGGGGCCAGAGAAAGAGGCATTGGTCGAGCCCGAGCCGATGGCGGACTACACAACCGGGATTGCTGGGCCCGAGCTAGTGGCTAACGAAATGGTCACGTCCACTATGCCTGATCAAGTGGTTGATGCCGAGCCCGAGGTAGCAGCGGATGGAGCGCCTGAGACTAATGACCTCGTGACGACGGCGGAAGAGACAACCGTGACTGCTGAGCCCGAGGGAGTAGCGGGTGAGGTGGACATGATTCTTGAGGACGAGCCGACCGCTCTTTCTCAGGAGTCTGGCAATGCTCCGGTCATAGCTCTCCCCGCTTATGGCCCTCCGCCGTCTCCTGGCCTCGCGTGCACGACGACGGCCCCTGTGGAGTCTGGGGATGAGGCCACGGGTGGTGGACTTATGTCGATGGAGGAGGGAGACGCCTCCGTCTCGGCTGGAGGCTCATCAGGTAAATTTCGGATTACCGTCCCCCCTTTTTTATCTTGCAATCTTTCCTGACAGGTTTACCCTTGTTTTTTAACGCAGGTGCGGCCAGTGCCGATGCTCCATTGCTTGAGGGAGCGCCGTCAACTACTGCTTTGGCAGTGGTCGTCTCTCAGCCCTCTCTCATACCATCGAAGATGTTGAAAGGTATGGGTCTGCAACTTATTAGTCTTATTTTTTCGGACGCATAATTTATGTGCTAAAGTTGTACTGTTGTGTCTTTTCAGGAGTGCTTTTTGATTATCTTTATCAAGTGTTGCTCCCACACTTCTCCTTCCCATCTGAATTCGCTTCTCCCTCTGGTGGCGCTGGTGAGTATAGTTTCCAACTGATATCTTTCTTTTTCAGTGATGGAATTATTTCTAACTTTTTCTCGTCCTGACTGCAGTGTTACAAATTGAAGGAGAGGATGAAAGATCGGCCGTGCCACCGGCCCTTCCGGCCTTGCCACCTGCCGCAGCTGGTACAACAAACTATCGCATTGATAACTCCCCTTTTTTTATTTCTTGAACTGTTATCTGATCATATCTTGTTTCTTTTCATCCGTCGTTCCGGTCTCGGCACCTTTCGAGCCTCGTGTCATAATGCCGGCGGGCCCTTTCTTGAGACGTCCATCTTCGAAAGGGGCCGTGAATAGTCTGCGCATGTTGAGTGACTACATCGAGGAACTCGAAGTCGAGACTCCTACATCTGCTGCAGACTTCGCTACAGTGGTTAACCCGATGCTGGTGATACTCGTAAATTTTCATGACGAGGGCATCGTTGCGTCTTGGGTTAACCACTGCAGAGAGATCGAGGCTCGCCTACATCAGCTGGAGTCGATGCATCCTGCCCCTGAGGTTTTGGCCGTGAGCACTCAACGGGCAGCATGGCTCGAGCAAAGCACTTCTCATTTCCGCTATTTGGAACAAGAAGCAGCTTTAAGGCTGAAGGAGTGTCACGAGTCTTCAAGCGAAACTGCTCGCCTACGTGCCGAAGTTGAGGCAAACGCTACCGAGGTGAAGGCTATCTTTGAGGGCCTCTTGGAACACATCTCTCATGGGCTAAACTTGAAGCGAAAGCTTGATGTCACCGAGCGTGACACCCCAGGCCGTGAAGCTGCTCATCAGGCCGTTAGGAAGCAGCTTGGATCTGTCTTGCAACAGCGGGCTCAAGTGGAGGCAGAACTGGTGGTGGTGGCCGATCAGGAAAAGGCATGGAAGGAAATGTGCGAACAACTGATAGAGCTATTTAAAACGCTTCCTTCTCTGTAGCTGCCTTTGTATCAATGTATTTGTAAAATTTTTCTTTTAAATAATATTTTTCCATTCTTTATTCTTTTGTACGCTTCACCTTGTACTTGATTAAATTCAATAAATAAAGATACACATCTTTCTTTGCAATGTCTTGTACTATTTCTTTGTTTTCTCTCTTCTCTTATTATCAGCATGCTGTCTTGATAAACACAATTGACAGATAATAGAGTAAGCATCTAGATTTCTCCAAGAGATAGCGATGGCTTAGGCCGCAGGTTCAGATCTGCTGCCTAAGACTTTTCAACTCTACGAGCCATGAGGGTCTCATAGAGATTTTTTTCCCTATGGATCGAGAGGATCTCATAGGTGGATTTTCTCCTTAGGAATCGTGAGGATTCCTTAGTGTGTTTTCTCTTGTAAGTCGTAAAGATCTTATAAGAGAATTTTCTCCCTTACAAGTCGAGAGGACTCGTAAGTGGTTGGTGAGTTGACTTGCTTCCGAGTCGAAGTATTGCTCTGACAGGGAGGTCATTGGCTGACTTGTTTCCGGGTCAGAGCATTGTTCCGACGAGGAGGTCATTGGCTGACTTGTTTTTGAGACGGAGATCGTTGGCTGACTTGTTTCCGAGACGGAGGTCGTTGGTTGACTTGTTTCCGAGACGGAGGTCGTTGACTGACTTGTTTTCGGGACGGAGGTCATTGGTTGACTTGTTTCCGAGACGGAGGTCGTTGGTTGACTTGTTTCCGAGACGGAGGTTGTTGGTTGACTTGTTTCCGGGACGGAGGTCGTTGGTTGACTTGTTTTCGGGACGGAGGTCGTTGGTTGACGGAGGTCATTGGTTGACTTGTTTCCGAGACGGAGGTCATTGGTTGACTTGTTTTCGAGACGGAGGTCGTTGGTTGACTTGTTTCCGAGACGGAAGTCTTTGGTTGACTTGTTTCCGGGACGGAGGTCATTTGCTGACTTGTTTCCGCGACGGAGGTCGTTGGTTGACTTGTTTCCGAGATGGAGGTCGTTGGTTGACTTGTTTCCGAGACGGAGGTCGTTGATTGACTTGTTTCCGGGATGGAGGTCATTTGCTGACTTGTTTCCGGGACGGAGGTCGTTTGCTGACTTGTTTCCGCGACGGAGGTCGTTGGTTGACTTGTTTCCGAGACGGAGGTCGTTGGTTGACTTGTTTCCGAGACGGAGGTCGTTTGCTGACTTGTTTCCACGACGGAGGTCGTTGGTTGACTTGTTTCCACGACGGAGGCCGTTGGTTGACTTGTTTCCGAGACGGAGGTCATTGGTTGACTTGTTTCCGAGATGGAGGTCGTTTGCTGACTCTAGCTTATCTGTGAACCGTAGAGTCTTGGAACTAGGGACTTTGTCGTGGCTCCGATGGGTGATGTCACGTCCATGTCCTGCTGGAATGAGGAGGAACGCCGCTGTTGGTGTCCAGGCTGTAGATGTGGTCGTCGAAATCTGACTTCCCTTTGACTCGGCCTGGTGGGGAAATATAGTCCCCTTTTTGTTTGTGCCCTTAGATTGTATACAGGGATCGATGTGATCTCAACTGTAGGGCAAAAGTTTCATTTATTTATATTGTTTTATTTCCGCTATGCTCTATCATGTTAGCTTTTATATCGCGAAGGTCGCGATTGCCCGATCATTTCGGCTGTTTTTCGCGGTGCCCAATCATTTCGGCTATTTATTTTATTTTTACTCGCTGCTTTTTATTGCGAGTTGCCGAATCATTTCGACTGTTTTATATGCATACGTTTTTACTTGCTACTTTTTATTGCAAGTTGCCCCATCATTTCGGCTATTTCGTATGCAAGTGCGGCCTACCGGCTTTTCACCGTAAACCCGAAATTAGACACCGATTTCGGTATCAGCACCGCTACAACTGGGATATTGCCAGGAGCGAATCATCATTTGTCTCTGTCGATAACAAAGGTGGCTTAGCGAACAGGGTTAAGGTCCTGTCGACTAAGGCTTTTAACTTCATGAGCCGTAAGGGTCTCACAAAGGTATTTCTCCCTACAAGTCGTGAGGATCTCGTAGGTGTATTTTCTCCTTAGGAATCGTGAGGATTCCTAAGTGTATGTTCCTCCGTAAGTCGTAACGATCCTACAAGAGGGTTTTCTCTTTGTAAGTCGAGAGGACTTATAAAGGTTGTTTATCATGCGTACATATCCCCAGTCACGGATGGAACTTGGTTAGGGAAATGTTTATTCATGCCCGTGGATTGTATACAAGGGTCAGTATTAAGCCACTTGTAGGGCAATATCGAAGGTTGTGGAGTTTGCTTAAGCACAGGCTTATGTCTCTGTAACTTAAGACTTTCAAATTTTATGAGCCGTGAGGATCCCATAAGAGAGTTCTCCTTACGAGTCGTGAGGATCTCGCAGTGTATTTTCTCCTTAGGAATCGTGAGGATCCCTAAGTGTGTTGCTCCCTTGTGAGTCGTAAGGATCTCACGCGGGTGGTTTCTCCTTACAAGGTCGAGAGGACCCTGTAAGTGTCCTTTAACGAGGTTGCGCCCTTTCGGGTTTTCACAAACACTCGCTGGTAGTCCTGCTGTTTTTACTCACGGAACCCTTTCGGGTTTTCATCCGTACCCTTTTTGCTTATGGACATACCCCTTTTTTTATTCTTTTTATTTTTATATGTTTTTCTTTTTTTTATGAGGTCGCGCCCTTTCGGGTTTTCACGAACACTCGCCAGTAGCCCTGCTGTTTTTACTCACGGAGCCCTTTTGGGTTTTCATCCGTGCCCTTTTTGCTTATGGACATACCGTTTTTATATATATTTTTTATATTTTTAAATTATTTTTTTTCTTTTCCCTTTTCTTTTATTCATCTCGTCAGCCTGAAGATGCTGCGGTAGTAGTTTAAGGACGTTTCGGTCCGTCCAGGAGAAGGCTGGCTACTGCTTATAAAGTTTGAGCTTAGGAAGATAGCGAGTGGACATAGTCGTCGTCATCTATCATTGACCTAGGCAGTAACTCGCTAAGCGTAGTATTTCTTTAGGAATCGACCGTTTATTGGCCTGTAAGGCTTTTCACCGTGCATATCCATGAGTAGATAGGCTCCACGCTGATAGACCTTATCTATGATGTACAGGCCTTCATAGTTTGGCTCGAATTTTCCCCGCTTGGCGCGATTGGGGATCATAGGCCTTTTGACCACTAGCACGAGTTCGCCTTGGTGGAATATCCTCGGCCGGGTCAATCTTTCATATGAGCGCGTCATCTTTGCTTTATAGGCTTCCAGATTTTGTTGCGCTACGAGCCGGGTTTCATCAAGGGCATCAAGCTCCTCAATCCGAAGGTGAGCATTTTCTTCGTCCGTCAGCTCGTAGTGGACTGCCACTCATAGAGAGGGTAACTCTATCTCGAGAGGGAGTACTGCTTCTGTACCGAATACCAACGCGTACGGCGTTGTGTTCGTGGCCGTCTTGAACGTAGTTCGATACGTCCAAAGAGCTTCTTGCAGCCTCTTATGCCAGTCTTTCTTATTTCGGGACACCGTCTTCTTCATGATCCTTGTCAAGGTCTTGTTGAAGGCCTCAGCTAGAACGTTAGCTCGCGGATTATAAACCGAGGAATATCTTCAGTCTATATTGTGTTGTTGCGCGAAGCGACTGATCTTGTGGCTTCTGTAAGCTGTCCCGTTATCGGAGATGATCCGTCGTGGAGTTCCAAACCGATAAATGACGTGTGTCTTGAAGAAGTGGAGGATATTCTCCGTCTTCACTTCCCTCAGCGGTACTGGTTCTGCCCATTTGGAGAAGTAGTCAGTCGTCGCCAGAATGAAACGATGTCCTCTGGACGATGCTGGTTCGATGGGGCCGACTATGTCAGTCCCCCACATTTCGAATGGCCAGCTAGCCACTGTTGGGTGTAGAGGATTTAGATGCTGGTGGATGAAGTCCCCATGGATTTGGCATGAGTGGCATTGCTTCGCATATTCGAGGCAGTCCTGAATCATTGTGGGCCAGTAGTAGCCCATCCGTTTGATCTTCAGCTTCATCTTCGGGCCCGCTTGGTGAGAACCGCAGAGTCCGTCATGAACTTCCTGAATGACTCTTTTCGCTTCGTCAGGTCCCAGACATCTCAACCACAGAGAATCAAATGACCTCTTGTACAGAATATCATTGACGAAGGCGAAGGACAGAGCTCGTTTCATAAGCTGATGTCTTGAGGACGCATCTTCGGGCGTTCGACGGTATTTGAAGTAGTCTATAAAGACTTCTCTCCAATCCTCGGCCTTTTCCCGATCTTTTATTTGCATAGACATTTGTTCAGTCGCTTCCTTTTCTTCGGGTGATTCCGGAGATATTTCCGCTGGGGCGAGCACCCAACGGCTTTATACCACGATTCTTACGTCATCGAGGTTCTCATCAGCCAATTCTTTAGCGAGTTTGGCCAACGCGTCCGCTTTGCTGTTTTCCGCGCGCGGTATGTTCTCCAAAGTATAGGAGGGAATTTGGGTCAACAGCTGTTGCACCTTTTCGCCGTACTTCACCAACTCTGGCTTGCATGTTTGGTAGTCGCCGTTTACTTGACTAACGACCAGTTGAGAGTCTCCGTATATGAGGAGGTTTTCAATTCCCATGTCGATGGCGATCTCGAGACCTGCTATCAAAGCTTCGTATTCAGCTTCATTGTTCGTCCTCGGCTCTGTTAAGGAGAAAGCAAAGCGCATAATCCCTCCTTGTGGAGTTACGAAGATAAGGCCTGCCCCCGATTTGATTATAGAGATACTTTGTTTGCTCTTCTTCATGGAAGACGCTCCATCAAAATAAAGCTCCCATCGGGTACCACTACCGTCGATCGCATCAAGCGCATGTTCGTCTGGCAGTTTGCAATTCAGAGGAGAATCGCCAGGTATCGGATGCTCAGCGAGGAAGTCGGCGATGGCCTGGCCTTTCACTGCCTTAAGAGGCTGATAGGTTATCGAGAACTCCATCAAGAGTAGGGCCCATTTAGCGAGTCGCCCCGTCAATATGGCCTTCGACATTAAATATTTAAGGGGGTCCACCTTCAAAATGAGACGGACTTCATGCACCAACACATAGTGCCTGAGCTTTGTTATCGTGAAGATCAACGCCAGGCAGTGTTTTTCAATAGGGGAATAGTTGCTTTCTGCCCCCAGTAGAACTCGACTTAAGTAATAGAGAGCTCTCTCTTTCCCTTGGTCATTCTCTTGCGCCCATAATGCGCTTAAGGAACCTTCGAGGGCTGTTGTATACAGAATGAGAGGCTTTCCCTTGACCGGAGTGGCCAGCACTGGCGGATTCTGCAGGTATTGCTTGATTTCGTCTAGCGCGCTTTGGCATTTGTGATCCCAGACGAAAGGGGTTCCCTTCTTCATCAGGTGGCTGTAAGGACGGTCCTCTTCCCACTGATCTTTCACCTTTTTCTGTCGGCGGGGATAATCTTGATCAATTACCGAGTCTTGGACTTGACGCCGGACCTTGTAGATTTTAGAGGACAGCCGTTGAGGGGGCTGTTCCGTCTTCACCTTTGTAGTGCTCTCCATGGGTGGAGGAGATCTTTTCAGCACAGCGGTCGGAGAGTTCTCGCGGACCTTCCTAAGTGGTTCAAAGATGTTCCCAGTTGGAACAACAACATCAATTTCCGTCGTTGGAGTTGGCGGAGTCAGTCCAGATGGAGAGTTGCCCCCAGCCTTCCTTACTCGACGCCAGTGGCATATCCCTAGTAGGAGGAGTGTTGTCTCCTGAGGGTTTTCAGCGGATTACACCCACAAAATTTTATAATAAAAGAGAGATGGCGAAAGTTATATGAAGATAAGAACTATAAAAGAAAGAACTTGAAAATAAGAGTTTTCAACTATACCAGCTTTTCAGTTGCTATGAGCCCTATCTTAATAGTCATGAAAAGATGTTAGAAATCACATCATCCCTCAATAAAACATCGCCTTTAGTTTTCATTCCTTTCTTCCAAACATTGATCATATACCCCTACGTGTGTGAACTGGACATCCCTACACTCAGAGAATTCAATTCAAGCAATCATACTCTTGTCCATCTACCTCAGTACTTTTTAATAGATATTTAGATTTGCTCACACATTTTCATGCGACCGTTAATACTTCTTGAGGTACTAACCGACCGATTACTCATGTGATCGCTTATTATGTGTATTTCCTCGTCTTGCACCACCTAAGGCTTAGCAGTGACTCCCGGACCAGTTGGTCTAAGGCACTAGGTGATGAAGCACCTTTGCTATATTTTTTTTATTGCTGCCTTGGCGATAACAAAACCGGTATTCATTTTTCTTCACCCTTTTATATTTTATTCATTCTTTTTTATTTTTTTCATACTTTGGCTTTTAGACAAGAGCATTTCAAGGTATCCTCTACAATCCCGAGTTTTAAGATGTGTGTAAGTGCGTATAGTAGGATATCTACGTTCAAATGTTTGGCTTCCAGAATAGGAACTATTTTTCAGGCTTATTTTTATCCTCAGATTAATAATTTCCTTCATCTTACTAACCCTTGGGACAACAGCTCATAACTACTTATTACTAGTTTCATTTAAGAAAACATCCAACTTTCTTGTTTTTCTTAAACTATTCCTATCTTTTAAATATAATTTTTCACTTTCTACTCTTTTATTATCACAATTTTTTTGTGTGCTTATATATAGTATAATGCAAAGTAGGGCGTAAATAAGCACAGGAGCGCTGAAAAACGACTTCTCGGGATCTTCTTGTGATGGTACAGGAGCGCTGAAGCTCGTTGGCGGGAGCATGGTCCCGAAGAATAGCTCAGTGGTGGCTTGAGTTACCTGCTCCACTGGCATAGTGAAAAGGGAGGCCACTTGGGGCCCATAGGTTACTCCTCCAGATGGGACAGAGCGAGAGTTGCTGCTGCAATTAGTGCAGTTTGAAGCTATTGATTTCTTGAAGAGCTTGAATATTCTGCCCCCTGCGTCGACCTTAGTCTTTGGCATGTGCCAGCTGTTTGAGGACCGATTCCGTCGGTAAGGCTGCTGCTTAGGGAGCCTGCCTGTGGACGACAAACATCCTCTGGGCTTCCACCATCGGCGTTGAGGCACCGAGAGTGGGAGATGGGAGCATCGACCCAAAAAGAAGCCCGTTGATTTCTTGAAGAGCCGGATTGCAGAGATTTGAGGCTGCAAGTGACCCATACTTGACTCCGCCAGATATGACAGAGCCTGAGTTGCTAGGGTGGGAGCAAATGCCATTCTTCATAGAGACGAAATGCCGGCTTCAATATCCACTCCGCTAAGGGCAACCAAAAACATACACACCACGATTATTTGATCGCGGGAAAAACATGACATACGAAGTGTGGAGTGGAAAGAGGAAAAGGTCCCACCGGGCGTGCCAGAATCTGTTCCCCTCCGAACGGCGGCGACGACGTGAGGACGTCTTACCTGAGATTCTGGGCAGATGCTATATGGTTTTATCCGTCTACCTCTCCGAAGATACCAAGTTGATTTATAGTACCGTGTATCGAAGGTTTAGACGGATGCGGCCGAAGTAGCAGACTTTATCAGATTCCCCCTCGCTAGAGGGGTTTTTGATTGTGGGGACGCTCTTCCCTACAGGCGCAAGCCCCCTGCAGTTAATTACGCTACCACATCGCGGTAACCACTTTCTCCTTCTCCAGAATTTCACTTCGTGTCATGTGTGTTTGTTTTGTTTGTGGTTGCCCGTGGATTGTATACGGAGACTATTTATTTCGTCGCCCGTAGGACGTGGATTAGTCCAAATCCGTATTTTCTTAGATTTGGGTTTTGGGTTTTGGTTTAAGGATACTTTAGCCATTTTTGAGGCTAAGATCAACTTAAACGTTTGTTAAGGATACACTTGTCTAATTTCCAGACTAAGATCAACTTAACGGGATCGTCTAGATCCATTTCCAGTTTAGGGACATGGTGGTCCATTGCATGTATGGCCGTCGGAACCCATCACCTCTCTGACGACGTTGAAGGATTACAATGACAGATGTCAGAAGAGTTCAGAGATGTACCCTTGAACCAAAGTTGATTGGGGGATCTATAGTCCAATTTGGGACTAAAGTCTGTTTGAAGGTTTAAGGATACGTTAGCCATATTTGAGGCTAAGATCAACTTAAAATGGATAGTTTAGATCCGACAAAAGAGCATTTGGAGGCTCTATTGTTCCAGTTTAGGGACGTAGTGGTCCATAGGTAGTTTAAGGACATTGTGGTCCATTGGTAATTTAAGGACGCTTAACTCCGTGGGTTTAAGGACCCCACAGTCCGTGTTTTAGTTTAAGGACGCATAAATCCGCGGGTTTAAGGACCCCACAGTCCGTATTAGCGTGTAGTTGTCGGGACCCATCACCTCTCTGACGTCGTTGAAGGATTACAACGATAGGAGTCAGAGGAGTTCGGAGATGTACCCTCGAACTGAATGTAAATTGATTTAGGAGAGCAGCTGTGCTCAGTCAATTTAATTTGAGGACTTACGGCCATGATTGGGCTAAGTCCAGTTAAAAAAATGTTCAACACTTTTATTTGTTTTTGGCCTATTAGGCCCGTGCTAGGGCTTGGCCCCCTTTTTAATAATGCATATCATTAATCTTGGTCTCTGTTGGACCTTTATTTGGGCTCTGCCCCTTTTAAAATAATGCATTGCATTACTTAATATTTTGTTTGGGCTCTGCCCATTTCTAAATGATGCAGAGCATCAATTTTGTTTGGGTTCTTTCCTTTTTATTGCATTGCAATTTAATTAGGCCTATTAGGCCTTTCTGATTTAGGCCTGGCCCTTTAGTAAAAGAAATGCATTGCATTTGTCAGGCGCTTTGCGCCAATCACCGAGCGCAAGTGCTTGTGGTGACGACGCGTGTCACGCAAGTGCAGTGCGTTGCGCCAGCGCGCTGCGCTTGCGCTGCTGACACGTGGCGCGCTTTGGTGAGCTGCGCCAATTTCAGAGAGCAAGGCTCTATTTCAAAAGCGCATAGCGTAAATGGTTCAGGTTCTGACACATGGCGCTCTCTGGTGGCTTGCGCCAACCCAAGAGCGCAACAGTGCAGTTTTTGCAAGTGCAAGGCACTATTTCAATAATCTTGAGAATCTTTAAGATTCCAGAACCAATGGTTCATAAAAAAGTGCAAAGCACTGTTATATTTCTTGATCTAATTTAGATCAAAGAAAACAAGTTTTTCTTGTTTTTCTTGTTTCAGAGAACCAGTGGTTCATAAAAAAGTGCAAAGCACTGTTTATTATATGAAGATCATTGATCTTGTTCTCAGATCAATGATCTATTAGAAGAAATTCTTTTATTTTATGAAGGTTTTTACCTTTTTCTTGAAATTTCTTCAGAGTTCTCTCTATTTTGAGGTTCTCAATCTCTCACAATGTTCCTGATGATGATTTGGGGTCTAGGGGCCTTTATATAGTGCCCATAAATTTGTTAAAGAGATCTTTCTTTGAGTGATTTGGGGAATTTTCCCCACCGTTAGATCTTTGATCCAAGGGCTTCTATTTTACAGAAGGCAATCTTGTTGTTTTAACAAGAACAGAAAAATCTTACTAGAATTTAATTCTGTTTGGCGCAAACGTCCCAGCGCGTGACACGTGTCAAGCAGCGCAGAGCGCAGCGCAACTGACACGTGTCGCGCAGCGCACGGCGCAGCGCAACTGCGCTTGCGCATCTGCGCTGACGTATCAGTTTTTGACACATGGCGCATTGCGCGCAGCGCAAAGAATTTGAAGTGTTGCTTCGAATTTTGAATTTTTGAAATTCAAACAGAGCTTTGCTCTTATTGGGGGAAACAAACTTAGAGGAAGGAGGAAGAAGATGGAGACGATGGCGGTGGCAGTAGGTGTTGTGGTCACGATAGGGACGAGGGAGGGGTGAGGCAGTGAGTGAGGCGCAGTGGAAGAGTGGAGAGGCAGTGAAGGGGAGTAGGTCGCGTGGAGCCGTTTGCGAGCAAGGAAGAGATCGTGAGCGGGCGCGGGTCTCGAGGAGCACGAGGGGGGAAGGAGGACATTGAGGAGGTAGAGGAGTTTGGTGCGAGAACGAGGGGGACGTTGGGGGTAAGGCGAGGTCGTGGGGGCTTGTTGGGAGTGGGTCGTGTGGGGGTTGTTGGGACGAGGGCGGGGTCATGGGGGTGCGCGAAGGAGAAGCGATAAAAGAGGAGGGGAAGAAGAATAGGAAGATGAGGAGGTCGGGTCGGGTCCGGGAGTTCGGGTAGAAATAGAGTTGTGTTTAGATGAGTCATGGGCCGGGCTTGTGGGCTGGGCTGGAAAAGGAAAGGAAAATAAGAGTTTTGTTTTGGGCTGAGGGTTTTAGAAAAATAGATTGGCTAGGGTTTAGGTTAGGATAAATATAGAAATTTTATTTAGAAAAATATATAAAATTTTGTATGAAAATTTAGGGAAAACGTTGGGAAATTATTTATTAAAATGCGGTTACGGTATACTCGGAACTGGGTATTACATGTTGTCGTACTATTATTATTATTATTATTATTAACATCATACATCTATATAATTTATACACCATAATTATTTAATGTT
This sequence comes from Agapanthus africanus, assembly GCA_030015575.1. Taxonomy (NCBI): domain Eukaryota; kingdom Viridiplantae; phylum Streptophyta; class Magnoliopsida; order Asparagales; family Amaryllidaceae; genus Agapanthus; species Agapanthus africanus. Next base: position 627,892,143 of record CM057337.1, on the reverse strand, counting down.
AATCAAATAATATACAATGTATGTAAGTTTACAACTTGCGACATGCTATAATTATATCTATAAATATATATATCGTCGTAATTAGTTTATAATCTGTATTTTATAACGTTATACAAAATATAGTTTATACAACTTTTTTATTATTATCATTAATTAGTTTATAATCTGTATTTTATAACGTTATACAAAATATAATTTGAAAATATTATAGTTTACACATGAAACGTCGTCGCAAATCGGATACGACAAATCTGAAATTTTCTGTACACCTTATCTTATAAAATTCATTATAAATCATAGAAAAATCATTAGCATATGTTCTTTAGTTCCTTACGAATCTAACTCAGAATACTATAACCATGTGAAATATTTACTTACAAAATAAATTGTTTAAATAATGTAAACTATAAATGAACGTACCTCTGAACTGCTGTCCAGGAAAATTCCAGCAGCAAACTTTCAATTTCGAACGTTCATAACTTTTTGTAGGAACAACCTGAGATACTTTAACTTATAAAAATAAAAACCTTATTGAATTATCTTTGTTTTGGCATATGACATATCTCTTTTGGAGGACATTTGTTATTTTTAAGCTATTTTACAAATCAGGGTGACGCTGAATTTCTGAACGGAACTTTCTTGTGCATGGTTAATCAATACCACTTTTATAGTTATTAATCGGATTGAATATGTTATCCCTGTTAATGTTATTATATCAATATCTATTTAATAAATAGTAGTGCATGTGTTTTAATATTCAGCAAATATTACCGATTTACAGTTTTATAGTATCCGTCTGTATCCATACTGATAATCGCATATCTAATTGTATGTCGGAATATCATGATATCATTATACTACTATATTCGTACAACGTGTTATCTATTTTACATCATACATAGTCATGGACATATAAATGGTTATTACAGATAAACGCATATGCATCCTGAAATCAATACTGTTTACCGTGTTCCGATATCGATTACAGTTTCATATTTGGCACCTATTTGGTTGATATGCATCATATGACATGTTCACGACACACTACTTGACTTGTTACTTCGATCTTGTTACTAATGCCAACAATATCGACGTGTTTTCATGAAGGACGTGACTTGTTATCTGCATAGACAAGAACTGCACATACTTGATCCTGTGTTGGCATTAGATCTATATTCTCAATACCTGACTTGAACACAAACCTGGGGAAAATAGGAAATCAAGAATGTAACCGAAACGTAACTCAAGAGAATATTATTACATGTTTGCCATTTTTCCGGGCGTTGCAGAATAATTACCTGTTTGCCGTTTTTTCCGGGCGTTACGGAATAATTACTTGTTTGCCATTTTTCCGGGTGTTACGGAATAATTAGTTGTTTGCCTTTTTTCCGGGCGTTACGGAATAATTACTTGTTACCGTGGTCCCATGGGGAATGAACGGAATATATACCGTTGGGTTACGATGGGAATTACATAAAATGATTTCAATGACTTTTAGAATAGATAACCTAGAAGCACAGTTTTAGAATACACATCACACACCCATATATACACATATCTCACCGTTTCATATCTGTGTTATTCATTTATATTCATGTTTATTATATCCTGGTTATCACTGTTATTTTGATATTATGACGCACTGACGTCTGAGTTTTGCATGGCCCAGTTCTTTTACCTTTATCGCAGGCAGATCAAGAATACTTTAACAATCAAGCCGAGCAGTGAGGAATTGATCATGTAGTTAGAGATGTTTAGTTTAGTTTATTTCCGCAGTTTTATTTCTTAATGTGAGCCCATATTGGGACATGTTTTCAGATGTTGTTTATTGGATTTAATTCGTTTCTGCTTATGCATTTTCTTGACTGTATTTACTGTGGAAAATGTACATGTGCGGATTAATTTTATATTTTATTGTTCTTGATATCCTATAGACAGGCGTAATGTGACTGTGGAGGAATGTTTCCTAGCCACAGGTAGTATGGTTGGCTCTGTCACATGTCGTAGTCTGTGCATTTTGGGAAGCGGGGCATGACGGGGTTTGTTTGGTATCAGAGCCCTAAGATTTAGGATTAGTCGAGTTTGGTTCTTTTGTAGTTGGGTATTAAACCCGATACACTGATCAGAAAACCCGGAATTAGGAACATGTCCTTCCACATTATTGTCGTGTCATTCAGATTCTTGAATCTTATCTTTCCCTTGACTCTTTATGTTAATGATATGGAAATAATTTTGCATCTCAACTTGGAATCCTCCTGATTCCTTATCGTTTCTCTCTTCTTATTCCTTCGATTCCGATAGTAGGATTTGGACGACTTGAATGGAGTTATGTGATTGTAACTATATACCATGGCATGATTACAATACGGTACTCTATTTAGGTAATCTGGAGTCCTATTTTGATTCATTTTCTTGACTTATGGTCGTTGTATTACCTTATTTCCTCTCGGCGTCATTACTCACGAGTTTATATTTTATCGCGAGCTTGAATCCAGCAACCACGTTATATCTTTCCTCTCGTCCAGTAAGAACCAATCCATTTGCGTTTCGAAGAATAAGGAGAAACACGGGAGAAGTTTTTTTATGATTGAAGTAATTCGAGATTAACTCCAGCGGGACCTGGTACAGACCGCTTCAAGGACGATCAGATATAAGATGTTTGATTAAAGAAGTTTGACAGACTCGCCTCAAATTATCAGAGTAGCGCAGTGGAAGAGTGATGGGCTGATAACCCACAAGTTTTAGAACAAACTTGCAAATTCATGATGAAAGGAACCATTTACTGAAGGGTAAAGTTCGTAAACAAGTTGCAGATGTAACGCTGATAGAAATTCAGGATTTCATGGAACTGTTCTAGGACATCTCGAGTTTACTGTCTAAACGAGATGTGGAGTGTCACGCCCCGCTTCCCAGAGTACGGGTAAGGAGACGTATGAGGCCCGCGATGTATTTACTCAGAAGTAAACACGTTAAGCGTAAATAAGCAATATAATAAGTGTATACAAGAAATGACAAGAGGTATAAATAAACAACTTTTTATTGATTAAACATTCTTTACAGTACACTGGAAAGTAAATACAATACTGGAAACAATGCCTAACAATGGCAAGAATTGAAAGTAAAAGTATATATAAGTGACTAGAGCTCCGGGTCTTCGATGAACTGCTCCAAGTCTTCTGAGCTGGGCTCTCCAGAGAGTCGGGTCCTCCTGACAACATTCCAAAGAAAGAATAGAAAAGGAAATGTCGTCAGCGAACAATCGCTCAGTAAGTACCAAAGAGAGAGAGAAAAGAATAGACAGAGAATAGAATAGGTGAAGTATATAAGATTATGTTCGTTATACTAACGTAGTTGTTTGTAGCTTGGTACAGAAGATATTAGTGTTTATGAGAGGAGTCCAACTATCCCGTGGACTAAGGTTACCCGTAGTACAAGGTTTCGTCAAACCCCACGGAATAACTGCAATGGATGTTTAGTTACGTCTTTTAATGACCATCTTGTGCCACTTTTAACACATTCCGTACCAGTCTACCCCTTAAACCCCGTAATGTATATTGTGTTGTTTTATAAATGTAAGACTTGCCGAAACCATGATATCAATTGTTCATGTAAACGGATAAGGATGTAAACAGATAGTCATGTAATCAAGTTAATATATATCCATGGTCTGGTCCGGTCGAGTCATGTTGATATAGATAGTATTCTGATATTCATGTTCAAGTTCAAGTATATATGAATTCATGTTGTATTGAAGTTATATTTGAATTGTATGTCAATTGGAATTGTATTCAGATTAGACTGAGACTCTGTCTGAGTCAGACACTTAAATAGAATTGGATTCCTGAATTAGGTTTTGGAGTTATCGGTAACTGCTGCATATGGACGGCATGATTTGCGACTTTTTCCAAGCCAATTACCATTGATAACCCCGTTTTAGTTTTCTATCTTAAATAGGCAAGCACCCACTTTCTCCGGCTCCCTGAGACTCAAGAGAATTGGTCCCGCTTAAACCTATATTTACTTGGGTCCTTAATGTAAATTAATATAACTTGAGGGGGTTTTATGAAAAATAGTTTTGATAAACTTTCAAAATAAATCTCAAGTATTTATTTATCGTATTTATGGTTTTCATGGATGTAATTTTTATATGATAAGGTATTCTAGTTAATATAAACCTAGATTGAATAGTATATGGTATTTTAATGTAAATTGACTTGTATGGATTATTAATGGTATTTTCATGAAACTTGTGATTCTTGTGTTTAGAAAATATAGAATTTATTATATATATTTAAAATAGATGGTTTGATAATATTATATATAATTATTAGAAAATAAATTTATTTATTAAATAGAAATCACGTTTTCTTAAAAATTGTAATAAAAATTCCATCGAGATCGTATGCTTCGTGAGGAGGTCAGCATCTCGCCCTACTAGTCCGATGGATGTGCGATAACCCGCACCAACCAAATCGGATTCCCCAAAAGTGGGTTGTAGAGACATAATCGTAAGGAATTTGATTAAAACAAATTTAAAGAATACGGTTTTTAATAGGTTAGGGTATTTTAATGTAAAATTGTATTAGCCACAAAAATATGGTTTTCAAGCAATCGTGCTATGTCATGATGTGTGTTGTGAGGGTAGGTCATTACCTCGTGAGATTTTTCTAAAAATACAAGCAAATATGTTAAAAGATGTCGTATGTGAAGTTTGTGGTATTAAACTGTAAAAGTGCAATAAACATGGTTTTACATGGAGTTTTATAGTGAAATTGGTTTCTAAATTATTAGTTAATATTTAATAAGCAAGGTATAATGATTTGGATAATTGTTTCCGAAGAAAAATTATTACTTTAAAGAGAATATAATTTAAAAGTCGGTTAACTCCACTAACCGACGTCATTTGAAAAGAGAACTTGTTTAATAGAGAAGAGAGGAGAAAAGATGGGACTTACTGGATTAGTGTAGGGAGAAGAGGTGGAGGAAGGTTTTGAGAGCTTCGTGGAATCATGGGATCGCCGAAAATCTCCTGAATTGTCGCCGGAACTTGACCTTGGGCTAACTCCACTTGTACAACTTATTTGACTTGGAAAATTTTGAGAGTTTTGACAATGGATTTCAGAATAGAGAGGGCTAGGTATGAGGTGGTGTTTATAGGATAGAATTAGGGTTTAGGGAATGAAAAATGAGAATTAAAATGCATTAAAACATTGGTTTAATAATGATTTTAATCCTCTGTTAATTTGCAGGAAATTCAAACAGAAGAGGAGTAGTGTGGGGAAGGCCAAGAGTGGGGGCATTACCTATGGATAAGCCCGGCGGCGCCGGCCCCAGAGGCTCCTTCGCTGGTCGATTGGGTGAGGGTAGGGTCTGGATTGATGCCACGTGGCGGGGTCTGTTCATATAATATTTTCCACCTGTTTGATTTAATCTGACTTTTCATTTTACGTGTATTGCACGTGTAAACTTTTGGGCTTCCAAAAAGTTTAACAGAAAAATCATTAAAAATAATATGTGGCTGGGGGGATTTGAACACAGGAGCTATGTCACAGCAGTGCAAGGCTTTACCAATGAGCTATAAGTATTTTCTTGCTGTTCTTAAACAAGAAATACTTTTAAGTTGTGCTCAGGCTAAGGTACTCCTTTCTGTATTTTACAAAAAAATTGTACAGAAAGTTTAGCGTTGTTACATCGCGATTGATCTTATTCTTGGAGCAGCGCCGATTTCAAAGGCTTATTATCCAATGGCGCTGGTGTAACTGGAAGAGGTAAAGAAACAAGTTGCCGAATTACTGGAGAAGGGTTGGATTCATAGCGGTGGTTCACCATGGGGAGCTCCAGTTCTTCTAATCAGGAAGAAGGATGGCACATGGAGGATGTGCATTGACTATCGAGAATTAAATCGTGTGACTATTAAGAACAAGTACCCAATCCCTCGCATCGGCGAATTATTCGATCAATTCAGTGGCGTGAGGGTATTCTCGAAGTTGGATTTGCGATCCGGATATCATCAAGTTTGGGTGAAATCAGAAGATGTTTGCAAGACAGCGTTCCGAACTTGATGTGAGTATTACGAGTACTTAGTGATGCCATTTGGAGTTACTAACGCATCAGCAATATTTATGAACTTGATGAACCGAATCTTTTCACCGTACCTGGACCAGTTCGTAGTGGTGTTTATTGATGATATTCTGGTCTATTCAAGGAGCAAAGAAGAGCATGCAGAACACTTGAGGATCGCACTGCAAACGTTAAGACAAGAAAGGTTATATGCTAAGATGAGCAAGTGCGGGTTTTGGCTCGAAGAAGTGATGTTCTTGGGTTATATTGTATCCGGAGATGGAATTGCCGTTGACCCCGAAAAGATTGCAGCTGTTCATGATTGACCAATTCCAAAGAATGTAGGGAAGATCAGAAGTTTTCTTGGGCTTGCCGGATATTATAGAAGGTTTGTGGAGAACTTTGCTTGAATAGCAGAACCATTGACTAAGCTAACACGAAAGGAGGTACCGTTCGTATGGACGGATAAATATGCGTTAGCTTTTGAAGCGTTGAAGCAAAAATTGACCACCGCTCTTATCTTGACAGTGCCAGACAGTTCTGGAGGGTTGGTTATTCACAGCGACGTATCTGGGAGAGGCTTGGGATGTGTTCTAATACAGTATGGGAAGATTATAGCCTACGCGTCGAGACAATTGAAGACTCACGAGAAGAACTACCCAACTCATGATTTGGAGTTAGCGGTAGTGATTTTTTCTTTGAAGATTTGGAGACACTACTTATTGGGCGAAAGGGTAGAAGTATTTACCGATCACAAGAGCCTAAAGTATGTGTTCACACAGAAAGAGCTCAACATGAGGCAACGTAGATGGTTAGAACTGATGGCTGACTATGATCTTGATCTCAAATACTATCCGGGAAAAGTTAATGTAACGACGGATGCTCTAAGTCGGTTGCCAGCAATACGGATGTTGACAGCACAAAAGGAGATTATAGATGATTTTCAGAGATTAGAGTTGGAGATCGTACTGCCGCATTCTTCGAGACAGTTGATGCAATTGCAAGTACAGTCGTCCTTGATCGATAACATTAAAGCAACGCAGTCGCACGATCCATGGTTGCAGAAGTTTCGAGAACAAGTAGAAGCGGGACTTCGAACAGATTTGTTAATTCATGAAGATGATTCGTTACGATATGGTAGTCGTCTATGTGTGCCTAAAGGAAACGTTCGTAAAGAAGTCATGAAGGAGGCTTATAGTTCCGCGTATTCCGTACATCCGGGAAGCACAAAGATGTACCGAGATCTACGACAACATTTCTGGTGGAAAGGCATGAAAAGAGAGATTGCTCGCTACGTATCGAAGTGCTTGGTGTGTCAGCAAGTCATGGCTGAACATCAAAGGGTAGCTGGTTTGTTGCAACCACTTCTGGTTCCTCAGTGGAAGTGGGAACATATAACCATGGATTTCGTGACAGCGTTACCACAGAGTCCAAAGGGCAACAATGCAGTTTGGATGATTGTTGATCGATTGACCAAGGCAGCTCATTTCATACCGTTTTGAGTTGGTCAGTCAACGGAGGCTTTAGCAGAGCGGCAATGCAGGAGATTGTGAGATTGCATAGAGTACCTGTGAGGATCGTTTCCGATCGTGATACCCGATTCTTATCGCACTTTGGAGGAGTCTACAGGAAAGTTTGGGGACTCGCTTGAAGTTTAGCACCGCCTATCATCCTCAAACAGATGGCCGGTCAGAAAGAACGATCCAGACTCTTGAAAATATGTTGAGAGCTTGCATGTTAGACTTCAAGGGTGTAAGTTGATGTCGCGCACCCCGCGGGTTTGCGGGGAGGCGAAATTTACAAAAAAAACGATTTTTACAAAGCTCGCAACACCGACTAAACTCCAGGATCTTAACAGAAAACCTTAACTAGCTATTCTACTAGGAGCTTCTAACTACTCGGTTAGGATTTATACCTCCTTGAACCATGTCCTTCGGGTCTTCTTCTCCTCCTCCTCTTCTTTAGCTCCTCGAAGATCCGGATCAAACTTGCAACGTCGGCCTCCTCGATGATCCACCCAAGAGTCTATACCTCAAGCTCCAACCTCTAAATCGAGGTAACTAGGGTACTTAGTTCGCTAAGCTAAGTAGCCTAGAAGATGTAGAGTATCTAATGGAGTGTTTTATCTCATGAGACTTTATGTTTCACAACTCATGTGACGGTTAGAGTCTTGAGGAAGAAGGAGAGGGAAACTGTGGAGAGAGAATGAGAATGAACAAATGAGCTAGGGTTAGCAAGTGAAGAATGGCTCACTCTCATCTTACTCATTCAAGCGTGGATTATATCACAATAAGAAATTACAACCATGCTTGAATAGTGAGTCCAAACAAATAAAGAAATATAAAGAGCCATGCTCCACCCATGCCATGTATGTCTCCAAATTTCCACCTCATTAATCTATTTCTCAAAATAAATAATCCAAATAATGAGGTGCCCCTTTCTAGAAGCATCTCTTGTGAAATTACAAGAATGCCCTCACCGTATATATATACCCGTATTCGTATTCCGAAAAATATGAATACAATGAGATAATAACGATCCAATAATATAATACTAGGATTCGGCTTAAACCAAAGCCCACTAGTATTATCCGCCCGAACATCATCCGTGTAGCCAGTACACGTATGTCATCGGAACCCTGCCGTAAAACCATACGGCTTCTACATCGTTTCGCCCGAAGTAAGGAAACCCTCTGTATGGGACTCTAAAGACTCGACAGTACGCTGGCTGTGGGTTTAACCACAAGTCCATCAGTGGTACTAGCTGCACGTAATGGCTATCCAGGTATCTGTCGATAAGAAGGTCGATGAGAAAACGCATCCGAACTCCTACTGAGCTTATCTGTGACAATCTCCGTACAGTCCGGTCTGTTCGTCTAAGATACTCGCATATTGGACATAGGGGGATTGTAAACGTCTAAGATACTCGCAATAAGTCGTGCTGGAGTAGAGCCCAATACACCCTGAGAAACTACTGGAGTAGCTACCAGTAATTCTCACTTGCCCTGGCCAGGGACTTTGTGTAATGGCTTTCCGAACACAGCGCGATATCAACCCCCAATACTGGGAGAGATGAATCATATCTAACTGCTACTACCTCCAAGTGCTTTGGGACTGCACCCAACTACTGCCTGTTTGCATGACTCCTTTGAGCCATGGTAGGGTAGTACTTTAAGTACAGTGGGAACACACTCGAGTCGAATAGCGATGTCAAGTCAATGGACTAACATGTACTCATGCCACCCGGGAACTGCTAACTGACGATAGGTATAATACCAATCAGTAGTTCCCAATGAGTCATGTCCAGTGTAACTCATTGTTAGAAATATGTATGCCCTAGAGGCCATTAATGTATGATATAGTGGATGCTTGGGCATATATATAGAGGACTTTCTTGCTCGACATGATAGTATGCTATCTGGTTACTCTTTATCTTAACATGTACACTTAGTATTATTATACTGTCTCTCTGATACATGTTGATAAAGCCCTTAGAATGTTTGCTTGACTACCAGGACTATGATGCAGATCATACTGCTGGGACTTGTGTAGTCTACAAGCACATCCTTTAACAGTTCCTAGTCGAGGGAGTATCGAGACAGGGCATCGATATTCCAGAGTAGACTAGTATGTACGTTTCTTGACCCTGTAGGGGGCGATGGTTGATCCCATATCCATTAGTGTTTGACATCAAAGATTGTATACAGGTGCTCATTAGAGAATGAGTACACCGAACAGAACTCGCCGAGAACTCCTAGATGGTACTATACCTATCATCGGATAGCAGTTCTCTGGTGACACTGATACAGGTTAGTCCGTAGACCCGAGATCGTCATAGAGTCTTGTGTGGTTCCCACTGTGCTTTGATTTTCTCCCTACTACGGCTCAAAAGAGTCGTGCAAACAGGTGGATTTTGGATACAGTCCCGAGTCACATGGAGGCAATGAGCGATAGAAGGGGTTTCGTCTCTCCTGGTATAGGGAGTTGATGTTGCGCTATACTCGATTGGCTATAACAGAAAGTCTCTGGCCAGGGCTGTTGACGAGATTTATTAGTAAGAGTTATTAGTAGTTTCTCGTACCGTTATAGGCCACACATCGACATGACTTATCAAGTTATTGGGGTCTGACGATTCCACCCCCAGACTCGATATAAGACATATCAAATGAAGAGACCGGACTGTACGGTAAGTATTACTTATAGGCTTCATGGGAGTTTGGACAAGCTTGCTTGTTGATCTTCTATTTGCTCAATACCTGGGTAGCCGTTATGTCCAGCTAGTACCGTTGACGGCTTATGGATAACTGATGTGATCATTACCTACTGCTGGCGTATTGACGAGTCTTTAGAGTCCCACACAGAAGTTTCCTAGTTCAAGCGAAACGAAATAGGGAACATATGCTGATATGTGCAGGGGGCTTGATTAAATACGAGTATGTGATACCGTATTCTAATCTGGCAATAATCTGATATCGATTAGGTTATATGTGATATGACCAGATTATTGAATCAAGTGTTGATTTGATAATGTGATATACAGATAAATGATATTAGTAGGTTATATGTGATATAACCGGATTATTGAATCAAGTGTTGATTTAATAATATGATATATATTTATATTTGTATAATACCCAGTCCTTTTGAATACCAATATCCGTATTTTTATCACTCCCAAAATTTATTTATTTTATAATTATTATTTGTATTATTCTAAAAGCCCAAATCCTAATCTAATCTCATATCTTTTAATTTTCCCTAACCCAAACCCTCATTCCCTTCCTCTTTTATTATCCCCTTTCTTTTTCATTTTTAGCCCAGCCGTTACTTTCCCCAAGCCCAGAGCCGGCCCACTCCTCTAATCCTTTTCTCATTCACTTAAAATCCCAAGCCCGGCCCCTTTCTTTTCCCTACTATCTTATCCCTTGGCCCGAGCCCATTTTCCCTCCCCAGCCCATTAAAATAACAATTGTCCCACCTCATTTCTTTTAAATCTCTTCAAAGCCAAATCCAAATCTCCTCTATAAATTCCTATTAAACCACCAAATTAATGCCTCTTTAATCCCAATTAATTTCCCCCATTAATCCCTTTTAAAACCCTATTAATCACCACTTAATTCTCATTCATTCTATTCCCCCTCTCTCATCTCACCCACATTCTTTCTCTCTAATTCCCTCTCTCTCTCAATTTCTCTAATTCTCTCTCTCTCTCTCTCTAATTCTCTCTTCCTCTCGCTTTAAATTTCTCTCCCTTTATCAGCGTCTCACCTTCCCTCACATCAAATCAAGGAACAGCATGAAGCAGTGAAGAAAAAGGAGGGCACGAAAAGCAGCTAGATCGAGTGAAATTGTCGGATTCCAAAGGACTGAGCCGGTGCTGCGTTCATGGCGCGATCGTGCTGATACCACTGCAGTATTATTGTCGATATGTTCCCAGGCAAGTATTTTACTTGCTTACATGCTATATACTCAAGTTACAATCTTTAATTACATAGATCATGAAGTTACAATTTTAGATCAATTATGTGTCATACCTGTTCGATGTGTGTTCCCAATGAAAATACTTGTCTATTTTGACGGAATTAGATTGTCTGTATTGGCCCTTGTTGGGATGAATACCTTATACAAATTTCGCTGGAAAATATGACCGTTAATGACTAAAACAACTACCCTCAAGTTTACTCGTAAAACTGGAATTTTCTTGTACCTGAAAACCGTTAAAATCACCATAAATTATATACACACTAGAACGATGCGATCGAGGGCTCAAATCGAAGACGACTCGACGAACTATAATCCTATATAAGTTTCTATTAGTTTTTGTACTTAAATGGTGACAAGATTTGGATCGGAGTGCGACTCTGGACTGCAGTCCAGAGCGACTCTATTTACTGTGTGCTGTCCCGTAATGGGTACCACACTGTTTCCTTAAGTTGTAGGTTGCAGAACTCTGCTGTTTATTATAGGTGAATCTGTTAGATAGACAACACAAGTGGTTTCATCCTGTTTTGTTATCGTTTGATATTTAATCTGTAATTTAAAAGATCGGGACGTATAACAGTCCCAACAGAGTCAGAATCGACATATTAATGTTAAACAGTGTATAACTCCTAACGTACAGATGCGATTGAAGATCCGTCTATTGCGTTGAAAACCTTACTGAAAACCCTAGATTTCATTCAACTGTAGTATTGCTAAAATATGATCCCAACTGGGATTAAAATGCGTTACGAAACGGACTTCCGATTCTGAAACCGGATTTCCAGCCGTGAACGCTTAAAATGAAATGGCTATAACTAATGATCCTGAAACCCGATTGGCATGAAACTAAATTCGCTGGATAGATAACTGAACATACTATTTATTTCCCCTTTCATCCCTCAACTGTAACCGTATGATTTATGATACATTATTTAAGTGGTAGATTACTAATTCATGACATCCTAAACATGCTTTATGTACTGTTCACGCATCATATCATACACATGTCACTGCATTGATAACCTAGTGATAACGTGCATTACCCAGTGTTAGGCATTAGTGATGATTGTGGCAAGTACGTTAGTGTTCGTGTATCAGTGAATAAGTGAAAGTGATACGTACTTGTACACAATCAGTGAACCTTATTATTCTATTGCATTGTCGACGTCTGTGAGACGCGTGTACGTGTGACTATAAGTGGTATGGGACATTTAAGGAAGCTCTTGCACGGGTGTCACAGATAAGACACCAGACACTGCCATTTATCTTAGGTATTAGTCGGGACGTGCTTAATGGAGGTCCTGCCTCCAGTTCTCGCGCAGACTTGTCACAGACCGATTGGTATTTAGGGTTATGGTTAGCGTTTGATGTAGACCACGGGGTATGGGGTAGTTTAAGTGTGAGTTCAACAGAATCTCGGGAGTCCCATGCCGGCTTATATATTTAGGGAGATATATGGAGATTTACAAGGTACGTGATTATTACCGTGATATACATGTTGGGCCCGTGGTCCCTTGCCCTTGGGTGGAGGACACTCACGAGTGGTTGACTCTCACACTTGGACTGACGATAGGCTTAGTGACCTGTACAGTGGGACTTAGAGACTGATAGCGATGATAGCAACAATATACATACTTACTGTGTTGACATACGTGGCATAACATTATACTGCTTTTACTGTTCCGCTGCATTGATTACTGCATGTTCATATCTACACCGTCATTGATTTACTGTTATATATATATCTATTATCACTGTTAGAATTGTCACATGAATTTATATATCATATCGCTATTGTGTCGCTCTGACGACCTGAGTATGCATGCTCAGTGTGAGGAGGAGATTTAGCCTGGACCAGGACTAGACGTATATCACAGACACCTCGACTTGCGATCCAGAGTTAAATTCGTTTATTTCCCCTCAGGTCAGTTCTTTACATTGTTTCATTCAGTTACTGCATTTCTCATTACCTGCGCATCATTTACTGTTTACCATGAAAAACTAGAAGCCGAAGTGTGACTACGGCAGGAGATTTCCTTGACCGTAGGAGCATGGCTGGCCTTGTCAACTCCTCGTATTCCGTATTTTGGGAAGTGGGGCGTGGCAATTTGATATAATTATATATTAACTAATATTATTGCTTAATAATTATTTGCTTATCTTTATATATATTAATATATATGTGATATATATATATATATATTATGAAGCATGGTTGATTTTCTATTTTGAGAAAATAGAAAATCAACCATGCTTCATAATATATAGGTGGAAAATGGGAGACTTTTGAAAGGAATGGGGTGAAGCATGACTAGATGAATATTTTATTCATCTTACTTCACTATTGAAGCATGGCTTCATTTTATTATTGAGGAAAATTGATGCTTCAATAAGTGTGAGTTTGTAAAAGCCATTCTACACTTGAATTTTCTACACTTGTTCATTTTCTTGACTTGAGCTCATTTGCTCTCTAGCTCTCTCCATCTTCTTCAACTCCACCTCCAAGCTCAATCCCTCACATGAGTTGTGAACCCTTGAGCTTCTGAGAACCCTAGTGAGAAAACACCACCCCTACTTCACCATGCTATACTAAAATAGCACTTTGGTGTAGTGTGTTTCCTCAACTATAGAGTTTAGTGAATAGGTAGCTTGGATTAGCGGAGCTTCGGGTGGATCATCTTCGGCACGAAGATCGTAAAGGAAGCTCGATCCAACTTCAAGTGAAGCCTAATGGAGTCGCGTGGACTACTACACGGAGCTTGTGAAGTGAAGGACTCGATCTACTAGGTTGTAATTTCTTTCACTTGCTTTAGTTTAGTTGATATCAAACCATAAACCCTAATCATCTAGTTAGATTCTAAGTTGGTGTTGATTAGCACCCCGAAATTTTTTAAATGGCATGCTTGATACTAGTAAAACCCAGTAGCGGTGGTAATAAACACTTTCATGGTATCAGAGCCAAAGCTAGAAGATTATACGATATTGTTGAATTACGAAACCGAAACAACTCCGAAACCGGAAACCCAAACACCAAGTTTCTGTCGATTTCAAAATGGTCTCTGAAATTTTTTTAAACAAGTACAGAATGTTACATGTGATGTAACTAGAACGCCAGAGAAAAATGAACACATAACTTGGATTTTTGGCCGGCGAGAATGCCAAATAGGCCGGCATCGCCGGTTCTTTAGTGATGGAATGAATTCATTTTTGTTTGGTGTTCTGTGGTGTTGAGTTTAGGGTTTCATGGTTATGGTTGATTAACCCAGTTTGCACGTGATGTTAACTTTTCTATTGGGGCTATTCGGAGTGTTTCATAGTCGGGTTTAAGTTTGATATGTGATACAGTAGTTGAAATCCACATTAAATTAGTTTTGTGAAAACTAGTTTGTTTGTAAATCTAGCATGTTAGTCTCTATTGATCGATTGCCATGAAGTTTCGATTCGGATCAAAACTCTGTCGCAGTCGCGTATCGTATGCGAATACTCGCCAGATAACTTTACTAGGTAGCTACGCCCCATAGCCCCGACCAAATGACTTTAGGAGAACCCCGTTGCCAAAAGCATCCACTCGGGCGCTCGCGGCCACGGTGTCCCGCCTAAGTGCACTTGGTCGACGGCATCGGGGGGGTGGCCATCTACTAAAGTTCCCGACAAGTATTCGATCAGGTAGTCGGAAATCTTGTTGAATTTCCCGACTAAGTTATTGAAAATTGTTTTCGATATGAGACTAAAATGCAAGGTTTATAGGGTTAGGTATGAAATTTGGAATATGAGATATTTTGGGTTTATGATGTCTAAGGAAATGCGGATTCTAATTATTGTAGTTTTTCATTTTTTTTATGCGACCGTAAGTGTAATATGTGGTGTATCCCCGATCTCGTTGTTATATGTCAACAGAATTTGGGATACGCATATTTACTTACGTTGATGACATGCGATGTTATGTGTTGCTATGATATATTATATTGGATCATCGTGAATGAATAGCCGGGGGTTTTTGCGTGAGATAAGAGTTTTTCAATTTTCATTCATGTAAAATTTGTATGTAATATTCTTTTATTGGGACACTTCCGGGTTGAGGATGATATCACCATTGATTATATTATTTACTTTTCTGCATTAGGATAGACCCAAGGCGGGGAGCACAAGTAACCGGGTTCTAGAGTCCAGTGGGAGACCATCCCGAGGAGTCGAGACCGGGTCTCCTAACTCTAGAATTGGCAGGGTTGCTTGTCGCTCTCGTAAGGGTCCAGGGATGTGGGTTTGGCTATTCATCACGACCGTGGAATCCGTGTTTTTTATTACTGGCTGAATTTAAAATACGGACCTCCTAGTATATCCAATATTTCATGCGTTGACTTCTGCTGCTGTGTTCTATAATGTGATCATATAACTACGTGAGACGAATGTTGTATATATATGATATATATAATAAACGTTGCTTATATTTTGCACCCGCGCTAGTCCAGCCCCCGCTCTGCCGTTAGTTAAGTAACCTAACGGTGCATGACGGGGCCCCGTGGCGAATGCGGATGGCATAAGCGTACGTTCTATTTTCGGTTCTTTTGTATGATGTTTAGGGAAACATAAGTGATGGGACTTCATTAATAAGATTAATGAAATGAAAAGAAACCTAAAAATGTTGTAGAATCAAAATTTTAAAAAGGTAGCTCTAGTTTTTGCTTTGCATAGTGGTATTCCTTGATGAATATCCAGCACCTCATTCAATGAAGAAAGAGCCGAGATCCCTTCACCGGGAGTGACCTCTTTAGCAAAACTAGCAAATGCTACAACCCACTCGGTTTTGTTTTTATAGCTTCTCTAGTTCTTGCTTTGCATAGTAGTATTCCTTGATAAATATCCAGCATCTCATTCGATGTGGAAAGAGCCGAGATCCTTTCACCGAGAGTGACCTCTTTAGCGAAACTAGCAAAAGCTACAAAATACACTCCTTTTCAAATCACTAGATTCTACAACGATATCAAGTTCATTACGTTAAAAGTTTTCTTAAAAACCAGACATAGCCCTCTGTCATTTCAGATAAGTTCTATTTAGTATTCGTGCTGCGTTTGTTGACCTTGTCAAGGCGTAGTGTGCGGTAGCTGATTAGTACTTATTTACAGCATGTGATGCAATTGGATTAGGGTAGTCGTACGGCTTTGTTGACCTTGTTAAGGGTCGTACGGTTGGGTTTAATTCAATCACGAAATGACGGGTTGAACTTGGTTAGCGCTTATAATTTGTTGACCTTGTTAAGCTCATAAGTTGGTAGGGGTAAAAACAATTATCGAGAATTTCTAGTGTTGAAATTTGCAATGACATTGCATACCTTCTATATGATAGTTAGATCCCGATACCCACTGCGAGTAAGAGTTACTTCTGGGACAATTTTCTACTTTACAATTAGCCGATCAAGTAGGTGTCTAAGAAAGGTGTTAACGGGGTTATGCCCCTGCAGAAACGAGATTGTTTAATTAATTCCATACGAAAGCATGGGGAGATTCTCTCGGAGTACCAATACCTGCCTGGCCGAACGATTGGCAAACTTATAAGGTGTAATTAATCCCGGCTAATCTTACCTTTTAGGGTTTGAAGGAAGATTTGATAAAAACAACGGGAGACATCCTGATTAGACAAGATAATAACCAATCTAATCTTGCAAAGAGCGCACGCAAAAGTGATTATCCTTCTCTCTCTCCTGGTAGCGACCAATGACACGCCTTAATCAAGATAATAATATAGATGTATTGACCAAACCCACTTATTATACTGGGCCAGGTTCCGCTTTATCTTATGGCTGTCATAAGTCTGAGCAAGGAATAGTAGAATACCAAGATTACCACACAACTTGTACGAAGAATGAGCATGCTGATGCATCTTTTTCGGGTGTGTTCGTTACCAAGAACTGTTTCTCAGTTTGCTCTACGTCTTGGATATAAGATACCGGATCAGGATCCCACGTATGTAACTTGTTACATGGGCTTAAGCAAGGTAGAGAACTGTGAAAGGGTGATATGTCTCTCAGAGAAGGGAATGGTGCAATTGTTGCAGCCAAAGCAATTGGCGAATATCACCTTATATTACCAAGTGGTAATACAATGATTCTGAGCGACTGTTATTTCGTACCAAAAATATTGTGAATGTTTTCCTAAATCAGGTGTTGATTGGGTATGGTACGTTGTATAACAGTATATACGTTCTAAATCACAACACAGTTCTAAGTATACAAAACACACACAAGAGAAACAGTTCAGAAATGAACGAAGCCTTCTTGTGGCATTGTAAGACTGGGTCATATCAATGCGACAAGACTGGCTAAGTTGCATAAGGATGGGTATTTGAATCCGTTCGAATTTACATCTTATGAAACTTTCCAGTCATGTCTCAAATGCAAGATGACCAAAACTCCATTTACTGAACACGGAGAAAAAGCTACTGAACTCTTGGGACCCATACATACTGATGTATGCAGTCCTATATCTACACATGCCAGGATTGGTTCTTCATACTTTATTACATTCACCGACGATCTCTCAAGATTCGAACATGTGTTCCTGTTGAAACACAAATCTGAATCTTTTGATAAATTCAAGGAATATAAGTGCAAAATAGAGAACCAGATGGGTAAAAGTATTAAAATCCTTTGATCTGATCGGGAAGGAGAATACTTAAGCATGGAGTTCCGAGACTATTCAAAAGAGAATGGGATTCTCTCTTAGTTTACTCCTCCGTATACACCACAATACAATGGAGTTTCGGAGCGGAGGAATCGCACCATATTAGATATGGTGCGCTCTATAATGAATAATGCTGAGTTACCTATTTTCTTTTGGGGTTATGTACTTGAGACAGCTGCATATCTATTGAATAGGGTTCCGAACAAATCCGTGCCTACTACTCCATATGAGATATAGAATGGGAAAAGACCATCTCTTAAACGAGTTAAGATATTGGGTTGTCCGGCCTATGTTAAAAAGCAAAATCCGGACAAGCTCGAGGCAAAGTCTGTTTTGTGCAAGTTTGTGGAATATCCAAAAGATTCATATGGATATATCTTCTACCATATTGAGGAACAAAAAATGTTTGTTTCTCAACATACCACCTTTTTAGAAAAGGAATTTCTTGGGAAAGAAATTAGTGGTAATAAGGTAGAGCTAGAAGAAGTTCTAGCTACACAAACTGTAACTGACGATTTGGTAGAACCGGAGGATTCAATAGTCCCCAACGAACCCCAGCCACTCCGCAGATCTAGTAGGGTTCCTCATCCACCTGAGAGATACTACGGTTTTCTCGTAGACGGTGAGAGCGAGGATTGCATCATAGAAGATGATGACCCAACTAGTTTCGAACAGGCCATCACAAGTGGAGACTCTGTGAAATGGCTGGATGCTATGCGATCTGAGATGGAATCCGTGTACACCAACAAATTATGGACTTTGGAAGTTGCTCCTAAAAGGGTAAAACCCATCGAGAGTAAGTGGATCTTTCAGAAAAAACTTGGTGTAGATGGAAAGGTTGAGACTTTCAAAGCTAGACTTGTAGCAAAAGGTTTTCGTCAACGAGCAGGAGTCGACTATGATGAAACCTTTTCTCCTGTCGCTATGCTTAAGTCCATCAGGATCCTACTTGCCATTGCTGCATACCATGACTACGAAATCTGGCAGATGGACGTCAAGAGCGCTTTTCTAAATGGTGATTTAGAAGAGAGCGTGTACATGACACAGCCAGAGGGCTTCGTAGATAGTGGGAGCAGCGGAAGCGTGTGCAAGCTGCTTAAATCAATCTACGGATTAAAGCAGGTATCGCGGAGCTGGAACATCTGTTTTGATGAAGCTATCAAAGAGTTTGACTTCATCAAAAATGTAAATGAACCATGTATGTACAAGATGGTTGTAGAGAGTAAGGTTGTCTTCCTCGTATTGTACGTGGATGACATACTCTTGATAGGAAATGATGTTCCTATACTACACTCGGTCAAGCTCTTCTTATCACACAAGTTCTCCATGAAAGATCTAGGTGATGCCTTCTATATCTTAGGAATAAAGATATATAGAGATAGATCTAAACGGATGTTGGGATTGTCCCGATTCAGGTGCATAGACACCATACTAAAGAGGTTTAGTATGAAAGATTCTAAACGTGGTAATTTACCCGCTTGTTTAGGAATCACTCTCTCCAAAGAGATGTCTCCCAAGACTGATTTGGAGAGGGCTCGCATGCAAGAGATACCCTATGCTTCGGCAATCGGGTCTATCATGTATACGATGTTATGTACCAGACTGGATGTAGCTTACTCACTAGGTGTAGTGAGTAGGTATCAATAAGATCCTAGGGAAAACCACTGGACAGCTGTGAAGAACATTCTTAAGTACTTGAGAAGGACTAAAGAAATGTTCTTGGTGTATGGTAGTGGAGTCCTTTATCGATTCGAGCTTCCAGAGTGATAAGGACGACAGTAAGTCGGTCTCGGGTTTTGTCTTTACCCTCGACGGAAGGGCGATATGTTGGAAGAGTTCCAAGCAAGATACCGTAGCAGACTCGACGATGGAGGCTGAATACATCGCTGCAAACGATCCTGCCAAAGAGGCTGTCTGGATGAACAAGTTCATAGCTGAACTTGGTGTGGTTCCATCCATTGAGCATCCAATACCTGTGTATTATGATAACAATGGAGCTGTGGCTTTGGCCAAGGAACCCCGGTCCCATCAGAGATCCGGACATATTCTTAGGCGGTATCACCTGATCAGGGAGATAGTAGATAGCCGGGAGATCGAGGTCAGGAGAGTTGACACGAAGGATAACACGGCGGATCCACTCACGAAGGCCTTCCCCCAGATGCAATTCGAGAGACTTTTTGGGATGTTGAGTATGAGATACTACAACAACTGTCCTTTGTGCAAGTAGGAGATTGTTAGGAATATGTATGCCCTAGAGGCCATTATTGTATGATATAGTGGATACTTGGACATATATATATAGGACTTTCTTGCTCAACATGATAGTATGCTATCTGATTACTCTTTATCTTAACATGTACACTTAGTATTATATTGTCTCTCTGATACATGTTGATAAAGCCCTTAGAATGTTTGCTTGACTACCAGGACTATGATGCAGGACATACTACTGGGACTTATGTAGTCTACAAGCATATCCTTTAACAGTTCCTAGTCGAGAGAGTTTGACATCAAAGATTATATACAGGTGCTCATTAGAGAATGAGTACACCGAACATGACTCGCCGAGAACTCCTTAGATGGTATTATACCTATCGTTAGATAGCAGTTCTCTGGTGACACTGATACAGGTTAGTCTGTAGACCCGAGATCGTCATAGAATCTTGTATGGTTCCCACTGTGATTTGATTTCCTCCCTACCATGGCTCAAAGGAGTCGTGTAAACATGTAGATTTTAGGTACAGTCCCAAGTCACATAGAGGCAATGAGCGATAGGAGAGGTTTCGTCTCTTCCGGTATAGGGAGTTGATGTTGCGCTATACTTGATTGGCTATAACAGGAAGTCCCTGGCCAGGGCTGTTGATGAGTTTTGCTGGTAAGAGTTATCAGTAGTTTCTCGTACCGTTATAAGCCATACATCGGCATGACTTATCAAGTTATTGGGGTCTGACGATTCCACCCCCAGACTCGATATGCGACATATCAGATGAAGAGACCGGACTGTATGGTAAGTGTTACTTATAGGCTTCATGGGAGTTTGGATAAGCTTGCTTGTTGATCTTCTATTCGCTCAATACCTGGGTAGCCGTTACGTCCAGCTAGTACCACTGACGGCTTGTGGGTAACTGATGTGATCATTACCTACTGCTGGCGTATTGACGAGTCTTTAGAGTCCCACATAGAAGTTTCCTAGTTCAAGCGAAACGAAGTAGGGCACATATGCTGATATGTGCAGGGGGCCTGATTAAATACAAGTATGTGATGCCGTATTCTAATCTGGCAATAATCTGATATCGATTAGATTATATGTGATATGACCAGATTATTGAATCAAGTATTGATTTGATAATGTGATATACAGATAAATGATATTAATAGGTTATATGTGATATAACCGGATTATTGAATCAAGTGTTGATTTAATAATATGATATATATTTATATTTTATATAATTATATATTAACTAATATTATTGCTCACTAATTATTTGCTTATGTGTGTGTGTGTGTGTGTGTGTAAGAGAGATATATATGTGAGAATAATGGAGGAAAGAGGCCATAGGAAGGAATTTCCTCCTATGGCGTCGAAAAAGTACGCCCTCCGTCGTATCTTCCAACGATCAGAATCCATCATCTTCATCGTTATCATCTAAGATGTGGGTACGCCAAATTTCGTGTGATTCTACAATTTTTTCACCATTGATTTAGCAGTGTAAAAAGTTCTATTGTCGATAAACCGTTAATTTTGAACCCACTAATTCAACGGTGAAAAAGTTGTAGAATCACATGAAATTTGGTGTACCCATATTTTAGATGATAACGATGAAGATGATGGGTGCCGATCGTCGGAAAATACAATAGATGGCGTACTTTTTCGACGCCATAGGAGGGAATTCCCTCCTATGGCATCTTTCCTCCATTATTCTCTCTCTCTCTCTCTCTCTATATATATATATATATGTTGGAGATAGTGCCCTTATAGTCAATTATTAGATCGCAGGTACGTGATTGCAATGATTGCGGAGGACCTATACCGGTAGGACAGTCTTACTCGAGATGATAGTATGCTATCTGGTTTGCCTTTATCAGTCGTGTACATGTTCAGGTGACTGATTACATGTTACACTTTGATAGAGCCCTTAGGATCTTGCTTTACTACCAACAGTATGATGGCGATCATATACGTGAGAGTTGGGTAGTTTATATGCATATCCTTAATTTTGGTCCCTAGTCGTGGGAGTTTCGAGACAGGGCATCGATACTCCGGAGTAGACTAGTGTATACAGTCGAGACCCCGACGAGGGGCGGTGGCCGGTCTCACAAGCCACTGGTGTCAGTTGGATCACCTAAGATGTATACAGGTGCTCATTGGGTTATGAGTACACCGGACATGACTCGCCGGGAATCTGCTAGTTAGTACTATACCTATCGTCAGATAGCAGTTCCCTGGTGACATGTGTACAGATTAGTTCATCGACCTGAGGTCGTCATTTGTCTCGTGTGAGTTCCTACTGTGCTTTGATTTCTACCCTACCACGGCTCAAAGGAGTCGTGCAAACAAGTAGCTTTTGGGTACAGTCCCGAGCCACATGGAGGCACGTGAGTGGATCGGCAGGGGATTCGTCTCTTCCGGTATTAGGGGCGAGATCGTGCTGTGTCTAGGAGAGCCATTACACAAAGCCCACGGCCGTGGCAGGAGATTTACTGGTAGGTACTCCAGTAGTATCTCAGGGTGTTATTAGGCTACACTCCGACACGACTTATACTGCTATTGGGGGTCTGACGTTACTAGCCCCCTAGGCAGATATGTGATACTCATAGACGAACGGACCGGACTGTATATACATCGTCACTGTTAGGCTCAGTAGGGTTTCCGGATGAGTTCGCTCATCGGCCTCCCTTGAGGTCAGTCCATGGGCAGCCGTTACGCATAGCTAGTGCCGCTGACGGTTTGTGGTTAAACCCACTGCCAGGGTACTGACGAGTCATTAGAGTCCCCCACAGACAGTTTCCCAAGTTCGGGCGAAACGTTGTAGAGGCCGTATGGTTTTATGGCAGGGTTCGGAAAATGCACGTGCGTTTACGCACGTGTTATTTTTCGGGCAGATGATACTGGTCGGCTTTGGTTTAAGCCGGATCCGAGTATTATATTGAGTAGATATAATATCTTTGTCTCAGTTGCATTTGTATTCGGTCGTAATACAAATGCGGGTATATTTATACAGTTTCGGGGTTATCCTGAAAGTCGTTTCGGGATCACTTTTGGAAGTTGCCAGTTTCCATTTTTCTATCAGCCGTCTTTTAACATTCGGTTAAAGACGGATTTATCTTTTCTTGGATGAGGGTGAGTCATGCTTCTAGAAGGTTCTAGAAGTGATGAGGTGGCTAATGACTCATCTTGATATTAATTGTTGCATTAATGACTTGATGAGGTGTATTAGTGACTCATGCTTTAGCATTAATGTTTCTTGTTTACTTAAGGATATTTGTTGTTGATATTTATCCTTGTGGTCACCCTCTTTTCTCCTACCATCACCTCCCTCTTCCTATATATGGCCGGCCCCCTCCCCTCACACTCTCACTTGATGTTTCATCTGTAAAAGATTATGATAGTTTTCGGTGTATGGAATTTCACAGCTCATTTCATTCCATCACCCGATTCCCTCGGCAACTTCATTAACCGATCGTCCACGAATTTGGACGAAGTGAGACAAAGTCATCTACTCATTCTCTACATCAATCTTGGTCGTCTCTTTCAGCAAACTTGACAACCGAGTTGCCTCAAGTCAGAGGCGGGAGCCCGTTTAAAGAATCGTCGACGTGGTGCCACCTGGACGAGCAGATCGGAGATCGACGAGATCGGAGCAGCCGCAACGGAGCGTGGGATGATGGTTAAAGAACGAATGACTCGGATCGTTCGGTATAACCTTTCTACACTCTTTACAGTTTGTTAGTTTAGCAATAATGGCAGATCCGGGTTAAAGTACACGATAGCGCCAGCTAAAAAGTTTTTGTTCCGCATTTGGCGTCTGTAGACGGCCGGGGCGCTACCGTAGACTTACAATATATTTATATATATATATATTATATGAAGCATGGTTGATTTTCTATTTTGAGAAAATAGAAAATGAAGTGGAAAATGGGAGACTTTTGAAAGGAATGGGGTGAAGCATGGCTAGATGAATATTTTATTTATCTTCCTTCACTATTGAAACATGGTGATTAGTCGAAAATATTGCATATTTTAGCCGGCAATTTCCTCATCATTTGCATTCATATAGAAGTGTTCGGCATTCATATTTCACATATTAGCAAAACAATAGCAAAATATCAGTTTGCATGTGTTAGACTTTAAAACCGGCACTTTAAAGGAAATTGACCGCATTTCATGGCATCGCATCATCCCTATATTGCGCAACACTTGTTTTGAGATCTATGCAGGATAACCCAGAAGCAAAGCCAAAAGAGCTGATCAAACATTACGCCAACTCAATGATTTCAATTCTGGTATCAATCCAAAGGGACAAATAAAATTCAACATATCAGATAAAGCTACAAATGTCAACCCAAGACCACTGCAAAGAGACCAAGCCATGAAGCCACAACTTGGCCGCGGAACCGCGGCGCAAGCCAGCTTAGGCCGCGGTTCCGCGGCCGTATTGCCATGTCACTTCCTCAATTTTAGTGCACAATGCTTCTATCAGTGGCTACAGCTCAGAATGACACAACAAATTCCAGAAGACTCCAGAGACTTCTGCCAGATCAGCAAGCTTTGGGATCAACACTAAACTAGCCTATCATTCTAGAAACTTCTCCTTAAACCCTAGCTTAAACCCTAAGCTAAGCCTAACTAACTACTTCTAGAAGTCTTTCAACAAACTTTTGGAGGGAACTTCTCAAGGCTTAGGGTTTGGGAGATCTATAAATAAGACCCTAGACTCACTTGTAAAAGAATCGAATGATCTTTACCCAATTCTAGTATTAAACTAGAGCCATTCTATCTCTTTCTTCATCTTCTTCCACAAGTCTAGTGAGAGGACTTGTGTGAAACCCTAACCCTAATTCCAATCAAAAGCCAAGATCCCGAGTACCCCATCAAGCAAGAAGCCTTGCAACCTTTTAGGAACCGAGCCGTTCTTCAACAGAGCAAGTGGTCCAAGCCGACCCGCGACTCACGGAGCCGAGCGAAGCCAAGTCGACAATTTAGTTCTTCCTCTTGTAGTTCTTGAGCGACTGTAATCAAATTGTTGATATAAATAAAAGGTGATATTCTTTTATCTTGTTTTCTTTAAATTCTTGCATCATGATTCAATCTAAATTTCTAGTTGTAATTCTTGTTGTGATATTTGAGTAATACTCTGCTCGTCGAGGAGTCGAGACGATCAATAGAATGATGATGTAATATATCTTAAATCGATTCTTGAGTCCTACGAGTTTTGTAAACCCTAGCAAGTTCAAGAATCGACAACCCAATTCGTTGCGATGCTTTCTTGATTGATATCGCTCGAGATTGGGGAGTTACGATCGTTTCTTGAAATTGCTAGAGGCTAGAATGTGAATGATATCAACGAAAGAACAAGGGTTAAAAGATGAAACCCTAGTTTCATCAAGAAAGCCCTAACTCTCGTCGATCATCATCGATCTAGTATCAATCCTTCGAAGGACAAGAACACGAAATCTTGAGATTACATCACGTCTATAGATCCAATCGATTCCTACGAGCCTCATTTAGATTCTTGACATTTGGTTGGAAATATCATCGAAACCCGATTCTCGATTGTTTATCATTTCTTGATTCTTGATTAGATTAGTGACACCTGAATCAATCGATAAAATCTTGAATCATGTTTTCTTTTCTTTTCGATTAACTTTTCAATTCAAATAAATCAAATATAAAAACGAATCGCACAATCCCTGTGGACGATCCGCACTCGCTTACGATCTACAATCGACACCGTAATTGATTGCGGTCATATATAATTCTTTGATTGTGAATTTTATTCAATATTACCGACACATAGAAACTTATTCGCTTTATTCGATTTACACAAACAAGAAAATATTACAATCAAATGAAACCGTTATCAGGGATCATTTGAGTTGATTTACTTACACAGTCTCGAATTTTACGAACAATCACATGGCTTCATTTTATTATTGAGGAAAATTGATGCTTCAATAATTGTGAGTTTGTAAAAGCCATTCTACACTTGCATTTTCTACACTTGTTCATTTTCTTAACTTGAGCTCATTTGCTCTCTAGCTCTCTCCATCTTCTTCACCTCCACCTCCAAGCTCAATCCCTCAAATGAGTTGTGAACCCTTGAGCTTGTGAGAACCCTAGTGAGAAAACAACACCCCTACTTCACCATCCTACACTAGATTAGTACTTTGGTGTAGTGTGTTTCCTTCACTAAAGAGTTTAGTGAAGATGTGGCTTGGATTAGCGGAGTTTCGGGTGGATCATCTTCGGCACGAAGATCGCAAAGGAAGCTTGATCCAATTTCAAGTGGAGCCTAGCGGAGTCGTGTGGACTACTACACGGAGCTTGTGAAATAAAGGACTCGATCTACTAGGTTGTAATTTCTTTCACTTGCTTTAGTTTAGTTGATATCAAACCATAAACCTAACCATCTAGTTAGATTCTAGGTTAGTATTGATTAGCATCCTGAAATTTTTTTAAATGGCATGCTTGATGCTAGTAAAACCCAGTGGTAGTGCTAACAAATATTTTCACTCATAACCCAATGAGCACATGTATACTATCTCCAGTACAACGTACTAATGGCTGTGGGATAGACCATCTCCCCTGCTTGGATGAGAAGCGTATACACTAGTCTACTCTGGAGTATCGATACCCTGTCTCAATAATCATACGACTAGGGACCTGTATAAGGATGTGCTTATAGACTATCCAGCCCCCATTAGTGTGACTGTCATCACAACGCTGGTAGTCAAGCAAAGATCATAAGGGCTCTACCAATATGTATAAGCGATATGTTAAAAGAAATATATGCACATATTGAGGTAGAATCAAACCAAGTAGCATACTACCATTTTGAGCAAGACGGTTATTATAACTGTGAATATCCCAAGCTTCCAATATGTAATATACAATCCAGTATGATACAATAATGTCCTCTAGGGCATATTTCACTAACAATCTCCCACTTGCACTAAGGCCATGTATTGGCATATCGTAGACCTATCATCTTGAAAGGTTTGCCTAGCACCCTATAATGAGTTTGGAAGCATCACATGTCACAAAGTTCAAGTTTTTATGGTGCTAAACAAGCATGCAATGGAATCGATCCTAGAAAATTAGGGTTTCAGAAAAATAAAGCGAACTAAACTAGGGTTTCGAGACTACAACCTTTGTAGCTCCCTTTCGCTAGACTCCTTGGTCTCTTGGGTGTTGAATGGAGGTCCTCTTGAAGTCCTCTCGCATCCATGACGATCCACCACGGAGTTCTCCGTCCAAGCTCGCAACTTCGTAAAACCGAAGAGAACACTCTAAACAAGTCGGCTAAACTTGTGTAGAATGAAGTTGTGGTTAAGGTTCTCACTTCAAAAACCTTTCTTTAAGTGTGTATTACTCACTAGAAAAAACTAGAGAGCAAAAGGAAGAAGGAGGATGAAGATGGAGGCTTTTTTTTGAACAAGGGTTAATCTGATAACCATAGAAAAGAAATGAAATATATCTTTATATATTTTATTTCTTCTCATGTCCAACCATGGTTAAGTGATGGAGAGTTTATTTAACTTGAGTTTTAAATGATAAAGAGAAGGATAACCCAAGGTTAGAGGTAGGTGAGCTTGGTTAGGTTAAATGAAGAGTGTAGAAGCTAGAAATGATTATCCTTTTCTTTTCAATTTTATTTAAATACAAAATTAAATAAAAATCCATCACTTAATCTATGGTGTGAGTCTTATATTGCCACCATTTCCATGTGCTAACAACCATGATGGATGGGTGTATGTATGTATGCATGTATGCACATCCACATGTGCATGAAACTAGAATGAAAGAAAGAAACATATACATGCATGCATACATCCATCAAATACTAGAAAGGTTTTAAGTGAGAAAACTAATGGTTAAATGATAAATCAACACTTGATTCATCAATCCGGCCATATCACATATGACCCCACCAAAAGCAAGCCGCCCGATCAATGTTCGGTATCCTATACGCGCAATTTAATCGGGTGCATGCGCATATCGCATACGCGCACCACAACGTTTCGTCTGGACTGGGTAACTCCTTTGTGGGACTCTAAGACTCGTCAATACGCCGGCAAAGGGTGATGATCATATCAGGTACCCTCAAGCCGCAAGCGGTCAGCTAAACGTAACGGCCACCCGGGTATTGAGCGATCAGAAGACAACAAGCGAACCTGCTACAACTCCCGTCGAGCCAACTGGCAACACTACCGTACAGTCCGGTCTCTTCGTCAGATATGCTGCATATCGAGCCTAGGGATGGTCACGTCGACCCTAATAACTCAATAAGTCGTGCCGGTGAATGGTCTATAACAGATCGAGAAACTACTGATAACACTTATCAGCAATTCTCAGCAGCCATGGCCAGGGACTTACTGATATAACCAGTCGGGCACAGTACAACATCAACTCCCAATACCGGGAGAGACGAAACCCCTCCTATCGCTCATTGCCTTCGTGTGTCTCGGGACTGTACCCAACGGCCACCTGTTTGCACGACTCAGTAGAGCCGTGGTAGGGTGGTAATCAAAGTACAGTGGGAGAACACACAAGACTCTATGACGATCTCGGGTCTACAGACTAACCTGTACCAGTGTCACCTGAGAACTGCTATCCGACGATAGATATAATTCCATATAGGAGTTCTCGGTGAGTCCGTCCAGTGTACCTAGTCACCACTGAGCACCCGTATATGATCTTGATGTCAAACATCGATGAATGTGGGAACATTCATCGCCCATCGTATGGGTCTAGTATCATATACGCTAGTCTACTCTGGTATATCAATGCCCCGTCTCGATATACCTACGACTAGGGACGTTCCAGGATATGCTTATAGACTACAGATGTCCCACTAGTATGATCTCCATCATAATCAGAGTAGTCAAGCCGATATCCTCAGGGCTTTATCAGCATGTATGAATGAATAAAAGCATGATCAAATCAACATGTCAGATAAAGAATAACCAGATAGCATACTATCATGTCGAGCAAGAATGCATACTGAATATATATATACATGTATAGATACATCCACTATCATATAATGGCCTCTAGGGCATACATATATCCAACACATCTCGATTAGCCTCTCGAACTGTGTCTGAGAGATGGCCTTTGTGAGTGAATCCACAGTGTTATTCTCTGTCTCTACTCTCCGCACCTCGATCTTCCGGTGATGAATGATCTCCCTGATCAGGTAGAACCGCCTCAAGATGTGTCTGGACTTCTGATGGGACCTTGGTTCCTTCGCTAAAGCTATAGCGCCGTTGTTGTCACAATACAAAGGTATTGGAATCAACAATGGACAGAACCACCTGAAGTTCTGTTACAAACTTCCTGATCCAAACTGCTTCTTTCGCGGCGTCACATGCAGCGATATACTCCATTTTCATCGTCGAGTCAGCAACGGTGTCCTGCTTGAAGCTCTTCCAATAGATTGCCCCTCCATTGAGGGTAAAGATATAACCCGACATGGACCTGGAGTCATCCTTGTCACTCTAGAAGGTGGAGTCGGTGAAGGTCTCGATCTGGAGGTCTTCACTGCCGCACACCAAGAACTTCTCCTTAGTCCTTCTCAGGTACTTGAGAATGTTCTTCACTGTTGTCCAGTGCTTCTTCCCTGGATTTGACGGTTACCTACTTACAACGCTCAGTGCGTAAGCTACATCTGGTCTGGTACACAACATCGCATATATTAAAAAGCCTACCACAGAAGCGTAGGGCATAATTGTCATGCGATCCCTTTCCAAATCAGTCTTGGGAGACATCTCTTTGGAGAGGGTGATTCTGTGACAAGCCGGTAGATTACAACGCTTTGAATCTTCCATACTGAATCTTTTCAATATGGTGTCGATGTACCTTGATTGTGAAAATCTCAACATCCGTTTAGATCTATCACGATAGATTTGGATCCCCAATATATAGGAGGCATCACTCAGGTCCTTCATGGAGACCTTTGTGACAAGAATCTTTTGACTGATTGTAGCATAAGAATGTCATTTCCTATCAGGAGAATGGCATCCACGTACAAGACGAGAAATACTACAGTTCTCGCTATAATTTTACTATAGATGCATGGTTCATCTGGATTTTTGATAAAGTCGAATTGTGACCGTCTCATCAATATAAATGTTCCAACTCCGCATTGCCTGCTTTAATCCATAAATGGATTTAAGTAACTTGCACACTCTTCCGCTGCTCCCACTCTCTATGAAACCTTCCGGCAGATCCATATAGACACACTCTTCCAAATTTCCATTCAGAAAAGCGGTCTTTACGTCCATCTGCCAAATTTCATAATCGTGGAAGGCAGCAATGGCAAGAAGGATCCGAATGGATTTGAGCATAACCACTGGAGAAAAAGGTTTCATCATAGTCCAAACCAGGTCTTTGACGATAACCTTTTGCAACAAGTCTAGTCTTATAGGTTTCAACCTGTCCATCTACACCAATTTTCTTTCTGAAGATCCATTTGCAGCTATTGGTTTTACCCCTTCTGAAGCAATGTCCAAAATCCATACTTTGTTGGTGTACATTGACTCCATTTCGGACCGCATTGCATCCATCCATTTTACCGAGTCTCTGCTCTGAATGGCTTGCTGGAAGCTAATTGGCTCATTATCGTCGATGATGCAATCCTCTCTATCCATGTCTATGACAAAACCATAGTATCTCTCGGGCAGATGAGACTGCCTACTAGTCCTGCGGAGTGACGCGGGGATATCCGGTTCTGTCAAAACTTCTGGTTCCACCATGCTTTCAGTAATAGCTTATGGTTCTGGAATTTCTTCCAGTTCTATTGCGCTCCCACTTATTTCTTTTTCAAGAAATTGAGTTTCCAAAAAATGGGCATGCCGAGAAACAAAGACCTTTTGTTCCTCCACATAATAGAAAAGATACCCCGTGGAGTTCTTTGGGTATCCCACAAACTTACACGGTACTGAGCGTGCCTCGAGTTTGTCCGCATACTGCTTTTTTACAAAAGCTAGACATCTCTATGTCTTAAGATACTTAAGATAGGGTTTCTTTCCACTCCACATCTGATATGGTGTGATAGGCACTGACTTAGTAAGAACCTTGTTCAAAAGATATGCAGCTGATTCTAGTGCATAACCCCAGAAGGATTGCAGAAACTCAGCATTGCTCATCATGAAACGTACTATATCCAACAAGGTTCTGTTCCGTCTTTCCGATACACCGTTGTGTTGAGGTGTGTATGGAGGAGTAAGTTGAGAGAGAATTCCATTCTCTTTTAAGTAATCCAAGAACTCGGCACTTAAGTATTCACCATCTCGATCAGATCTAAGTGTCTTGATACTTTTACCGGTTTATTTTTCCACTTTGTTCTTGTATTCCCAGAATTTCTCAAAGGCCTTGGATTTATGTTTCATCAAGAATATATGTTCATACATTGAGAAATCATCCGTAAAAGTAATGAAATAGGAATAACCACTTCTTGCATGTGTAGACATTGGACCACATGCATCGCACTGTATGAGTCCCAAGAGCTCAGTAGCTCTTTCTCCGTGTCCAGTGGACGAAATCTTTATCATCTTTCCTTTGAGACACGATTGACAGGTTGCATAGGACTGATATTCGAACAGATCCAAATATCCCTCTTTATGTAACTTCGTCAACCGTGTTTCATTGATGTGACCCAGTCTACAATGCCATAAGAAAGCCTGATTTAATTCTGAAGACTTTCTTTTAATTGTGTTCTGGACGTTGAAAACTTGAGCTTGATTTAATACGTATATATCGTTATCTAGTATACCTGACCAAATCAAATTTTGATTTAGGTGGATGTGGACCACATCGGTTACAAATGTAAAATCATAACCTTCTTTAGAAAGTAAAGATACAGAAATGATATTACAAACCAGACTAGGTACACACAAACAGTTACGCAAAATCAAAATCTGCCAACTTATCAATCCTAGATGATATTCCCCTACGGATACAGCGTCTACGCTCATTCCGTTAGCAACCCTGAGAGTCGCATCACCCGCCTTGATAATTCTACAGTTTCTCAGAGCCTGTAATGAATTACAGATATGAGATCCTGATCAGGTATCTAGTACCCAGGAAGTAGAGTTAATTGACAGACAGTTTTCAATCATAAACACACCTGAAGCCGAAACCACAGCGTGCTTCGAATCATGGTATCTTGCTTTCAAAGCCCTACAGTCCTTCTGCCAATGCCCTTTCCGCGACAATAGAAACATTCTTCCTTCCCTACTGTTAGCCCCGAAACTTTTGCCATGCCTTTTCCCTCTACCTTGCTGACACCGCCTATCAGCTTGGTGGAGGCCTTCTTCTTCTCTTCTTTGGCTTTTGCCTTGGATCTAGAAGAAGAAGATTCCCCAATAAGCAGAGCGGCTGTCTCCCTAGATTTCTGCAGGATGCCTTCAGTGCTCCTTAACATATTGAGGAGTGCTGGAAGTGAAACTTCCTTCTCGTGAATGTTGAAATTCAAGATAAACTGGGTGTAGGTAGAGGGGAGGGACTGTAGAATCAAGTCAGTAAATAACTCGTTCTCCAACGTGGTGCCAAGGTCCGTGAGCTCTTTAATATAGCTAATCATCGTAAGGACGTGGTCCCCTACAGATGACCCGACAGCTAACCTCGCCTAAAGCAATTTCTTCGAGGTCTTATATCTTGCGATACAAGATTGCTCTCCATATAAATCCTTGGTAGAGGAAGATGGAAACTAAGTCCATCTTCTCGTGCTGCCTCCGGTGTTCATAATCCATTGAGGCTAACACGAGGCACTTGGCTCTCGCACTGTCTTATTCCCATGTCTTACGGATATCAACATCCGCGATGGTGGAATCTGGACCTAGGACGGTAAGGGCTTTGGTAGTAAGGAGGTAGCCCAGCTTGTCATAGGTAATGGCCATCCGGACATTCCTTAACCAATCTTTATAGTTTGGCCCAGTCAATTTATTATTATCTAGCAGTAATTTAAGCCCGGTCATTTTGGTCACTGTCATTAGGAGAGAGAGAAGAAACACTCAGCATGATACTCTTGCAAGTTTAGATTGGTTATTAGTTTATCTAAACATGATGGCTCCCACTGTTCCTCGAATCCTCCTTCAAACCATAAAAGAAGAATTAGTCAAGATTAATCTCACTCTTACAATTCTTGCTTAACTTTTCAGCCAGGCTGGTGTTGGTACTTTAAGAGAAGTTTTCCAACGCTTTCGCGAAGTTTCTTAATTACATAACCTCTTTTCCCTAGAGGAGTAGCACCGCTAACACCGTTCTAGGCACCTACTTGGTTTATAGTATTAATTGTTTAGTGAAAAATCTCCCGAAGAGTAGCGGATACTCATAGTAGGATCGGGATCCAAATATCATCGTGTGACAACTTTAAAGGAATCCTACCAAAATCATCACACTCTAAATGGTATGCACCACTAGCAAGTTTCAATTTCTTTAGAAACTCCCAATGTGGATTTTTTCCCTAAGCTCTTATGACCTTGACGAAGGCCAACATATCATAAGTCACAGGTCAAGTTCTACCCATCATTGTTCAGGTTAATTTGAACCCACCCGTACATATCCTTGATGAAGGCCAAAATAGTAGTACGACTGTCCCAAATCAACGCATCTATCTATGCTACAGATGAATACCCAGCAGTTACCAATCACTGTTTCTTGGCGAAGGTCAAAATACATAGCTTGAATACTACTGCATACCCATCTGAAATGACGGAGGGCTACGGATGGTTTTGGCAAAACCGTGAACGTAATGAACTTGATATAGTCGAAGGAACCATGATAGCTTTTAAAAGGAGTGGTGTAGGCTCCGCATTTAAAAGTTGTTTTTCAAGAAAACCGAGTGGTTTTGAAATTGTTCCAACGATTTAAACTTTGGTTTGTTTTCCTTGCATTAATCAATGTTAATGCGGTCCCATCATTTAACCCTATCATTGCAGAAAAGAAACGAAAATAGAACGTACGCTTATGCCATCTGCATTCGCCACGGGGCCCTGTCATGCACCGTTAGGTTACTTAACTAACGGCAGAGCAGGGGATTGGCTAGCGCGGGTGCAAAACATAAGCAACGTTTATTATATATAATATATATAGCCATTCATCTCATGCAATAATAGGTATTCCAAATCACAGATCACAGCACAGATGAATATATTAGATATACTAGGAGTTCCGTGTTTCGTTTTAGCCTAGAACGAAAGACGGATTCCACGGTCGTGATGAATAGCCAAACCCTACCCTAGACCCCTACGGGTGCGAAAAACTACCCGCCAAATTCCCGAAGTGAAGCAACCCCCCTCAATAAAATGAGTAGGCAGCTCTGCACTTCAAGAACCCGGTAGTTTTTGCACCCCACCTTAAGTCTATCCTGTTGGATATAGTGCCCTCAAAGTCAATTATTGGATCGCAAGTACGTGATTGCAATGATTGAATGAGGACCTATACCGGTAGGACAGTCTTACTCGAGATGATAGTATGCTATCTGGTTTGTCTTTATCATCGTGTACAGCTTTAGGTGACATGATCACTATTACACGTTGATAGAGCCCTTAGAATTCTTGCTTGACTACCATCAGTATGATGGCGATCATGTACGTGAGAGTTGGGTAGTCCATAAGCACATCCTTAAAAGTGGTCCCTAGTCGTGGGAGTTTCGAGACAGGGCATCGATACTCCGGAGTAGACTAGTGTATATAGTCGAGACCCCGACGAGGGGTGGCGGCCGGTCTCACAAGCCATTGGTGTCAGTTGGATCACCTAAGATTATACAAGTGCTCATTGGGTTATGAGTGCACCGGACAGGACTCGCCGGGAACCTGCTAGTTGGTATTTATACTTAGCGTCAGATAGCAGTTCCCTGGTGATATGTGTACAGGTTAGTTCATCGACTGAGGTCGTCATTTGTCTCGTGTGAGTTCCCACTGTGCTTAGATTACTACCCTACCATGGCTCAAAGGAGTCGTGCAAACAGGTTTTAGTTGGGTACAGTCCCGAGCCACATGGAGGCAACTGAGCGGATCGGCAGGGGATTCGTCTCTCCTGGTATTGGAGGTGAGATCGCGCTGTGTCTAGGAGAGCCATTACACCAAGTCCTTGGCCAAGGCAGGTGAGAATTACTGGTAGATATTCCAGTAGTTTCTCAGGGTGTTCAGGGCTACTCTCCGACACGACTTATACCGCTTTTTGGGGGTCTGACGTTACCAGCCCCCTAGGCCCGATATGCGATGCTCATAGACAAACGGACCGGACTGTACGGATATTGTCACTGATAGGCTCAGTAGGGTTCCAGGATGAGTTCGCTCATCGGCTTCACTTTCGGTCAGTACATAGTCAGCCGTTAGGCACAGTTAGTGCCGCTGACGTGCTTGTGGTTAAACCCACTGCCAGGGTACTGACGAGTCTTTAGAGTCCCTCACAGATAGTTTTCCAAGTTCGGGCGAAACGTTGTAGAGGCCGTATGGTTTTATGGCAGGGTTCGAACATGCACGTGCTTTTGTGCACGTGTCATATTTCGGACAGATAATACCAGGGGGCTTTGGTTTATGCCGGATCCAAGTATTATATTGAGTCGGAATATTTTTAGTCTCATCGTATTCGTATTCGTTCGGAATACGGATACATGTATGTATATACAGGTGAGGGGTATTCTCGTAATCCGTTACGAGATTACTTTAGAAGATGCATTTCTTTTTGGATTAATCATTTTGGTTTAAATGATTAATGGAAATTGTGACTCATTGTTGTGACTCATTAATTCTAGAATGTTCACTAATGACTCATGTAATAAGTCATCTAGTGAGTTATTACAGAATTAATGAGTTTTGTTTTGGGTATGGATATTTGAGGAGATATTTTCATAAGATATTTCTCTTTGGTTTTTTGATAATACAACCTCATATATCTATTCACAAAAGAATGAGAAGAGAACATAAGTTTATGAGCTTGGTTTTTCTTTTGCTCTCTAGAGTTTTTTTTGAGCTCACAATTTCCATCTCTTAGCATCTTCTTCAACCTCCACCATATCCCTCTCATGTGATGAGAACCCTAGGGTGTTTAAGACAAAGTATTCTACTCATTCTCTACTTCATCTTGGACATGTCGGTTAGCATACTTCATGTCCGAGTTGCCTCGGTATAGAGGCGGGAGCCCGTTTAAAGATCCGTTGACGTGGTGCCAGCTCGACGAGGGGACAGGAGATCGGAGTTGCCGCGAGGAGCTTGGGATGATGGCTAAAGACCGAATGACTCGGATCGATCGGTATAGCCTTTCTACCTCTTTACAGTTTGTTAGTTTAGCGTTAATGGCAAGATCCGGTTATAGTATGCGATAGCGCCAGTTGTAAAAGTTTTTGTTTTGCGTTTGGCGTCAGAATGACGGCCGGGACGCTACCGTAGACTTACATGGTATTAGAGCCACGCCATTAACCTTTACTAACTTGTTCTAACGTGTTTAAAATATCGATCGAACGAAATTTCCAAAACCACATTTTTCATGTCAAAGTTTCTGTCGAATTTTTAAACTGGTCTAAAAATTATTTTGAGTGTCTCATAAAATCGAGCAAGCTTTTTTAAGACTCTGGAAGAAATTTGGTCGACTGTTCCCTCAGGAACGCCGCGGAACCGCCGCACAAGCCATGTATTGGCCGCGGTTCTGCCGCCGTTTTGGAGGAACAGTGTACCATTTTTCTTCTGGGTGTTTTTCATGTGGAATTGTGGTTTCTGGAATATTTTGTTTGGGCCCAGATTTTGTTTGAGTACTGCATTTGTACTTGGGGCCCACTTCGGGAAGTTTTGTCGATCGGAATTTTAAATGTGTTAGTTTACAGTACTTACATTATATCTCTGACCGTGAATGTCATTCGAGCGGTAAATCGTGTCTAATTGCTATAGTCCTTTTAGACGGGTTTGCGAACGTGACATTCGCGTTGATATTCTGTGTTGTGCTGTGATGATGCGGATTTGTTGTGGTGGATAACTGTGTGCAATGGTAGTGCAGTTTGGATTTATTTGTATATTTGATATTGCGGGGCGAGCGTCCAACAAGTGGACTGCCGTCACTGCCTGTTTGTATAATATTCTTTTGGGGCACGACCGGGTTGAGGTCGATGTACCCTTTGTACATTTTTTTCATTTCTGTACTAGGTTTACCCCGCGACGGAGTGCACGGATAACCGGGTTCTGGAGGTCAACGGGTCCGCATCTCATGGCTTTGAGAGGCAGAGAGCCTCACTCTAGAATTGGCAGACTATTCGCCGCACTCGTACGGGGTACAGGTTGACCCAAGGAGGGGTGCTCAAGTTACCGGATTCTGCGAAGTGCAGGGTGGTCCATTCACTTTGCTATAGGGGGCTGCCTCGCTTTAGGTTTTGGCGGGTAACATGCCGCACCCGTAGGGGTCTAGGTTTCATTGCACAGGCTATCCACACGACCCGGGGAACGTCGAGTTTTAGTAGCGGCTTTGTGAAATCCGGGGATCCTAGATTATCTGTATTGTTCTGTGATGCTTATTACTTTTCTGTAATGTTGCATTTATCACGTCTGGATCGATTATTGTATATTGGTATATATACTAGTAGGTGTTGTATATGTTTTACACCCGCGCTAGTCCAGTCCCCACTCTGTCGTTAGTTAAGTAACCTAACGGGTGATGACGGGATCCAGTGGCGAATGCGGATGGCATATACGTACATTTTTATTTTCGTTCTTTTCTGGTGTGATTAATTGATGGGACTGCGTTGATTCTGATCAATGCAAAGGAAAACAGACCTGTTTGACGTTGTTGGAACAGTTTTCAAAAGGTGTTATTACAAGGACGTTTTCTTTTGTTTTGCACAGTGGTATTC
Source organism: Agapanthus africanus (assembly GCA_030015575.1). Lineage (NCBI taxonomy): Eukaryota > Viridiplantae > Streptophyta > Magnoliopsida > Asparagales > Amaryllidaceae > Agapanthus > Agapanthus africanus. Next base: position 627,853,857 of record CM057337.1, on the reverse strand, counting down.
AGTTGGAATATCCTGCACCTCATTCGACGAGGCAAGGGCCGAGATCCCTTCACCGGGAGTGACCCCTTGGGCAGAAATTTGCGTCAGGGTAATAACTTCACAATAGTTGATTACTCGTTGCTTTGCATCGCGGTATTCAGTTGGAATATCCTGCACCTCATTCCACGAGGAAAGAGCCGAAATCCCTTCACCGGGAGTGACCTCTTTAGCAAAGGTTTTCGCCACTATATTTTATAAAAAGCTATCAGGTTCCTTCAGCGATATCAAGTTCGTTACGTTAAAGGGTTTTTTTCGCCAAATACCAACCGTAGCCCTCCGTCATTTTAGACGGGTAGCACATAGTATTCATGCTATGTTTGTTGGCCTTCGTCAAGGCATAGTGGATGGTAGCAGCTTGTTACTTTTCTGTTGCATAGATAGATGAGAAGGTTTGGGACAGTCGTTCTGCCATTTGGCCACGTCAGGGGTATGTACGGGTGGGTTCAAATTGACAAGATAATGACGGGTAGAACTTGACATGTGACTTATGATTTGTTGGCCTTCGTCAAGGTCATAAGAGAATGGGGTAAAACTCATATCGGGAGTTTCTAAAGAAACTGAAACTTGCCAGGCATGCGCATACCTTCTGGAGTGTAATAACGTGAGTGGATTCCTTCACGTTATCATGTGATGAGAGTTGGATCCCAATTCCCACTGATGAGTTAGTTTACTCTTCGGGTGATCCCGATTGATTCTTCTTTCAGGTTTGGAGGAGAATTTGACAGTACAGTGGAAGGTTTCCTGTTTAGATAAAGTGATAACCATTCTGATCTAGGTTAGAGTGCACGCAGAGTGTTTCTTTTCTCTCTCTCTTTGGCAGCGACCATTGACCGACCCTAGACTATGACTCAGTGACCAAGTTGATCGAACCTTCTTAAAATACTGGCTTTTAGATTGTCTAAGTTGCATAAGTCATTGTCGCTCCTTCTTTTACCCTTTGCATTTCTCAGAACACCTCGTATCACTACGAACATCCACTTTCATTGGATAGATCCATCGTATGGTTATATACGAACTCGAAGGGACTTCTTCAAGGATGGATTCAGGTTCAGGAGAAATTGAATTGGTTTATTCAGTTGTCTTTTATTATCACCTTCTCTCAGGATGTGCGGGCTCCTTGGTTTAGGAGAGTACACCTATTACGCTTATTGGATAGTCTTCTTCCAAACCATAGGCAGGTGCCGAAAGGTAGGGAATGAGGAAAACCAATTAGCCTAAGTAGGATGTACAGAAGGTAATAAGTAAAGACAAAATAAAGGAATTAGAAAGAGAGCAAAGTAAATTGCGACTACTATCATTCACGACCAAACCGCGTAGTTCATCGCCACTCCTATTTCACCTTAGCTTTTCTCCAGTTGAGGAGGAATAGAATAAGGTTTATTCAAGTTGTCTTTTATCATCACCTTCTCTCAAGTTGCGAGTACTCCTAGGATTAGGAGTATACACCTATTGCGCTTATTGGATAGTCTTCTTCCAAATCATAGGCTGGTGCCGAACGGTAGGGAAGGAAGAAAACCATTTAGCCTAACAATGGTGTACAGAAGGTAACGACTAAAGACAAATAAAGGGATTTGGAGAGATGACAAAGAAATATACGGTTACAGTCATGAATTGGATTATGGAAGAGGCATTACTAGGAATACCAGGATACCCCTACGAAACATTTTCATGTTTCAGTTTCACAGTGCATTGTTAAAGGAAAACGGATTTCCCGATTAGATACTTACTCCAGGGTATGTATTTACCAGGTATGATTCTCACATCTGCATGGTTTTACAGATGATGAGTGGGAGTAAGTTATTAGGAATTAGGTGATCATCCTCATTATATCGGAATTCGTTGTAATTGGTGATATTTGAAGAAATCGCCTGGGTTTTTACCGGACGGCATGTATTTAGTTTTGAGTATCCGTTGTTGTGCACCAATTTCAAAATGATATATCTGTACGTTTATTTTTATAAAGTGAGATATAACTTTTTGAAATTATGTCCATGACATTTACCTATATCAGTTGACGATTGGATAAGGAATATTGAACAACGGAATAGTTCTTAACCATAAGTATGGTTTTCAACCTACGATACACAGGTTCTGAGTTATTCAACACAGGAGACTCATACAGAGTATTGTATGTTGTCCAGTGTCCATTAGGACAAAGGGGTTGGTCATCGTACTATGTTCTGTTTACTTATGACTTCTCTAGTTTTTAGAAAAGAGTTTCGTAGAAATACAAGGTCTAAGTTTTGAGAAGTTGTGGGTATAGGAATAAAGTAGAGAACGAGATGTCGCAAGTATCGAAGATGTAAATACTTGTGATTGGTATTCAGTTGATAGTAATGGTTTTGAGAAACTTGTTTCTCTTTCAGGTTACTCATAATTGGATGTATTCCTAAGTTGAGTAATACTGATTAGCCTCTCTCCATTAAGTTGATATGCACTGGAGACAGCTGCATGATTTGAATCTGGTTCCAATTAAATAAGTGCCAAAGTTTCTATATTGGATATAAAATGGTTCCTATCTTAACGATGTTAAGGTACGGGGAGTTGTCCGGCTTATGCTTAAAACCAGACTCTGGATAACTCAAGGCATGTTTCTGTAATGGCAGTTTGCGGGTTGGCCCAGGCTATGACGAGGGTTGATTTTCTACCATCTGAAGATCAATGGTGATATTGTTCTTGACTCGCCACAGTTTTAGTAAAATGGTTTTTTTTCAGAAAATAGTAGTGGGAGTATGGTAGAACTGGAAGAGATTCCAGAACCGCGAAATGATTACGGAAAATTTAATAGGACCTATAGATTCAATCAGGTTTGACATTTCATTAGCCACTCCGTAGATATGGTGGGTAACCTCAGGCATCCGAGAGGTACTCCGGTAGCCTCAAGGACGGCGACAGGGAGGTTCTTGTTTACCCAGACTTGACACTACTGTTGTTCCAGGCTATGAGACCCGGCAGGAGGTTAAGTATAGCATCATTCTAAACTAGCTTTAGAAGTGCACGTATATATTATTCTGCCAGAGGGTTGTTGTGGTCAGTGGGAGCAATAGAAGCATAGTGGGCAAGTAGCTTATGTCTATTTATAGACTAGAGCAGATATAGCGGAGATAGATCATCTAATTTTGATATGACAGTCATGGCTTTGACTTCATCAGAATAGGGGATGGATCTGTTAAGAAGGTAGTAGGGTGTGATGTCCTGGTATTTGGATGACATACACAGAGTAGGAAGTAAAATTCCTATACCCCGATCGGTTATACTGTGGTTGTCACACGGTTGTTTCTCCATAAAGGATACGGATATAATATCTGACATTCTGGTTACTAGATCTATGGTTTTAGAATGGACGACTCCTGGCATGGTGGTGTATCTGCAGGTGATGGAGTCTCCCTCTCTAAAGGTGTCTTACAGACTAAAGGGGAGAGGGATGTGCATGATTGGCATATCACTTGCTTAGGCAATTGAGTCAATCGTGAGATGTCAAGTACGACACCAGATGTTGTTTTTGCACTAGATGCGATAAGTTTATATTAATCCAATCCTGGAGAAACATACGGAAGCAGTTTTAGAACATAAGTGGATGTTCTAGGGATTTGATGACGGCCGCCTCCTTCGGGAGACGGTTATCATTTCAGGCTTCCAAAGGTGACATGGGTGACAGAGTGATTATCAGAGTTATAGTTTTCCCTCTGAAAAAGGGGGCAGTATTATGGACAGGTGGTCCAAAAGGATACTGTGGGAGGCATGGTGCTGGATACTGATTAGTTTCAGTTGTCGATACAGTCTAAGAAGTTTGGATTTGGAGTTCATTTATGAACTAGGTCCCATCAGATATCCAGACATATTCTAAGACAGGTATTACTCAATTCGGGAGATGGCTTTCTCCGCGAACTTGAGATTAAGAGAGACATAGAAAGAAACATCAGGGCAGATCCACTCATTGAGGCTATTTCTCGAACACAATAGTTTTACAAACGGGTTTTGTGAAACTGATTAGTTGAGGAGTTGGGTGTTCGGTATCACACGGGCTGTGAGTATGCAACATCGCAATAATTAGCCTTAAGTGCAAGTGGAAGATTGTTGGATATAGTGCCTTCAAAGTCAATTATTGGATCGCACGTACGTGATTGCAATAATTGAGGGAGGACCTATACCGGTAGGACAGTCTTACTCGAGATGATAGTATGCTATCTGGTTTGTCTTTATTATCGTGTACAGCTTTAGGTGACATGATCACTATTACACGTTGATAGAGCCCTTAGGATTCTTGCTTGACTACCAGCAGTATGATGGCGATCATATACGTGAGAGTTGGGTAGTCCATAAGCACATCCTTAAAAGTGGTCCCTAGTCGTGGGAGTTTCGAGACAGGGTATCGATACTCCGGAGTAGACTAGTCTATACAGTTGAAACCCCGACGAGGGGCGGTGGCCGGTCTCACAAGCCATTGGTGTCAATTGGATCACCTACGATTTATACAGGTGCTCATTGGGTTATGAGTGCACCGGACAGGACTCGCTGGGAATCTGCTAGTTGGTATTTATACCTAGCGTCAGATAGCAGTTCTCTGGTGACATGTGTACATGTTAGTTCATCGACCTGAGGTCGTCATTTGTCTCGTGTGAGTTCCCACTGTGCTTAGATTACTACCCTATCATGGCTCAAAGGAGTCGTGCAAACAGATTTTAGTTGGGTACAGTCCCGAGCCACATGGAGGCAAGTGAGCGGATCGGCAGGGGATTCGTCTCTCCTGGTATTGGGGGTGAGATCACGGTGTGTCTAGGAGAGCCATTACACCAAGTCCTTGGCCAAGGCAGGTGAGAATTACTGGTAGATATTCCAGTAGTTTCTCAGGATGTTCAGGGCTACTCTCCGACACGACTTATACCGCTTTTTAGGGGTCTGACATTACCAGCCCCCTAGGCCCAATATGCGATGCTCATAGACGAACGGACCGGACTGTACGGATATTGTCACTGATAGGCTCAGTAGGGTTCCAGGATGAGTTCGCCCATCGGCTTCCCTTTCGATCAGTACATGGTCAGCCATTACGCACAGCTAGTGCCGCTGACGTGCTTGTGGTTAAACCCACTGCCAGGGTACTGACGAGTCTTTAGAGTCCCCCACAGATAGTTTCCCAAGTTCGGGCAAAACGTTGTAGAGGCCGTATGATTTTATGGCAGGGTTCGAACATGCACGTGCATTGTTGCACGTGTCATATTTCGGACAGATAATACTGGCGGGCTTTGGTTTAAGCCGGATCCAAGTATTATATTGAGTCGGAATATTTTTAGCCTCATCGTATTCGTATTCGGTCGGAATACGGATACAGGTGAAGGGTATTCTCGTAATCCGTTACGAGATTACTTTAGAAGATGCATTTCTTTTTGGATTAATCATTTTGGTTTAAATGATTAATGGAAATTGTGACTCATTGTTGTGACTCATTAATTCTAGAATGTTCACTAATGACTCATGTAATGAGTCATCTAGTGAGTCATTAAAGAATTAATGAGTTTTGTTTTGGGTATGGATATTTGAGGAGATATTTTCATAAGATATTTCTCTTTGGTTTTTTGATAATACAACCTTATATATCTATTCACAAAAGAATGAGAAGAGAACATAAGTTTATGAGCTTGGTTTTTCTTTTGCTCTCTAGAGTTTTTTTTTGAGCTCACAATTTCCATCTCTTAGCATCTTCTTCAACCTCCACCCTATCCCTCTCATGTGATGAGAACCCTAGGGTGTTTAAGGCAAAATATTCTACTCGTTCTCTACTTCATCTTGGACATGTCGGTTAGCATACTTCATGTCCGAGTTGCCTCGGTATAGAGGCGGGAGCCCATTTAAAGATCCGTTGACGTGGTGCCATCTCGACGAGGAGACAGGAGATCGGAGTTGCCGCGGGGAGCATGGGATGATGGCTAAAGACCGAAGGACTCGGATCGATCGGTATAGCCTTTCTACCTCTTTACAGTTTGTTAGTTTAGCGTTAATGGCAAGATCCGGGTTATAGTATGCGATAGCGCCAGTTGTAAAAGTTTTTGTTCCGCGTTTGGCGTCAGAATGACGGCCGGGGCGCTACCGTAGACTTACATGGTATCAGAGCCACGCTATTAACCTTTACTAACTTGTTCTAACGTGTTTAAAATATCGATCGAACGAAATTTTCAAAACTGCATTTTTCATGTCAAAGTTTCTGTCGAATTTTTAAACTGGTCTAAAAATTATTTTGAGTATCTCAGAAAATCGAGCATGCTTTTTTAAGACTCTGGAAGAAATTTGGTCGACTGTTCCCTCAGGAACGCCGCGGAACCGCCGCACAAGCCATGTATTGGCCGCTGTTCCGCCACCGTTTTGGAGGAACAGTGTACCATTTTTCTTCTGGGTGTTTTTCATGTGGAATTGTAGTTTCTGGAATATTTTGTTTGGGCCCAGATTTTGTTTGAGTACTGCATTTGTACTTGGGGCCCACTTCGGGAAGTTTTGTCGATCGGAATTTTAAATGTGTTAGTTTACAGTACTTACATTATATCTTTGACCGTGAATGTCATTCGAGCGGTAAATCGTGTCTAATTGCTATAGTCCTTTTAGACGGGTTTGCGAACGTGACATTCGCGTTGATATTCTGTGTTGTACTGTGATGTTGCGGATTTGTCGTGGTGGATAAATGTGTGCAATGGTAGTGCAATTTGGATTTATTTGTACATTTGATGTTGCGGATTTGTCGTGGTGGATAACTGTGTGCAATGATAGTGCAGTTTGGATTTATTTATACATTTGATATTGCGGGGCGAGCGTCCAACATGTGGACTGCCGTCACTGTCTGTTTGTATAATATTCTTTTGGGGCACGACCGGGCTGAGGTCGATGTACCCGTTGTACATTTTTTTCATTTCTGTACTAGGTTTACCCCGCGACGGAGTGCACGGATAACCAGGTTCTGGAGGGCAACGGGTCCGCATCTCATGGCTTTGAGAGGCAGAGGGCCTCACTCTAGAATTGGCAGACTATTCGCCGCACTCGTAGGGGATACAGGTTGACCCAAGGAGGGGTGCTCAAGTTACCGGATTCCGTGAAGTGCAGGGTGGTCCATTCACTTTGCTGTAGGGGGCTGCCTCGCTTCAAGTTTTGGCGGGTAACTTGCCGCACCCGTAGGGGTCTAGGTTTCATTGCACAGGCTATCCACACGACCTGGGGAACGTCGGGTTTCAGTAGCGGCTCTGTGAAACCCGGAGATCCCAGATTATCTGTATTGTTCTGTGATGCTTAATACTTTTCTGTAATGTTGCATTTATCATGCATGGAGCGATTATTGTATATTGGTATATATACTAGTAGATGTTGTATATGTTTTACACCCGCGCTAGTCCAGTCCCCGCTCTGTCGTTAGTTAAGTAACCTAACGGGTGATGACGGGACCCAGTGGCGAATGCGGATGGCATATACGTACATTTTTATTTTCGTTCTTTTCTGGTGTGATTAATTGATGGGACTGCGTTGATTCTGATCAATGCAAAGGAAAACATACCTGTTCGACGTTGTTGGAACAGTTTTCAAAAAGTGTTATTACAAGGACGTTTTCTTTGGTTTTGCACAGTGGTATTCAGTTAGAATATCCTGTACCTCATTCGACGAGGCAAGGGCCGAGATCCCTTCACCGGGAGTGACCCCTTGGGCAGAAATTTGCGTCAGGGTAATAACTTCACAATATTCGATTACTTGTTGCTTTGCATCACGGTATTCAGTTGGAATATCATGCACCTCATTCCACGAGGAAAGAGCCGAGATCCCTTCACCGGGAGTGACCTCTTTAGCAATGGTTTTCGCCACTATATTTTATAAAAAGCTATCAGGTTCCTTCAGCGATATCAAGTTCATTACGTTAAAGGTTTTTTTCTCCAAAAACCAGTCATAGCCCTCCGTCGTTTCAGACGGACAGCACGTAGTATTCATGCTATGTTTGTTGGCCTTCATCAAGGCATAGTGGATGGTAGCTGCTTGTTACTTTTCTGTTGCATAGATAGATAAGTTGGTTTGGGACAGTCGTTCTGCCATTTGGCCAACGTCAGGGGTATGTATGGGTGGGTTCAAATTGACAAGATAATGACGGATAGAACTTGACATGTGACTTGTGATTTGTTGGCCTTCGTCAAGGTCATAAGAGAATGGGGTAAAAATCATATCGGGAGTTTCTAAAGAAACTGAAACTTGCCAGGCATGCGCATACCTTCTGGAGTGTGATATCGTGAGTGGATTCATTCACGTTATCATGCGATGAGAGTTGGATCCCGATTCCCGCTGATGAGTTAGTTTACTCTTCGGGTGATCCCGATTGATTCTTCTTTCAGGTTTGGAGGAGAATTTGACAGTACAGTGGAAGGTTTCCTGTTTAGATAAAGTGATAACCATTTCTATCTAGGTTAGAGTGTACGCAGAGTGTTTCTTTTCTCTCTCTCTTTGGCAGCGACCATTGACCGACCCTAGACTATGACTCAGTGACCAAGTTGACCGAACCTTCTTAAAATACTGGCTTTTGGATTCTCTAAATTGCATAAGTCATTGCCGCTCCTTCTTTTACCCTTTGCATTTCTCAAAACACCTCGTATCACTACGAACATCCACTTCCATTGGATAGATCCATCATATGGTTATATACGAACTCGAAGTGACTTCTTCGAGGATGGATTCAGGTTCAGGAGAAATTGAATTGGTTTATTCAGTTGTCTTTTATTATCACATTCTCTCAGGATGTGAGGGCTCCTTGGTTTAGAAGAGTATACCTATTACGCTTATTGGATAGTCTTCTTCCAAACCATAGGCAGGTGCCAAAAGGTAGGGAATGAAGAAAACCAATTAGCCCAAGTAGGGTGTACAGAAGGTAATAAGTAAAGACAAAATAAAGGGATTAGAAAGAGGGCAAAGTAAATTGCGACTACTATCATTCACGACCAAACCGCGTAGTTCATCGCCATTCCTATTTCACCTTAGCTTTTCTCCAGTTGAGGAGGAATAAATAAAGTTTATTCAAGTTGTCTTTTATCATCACCTTCTCTCAAGTTGCGAGTACTCCTAGGATTAGGAGTATATGTAAGTCCGCGGCGGCGCCCCGGCCATCGATCCGACGCCGGAAACGCGGAAACAAAAACTTTGCAAACTTGCAAACCGGCACCACCGCGCACTTTTAACCCGGATCGGGAGATTAACCTAGCTACTAGCAAACTAAAATACGGGTAGAGAGTTATACCAAGCGATCCGTGTCCTTCGGTTTTCGTCTCCACTCCGATCTCCCGCGGAATCTCCGTCCGTCACCTCCTCGTCGGAAAGGGCACCACGAAGCCGATTTCTTTTACGGGCTCCCACCTTTGGACCGAGGCAACTCGGGCGCGAAGTTGGCTAGCCGACGCGTCCAAGATTTGTTGTAGGCTAGTGTAGAGTCTATGTCTCTTTGAGGTTTAGTTGCCATGGAGGATGGAGGTGGAGAATCAAAAGGAGCAATGAGAAATGGAGCTTGGGAACTATGATACAAAATGAGATGAACACTTTTCTCCACCTCAAAAATGAACTCCCCTCTCTCTTTTCTAATGTGGCTGGCCCCTATATCCAAGGTGGAGGAAAAAAGGAATCTTAAGCAAGTGGAGAATGAGAATGAATAAACAATAGAAGAAAAGTCATGATGATAAGAAAATGGTCACACCATTTCAAACTCACATCCATTCACCAACCATCATAATAAATGCAATGGAATGGACTAGAAAAGAATCTCATGATGATAAGAAGCCACAATCACAATAAACCCCCTCCACAAAATGTTATTTGCGAACTGCAAATAACATCCTCCAACGATAAAGTCCGGCCGTGAAGGAACAAAGGAAAACCGGCCGGAACGGAATGCAAACTGGCAACTTCAGAAAACTGATCCCGTAATAAATTACAGGAAAACCCCGTGACTGCAAATACATGCCCGCATTTGTATTCCCACTGAACACAAATGCAAAGAGACAAAACTACACTGTCTAATACTAGGATCCGGCTTAAACCAAAGCCGGCTAGTAAAATCCGTCCGATCACGATCCGTGCAATACCGCACGTATCTGATCGAACCCTGCCATATCTCCATACGGCCTCTATAGCGTTTCGCCCGAAACTTGAGTAACTGTCTGTGTGGTGGACTCTAAAAACTCGTCAACACCTTGGTTTGTAGATTTAACCACTAGCACGTCAGAGGTAATAGCCATACGTAACGGCTACCAGGTATTGACCAAAAGGGACGTCGATGAGCGAACTCATCCTGACACCCTACTGAGCCTGTCAGTGACAATATCCGTACAGTCCGGTCCGTTCGTCTATGAGCATCGCATGGCGGGCCTAGGGGGTTGGTAAAAGTCAGACCCCCAAAAGCGGTACAAGTCGTGTCGGAGTGCAGCCCAGAACACTCTGAGATACTACTGGAATACCTACCAGTAAATCTCCTGCCTTGGCCAAGGACTTTTCATGTACTGGCTCTCCTAGACACAGTGCGACCTCACCACCAATACCGGGAGAGACGAACCCCTGCAGATCCGCTCACTGCCTCCATGTGGCTCGGGACTGTACCCAACTAAAACCTGTTTACACGACTCCTTTAAGCCGTGGTAGGGTAGTAATCAAAACACAGTGGGAACTCACACGAGAAAAATGATGATCTCAGGTCGATGAACTAACCTGTACACATGTCACCAAGGAACTGCTATCTGACGTCTGGTATAATCCCAACTAGCAGGTTCCCGGCGAGTCCTGTCCGGTGTACTCATAACCCAATGAGCACCTGTATACATCTTAGGTGAACCAACTGACACCAGTGGCTTGTGAGACCGCCCACCGCCCCTCGTCGGGGTATCGACTGTATACACTAGTCTACTCCGGAGTATCGATGCCCTGTCTCGAAACTCCCACGACTAGGGACCTTTTAAGGATGTGCTTATAGACCCCAGCTCTCACGTATATGATCGCCCTCATACTGCTGGTAGTCAAGAAAGAATCCTAGGGGCTCTATCAACGTGTAATAGTAACTCGTAAGGTCACCTAAAGAAGACACGATGATAAAGATAAACCAGATAGCATACTATCATCTTGAGTAAGACTGTCCTACCGGTATAGGTCCTCCCTCAATAATTGCAATCACGTGCCTGTGATCCAATAATTGACTCTGAGGGCACTATATCCAACAGTATACACCTATTACGCTTATTGGATAGTCTTCTTCCAAACCATAGGCTGGTGCCGAACGGTAGGGAAGGAAGAAAACCATTTAGCTTAACGATGGTGTACAGAAGGTAACGACTAAAGACAAATAAAGGGATTTAGAGAGATGGCAAAGAAATATACGGTTACAGTCATGAATTGGATTATGGAAGAGGCATTACTAGGAATACCAGGATGTTAGTTATATGTATGCCCTAGAGGCCATTACTGTACATAGGATGTATATTGTAGTGGATGCTGGGACATATATAGGGAGGACTTTCTTGCTCGACATGATAGTATGCTATCTGGTTGCTCTTTACCTTAACGTGTGTACTGATTGTCTCTCTGTTACATGTTGGTAAAGCCCTTAGGATGTGTACTTGACTACCTGGACTATGATGCGGATCATACTAGTGGGGACATGGTAGTCCATAAGTACATCCTTCAAGGTCCCTAGTCGTGGGTGTATCGAGACGGGGCATCGATATACTAGAGTAGACTAGCGTATACCTTCTCGACCCATACAGATGGGCGATGGATGATCCCATATCCATTGGTGTTTGACATCAGAGATGATATACGGGTGCTCAGTGGAGACTGGGTACACTGGACGGACTCGCCGAGAACTCCCAGATGGTATTATACCTTACGTCAGATGGCAGTTCTCTGGTGACACTGGTACAGAGTAGTCTGTTGACCCGAGATCGTCATAGAGTCTTGTGTGATTCCCACTGTGCTTTGATTTCCACCTTACCACGTCCAAGAGGGCGTGCAAAATGGTGGCTTTTGGGTACAGTCCCGAATCACATGGAGGCAATGAGCGATAGGAGGGGATTCGTCTCTCCCGGTATAGGGAGTTGATGTTGCACTGTGTTCGATTGGCTATAACCGGAAATCCCTGGCCAGGGTTGCTGAGATTTACTGGTAAGTGTTACCAGTAGTTTCTCGAACTGTTATAAACCTCATATCGACACGACTTATCGAGCTATTGGGGTCTGACGTTTACCACCCCTAGGCGAGATATGCGACATATCAGACGATCAGACCGGACTGTATGGTAAGTGTTACTGGTTGGATTCACAGGAGTGTGAGCGGGCTTGCTCGTCGATCTTCTCATCGCTCAATACCCGGGTGGCCGTTACGTTTAGCAGACCGCTTGCGGCTTGTGGGTGCTTGATATGATCATCATCTGCTGCCGGCGTATTGACGAGTCTTTAGAGTCCTACACAGAGGTTTCCTGGCTCAAGCGAAATGAAATAGGAGCGCATATGAGATATGTGCAGGACCGAGAATAATGCGTGTATGTGATACAGTATTTCATTCTCGCGATGAATGTATCGATTGGTTGTATGCGATATAACCTAATTATCGAATCAAGGGTTGATTTGATAAGTCGATACATTGGATATTAGTCGGTTATATGCGATATGACCGGATCGTTAAATCAGGTGTTGATTTAATGATTTAATGCATAATTATATATTTGATATATTACTTTTGCATTAACTAGTATTGGTTCACTTTAAATGGATTTTCTCACTTGATTTGCACAAGTTGTATATGTGATATACTTTTGTGCACTTGATTGTATCATGTTTGATGATACATGTTAACTTGGTTAAGTGTGTGATTAAATAATGGTTAGGGTTTCATTTGATTTATTTATGCATTTATTTATTTTGTTTTGACAAAAGAAAAAGAGAAAATGGTTGCTTTCAAAGATGAAGCTTGTTGAAGCTTCATGAAGGTTTGACTAAAGTGACCATTTTGTCTTCATGTCTTAACCCAACCATTCACTAACCCTTGTTAATTCTCTACACCTAACCATGGTTGTATTATGATAAGTATTGATTTTCTTTTCTATTTTAAATTAACTTATCATAATACTTATCATATTTTTCATCTTCTTCTTCTTCTTCAAGAAGAAGCTTGCCTCCATCAATGGCAACTTGAGAAAATGAGTGAGAAATCCAATTCTAAAGTGAACCCACTTCCTATTTCTTCATCCTCTACCTCTTGCCAAGTAGTATAGGGTGTTTTCTTCACAAGTTTCATGACTTGGTGAAGTGGGAGCTTGATCTTGTGATGCCTCGACGTAGATCATCTTTGGCATCGTTGTCGATGACCTAGCCCGCCCATTTCTCCGATGAAGCCGACGCTAGAGCCCGGGATTGGATTTGGACAGCGAGGAGACTTCATTGCAGAGCTATGGAGGTGGAGGACCGGATCTACAAAGGTTGTATTTCCGTTCTTTTTAGTTAAGTTGTTAACTACTTTCTTTTGTCGCCTAAAATTCTAGTTAACGATCTAGTCTAGGGTTTCTCGGCACTTGTAAAATTTTGAAATTGGCATGGTTGATGCCTTGTGAGACCTCCTTAGTGTGCCTAGGAACCCTACAGTGGTATCAGAGCCTAGCTAGAGCCTTAGGCGATGCGTTAACGAAGTTAGAACCCCGATCGAATCCAAATACGACGAAATACACCCCTCTCTGGTCCATTTTTAAATTCTGGGATTTTTCCGAATTAAAAATTCCTAAAAAATTCAGCAGGAAATTGTAAGAATTATTGTGCAAATACGACACTGTTTGGAGCTTAAACAGGCTCGAAACCGCGGCACGAGCATGGCTCGTGCGGCGGTTCCGCCGCCACTTAGTGACGTCACCCAATAAAATTTGCACAGTAATGTTTTATTTTTATTCCCTGATATTTTATGGGTATTTTTACCTGACTCAAGAGTTGAGTATTTTGGGGTTTATTTTGTAGTCGTAGTTTCGATCGGAATTTTTAATTTCGTTGTGTTTTCCGGATATTTAGAATATGTTAAAAAGTTCGACCGGATATAAATACCCACTTTTTTCCCTGCCGGGAAATTTCCAATTGTTGGACTTTTCCGTTGTTTAAAGACGTTCTAAGTAGTGCAAGTAACGCGATGGTCCCTCTAGAAGACAACAAACCTTAACTCGATTATGTGACCGTCTTGAACTGCCCTTTGAACCTTAGGGTTTGGGGCAGTACGGCGTGCCACATGTGAGGCGTTGGCTTGACCCTTCTACGGCTGGACCGTTGGTACTGAGGCACGAACTGAATGTTTTTAGACTTGTTTCATGTGTTGATCTGTATTGGGAAAACTTGGGTGTTCGATTGTTCGATCGGAAAGTTTAACATTTTCTATTTATCCGGAGTGTGATACAATACTTGGAATTCACAGGTAGTTATGAGATAACTGAATGAATGTTATAAACATAGCAGTTTAGTCTCACTTGATCGGTTGCCACGGAATTTTGATGTGATCAAAAGTCCGTCGCAATCACGTAGCGTACGCGGATACTCGCCGGGTAAACTTAATAGACAGCCTCACTCCATAGCCCCGACCAAGTGACTGTAGGAGAACCCCGTCGCCGAAAGCATCCGTTCGGGTGCTCCCGGTAGCGGTTTTCCGCCATGGTGCACTTCGTCGACGGTATCGGGGGTGCGACCGTCTACTAAAGTTTGCGACGAGCATTCGATCAAAATGTCGGGAATCTTGTTGAATTACCCGACTTGATATTGAAAAGAGTTTTCGATAATGAGACTAAAATGCGGGGTTTATAATTGTTAGGCATGTGATGTCTAAGGAATTCATTTGATTAGGCATGCGATGTCTATGCAGGTTGCGGATTCCAACTGTTGTAGTTTTACACTTTCTTTTCTGTGACCGTAAGTGTAATATGTGATATCGCCGGTTTCGTTGCTATATGTCAACGACAATTGGGATGCGCATATTTACTTACGTTGATGACATGTGATGTTATGTGTTGCTGGATATGTTATATTGGATCGTCGTGTTTGAATAGCCGGGTTTTTTTTATGTGAGATGAGTGTTTTTCATTTTCATTCATGTAAAAGCTTGTATGTAATATTCTTTTATTGGGGCACTTCCAGGTTGCGGAAGATGTCACCCTTTGTATATTATTTACTTTTCCGCACTAGGATAGACCCAAGGAGGAGGGCACAAGTAACCGGGTTCTGGAGTCCAGTGGGAGACCAACTCGAGGAGTCGAGTCCGGGTCTCCTAACTCCAGAATTGGTAGGGTTGCTTGCCGCTCTCGTAGGGGTCTAGGGGTGTGGGTTTGGCTATTCATCGCGACCGTGGAATCCGTGTTTTATACTGGCTCGTATTGAAAACACGGACGTCCTAGTATATCCAATATTTCATATGTTTCTTCTGCTGCGTTATTTGTGATGTGATCATGTGATATGTTCTGTGATAGATACTGTATATAGTATATATGATATATTATATAGGCGTTACTTATGTTTTACACCCGCGCTAGTCCTGCCCCGCTCTGCCGTTAGTCACCTAACCTAACGGTGCACGAGGGGACATCGAGGCGAATGCGAATGGCATAAGTGTACGTCGTATTTATCTGTGATGTTTAGGTACTTAAATGATGGGACTTCATTAATATGATTAATGAAATAAAAGAAACCTAAGATGTTGTAGAATCGAATTTCAAAATAAAACAGGTAGTTACAGTTCTTGCTTTGCACAGCGGTATATATGATATATCCTGCACCTTATTCGATGAGGAAAGGACCGAGATCCCTTCACCGGGAGTGACTCCTTTAGCAATAACTGGCAGATGCTACACACTCGGTTTGTCTTTTGATTGCTTTTAAGAGTTCTGCTTTGCACAGCGATATATATGATATATCCCGCACCTCATTCGACGAGGAAAGGACCGACGATCCCTTCACCGAGAGTGACTTCTTTAGCAAAACTAGAAAAGCCTCAAAAGCACTCCATTTCAAAATCATTTGATTCTACAACGATATCAAGTTCATTACGCAATAGGTTTTCAGAAAAACCTGTCGTAGCCCTCCGTCATTTTAGATAAGTTGTATATAGTATTCGTGCTGTATTTGTTGGCTTTCGTCAAGGTGCAGTGTGCGGTAGCTATATGCTGCTTATCTGCTAGCATACGATGCGATTGGATTAGGGTAGTCGTGTGGCTTTGTTGGCTTTCGTCAAGGGTCGTGCGGGTGGGTTTAATTCAATCAAGAAATGTACGGGTTGAACTTGACTAGCGGGCTATGGTTTGTTGGATTTCGTCAAGTTCATAGCACGTTAGGGGCAAAATATTATCGGGAATTTCAAGTGTTGAAATTTGCAATGAGATTGCATACCTTCTATGAGATAGTTGGATCCCGATACCCGCTGCGAGTAATTGTTACTCCTGGGAGAGTTTTACACATTACAATTAGCCAATCAAGTAGGTGTCTAGAAAGGTGTTAACGAGGTTACGCCTCTGGGAAAACGAGGTTTACATTAATTAGGTTCGTGCGAAAGCATGGGGGACCTCCCTCAAAGTACCGACATTAGCCTGGCTGAAAGATTGGCGAACTTGTAGTGTGTAATTAATCCCGGCTAGTCTTTCCTTTTAGGGTTTGAAGGAAGATTTGATAAAAACCAGTGGGAGCCATCCTGATTAGATAAAATAATAACCAATCTATTCTTGCAAGAGCGCACGCTGAGTGTTTTCTTCTCTCTCTCTCCAGGTAGCGACCATATCACGCCTTAATCAAGATAATAATACGGATTATTGACCGAACCCGCTTGTTATACTGAGCTGGGGAACGTTGGTCCCGCTCCACCTTATAATTGTTATAAGACAGAGCAGGAAATTAGGGAATACCAGTTTTCCCGTGCCGCCCAAACGAAGAGAGTGCATGCTGATGCATCATCTTCGGGTGTGTTCATTACAAAGAACTGTTTCTCTGTATCCTCTACATCCTGGGTATGTGATACCAGATTAGGATCCCAGATATGTAATCTGTTATATAGGGCTACAGAAAGGTAGAGAACTGAGAACGGGTGATAATTTTCATGAGGCAGAAAACGGGGCAAGAGTTGCAGCCAAGTCTGTCGGTCACTGTCACCCTGTATTACCAATACGATGATTCTGAGCGAATGTTATTAGATACCGAACCTGATATACAAAATCATATCACTCTCTTTATTAGTAAAGAAATGATAAAATTTTGTATTGTTAGATAATGTTTTGAACATTTCCTATATCAAAAGTTGATCGGTTCAGGCACGTTATCTAAAAGCGTTGATGTTCTAAATCAAACTACAGTTCTTAGTATATGGAACACACACAAGAGGAAGAGTTCAAAAATGAACGAATTCTTCTTGAGATATTGTAGACTAGGTCAGATCAATGTGACCCGACTAGCTAGAGTTACATAAAGATGCATATTTAAATTAGTTTGAATTTACATCTTATGAAACTTGCCAGTCATGTCACAAAGATAAGATGACCATAACTCCGTTTACTGGAAACAGAGAAAGAGTTAATGAACTCTTGGGACTGATACATGATGATGTATGTAAGGTCTCCTGTCTACACATGCCAGGACTGATTCTTTATACTTCATTATATTCTCTGATAATCTCTCAAGATTCAGTCATATGTTCCTGTTGAAACATGAGTCCGAACCTTTTGAGATATTCACAGAATATAAGCGAGAAGTAGAGAACCAAAATACGGGTATAAGTATTATGTCCTTTGATGAGATCAGGGAGGAGAATACTTGTGCATGGAATTCCTGGACTATTCTAAAGGAGAATGAGATTCTCTCTCAGCATTACTTTTCCGTATACACCATAGCACGATGGTATATCGGGGCGGAGCAATCACACCCTATATGATAAGGTGTGCTCTATGATGAATACTACTGAGTTACCTATTTCCTTTTGGGGGTTATGCACTTGAGAAGCTGCATACCTATTGAATAGGGTTCAAATCAAATCAGTTGCCTACCACTTCATATTTGATATGATAAGGGAAGAGCCCATGTCTTAAGCTAGTTAAGATTTAGGATTGTTCGGCCTATGTCTAAAAGCAAAATCCGGACAAGCTCGAGGCAAGGTCTGTAATGTAGAACTGGAAAAGTTCCAGCTATACAAACTACAGCAGATGATTTGATAGAACCATAAGATTCAATAGTAACCAACGAACCTCAGCCTCTCCGCCGATCTAGCAGGGTTCCTCACCCACTTGAGAGTTACTTCGGTTTCTCTATGACAGTGTGAGCGAGGATTGCATCATGAGATGATGACCCAACTAGTTTCGAGCTGGCCATCAGGAGTGGGACTCTGTAAGAATGGCTGGATGCTTAGCGATCTGAGATGGAATCCTTATACACCAACAAAGTATGGACTTTAGTTGCTATATCTGAAGGGTTAAATCCCCATCAGGAGCAAGTATATCTTGAGAAGATTACTTGGTGTACTTGGAAAGGTTGAGACTTTCAAAGCTAGACTTGTTAAAAGTTTCCGTCATCGACCAGGCGTGGATAATGATGAAACCTTTTCCAGTGGCTATGCTTAAGTCCATCCAGATCCTACTTGTCACGGCTACATACCATGACTACGATATCTGGTGGTTGGGTGTCATGACTGCTTTTCTAAATAATGTTTTGGAAGAGAGCGTCTATAAGTACACAGCCAGAGGGCCTCGTAGACAATGGGAGCAGCGGAAACGTGTGTAAGATGCTTTATAGGATAAAGCAGGCATCGCGGAGTTGGAACATCTGTTTTGATGAATTAGTCAAAGAGTTTGACATCATCAAAATGAGAGATGAACCTTGTATAAACAAAAAGGTAGTAGGGAGTATGGTGGCGATTCTCGTAGAGTACGTGGATAACATACTCTTGATAGGGAAGAAGTTTCCTATGCTACGCTCGATCAATCTCCGCTTATCACAATGATTCTCCACATAGGATCAAAGTGATACCTACTAAATCCTGGGTTTTGGATCTATGAAATAGATCTAATTGGATATTAGGATACTCACTAGTTGTAGTGAGATGGTATCAATCGATCCTGAGGAGAATCACTGGAAGGGTTCCAGGGTGATAAAGACGATTGAATGTCAGTCACAGGCATTGTCTTTACCCTTAGTGGAGGGATGGTATGTTGGAAGAGTTCCAAGCTAGATACCGTAGCATACTAGACGATTAAGGCTGAATACATCGCTACTTAAGATGCTACCAAAGAGGCTGTTTGGGTGTATATTGGTTCATGAGATGAACTCAGTTCCTCCCATTGTGTGACAATGTAGTTGTGGCTTATGCCAAGGAACGTCGGTCCCATCAGTGATCCAGACATATTCTAAGGTAGTATCACCTGATCATGGAGATAGTTGATCTCCAAGGAGATCGAGGTTAGGAGAGTAGACTCAGAGGACAAGACGGCGGATCCACTCACGAAGGCCTATTCCCAGAGAGAGATTTTTATGGGATGGTTGAGTATGAGATACTACAACCACTACTATACAGATGGCCCTAGTGCAAGTGGGAGATTGTTAGTTATATGTATGCCGTAGAGGCCATTACTGTACATAGGATGTATATTGTAGTGGATGCTGGGACATATATAGAGAGGACTTTCTTGCTCGACATGATAGTATGCTATCTGGTTGCTCTTTACCTTAACGTGTGTACTGATTGTCTCTCTGTTACATGTTGGTAAAGCCCTTAGGATGTGTACTTGACTACCTGGACTATGATGCGGATCATACTAGTGGGGACATGGTAGTCCATAAGTACATCCTTCAAGGTCCCTAGTCGTGGGTGTATCGAGACGGGGCATCGATATACCAGAGTAGACTAGCGTATACCTTCTCGACCCATACAGATGGGCGATGGATGATCCCATATCCATTGGTGTTTGACATCAGAGATGATATACGGGTGCTCAGTGGAGACTGGGTACACTGGACGGACTCGCCGAGAACTCCCAGATGGTATTATACCTTACGTCAGATGGCAGTTCTCTGGTGACACTGGTACAGAGTAGTCTGTTGACCCGAGATCGTCATAGAGTCTTGTGTGATTCCCACTGTGCTTTGATTTCCACCTTACCACGTCCAAGAGGGCGTGCAAAACGGTGGCTTTTGGGTACAGTCCCGAATCACATGGAGGCAATGAGCGATAGGAGGGGATTCGTCTCTCCCGGTATAGGGAGTTGATGTTGCACTATGTTCGATTGGCTATAACCGGAAATCCCTGGCCAGGGTTGCTGAGATTTACTGGTAAGTGTTACCAGTAGTTTCTCGAACTGTTATAGACCTCATATCGACACGACTTATCGAGTTATTGGGGTCTGACGTTTACCACCCCTAGGCGAGATATGCGACATATCAGACGATCAGACCGGACTGTACGGTAAGTGTTACTGGTTGGATTCACAGGAGTGTGAGCGGGCTTGCTCGTCGATCTTCTCATCGCTTAATACCCGGGTGGCCGTTACGTTTAGCAGACCGCTTGCGGCTTGTGGGTGCTTGATATGATCATCATCTGCTGCCGGCGTATTGACGAGTCTTTAGAGTCCTACACAAAGGTTTCCTGGCTCAAGCGAAACGAAATAGGAGCGCATATGAGATATGTGCGGGACCGAGAATAATGCGTGTATGTGATACATTATTTCATTCTCGCGATGAATGTATCGATTGGTTGTATGCGATATAACCTAGTTATCGAATCAAGGATTGATTTGATAAGTCGATACATTAGATATTAGTCGGTTATATGCGATATGACCGGATCGTTAAATCAAGTGTTGATTTAATGATTTAATGCATAATTATATATTTGATATATTACTTTTGCATTAACTAGTATTGGTTCACTTTAAATGGATTTTCTCACTTGATTTGCACAAGTTGTATATGTGATATACTTTTGTGCACTTGATTGTATCATGTTTGATGATACATGTTAACTTGGTTAAGTGTGTGATTAAATAATGGTTAGGGTTTCATTTGATTTATTTATGCATTTATTTATTTTGTTTTGACAAAAGAAAAAGAGAAAATGGTTGCTTTCAAAGATGAAGCTTGTTGAAGCTTCATGAAAGTTTGACTAAAGTGACCATTTTGTCTTCATGTCTTAAGCCAACCATTCACTAACCCTTGTTAATTCTCTACACCTAACCATGGTTGTATTATGATAAGTATTGATTTTCTTTTCTATTTTAAATTAACTTATCATAATACTTATCATATTTTTCATCTTCTTCTTCTTCTTCTTCAAGAAGAAGCTTGCCTCCATCAATGGCAACTTGAGAAAATGAGTGAGAAATCCAATTCTAAAGTGAACCCACTTCCTATTTCTTCATCCTCTACCTCTTGCCAAGTAGTATAGGGTGTTTTCTTCACAAGTTTCATGACTTGGTGAAGTGGGAGCTTGATCTTGTGATGCCTCGACGTAGATCATCTTCGGCATCGTTGTCGATGACCTAGCCCACCCATTTCTCCGATGAAGCCGACGCTAGAGCCCGGGATTGGATTTGGACAGCGAGGAGACTTCATTGCAGAGCTATGGAGGTGGAGGACCGGATCTACAAAGGTTGTATTTCCGTTCTTTTTAGTTAAGTTGTTAACTACTTTCTTTTGTCGCCTAAAATTCTAGTTAACGATCTAGTCTAGGGTTTCTCGGCACCGTTAAATTTGAAATTGGCATGGTTGATGCCTTGTAAGACCTCCTTAGTGTGCCTAGGAACCCTACACAGGATACCCCTACGAAACATTTTCATGTTTCAGTTTCACAGTGCATTGTTAAAGGAAAACTGATTTCCCGAGTAGATACTTACTCCAGGGTATGTATTTACCAGGTATGATTCTCACATCTGCATGGTTTTACAGATGATGAGTGGGAGTAAGTTATTAGGAATTAGGTGATCATCCTCATTATATCGGAATTCGTTGTAATTGGTGATATTTGATGAAATCGCCTGGGTTTTTGCCGGACGACATGTATTTGGTTTTGAGTATCCGTTGTTGTGCACCAATTTCAAAATGATATATCTATACGTTTATTTTTATAAAGTGAGATATAACTTTTTGAAATTATGTCCATGACATTTACCTATATCAGTTGACGATTAGATAAGGAACATTGAACAACGGAGTAGTTCTTAACCATAAGTACGGTTTTCAATCTACGATACACAGGTTCTGAGTTATTCAACACAGGAGACTCATACAGAGTATTGTATGTTGTCCAGTGTCCATTAGGACAAAGGGGTTGGTCATCGTACTATGTTCTGTTTACTTATGACTTCTCTAGTTTTTAGACAAGTGTTTCGTAGAAATACAAGATCTAAGTTTTGAGAAGTTGTGGGTATAGGAATAAAGCAGAGAACCAGATGTCGCAAGTATCGAAGATGTAGATACTTGTGATTGGTTTTCAGTTGATAGTAATGGTTTTGAGAAACTTGTTTCTCTTTTAGGTTACTCATAATTGGATGTATTCCTAAGTTGAGTAATGCTGATTAGCCTCTCTCCATTAAGTTAATATGCACTGGAGACAGCTGCATGATTTGAATTTGGTTCCAATTAAATAAGTGCCAAAGTTTCTATATTTAGAATGGTTCCTATCTTAACGATGTTAAGGTACGGGGAGTTGTCCGGCTTATGCTTAAAACCAGACTCTGGATAACTCAAGGCATGTTTCTGTAATGGCAGTTTGCGGGTTGGCCCAGGCTATGACGAGGGTTGATTTTCTACCATCTGGAAGATCAATGGTGATATTGTTCTTGACTCGCCACAGTTTTAGTAAAATGAATTTTTTCAGAAAATAGTAGTGGGAGTATGGTAGAACTGGAAGAGATTCCAGAACCGCAAAACGATTACGGAAAATTTAATAGGACCTATAGATTCAATCAGGTTTGACATTCCATTAGCCACTCCGCAGATATGGTGGGTAAGCTCAGGCACCCGAGAGGTACTCCGGTAACCTCAAGAACGGGGACAGGGAGGTTCTTGTTTACCCAGACTTGACACTACTGTTGTTCCAGGCTATGAGACCCGGCAGGAGGTTAAGTATAGCATCATTCTAAACTAGCTTTAGAAGTGCACGTATATATTATTCTGCCAGAGGGTTGTTGTGGTCAGTGGGAGCAGCGGAAGCATAGTGGGCAAGTAGCTTATGTCTATTTATAGACTAGAGCAGATATAGCGGAGATAGATCATCTAATTTTGATGTGACAGTCATGGCTTTGACTTCATCAGAATAGGGGATGGATCTGTTAAGAAGGTAGTAGGGTGTGATGTCCTGGTATTTGGATTACAAACACAGAGTAGGAAGTAAAATTCCTATACTACGATCGGTTATACTGTGGTTGTCACACGGTTGTTTCTCCACAAAGGATATGGATATAGTATCTGATATTCTGGTTACTAGATCTATGGTTTTAGATCTAGATTTGGGTAGTTTCCCAATGTGAGTACTTTGACAGTATTCTAATAGTATTTTAGAATGGACGACTCCTGGCATGGTGGTGTACCTGCAGGTTATGGAGTCTCCCTCTCTAAAGGTGTCTTACAGACTAAAGGGGAGAGAGATGTACATGATTGGCATATCACTTGCTTAGGCAATTGAGTCAATCGTGAGATGTCAAGCACCACACTAGATGTTCTTTTTGCACTAGATGTGATAAGTTTATATTAATCCAATCCTGGAGAAACATACGGAAGCAGTTTTAGAACATAAGTGGATATTCTAGGGATTTGATGACGGCAGCCTCCTTCGGGAGACGGTTATCATTTCACGCTTCCAAAGGTGACATGGGTGACAGAGTGATTGTCAGAGTTATAGTTTTCCCTCTGACAAAGGGGGCAGTATTATGGACAGGTGGTCCAAGAGGATACTGTGGGAGGCATGGTGGTGGATACTGATTAGTTTCAGTTGTCGATACAGTCTAAGAAGTTTGGATTTGGAGTTCATTTATGAACTAGGTCCCATCAGATATCTAGACATATTCTAAGACAGGTATTACTCAATTCGGGAGATGGCTTTCTCCGCGAACTTGAGATTAAGAGAGACATAGAAAGAAACATCAGGCCTGATCTACTCACTTAGGCTATTTCTCGAACACAATAGTTTTACAAACGGGTTTTGTGAAACTGATTAGTAGTAGAGTTGGGTGTTCGGTATCACATGGATTGTGAGTATGCGACATCGCAATAATTAGCCTTAAGTGCAAGTGGAAGATTGTTGGATATAGTGCTTTCAAAGTCAATTATTGGATCGCAGGTACGTGTTTGCAATGATTGAGGGAGGACCTATACCGGTAGGACAGTTTTACTCGAGATGATAGTATGCTATCTGGTTTGTCTTTATTATCGTGTACAGCTTTAGGTGACATGATCACTATTACACGTTGATAGAGCCCTTAGGATTCTTGCTTGACTACCAGCAGTATGATGGCGATCATATACGTGAGAGTTGGGTAGTCCATAAGCACATCCTTAAAAGTGGTCCTTAGTCGTGGGAGTTTCGAGACAGGGCATCGATACTCCGGAGTAGACTAGTGTATACAGTCGAGACCCCGACGAGGGGCGGTGGCCGGTCTCACAAGCCATTGGTGTCAGTTGGATCACCTACGATGTATACAGGTGCTCATTGGGTTATGAGTGCACCGGACAGGACTCGCCTGGAACCTGCTAGTTGGTATTTATACATAGCGTCAGATAGCAGTTCCCTGGTGACATGTGTACAGGTTAGTTCATCGACCTGAGGTCGTCATTTATCTCGTGTGAGTTCCCACTGTGCTTAGATTACTACCCTACCATGGCTCAAATTAGTCGTGCAAACAGGTTTTAGTTGGATACAGTCCCGAGCCACATGGAGGCAAGTGAGCGGATCGGCAGGGGATTCGTCTCTCCTGGTATTGGGGGTGAGATCGCGCTGTGTCTAGGAGAGCCATTACACCAAGTCCTTGGCCAAGGCAAGTGAGAATTACTGGTAGATATTCCAGTAGTTTCTTAGGGTGTTCAGGGCTACTCTCCGACACGACTTATACCGCTTTTTGGGGGTCTGACATTACCAGCCCCCTAGGCCCGATATGCGATGCTCATAGACGAACGGACCGGACTGTACGGATATTGTCACTGATAGGCTCAGTAGGGTTCCAAGATGAGTTCGCTCATCGGCTTCCCTTTCGGTCAGTACATGGTCAGCCGTTACGCACAGCTAGTGCCGCTGATGTGCTTGTGGTTAAACCCACTGCCAGGGTACTGACGAGTTTTTAGAGTCCCCCACAGATTGTTTCCCAAGTTCGGGCGAAACATTATAGAGGCCGTATGGTTTTATGGCAGGGTTCGAACATGCACGTGCATTTGTGCACGTGTCATATTTCGGACAGATAATACTGGTGGGCTTTGGTTTAAGCCGGATCCAAGTATTATATTGAGTCGGAATATTTTTAGTCTCATCGTATTCGTATTCGGTCGGAATACGGATACAGGTATGTATATACAGGTGAGGGGTATTCTCGTAATCCGTTACGAGATTACTTTAGAAGATGCATTTCTTTTTGGATTAATCATTTTGGTTTAAATGATTAATGGAAATTGTGACTCATTGTTGTGACTCATTAATTCTAGAATGTTCACTAATGACTCATGTAATGAGTCATCTAGTGAGTCATTAAAGAATTAATGAGTTTTGTTTTGGGTATGGATATTTAAGGAGGTATTTTCATAAGATATTTCTCTTTGGTTTTTTGATAATACAACCTCATATATCTATTCACAAAAGAATGAGAAGAGAACATAAGTTTATGAGCTTGGTTTTTCTTTTGCTCTCTAGAGTTTTTTTTGAGCTCACAATTTCCATCTCTTAGCATCTTCTTCAATCTCCACCCTATCCCTCTCATATGATGAGAACCCTAGGGTGTTTGAGACAAAATATTCTACTCATTCTCTACTTCATCTTGCACATATCGATTAGCATACTTCATGTCCAAGTTGCCTCAGTATAGAGGCGGGAGCCCGTTTAAAGATCCGTTGACGTGGTGCCACCTCGACGAGGAGACATGAGATCGGAGTTGCCGTGAGGAGCGTGGGATGATGGCTAAAGACCGAAGGACTCGGATCGATCGGTATAGCCTTTCTACCCCTTTACAGTTTGTTAGTTTAGCGTTAATGGCAAGATCCGGGTTATAGTATGCGATAGCGCCAGTTGTAAAAGTTTTTGTTCCGCGCTTAGCGTCAGAATGACGGCCGGGGCGCTACTGTAGACTTACATAGTATCAGAGCCACACCATTAACCTTTACTAACTTGTTCTAACGTGTTTAAAATATCGATCGAACGAAGTTTCCAAAACCGCATTTTTCATGTCAAACTTTCTGTCGAATTTTTAAACTGGTCTAAAAATTATTTTGAGTATCTCAGAAAATCGAGCAAGCTTTTTTAAGACTCTGGAAGAAATTTGGTCGACTGTTCCCTCAGGAACGCCGCGGAACCGCCGCACAAGCCATGTATTGATCGCGGTTCCGCCGCCGTTTTGGAGGAACGGTGTACCATTTTTCTTCTGGGTGTTTTTCATACGGAATTGTGGTTTCTGGAATATTTTGTTTGGGCCCAGATTTTGTTTGAGTACTGCATTTGTACTTGGGGCCCACTTCGGGAAGTTTTGTCGATCGGAATTTTAAATGTGTTAGTTTACAGTACTTACATTATATCTCTGACCGTGAATGTCATTCGAGCGGTAAATCGTGTCTAATTGCTATAGTCCTTTTAGACGGGTTTGCGAACGTGACATTCGCATTGATGTTCTGTGTTGTGCTGTGATGTTGCTGATTTGTCGTGGTGGATAACTGTGTGCAATGGTAGTGCAGTTTGGATTTATTTGTATATTTGATATTGCGGGACGAGCGTCCAACATGTGGACTGTCGTCACTACCTGTTTGTATAATATTCTTTTGGGGCACGACCGGGCTGAGGTCGATGTACCCGTTGTATTTTTTTTCATTTCTGTACTAGGTTTACCCCTCGACGGAGTGCATGGATAACTGGGTTCTGGAGGGTAATGGGTCCGCATCTCATGGCTTTGAGAGGCAGAGGGCCTTGTAAGTGCACGGCGGCTCCCCGGCCGTCTGAACGAGGCCAAAATGCTGAAATGATACTTTTACAAAACTTGTAAACCGGCACCACCGCGCACTAAAAACCCGGATCGGGCCATTAACCTACTCCTAGCTAACAAGAGAAGGGGTAGAGAGATATACCGAGCGATCCGTGTCTTTCGGTCTTCTCGTCGTCATCCCGATCTCCCCGCGGAATCTCCGGTCTTCATCTCCTCATCGGAAGGGCACCACATTGCCGGGTTCTTTTACGGGCTCCCACCTCTGGACGGAGGCAACTCGGGGACGAAGTTGGCGAGTCGACGTGTCCAAGAATTGCTGTAGAATAGTGTGGAACTCTATGTCTCATGGGGTTGTAAGAAGTTGCCTTTTTGGTGGAGGAAATGATCAAAACTTTTGGAGATAGAACTATGGGATTTTTGCAAAGCCAAAAGATCAAAAATCCCACTACCAAAATTTGGGACAGCCCCCATGAAATGTGGCCGGCCTCTCATGGTGAAGGGAGAGAGGAAAAAGGTCAAGGGGTGGGGAAAAAACTAATGCAAGCAAAAGGAAAATGGTTATCATAAGAAATGATGATCACAATCCAATCCATACCAACTCCCATCACAAAAGTCAAGCCATCATGAACTCAAGAAAGTCAAGGGATGGTGCAACCATCATGAAACCATCATGATGCAACTACTTGCAAAAACACCCCTCCAAAATACAAATTTGCATGCTCGCAAATAAGCCTTCCTCCACCAATTTTCAGCCAAGGAAAGAACAATGGAAAATGGCCGAAACGGAAAGTAAACTGGCAACTTCAAAAATCGATCCCGTAATAAATTACAGGAAAACTCCGCGACTGTATATACATACCTGCATTTGTATTGCAACCGAATACAAATGCAATGAGACAAAATCTACACTGTACAATACTGGGATCCGGCTTAAACCAAAGCCCACTACTATTATCCGTCCGATCATGATCCGTGCAATACCGCACCTATCTGATCGAATCCTGCCATATCTCCATACGTCCACTACAGCGTTTCGCCCGAAACTTGAGAAAACGGTCTGTGGGGGACTCTAAAGACTCGTCAATCCCTTGGCTGTGGATTTAACCACTAGCACGTCAGAGGTATGAGCCATACGTAACGGGCTATCAGGCATTGACCAAAAGGGACGTCGATGAGCAAACTCATCCTGACACCCTACTGAGCCTGTCAGTGACAATATCCGTACAGTCCGGTCCATTCGTCTATGAGCATCGCATGGCGGGCCTAGGGGTTGGTAAAAGTCAGACCCCCAAAAGCGGTACAAATCGTGTCGGAGTGTAGCCCAGAACACCCTGAGATACAACTGGAATACCTACAAGTAAATCTCCTGCCTTGGCTAAGGACTTCATGTAATGGCTCTCCTAGACACAGCGCGACCTCACCTCCAATACCGGGAGAGACGAACCCCTGCAGATCCGCTCACTGCCTCCATATGGCTCGGGACTGTACCCAACTAAAACCTGTTTGCACGTCTCCTTTGAGCGTGGTAGGGTAGTAATCAAAGTATAGTGGGAACTCACACGAGACAAATGACGATCTCAGGTCGATGAACTAATCTGTACACATGTCACCATGGAACTGCTATCTGACGTCTGGTATAAGACCAACTAGCATGTTCCCGGCGAGTCCTGTCCGGTGTACTCATAACCCAATGAGCACCTGTATACATCTTAGGTGAACCAACTGACACCAGTGGCTTGTGAGACCGGCCACCGCCCCTCGTCGGGGTCTCGACTGTATACACTAGTCTACTCTGGAGTATCGATGCCCTGTCTCGAAACTCCCTCGACTAGGGACCTTTTAAGGATGTGCTTATAGACCCCAGCTCCCATGTATATGATCGCCCTCATACTGCTGGCAGTCAAGCAAGAATTCAAGGGGCTCTATCAATGTCACGCCCCGCTTCCCAGAGTACGCAAGATTTGGGCACGTGACATAGCCAACCATGCTACCTGTGGGTAGGACGTATCCGTCCACAGTCACATTACGGTTGTAAGGTTATCAAGAACAAGATAAAAAGCTAATCTAATACATGTCCAAATCCATAATAACAAGAATCAATAAACAATAAATGCGGAAGCTAATGATCCAATACAATGAATAAACAGTATGTCCCATAATGCGGGCTCACATCTGGAAATGAAATGACGTAAATAAACTAAACTCTAAGGAACTCACAGTTCAGCCTGCTGGCTGAAGTACTCCTGCTCGGTCGACGACAAAGGTACGGAATCTGGGCCATGCAAAACCCAGACGTCAGCGCGTCATGATATCAAGTATATAGCATAAACATGGTAATAAACAATGCAAGCATGAACATGAATAAAGCAGCAATAAGAAGTAATAAACAGGGTAATGTGCAGTGGTGACTAAACTGTCCTATCAGGTTTTCTACTCTATAGTCTTTGAAACCAATTGATGAATCGTCGATGTAACTCAATAGTATCCCGTGCGTGCCCGGGACCACGGTCAAGATCCTCGGGGCTGAATCCGAGACGTGCCGCTAAGCAGTAAAAGGTAGTAGGATGGATGAGTGATGTCAGCATCAACACTCCGGAGCTGGCCAAGCCCGTAAGACTGATCAGAACAATGTATCGAACTGTTGAGTTACAAGTCGGTTTCACCTTTGATTTCCCCATACCCCCAAGCTATGTATGTCAGGTCAGGTATTCAGTAGTCAAGGACTAATGCCAACACAAGGTCGAGTAAAAGTAGGTCTGTCTGGATCGACAGCAGGAATGGTTAGGTTTGTCGGCATTAGGCATGAAATCATGAAACAGGTAATGTCATGGTACGGCAGGATGAGTCGGTATGTATGTATCTGTCAGGTGTGGCAGGGTCAGGCCAATATGTCGTGCAATCGGGTAAGTGCTCCCAACAGGTATACAATCAATAATGAACAATAGCAGGAAACAGCTTTTAACCACAATATTCCATATAACTACAGTGATGTTTATATTCTCTTACTAACATGTTCAATCATCTTTAGGGTGCAATAGCCACAAGGTATAGCAATATTCACAATTATAAATTAAGGAACTGCATGAAATTATACTAAGTATAATAATTGTCTCAAGAATGGTTTAACAGTTTAAGCAGATGTGATTCAGTCGTTTTATTTAGTTAAAGCATGGATTGATGTGGGTTAATTAATTACGAGGAACGGTTGTAAAGATTCCAATATAAAGATACTGCAATAATACGATATTAAATGCCATCACTAAGTTACGGTATTAAATAGTGTGAATTGAATTGCGTGGCAAGACTAGATCTCGCACGCTAGCATGTTCAAGCAAGTATTCAGATACTTGCCTCGACGGTCTGCAAACGGGAACACGGATGCGATGTCGGTAGAAACCACGATAAGATAGCACGGGCCACGGATCGAGTCCCAACAGAGGTCAACGGGATCACACGGACCAGGGGGCTTCGCTGGAGCGTCGGGTTCGCCAAGACGGCACGGTCGGGTTCCGGCAACGACAAAAGGGAGCGAAGTTAGCAAAACGATAGGATACAAGCGACTACGACCAGCAAGGGAATGATTTGCACAAAGGAAGGAAAGGGGACACTTACAGAGAGGTATACCAGGTGACCCCGGCGAGCTCGACGGCGCTGGAACGCCGGCGAAGCGACGGCAGCGGCTGCAGCGAGGGTTGAAGGCTTCGGGGTGCGCGGGGTAGGGTGCTGCGGCGAGCTGGAGGAGAGGGGGTCGGCTCTGGTGGTCGAGGGGAAGAAGTAGGTGGTCGGAGGTGGCGTCGACGAGGTCGCCGGCGCGCTTCTCCGGCGACCAGCGGAGGTTAGGCGAGGGGTTAGGGCTCGCGTTGGTGTTCCGGCGGGGGAGGAGGGCAGCGACGATGAGGTCGGGACGAGGAGGGTGAGAGGGAGTCGCGGGAGTCGTCGACGACGAGGGGTGGCGTCGACGGCGAGGTCTGCGAGGGTGGAGGCGAGGTCTGCGTTGGGTGCAGGCGCGGGAGTCGTCGGGAAACGGGAGGAGGAAGGCGCGGCGGTCGAGGAGGCGTTGCTGGCGGTGACGGCGAGGTCGCGGTGGCGATGGTGGCTGCGCGCGTACGAGGCTAGGGTTAGGGTTTGTTGGGTTCTCATGGTGGGGAGGAAGATGGCTGAGGCGGCTGCATGCACGTTTTAATATATAGAGGGAGAGAGAGAGAGATTGGAGAGAGAAAGAATGATTTGGTGAGATAGAGAGAGAGAGAGAAAACGAGGAGAGAGACAGAGATGGGAAAGAGAGGCGGGGCCCACGAGAAGGAAAATCCAAGCTCGCGATTGGCTAATGCAGGATAACTGGAATATTAAAGTAAAGATTTTAGGGATTGAACGATAACGAATATATATTCGTATATATATTTTAGTTTTATATTAAATTGAAACGGGCCCTTTTTGGCGCGAAATGAAACATTTCCAAATCGCGCCCGGGTTGCGCCCAAATTTTCCAAATTCAAATTATAGGATTTTAAGCGGGTTCCAAATTTTGAAAAGAGGTGTTTAATGATTAAAATGCATGCCCCCAAGTCGGACACTTGCACGTGCGCGTAGTCGCCCAAACTGGCCCGTTTGGCCAAACGGAACGGAATCTCGACACGCGGACACTACCACGCGACTAGTGGCGACGAGTAGGCTAACATGGACATCTTAAATTTCATTTTCGGAGTTAAAATTTGTTATGTGCCAAAAATGACTTAACCGGGTAAAATTTAGCAATAAACACCAGAAAATCAGGAAAATTGGAATGAGCAAAAATATAACCCTCAACTAGTAATATAAATAGTATTATTGGGCTCGGGTGTTACAATCAACGCACAATAGTGACCTGTAAGGTAACCTGAAGCAGTACACGATGATAAAGATAAACCAGATAGCGTACTATCATCTTGAGTAAGACTGTCCTACCGGCATATGTTCTCCCTCAATCATTGCAATCATGTGCCTGTGATCCAATAATTGACTCTGAGGGCACTATATCCAACAATCTCCCACTTGCACTCAAGGCTAATTATTGCGATGTCGCATACTCACAGCCCGTGTGATAATGAACACTCAACTCCTCTACTAGTCAGTCTCACAAAGCTCGTTTGCGAAACTATTGCGTTCGAGGAATAGCCTCAGTGAGTGGATCTGCTCTGATGTTTCTTTCTATGTCTCTCTTTATCTCAAGTTCGCGGAGAAACCCATCTCCCGAAATGAGCAATACCTGTCTTAGAATATGTCTGGATATCTGATGGGACCTAGCTCATAAATGAACTCCAAATCCAAACTTCTTAGACTGTATCGACGACTGAACCTAATCGGTATCATGCGCCATGCCTTTCTTAGTATCTGCTTGGACCACTTGTCCAAACTACTGCCCCTCGTCAGAAGGAAAACTATAACTCTGACAACCTCTCTGTCATCCATGTCACCTTGGAAGCCTAGAATGATAACTGTCTCCTAAAAGAGGCTGTTGTTATCATATCCCTAGAACATCCACTTATGTTCTAAAAATGCTTCTGAATGTTTCTCCAGGATTGGATTAATATATAAACTTATTGAATCTCATGCAAGAACAACATCTGGTGTGGTACTTGACATCTCATGATCAACTCAATTGCCTAAGCAAGTGATCTGCCAATCATGCACATCCTTCTCCCCTTTAGTCTGTAAGACACCTTTAGAGAGGGTGACTCCATCACCTGCAGGTACACTACTGTTGTAAGTCCATGTCACGCACCCTACGAACTTGCGGGGAGGCGGAATATATGAAAAACGATTATCAAAGCTTCGTAACATGGACTTGAGTGCATGAATCGTTATCTAAACCATTGCTAACTACAACTAGAGGTTTAACTACTCGGTTCCGATGTTATACCTCACGTTACATTTCCTTCAGGTCTTCATCGCTGTCCTCCACTCCTCGTAGGCTTCTTAGAACATCGGCACCTCAACGACCTCCTCGAATCAAAGACGATCCACCCGAAAGCTCCTACGCCAAGCTTAATCTCAAACTTGAGATAACTAGGTTGCTTAAAGTGCTAATCTAAGCTACCTAGGGGATATAGAGTGAGGTTATGGATGTATTAGTCTAGCTAACCCTTGATCTCAACTCATGAGAGGTTAGCGTTAGGGTTTGAAGAATAAGAGAGCTTGAGGAGAGAGAAGGTGAAGGTAAGAATTATATGAGATAATGATCTTATCATAATATATATGAAGCATAATTTATTTATCCAAAAATGAAATAAAAGAATTAACAACCATGCTTCATAAATATCTATGAGCGATTCATCTCCATGAGTCATTAAGCATTTATGATGCATTAATGACATGGATGAATCACTCAAATGAGTCACTAATCTCATTAAATGCAATACCACCTTAATCCCCCAAGTCACCATGCTTCTAGAAGCTTCCCGACAAATTACGAGAACACCCCTCCAATCCGTGAAAACACGGAAAAACTTTAGACTGTATAAATCCAATAACCCGATACTAGAATCTGGCTTAAACCAAAGCCGGCTAGTAAAAACTGTCCGAACGTCGTACGTGCGTAAACGTACGTACGCGTTCGAACCCTTATCGTAAAACCGTACGACCTCTATATCGTTTCGCCTGGAGCAGGGAAACTCTTTGTGTGGGACTCTAAAGACTCGACACTACGCTGGCAGTGGGTTTAACCACAAACCGCAAGCGGCACTAGCTGTACGTAACGGTCCCCAGGTAGATTTCGATAAGAAGGTCGATGAGGAAACTCATCCGAACTCTCACTGAGCTTGATGTGACAATCTCCGTACAGTCCGGTCTGTTCGTCTAAGACTATCGCATATCAAGCCTAGGGGGCGGCAAGCGTCAGTCCCCTAATAACTGTATAAGTCATGTCGGAGCGAAACCCATTACACCCTGAGAAGCTACTGGAACCTACCAGTATATCTCGCTTGCCCTGGCCAGGAACTTTGTGTAATGGCTCTCTGACACAGCGCGATATCATCTCCCAATACCGGGAGAGACGAATCCAATCCAACCACTACTGCCTCCAAGTGCTCGGGACTGCACCCAACTGCTACCTGTTTGCACGACTCCTTTGAGCCGTGGTAGGGTAGCAATCTAAGAACAGTGGGACACACTCGAGGCGAAGTAGCAATGTCAAGTCTGCGGACTATGCTGTACTCATGTCACCTGGGAACTGTTAACTGACGGTGGGTATAGTACCAACCAACAGTTCCCCTGCGAGTCCTATCCGGTGTACCCGTAATCTAACGAGCACCTGTGTACTATCTCCAGTACGACGTACTGATGGCAATGGGACAAACCATCTCCCCAACTGGGATGAGAAGCGTACACACTAGTCTACTCTGGAGTATCGATGCCCTGCCTCAATAATCCTACGACTAGGGACAAGTATAGGATGTTGCTTATAAACTACCCAGCCCCCACTAGTGTGACTGCCATCACAACGCTGGTAATCAAGCAAAGAACCTATGGGCTCTACTAATATGTATAAGTGATATGTCACAAGAAACATATGCACATATTAAAGTAGACTCAAACCAAGTAGCATACTACCATTTTTAGCAAAACTGTATATACAAATTTGAATATCCCAAGCTTCCATTAAGTAATATGCAATCTAGTATGATACAATAATGGCCCCTACGGCATATACACTAACAATCTCCCACTTGCACTAAGGCCATGAGCTGGCATATCATAGACCTATCATCTCGAATAGCCTCTCGAACTGCGTCTGAGGAATGGCCTTTGTGAATGGATCAGCAATGTTATCCTCCGTCTTTACTCTCTTCACCTCGATCTCCCGGCGATCTATGATCTCCCTGATCAGGTGATACCGCCTTAAGATGTGCGTGGACTTCTGATGGGACCTGAGTTCCTTCGCTAAAGCTATAGCGTCGTTGTTGTCACAATACAGAGGTATTGGATCAACACTGGTAGGAACCACCTGAAGTTCTGTGAGGAACTTCTTCATCCAGACAGCTTCTTTTGCGGCATCGCAAGCAGCTATGTACTCCGCTTCCATTTTTGAGTCAGCAACGGTCTCCTGTTTGGAACTCTTCCAACAGACCGCCCCTCCATTGAGGGTAAAGACATAACCCGACATGGATTTGGAGTCATCTTTGTCACTTTGGAAGCCGGAGTCGGCAAAGGCCTCAATCTGAAGGTCTTTTCCGCCATACACCAAGAACATATCTTTAGTCCTCCTCAGGTACTTAAGAATGTTCTTTACTGCTATCCAATGATTCTCCCCTAGGTTTGCTTGATACCGGCTTACTACGCTCAATGCGTATGCTACATCTGGTCTGGTACATAACATCGCATACATTATAGAGCCTACCGCTGAAGCGTAGGGTATAATCGACATGCGATCCCTTTCCAAATCAGTCTTAGGAGACATATCTTTGGAGAGGGTGATTCCGTGACAAGCCAGTAGGTTACTGCGCTTAGAATCTTCCATACTGAATCTTTTCAATATGGTGTCTATGTACCTGGACTGTGAAAGTCCCAACATCCTCTTTGATCTATCACGATAAATCTGGATTCTCAGAATGTAGGTGGCATCACCCATGTCTTTCATGGA
Organism: Agapanthus africanus; assembly: GCA_030015575.1. Lineage (NCBI taxonomy): Eukaryota > Viridiplantae > Streptophyta > Magnoliopsida > Asparagales > Amaryllidaceae > Agapanthus > Agapanthus africanus. Next base: position 627,818,059 of record CM057337.1, on the reverse strand, counting down.
GAACTTATGTGACAAGAATCTTTTGACTGACTGTAACATAGGAATATCATTTCCTATTAGGAGAATGTCATCCACGTACAAGACGAGGAATACTACAGCTCTCCCTACAATCTTACTGTATATGTATGGTTCATTTGGATTTTTTATAAAGTCAAATTCTTTGACAGCATCGTTAAAACAGATGTTCCAACTCCGCCATGCCTGCTTTAGTCCATAAATGGACTTAAGTAGCTTGCATACTTTACCGCTGCTCCCACTCTGAATGAATCTCTCTGGCTGATCCATATAGATGCTCTCTTCCAAATGTCTATTTGGAAAGGCCGTATTTACGTCCATCTGCCAGATTTCATAATCGTGGAAGGCAGCAATAGCAAGAAGGACCCGAATGGATTTCAGCATAGCTACTGGAGAAAAGGTTTCGTCATAGTCCAAACCAGGTCTTTGACGGAAACCCTTTGCAATAAGTCTAGCCTTATAGGTTTCAACCTGTCCATCTACACCAATCTTCTTTCTGAAGATCCATTTGCATCCTACGGGTTTTACCCCATCTGGAGCAATGTCCAAAGTCCATACTTTGTTAGTGTACATGGACTCCATTTCGGTCCGCATTGCATCCAGCCATTTTACTGAGTCACTGCTCTGAATGGCTTGCTGGAAGCTAGTAGGCTCATCATAGTCAATGGTGCAATCCTCTCTATCCCCGTCTATGAGAAAACCATAGTATCTCTCGGGCAGATGAGACTGCCTACTACTCCTGCGGAGTGGCGTCGAGATGTCCAGTTCTTCTTGAACTTCTGGTTCTACCAAACTTTCAGTTGTAGTTTGTGGTTCTGGAATTTCTTCCAGTTCTACTGTGCTCCCACTCTTCTGATTTTCTAAAAATTCAGTTTCCAAGAAGTGGGGATGCTGAGAAACAAAAACCTTTTATTCCTCTGCGGAATAGAAAAGATACCCCCTGGAGTTCTTTGGGTATCCCACAAACTTACACAGTACTGAGCGTGCCTCGAGCTTGTCCGTATGCTGCTTCTTTACAAAAGCTGGACATCCCCATGTCTTAAGATACTTAAGACAGGGTTTTTTCCCACTCCACATCTGATATGGGGTGGTAGGCACAGTCTTGGTTGGAGCCTTGTTTAAGAGATATGCAGCTGTTTCTAGTGCATAATCCCAGAAAGATCGCGGCAACTCAGCCTTACTCATCATGGAACGAACCATATCCAATAGGGTTCGATTCCTCCTTTCCGATACACCGTTGTGTTGTGGTGTGTATGGAGGAGTAAGCTGAGAGAGAATTCCATTCTCTTTTAAGTAACCTAGGAACTCGGCACTTAAGTATTCACCACCTCGATCAGATCTCAGTGTCTTGATACTTTTGCCGGTTTGTTTTTCCACTTCATTCTTGTATTCTCGGAATTTCTCAAAGGCCTCGGATTTATGCTTCATTAAGAAGATATATCCATACCTAGAGAAATCATCTGTAAAAGTAATGAAGTATGAATAACCACCTCGCGCATGTGTAGACATTGGACCGATACATCACTGTGTATGAGTCCTAAGAGCTCGCTTGCTCTTACTCCGTGTCCAGTAAACGGAGTCTTTGTCATCTTTCCTATGAGACAAGATTCACAAGTAGCATAAGATTGATATTCGAACGGATTCAAATATCCTTCTCTATGTAACTTAGTCAACCTTCTCTCATTGATGTGACCTAGTCTACAATGCCATAAGAAAGCCTGATTTATTTTCGGAGACTTTCTTTTAAGTGTGTTCTGGACACTGAAAATCTGAACTTGATTTAATACGTATATTCCGTTTTCTAATGTACCTGACCCAATCAAATCTTGATTTAGGTGGATGTGAACCACATCTCTTGTAAAAGTAAAATCATATCCTTCCTTAGAAAGTAAGGGTACTGATATGATATTACAGGTCGTACCTGGTATATAAAAACAGTTACGTAGAATCAATATCTGTCCAGTTGTCAGTCCAAGATGATATTCCCCTACGGATTCAGCGTTCATGCTCATTCCGTTAGTAACTGTGAGGGTCATATCTCCTATCCCGATAACCCTACGGTTTCTCAGAGCCTGTAATGAATTACAGATGTAAGTTCCTGATCCGGTATCCAATACCTAGGAAGTAGGGTTAACTGATATACAGTTCTCTATCATAAACACACTCGAAGTCGAAGCCACAACATGCTTCGTATCCTGGCTACTGGCTTCTAAAGCCCTGCAATCATTCTGCCAATGCCCAATCCCATAACAATAGGAATATCCCTCAATAGGGTGGTCCAGCTTGTTATAGGCAATGGACATCTGGAAAGACTTTTGCCAGTCATATAAGTCAGATTCAGTCAATTTATTATCTAGATGTAACCCATGTGTGGTCACAAGGTCGCTGCAATTAAGAGAGAGAGAAGAAAACACTTTAGTATGATGCTGTTACAAGCTTAGATTTGTTTTAATTTATCTAAACAGGATGGCTCCCACTGTTTCTCGAATCCTTCCTCAAACCATAAAAGAAGAATTAGCCAGGACTATTCTCACCGTACAATACTTGCTTAACCGTTCAGCCAGGCCAGTGTCGATACTTCGAGGGAGGTTTTCCAACGCTTTCGCGAAGTTCCTTAATTAAAGAACCTCTTTTCTCTGGGGGCGTAGCCCCGCTGACACCTTTCTAGGCACCTACTTGGTTTATAGCATTGATCATTAAATGATGAATCTCCTGATAAGTAGCATGTACTCACAGTAGGATCGGGATCCAAAATATCATCGTATGATAATGTTGAAGGAATCCTACCAACATTCATCAAACTCCAAAATGGTATGCATCTCTCTGCAAATTTCAGTTTCCTTAGAAATTCCCGATATAGATTTTTGCCCCATGCTCTTATGACCTTGACGAAAGTCAACAAATCATAAGTCACATGTTAAGTTCTACCCGTCATTGTCCAAGTTAATTTGAACCCTCCGTACATACCCTTGACGAAGGTCAACAAGGTAATACGACTGTCCCAAACCAACGCATCTATCTATGCTACATATGAACACCCAACATACCAATCACTATGCCTTGACGAAGGTCAACAAACATAGCTTGAATACTATTGAATATCCGTATGAAATGACGGAGGGCTACGACTAGTTTTGGCAAAACCGTGAACGTAGTGAACTTGATATAATCGAAGGAACCTGATACTTTTAAAAGGAGTGGTTAAAGCTCCGCAATTAAAAATTCTGCTCTTTTAAAATAACCGAGTGGTTTCTTTTAAATTTGTTCCAACGACTTAACTGTGGTTTATTTTCTTTGCATTATAATAATGCGCCCCATCATTTAATCTTATCATTGCTGAAAACAACGAAAATATCACGTCCTCTTATGCCATCCGCATTCGCCACGGGGTCCCGTCATCACCCGTTAAGTTACTTTACTAACGACAGAGCGGGGGCTGGGCTAGCGCGGGTGTAAAATATAAGTGACGTCTAATAGCTATTTATATACAGATATTGTACATTCGTCAGACGCAATAATAAGCATTCCAGATCACAGATGAACTTTATTGGATATTCTAGCAATCCGCATTTTGCTTTGAGCCTGCAATAAAAGACGGATTACACAGTTGTGATGAATAGCCATTACCCCACCCCAGACCTCTACGGGTACGGAAAACTACCCGCCAAGTACCAGAAGTGAAGCAGTCTGCCTCAACACTTCAAAGTACCCGGTAGTTTGTGCACCCCACTTTGGGTCTATCCTAGGAGCAAAAATAGTAAAAAGAAATAATACAACGGTGGCTACAACCGCAACCTGGATGTGCCCCGTAAAATAATATTACAACTTATTACATTTACATCGAATGAATGAATTTAAAACGCATCTCAAACCCCGGCTAATCATCACAACATCCCAATCAAGTTCATATACACAAACAGTAAATATTTCAGAAATGTGCAACCCCCTGCCAACCGACATACTAGCAGTTAGGGGAGGTTTACGAACACATTAAACATTACAGATAAAGATCCAATTAGCAAATAGTTTAGAACATCGATCGATTACCTATATCCGTGTCTACCCCAAAAGCAAATCAGCACAGAGGCAACCTGGGCAGAAACAGAACATACAAGAAAACAGAAAACAACAAAATAGGAATTACTGAGCAAATCCGAGTCAACTCGGCGTTGACTCGGCGGCGGATCCGCGGCACAAGCTCTCTATTGCCGCGGATCCACGGCCATTTTGCCCAGTCATTGGCTCTTTTTTTCTCAGTATTCTTAAAATACCCTGCTGTGAATTTTAAAGTATGTCAAATAATTTTTCAGACAGGTTTAAAATTAACAGAAACTAAGAATTTTCAGGGTTTTATTTTCGTGTTTTCCGTCGATCGAACTTCTAATCAGTGGCTAACAAGCTAGTAATGGTTTAGTTGTCTCTGATACCACTGTAAGTCCATGTCACGTACCCCATGAATTTGCGGGGAGGCGGAATATATGAAAAACGATTATCAAAACTTCGTAACACAGACTGGAGTGCATGAATCGTTATCTAAACCATTACTAACTACAACTAGAGGTTTAACTACTCGGTTCCGATGTTATACCTCACGTTACATGTCCTTCGGGTCTTCATCGTTGTCCTCCACTCTTCGTAGGCTCCTTAGAACATCGGCACCTCAACGACCTCCTCGAATCAAAGACGATCCACCCAAAAGCTCCTACGCCAAGCTTAATCTCAAACTTGAGATAACTAGGTTGCTTAAAGTGCTAATCTAAGCTACCTAGGGAATATAGAGTGAGATTATGGATGTATTAGTCTAGCTAACCCTTGATCTCAACTCATGAGAGGTTAGGATTAGGGTTTGAAGAATGAGAGAGCTTGAGGAGAGAGAAGGTGAAGGTAAGAATTATATGAGATAATGATCTTATCATAATATATATGAAGCATAATTTATTTATCCAAAAATGAAATAAAAGAATTAACAACCATGCTTCATAAATATCTATGAGTGATTCATCTCCATGAGTCATTAAGCATTTATGATGCATTAATGACATGGATGAATCACTCAAATGAGTCACTAATCTCATTTAATACAATGCCGCCTTAACCCCCCAAGTCACCATGCTTCTAGAAGCTTCCCGACAAATTACGAGAACGCCCCTCCAATCCGTGAAAACACGGAAAAACTTTAGACTGTATAAATCCAATAACCCGATACTAGAATCTGGCTTAAACCAAAGCCGGCTAGTAAAAACTGTCCGAACGTCGTACGTGCGTAAACGTACGTACGCGTTCGAACCCTTGTCGTAAAACCGTACGACCTCTATATCGTTTCGCCTGGAGCAGGGAAACTCTCTGTGTGGGACTCTAAAGACTCGACACTACGCTGGCAGTGGGTTTAACCACAAACCGCAAGCGGCACTAGCTGTACGTAACGGTTCCCAGGTAGATGTCGCTAAGAAGGCCGATAAGGAAACTCATCCGAACTCTCACTGAGCCTGATGTGACAATCTCCGTACAGTCCGGTATGTTCGTCTAAGACTATCGCATATCAAGCCTAGGGGGCGGCAAGCGTTAGTCCCCTAATAGCTGTATAAATTATGTCGGAGCGAAGCCCATTACACCCTGAGAAGCTACTGGAACCTACCGGTATATCTCGCTTGCCCTGGCCAGGGACTTTGTGTAATGGCTCTCTGACACAGCGCGATATCATCTCCCAATGCCGGGAGAGACGAATCCTATCCAACCACTACTGCCTCTAAGTGCTCGGGACTGCACCCAACTGCTACCTATTTGCACGACTCCTTTGAGCCGTGGTAGGGTAGCAATCTAAGAACAGTGGGACACACTCGAGGCGAAGTAGCAGTGTCAAGTCTGCGGACTATGCTGTACTCATGTCACCTGGAAACTGTTAACTGACCGTGGGTATAGTACCAACTAACAGTTCCCCTACAAGTCCTGTCCGGTGTACCCGTAACCTAACGAGCACCTGTGTACTATCTCCAGTACGACGTACTGATGGCAATGGGACAAACCATCTCCCCAACTGGGATGAGAAGCGTACACACTAGTCTACTCTGGAGTATCGATGCCCTGCCTCGATAATCCTACGACTAGGGACAAGTATAGGATGTTGCTTATAGACTACCCAGCCCCCACTAGTGTGACTGCCATCACAACGCTGGTAATCAAGCAAAGAACCTATGGGCTCTACTAATATGTATAAGTGATATGTCACAAGAAACATATGCACATATTAAAATAGACTCAAACCAAGTAGCATACTACCATTTTTAGTAAGACTGTATATACAAATGTGTCACGACCCGAAAGTACGGAACATGACCGGCACTTAAACTATGAACGTCTCGAGGCGTACGTAATCTAAGTAAACCGAAAACCCAGAAATCCAAACCAAGAAAAGATGTAGAGTGCAGGAAAAACCAACTTAAAGCAACTAGTTTCAATAGCATAAGCCGAATTATGCGGTTTTTTAAAACAGCCAAAAATTTCCTGAAAATTTCGGCAGAGTCTCCTTTGTAAATACTAGCCCCCAAACGGTATACAACATGAATAGTATACGAAATTAATAAAAAGGCATCCCCAAGCGGGAGCTAGCTCTTCGTCAATCGACGGCCACAACCACACAAGCAATATAATATACAACGCCAACGGCGAGGATCAAAATTCAAAGGGAAACTCAAAACCACAAGAAAATCACAGAAATAAAACGCGCGACTCTAAGGTCGAAGGAATAACATCACTGGTCTCTATCTCAAAATAAATACATGTTTGGTTGATGGAACTTCTAGATACAACAGAATAATAATATACAAGAAATAAAATGGGGGTACGATACAAGTAAACCCATCTACTATCAAATCACCCGAAGGAAACTATGCCCGCAAGCCGTAAAGAAACCTGTACGGCAAACCTGCAAGAAAACTGGGGCACAACGGGGGTGAGTTGCCAACTCGTGAATAGAAAAACATCTACGCACAGAAATCGCATAAATAACGCAACCTAGGTCAATGATCATAATATATCCTCAAATATATGAATAACATGCAGCCTATAACAATGGCTAGGGTAATGTCTAATCCGAGTGTGATCTCATGTGCCCGTGTTAGTGCCTCAGGTAGCAATATATCATATGAATGAGGTATGAATGCATGAAAACAGAATACATGTAAATGAAGAACTGTTTTCATAATTTAGTGAGATTTCCTTTGTATTTTTAAAATGAGGTATCATAATGAAATCATCATAAAACAGTGCCTAGCATCGGCACAAAACGTAATCCCAATATCTCGATATCTCTGTATCACAGTCTTTGTACCTCAATATCTCGAAATCTCAATGTCTCAATCACAATATCTAGGGCGCCGTCAGTCCAGACCGGCCCCTACCATCCATCTCAAGACCACGACGGTATCCTCCGGATATCCGACGTGTCGGGTAAAATCACCGGTAGGTAGTACTCCCCTGCCAGGCTCACATCGTCATCATCACACGCTTCTTGCCCCGGGGTACCTTACCGGGTCCACCATGTACCCGAAACGGTTCATCCGTCTCCTCGAATCGGGTCTCGAAATCCATCAGCAAACTCATGGTGGACGACTCATACATCATGGGAGAAACCGCACTTTTATTTAAAAAGAGAGAAATCAGTTTATATATGTTTTGCGGTTTTCCTCCAAATCCAGAAAATATCATGGAAATCCAAATCATCAATAGCATGTAGAACCATGAATATAAGCATGAGAATGAATAACAGTATGCATGAAGCGACAAGTAATAACTACAATATCTAAGCTGGCATATAAGGTATGTACACTAATATTATGTCAAACTACTGGCTATCAAGCTAAGTTAAGCAACAATATTTTCTAAGGTGTGCGTGACATGGCAATTACCGATGAAGATGTGTGTGAGCCGGCAAATAAGTGTATATGGTACATACGCATCATCGGTAATGGTGCTGGTGTCCTAACAGCATAATGTCAACAATGCAATATGAAATAACAATGTAAATATGCAATGCGGAGCGAGCAACCAAAATGAGCGGGAGCTAAAAATTAAACAATGGTGCCATTTGAAATAACACGAACCGCGGGGTTTTGAAAATAGGGCTACGGTGGTTTTTAAGAAAGGATATGTCTTTTGAAATATCCGTAGATCCCTTGACCTGTCTTTTAAAATACACACGATCCGCTAGTTTTGAAATAGGTAGGAGTCTAATCTAATCTAACCACTACACTAAACTATACGGCTGAACTAACAAGCTGAACTACAGGTAAGGAAACCGCCTATCATCTGAATCGATACATATACATACCCGTATATATACAGTCGGCGATCCCGCCTCAATAATATCATCTCCGATACCATATCTATAAGCAGGCATCCCAAGTCAAGAGTGCGGATCAATCATCAATATAGCTCGTACGTAAATCCGTCGTACGGCATCCCAACTCTGGGTACGGGTCAATATCACATTCATCATACTATTCACCTGGTATCCTCTTTATCAAACATCATGATCGGGGTACTGATCTACGTCTAGTACAATACTGATACCGCCTAAGTATGCATGCACGTGTGTGAAACACTACGTCAAGACCCGTTACAACGTCATGTCGTATCTCAAATACGAACCCTGCTATATCACCGATCTCACGGCCTTAAATCAAATCTCATCGACTCATCTTAAATCCCAAGTACTATCCTCATTATCCATGCATGTGTATATGAATGTACATATGCATAGTCCCATACCCACGCATATATACATATATACACATCCCAATCGGTGCACAAGGAAGTAATGTATGCAAGTCTGTGTGTGCGTATGTGGTATACCAACTACTCTAGGGTTTTGCAACTAACCCAAAGCTAATCCAGGAACACATAAACATAACATGGATACACATTCTCGTATCATAAAACACCTATATAAACATATATATATAAGCTACACTACGGACTGCGGGGGTGCTATACGCCATCCACCCGACTTCTCTCCGTAGATATAAATCTACTCACCTGGTCCTCGCTCGCCGGTGCCGACGTCGCCACGCGCTTGCTTGTCGTCTCGAAATCCACATGGGGGTACCTACATATCACAACGCATCGTATCGCATTAAAAATCCGACTCATGACCAAAACGACACACGAATCCCACATAAGTCAAAACCTATGGTTGCTTTCACAAATCAACCCAAAAACCCTCGACGTCGGTGTACAAACGCCAGACCATCGAGAAAAACCCAAATACACTCATTTGCACATTCACGAACACTAATTTTAATATAAAATAGGTTAAAACTCACAAAAACCCCAATTTCACTTAAAAGTCATTTTTCCGAAAAATCTAGCAAGCATAATTCACCGTTTTTGTACAAAATATGATATTTAAATGAATGTAGCGGCCAATATACTTATTAAATATCTTAAATAAGTCATATAAATCATTTCCATAATTTAATCTCATTAAATTCCATTGACCCCAAAATTCTAGTTTACAAAATACCCAATTTTAACAATTTTATAGCAAAAATACACAAACAACAATTTAGCTTGGATTTTCATGAACAAAAGGCATTAAACCACTCAATATAATATTAATAATGATATGAAACCATAATTATATTTAATCTAAAGCATTTAATAATTTTCCAAAAACCCTAGTTAGCAAAATAGCTTAATTAGGCAAATTTTAAAATAACAATTAGCAAACTAGTTACTAGGTAAGATTTTACATGCCATAATATGTTAAATTATACACTTAAACCATGATCAAGTGATATAAAACCCTAACTTGATCCATACCCAATTCTAGAATTTCCAAACTTGCAACTAAAGCCTAATTAACACTTAAATAAATTAGCTTTAAGAAATTAACTAACAAATTAAGCAAAAGGTTTAGAAATTATACCCAAAAACATTTGAAGATCCACAAGCACCCATAGCCTCCCAAATTGAAATCTTATTCCCTAGATCCATGCTAGATAGGCAAATGAAAAATGGGTAGGATTTGGATTTTGATTTTGTTTTGATTTTGGATGGAATTTGATGAATTTTTGAAGGTAAAAAGGGTGGGATTTTTGGAGAAGAGATGAGATGAGGTAAAGAGAGGGGAGTGTAAGGTTAGATTAGCACCCTATGAAGAGATTACAAGCATCACATGACCTAAAGTTTTCATTTTTAAGGTGCTAAACTAACATGCAAAGGATGGATCCTAGAAAATTAGGGTTTGCTAAACATAAAGCTAGCAAAATTAGGGTTTGAAGGCTACAACCTTTGTAGCTCCCGTTTTTGCTTCGCTCCTTAGGCTCTTTTGTGTTGAATCAAGGTTCTCTTGAACTCCCCTTGTGTCCACGATGATCCACCGCGGAGATATCCGTCCAAGCTCACTACTTCGTCAAATCGAAGATAACACTCTAAACGAAACGGCTAAGCTTGTGTAGAATGTTGTTGTGGCTTTGGATCTCACTTCAAAAACCTTTCTTTTGTTGTATTTCACTCACTAGAAAAGATCTAGAGAGGATAAGATGAAGGAAGATGAAGATGGTGGCTAATATTATGAAGAGATAAAAAGATAACTCTTTTTCTTAAGAAGAAAAAGAAATGAATATCACAATATATATTTTTATCCTTCTTGACACTAACCATGATTAAAAGATGGATGATTAATTTAACTTGGGTTTAGAATGATAAAGGAAAAGATAACCATGGTTTAGTGGTGGGTGAGAATGGTTAGGTTAAAAGAAGCATGTAGAAACTAGTATAATTATCCTTTCCTTTTCATTTTCTTTTAAAACCAAAATTAAATAATTATCCATAGTTTAATCTATGGTGTGAAGCTTATATTGCCACCATTTCCATATATAAACAACCATGATAGTTTGATGTATGTATGTGTACATGTATGCACATCTTCATGTGCATGAAGCTAGAAAAGAAAAATAGAAACACATGCATGCATGCATACATCCATCAAACCCTAGAAAGGTTTTGAGTGAGAAAACTAATGGTTAAATGATAAATCAACACTTGATTTATCAATCCGGTCATATCTCATATGACCCCACCAAAAGCAGTTCACCCGATCAATGTTCGGTATCATATACGCACATTTCAATCGGGTGCATGCGCATATCGCATATGCGCACCACAACGTTTCGCCTGGACTGGGTAACTCCTCTGTGGGACTCTAAGACTCGTCAATACGCCGGCAGAGGGTAATGATCATATCAAGTGCCCTCAAGTCGCAAGAGGTCAGCTAAACGTAACGGCCACCCGGGTATTGAGCGATCAGAAGACAACAAGCGAACCTGCTACAACTCCCGTCGAGCCATCCGGCAACACTACCGTTCAGTCCGGTCTCTTCGTCAAATCTGCTGCATATCGAGCCTAGGGATGGTCACGTCGACCCCAATAACTCAATAAGTCGTGTCGGTGAATGGTCTATAACAGATCGAGAAACTACTGATAACACTTATCAGCAAATCTCATCAGCCCTGGCCAGGGACTTGCCGTTATAACCAGTCGAGCACAGCACAGCATCAACTCCCAATACCGGGAGAGACGAAACCCCTCCTATCGCTCATCGTCTTCATGTGTCTCGGGACTGTACCCAACGGCCACCTGTTTGCACGACTCAGTAGAGCCGTGGTAGGGTGGCAATCAAAGTACAGTGGGAGAACACACAAGGCTCTATGACGATCTCGGGTCTACAGACTAACCTGTACCAGTGTCACCTGAGAACTGCTATCCGACGATAGATATAATTCCATATAGGAGTTCTCGGCGAGTCCGTCCAGTATACCCAGTCACCACTGAGCACCCGTATATGATCTTGATGTCAAACATCGATGAATGTGGGAACATCCATTGCCCATCACATGGGTCTAGTATCATATACGCTAGTCTACTCTGGTATATCGATGCCCCGTCTCGATACACCTCCGACTAGGGACATTTCAGGATATGCTTATAGACTACAGATGTCCCACTAGTATGATCTCCATCATAATCAGAGTAGTCAAGCCGATATCCTCAGGGCTTTATCAGCATGTATGAATGAATAGAAGCATGATCAAATAAACATGTCAGATAAAGAATAACCAGATAGCATACTATCATGTCGAGCAAGAAAGTAAACTGAATATATATACATGTATAGATACATCCATTATCACATAATGGCCTCTAGGGCATACATATATCCAACAATCTCCCACTTGCACTAAGGCCAGTTATTTGCGTATCTCATACCCAACATCTCAAAAAGTCGCTCATGCTGCGGCTGAGGGAGAGCCTTGGTGAATGGATCCGCGGCGTTGTTCTTTGTGTCAACTCTCTTAATCTCGATCTCGCGGCGATCTACAATCTCCCGGATCAAATGAAAACGCCTCAGGATGTGTCTGGACCGCTGATGGGATCTGGGTTCCTTGGCTAACGCCATCGCCCCATTATTGTCACAATACAAAGGTATTGGATCAATAATGGTTGGAACTACTCCTAGCTCCGAGACGAACTTCTTCATCCAGACGGCTTCCTTGGCGGCATCATTTGCAGCAATGTACTCAGCTTCCATCGTAGAGTCTGCAACGGTATCTTGTTTGGAACTCTTCCAACTTACCGCCCCTCCATTGAGGGTAAATACAAACCCTGAGATAGATTTGCTGTCATCCTTGTCGCTCTGGAAGCTCGAATCGGTAAAGGCCTCCATTTGGAGATCTTTATTACCATACACCAAGAACAATTCTTTAGTCCTTCGCAAGTACTTAAGAATGTTCTTCACAGCTGTCCAGTGGTTCTCCCCTGGGTTGGATTGATACCTGCTTACAACACTAAGTGCATAAGCTACATCTGGGCGTGTACATAACATCGCATACATTATAGACCCTACTGCCGAAGCATAAGGTATAATGCTCATGCGAGATCTCTCTTCATCGGTCTTTGGACAAGAATCCTTAGAGAGAGTGACTCCATGGCAAGCGGGTAAGGCACCCCGCTTGGAGTCTTCCATACTAAACCTCTTTAGGATGGTGTTGATGTACCTGGTTTGGGACAATCCCAATAACTTTTTGGATCTATCCCTATAGATCCTTATGCCCAGGATGTATATGGCATCACCCAGGTCCTTCATGGAGAACCTTAGTGATAAGAATGATTTGACCGACTGTAGCATAGGAATGTCATTTCCTATCAGAAGAATGTCATCCACGTACAATACGAGGAATGTGACAGCTCTTCCTACAGCCTTCCTATAAACACAAGGTTCATCCGGATTTTTGATGAAATCAAACTCTTTGATAACATCATCGAAACAGATGTTCCAACTCCGAGATGCCTGCTTTAACCCATATATGGATTTAAGCAATCTACATGCTTTCTCGCTGCTCCCACTGTCAATGAAGCCCTCCGGCTGATCCATATAAACACATTCTTCTAAATCTCCATTTAGAAATGCCGTTTTAACGTCCATCTGCCAGATTTCATAGTCGTAGTGAGCAGCAATAGCAAGTAGGATCCGAATAGATTTAAGCATGGCTACGGGCGAAAAAGTTTCGTCATAGTCCAAACCTGGTCTTTGACGAAAACCCTTCGCCACAAGTCTTGCTTTATAGGTCTCTACCTGCCCATCCACACCAATCTTTCTTTTAAAGATCCATTTGCACCCTACAGGTTTTACCCCAGGGGGTACAACGTCCAAAGTCCATACTTTGTTGGTGTACATAGACTCCATTTCGGATCTCATGGCATCCAGCCACTTCACAGAGTCACCACTCGTGATAGCTTGCTGAAAACTGGTAGGATCATCATCTTCCATGATACAGTCTTCTCTGTCACCATCAATGAGGAAACCGTAGTACCTCTCCGGTGGGCGAGAAGTCCTACCAGACCTACGGAGTGGCCGAGGTTCTTCAGTTTCCGTTGCAACAGCCGGCTCAACCAAATCGTCATTTGTAGTTTGTGTCTCCAGAACCTCTTCTAGATCTACCACCTTGCCACCATCTCTATCCGTGAAAAACTCTTTTTCCAAGAATGTGGCATACTGAGAAACAAACACCTTTTGTTCCTCTTTGTGGTAGAACAGATATCCATAAGAATTCTTTGGATATCCCACAAAGTTACACATGACTGACCGTGTCTCGAGTTTGTCCGGATTCTGCTTTTTAACATAGGCCGGGCAACCCTAAATCTTAATTCTTTTAAGAGATGGTCTCTTCCCATTCCATATCTCATATGGTGTGGTAGACACGGCTTTGGTTGGAACCCTGTTTAGCAGAAACGCCGCAGTCTCCAATGCATGCCCCCAAAACGAGACTGGTAACTCAGCGTCACTCATCATGGACCGGACCATATCTAATAGGGTCCTATTCCGTCGTTCTGACACACCGTTGTGCTGTGGTGTGTAAGGCGGAGTGAGCTGAGAGAGAATCCCATTCTCTTTTAGGAAGTTTGCAAATTCTGTACTGAGATACTCACCACCTCGATCTGATCGAAGCATCTTAATACTCAAGTCGGTTTGTTTTTCTACTTCTTGTTTATATTCAACGAACTTCTCGAAAGCGTCGGACTTGTGCTTTAATAAAAATACATGACCGAATCTTGAGAAATCATCGGTGAATGTAATGAAGTATGAAAAACCGCCTCTAGCCTGTGTAGACATCGGCCCACATACATCACTATGTATGAGGCCCAGGAGCTGAGTAGCTCTTTCTCCGTGTCCAGTAAACGGAGTTTTGGTCATTTTACCCTTGATACAAGACTGGCAAGTCGCATAAGATTTATATTCAAAAGAGTTTAAATATCCATCTTTATGTAACTTGTTTAGTCTTGTTTCGTTAATATGACCAAGTCTACAATGCCAAAGAAAAGCTTCATTTAATTCTGAAATTTTTCTTTTATTAGTGTGTTGTATACTGAAAACTGTGTGTTGATTTAGGACATATATTCCGTTATTAAGTGTACCATACCCAACCAACATTTGATTTAGGTGAATGTTCATAACATTGTTCTGCAACACAAAATTATATCCTTCATTGTCCAACAAAGATACGGATATTATATTACATAGCATATCAGGTACAAAATAACATGGATTCAAAATCAAAATACATCCAGACGGCAACCCCAAGTGATACTCTCCCACTGCGACTGTATGTACATTGGAACCATTTCCAACGCGGAGAGTATGGTCACCTGTCTTCAAAACCTTGCTATTTCTCAGCCCCTGCATAGAATTGCAAATGTGAGAACCTGAACCGGTATCCAATACCCAGGAAGCAGAGTTTATAGAAAAACAGTTTTCAGTTACAAACGCACCTGAAGCAGAAGCATCACCATGCTTCTTCTTAAGACTTAGGTACTCCGTGCAGTTGCGCTTCCAATGTCCTGTCTTGTGGCAATGAAAACACTCGCCTTTCCCTGGGTCTCCAGCCGTGGATTTTCCCTTTCCCTTCACCTTTTTGACTCCGCCCTTAGGATTAGTGGGTTTCTTCTTTTTCTTTCCCTTGGCCTTAGCTTTTGGGCGAGAAGAAGAAGACTGTCCAATGGTCATAACGGGAGTCTTTGCTGACTTCATAGTGCTCTCTGCACTCCTTAACATATTAAGGAGTTCAGGGAGGTCCTTCTCCATGCCATGCATGTTGAAGTTCACTATGAACTGAGCAAAGGTGGAGGGGAGGGACTGCAGAATAATATCTATATATTGTTCATTTTCCATTGTCCATCCAAGGTCCTCAAGCTCTTCTATAAGGGCTATCATCTTCAAAACATGGTCTGCTACTGGTGTGCCAGGGGCCATCCGCATGTGAAACAGTTTCTTTGATGCCTCGTATCGTAATACGCGGGACTGCTCCCCATACAACTCCTTTGTATGGAGCAGTATCCCGTGGATGTCCATGTCCTCGTGCTGCTTTTGATGTGTGTTATCCATCGATGCAAGCGCGAGGCATGTGGCCGTGGCACAGTCAGCGTCCCATGTCTTGCGGACTTCTATGTCCGCAACTGAGGATTTTGGGCCTGGGACGGGCGGGGCTGAAGCCGTGAGGACATATGATACTTTATCATAAGTCAAGGCGATCTTCAGATTCCTTAGCCAGTCTTTATAGTTGGTCCCGTTCAGTTTGTTTTTATCTAGTAGAAGCTTAAGTCCAGTCATTGGTATCTGCCATTAAGAGAGAGAAAAGAATACACTCAGCGAAAGCTCTTGCATAGATTAGATTGGTTTTATTATCTTGTCTAATCGATATTTCCCACTGCTTTTTATCAAGTTTTTCTTTCAAACCTTAAAAAGAAAAACTAGCCAGGATTAATTACAGTCTACAACTTCGCTAACCGTTCAGCCAGGCCAGTGTTGGTACTTTGAGGGAGGTTCCCCGTGCTTTCGCACGGACCTAATTAGAGTAAACCTCGTTTTCCCAGAGGCGGAGCCCCGTTAACACCTTTCTAGACACCTAATGAGTTAGCTAATTGTAAACTGCAAAACTCTCCTAGGAGCAACTATTGCCCACAGTGGGATCGGGATCCAACCATCATATGGAAGGTATGCAATCTCATTGCAAATTTCAACACTTGAAATTCCCGATGTAATTTTTACCCCTAGTACTTATGACCTTAACTATGGTCAACAAATCATAAGTACCAGTCAAGTTCTACCCGTCATTTCTTGATCAATTAGACCCACCCATATGACCCTTAACTATGGTCAACAAAGTCGTATGAATGTCCTAATTAATCTGTATCATATGCAGTGTAGGAAGACATCACTTAGCTACCGTACACTACGCCTTAACTAAAGTCAACAAACGTAGCACGAATACTAAGTACTCTACTTCCTAAAATGACGGAGGGTTGCGAATGATTTTTAAGAAAATCTTTAACGCTTTGAACTTGATATCGTTGTAGAATCAAACAGTTTTTCAAAAGGAGTGGCTTAAGCTCCGTAGTTTTGAAATAAAGCTTTTTCATAAATAGCCGAGTAGTTTTTAAATCCGATTCTACAACATCTTTTTAGGTTTATTTTCTTTACATTAATCACATTAATGTAATCCCATCATTTAAGTCCTAAAGCCAATCACAGAAAAGAAACGAAAATATCACGTACGCTTATGCCATCCGCATTCGCCGCAATGTTCCGTTATGCACCGTTAGGTTACTTAACTAACGGCATACCGGGACGGGACTAGCGCGGGTGTAAAACATAAGCAACGTCTACTATATATCATATATATAATAAGTCATTCGTCTCAGATTTCACAGAACACAGGCAGCAGAAATATAGATATAACGTGGGATATACTAGGACGTCCGTATTTAGTATTTAGCCAGAATAGAAAATACGGATTCCACAGTCGCGATGAATAGCCAAGCCCACACCCTGGACCCCTACGAGAGCGACAAGTGACCCTACCAATCCTGGAATTTAGGAGACCCAGTCTCGACTCCTCGAGATGGCCTCCCACTGAACCCCAGAACCCGGTCACCTGTGCTCCCCTCCTTGGGTCCATCCTAATGCGGAAAAGTAAATAATATACAACACTGGTGACACAACCGCAACCTGGAAGTGCCCCAAATAAAAGAATATTACATTACATTTGAATTTACATGAATGAAAATATAAAACTCTCATCTCACAAAAACCCCCGGCTATTCGATCGCGACAATCCTGCACATCATATCTCAGCAACACATAATATCATATATCATCAACGTAAGTAAGTATGCGTACCCCGATTGTCGTTGATGTATAGCAACGAAACCGGCAATATCTAACATACTACACTTACGGTCACAGAAAAGAAAGTGTAAAACTACAATATTTGGAATCCAGATTCTCATTAGACATCATAAATGCGAAATATCACATATTTCGTATTTCATGTCTACACTATTTGAATTCCACATATTGTATCACATTCCAGATAAATAGACAGTATTAAAGTTTTCGAACGAACTGTCAAGCACCCAAGATTCACTAAAGCTCAACACTTGAGCAGGGTTCAAAGATCCGGAGTGTGACACAGTAGCGGCGGTCCAGCCGTAGAAGGGTCAAGCCAACGCCTCACATGTGGCACGCCGTACTGCCCCAAACCCTAAGGTTCAAAGGGCAGTTCGAGACGGTCACATAATCGAGTTAAGGTTTGTTGTCTTCTAGAGGGACCACCGCAAAAAGACTTGCACACATCTCCAAACTATTTAAACCCCGTGAATATTGAGTAAATGATAATCGTTCAAACACTTCAATACTTTCTAGTTTACCCGGAAAAGAAATACGAAATGAAAACTCCGATCGAAACAACTAGTTCAAAACCATCTCCAGAATTTTCAACAGAAGATTCAGATTAAATACTCTCAAAATGTACTGTAGCAGGTAAAGAAAATTACTGTACAAAAAAATATCATAGGGCCCCATATTTGGCCGCGGAAGCGCGGCAAAATCTTCCTTATGCCGCCCTTCCGCGGTCAAACTTACTGTTCACAGGTACGGATTTTGCAGATCATCTAATTTTTACCTGCTCTATTTTTTGAGAATTTTTAATTCTGAATAAGATTAATTTTTAAAAAATTTCCAGAGAGCATCCCATAAACCCGTATTTTTGTTTCGATCGGACTTTTTACTCCGCAAAAGGGTCGCCTAAAGTTCTAGGTCGGCTCTGATACCAATGTAAGGTTAGATTAGCACCCTATGAAGAGATTACAAGCATCACATGACCTAAAGTTTTCATTTTTAAGGTGCTAAACTAACATGCAAAGGATGGATCCTAGAAAATTAGGGTTTGCTAAACATAAAGCTAGCAAAATTAGGGTTTGAAGGCTACAACCTTTGTAGCTCCCGTTTTTGCTTCGCTCCTTAGGCTCTTTTGTGTTGAATCAAGGTTCTCTTGAACTCCCCTTGTGTCCACGATGATCCACCGCGGAGATATCCGTCCAAGCTCACTACTTCGTCAAATCGAAGATAACACTCTAAACGAAACGGTTAAGCTTGTGTAGAATGTTGTTGTGGCTTTGGATCTCACTTCAAAAACCTTTCTTTTGTTGTATTTCACTCACTAGAAAAGATCTAGAGAGGATAAGATGAAGGAAGATGAAGATGGTGGCTAATATTATGAAGAGATAAAAAGATAACTCTTTTTCTTAAGAAGAAAAAGAAATGAATATCACAATATATATTTTTATCCTTCTTGACACTAACCATGATTAAAAGATGGATGATTAATTTAACTTGGGTTTAGAATGATAAAGGAAAAGATAACCATGGTTTAGTGGTGGGTGAGAATGGTTAGGTTAAAAGAAGCATGTAGAAACTAGTATAATTATCCTTTCCTTTTCATTTTCTTTTAAAACCAAAATTAAATAATTATCCATAGTTTAATCTATGGTGTGAAGCTTATATTGCCACCATTTCCATATATAAACAACCATGATAGTTTGATGTATGTATGTGTACATGTATGCACATCTTCATGTGCATGAAGCTAGAAAAGAAAAATAGAAACACATGCATGCATGCATACATCCATCAAACCCTAGAAAGGTTTTGAGTGAGAAAACTAATGGTTAAATGATAAATCAACACTTGATTTATCAATCCGGTCATATCTCATATGACCCCACCAAAAGCAGTTCACCCGATCAATGTTCGGTATCATATACGCACATTTCAATCGGGTGCATGCGCATATCGCATATGCGCACCACAACGTTTCGCCTGGACTGGGTAACTCCTCTGTGGGACTCTAAGACTCGTCAATACGCCGGCAGAGGGTAATGATCATATCAAGTGCCCTCAAGTCGCAAGAGGTCAGCTAAACGTAACGGCCACCCGGGTATTGAGCGATCAGAAGACAACAAGCGAACCTGCTACAACTCCCGTCGAGCCATCCGGCAACACTACCGTTCAGTCCGGTCTCTTCGTCAAATCTGCTGCATATCGAGCCTAGGGATGGTCACGTCGACCCCAATAACTCAATAAGTCGTGTCGGTGAATGGTCTATAACAGATCGAGAAACTACTGATAACACTTATCAGCAAATCTCATCAGCCCTGGCCAGGGACTTGCCGTTATAACCAGTCGAGCACAGCACAGCATCAACTCCCAATACCGGGAGAGACGAAACCCCTCCTATCGCTCATCGTCTTCATGTGTCTCGGGACTGTACCCAACGGCCACCTGTTTGCACGACTCAGTAGAGCCGTGGTAGGGTGGCAATCAAAGTACAGTGGGAGAACACACAAGGCTCTATGACGATCTCGGGTCTACAGACTAACCTGTACCAGTGTCACCTGAGAACTGCTATCCGACGATAGATATAATTCCATATAGGAGTTCTCGGCGAGTCCGTCCAGTGTACCCAGTCACCACTGAGCACCCGTATATGATCTTGATGTCAAACATCGATGAATGTGGGAACATCCATTGCCCATCACATGGGTCTAGTATCATATACGCTAGTCTACTCTGGTATATCGATGCCCCGTCTCGATACACCTCCGACTAGGGACATTTCAGGATATGCTTATAGACTACAGATGTCCCACTAGTATGATCTCCATCATAATCAGAGTAGTCAAGCCGATATCCTCAGGGCTTTATCAGCATGTATGAATGAATAGAAGCATGATCAAATAAACATGTCAGATAAAGAATAACCAGATAGCATACTATCATGTCGAGCAAGAAAGTAAACTGAATATATATACATGTATAGATACATCCATTATCACATAATGGCCTCTAGGGCATACATATATCCAACAGGGAGGGCTGCAGGAATTCAGAAGTGTCTCGGCTAATGAGGGGAGAGAAGAGAGTGTGAGGTGATTGGAAAGAGAATGTGGTCAAAAAGTCCACCTTTTACTTCTATCATTCTCTTTTCTTTTCTTTCTTTTCTTTTGCAACACAAGTGGGGACAATTGAGGGGGGACTGTTGAAATCAGCCATAAGGAAGGAAAAATGGGGGTGTGTGAGTGTGGGTATGGGTGTGGGGTGATGAAAAATGATAAATACTATACCCCAAACATCCATTTACACTAAATTCACTAAAAAAAGCCTTTTTCTTCAATATTTTCTAAACCGTTTTGGCAAACGATTTCATTTCAAAAACCACATGATAAAATTTTATTTAATATGATATGATGCACAAAATTTGTTTCAACTCATTTCAATTTGTAATTTTCCCTAATTAAATGTATTAGTGACGGCTTAAAATAATATTAAAATAATTAATTTCGGAAAAAATTTCAGAAAATTTGAAATTTCACCAGTGGCTCAATAAACACCAAATACTAGCAATTACATAGTTAGAATATGTATATTTAATTTTATAATAAAGATATTTGCATTTTGACTTTTTACAGAAAACCCCCTTATTTTACCGTTTTTTTCGAAATTTCACCGAAACGATTTTCAAAACGTTACAAAATGTGAATATCCCAAGCTTCCATTAAGTAATATACAATCTAGTATGATACAATAATGGCCCCTAGGGCATATACACTAACAACCGTGCCAGGAGTCGTCCATTCTAAATACTTTTAGAATGCTGTCTAAGTACCCTGATTGGGAAAGTACCCAAATCTAGATCTAAAACCATAGATCTAGTAACCAGAATGTCTGATATTAATATCCATATCCTATGTGGAGAAACCACTGTATGACAACCAAAGTATAACCGATCGTAGTATAGGAATATCACTTCCTACTCTGTGTATGTCATCCAAATACCAGGACATCACACCCTACTACATTCTTAACAGATCCATCCCCTATTCTGATGAAGTCAAACCTATGACTGTCATATCAGAAATAGATGATCTATCTCCGCTACATCTGCTTTAGTCTATAAATAGACATAAGCCACTTGTCCACCAATGCTTCCGTTGCTCCCACTGATCATGACAACCCTCTGGCAGAGTCATATAGACATGCACTTCTACAGCTAGTTTAGAACGACGCTATACTCATCCTCCTGCCGGGTCTTACAGTCTGGAACAACAGCAATGGCAAGTCAGGGTAAACAAGAACCTCCCTGTCACCGTCCTTGAGGCTACCGGAGTACCTCTCGGGTGCCTGAGATTATCCACCATATCTGCGGAGTGACAAATGGAATGTCAAATCAGATTGAATCTTTAGGTTCTTATCAAATTTTCAGTAATCGTCTGCGTTCTGGAATCACTTCCAGTTCTACCATACTCCTACTACCGTTTTCTGAAAAAATCCATTTTTGTTAAAACTGTGGCGAGTCAAGAACAATATCACTATTGATCTTCCAGATGGTAGAAAGTCAACCCTCGTCATAGCCCGGGTCAACCCACAAACAGCCATTACAGAAATGTGCCTTGAGTTATCCAGAGTCTGGTTTTAAGCATAAGCCGGACAACTCCCCGTACCTTAACATCGTTAAGATATGAACTGTTCTATATCCAATATAGAACCAGAGGCACTAATTTAATTGAAGCAGATTCAAATCATGCTGCTGTCTTCAGTGCATGTTAACTAAATGGAGAGAGGCCGATCAGCATTACTCAACTTAGGAGTGCTTCCAATTATGAGTAATCTGAAAGAGAAGCAAGTTCTCTTAATCATTACTATCAACTGAATACCCTACACAAGTATCTACATCTTCGATCACCTTGAAGAATCCCGATACTTGCAACACCTAGTTTTCTACTTTATTCATATACCTATAACTTCTCAAAACTCAGACCTTGTGTTTCTACGAAACACTTATCTAAGAACTAGAGAAGTCATAAGTAAACCGAATATAGTACGAGGACCAACCCCTCTATCCTAATGGACACTGGACAACAAACAATACTCTGTATAAGTCCTTTGAGTCTAATAACTCATTCCCTATGTGTCGTAGGTTGAAAACTGTACTTATGGTTAAGAAGAATTACACCGTTGTTCAATGCTCCTTACCTAACCATCCACTGATATAGGTAAATGTCATAGACATAATTTCAAAAAGTTATATCTCACTCTATAAAAATAGACGTACAGATATATCAATTTGAAATTGGTGCATAACAGCGGATATTCAAAACCAAATATTTGCCGTCCGGCAAACAACCCAGGTGACTTCCTCAAATATCACCAATTACAACGAATTCCGATATAATGAGGATGATCACCTAATTCCCAATAACTTACTCCCACTCATCATCTGTAAAACCATACAGATGTGAGAATCATACCTGGTAAATACATACCCTGGAGCAAGGGTTAATTGGGAAATCAGTTTTCTTTTAACAGTACACAGTGAAACTGAAACATTGAAATGTTTCGTAGGGGTATTCGGGTATTCCTAGTAATGCTTCTTCCATTATCCAGATTCACAACTGTAACCGTATATTTCTTTGCCATCTCTCCAAATCCCTTCATATGTCTTTAGTCAGTACCTTCTGTATACCCTCTTAGGCTAAATGGTTTTCTTCCTTCCCTACCTTTCGGCACCAGTCTATGGTTTGGAAGAAGACTATCCAATAAGCATAATGGGTGTACTGTCCTAATCCTAGGAGCACTCGCAATGCGAGAGAAGGTGAAGATAAAAGACAACCGAATAAACCTTATTCCTATTTCTCCTGAACCAGAATCCATCCCCAAACTGGAACAAGTTCCTTTCGAGTTCGTATATAACCATACGATGGAATATCCAATAAACTGTGGATCTTCGTAGTGATACGGAGTGTTCTGGAGAAATACAAAGGTGATGTAGGATTGGCGAAGAAATACTTGGTTTGGTCGTGAATAGCAGTTGCAGTTTACTTTGCCCTCCTTCTAATCCCTTTATTTGTCTTTACTTAATACCTTCTGTACACCATCGTTAAGCTAATTGGTTTTCTTCATTCCCTACCGTTCGGCACCAGCCTAAGGTTTGGAAGAAGACTATCCAATTTGCGTAATAGGTGTACTATCTCCTAAACCAAGGAGTACTCGCAACCTGAGAGAAGGTAAAAGGAAAAGACAACTGAATAGTCCTATTCGTTTTCTCCAGAACCGAAAACCATCCTCGAATAAATTCCTTCGAGTTCTTATATAACCATACGATGGTTTTATCCAATGGAAGTGGATGTTCGTAGTAATACGGGGTGTCCTGGAGAAAAAGGTAAAAGTAGGAGTGGCAATGAGGTTTGCAACTTTGACAATCCAAAAGCCAGTATTTAAAGAAGGTTCGGTTAATTTTGGTCACTGAGTCATAGTCTAGGGTCGGGTCATGGTCGCTGACAAAGAGAGAGAGAAAAGAAACACTCAGCGTGCACTCTAAGCTAGATCAGAATGGTTACCAATTTATCTAATCAGGAAACCTCCCACTATAACGTCAAATTCTCCTCCAAACCTGAAAGAAGAATTAGTCGGGATCACCCGAGGAGTAAACCAACTCATCAGTGGGAATCGGGATCCAACTATCATCGCATGGTAACGTGATGGAATCCACTCACGCTATCACACTCCAGAAGGTATGTGCATATCTGGCAAGTTTCAGTTTCTTTAGAAACTCCCGATGTGATTTTTACCCCATGCTCTTATGACCTTGACGAAGGTCAACAAATCATAAGTCACATGTCAAGTTCTACCTGTCATTATCCAGGTTGATTTGAACCCACCCGTACCTACCCTTGACTTTGGCCAACAAGGCAGTACGACTGTCCCAAACCAACGCATCTATCTATACTGCAGAAAGGTAACAAGCAGCTACCATGCACTATGCCTTGACGAAGGCCAACAAACATAGCAAGAATACTACGTGCTACCCGTCTGAAATGACGGAGGGCTACGAATGGTTTTTGGCAAAAAACCTTTAACGTAATGAACTTGATATCGTTGAAGGAACCGGATAGCTTTTTTATAAAAATACAGTGACGAAAACCTTTGCTAAAGAGGTCACTCCCGGTGAAGGGATCTCGGCTCTTTCCCCGTAGAATGAGGTGCAGGATATTCCAACTGAATACCACGATGCAAAGCAAAAGTAAACGACTATAGTGAAGTTATTGTCCTGACGCAAACTTCTGTCCAAGGGGTCACTCCCGGTGAAGGGATCTCGGCCCTTGCCTCGTCGACTGAGGTGCTGGATATTCATAACCGAATACCAGTATGCAAAACAAAAGAGAATGTCCTTGCAATAACAGCTTTTTGAAAAATTGTTCCAACAACATCAGAATAGGTTTGTTTAGCTTGCATTGATCCGAATCAATGCAGTCCCATCAATTGATCACACCACAAAGAACGAAAATAATGATGTACGTATATGCCATCCGCATTCGCCACTGGGTCCCGTCATTACCCGTTAGGTTACTTAACTAACGACAGAGCGGGGACTGGACTAGCGCGGATGCAAAACATATACAACATCTACTAGTATATATATCAATATATAATATCCGCTCAAGGCGTGATAAAAATGCAACATCACAGAAATGTAATAAGCATCACAGAACAATACAGATATCTAGGATCCCCGGGTTTCATAGAGCCGCTACTGAAACCCGATGTTCCCCTGGTCGTGTGGATAGCATGTGCTGTTGGAGATAGTGCCCTCATAGTCAATTATTGGATCGCAGGTACGTGATTGCAATGATTGCGGAGGACCTATACCGGTAGGACAGTTTTACTCGAGATGATAGTATGCTATCTGGTTTGCCTTTATCAGTCGTGTACATGTTCAGGTGACTGATTACATGTTACACTTTGATAGAGCCCTTAGGATCTTGCTTTACCACCAACAGTATGATGGCGATCATATACGTGAGAATTGGGTGGTTTATACGCATATCCTTAATTGTGGTCCCTAGTCGTGGGAGTTTCGAGACAGGGCATCGATACTCCGGAGTAGACTAGTGTGTACAGTCGAGACCCCGACGAGGGGCGGTGGCCGGTCTCACAAGCCACTGGTGTCAGTTGGATCACCTAAGATGTATACAGGTGCTCATTGGGTTATGAGTACACCGGACAGGACTCGCCGGGAATCTGCTAGTTAGTACTATACCTATCGTCAGATAGCAGTTCCCTGGTGACATGTGTACAGGTTAGTTCATCGACCTGAGGTCGTCATTTGTCTCGTGTGAGTTCCCACTGTGCTTTGATTTCTACCCTACCACGGCTCAAAGGAGTCGTGCAAACAGGTAGCTTTTGGGTACAGTCCCGAGCCATATGGAGGCACGTGAGCGGATCGGCAGGGGATTCTTCTCTCTCGGTATAGGGGGCGAGGTCGTGCTGTGTCTAGGAGAGCCATTACACAAAGTCCATGGCCATGGCAGGAGATTTACTGGTAGGTACTCCAGTAGTATCTCAGGGTGTTATTGGGCTACACTCCGACACGACTTATACTGCTTTTGGGGGTCTGACGTTACTAGCCCCCTAGGCAGATATGCGATACTCATAGACGAACGGACCGGACTGTATATACATTGTCACTGTTAGGCTCAGTAGGGTTTCCGGATGAGTTCGCTCATCGGCCTCCCTTGAGGTCAGTCCGTGGGCAGCCGTTACGCATAGCTAGTGCCGCTGACGGTTTGTGGTTAAACCCACTGCCAGGGTACTGACGAGTCATTAGAGTCCCCCACAGACAGTTTCCCAAGTTCGGGCGAAACGTTGTAGAGGCCGTATGGTTTTATGGCAGGGTTCGGAAAATGCACGTGCGTTTACGCACGTGTTATTTTTCGGGCAGATGATACTGGTCGGCTTTGGTTTAAGCCGGATCCGAGTATTATATTGAGTAGGTTTAATATCTTTGTCTCAGTTGCATTTGTGTTCGGTCGTAATACAAATGCGGGTATATTTATACAGTTACGGGGTTGTCCTGAAATTCGTTTCAGGATCACTTTTGGAAGTTGCCAGTTTCCAGTTTTCTATCAGCCTTCTTTTAACATTCGGTTAAAGACGGATTTATCTTTTCTTGGATGAGGGTGAGTCATGCTTCTAGAAGGTTCTAGAAGTTTCTAGGATGGTGACTAGGTTCATGAACCTTTGCTTACATTGATTACATGATGACTAGGTGTTTATGACTCATGCTTTGATTTCAACCATTCTTGTTTTCCTTAAGATATTCTTTTGTGTTCACATATGATATTTTGTTCTTAAGGTTACTCTCCCCTCTCCTACACTCACCTCCCTCCACCTATATAAGGCCGGCCCCTCCCCACACTCTCTCACTTGAGTTTTCACTTGAAAAGATTATGATAGGTTTTATCGGTGTATGGAATTTCACAGCTCATTTCATTCCATCACCCGATTCCCTCGGCAACTTCATTAACCGATCGTCCACGGTTTTGGACGAAGTGAGACAAAGTCATCTACTCATTCTCTACATCATTCTTGGTCGTCTCTTCTAGCAAACTTGACGACCGAGTTGTCTCGAGTCAGAGGCGGGAACCCGTTTAAAGAATCAGTGATGTGGTGCCACCTGGACGAGCAGATCAGAGATCGACGAGATCGGGGAAGCCGCAACGGAGTGTGGGATGATGGTTAAAGAAC
The DNA here is from genome assembly GCA_030015575.1 of Agapanthus africanus. Lineage (NCBI taxonomy): Eukaryota > Viridiplantae > Streptophyta > Magnoliopsida > Asparagales > Amaryllidaceae > Agapanthus > Agapanthus africanus. The sequence continues at coordinate 627,790,566 of CM057337.1, read as the reverse complement.
GAAGGACTCGGATCGTTCGGTATAACCTTTCTACACTCTTTACAGTTTGCTAGTTTAGCAATAATGGAAGATCCGGGTTAAAGTATACGATAGCGCCAGTTAAAAAGTTTTTGTTCCGCATTTAGCGTCTGTAGACGGCCGGGGCGCTAGCGTAGACTTACAGTGATATCAGAGCCTCACCATTTTGCTATACTAACTTGTGCTAACGCGTTTAAAATATCGATCGAACCGGAAATCAAAATCGCAATTTTTCAGCTTGACAGTTTCTGTTGATTTTAAATGGTGTCCTAAAAATATTTCACACATCTCAGAAAACTGTGCAGGGTTTTTAAGAACGCCGTACAAATTTGAGCACGTGAATCGACAAGATAGCCGCGGAAACGCGGCCAAACCCATGGTTTGGCCGCGCATCCGCGGCCGTTCTGGGCGATCATGCCCCCAAATTTGTACAGTGTGTTCTCCTCTGGAAATTGGGGTTTTTGGTATACATCTTTTGGGCCCAGGTTTTGTTACTGTTCTCCAGATTTGCATGGGGCCCAGTTTGTGATATTTAGTCGATCGAAATTTAAACATGTTAGTTTACAGTGCTTACATTATATCTCCGACCGGGAATGTCATTTGATCGGTAAACCGCGTCTAATTGCTATAGTTCTTTTAGACGGGTTTGCGAACGTGACATTCGCGTTGATGTTCTGTGTTGTGCTGTGATGTTGCGGATTTGTCGTGGTGGATAGCAGTGTGCAATGGTAGTACAGTTTGAGTTTATTTGTACATTTGATATTGCGGGGCGAGCGTCCAACTTGTGGACTGCCGTCACTGCCTGTTGTATAATATTCTTTTGGGGCACGATCAGGTTGCGGTCGATGTACCTGTTGTACTATTTTTCATTACTGTACTAGGTTTTGCCCCGCGACGGAGTGCACAGATAGCCGGGTTCTGGGGGGCAACGGGTCCGCATCTCATGGCTTTGAGAGGCAGAGGGGTCCCACTCTAGAATTGGCAGACTATTCGCTGCACTCGTAGGGGGTACAGGTTGACCCATGGAGGGGTGCTCAATTTACCGGATTCCGTGAAGTGCCGGGTGTTCCATTCACTATGCTGTGGAGGACTACCTCTCTTCAGGTTTTGGCGGGTAACTTGCCGCACCCGTAGGGGTCTAGGTTTCATTGCACAGGCTATCCACACGACAGGGGAACGTCGGGTTTCAGCAGCGGCTCTGTGAAACCCGGGGATCCCAGATTATCTGTATTGTTCTGTGATGCTTATTACTTTTCTGTAATGTTGCATATTATCACGCCTGGAGCGATTATTGTATATTGGTTTATATACTATTAGATGTTGTATATGTTTTACACCCGCGCTAGTCCAGTCCCCGCTCTGTCGTTAGTTAAGTAACCTAACGGGTGATGACGGGACCCAGTGACGAATGCGGATGGCATATACGTACATTTTATTTTCGTTCTTTTCTGTGTGATTGATTGATGGGACTGCGTTGATTCTGATCAATGCAAAAAGTTAAACAAACCTGTTTATAGTTGTTGGAACAAATTTAAAAGGTGTTATTGCAAAGACGTTTCCTTTTGTTTTGCATAGCGGTATTCAGTGGAATATCCCGCACCTCATTCGACGGGGCAAGGGCCGATATCCCTTCACCGGGACTGACCCCTTGGGCAGAAGTTTGCGTCAGGGTAATAACTTCACTATAGTCGATTACAAGTTGCTTTGCATAGCGGTATTCAGTGGAATATCCTTCACCTCATTCCACGAGGAAAGAGCCGAGATCCCTTTACCGGGAGTGACCTCTTTAGCAAAAGGTTTTCGCCACTATATTTTAAAAAGCTATCAGGTTCCTTCAGCGATATCAAGTTCACTACGTTAAAGGTTTTTCGCCAAAAACCAGCCGTAGCCCTCCGTCACTTCTTTTGGGTATTCAGTAGTATTCAAGCTATGTATTTTGACCAACGCCAAGGCATAGTGTTTGGTAGCTGCTGGGTATTCAATTGTTGCATAGATAGATGAGTTGGTTTGGGACAGTCGTTCTGCCATTTTGGCCAACGTCAAAGGCATGTGCGGGTGGGTTCAAATTGACAAGATAGTGACGGGTAGAACTTGGCATGTGACTTATGACATTTTGACCAACGCCAAGGTTATAAGAGCATGGGGCAAAAATCGTATCGGGAGTTTCTAAAGAAACTGAAACTTGCCAAGTATGCGCATACCTTCTGGAGTATGAGTAACGTGGATGCATTCTATCACGTTATCATGCGATGAGCGTTAGATCCCGATTCCCACTGATGAGTTGGTTTACTCTTCGGGTGATCCCGATTGATTCTTCTTTAGATTTGGAGGAGAATTTGACAAGACAGTGGGAGGTTTCCGGATTAGATAAAGTGATAACCATTCTGATCTAGGTTAGAGTGCACGCAGAGTGTTTCTTTTCTCTCTCTCTCTTTGGCAGCGACCTTTGACCGACCCTAGACTATGACTCAATGACCAGGTTGACCGAACCTTCTTAAAATACTGGCTTTTGGATTGTCAATGTTGCATAAGTCATTACCACTCCTTCTTTTACCCTTTGTATTCTCAGAACACCCGTATTACTACGGACATCCACTTCCATTGAATAGATCCATCGTATGGTTATATACGAACTCGAAGGGACTTCTTCGAGGATGGATCCAGGTTCAGGAGAAATAGAATTGGTTTATTCAGTTGTCTTTTATTATCACCTTCTCTCAGGTTGCGAGGGCTCCTTGGTTTAGGAGAGTACACCTATTACGCTTATTGGATAGTCTTATTCCAAACCATAGGCAGGTGCCGAAAGGGTAGGGAATGAAGAAAACCAATTAGCCTAAGTAGGGTGTGCAGAAGGTAATTTGTAAAGACAAAATAAAGGGATTAGAAAGAGGGCAAAGTAATTGCGACTGTTATCATTCACGACCAAACCGCGTACTTCATCGCCACTCTTATTTCACCTTTAAAAGAATAAGGTATTATTCAGTTGTCTTTTATCATCACCTTCTCTCGAGATGCGAGTACTCCTTGGTTTAGGAGGGTACACCTATTATGCTTACTGGATAGTCTTCTTCCAAACCATAGGCTGGTGCCGAACGGTAGGGAAGGAAGAAAACCATTTAGCCTAACGATGGTGTACAGAAGGTAACGACTAAAGACAAATAAAGGGATTTGGAGAGATGGCAATAAAATATACGGTTGAAGTCATGAATTGGATTATGGAAGAGGCATTGCTATGAATACCAGGATACCCCTACGAAACATTTTCATGTTTCAGTGCATTGTTAAAGAAAACTGTTTTCCCGATTAGATACTTACTCCAAGGGTATGTATTTACCAGGTTTCATTCTTATATCTGTATGGTTTTACAGATGATGAGCGGGAGTACGTTATTGGGAATTAGGTGATCATCCTCATTATATCAGAATTTGTTGTAATTGGTGATATTTGAGGAAATCGCCAGGGTACAGTTTTCAACCTACGACGCACAGGTTTTGAGTTGTTTAACTCAGCGGACTTATACAGAGTATTGTATGTTGTCCAAGTGTCCTTCAGGACAAAGGGGTAGGTCCTCGTACTATGTTCTGTTTACTTATAACTTCTCTAGTATTTACACAAGTGTTTCGTAGAAATACAAGGTCTAAGTTTTGAGAAGTTGTGGGTATAAGAATAAAGTAGAGAACCAAGTGTCACAAGTATCAGGATTCTTCAAAGAGATCGAAGATGTAGATTCTTGTGATTGGTATTCAGATGATAGTAATGGTTTTGAGAAACTTGTTTCTCTTTCAGGTTACTCATAATTGGATGGATTCCTAAGTTGAGTAATGCTGATTAGCCTCTTTCCATTAAAGTGATATGCACTGGAGACAGCTGCATGATTTGAATATGGTTCCAATTAAATAAGTGCCAAAGTTTCTATATTGGATATAGAATGGATCGTACCTTAAAAGATGTTAAGGTACGGGGAGTTGTCCAGCTTATGCTTAAAACCAGACTCTGGATAACTCAGGGCACGTTTCTGTAATGGCTGTTTGTGGGTTGACCCTGGCTATGACGAGGGTTGATATTCTACCATTTGGAAGATCAATAGTGATATTGTCCTTGACTCGCCACAGTTTTAGTAAAATGGATCTTTTTCAGAAAACAGTAGTGGGAGTATGGTAGAACTGGAAGTGATTCCAGAACCGCGAACGATTACAGAAAATTTAATAGGACCTATATATTCAATCAGGTTTGACATTCCAATAGCCACTCCGCAGATATGGTGGGTGACCTCAGACACCCGAGAGGTACTCCGGTAGCCTCAAGGACGGTGACAGGGAGGTTATTATCTACCCAGACTTGACACTACTGTTGTTCCAGGATATGAGACCCGGTAGGAGGGTTGTCGTAGTCAGTGGGAGCAGCGGAAGTTTAGTGGGCAAGAAGCTTATGTCTATTTATAGACCTAAGCAGTTATAGCGGAGAAAGATCATCTATTTTTGATGTGACAGTCATGGGTTTGACTTCAATCAGAATAGGGGATGGATCTGTTAAGAAGGTAGTAGGGTGTGATGTCATGGTATTGGATGACATACACAGAGTAGGAAGTAAAATTCCTATACTACGATCGGTTGTACTTTGGTCGTCACACAGTTGTTTCTCCAGACAGGATATGGATATAATATTTGACATTCTGGTTTCTGGATCTATGGTTTTAGATCTGGATTTGGATAGTTTCCCAATGTGAGTACTTTGACAGATATTCTAATGGTTTTTAGAATAGTTGACTCCTAGCATGGTGGTGTACCTGCAGGTGATGGAGTCACCCTCTCTAAAGGTGTCTTACAGACTAAAGGGGAGAGGGATGTGCATGATTGGCAGATCACTTGCTTAGGCAATTGAGTCAATCATGAGATGTCAAGTACCACACCAGATGTTGTTTTTGCACTAGATGCAATGAGTTTGTATTAATCCAATCCTGGAGAAACATAAGGAAGCAGTTTTAGAACATAAGTACATGTTCTACAGATTTGATGACGGCAGCCTCTTTCGGGAGACGGTTATCATTCCAGGCTTCAAAGGTGACATGGTTGACAGAGAGATTGTCAGAGTTATAGTTTTTCCCTCTGACGAAGAGGGACAGTATTATGGACAGGTGGTCCAAGAGGATACTGTGGGAGGCATGGTGCCCGATACTGATTAGGTTCAGTGATCGATACAGTCTAAGAAGTTTGGATTTGGAGTTCATTTATGAACTAGGTCCTATCAGATATCCAGACATATTCTAAGACAGGTATTACTCAATTCGGGAGATGGCTTTCTCCGCGAAATTGAGATTAAGAGAGATATAGAAAGAAACATCTAGGCGGATCCACTCACTGAGGCTATTTCTCGAACACAATAGTTTTACAAACGGGCTTTGTGAAACTGATTAGTAGAGGAGTTGGATGTTCGGTTTCACAAGGGCTGTGAGTAGTCGACATCGCAATAATTAGCCTTGAGTGCAAGTGGGAGATTGTTGGAGATAGTGCCCTCATAGTCAATTATTGGATCGCAGGTACGTGATTGCAATGATTGCGGAGGACCTATACCGGTAGGACAATCTTACTCGAGATGATAGTATGCTATCTGGTTTGCCTTTATCAGTCGTGTGCCTTTATCAGTCGTGTACATGTTCAGGTGACTGATTACATGTTACACTTTGATAGAGCCCTTAGGATCTTGCTTTACCACCAACAGTATGATGGCGATCATATACGTGAGAGTTGGGTGGTTTATACGCATATCCTTAATTGTGGTCCCTAGTCGTGGGAGTTTCGAGACAGGGCATCGATACTCCGGAGTAGACTAGTGTGTACAGTCGAGACCCCGACGAGGGGCGGTGGCCGGTCTCACAAGCCACTGGTGTCAGTTGGATCACCTAAGATGTATACAGGTGCTCATTGGGTTATGAGTACACCGGACAGGACTCGCCGGGAATCTGCTAGTTAGTACTATACCTATCGTCAGATAGCAGTTCCCTGGTGACATGTGTACAGGTTAGTTCATCGACCTGAGGTCGTCATTTGTCTCGTGTGAGTTCCCACTGTGCTTTGATTTCTACCCTACCACGGCTCAAAGGAGGCGTGCAAACAGGTAGCTTTTGGGTACAGTCCCGAGCCATATGGAGGCACGTGAGCGGATCGGCAGGGGATTCGTCTCTCCCGGTATTGGGGGCGAGGTCGTGCTGTGTCTAGGAGAGCCATTACACAAAGTCCATGGCCATGGAAGGAGATTTACTGGTAGGTACTCCAGTAGTATCTCAGGGTGTTATTGGGCTACACTCCGACACGACTTATACTGCTTTTGGGGGTCTGACGTTACTAGCCCCCTAGGCAGATATGCGATACTCATAGACGAACGGACCGGACTGTATATACATTGTCACTGTTAGGCTCAGTAGGGTTTCCGGATGAGTTCGCTCATCGGCCTCCCTTGAGGTCAGTCCGTGGGCAGCCGTTACGCATAGCTAGTGCCGCTGACGGTTTATGGTTAAACCCACTGCCAGGGTACTGACGAGTCATTAGAGTCCCCCACAGACAATTTCCCAAGTTCGGGCGAAACGTTGTAGAGGCCGTATGGTTTTATGGCAGGGTTCGGAAAATGCACGTGCGTTTACGCACGTGTTATTTTTCGGGCAGATGATACTGGTCGGCTTTGGTTTAAGCCGGATCCGAGTATTATATTGAGTAGGTTTAATATCTTTGTCTCAGTTGCATTTGTGTTCGGTCGTAATACAAATGCGGGTATATTTATACAGTTACGGGGTTGTCCTGAAATTCGTTTCAGGATCACTTTTGGAAGTTGCCAGTTTCCAGTTTTCTATCAACCGTCTTTTAACATTCGGTTAAAGACGGATTTATCTTTTCTTGGATGTGGGTGAGTCATGCTTCTAGAAGGTTCTAGAAGTTTCTAGGATGGTGACTAGGTTCATGAACCTTTGCTTACATTGATTACATGATGACTAGGTGTTTATGACTCATGCTTTGATTTCAACCATTCTTGTTTTCCTTAAGATATTCTTTTGTGTTCACATATGATATTTTGTTCTTAAGGTTACTCTCCCCTCTCCTACACTCACCTCCCTCCACCTATATAAGGCCGGCCCCTCCCCACACTCTCTCACTTGAGTTTTCACTTGAAAAGATTATGATAGGTTTTATCGGTGTATGGAATTTCACAGCTCATTTCATTCCATCACCCGATTCCCTCGGCAACTTCATTAACCGATCGTCCACGGTTTTGGACGAAGTGAGACAAAGTCATCTACTCATTCTCTACATCATTCTTGGTCGTCTCTTCTAGCAAACTTGACGACCGAGTTGCCTCGAGTCAGAGGCGGGAGCCCGTTTAAAGAATCAGTGATGTGGTGCCACCTGGACGAGCAGATCAGAGATCGACGAGATCGGAGCAGCCGCAACGGAGCGTGGGATGATGGTTAAAGAACGAAGGACTCGGATCGTTCGGTATAACCTTCTACACTCTTTACAGTTTGTTAGTTTAGCAATAATGGAAGATCCGGGTTAAAGTATACGATAGCGCCAGTTAAAAAGTTTTTGTTCCGCATTTGGCGTCTGTAGACGGCCGGGGCGCTAGCGTAGACTTACATGTGCAATAAAATCCTAGACCCCTATGGGCGCGGCAAGTTACCCGCCAAAACCTGAAGTGAGGCATCCCCCTTTAGCAACGTGAATGGACCACCCAGCACTTCACGGAATCCGGTAACTTGGGCACCCCTCCTGGGTCAACCTATACCCCCTACGAGTGCGGCGAATAGCCCGCCAATTCTAGAGTGAATCCCCTTCTGTCTCAAAGCTATGAGATGCAGGCCCGTTGCCCTCTAGAACCCGGCTATCCGTACACCCCACCGCGGGGTAATCCTAGTACAGAAAGTAAAATATACATACAACGGGTACATCGACCTCAGTCCGGTCGTGCCCCAAAAGAATAATATACAAACAGGCAGTGACAGCAGTCCACATGTCGGACGCTCGCCCAGCAATATCAAATGTACATAAAAATACCAAACTGTACTACCATTGCATCCAGGCTATCCACCACGACAATCCGCAACATCACAGCACAACACAGAACATCAACGTGAATGTCACGTTCGCAAATCCGTCTAAAAGGGCTATAGCGGTTAGACAAGATTTACCAATCAAATGACATTCACGGTCGCAGATATAATATAAATACTGTGAACTAACATATTTAAAAATTTTGATCGACCAAAATTTTTCCAAGTGGGCCCCAAGCACTACTGTAGCTCTCAAAGAAAATCTGGACCCAAAAAGAATATACCAAAAACCCTATTTCCATGTCAGAAGCTCACTGTAAAAATTTGGTGCAGTTTGGACACAAAACGGCGGCGGATCCGCGGCCCAAACATGGTTTTGGCCGCTGATCCGCCGCGATACAGTAATATCAGCCGACCAAATTTTCACAGAATTCTCAAAAAACCCTGAACGTAATTTTCCAATGTACCAAATAATTTTTTGACGACTGGAAAAATTCGACAAAAACTGATGCATGGAAAATGTGGTTTTTAGAAATTCGTTCGATCGAACTTGTAAACACGTTAGAGCAAGCTAGACTAGGTTAATGGCGTGGCTCTGATACCAGTGTAAGTGCACGGCGGCGCCCCGGCCGTCTGAACGAGACCAAAATGCGAAAACGATACTTTACAAAACTTGTAAACCGGCACCACCGCGCACTAAAAACCCGGATCGGGCCATTAACCTACTCCTAGCTAACAAGAGAAGGGGTAGAGAGATATACCGAGCGATCCGTGTCCTTCGGTCTTCTCGTCGTCGTCCCGATCTCCCCGCGGAATCTCCGGTCTTCATCTCCTCGTCGGAAAGGCACCACATCGCCGGGTTCTTTTACGGGCTCCCACCTCTGGACCGAGGCAACTCGGGCACGAAGTTGGCGAGTCGACGTGTCCAAGAATTGCTGTAGAATAGTGTGGAACTCTATGTCTCATGGGGTTGTAAGAAGTTGCCTTTTTGGTGGAGGAAATGAACTAAACTTTTGGAGATGGAGCTATAGGATTTTTGCAAAGCCAAAAGATCAAAAATCCCACTACCAAAATTTGGGACAGCCCCCATGAAATGTGGTCGGCCTCTCATGGTGAAGGGAGAGAGGAAAAAGGTCAAGGGGTGGGGAAAAAACTAATGCAAGCAAAAGGAAAATGGTTATCATAAGAAATGATGATCACAATCCAATCCATACCAACTCCCATCACAAAAGTCAAGCCATCATGAACTCAAGAAAGTCAAGGGATGGTGCAACCATCATGAAACCATCATGATGCAACTACTTGCAAAAACAACCCTCCAAAATACAAATTTGCATGCTCGTAAATAAGCCCTCCTCCACCAATTTTCAGCCAAGGAAAGAACAATGGAAAATGGCCGAAACGGAAAGCAAACTGGCAACTTCAAAAATCGATCCCGTAATAAATTACAGGAAAACCCCGCGACTGTATATACATACCTGCATTTGTATTGCAACCGAATACAAATGCAATGAGACAAAATCTACACTGTACAATACTAGGATCCGGCTTAAACCAAAGCCCGCTAGTATTATCCGTCCGATTATGATCCGTGCAACACCACACCTATCTGATCGAACCCTGCCATATCTCCATATGGCCTCTACATCGTTTCGCCCGAAACTTGAGAAAACGGTCTGTGGGGGACTCTAAAGACTCGTCAATCCCTTGGCTGTGGATTTAACCACTAGCACGTCAGAGATATTAGCCATACGTAACAGGCTACCAGGCATTGACCAAAAGGGACGTCGATGAGCGAACTCATCCTGACACCCTACTGAGCCTGTCAGTGACAATATCCGTACAGTCCGGTCCATTGGTCTATGAGCATCGCATGGCGGGCCTAGGGGGTTGGTAAAAGTCAGACCCCTAAAAGCGGTACAAGTCGTGTCGGAGTGTAGCCCAGAACACCCTAAGATACTACTGGAATACCTACCAGTAAATCTCCTGCCTTGGCCAAGGACTTTGTGTAATGGCTCTCCTAGACACAGCGCGACCTCACCCCCAATACCGAGAGAGACGAACCCCTGCAAATCCGCTCACTGCCTCTATGTAGCTCGGGACTGTACCCAACTAAAACCTGTTTGCACGTCTCCTTTGAGCGTAGTAGGGTAGTAACCAAAGTACAGTGGGAACTCACACGAGACAAATGACGATCTCAGGTCGATGAACTAACTTGTACACATGTCACCAGGGAACTGCTATCTGACGTCTGGTATAAGACCAACTAGCATGTTCTCGGCGAGTCCTGTCCGGTGTACTCATAACCCAATGAGCACCTGTATACATCTTAGGTGAACCAACTGACACCAGTGGCTTGTGAGACCGGCCACCGTCCCTCGTCGGGGTCTCGACTGTATACACTAGTCTACTCTGGAGTATCGATGCCCTGTCTCGAAACTCCCTCGACTAGGGACCTTTTAAGGATGTGCTTATAAACCCCAGCTCCCACGTATATGATCGCCCTCATACTGCTGGCAGTCAAGCAAGAATCCTAAAGGCTCTATCAACGCGCAATAGTGACCTGTAAGGTCACCTGAAGCAGTACACGATGATAAAGATAAACCAGATAGCATACTATCATCCTGAGTAAGACTGTCCTACCGGCATAGGTTCTCCCTCAATCATTGCAATCACGTGCCTGTGATCCAATAATTGACTCTGAGGGCACTATATCCAACAGGCCTCACTCTAGAATTGGCAGACTATTCGCCGTATTCGTAAGGGGTACAGGTTGACCCAAGGAGGGGTACTCAAGTTACCGGATTCCGTGAAGTGCAGGGTGGTCCATTCACTTTGCTGTAGGGGGCTGCCTCGCTTCAGGTTTTGGCGGGTAACTTGCCGCACCCGTAGGGGTCTAGGTTTCATTGCACAGACTATCCACATGACCTGGGAATGTCGGGTTTCAATAGCGGCTCTGTGAAACCCGGGGATCCCAGATTATCTGTATTGTTCTGTGATGCTTATTACTTTTCTGTAATGTTGCATTTATCACGCCTGGAGCGATTATTGTATATTGGTATATATACTAGTAGATGTTGTATATGTTTTACACCCGTGCTAGTCCAGTCCCCGCTCTATCGTTAGTTAAGTAACCTAACAGGTGATGACGGGACCCAGTGGCGAATGCGGATGACATATACGTACATTTTTATTTTCGTTCTTTTCTGGTGTGATTTATTAATGGGACTGCATTAATTCTGATCAATGCAAAGGAAAACATACCTGTTTGACGTTGTTGGAACAGTTTTCAAAAGGTGTTATTACAAGAACGTTTTCTTTTGTTTTGCACAGTGGTATTCAGTTGGAATATCCTGCACCTCATTCGACGAGGCAAGGCCCGAGATCCCTTCACCGGGAGTGACCCCTTGGGCAGAAATTTGCGTCAGGGTAATAACTTCACAATAGTCGATTACTTGTTGCTTTACATCGCGGTATTCAGTTGGAATATCCTGCACCTCATACCACTGTAAGTCGATGTCGCGCACCCCGCGGGTTCGCGGGGAGGCAGAATTTACAAAAAACGATTTTTACAAAGCTCGCAACACCAACTAAACTTCAGGATCTTAACAGAAACCTTAACTAGCTATTCTACTAGGAGGTTTTAACTACTCGGTTAGGATTTATACCTCCTTGAACCATGTCCTTCGGGTCTTCTTCTCCTCCTCCTCTTCTTTAGCTCCTCGAAGATCCGGATCGAGCTTGCAACGTCGGCCTCCTCGTGTCGAAGATGATCCACCCCAGAGTCTATACCTCTAGCTCCAACTGTAGGGTTCCTAGGCACTCTAATGAGGTCTCACAAGGCATCAACCATGCCAATTTCAAAAATTTCGGTGCCGAGAAACCCTAATACGGATCGTTGGCTAGAAGTTTAGGCGAAAAAGAAACTAGTTAACAACTTAACTAAATGGTAAACGGAAATACAACCTTTGTAGATCCGGTTCTCCACGTCCATGGCTCCGCGATGAAGTCTCCTCGCTGTACAAATCGGATCTTGGGCTCTAGCATCGGCTTCATCGGAGAAAAAGCGGGCTAGGTCATCGACGACGATGCCGAAGATGATCTACGTCGAGGCATCGCTAGATCAAGCTCCAACTTCACCAAGTCAAGAAAACTTGTGAAGGAAACACCCTATACTACTTGGAAAGAGGTAGAGGATGAAGAAATAGGAGATGGGTTGACTTTAGAATTGGATTTCTCACTCATTTCATCAAGTCACCGTTGATGAAGTCTAGGTTTTCTTCTTGAAGAAGAAGAAGAAGATGATGATAATGTTATGATAAGTATTTAGAATAGAATAGAAAAATTAATTCTTATCATAATTTTAACTATAGTTAGGTGTAGAGAATTGACTAAGGTTAGATGAATGGTTAGGGTTAAGGATGAAGACAAAATGGTCAAAGCTTCATGAAGCTTCAACAAGCTTCATGAAAGAAAGAAACAAAACCATTTTGTTTTTCTTTTATCCCATTTCTTTTTAATCCAAATTAAAAAGATAAATGAATGAATAAATATAAACCCTAACCATTTACTTAACCAAGGTTTAATTCTTTACACAAACCCTAGCTTTCATGTATCATCAAACATGATACAATCAAATGCACAAAAACTATATCATATATACAATGTGCATAAGTGAGTGAGAAAAGCCATCTTAAGTGAATCGATACCAGTTAACGCAAAGTAATATATCAAATATATAATTATGCATTAAATCATTAAATCAACACTTGATTTAATGATCCGGTCATATCGCATATAACCGACTAATATCTACAGTAACAACTTATCGAATCAACACTTGATCCGAAATCCGGCTATATCGCATATAACTGATCAATGTCACAAATCGCGAGAATCGAATACAGTATCACATACTGGTATCATTCTCGGTCCCGCACATATCTCATATGTGCTCCTATTTCGTTTCGCTTGAGCCAGGAAACCTCTGTGTAGGACTCTAAAGACTCGTCGATACGCCGGCAGCAGGTGATGATCATATCAAACACCCACAAGCAGCAAGCGGTCTGCTAAACGTAACGGCCACCCGGGTATTGAGCGATCAGAAGATCGACGAGCAAGCCCGCTCACACTCCTGTGAATCCAACCAGTAACACTTACCGTACAGTCCGGTCTCGTCGTCTGATATGTCGCATATCTCGCCTAGGGGTGGTAAACGTCAGACCCCAATAGCTCGATAAGTCGTGTCGATCTGAAGTCTATAACAATTCGAGAAACTACTGGTAACACTTACCAGTAAATCTCAGCAACCCTGGCCAGGGATTTCCGGTTATAACCAATCGAACACAGCGCAACATCAACTCCCTATACCGGGAGAGACGAATCCCCTCCTATCGCTCATTGCCTCCATGTGATTCGGGACTGTACCCAAAAACCACCGTTTTGCACGCCCTCTTGGACGTGGTAAGATGGAAATCAAAGCACAGTGGGAACCACACAAGACTCTATGACGATCTCGGGTCAACAGACTACTCTGTACCAGTGTCACCAGAGAACTGCCATCTGACGTAAGGTATAATACCATCTGGGAGTTCTCGGCGAGTCCGTCCAGTGTACCCAGTCTCCACTGAGCACCCGTATATCATCTCTGATATCAAACACCAATGGATATGGGATCATCCATCGCCCATCTGTATGGGTCGAGAAGGTATACGCTAGTCTACACTGGTATATCGATGCCCCGTCTCGATACACCCACGACTAGGGACTTTGAAGGATGTACTTATGAACTACCATGTCCCCACTAGTATGATCCGCATCATAGTCCAGGTAGTCAAGTACGCATCCTAAGGGCTTTACCAACATGTAACAGAGAGACAATCAGTATACACGTTAAGGTAAAGAGTAAGCAGATAGCATACTATCATGTCGAGCAAGAAAGTCCTCCCTATATATGTCCCAGCATCCACTACAATATACATCCAATGTACAGTAATGGCCTCTAGGGCATACATATAACTAACAATCTCCTACTTGCACTAGGGCCATCTGATAGCAGTGGTTGTAGTATCTCATACTCAACCATCCCATAAAAATCTCTCTCTGGGAATAGGCCTTCGTGAGTGGATCCGCCGTGTTGTCCTCTAAGTCTGCTCTCCTAACCTCGATCCCTTAGAGATCAACCATCTCCATGATCAGGTGACACTGCCATAGAATATGTCTGGATCACTGATGGGACGGACGTTCCTTGGCTTAAGCCACAACTCCATTGTCTCACAATGGTAGGAACGTAGTTCATCTCATGAACCAGTATACACCCAAACAGCCTCTTTGGTAGCATCTTAAGTAGCAATGTATCCTGCCTTTATCGTCTAGTATGCCACGGTATTTAGCTTGGAACCCTTCCAACATACCGTCCCTTTACTGAGGGTAAAGACAATGCCTGTGACTGACATTCAGTCATCTTTATCACCCTGGAACCTTTCCAGTGATTCTCCCCAGGATCGATTGATACCATCTCACTACAACTAGTGAGTATCCTAATATCCAATTAGATCTATCTCATAGATCCAAAACCCAGGATTTAGGAGGTATCACTTTGATCCTTTAAGGAGAATCATTGTGATAAGCGGAGATTGATCGAGCGTAGCATAGGAAACTCTTTCCCTATCTAGAGTATGTCATCCACGTACTCTACGAGAATCGCCTCCATACTCCCTACTACCTTTTTGTTTATACAAGGTTCATCTACCATTTTGATGATGTCAAACTCTTTGACTAATCCATCAAAACAGATGTTCCAACTCCGCGATGCCTGCTTTATCAAATAAAACATCTTGTACACGTTTCCGCTGCTCCCACTGTCTACGAGGCCCTCTGGCTGTGTACGTACAGACGTTCTCTTCTAAAACATCATTTAGAAAAGCTGTCATGACACCCAACCACCAGATATCGTAGTCATGGTATGTAGCCGTGGCAAGTAGGATCTGGATGGACTTAAGCATAGGCCCCAGAAAAAGGTTTCATCATTATCCACGCCTGGTTGATGACGAAAACCTTTAACAAGTCTAGCTTTGAAAGTCTCAACCTTTCCATGTACACCAAGTAATCTTCTCAAGATATACTTGCTCCTGATGGGGATTTAACCCTTCAGATATAGCAACCAAAGTCCATACTTTGTTGGTGTATAAGGATTCCATCTCAAATCGCTAAGCATCCAGCCATTCTTACAGAGTCTTACTCCTGATGGCCAGCTCGAAGCTAGTTGGGTCATCATCTCATGATGCAATCCTCGCTCCCACTGTCATAGAGAAACCGAAGTATCTCTCAGGTGGGTGAGGAACCCTACTAGATCGGCGGAGAGGCTGAGGTTCGTTGGAATCTACTGAATCCTTTGGTTCTATCAAATCATCAGCTACAGTTTGTATGGCTGGAACATTTCCAGTTCTACATAACAGACCTTGCCTCGAGCTTGTCCGGATTTTGCTTTTAGACATAGGCCGGACAACCCCAAATCTTAAATAGCTTAAGACATGGGCTCTTCCCTTTCCATATCACATATGGAGTGGTAGGCAACTGATTTGATTCGAACCTATTCAATAGGTATGCAGCTTCTTAAGCGCATAACTCCCAAAAGGAAATAGGTAACTCAGTAGTACTCATCATGGAGCATACCTTATCATATAGGGTGTGATTGCTCCACCCCGATATTCCATCGTGCTATGGTGTATACAGAGGAGTAATGCTGAGAGAGAATCTCATTCTCCTTTAGAATAATCCAGGAATTCCGCGCTCAAGTATTCTCCTCCCTGATCTCATCATAGGACATAATACTTATACCCGTATTTTGGTTCTCTACTTCTAACTTATATTCCGTGAATATCTCAAAAGGTTCGGACTTGTGTTTCAACAGGAACATAGGTCTGAAACTCGAAAGTTCATCAAAGAATGTAATGAAGTATAAAGAATCAGTCCTGGCATGTGTAGACAGGGGACCTTCATACATCATCATGTATCAGTCCCAAGAGTTCATTAACTCTTTCTCTGTTTCCAATAAACAGGGCTATGGTCATCTTATCTTTGTGACATGACTGGCGAGTTTCACAAGATGTAAATTCAAACTAATTTAAATATGCATCTTTATGTAACTCTCAGCCAGTCGGGTCGCATTGATATGACCTAGTCTACAATGCCTCAAGAAGGATTCGTTCATTTCTGAACTCTTCATCTTGTGTGTGTTCTGTATACTAAGAACTGTAGTTTGATTTAGAACATCAATGCTTTTAGATAACGTGCCTGAACCAATCAACTTTTGATATAGGAAATGTTCAAAACATTATCCAACAATACAGAATTTTATCATTTCTTTACTAATAAAGAAAGTGATATGATTTTGTATATCAGGTTCGGTATCTAATAACATTCGTTCAGAATCAATGTATTGGTAATACAGGGTGACAGTGACCAACAGACTTGGCTGCAACTCTTGCCCCGTTTTCTGTCTCATGAAACTTATCACCCGTTCTCAGTTTTTCTACCCATTTGTAGCCCTATGTAACAGATTACATATCTGGGATCCTGATCCGGTATCATATACCAAGGATGCGGAGGATACCGAGAAACAGTTCTGTATAATGAACACACCCGAAGATGATGCATCAGCATGCACTCTCTTCGTTTGGGCGGCACGGGAAATCTGGTATTCCCTAATTTCCTGCTCTGTCTTATAACAATTATAAGTTGGAGCGGGACCAACGTTCTCCAGCTCAGTATAACAAGCGGGTTCGGTCAAATATCCATTTTATTATCTTGATTAAGGCATGATATGGTCGCTACCAGGAGAGAGAGAGAGAAGAAAACACTCAGCGTGCGCTCTTTCAAGAATAGATTGGTTATTATTTTATCTAATCAGGATGGCTCCCACTGCTTTTTATCAAATCTTCCTTCAAACCCTAAAAGGAAAGACTAGCCGGGATTAATTACATACTACAAGTTCGCCAATCTTTCAGCCAGGCCAGTGTCGGTACTTTGAGGGAGGTCCCCCGTGCTTTCGCACGAACCTAATTAATGTAAACCTCGTTTTCCCAGAGGCGTAACCTCGTTGACACCTTTCTAGACACCTACTTGATCGGTTAATTGTAATGTGTAAAACTCTCCCAGGAGTAACTCTTACTCGCAGCGGGTATCGGGATCCAACTATCTCATAGAAGGTATGCAATCTCATTACAAATTTCAACACTTGAAATTCCCGATAATATTTTGCCCCTAGCGTGCTATGACCTTGACGCATGCCAAACAACCCATAGTCCGCTAGTCAAGTTCAACCCGTACATTTCTTGATTGAATTAAACCCACCCGCACGACCCTTGACGCATGCCAAACAACGCCGTACGAATACCCTAATCCAATCGCATCGTATGCTAGCAGATAAGCACTAGTTAGCTACCGTACACTACGCCTTGACGCATGCCAAACAACCGCAGCTCGAATACTAACTAGTACTTATCTGAAATGACGGAGGGCTACGACAGGTTTTTCTGAAAACCTATTGCGTAATGAACTTGATATCGTTGTAGAATCAAATGATTTTAAAATGGAGTGTTTTTGAGGCTTTTCTAGTTTTGCTAAAGGAGTCACTCCCGGTGAAGGGATCGTCGGTCCTTTTCTCGTCGAATGAGGTGCGGGATATATCATATATATCACTGTGCAAAGCAAAAAACACTTAAAAGCAATCAAAAGACAAACCGAGTGTGTAGCATCTGCCAGTTTTTGCTAAAGGAGTCACTCCCGGTGAAGGGATCTCGGTCCTTTCCTCATCGAATAAGGTGCAGGATATATCACATATACCGCTGTGCAAAGCAAGAACTGTAGCTACCTTTTTTATTTTGAAATTCGATTCTACAACATCTTAGGTTTCTTTTATTTTATTAATCACATTAATGAAGTCCCATCATTTAATGTACCTAAACATCACAGATAAATACGACGTACACTTATGCCATCCGCATTCGCCTCGATGTCCTCTCGTGCACTGTTAGGTTAGGTAACTAACGGCAGAGCGGGGCAGGGCTAGCGCGGGTGTAAAACATAAGTAACGCCTATATAATATATCATATATACTATATACCGTATCTATCATAGAACATCACATGATCACATCACAGATATCGCAGCAGAAGAATCATATGAAATATTGGATATACTAGGACGTCCGTGTTTTCAATACGAGCCAGTATAAAACACGGATTCCACGGTCGCAATGAATAGCGAAACCCACACCCCTAGACCCCTACGAGAGCGGCAAGAAACCCTACCAATTCTGGAGTTAGGAGACCCGGACTCGACTCCTCGAGATGGTCTCCCACTGGACTCCAGAACCCGGTTACTTGTGCCCTCCTCCTTGGGTCTATCCTAGTGCGGAAAAGTAAATAATATACAAAAGGTGACATCTTCCGCAACCTGGAAGTGCCCCAATAAAAGAATATTACATACAAGTTTTTACATGAATGAAAATGAAAAACACTCATCTCACAAAAAAAAAAAAACCCCGGCTATTCAAACACGACGATCCAATATAACATATCCAGCAACACATAACATCACATGTCATCAGCGTAAGTAAATATGCGCATCCCAATTGTCGTTGACATATAGCAACGAAACCGGCGATATCACATATTACACTTACGGTCACAGAAAAGAAAGTGTAAAACTACAACAGTTGGAATCCGCAACCACCTCAGACATCGCATGCCTGACCAAATGAATTCTTTAGACATCGCATGCCTAACAATTATAAACCCCGCATTTTAGTCTCAAAATCGAAAACACTTTTCAATATCAAGTCGGGCAATTCAACAAGATTCCCGACATTTTGATCGAATGCTCGTCGTAAACTTTAGTAGACGGTCGCACCCCCGATACCGTCGACGAAGTGCACCAAGGCGGAACACCGCTACAGGGAGCACCCGAACGGATGCTTTCGGCGATGGGGTTCTCCTACAGTCACTTGGTCGGGGATATGGAGTGAGGCTGTCTATTAAGTTTACCCGGCGAGTATCCGCGTACGCTACGTGATTGCGACGGACTTTTGATCACATGAAAATTCCGTGGCAACCGATCAAGTGAGACTAAACTGCTATGTTTATAACATTCATTCAGTTATCTCATAACTACTTGTGGATTCCAAGTATTGTATCACATTCCGGATAAACAGAAAATGTTAAACTTTCCGATCGAACATTCGAACACCCAAGTTTTTCCGATACAGCTCAACACATGAAACAAGTCTAAAAACATTCAGTTCGTGCCTCAGTACCAACGGTCCAGCCGTAGAAGGGTCAAGCCAACGCCTCACATGTGGCACGCCGTACTGCCCCAAACCCGAAGGTTCAAAGGGCAGTTCAAGACGGTCACATAATCGAGTTAAGGTTTGTTGTCTTCTAGAGGGTCCATCGAGTTACTTGCACTACTTAGAACGTCTTTAAACCACGGAAAAATCCAACACTTGGAAATTTCCCGACAGGGGAAAAATTGGGTATTTATATCCGGTCGAACTTTTTAACATATTCTAAAATATCCGGAAAGCCACATAGATAAAGTCTGATAATCCGATCGAATCATCGAAGCTCCAAAACATCCCAGATTATTCAACTCTTGAATAAATATTAAAAAATCCCAGAAAATCCAGCACCAGAAATCATGAATTACTGTACAAAAATTATAGGACAATCTAATAATGTGGCCGCGGAACCGCCGCATAAGCAGGGCTTATGCCGCGGTTCTGCCGCATAAGCAGGGCTTATGCCGTGGTTCCGCCGCACTCTGGACACTTCGTTGGATAATTTTTGCACCGTAATTCCTATAATTCCCTGCTGAATTTTTTAGCAATTTTTAATATGGAAAAATCCACTTTTTCAGAAAAAGTCCAGAGAGCGTGGAAAAATGGGGTTTCGGGTTCGATCGGGTTTCAAACATCGTCTACGCATCGCCTAAGGCTCTAGCTAGGCTCTGATACCACTGTAGGTTTCCTAGGCACTCTAATGAGGTCTCACAAGGCATCAACCATGCCAATTTCAAAAATTTCGGTGCCGAGAAATCCTAATACGGATCGTTGGCTAGAAGTTTAGGCGAAAAAGAAACTAGTTAACAACTTAACTAAATGGTAAACGGAAATACAACCTTTGTAGATCCGGTTCTCCACCTCCATGGCTCCGCGATGAAGTCTCCTCGCTGTACAAATTGGATCTTGGGCTCTAGCGTCGGCTTCATCGGAGAAAAAGCGGGCTAGGTCATCGACGACGATGCCGAAGATGATCTACGTCGAGGCATCGCTAGATCAAGCTCCAACTTCACCAAGTCAAGAAAACTTGTGAAAGAAACACCCTATACTACTTGGCAAGAGGTAGAGGATGAAGAAATAGGAGATGGGTTGACTTTAGAATTGGATTTCTCACTCATTTCATCAAGTCACCATTAATGAAGTCTAGGTTTTCTTCTTGAAGAAGAAGAAGATGATGATGATAATGTTATGATAAGTATTTAGAATAGAATAGAAAAATTAATTCTTATCATAATTTTAACTATAGTTAGGTGTAGAGAATTGACTAAGGTTAGATGAATGGTTAGGGTTAAGGATGAAGACAAAATGGTCAAAGCTTCATGAAGCTTCAACAAGCTTCATGAAAGAAAGAAACAAAACCATTTTGTTTTTCTTTTATCCCATTTCTTTTTAATCCAAATTAAAAGGATAAACGAATGAATAAATATAAACCCTAACCATTTACTTAACCAAGGTTTAATTCTTTACACAAACCCTAGCTTTCATGTATCATCAAACATGATACAATCAAATGCACAAAAACTATATCATATATACAATGTGCATAAGTGAGTGAGAAAAGCCATCTTAAGTGAACCGATACCAGTTAACGCAAAGTAATATATCAAATATATAATTATGCATTAAATCATTAAATCAACACTTGATTTAATGATCCGGTCATATCGCATATAACCGACTAATATCTACAGTAACAACTTATCGAATCAACACTTGATCCGAAATCCGGCTATATCGCATATAACTGATCAATGTCACAAATCGCGAGAATCGAATACAGTATCACATACTGGTATCATTCTCGGTCCCGCACATATCTCATATGTGCTCCTATTTCGTTTCGCTTGAGCCAGGAAACCTCTGTGTAGGACTCTAAAGACTCGTCAATACGCCGGCAGCAGGTGATGATCATATCAAACACCCACAAGCCGCAAGCGGTCTGCTAAACGTAACGGCCACCCGGGTATTGAGCGATCAGAAGATCGACGAGCAAGCCCGCTCACACTCCTGTGAATCCAACCAGTAACACTTACCGTACAGTCCGGTCTCGTCGTCTGATATGTCGCATATCTCGCCTAGGGGTGGTAAACGTCAGACCCCAATAGCTCGATAAGTCGTGTCGATCTGAGGTCTATAACAATTCGAGAAACTACTGGTAACACTTACCAGTAAATCTCAGCAACCCTGGCCAGGGATTTCCGGTTATAGCCAATCGAACACAGCGCAACATCAACTCCCTATACCGGGAGAGACGAATCCCCTCCTATCGCTCATTGCCTCCATGTGATTCGGGACTGTACCCAAAAACCACCATTTTGCACGCCCTCTTGGACGTGGTAAGATGGAAATCAAAGCACAGTGGGAACCACACAAGACTCTATGACGATCTCGGGTCAACAGACTACTCTGTACCAGTGTCACCAGAGAACTGCCATCTGACGTAAGGTATAATACCATCTGGGAGTTCTCGGCGAGTCCGTCCAGTGTACCCAGTCTCCACTGAGCACCCGTATATCATCTCTGATGTCAAACACCAATGGATATGGGATCATCCATCGCCCATCTGTATGGGTCGAGAAGGTATACGCTAGTCTACACCGGTATATCGATGCCCCGTCTCGATACACCCATGACTAGGGACTTTGAAGGATGTACTTATGAACTACCATGTCCCCACTAGTATGATCCGCATCTGTTAGTTATGTATATGCCCTAGAGGCCATTGTTGTACATATGATGTATATTATAATGGATGCTTGGATATATATAGAGATGACTTTCTTGCTCGTCATGATAGTATGCTATTTGGTTTCACTTTATCTTAACATGTTGACTTGTATTGGTTTACTGTTTTACTCTCACATGTTGATAAAGCCCTTAGGATCTGTACTCGACTACTGGGACTATGATGAGATCATACTAGTGGGGCCGCGTAGTCGATGAGTACATCCTATAACTGTTCCTAGTCGAGGGTATATCGAGACAGGGCATCGATACACCAGAGTAGACTAGCGTATACGCATCTTGACCCATATGATGGGCGATGGATGATCCCATATCCATCAGTGTTAGACATCAGAGATGGTGTACGGGTGCTCAGTGGAGACTGGGTACACTGGACGGACTCGCCGAGAACTCCCAGATGGTGATATACCACACGTCAGATGGCAGTTCTCCGGTGACACTGGTACAGGGTAGTCTGTAGACCCGAGATCGTCATAGAGTCTTATGTGATTCCCATTGTGCTTTGATTTCCACCTTACCACGTCCAAGAGGTCGTGCAAAACGGTGGCTTTTGGGTACAGTCCCGAATCACATGGAGGCAATGAGCGATAGGAGGGGATTCGTCTCTCTCGGTATAGGGAGTTGATGTTGTGCTGTGTTCGATTGGCTATAACTGGAAGTCCCTGGCCAGGGCTGATATAGAGATTTACTGGTAAGTGTTACTAGTAGTTTCTCGACCCGTTATGAGCCACACATCAACACGACTTATCGGTTACTGGGGTCTGACGTATACCACCCCTAGACTTGATATGCGACATATTAGACGAACAGACCGGACTGTACGGGAGTGTTACTGGTTGGATTCACAGGAGAACGCACAGGCTAGCTTGTTGATCTTCTGATCGCTTAATACCTGGGTGGCTGTTACGTTTAGCTGACCGCTTGCAGCTTGTGGGTGTTTGATATGATCATCACCTGCTACCGGCGTATTGACGATTCTTTACAGTCCTACACAGAGGTTTCTTGGCTCAGGCGAAACGGAGTAGTGGCACATATGTGATATGCGCAGGAACGAGAATAATGCGATATGGGATACCGTATTATATTCTCGCGATATATGGATATGAACCGGGACATCGGATCAAGTGTTGATTCGATGAATCGGTACATGATATATTAGTCGGTTATATTCGATATAGCCGGATCGTCGGATCAAGTGTTGATTCGATGATTTAATGTATAATAATATATATGATATATTATTACATTATCTAATATTGGCTCACTTTATTATTTCATTTTCTCAGTGGATGATACATTGATATATATGCGATATATGTTAATTGTATTATTTTCTTTTGTTGCAAATATATAATATATATGTGATATATATTATTGTGACATGATATGATTAATTGTTAAACATGTTTAAGGATGATTAATTGAGGTTAGGGTTTGATTTGGGTTAGTAGCTTCATGCACATTCTAGAAGCTTTATTCTTTTGTCATGGTTAAGATATTTGTTGATGACACATTCTTAACTCAACCAAACCCTAACCCTAGTTTATTCTCTACACATTCTTAGCCACTCATCCTTGACCATGGTTAATAATCAATCATATAGATTTATTCTATTCATCACAAAAGAAAAGGATTATCATTATCTTTTCATGATCATCTTCTTCCTTCTTCAAGAAAGCTTGCTAGTTTTTCTTAAGTGATGAAATAAAATGAGAAAATGATTTAAAAAGAAAGCAAAATTACTACTCTCTCATCCTCATCTCATCTAGCCCATGGGATTAGTGTGTTCTTCTCTTTTGAGTGAGAAAGCTTGAGTCGTAGCAACTTCAAGGTAGATCATCGGAGATTTGGAATACTTCGAGCTAGCATGGATCGTTCGAGTCGTGGAGCCTCTCATGAGTCCGGGAGATCATGGATCGCGGCAAAGGGACTTCTACTCGGAGCTTGTGAAGTGAAGGAGCGGACTACAAAGGTTGTAATCCCTCACACTTAGATAAAAGTTATCATCTTGCATGTTAAACCCTAATAATCTAGCAAAGATCCCGGCTTTGGGTTGTTCGGCACGTCTAAAATTTAATCCGGGCATGTTTGATGCCTTTTGAACCTTCACAAGAGTGCCTAGGAACCCTACAGTGGTATCAGAGCCTAGCTAGAGCATTAGGCGATGTGTTTACGAAGTTAAAACTCCGATCGAACCCGAAACGACGAAATTTGACCCCTCTCTGGAAATTTTTTAAATTTTGGGATTTTTCAGAATTAAAAATATGTAAAAAAATCAGCAGGGAATTCTAAGAATTACCAAGAAGCTCGAGCCCCCAATTCGATCAAACGGCCGCGGAAGCGCGGCGCAAGCATGGCTTGCGCGGCGGTTCCGCGGCGGATTGATAGGATTATGACACGTGGCTTTTATGGTAATGACCGTAGGTACTTGCTGACTATTCTGGGTATTTTTAATCTGTTCCAGGTGTTTAAAATTCTGGAGTTTATTTTGTAATAGTAGACTCGATCGGAAATTTTAAATTCGTATTTCTTTCCGGATATTTAGAAATTGTTAAACTATTTGAACGGATATCATTAACTCACTGTTTCCCGGTACGGCAAACTTTCAAGTGTTGAAATTTATTCGGGTTTAAATCTTTCGGAAAATTGTACAAGTTAAGCGGTGGACCCTCTAGAAGACAACAAACCTTAACTCGATTATGTGACCGTCTTGAACTGCCTTTTGAACCTTCGGGTTTGGGGCAGTACGGCGTGCCACATGTGAGGCGTTGGCTTGACCCTTCTACGGCTGGATCACCGGTACTGTGACATATTCTGGGATTATTTGAACCCCGCTCAAGAGTTGAGCAGTTTAGGAAATTTTGGGTGTTTGATTATCTGTTCGGAAAGTTTAATACTGTCTATTTATCTGGAATGTGATACAATATGTGGAATTCATAGAGTCAGGCATGAAATGCGAAGTATGTGATATTTCGGATTTACGATGTCTAAAATGATTGTGGATTCCAAATATTGTAGTTTTACACTTTCTTTTCTGTGACCGTAAGTGTAATATGTGATATCGCCGGTTTCGTTGCTATATGATTCAACGACAATTGTGATGCGCATATTTACTTACGTTGATGATATGTGATATTATGTGTTGCTGTGATATGTTATATTGGATCGTCGCGTTCTGAATAGCCGGGGGTTTTATGTGAGATGAGGGTTTTTATTTTCATTCATGTAAAATTCATCTGTAATGTAATATTCTTTTATTTGGGGCACTTCCAGGTTGCGGTTGATGTCACCAGTGTATATTATTTACTTTTCCGCATTAGGTAGACCCAAGGAGGGGAGCACAAGTAACCGGGTTCTAGGGTCCAGTGGGAGGCCATCTCGAGGAGTCGAGACCGGGTCTCCTAACCCTAGAATTGGCAGTGTTACTTGCCGCTCTCGTAGGGGTCTTGGGATGTGGGTTTGGCTATTCGTCGCGACCGTGGAATCCGTGTTTTATACAGGCTCGTATTGAAAACACGGACGTCCTAGTATATCCAATATTTCATATATGTTCTTCTGCTGCAATGTTCTGTGATGAGATCATATTACTGCCTGAGACGAATGCTTATACTATATATATATGCTGATATATAAATATTACTGCTTTCGTTTCTTCTGTGATGCTTAGGAAGCATAAGCTTGATGGGATTTTTATTAATGTGATTAATAAAAGAAAAGAAACCTAAAGATATTGTAGAATCAAAACTTTATAAAAAGGGGTAGCTACAGTTTTGCTTTGCACAGTGATATATACGATATATCCTGCACCTTATTCGATGAGGAAAGGACCGAGATCCCTTCACCGGGAGTGACTCCTTTAGCAAAACTGGCAGATGCTACAAAACGCGGTTTGTCTTTTGATTGCTTTTAGTGTTTTGCTTTGCACAGCGGTATATATGATATATCCTGCACCTTATTCGATGAGGAAAGGGCCGACGATCCCTTCACCGGGAGTGACCCCTTTAGCGAAACTAAGAAAAGCCTCAAAAACACTCCTTTTCAAAACTTCACTCGATTCTACGACGATATCAAGTTCTTTACGCTCAGGGTTTTCTGAAAAACCTGCGTAGCCCTCCGTCATTTCAGATAAAGACTAGTTAGTATTCGTGCTACGTTTATTGACCTCCGTCAAGGCGTAGTGTGTGGTAGCTGATTAGTATTTACCTGCTTATGCATATGATGCAGATTGGATTAGGGTAGTCGTACGGCCTTGTTGACCTCCGTCAAGGGTCGTGCGGGTGGGTTTAATTCAATCAAGAAATGACAGGTTGAACTTGACTAGTAGCCTATGGTTTGTTGACCTCCGTCAAGGTCATAGGACACTAGGGGCAAAATATTATTGGGAATTTCAAGTGTTGAAATTTGCAATGAGATTGCATACCTCCTATGAGATAGTTGGATCCCGATACCCACTGCGAGTAAGAGTTACTCCTGGGAGAGTTTTACACAGGACAATTAGTCATTCAAGTAGGTGTCTAGAAAAGTGTTAACGAGGTTACGCCTCTGGGAAAACGAGGTTTACATTAATTAGGTCCGTGCGAGAGCACGGGGAACCTCCCTCAAAGTACCGACACTGATCTGGCTGAAAGATTGACGAAATTGTAAGGTGTAATTAATCCCGGCTAATCTTACCTTTTAGGGTTTTAAGGTAGATTTGATAAAAACAGTGGGAGACATCCTGATTAGATAAGATAATAACCAATCTAATCTTGCAAGAGCATACGCTAAAGTGTTTTCTTCTCTCTCTCTCCAGGTAGCGACCATGTCATGCCATAATCAAGATAATAATATGGATGTATTGACTAAACCTAATTATTGTACTGAGCTAGGGAATGTTGGACCCGTTCTTTCTTATAAGAGTTATAAGACTGAACAGGAAACAGGAGAATATCTGGATTCTCACGCCGCCCAAAAGAACATGCATATTGATGCATCTTCATCGGGTGTGTTAGTTATTGAGAACTGTTTCTCAGTTCACCCTACGTCCTGGGTATTAGATACCGGATCAGGATCCCACATATGTAAATTGTTACATGGGCTACGTAAAGGTAGAGAACTGGGAAAAGGTGATCATTCCGTTCAAGTAGGGAACGGTGCGAGTATTGTAGCCAAAGCTGTTGGCGAATATCACCTTGTATTACCAAGTCGTAATACACTGATTCTGAATGAGTGCTATTATATACCGAACATGATGTGCAACATTATATCAGTCTCTTTATTGAGTAAAGAGGGATATAATTTTGTAGTACAGGATAATGTTATGAACATATTCCTAGATCAAAAGTTGATTGCATCAGGCTCGTTACATAATGGCATATTCATTCTAAATCAGAATACAGTCCTGAATATACAAAACACACACAAGAGGAAAAGTTCGGATATGAACGAATCCTACTTGTGGCATTGTAGACTTGGTCATATCAATGCGACACGACTGACTAAGTTACATAAAGATGGTTATTTGAATCCGTTCGAATTATCATCTTATGATACTTGCCATTCATGTCTCAAAGGAAAAATGACCAAAGCTCCGTTTAGTGGACACGGAGAAAGAGTTACCGAACTCTTAGGACTGGTACATAGTGATGTATGTGGTCCCATGTCTACGCATGCCAGGAACGGTTCTTCCTACTTCATTACATTCACTGACGATCTCTCAAGATTCGGATATGTGTTCCTGATGAAACACAAGTCTGAAGCTTTTGAGAATATAAGAACGAAGTAGAGAATCAAACGGGCAAAAGTATTAAGATTCTTCGATCTGATCGAGGAGGTGAATACTTAAGCAGTGAGTTCCTAGATTATCTAAAAGAGAATGGGATTCTCTCTCAGCTTACTCCTCCTTATACACCACAGCACAACGGTGTATCAGAACGAAGGAATCGCACCCTATTAGATATGGTGCGCTCTATGATGAGTACAGCTGAGTTACCTATTTCCTTCTGGGGGTATGCACTTGAGACAGCGGCATACATACTGAATAAAGTTCCTACCAAATCAGTGCCTACCACCCCATATGAGATATGGGAAGGGAAGAGACCATATCTTAATTTTGTTAAGATATGGGGTTGCCCGGCTTATGTCAAAAGACGAAACCCTGACAAACTCGAGGCAAGATCTGTTTTATGTAAGTTTATTGGATATCCCAAGCATTCGAGAGGGTATATTTTCTACCACAGTGAGGAACAAAGGGTGTTTGTTGCTCAACACGCCACCTTTTTAGAAAAGGAATTTCTTGCAAAAGAGATTAGTGGCTCTGAGGTAGAACTGGAAGAAGTTCCAGCAGAACAAACTACGACAGATGATTTAGTGGAACCAGAGGATTCAGTAGTACCCGACGAACCCCAGCCTCTCCGCCGATCTAGTAGGGTTTCTCATCCACCTGAGAGATACTACGGTTTTCTCATTGATGGTGGAAGCGAGGATTGCATCATGGATGATGATGAACCGACTAGTTTCGAGCAGGCCATCACGAGTGGTGACTCCGTGAAATGGCTGGATGCAATGCGATCTGAGATGGAATCCATGTACACCAACAAAGTATGGACTTTGGAAAATGCTCCTGAAGGGGTAAAACCCATTGGGAGCAAGTGGATCTTTAAAAAGAAATTTGGTATAGATGGAAAAGTTGAGACTTTCAAAGCTAGACTTGTAGCAAAGGGTTTTCGTCAACGACCAGGTGTGGATTATGACGAAACCTTTTCTCCAGTGGCTATGCTTAAGTCCATCCGGATCTTACTTGCCATTGCTGCATACCATGACTATGAAATCTGGCAAATGGATGTTAAGACCGCCTTTCTAAACGGTGATTTAGAAGAGTGCGTGTACATGACTCAGCCAGAGGGCTTCGTAGATAGTGGGAGCAGCGGAAAGGTGTGCAAGCTGCTTAAATCCATTTATGGGTTAAAGCAAGCATCGCGGAGTTGGAACATCTGTTTTGATGTTGTAGTCAAAGAGTTTGACTTCATCAAAAATATAGATGAACCTTGTATCTATAAGAAGGTAGCAGAGGGTAAGGTTGTCTTCCTCGTATTGTACGTGGATGACATACTCTTGATAGGAAATGATATTCCTATGCTGCAATCAGTCAAGCTCTTCTTATCGCAGAGATTCTCAATGAAAGATCTAGGTGATGCCTCCTGCATATTGGGAATCATGATCTATAGAGATAGATCTAAACGGATATTGGGATTGTCCCAATCCAGGTACATTGACACCATACTAAAGAGATTTAGTATGGAAGAATCCAAGCGTGGGAACCAACCCACGATCTCTGGACTCACTCTCTCCAAAGAGATGTCTCCCAAGACTGATTTGGAGAGAGCTCGCATGCAAGGGATACCCTATGCTTCGGCAGTAGGCTCTATCATGTATGCGATGCTATGTACCAGACCCGATGTAGCATACTCACTAAGTGTAGTGAGTCAGTATCAAGCAGATCCTGGAGAGAGTCACTGGACAGCTGTGAAGAACATTCTCAAGTACTTGCGAAGGACTAAGGAGATGTTCTTGGTGTATGGTAACGGAGAACTCCAGGTGGAGTCCTTTACCGATTCCAGCTTCCAAAGTGATAAGGACGACTCTAAGTCGCATTCGGGTTTTGTCTTTACCCTCAATGGAGGGGCGGTATGTTGGAAGAGTTCTAAACAGGATACCGTTGCAGACTCAACGATGGAGGCTGAATACATCGCTGCCAACGATGCTGCCAAGGAGGCTGTCTGGATAAAGAAGTTCATTAGTGAACTTGGAGTGGTTCCATCCATTGAGCATCCAATACCTCTGTATTGCGATAACAATGGAGCTGTGGCATTAGCCAAGGAACCCAGATCCCATCAAAAGTCCAGACATATTCTGAGGCGGTATCACCTGATCAGGGAGATAGTTGATCGCCGGGAGATCGAGGTCAGGAGAGTAGATACGAAGGATAACACTGCGGATCCATTCACGAAGGCTATTCCCCAGATACAGTTTGAGAGATTATTCGGGATGCTAGGTATGAGATACTACAGCAGCTGGCCTTAGTGCAAGTGGGAGATTGTTAGTTATGTATATGCCCTAGAGGCCATTGTTGTACATATGATGTATATTATAATGGATGCTTGGATATATATAGAGATGACTTTCTTGCTCGTCATGATAGTATGCTATTTGGTTTCACTTTATCTTAACATGTTGACTTGTATTGGTTTACTGTTTTACTCTCACATGTTGATAAAGCCCTTAGGATCTGTACTCGACTACTGGGACTATGATGAGATCATACTGGTGGGGCCGCGGTAGTCGATGAGTACATCCTATAACTGTTCCTAGTCGAGGGTATATCGAGACAGGGCATCGATACACCAGAGTAGACTAGCGTATACGCATCTTGACCCATATGATGGGCGATGGATGATCCCATATCCATCGGTGTTAGACATCAGAGATGGTGTACGGGTGCTCAGTGGAGACTGGGTACACTGGACGGACTCGCCGAGAACTCCCAGATGGTGATATACCACACGTCAGATGGCAGTTCTCCGGTGACACTGGTACAGGATAGTCTGTAGACCCGAGATCGTCATAGAGTCTTGTGTGATTCCCACTGTGCTTTGATTTCCACCTTACCACGTCCAAGAGGGCGTGCAAAACGGTGGCTTTTGGGTACAGTCCCGAATCATATGGAGGCAATGAGCGATAGGAGGGGATTCGTCTCTCCCGGTATAGGGAGTTGATGTTGTGCTGTGTTCGATTGGCTATAACTGGAAGTCCCTGGCCAGGGCTGATATAGAGATTTACTGGTAAGTGTTACTAGTAGTTTCTCGACCCGTTATGAGCCACACATCGACACGACTTATCGGTTACTGGGGTCTGACGTATACCACCCCTAGACTTGATATGCGACATATTAGACGAACAGACCGGACTGTACGGGAGTGTTACTGGTTGGATTCACAGGAGAACGCACAGGCTAGCTTGTTGATCTTCTGATCGCTCAATACCTGGGTGGCTGTTACGTTTAGCTGACCGCTTGCAGCTTGTGGGTGTTTGATATGATCATCACCTGCTACCGGCGTATTGACGATTCTTTAGAGTCCTACACAGAGGTTTCTTGGCTCAGGCGAAACGGAGTAGTGGCACATATGTGATATGCGCAGGAACGAGAATAATGCGATATGGGATACCGTATTATATTCTCGCGATATATGGATATGAACCGGGACATCGGATCAAGTGTTGATTCGATGAATCGGTACATGATATATTAGTCGGTTATATTCGATATAGCCGGATCGTTGGATCAAGTGTTGATTCGATGATTTAATGTATAATAATATATATGATATATTATTACATTATCTAATATTGGCTCACTTTATTATTTCATTTTCTCAGTGGATGATACATTGATATATATGCGATATATGTTAATTGTATTATTTTCTTTTGTTGCAAATATATAATATATATGTGATATATATTATTGTGACATGATATGATTAATTGTTAAACATGTTTAAGGATGATTAATTGAGGTTAGGGTTTGATTTGGGTTAGTAGCTTCATGCACATTCTAGAAGCTTTATTCTTTTGTCATGGTTAAGATATTTGTTGATGACACATTCTTAACTCAACCAAACCCTAACCCTAGTTTATTCTCTACACATTCTTAGCCACTCATCCTTGACCATGGTTAATAATCAATCATATAGATTTATTCTATTCATCACAAAAGAAAAGGATTATCATTATCTTTTCGTGATCATCTTCTTCCTTCTTCAAGAAAGCTTGCTAGTTTTTCTTAAGTGATGAAATAAAATGAGAAAATGATTTAAAAAGAAAGCAAAATTACTACTCTCTCATCCTCATCTCATCTAGCCCATGGGATTAGTGTGTTCTTCTCTTTTGAGTGAGAAAGCTTGAGTCGTAGCAACTTCAAGGTAGATCATCGGAGATTTGGAATACTTCGAGCTAGTATGGATCGTTCGAGTCGTGGAGCCTCTCATGAGTCCGGGAGATCGTGGATCGCGGCAAAGGGACTTCTACTCGGAGCTTGTGAAGTGAAGGAGCGGACTACAAAGGTTGTAATCCCTCACACTTAGATAAAAGTTATCATCTTGCATGTTAAACCCTAATAATCTAGCAAAGATCCCGGCTTTGGGTTGTTCGACACGTCTAAAATTTAATCCGGGCATGTTTGATGCCTTTTGAACCTTCACAAGAGTACCTAGGAACCCTACAGCATCATAGTTCAGGTAGTCAAGTACGCATCCTAAGGGCTTTACCAACATGTAACAGAGAGACAATCAGTATACACGTTAAGGTAAAGAGTAACCAGATAGCATACTATCATGTCGAGCAAGAAAGTCCTCCCTATATATGTCCCAGCATCCACTACAATATACATCCAATGTACAGTAATGGCCTCTAGGGCATACATATAACTAACACCAACCTCTAAACCGAGGTAACTAGGGTACTTAGTTCGCTAAGCTAAATAGCCTAGAAGATGTAGAGTATCTAATGGAGTGTTTTATCTCATGAGACTCTATGTTTCACAACTTATGTGAGGGTTAAAGTCTTGAGGAAGAAGGAGAGAGAAAATATGGAGAGAGAATGAGAATGAACAAATGAGCTAGGGTTAGCAAGTGAAGAATGGCTCACTCTCATCTCACTCATTCAAGCATGGATTATTTCACAATAAGAAATTACAACCATGCTTGAATAGTGAGTCCAAACAAATAAAAAAATAAAAAGAGCCATGCTTCACCCATGCCATGTATGTCTCCAAATTTCCACCTCATTAATCTATTTCTCAAAGTAGATAATCCAAATAATGAGGTGTCTCCTTCTAGAAGTATCTCTTGTGAAATTACAAGAATGCCCTCACCGTATATACATACCCATATTCGTATTCCAAAAAATACGAATAAAATGAGATAATAACAATCCAATAATATAATACTAGGATCCGGCTTAAACCAAAACCCACTAGTATTATCCGTCCGAACATCATCCGTGTAGCCAGTACACGTATGTGATCGGAACCCTGCCATAAAACCATACAGCCTCTACATCGTTTCGCCCGAAGCAGGGAAACCCTCTGTGTGGGACTCTAAAGACTCGACAGTATGCTGGCAGTGGGTTTAACCACAAGTCCGTCAGCGGTATTAGCTGCATGTAACGACTACCCAGGTATCTGTCGATAAGAAGGCCGATGAGCAAACTCATCCGAACTCCTACTGAGCCTATCTATGACAATCTCGGTACAGTTCGGTTTGTTCGTCTAAGATACTCACATATTGGGCCTAGGGAGATGGTAAACGTCAGACCCCTAATAGCGCAATAAGTCGTGCCGGAGTAGAGCCCAATACACCCTGAGAAACTACTAGAGTACCTACCAGTAATTCTAGCTTGCCCTGGCTAGGGACTTTATGTAATGGCTTTCCGAACACAGCGCGATATCAACCCCCAATACCGGGAGAGACGAATCATATCTAACTGCTACTGCTTCCAAGTGCTTCGGGACTGCACCCAACTACTACCTGTTTGCACGACTCTTTTGAGCCGTAGTAGGGTAGTAATCTAAGTGCAGTAGGAACACACTCGAGACGAATAGAGATATCAAGTCAACGGACTAACCTGTACTCATGCCACCCGGGAACTGCTACCTGACGATAGGTATAATACCAATCAGCAATTCCCAACGAGTCCTGTCCAGTGTAACTTATAACCCAATGAGCACCTGTATACTATCTCCAGTATGACATACTAATGGCTTTGGGACAGACCATCTCTCCTGCTGGGATGAGAAGCGTATACACCAGTCTATTCTGGAGTATCGATGCCCCGTTTCGATAATCCTATAACTAGGGACCTGTATAAGGATGTGCTTATAGACTACCCAGCCCCCACTAGTGTGACTGCCATCACAACGCCGGTAGTCAAGCAAAGATCCTAAGGGCTCTACCAATATGTATAAGCGATATACTAAAAGAAACATATGCACATATTGAGGTAGAATCAAATCAAGTTGCATACTACCATTTTGAGTAAGACTGTTATTATAACTGTGAATATCTCAAGCTTCCAATATGTAATATACAATCCAATATGATACAATAATGGCATCTAGGGCATATATCACTAACAAAGGGTTTATGGGAGGATCATTTGCACTTGGTAGAGTTTTCTTATAATAACAGTTTTCAGGCGACTTTACATATGGCTCCATTCGAAGCATTGTACGGTCATAAGTGTCGCTCGCCCGTCTGTTGGGACAATATTGGAGAAAGAAGATTGTTGGGACCGGATCTTATTGTGCAAATGGTGGAGAAAGTTAACATGATCCGAAATCATATGAAGGCGGCACAAGATCGACAAAATAGCTGGGTTGATACAGGATGAAGACCTCTGGAGTTCACAGTTAGCGATCTTGTATTCTTGAAGATATCACCGACCAGAGAAATGGTCCGTTTTGGTAGTCGAGGCAAGCTCAGTCCTCGATTCGTAGGGTCTTTCGGTATTATTGAGCATGTTGGGGAAATAGCTTATCGATTGGCTTTACCACCATCCTTGGCGAGTGTTCATGACGTGTTTCATGTATCTCAACTCCGCAAGTATATTTGAGATGAGACGCACGTCTTAGATCACTCGGAATTGACAGTAAAAGAAGATTTGACTTATAAAGAGCAACCAATGACGATTGTGGATCAACGAGAAAAGGTTCTCAAGAATTGAATGATCCTTCTAGTGCTTGTTTCGTGGGGAAATCGTTCGCATGGAGAATCTACTTGGGAACGTGAAGACGAGATTCGACAAAAGTTTCCTCATCTCTTTCTTTAGATCCGTATCTTCTTATCTTTTCTTGTTTCGTGAATTTCGAGGACGAAATTCTTTTGTAGTTGGGTATATGTAACACCCTAGTACGGTTATACGACATTGATTGGTATCTTAACACTTGCTTTATATTTCTTCTATTCTATCCATTGGGTCGCGAATGATTCGAATAGTAGTAGTCGTTATCCGATCCGACCCGCAAGTTTAGAACCCAATATGGTGCAAGATTATATCTGAGATTTACCAGTAAAGTGTATCTATGTGAATCTAGTATAATACCTATATTATATTTTTAGATCTTTATATATCATATATCTAGATCATTATATATGTTTTAATAGCCACAAGTTAAAAATAAGTTATATTTTGTTAATTATCATCATATGGTTGCCATCCCATATCTTATTTTGCTTTTATCTTTTAAGTTTAAATCTCAAGATATCTAATATCAAATATTTACTAAATCTAGATATATTTTTAGAATCCTTTTAAATCTTAAATTAAGGGTATGAGTCATTTAAAATATATTCTTGCATTATAGTTGAGAAGTTTACATATGTGAATTATTTTCTAAAATATATTTTTGATGAGATTTTGGTGGAGATTGGTTGTAGTTTGATATTATCTATATACATTAAAACTAATATATATTTAGAACCTAATTTAAACTATACTATATATATTTATATTAAACACAAAACCTACCTCTCTCTCTCTCTCTCCACATAACATATCTCCCCCTCATCAATTTATATATTCTCCTTCTTCGTTCTTTAAGCCCACATCCATTGTAACGTTTTGAAAAATCGTTTAGGTGAAACTTCCGATAATCGGTAAAATAACTGGTGTTTTCCGTAATAATCAAGATATAATTATTTTTCGACATAGACTTAAATATACATATTTTAGCTATGTAAGGGCTAGTAGTGATATTTAATTAGTCGCTTATAAATTGTTAGTTTACTTAAATATTTTCTTTAATTAATTATTTTTTAAGCCTTCACTTATACATTTGATTGGAGTTAAATTACAAATTAGAATCGGTTAATACAAATTTAGTGAACTATGGCAACTTAAATCCTAGTTGTGTAACATATTTCTTTTTAAAATTGTTCTTATGGGTTCTAGACTTTTCTAGTCAAAGTTTTATAAGAAAATAAAATAAAATAAAAATAGAAATTGATGTGAGGTGCATTAATGAGACTTGAGGGGGTTTTCTTGACTTGGGAAATTACACACACACACACACACACACACACACACACACATTCCCTCAGCTGGCCAAAACCACAAGCTGCCCCCATTCCCTCAGCTGTCCGAAACCATAAGCTGCCCCCATTCCCCATTTCCCCACTTCAAAGTTAAATAGAAATGGAATTAAAAAGAATAAAGAAAGAAAAGAAGGCATGGGGCATGTTGACTTGTGAAATGGGGGAAAGGGGTTTCTTGGAATTTTCTACACACCTCACTCTCTTTCTTCCCCTCCCAAGTTGCAGCCGAGCCTATCATGGTAGCAGCCCCCCAAATTTCCCCACCTCATTTCACCTCCAAAATCATCATGAAATGCATCAAAATCCAAACAAATTCCTACTAAATCCTAATTAAACCTTCACCCATGATTTTCTTTGGCTAAACTAGCTTGGATCTTGGAGAAAAGTTAGCATTTTGGAGGTCAAGTGTGCATGTTTGATCTCATGATTTTGAGGTATAATCTTAACCTAATGGTTACTTGATATTTAATTACTTCAATTTAGTTAATTTT
This sequence comes from Agapanthus africanus, assembly GCA_030015575.1. Lineage (NCBI taxonomy): Eukaryota > Viridiplantae > Streptophyta > Magnoliopsida > Asparagales > Amaryllidaceae > Agapanthus > Agapanthus africanus. The sequence goes on along the minus strand of CM057337.1, from coordinate 627,753,804 downwards.
GTTGTTTAATTATGGTTCTAATTACTAACTTGAAATTAAAAGAGAGGGTTTTGAATTCAAGTTAGGGTTTTAATTATTTGATTATGGTTGTGATGTGTAGTCTCACATCTTAAGACATGCAAAATCTAAGCTAGTTGCTAGTTTGCTAATTGTTACTTTAAAATTGTCCGGATTATATAATTTTTGCAAACTAGATTTTTGGGATTAATGTGAAGAGGTGAGATTAAATTTTAGTAAATATTGGTGTGACCTAATTATGATATAAAATGATTATTGTGGCCACTAGTTTTGTTAAAATACCTAGTTTTAAACTAAAATGGTAAATTGTGCTTACTAGGTTTTTGGGAATAATTAGATTTTGGTTCAATTTGACGTTGCGATGATTTAGATGCTATATCCTATAATATTAGACGTATTGTGAATGCGCGATTGGATTTTAGGTTTGGTAGTTGCCACGTATAGCGACCATAGTTGTGGTCTGTAGCGTTGTTGCCAGCGCATTTTGTTGGATATATGTATGCCCTAGAGGCCATTATATGATAGTGGATGTATCTATACATGTATATATATATTCAGTATGTATTCTTGCTCGACATGATAGTATGCTATCTGGTTCTTCTTTATCTGACATGTTAATTTGATCATGCTTTTATTCATTCATACATTCTAATAAAGCCCTGAGGATATCGGCTTGACTATTCTGATTATGACGGAGATCATACTAGTAGGACATCTGTAGTCTATAAGCATATCCTAGAATGTCCCTAGTCGTAGGTATATCGAGATGGGGCATTGATATACCGGAGTAGACTAGCGTATATGATACTAAACCCATACGATGGGCGATGAATGTTCCCACATTCATCGATGTTTGACATCAAGATCATATACGGGTGCTCAGTGGTGACTGGGTACACTGGACGGACTCACCGAGAACTCCTATATGGAATTATATCTATCGTCGGATAGCAGTTCTCAGGTGACACTGGTACAGGTTAGTCTGTAGACCCGAGATCGTCATAGAGTCTTGTGTGTTCTCCCACTGTACTTTGATTGCCACCCTACCACGGCTCTACTGAGTCGTGCAAACAGGTGGCCGTTGGGTACAGTCCCGAGACACGCGAAGGCAATGAGCGATAGGAGGGGTTTCGTCTCTCCCGGTATTGGGAGTTGATGCTGTGCTGTGCCCGACTGGTTATATCAGTAAGTCCCTGGCCATGGCTGCTGAGATTTGCTGATAAGTGTTATCAGTAGTTTCTCGATCTGTTATAGACCATTCACTGGCACGACTTATTGAGTTATTGGGGTCGACGTGACCATCCCTAGGCTCGATATGCAGCATATCTGACGAAGAGACCGGACTGTACGGTAGTGTTGCCGGTTGGCTCGACAGGAGTTGTAGCAGATTCGCTTGTTTTCTTCTGACCGCTCAATACCCGGGTGGCCGTTACGTTTAGCTGACCGCTTGCGGCTTGGGGGCGCTTGATATGATCATCACCCACTGCCGGCGTATTGGCGAGTCTTAGAATCCCATAAAGGAGTTACCTAGTCCAGGCGAAACGTTGTGGTGCGCGTATGCGATATGCGCATGGACCCGATTAAAATGCGCGTATAGGATACCGAACATTGATCGGGCGGCTTGCTTTTGGTGGGGTCATATGTGATATGGCCGGATTGATAAATCAAGTGTTGATTTATCATTTAACCATTAGTTTTCTCACTTAAAACCTCTTTTTGTATATGATGGATGTATGCATGCATGTATGTTTTTCTATCTTTCTTTTAGTTTCATGCCAATATGGATGTGCACACATACATACATCCATACACCATCTATCATGGTTGATTACACATGGAAATTGGTGGCAATATAAGACTCACACCATGGATAAATAGATGGATTATTATTTGATTTTGTGTTTAAAACAAAATAGAAAAGTAAAGGATAATTCTTGACTTGCTTCTACATTCTTCTTTAACCTAACCATTCTCACCTACCCTTAACCTTGGATTAAACTTTCCTTCTATGTTTTAAACCCTAATTAAATAATAACTCAAAAATTTGACCATGGTTTGAGATGAGAAGAAATAAAATATATATAGATATATTTCATTTCTTTTCAAGGGTTAATCTTTTCTCTTCTTCAAAAGAAAAGCCATCATCTTCCTCCTCCTTCTTCCTTTGCTCTCTAGTTTCTTCTAGTGAGCAAATCACACATCAAGAAAGGTTTTTGAAGTGATAATCATAACCACAACATCATTCTACACAAGTTTAGCCAACTTGTTTAGAGTGTTCTCTTCATTTCTCATCTTGAAAAGTGAAGTTGCGAGCTTGGACTAGGAACTTCGGGTGGATCGTCGTGGACGCGAGAAGACCTCAAGAGGACCTTCCTCCAACACCCAAGAGGCCAAAGAGTCTAGCGAAGGGAGCTACAAAGGTTGTAGTCTCGAAACCCTAGTCTTTATTGCCTTTATCTCATGAAACCCTAATTTTCTAGGATAAGATCCTTTGTATGCTTGCTTAGCACCATAAAAATTTGAACTTTGTGACATGTGATGCTTCCAAATTCTACATAGGGTGCTAGGTAATCCTAACATTGGTATCAGAGCTACTCGGCATTGGATGTCGACCTATGGGGGGTTCTCATTGTGTGACAGTGTGGCGAAGCATAGGCTCTTATCCCCAGGGTGTCCCGAGACCGGAAGGTGTTCCGGCGCGAGGGGGCATGCGTAAAAAATAGTTGCCGAGGGACCCGTTGGTGCCACGGCGACCCCATTGGAAGGGGTGGCTGCCTGACTAACATTGGTATCAGAGCCGACCTAGAACATTAGGCGACACTTTTACGAAGTAAAAATCCCGATCGGATCAAAATACGACTTTTCGAAACCTTCTCTGGACATTTTTTAAAATCTGACATTTTTCAGAATTAAAAATATTTTAAAAATACAGCAGGAAAAACGAAGAAAAACTGTGAAATACGAAGCCATGATTCATCCAAACTGCCACGGAACCGCGGCAAATCCTTGCTTAGGGCGTGACTTCACGGCCGTACAGTGTCCTCATTGCCTCCTATTTACCCAGTAACTCTTATAACTGCTTGTATGTTACTTTAAGTATGTTTAATCTGAATCTAGTACTGTATTTTCTGGAGATGGTTTTGGACTCGTTGATTTGATCGGAATTTTCATTTCGTTGTTTTTCCGGGTAAACTAGAAAGTATTGAAGTGTTTGAACGAGTATCATTTGCTCACTATTCACGGGGTTTAAATATTTTGGAGATACGTGCAAGTCTTTTTGTGGTGGTCCCTCTAGAAGACAACAAATCTTAACTCGATTATGTGACCGTCTTGAACTGCCCTTTGAACCTTAGGGTTTAGGGCAGTACGGCATGCCACATGTGAGGCATTGGCTTGACCCTTCTACGGCTGGACCGCTACTACTGTATCACACTCCGGTTTTTTTGAACTCTGCTCAAGTGTTGAGCTTTAGGGAATCTTGGGTATTTGATCATTCGTTCGAAAACTTTAATACTGTCTATTTATCTGGAATGTGATATAATATGTGGAATTCATATAGTTTAGGCATGAAATAAGAAGTATGTGATATTTCGCATTTATGATGTCTAAAAAGTATGTGGATTCCAAATATTGTAGTTTTGCACTTTCTTTTCTGTGACCGTAAGTGTAGTATGTTCGATATCGCCGGTTTCGTTGCTATACATCAACGACAATTGGGATACGCATACTTACTTACGTTGATGATATGTGATATTATGTGTTGCTGAGATATGATGTGCAGGATTGTCGCGATCGAATAGCCGGGGGGGTTTTATGTGAGATGAGAGTTTTATATTTTCATTCATGTAAATTCAAATGTAATGTAATATTCTTTTATTTGGGGCACTTCCGGGTTGAGGTTGTGTCACCAGTGTTGTATATTATTTACTTTTCCGCATTAGGACGGACCCAAGGAGGGGAGCACAGGTGACCGGGTTCTGGGGTTCAGTGGGAGGCCATCTCGAGGAGTCGAGACCGGGTCTCCTAAACTCCAGAATTTGTAGGGTCGCTTGCCGCTCTCGTAGGGGTACAGGGTGTGGGCTTGGCTATTCATCGCGACTGTGGAATCCGTATTTTCTATTGCTGGCTAAATACTAAATACGGACGTTCTAGTATATCCCACATTATATATATGTTTCTGCTTCCTGTGTTCTGAGATATCTGAGACGAATGACATATTATATATATGATATATAGTAGACGTTGCTTATGTTTTACACCCGTGCTAGTCCCGTCCCGGTATGCCGTTAGTTAAGTAACCTAACGGTGCATAACGGAACATTGCGGCGAATGCGGATGGCATAAGCGTACGTGTTATTTTCGTTTCTTTTCTGTGATTGGATTAAGGACTTAAATGATGGGATTGCATTAATATGATTAATGTAAAGAAAATAAACCTAAAAAGATGTTGTAGAATCAGATTTGAAAATCACTCGGCTCTTTATGAAAAAGTTATATTTCAAAACTGCGGAGCACAAGCCACTCCTTTTGAAAACCGTTTGATTCTACAACGATATCAAGTTCAAAGCGTTAAAGATTTTCTTAAAAATCATCCGCAACCCTCCGTCATTTTAGGAAGTAGAGTACTTAGTATTCGTGCTACGTTTGTTGACTTTAGTTAAGACGTAGTGTACGGTAGCTAAGTGATATCTTCCTACACTGCATATGATGCAGATTAATTAGGACATTCATGCGACTTTGTTGACCTTAGTTAAGGGTCATATGGGTGGGTCTAATTGATCAAGAAATGATGGGTAGAACTTGACTGGTACTTATGATTTGTTGATCATAGTTAAGGTCATAAGTACTGGGGGTAAAAATCACATCGGGAGTTTCAAGTGTTGAGATTTGCAATAAGATTGCATACCTTCCATATGATGGTTGGATCCCGATCCCACTGTGGGCAATAGTTGCTCCTAGGAGAGTTTTGCAGTTTACAATTAGCTAACTCATTAGGTGTCTAGAAAAGTGTTAACGGGTCTACGCCTCTGGGAAAACGAGGTTTACTTTAATTAGGTCCGTGCGAAAGCACGGGGAACCTCCCTCAAGTACCGACACTGGCCTGGCTGAACGGTTAGCGAAGTTGTAGACTGTAATTAATCCTGGCTAGTATTCTTTTTAAGGTTTGAAAGAAAAACTTGATTAAAGCAGTGGGAGACATCGATTAGACAAGTTAATAACCAATCTGATATATGCAAGAGCTTTCGCTGAGTGTATTCTTTTCTCTCTCTTAATGGCAGATACCCATGACTGGACTCAAGCTTCTACTAGATAAAAACAAACTGAATGGGACCAATTATAAAGACTGGCTGAGGAATCTGAAAATAGCCTTGACTTATGATAAAGTATCATATGTCCTCACGGCTTCAGCCCCGCCCGTCCCAGGTCCAAAATCCTCAGTTGCGGACATTGAAGTCCGCAAGACATGGGACGCTGACTGTGCCACGGCAAAATGCCTCGCGCTTGCATCGATGGATAGCACACATCAAAAGCAGCACGAGGATATGGACATTCACGGTATATTGCTCCATACAAAGGAGTTGTATGGAGAGCAATCCCGCGTATTACGATACGAAGCATCAAAGAAATTGTTTCAGATGCGAATGGCCCCTGGCACATCAGTAGGAGACCATGTTCTGAAGATGATAGCTCTTATAGAAGAGCTTGAGGACCTTGGATGGACGATGGACAATGCACAATATATAGATATTATTCTGCAGTCCCTCCCCTCCACCTTTACTCAATTCATAGTGAACTTCAACATGCACGGCATGGAGAAGGAACTCCCTGAACTCCTTAACATGTTAAGGAGTGCAGAAAGCACTATGAAGTCAGCAAAAACTCCCGTTATGACTGTTGGACAGTCTTCCTCTTCTCGCCCGAAAGCTAAGGCCAAGGGAAAGAAAAAGAAGAAGTCCGCCAATCCTAAGGGTGGAGTTAAAAAGGTGAAGGGAAAGGAAAAGTCCAAAGCTGGAGACTCGGGGAAAGGCGAATGTTTTCATTGCCACAAGACAGGACATTGGAAGCGCAACTGCACGGAGTATTTAAGTCTCAAGAAGAAGCATGGGGATACTTCTGTTTCAGGTGCGTTTGTGACAGAAAACTGTTTTTCAATAAACTCTGCTTCCTGGGTATTGGATACCGGTTCAGGTTCTCACATTTGCAATTCTATGCAGGGGCTGAGAAATAGCAAAGTTTTGAAGACAGGTGACCATACTCTCCGCGTTGGAAATGGTTCCAATGTACATACAGTCGCAGTGGGAGAGTATCACTTGGGGTTGCCATCTGGATGTATTTTGGTTTTGAATCCTTGTTATTTTGTACCCAGTATGCTTTGTAATATAATATCCGTTTCTTTGTTAGACAATAAAGGATATAATTTTGTATTGCAGAACAATGTTATGAACATTCACCTGAATCAAATGTTGGTTGGGTATGGTACGCTTAATAACGGAATATATGTCCTAAATCAACACACAGTTTTCAGTATACAAAACACTAATAAAAGAAAACTTTCAGAATTAAATGAAGCTTTTCTTTGGCACTGTAGACTTGGTCATATTAACGAAACAAGACTAAACAAGTTACACAAAGATGGATATTTAAACTCTTTTGAATATAAATCTTATGCGACTTGCCAGTCTTGTATCAAGGGTAAAATGACCAAAACTCCGTTTACAGGACACGAAGAAAGGACTACTGAGCTCCTAGGCCTCATACATAGTGATGTATGTGGGCCAATGTCTACACAGGCTAGAGGCGGTTTTTCATACTTCATTACGTTCACTGACGATTTCTCAAGATTCGGTCATGTATTTTTATTAAAGCACAAGTCCGAAGCTTTCGAGAAATTCATTGAATATAAACAGGAAGTAGAAAAACAAACCGGCTTGAGTATCAAGATGCTTCGATCAGATCGAGGTGGTGAGTATCTCAGTACAGAATTTGCAAACTTCCTAAAAGAGAATGGGATTTTCTCTCAGCTCACTCCTCCTTACACACCACAGCACAACGGTGTGTCAGAACGACGGAATAGGACCCTATTAGATATGGTCCGGTCCATGATGAGTGACGCTGAGTTACCAGTCTCGTTTTGGGGGCATGCATTGGAGACTGCAGCGTTTCTACTAAACAGGGTTCCAACCAAAACCGTGTCTACCACGCCATATGAGATGTGGCATGGGAAGAGACCATCTCTTAAGAGAATTAAGATTTGGGGTTGCCCGGCCTATATTAAAAAGCAGAATCCGGACAAACTCGAGACACGGTCAGTCATGTGTAACTTTGTGGGATATCCAAAGAATTCTTATGGATATCTATTCTACCACAAAGAGGAACAAAAAATGTTTGTTTCTCAGTATGCCACATTCTTAGAAAAAGAGTTTTTCACAGATAAAGATGATGGCAAGGTGGTGGATCTAGAAAAGGTTCTAGAAACACAAACTACAAATGACGATTTGATTGAACCGGCTGTTGCAATAGAAATTGAGGAACCTCGGCCACTCCGTAGGTCTGGTAGGACTTCTCGCCTACCGGAGAGGTACTACGGTTTCTTCATTGATGGTGACGGAGAAGACTGCATCATGGATGATGATGATCCTACCAGTTTTCAGCAAGCTATCACGAGTGGAGACTCTGTGAAGTGGCTGGATGCCATGAGATCCGAAATGGAGTCTATGTACACCAACAAAGTATGGACTTTGGACTTTGTACCCCCTGGGGTAAAACCTGTGGGATGCAAATGGATCTTTAAAAGAAAGATTGGTGTAGATGGGCAGGTAGAAACCTATAAGGCAAGACTTGCGGCGAAAGGTTTTCGTCAAAGACCAAGTTTGGACTATGACGAAACTTTCTCGCCCGTAGCCATGCTTAAATCCATTCGGATCCTACTTGCTATTGCTGCTCACTACGACTATGAAATCTGGCAGATGGACGTTAAAACAGCATTTCTAAATGGAGATTTAGAAGAATGCGTTTATATGGATCAGCCAGAGGGCTTCATTGACAGTGGGAGCAGCGGGAAAGCATGTAGACTGCTTAAATCCATATATGGGTTAAAGCAGGTATCTCGGAGTTGGAACATCTGTTTCGATGATGTTATCAAACAGTTTGATTTCATCAAAAATCCAGATGAACCTTGTGTTTATAAGAAGGCTGTAGGAAAAGCTGTCACATTCCTCGTATTGTACGTGGATGACATTCTTCTGATAGGAAATGATATTCCTATGCTACAGTCGGTCAAATCATTCTTATCACTAAGGTTCTCCATGAAGGACCTGGGTGATGCCACATACATCCTGGGCATAAGGATCTATAGGGATAGATCCAAAAAGTTATTGGGATTGTCCCAAACCAGGTATATCAACACCATCCTAAAAAGATTTAGTATGGAAGACTCCAAGCGGGGTGCCTTACCAGCTTGCCATGGAGTCACTCTCTCCAAAGATTCTTGTCCAAAGACCGATGAAGAGAGAGCTCGCATGAGCATTATACCCTATGCTTCGGCAGTAGGATCTATAATGTATGCGATGTTATGTACACGCCCAGATGTAGCTTATGCACTTAGTGTTGTAAGCAGATATCAATCCAACCCAGGGGAGAACCACTGGACAGCTGTGAAGAACATTCTTAAGTACTTACGAAGGACTAAAGAATTGTTCTTGGTGTATGGTAATACAGATCTCCAAATGGAGGCCTTTACCGATTCGAGCTTCCATAGCGATAAGGATGACATCAAATCTATCTCAGGGTTTGTATTTACCCTCAATGGAGGGGCAGTAAATTGGAAGAGTTCCAAACAGGATACCGTTGCAGACTCTACGATGGAGGCTGAGTACATTGCTGCAAATGATGCCGCCAAAGAAGCCGTCTAGATGAAGAAGTTCGTCTCTGAGCTAGGAGTAGTTCCAACCATCATTGATCCAATACCCTTGTATTGTGATAATAATGGGGCTATGGCGTTAGCCAAGGAGCCCAGGTCCCATCAGCGGTCCAGACACATCCTGAGGCGCTTTCATTTGATCCGGGAGATTGTAGATCGCCGCGAGATCGAGATTAAGAGAGTAGACACAAAGAATAACGCCGCGGATCCATTCACCAAGGCCCTCCCTCAGCCGCAGCATGAGCGACTTTTTGAGATGTTGGGTATGAGATACGCCGATAACTGGCCTTAGTGCAAGTGGGAGATTGTTGGATATATGTATGCCCTAGAGGCCATTATATGATAGTGGATGTATCTATACATGTATATGTATATTCAGTATGCATTCTTGCTCGACATGATAGTATGCTATCTGGTTCTTCTTTATCTGACATGTTAATTTGATCATGCTTTTATTCATTCATACATGCTGATAAAGCCCTGAGGATATCGGCTTAACTACTCTGATTATGATGGAGATCATACTAGTGGGATATCTGTAGTCTATAAGCATATCCTGGAATGTCCCTAGTCGTAAGTATATCGAGATGGGGTATTGATATACCGGAGTAGACTAGCGTATATAATACTAGACCCATACGATGGGCGATGAATGTTCCCACATTCATCGATGTTTGACATCAAGATCATATACGGGTGCTCAGTGGTGACTGGGTACACTGGACGGACTCACCGAGAACTCCTATATGGAATTATATCTATCGTCGGATAGCAGTTCTCAGGTGACACTGGTACAGGTTAGTCTGTAGACCCGAGATCGTCATAGAGTCTTGTGTGTTCTCCCACTGTACTTTGATTGCCACCCTACCACGGCTCTACTGAGTCGTGCAAACAAGTGGCCGTTGGGTACAGTCCCGAGACACGCGAAGGCAATGAGCGATAGGAGGGGTTTCGTCTCTCCCGGTATTGGGAGTTGATGCTGTGCTGTGCCCGACTGGTTATATCAGTAAGTCCCTGGCCATGGCTGCTGAGATTTGCTGATAAGTGTTATCAGTAGTTTCTCGATCTGTTATAGACCATTCACTGGCACGACTTATTGAGTTATTGGGGTCGACGTGACCATCCCTAGGCTCGATATGCAGCATATCTGACGAAGAGACCGGACTGTACGGTAGTGTTGCCGGTTGGCTCGACAGGAGTTGTAGCAGGTTCGCTTGTTTTCTTCTGACCGCTCAATACCCGGGTGGCCGTTACGTTTAGCTGACCGCTTGCGGCTTGGGGGTGCTTGATATGATCATCACCCACTGCCGGCGTATTGGCGAGTCTTAGAGTCCTACAAAGGAGTTACCTAGTCCAGGCGAAACGTTGTGGTGTGCGTATGCGATATGCGCATGGACCCGATTAAAATGCGCGTATAGGATATCGAACATTGATCGGGCGGCTTGCTTTTGGTGGGGTCATATGTGATATGGCCGGATTGATAAATCAAGTGTTGATTTATCATTTAACCATTAGTTTTCTCATTTAAAACCTCTTCTTGTATATGATGGATGTATGCATGCATGTATGTTTTTCTATCTTTCTTTTAGTTTCATGCACATATGGATGTGCACACATACATACATACATACACCATCTATCATGGTTGATTACACATGGAAATTGGTGGCAATATAAGACTCACACCATGGATAAATAGATGGATTATTATTTGATTTTGTGTTTAAAACAAAATAGAAAAGGAAAGGATAATTCTTGACTTGCTTCTACATTCTTCTTTAACCTAACCATCCTCACCTACCCTTAACCTTGAATTAAACTTTCCTTCTATGTTTTAAACCCTAATTAAATAATAACTCAAACATTTGACCATGGTTTGAGATGAGAAGAAATAAAATATATATAGATATATTTCATTTCTTTTCAAGGGTTAATCTTTTCTCTTCTTCAAAAGAAAAGCCATCATCTTCCTCCTCCTTCTTCCTTTGCTCTCTAGTTTCTTCTAGTGAGCAAATCACACATCAAGAAAGGTTTTTGAAGTGATAATCATAACCACAACATCATTCTACACAAGTTTAGCCAACTTGTTTAGAGTGTTCTCTTCATGTCTCATCTTGAAAAGTGAAGTTGCGAGCTTGGACTAGGAACTTCGGGTGGATCGTCGTGGACGCGAGAAGACCTCAAGAGGACCTTCCTCCAACACCCAAGAGGCCAAAGAGTCTAGCGAAGGGAGCTACAAAGGTTGTAGTCTCGAAACCCTAGTCTTTATTGCCTTTATCTCATGAAACCCTAATTTTCTAGGATAAGATCCTTTGTATGCTTTCTTAGCACCATAAAAATTTGAACTTTGTGACATGTGATGCTTCCAAACTCTATATAGGGTGCTAGGTAATCCTAACACATTTTGCGCACCAAGTGCGTGCTCGTTTAGTTAGTGCGCGTGGTTGACTTGTATTGTTGTGTCCGTGACTATTTATATATTTATTCTCTTATTTCCTTGTGTACCTTTCTAGGATCAGGTGCAGAGGCATCGGATGTGGCACGGAAATGGCAGAGCTGGAATCGGATCAGATTAGCCAAGGCGTCCCGGTGAGTAGTTGTACACATCTATGGGGGAATCGCCTGGATGGCGCGAGACGCCCGATAGTCAGGATTTCTAGTAGTGCTTATATTTATATGCGTAGTCTTATATTCATTCACCTCATTGCATTGTATCATCATAAATATATATGATATTATCTCGTAGGACACTTGCACCATTACCCATGGTTCATGCCACGTGCACTATTCATGCGAACACACACGCCTTTGGTAATTGCTATGTCACGAACACTATAGAACTTGCTTAAAATCGGTATCTGTACATTGTATATGATCTGTAAACCTGTACCTGTATAGTCATTTCATCAGGATGGATACGTAGGATTGTTAGTCATATATACATAGCTCATTGCATCATGATTCATGCATAGCCTCTGACCGTACTTCGCATGGTATATACTATCGTATCATATACATCCATCATCACCGACATATTTACATATTGTGGTTCTTCTCGAGGATTTCGGTATTTATGAGATTTATGGATTTTGGAGAAACCGCAAGGATTTTAAGAACGTATTATCATTTAAAAATGTAAGTTGCGGTTTTCTTGTGATATGATGTGCGTGGTGTCCACCATGGGTTTTCTCGGTTCTTGAGCGGTATCATACACCCGATTCGAGGAGGAGGATGAACCGTCTGCGGGTGCATGGTGGACCCGGTGCGGTACCCCAGGGCAAGATGGTCGCAGATGATGGCGTTGAGCCCGGCAGGGGAGCACCACCGACCGGTTATTTATGACGTGGAGGATATCCGGAGGATACCGACGTAGTCGTGAGATTTGATGATATAGGCCAGTCCGGACTGCCGGAGCCCGAGATATTGAGACATTGAGATATTGAGATATTAGGATATATATTTTGTGTCGATGCTTGACACAGATTTTCTGTTGATTTCATTAATGATACTTCAGTTTATTGCACAGAGGTTTTTCTAAGAGAAGAACAAAGATTTTCTCATAACAGACTTGTTCAGGTTTCGTGTTTGATTATGCATTCATGTTGCATACATGTTAGTACATCGTAGTATATCGATATGCGTAGGTTGAGACGCATTTGCGTGCATGCTTACAATAGCCTTATTAGATGTTATTTACTACTCGCGAGTTGGCAACTCACCCCCGTTGTGTCACAGTATCTTGTAGGTCCGATCCGTCAGCACAGTAGCGGCTGGCGCACTTCCTCATTTTGTTTCTTTTGCTTAGACCTGCGGCATTGTTCGTAGGTGGGCTGCGAGGATATGTTATCCCATCATGTATATTATTTGTATCTAGTATACTCCATCTACCCTTGTATATTTGACTAAACGGTGAGACTCGTGAGATTTGTATTTGTGGTGTTAGGTCTCGATGCTCACTTGAGCCGACGTGGTATTTTCTTATTTCTTGCTTTATGATGCTTATTGTGCACTTTTGATATACATGTGCATGTGGTTGTGTTTCCGCCATCGGCGAAGAGCTAGCTCCCGCTTGGGGATGCCTTATTCATCATTTATATGTATTTTCATGTGTTGTACCCGTTTAGGGGCCAGTATTTACAAAGGAGACTCTGCCGAAATTTTTGGGAAAATATGATGTTGCTTTTAAATGTTTAATCCCACTTATTTTGTTAAAATCATTTGCTTTAAAATAAGTTTTCCTTCACTCTAATTGTTAAACGGTTTAGTTTTCTGGGCTTTGGCTTACTTAAATTACATTGCGTCTTAAGACGTTTCGTAGTTTAAGTGCCAGTCATGTTCCGTATCTTTGGGTCGTGACATCCATTCTCGCCGACGCAACTCTAGCCGCATTCTAGAATCTTAACCGAGCCATCAAAACTTGGTGTTGATTTATATAGCATCATGTTGCTTCCGTTCATGGCGTTTGTTTCGACGCAAGTTTACAACTTGCTACATGCTATACTTTATGTAATTTACTTATATGTTGTCATACTATTATTATCATCATCATCATTGTCACGCCCTGCTTCCCAGAGTACGCTAAGATAGGCACGTGACAGAGCCAACCATGCTACCTGTGGATGGGAAATATCCTTCCATAGTCACATTATGACTGTAGAGATATCAAGAACAATAATAAATTATCTAACACATGTCCATAGGCCAAAATAAATGAGTCAAGAATAAAATAATATGCGGAAGCAATAGGTCCAATAAACAAAACACCTGGGAAGTAAAACTGGATACCAACTGGATCCTCACTGCTCGGCCTAACGGCGGAAGTACTCTTGATCAGCCTGCGACAAAGGTAGAGGATCTGGGCCATGCAAAACCAAGACGTCGGTGCGTCATAACATCAATAATAATATAATCAGGGAGTAGCAAGGCATGCAGGTATGAGTATGAACGGTAAAACAGGTATAACAGTAACATAAATAATGACAGTGAAGGGTAAGGCATAGGTGATGTGCAGTGAGTAATCTAGACTGGTCTACTGGGTTAACTACTCTCAAGTCTTAAAATCAATTTGATGAATCATCGATATAACTCAATAGTATCCCGTGCGTACCCGGGACCACGGTCTAAGACTCTCGGGCAGAATCCGAGACGTGCCGCAAGGCAGTAAAAGGTAGTATGTAACGACGAATGATGTCAGCAGCAGCATCCCGGGGCTGGCCTAGCCCGTAAGACTGATCAGTAAAGGTATCAAACTGTCGAGTTACAAGTCAGGTTTTATCATTGATTTCCCTATACCCCCAAGTCATGTGTTCAAGTCAGGTATTAATAAATCTGGAGCTAATGCCAACACAGTGTCAAGCAAGTACAGGTTTGTCTGAATAGACAATAGGAAATATCCGTAGGGACAACAGGTCAAGATTGTTGGCATTAGTAACAAGATCAGGTAACAGGTCAAGCTGTGGTACATCAAGTCAAGTCAGGTAGTGTATAGAGATCCAATCATGTCAAGTAGTGCACAATATCATGTCGTGTCAAGTGGTAGTGTATCAAGTCATGTCAGGGGTGCACAAGTATCATGTGAGTGTTCATAATCAAACTATAATAAGCATGGGTATACAAATAAATATGGGGTGCCAATATAACAATAAAATGGAATAATGTGATGTGGTATGCAAAATAGGTATAGATTCAAACATATGGATGCACAATTATCGATTAGGGTTAAAGTTATAGTTCCAACACTAATTAGGATACACTTTATCAAACATGGAATGTTAATATTACATTATTATACATTAATATGATCTATGGATGCAATGATATGTATATTAGACGAGATGGATGCAAACGGGTATCCGAAAGGTTATAAACTATAAAAATGGTACTATGGGATGTACAAATAAGCACTATGTGATATGAATATTGGTATGAATGCATTGTAATGTAATCTACTATGTAACAAGATCAGTTTTCATGTTCTAGATCTAAAATGATATAAACGGATGCAAACGGAACATCGAAACATCATAAAATGAAACATGGGGAATTAGGTTTAAACTACAGGCATGGCATATATTTAAATAGGTATAAAAATGAATTATATAGCATGTAGCAAGATTAACTTGCCTGGACTGATCACAGAACGGAAAGCGTACAGCACGTCGGACGTCGGTAAAAGTCGCTATGCACGCTCGCGTGTACGGAACAGGACCAGGCAATGTAAGAGAGTAACCATACAGGTAGGGAACGTCCACCGGGTTTCTCGGGTCGTCGGCAGCGGCACGGCTCCGGCGATCATTGGGAAATACGGATCAAGAAAGAGAAGAGAAAGAAAAAGAAGAAGAAAGAAGAAGAAAGAAAGAAAGAAGAAGGGCTGGGGTTTCAAGGTGCTCTTGTATTGGGACAGAGGCAAGGACAGAGAGGGTGATGACGTCGATGGTTTTTCTGGCGATGAGGTTCAACGGCAAGGCAGTGGGCTACGGGTTGGAGCTTGGTGTAGGGTGGTCTGGAGTTGGCTCGGGGTTCTGCAGGGGAGAGGAGAGGGGTGGCGGCGAGGTGAAGGTGAGGAAAAGGTGGAGGTGAGGTCGTGATCGGCCGTGACGAGGTCGGGGATGGAGGTGATAGGTTATTGCAGTTGAGTTGCGATGGGGAGTTGTAGGGGGTCGTCGGGGTCAGGGTGTGCAGGGAAAAGAGCTCGGAATCTTACAGGAGAGAGGAGGAAGAGGACAAAAGTATGGAGGCGACGACGAGGTCGGAGCTCCGGCGACGGAGGTGCTGGCGAGGGTTTCAGCGTCAAGTTCTTGGGTTCTCATGAGGTTTGCAGCGTGGAGGGGAGAGAGAGAGGTGAGGTGGTCGAGGAGATGAGTGGAGGCGAGGTCGACGAGGGGTGATGGGGGTGCCGTCGAGGGTGGAGGCGACGACGGCGATGAACGCGACGCGCGGGCGACGGCAGTCGAGGTTCTTGGGTTTGGGGCTTGGGATCTTTGGGAGAATGAGAGAGGAAGGTGAGGAGGTGGTTGTGGAGAGGAGGAGGCGAAGGGGTCAGTGGTGATGAGAAGAGATCGCCGGCGTGATGACGACGACGACGAAGGTGATGGGTTCGTGGTCACGGAAAGAAACGAGGAAGGGGAGAAGAAGAAGTGAGATGAGAGAGATAGGGACGTGTATGGTTTTAAAAAAATATTAAAAGGGTTTAATATTAATTAGAAAGGAGAGAGAGAGACTGAGAGAGAAGGAGAGAGAGAGAGAGAGAGAGATGAAAGAGAGAGGGAGAGAGAAAGAGATAGAGAGAGATCGAGATGAGAGAGAGAGAGGGGTGACCAGTAGAGAGAAAGAAAATTGTTTGGTAGTGGTGGAGAGAGAAAGAAAAAGAGAAGAGAGAGAAAAGAGAAAGAGAGAAGAGAGAGTGGGGCCACGGCCAAGCTGGGGAGAGCTGGGTTTGTTAGGATTAGATTTTTAAATTTTTAAAAATATTTGTAAATTAAAAATATTTTAGTTGGTTATATAATTTAAATCGTCGATTAATTAATTTAATTAATTTGAATTTTGGCGAGATACAAAAAATGTTCCAAAACACGCCCGGGTCAGGTCTAAAATTCAGATTTAAAATACGAAAAATATATGCGACTTCCAAATTTTAAAATGAATGCCCGGGTAACGAAAATGCATACTCTCAAGAACGGATGCACGTATGTGCGCGTAGCCATCCAAACACGTCCGTTTCACTGAACGGGACGAGAACAAGATGCGTGGATGCTACCACGGGGTTAGGGGTATCAAGTTGGCCATGTTATGCATTTTTAAAATATTTTCTGTGACTTAAAATGTTATATAGTAAAAGATGCAATGTCAGATAAAATGCAAGTATGCAGTAAACATGAAATGCACAGTCTACGTAACAAGTCATGGTAATTGATAACTATGAATCAAAATAGGTTCAAGCAAGCGGGTCGGGTCGAATGCAATGTAAAATGTAAAATACCATTCGCACCCAAACACGATAAATCAATAAAATACCACAGATAAATAAATACGGAAACTGGAAATGGTATAAATGGACTAGGTTGTTACAATCATCATTCAGCTATATTTATATAATTTATACACCGTAGTTATTTAACGTTAATCAGTTTTATAATATACAGTGTATGCAAGTTTACAACTTATGACATAGCATAATTATATATATAAATATATATATCGTCGTAATATTTATTATTAGTATCATTAATTAGTTTATAATCTACATTTTATAACGTTATACAAAATATAGTTTGAAAATATTATAGTTTACACATGAAGCGTCGTTGCAAAGCGGATACGACAAATCTGAAATTTACTGTACATCTTACCTTATAAAATTCATTATAAATCATAGAAAAATCATTAGCATATGTTCTTTAGTTCGTTATGAAGCTAACTCATAATAATATACCCTGTGAAATATTTACTTGCAAAATAAATTGTTTAAATAACGTAACTGTAAAAGAAAGTACCTCTGAACTGCTGTCCAGGAAAATTCCAGCAGCAAAGTTTCAATTTCAAGCGTTCATAACTTTTTGCAGGAACAATCTGAGATACTTTAACTTATAAAAATGAAAAAATTATTGAATTAGCCTTGTTTTGGTATATGACACGTCGCTTTTGGAGAACATTTGTTATTTTTAACCTATTTTACAAATCAGGGTGACGCTGAATTTCTGAACTGAACTTTCTTGTGCAAGGTTAATCAATACCATTTTTATAGTTATTAATCGGATTGAATATGTTATCCATATTAATATTATTATATCAATATGTATTTAATAAATAATAGTGCATGTGTCTTAATATTCAGCAAATATTACCGATTTACAGTTTTATAGTATCCGTCTGTATCCGTACTGATAATCGCATATCTAATTGCATGCCGGAATATCATGATATCATTATACAACTATATTAGTACAACGTGTTATCTAGTTTGCATCATACATAATCATGGACGTATAACTGTCACGACCCGAAAGTACAGAACGTGACCGGCACTTAGATTACGAAGCGTCTAGAGGCACCACGTAACCTAAGTAAGCCGAAGCCCAGAAATCTAAACCATAAAAGAAGAAGAAGAAGAAGAAGAAAAAGAAAACAAGTTTAAAAGCATCAGCAAATTTTCTAAAAAAATTCGGCAGAGTCTCCTCTATAAAAACTGGCCCCCAAACGGGTACAACAAGTATAATATACATAAACAATAAAAAGCATCCCCAAACGGGAGCTAGCATCAACGCCAACAGGCGGAAACAAGCACAACAAGCACAATAATATACAACGCCAAAGGGCGAGGCTCAAAACTCAAAAGAAAACAAAACCACCAGATCAGAATAATACATGCGCGACTCTAAGGTCGAAATAAAAGACTGGTCCAATAAACTTATCAAGTAATACAAGTATGGTTGATGGAGCTTACTAGATACAAATGAAAGAATAAAAATACAATGGTGGTTCAGATACAAGTGAACCAACCTACCGTGCAAATCACCCTGAAGAAAAGATATGCCAGCAAGCTGCCAGGGAAACCTGTACATCGAACCTGTAATAAAATTTGGCACAACGGGGGTGAGTTGCCAACTCGTGAGTAGAAGACATCTACGAAAAGAAATCGAATGCACGACGCTATCCTAGGTCATAATAATACACTACTAAGTCCCAATCATCTAGTAATAGCAGGGTAATACTACGTGTAAGTGCAGATACTCCGCGCTCGTGTCAGTGCCTCATATAGTACTATGTCATATGAATGGATATGCATGCACCATGAATGTAAAATAACCAATCCTGAAATCCAGGTATATCTGTATAAGAAATCTTTAGCTGTTATTATAGTAAAATGTGTATAGGAATCTGAAATCTCAACAATGAAATCCATGGATATCCGTGTCAAGCATCGACATAAACATGTAAATCTCAAGTCTCATAGTCTCAATACCTCGGGCTCCGTCAGTCCGGATCGGCCCACATCATCAAATCTCACGACAACGGTCGGTATCCTCCGGATATCCGCCGCGCCAGACATCACCGGTAGGTAGCGTTCCCCTGCCAGGCTCATCGTCTACAACTCGATCTTCTTGCCCCGGGGTACCATACCGGGCCCACCATGTACCCGAGACGGTTCATCCACTCCTCGAATCGGGTCTCGAAATCCAACAGAAAACATGAAATCTCATGGTGGACGACACATACATCACGAGAAAACCGCATCTTATTTTAAAAAGAGAGGAGGAGAGAGAGAGAAGTTTTTTATATATTCTTGCGGTTTTTCCCAAAAATCCAGAAATCTCATAGAAACCCAAATCTCAAAATCATGAGTAAGTATATGATAAGTGTCGGCATATGCCCATAATACTGCATGATAACATGAAAACATGAATGCATGAATGTCTAAGTAATAATTATCATGTCTATACTAACATCAGAGAGTAATCACAATATTATATCGGTCAAGTTGTTAACTGATTCTATCAATAAAAGATAATATAATCTAAAGTGTACGTGACATAGCAATTACCGATGATGATGTGTGTGAGCCGGCAAATAAGTGTGCGTGGAATATGCGCATCATCGGTAATGGTGCTAGTGTCCTAACAGGTAAGGTTTATACTGATTATAGCAACATATGTAAGAACATGCGTCATTATGATTCCAGTGTGAAAGTAAAGACGGATGTGTGTTATCTACTCATTTGATATACCATTACCACTACCACTATATGACTCGAATCTAACCTAGTGTCCATCTAACCTCCTAAGGAACAAAACCTAAGAAACTAGTCAATAAGAAACAAGAGTCTACCTAAGGTCTGAATCAATATCTCTAATAGTCGGCGATCCGGCCTCAACAGCGTCACGTACGTAGTACGGCTTCCTCGAATCAAGAGTGCGGATCAATCATCATATTTATGCCTCGTACGGTAAAATCCATCGTACGGCATCCCAATATCGGGGTACGGGTCAAGTATCTCCTAGGTGTCTCATCATTAGTATAATGTCATCATCAACACATCTCATGATCAAGATGCTAAACTGTGATCGCATACATCAATCATATATCATTGCCATCATAATAAGCATCATTAGTTTATCCTCAGAAATATCATGTCATATGTATCATATCGTCCTTAAGTCACACCTCTATGATATCGATATCAGGTCACACCTATATGATGTCGTAATCAAGTCATACATATCCCATATCGTGATCAATCACAAGTTACAGTACGGGTACTATTTTAGAGTCCCATGTACCTCAATATCATCACCACCCATTATAATTTAAGTATACATGTTCATTATCTCATTCTCTAATGATCCGCTAACACTTAATACGACTGTATAGCCAAGAATCACGGCATCAAGCCCAGTTACACTGTTTCATCATACCTCGGATATCATATCACATCAATGTATCCCATATACGTGTTGTATATATATATACCTATACCTCGTCCTATATATATATATATATATATACACACATGCACGTATACACCATGTCGAGTTTCAGTGTGTGCGTGTGTGTGTTTCTACCTGAAACCTACGAACTTCTTCCAAGATATTCATCTTCTGGTATGGTTTTCCTAAATCAGTCTAGTCCAGCCTAGGGTCATTACTAGGGTCCTACTCATTAAGAATCTCGAGTCACATCTGGTTTCCTAATGTCAATAAGTAATATTCCTATTCTACGTTGCGGGGGTGCTAAACGCCATCCACCCGACTTCCCCCCGTAGATATACATCTACTCGCCTGGTCCATATCTGCCGAAGACGGTGTCGCCATCCTCCTCTTCATCGCCCGCAGTCCACGTGAGGGGTACCTAAACGCAAACATATAAATAGCATCGTAAACTGAATCAAATACAAAAGTCAAAACGACGCAAGGAACAAGCATAGGTTAAAACCTATGTCCCGTCCACGCAAAAGCACCAAATATCGCTCGATATCGGCGTACAAACTCCGATGGATCGAGATAACATCAACAAATAACTTATAGTTTTAAAACTCATTGCTTATGTTATAAAACATGATTAAATCCATCAAAACCCTAAAATCCATCAAATCGCCCGATTTCGTAAAACCCGAAAATGTCAATTTACTGTTTTTCTTCAAAACTTGACATTTAAATGAAACCAATGGTCATAAAACTCATCAAATAGCATAACTAGACTATACAACCCATTACTATATTTTTATTACACAATTTGCATTAATTTGAAATTTCTAGTTTGCAACCATTAGAAATTTTCAACCTCTTTCAAGCAAAAATTCACAATTCCACAACAAAACATGATTTTGCATGAATTAATGTATTAAACTACAGTTCATGATGATAATGATATGATGAAACCATAATTATATTTTTAATCTCATTTATTTGGGAATTTCCCAAAATCTAGTTTACAAAAATAGCATTTTATTAGTATTTTTCTAATTATCACAAGAAACTAGTGATCAAACTAAGTTTTTCTTTCCCTTAATATGCTAATATTCTCATTAAAACTACCATCTAATGATAACAACCTTAATAAGAATTTTATTTTACCCACAAACACATCTTAGAAAAATCTAGTTAGCTAAATAGTTTAATTAAAACAATTTGATTAAACAATTTATTATACAACAACCATGCAAGATTTTTCCACTTCTAAAAATGGTAAACTAGCTATTATAACCCTAATTAATTAATAAAAATCATAACTTGAATTTACAAACCTAACTTGAATTTTAGAATTTGCAACTAGAATTAATCTAATAAATCTAATTATGCTTTAAAAGAAACATCTAATAGAAATAAAACAAAAGAGAAAGATTTATACCTCCACAACCTCAAGCCCAAACATGAAAATGAGCCTAAAAAATGCATGCTTTCCCACTCAAAAATCCATGTAAAGAAGAGTAGAGAATAAAGGGTAGGAAATAAATAGGATTTTGTGGATTTTTTATTGAATTTTTGATGGATTTTTGATGAATTTTGAACAAAAAATGAAGTGGAAATGGGGGGGGCTGCCATGGGGGTGTTGAGGCCGGCCACAATTAGGACGAAGGGGTGGAGAATGAGAAAAGTGAAGAAAGATGTAGAAAGTTCCCCCAAAATATCATATCATTATGTCTTTTCATGCTTTTATTAAATTTTCTTTTAATTCTTTACTATAGCAACTCAAGAAAACTCTAGAAAATTGGAAAAATTTGCAAATGAATTTTACATGATACTCGCTAAATTATAATATGTCATGGCTCACTTTTACAAATTAAATCCATTCAAATTTGTAATTTACACTAATTTAGTGTAAAAATAAAGCTTATATTAATATTTAAAATAATTAATTTAGGAAAAATATTTAATTAAACTAAAAATTTATAAGTGGCTAAATAAACACCATTTACTAGTAATTACATAATTAAAATAGTTATTTTTGAAATTATAATGAAAACAATCACGGTTTAGTTTTACGAAAAATACATTTTACTTTACCGAAAATCATAAAATTCACTTAAACAATTTTATTCATTTAATTATTTAATTAATTATTTTTGAAACGTTACAATAACGGTTATTACAGATAGACACATATGCATCCTGACATCAGTACTGTTTACCGTATTCCGATATTGATTACATTTTCATATTTGGCACCTATTTGGTTGATATGCATCACATGACATATTCACGACACACTACTTGACTTGTTACTTGGATCTTGTCACTAATGCTAACAATATTGACGTGTTGTCCTGACGGACGTGACTTGTTGTCTGCATAGACAAGAACTGTACATACTTGATCCTATATTGGAATTAGATCTGAATTGGCAGTTGCAGATTTGAACACAAACCTGGGGGGAAATGGGGAATCAAGAATGTAATCGAAATGTAACTCAAGAGAATATTATTACATATTTGCCGTTTTTCGGGGCGTTACGGAATAATTACTTGTTTTCCGTTTTTCCGGGCGTTACGGAATAATTACTTGTTTGCCGTTTTTCCGGGCGTTACGGAATAATCATTACTTGTTTGCCGTTTTTCCGGGCGTTACGGAATAATTACTTGTTTGCCGTTTTCCGGACGTTACGGAATAATCATTACTTGTTTGCCGTTTTTCCGGGCGTTACGGAATAATTACTTGTTTGCCGTTTTCCGGACGTTACAGAATAATTACTTGTTACCGTGGTTTTGTGGGGGAATGAACGGGATATATACTGTTGGGTTACGATGATGATTAAATAATTTGATTTCAAAGATTTTTAGAATAGATAACCTAGAAGCACAGTTTTAGAATACACATCACACACCCATATATACACATATCTCACTGTTTCATATATGTGTTATTCATTTATATTCATGTTTAATTATATCTTTATATCCTGATTATCACTGTTATTTTGATATTATGACGTACTGACGTCTGGGTTTTGCATGGCTCAGTTCCTTTACCTTTATCGCAGGCGGATCAAGAATACTTTAACAATCAAGCCGAGCAGTGAGGAATTAATCATGTAGTTAGAGATATTTAGTTTAGTTTATTTCCACAGTTTTATTTCTTAATGTGAGCCCATATTGGGACATGTTTTCAGATATTGTTTATTGGATTTGATTCGTTTCCGCTTATGCATTTTCTTGACTCTATTTACTGTGGCAAATGGACATGTACTAGATAGATTTTATATTTTACTGTTCTTGATATTGTATAGACAGCCGTAATGTGACTATGGAGAGATGTTTCCTAACCACAGGTAGTATGGTTGGCTCTGTCACGTGCCGTAGTCTGCGCATTTTAGGAAGCGGGGCGTGACAACGAGATTGGTGGCTATGGGTTTTGTGCAGAGAAAGGGTGAAGACTATAACGAGATCTTTTCTCTGGTAGTTCGACATACTTCAATTCGTGTTTTGTTAGCCATGTTTGCGGTTTATGATATGGAGCTATAGCAGCTTGATGTCAAGACTGCTTTCTCACACGGTGATCTAGAGGAGGATATTTATATGCATCAGCCAGAAGGGTTCGTAGTCGATAGCAATGATGGCCATATTTGCAAATTGAAGAAGTCGCTTTATGATTTGAAGCAGTCTCCGAGACAGTGGTATAAGCGATTTGATCATTTTATACTGGCGCTTGGGTACACAAGGAATATTAAGGACCAATGCGTTTATGTGAAGCTGCTGTACTATGGGTTCTGGATTTATCTTCTATTGTACATGAACGATATGTTGGTGGCATCACGCAGTATGTGAGAGGTCAACAGGTTGAAACAACAGTTGAGTCAGGAGTTCAAGATGAAAGATTTGGGGCTGCGAAGAAAATACTTGGCATGGAGATTGTCAGGGAGAGGAAGCGTGGTGAGTTGCGTCTACGGCGGAACGTTATATCGAGAAAGTCCTCGCTCGATAGGGGATGGTGAAAGCAAATCCCGCATCTACTCCTTTAGATGCGCACTTCATGCTTTCGGCGAAATTATCACCAGGGTCGGATACGGATAGAGAGAACATGTCTAGAGTGCCATATGCGAGTGCAGTAGGTAATTTGATGTATACGATAGTTTGCACGCGTTCAGACATTGCACATGTAGTAGGGTTGGTCAGCCGAAACATAGCTAATCCGGACAAGGAGCATTGGCAGGCTGTAAAGTGGATTCTAAGGTACTATGGGGTTCGACTTATTATATTGCAGAGGCAGTACGGATGGTTGTATTGTGATAGGGTATTATGACTCGAATTTTGCTGGTGAGAGGGACAGACGAAGATCGACGACAGGTTACGTATTCACATTGGGCACTGGCGCAGTGTCATGGAGATCGACGTTACAGTCCATTGTCGTATTATCGACGACATAGGCAGAGTTGATAGCTGTTACGGAGGTTTGCATGGATTGATGGGTGGTATGGGTGTTACACAGGATTTCATGCACGATTCACTTGGCGGAGTATCAGGCTTATAGTTTGAGAACTAAGCAAATCAAGATGAAAGTTTTTTTTTTTTTGGAGAACGAGAAGAAGATTATTTCGCTTACAAAGATTGGTACTCATGAAAATTTGGCGGACACATTTACGAAGGTGGTTCCGGTTTCAAAGTTCAAGTTTTACTTAGACTTGATTTGCCTAGTTGCTTGATAAAAGGCATAAAGATGACGAATTGCAGAATTCCAAGTTTTTTCATGAAAGCGTTAGAGATTTTATGGATTTTTTTCAAGGTGAAAATTGTTGATTTTGATTTAAAAAATCAAGATAAAAATCCGAACCCGGCCCAAGAAGTCAAGACCGCAGCAGCAGTATGAGATTTTGTTTGGGGGATCTGCAGTTGTTGGGCTTTAATTTTTATAGTAATTTAAAATTCAAGATTATCTCTGCTATCTCTCCACTTATATACAATATATATTAATCAATCAATCAAGGGAATATCGAAGAAGAAGAAGAAGAAGAAGAAGAAGAAGAGAGGTCTGCGTTAATCAAAATGAAAATCCCCATACAGCCTCAAATGACTAGGGGCTGCTGCGGACAAGGGCAGAGAGGATTTTAATTTGGCTGTGGCCAAAAATTGGAGAGAGAGATTTGCATTGAAAGATTTTTTTTTTTACTTGGGTGAGTTTGTGTGCGTAGAAAATTCTCTTGTAATTTTTCGCTGAACAGCGGAAGCGATTCGTCGTCGGTTTGCAGAATTAGGTATAAGCGCGCACCGAACCTGAGTATATCTTGTGTCTTCTACTTTGTGTTTCGTTTTCGTTCTTATTTTATTATCTTTTATGTGGTTGCTACGTTGTGATTTTTTTCAGTAATTTTGATTTACCGTATCGATCATCCGTTGCGTGTTTAGATGCCGCTTATTTTTACAACAAAACTTTCATTTCTTGCAATTCTGTAAGTAATCCTTTCGCCACTAATCATACCATACAATCCGTCTTGTAGCGATGTTTGGTATATAGCCAAAAAATGCAGTATTGGTAGCATGCAATTGCAGGATGGTATTTTGCCTTAAGCTTACTTGAAAATTTTCATGGTTTATCGGTATGGTTTTAATTTTCAACAGCTTACTGCATGTTTAGGACAGCTCAGCAAGTAGTGTTTGTCAGTCAATTTATAATTACGATTATCCAGCATCAACCATTGTTTTAAGTTTGTTAAATCTTTCTTTTTCTACCAGCCAAACAACCTTAAAGAACGAAAAGGAAACATAAAGAGGTAAGCTCGAAAGAGTTAACTAGCAAATTGAACAAACACAATGTAGCTTAGATAGATGGAGTACTATCCTTTGGGTTTCAAACCCGCACTTTGTCTCTCTAAAGCAAACTTTTATTAAGGTCAAATTTCTGAATTCAAAAGGTATGCCGAAGCCCAATAGATTTGGAGAAAATGAACCTACGAAGATAAACAAATTTTTATGTTTTTTGGACTTAGATCGTATTGGAACTAATTGTCAAAACCCCGATCTTTCTCAATTTTGCCCGGTTAACACAAAAACATCTTTTGCATCTTAAAAAGGAATTTTCCTTTTAAATCAATACATTTTGCATTATGATTATTTTTTCTTTTAAATACCCTCTATTAATATATTAATTATAAAGAATTATTAACAAAAGACAGAAAAATAATAAAATTTAGGAGCACTTTTTAGAAATTACAAGAATATTTGACTTTAATGGCACTGATAAAACAATAAGTATGAGATGGGCCAAATATAGCCTCAACGAAAACAAAAAGTCTGTTTGGGCCAAAGCCCAGATTCCTAAAAAGAGATCCGATCCATTAGCTCCCCGCTATATATAAATCCTATTTCGTTAGGGTTTTGTGAGCTTTTTCGTTTCGAGCCCTCGCCTCTCTCATAGCATCATCAAACCCTAGCCGGCATGGTTAGCCTCTCTCATGAATCTCATCTATTAACAACCTGTTTTTATTAACATCAGATCTAAGTAAGCTCATCGTTTTCTTCCATTTTACGCAGTCGCTCGTCGCCAACGAGGATTTCCAGCACATTCTTCGTGTTTTGAACACGAACGTCGATGGCAAGCAGAAGATCATGTTCGCCCTCACCTCCATTAAGGGTATCGGGCGGCGATTTGCCAACATCGTCTGCAAAAAGGCCGATGTCGATATGAACAGAAGGTATCTTCTTGTGAAACTATGGTTTACATCTGAAATTTTAAGGAAATGTGTGATGTGTCGAATTTTATCTGGTGAAATTGCTGTCCTTTCATCTAAATTATGTTTCTTTTTGAACAACTTTGGTGGCTGCAAGACTAAGAGTTTCACGGTGTTCTTGTGGTTTCATCAAATTTTTTTTGTGGAAAAGCAGTTCTAAAGTTAAAACAGAGATCTTGCATTGGTGATGGAATATAAAAAGTGGGTTACATAACCATAATTTACCATTTTTTTTATCATTCTATTTGTACTGTTTGGGTTTAGACCTATAAAATCTATTCGGGCTATCGGATTTAATAAAAAAAGGGTTATCGTTGGAGTGTCAAGTCATAGACAATTGATTAGTTAGACTAGAATCCGATTGAAATTGTATCCAATAGGATACAAGGTATCCTACGCACTTTGTAGCCTTTGAATCCACCTTGGGTTATGCGCAAATGGTAATATCATGGATGGGGAGAGTGAAGACTTTATCATAAATGTTTGCACACATTCCAAAGTGGAATTTAATGGCCAGTGTAGATAGTATTTGTTTCTAAATCCTACTGATAATTTCTAGTCTAAGTCGATAATTGTTGATTAATTATTGATAACATTTTGAATAAAAAAATCCCTCTAATTTTCTTGAATCAGGTCTCTCCTTGTCTTCTTTTGTATTCATTTGTTTTTGTCTTGCCTTTGTCCTCGAAATACAGTTATTTTTCTCTCTTTTTCCCGTCATTAGATTAATTAGATCTAAAATGATAGCATGTTACAAAATTAGGAAATTCGATTTGAAGTAAACAAATTTTAAACAATAGGAATATTATGCGGTCAATTTCATGAGAAATTATATTGCAAAAATATTATAATACCCCACTCTCGACATGCATGGTTCCATCTCTGCCTCTACTTTGAGATTTTCTTCCTCCGATCAGGGGAAAAATACTATAACACTAGTTTAGCTCCTACAAGGCCTAGATTATACTTCAGTTGCTGTCCTTAGTTTTTGATGTAGCATGAATTAGTTTTTCTTTTTAAGGTCTTATTGTATCTTTTCTTTTTATATAATAATCCTCATAGTAATTTCTGACCTGGGTTTAGTCCATTTCATTCCGACTTGTTCTGAGCATTTTTCTCCCTGCATCGCCGCTTTTAATATCATTTCTCAATCATTGACCTACCAGTATATATTCTAATCTCTAGTTTCCTATGTTGCCTATTCTAGGTATCAAAACATTTC
Source organism: Agapanthus africanus (assembly GCA_030015575.1). NCBI lineage: Eukaryota > Viridiplantae > Streptophyta > Magnoliopsida > Asparagales > Amaryllidaceae > Agapanthus > Agapanthus africanus. Next base: position 627,725,491 of record CM057337.1, on the reverse strand, counting down.
AGCAATGACAGCTTATGTGACCTTTTTCATTCTAATTTTTGTTTTAATTATTTGCAGGGCTGGTGAACTCTCTGCAGCAGAAATTGAAAATCTCATGACGATTGTGGCTAATCCTCGTCAGTTTAAGATCCCTGATTGGTTCCTTAATAGAAAAAAGGACTATAAAGATGGGAGGTATTCTCAGGTAGTTTCTAATGCGTTGGATATGAAGCTGAGGGATGACTTGGAACGTTTGAAGAAGATCAGGTTTGTTATTGTTTCAATATTATTATTATTATTATTATTATTTTGGCCCTTATACATCTCAGTACTGTACGTTTAAATTTTTTATTTGGGTAGTTTTGGTCTGTAAGATATAACGTGTCATGTTTGTTCTAGGTTGCTATGGTTTAGTTACTCCATGGACATCACTACAGTCACAAATACTAATTCTAATATATGCTTTTCTTTTGAATCCCACTCGATTTTAGGCAGTGTAGCCGTTCTCTAACTGCAAATTGATTGGTTAAGCACATTGTCATTGCTACAATTGTGACCTGTGAAATTTATCTTTTATCCTTCATACATGGTATCCTCTTAACTCCTCTCTCCCCTCCTTTTTGTTTCTTTATATGCCATTTTGTTTGAATATTCTTTTCTTGACATGTGATGGATGCTAACTTGACCTTGTTACAGATACATGGATGCATTAAATCTTTTTTCTAATGCTTGTTGTGCAGTTGAAATGCTGCATCCAACTAGTTGAAAATATCATTTTCCTTCTGACCAAATACTAAATATATTCTTACTAAATATATTCTTAGAACCCGGCATATATTCATTTCTTTTGTTCGGGCCAAAAGCTCATACGCAACTCCGTATCTTATACAAATATTATGACATAGGTTATTGTACATCTGTACGCATAAAAGCTATAGCATTGACTAGTGCAAGTTGATATGACATATTGTTGGTGCATGATTTTTGATTATTTACTAGTTGTTTTGCATGTTTATCCAACCAAAATGCATCCATAGCTTAAGTTATCATAACATATGAGAACATCAAGTTTTGTGAAAAGAGATAAGTTAATAAATCATACTTGTTGCTTGGACATAGTTGCTTGTTACTGTATGCTAGTTGAACGATAAATTTGAATACTCCCTGTTGTCTGATCTCATATAGGTCTATAATTAAGATGAGTTTTAAGTGGTTTTAGCCCTTTTTTGAGCTTGGTTTTCCTTTAATTTGACTCTTTAAAACCATATTTGCCAAATATAGATATTTTTGAGTTTGGTTTTCCTTTATTTGACTCATTCAAACCAAATTTACCAAATATAGATATCTTGGTTACACTTTTTTTGGTTCTTTCATTGGTCCATTTGATTGGGGCAGCACATTCTCCAGTTCAAATGCCCCATGTGTTCAAATCTTAGGGTGTGTTCGGTTGCTTGCACTTGCATTTGCAACTACATGCAGATTCAAATTTAATTCCTGCCATTGAAAATAAAGAGATCGAATATTCAAATTCAGATTCCGCTTATGAAACTGCTTTCTTTTGTTTGGTTGAAATGGAGGTCTAACGCGTTTTACAAAATATTTGGTTAGTGCAAGTGCAACATCGTAATTAATCATCTGTATTTTCTTCATTCTGGTTGCTGTAGTTAGGAAAATGCTCGGTTTGAGCGCATTTTCAAATACAGCTTTGTTAAATGAAATTGTTGTTAGAATTGCATGTTGGAGCAGCAACTAGTAACGAAATGCTCCTTTTCAGGATTTGATGTAGTTGGAACTATCTGGAGATCCAACTACATGCAACTAAACAACCCTTTAGTTTTGGCTATTCCCACAGATACCTGCTTCCTAATGTACAAGAAACCCTCCATTTTTTTTGGCATTATTTATGTGACCCTCTTTTGCTTTGTATATTATTTGCACCATTTTCATGCCGCAACAATTACTGTTTATCTGTTTTCTTTTAAACATGGAGACTGGTGAGAATTAACAATCTCTACTTATTTATGATTCAGTATATATTGCAGAACTGTATTTAGGGTATTTCTAATTTAATTAAGGATTGAAATAAATAATTGCCATAAAATTGTACCAGTAAAACTTAGTATGAGAGAATGCTCGGTAGAATAAGATAGCTCTTTTGTGTTGGTTTTTTCAATATATATGGTCTCAACAGTTATTGAAAATAGGTAAGGTTTGAATTTACTTTTTGTAGCAATGGGAATTATGCATGACATTAATTTGATCCGATTATTTTACTTATGCGTAATATATGGTAATTCAATTTGTTTAATCTTGTAAGGAAATAGGCCGGCTTCTTAATTCATGCCTGATGTTATAGTTACTATTGTTATGATAACAAAAACATTAAAGTTGTTTTGAAGGGGATTAGGGTGGGTGAAGGTTTGAATTTATGCCAATTGGAACAGCAACAAAGCTTTTTAGCACTCTAACCAAGATAGCCACTTATTGTTAATAGCGTTAGGGGAAAAAGGAATCTGTTGATCATATTACATGGTCTATTATGTAATTTCATTGCAACACCTAAAGCCTGAACACGGCCTATTTAATAGTCATAACATCAGGGTTGATCTGAATTTGATTCGTTCCAAGTTTATCCCTATTCTTACCTCTTAACTCTGGAAACTGTTTGGGTTTCTAGGTTGGGCTGAGTCCATTCCTTTATATGTTTTTAGGTTGAGGTTTAAAATTTATGCATGTGAATTGGGGTCAATACTAAGTTCGAGGAATGTTGGGGGGGCGTTTTCTAGGGGAGAAATCGGTCAAAATCCAATACGCTACATTTTTTTAATGATTGGCGGCACTGATCCTGATCAACATATTCTAAGAAACACACACCAAAAGTTGTGTACGAATACATTGTTGGTTGTAAATTTGACGGTTTACTTATAGTAGAGCATTTTCATTGCTAATCAACCATAAAATAGTATGGAAGTCACATGCTAGCTTTAAGTTGTGGCGGGTTCTACGCTGCCTGGCCTGTGTCGTGTGATTGCTGCATCCTTGTGGTTTGTGTTCAATCAGTCCCATTTATCTTATAAAATAATTGACAAGCGGTGCATTGCTTCTTTCCTTGCTACCTCATCTGGAAAAAAAATGTTTAGTTGGTACTCGTAAAAGATTAAAATCCATTAGTATAGAATGTATTTTTCCGTTCACTAATTATTTTCTAATTTAAGTGATTAAAATCTTTTGTCTGCAGGAACCACCGAGGGCTGAGGCACTACTGGGGTCTTCGCGTCAGGGGGCAGCACACTAAGACCACAGGCAGGAGAGGAAAGACCGTTGGTGTCTCCAAGAAGCGTTGAAGCCCGAGTTTTCGTTTCATCTCGTTTTTGCTGTTGAACTTCCATTAAATATTATGCTTAGCTCAGCTTTTGCAGAGCAACTTTGTGTGGCTTGTTTTGTTTTTGCAATTTAGTTCATTAGTTGAACTGTTTAATCTTTATGTTGGTTTCCTCAATTTTTTCTGTTTTGCATGTAGCATGATATGTCATGCTTATCAGTTTTTATTTTCCCTGCTTTAATGTTTGCATTTTATTTACCTGCTGTGAAAATAGTTCCTGTAGATAGTGAAGTGTGCAATGAACTTTGGTTTTCAGAATCACTATTGTTATTCAGGTGGTGGAAACAGCTTTCATTGTTTGGTTTCTTATGTTTAGAGGCATCATATCACATGTTCTGTTGTTGCCATAATGGTCTTTTCATTTCAATGAAAAGTTTATGCATTGGATGTTGATTTTTGTTCTTGTTTACTGCTTTCTTCGTGTTTGTGCAATTTTTTGTTGTTTGAATCTGCTCTTTATTAAGTTGGCTGATTGGTTACCCTCATCTTCGTTGTATCATTGACAACTGTTCTTATCAATTTTGTATAATTTCATGTCATAGACATTGTCTTGGTGTTTCGTTGCGCAACAAGTAATCCTCATTATATCTGATTCCTTATCTGTCATTGTTCAATCAGTGCGTTCATAGGCAAGTTGAAAGCATTTTAATAAAATCGGACCTCTAAAGAGACCGAAGTGTGATAATAAAAGACCCTGGTGGTCACTAATGGAACAATAGGTGATGAGATAAGAAGAACCTTGTTTCTTTATATGCCTGAGTGCAGTGTGATGCTTTTTCCATGGAAAGAATAGAGAGTACTGATTGTAGAGTAGTAGGTGGTGGAATCCTGCTTTCTATCCTCTTGTGTCTCATGGTGCCTAAGCAATTGGTGTGAAGGGAGAAAGAAGCAGCAGAAGAAGAAAGCATCACCCCTTCCAAAGCCTTTGGAGGTGCCGTTGCTTGCATAGAATACAATTCCAACCACCCCCACAACAACTTGTTTGCAAAAGTTAGTGAGATAGGTAGGGGTGTAAACGAGCCGAACTCGAGCCAGCCAAGCTCGGCTCGAGTTCGGCTCGTGGTTCTTTTTATCGGCCCAAGTCCGGCTCGTTTAGTTAATCGAGCTAGAGATGCTCGGCTCAAGTCCGGCTCGATTAAACATGCCCAGCTCGTGTTCGGTTCATTTGTGGCCCATTAACTAAACGAGCCGAGTTCACGAGCCGAGCTCAACTGAGCTCGTTTAGAGCTCGTTTGTGAGCTCGGCTCGTTTTCAGCTCATTTACTCATATTAATAGTATCTTCCAAGAAAAACACATAATTAACAATAATGCTTAAAACTCAGGGTTTTGAGATATGGAAAAATTAAAAAACATTAACATCTAGGGCATTGAATGGGTCTAAGTGCTGGGTTTTATATTTATCTCAGTACACTTTATATACTGTCATTTAATTGAATTAAGTGTTCCGAGAGTTGTATAGAATCTGCTATATATTACATATTACTGTTTTTTTTCAAACTGTGTAACCCAGCCGAACCCGAGTCAATACCGAACGAGCCTGGCTGAGCTCGAGTCCGGCTCGTTTAATAAACGAGCCAGGCTTTCTGGCTCATGTCCGGCTCGTTAATAAATGAACCGAATTTGAACGAGCTGATACTGAGCCGAACCTTAATCGAACCCGAGCTGGCTCGTTCAATTACCACCCCTAGAGATAGGTTTCATCCTCAATTATGGATCAAGACATTATTGTAGTTGCCTTATTAAGAGGAAGTTCCATTCTGTTGACACATTTACGTGTGGATGTAATAGCACGTTATAAATGAATGAAATAACGGTTTGAAAATTAGAGTCGAGTTCTACTAGTTTAAGATTTATTTCTTTTAAATTTTTGAATTTGATACAATGAGGTCACCTCATAATTGAAGAGAGAAGTTTTATCACAGGATCGCTGCCATTCTTGTTTTAGAATATGTCTCGGGTTGGGAAATGGCGGCACTGATCACGAATTTGTGACTATGCCCCATTCCCCAACCCAAGACATAAAGGCTCGGCCCCTCTTTCTATTTTCTCATTCCTCTATCTCATCTTCTCTCCGAGGTATTCTCTCTTCCTCTCCCTCCCTCCCTCCCATGTACTCTCTCTCTCTCTCGACATGTACTCTCTCTCTCTCTCGACATCACGCTCTCCCTCCCTCCCACGTACTCTCTCTCTTCCCCTCTTCCCTAATGAAAATCACTTCCTTAAGGATAATCAATGGGTGCATTTTGAAAGTGCCCCCATCGATAAAATTAATGGGCGCACTTTAAAAACGCGTCTATTAACGATTCATAATTTTTGCTATGTTTTTTAGGGATGCAATTTGAAAATGTGTCATGCAATCAGTGCGGTTTCATACTGCGCCCCTTAAATTTTTATTTTTATTTTAACACGTCCGCGCTGAGCTGGCGCTGACGCCTACGTGGCGCTCATTGGCAAAAAATGACATGCTTTTGTAATATCTTTTGAAAGTGGTTTATTTTTAATAATATTATTTTAAAATAGTTTATTTCAAAAAAATGTCCAATAAATATAGATTAAATTTTACCTTTTCCCTAAATTGATATAAACCTTTCTCACATGATATTTCCTTGTTCCTAATTTTTGGTTTGTTTATATTCATAGCCACCTTTCTTTCACGCAAAACCACAAACACCTTTGGTGCCTGTCCAATTGCGTTTTCCTTAAACGTGAGGATTCCGAGCTGGATTCCACCGGGATTCCTAAGATTCCCTTGAGTTACGGAACAGATTCCATCCCGTCATCATCCACGTGGCTTTGTTCGTCCCCCCTCGTGCGCCCCACCAGACCCCAACCCAAAACCCTAGATCAACTGCAAGCAGCAGCAAGCACAAATTCTCATCGAATTTGTGCTCCCTTTTTCCCCTTCTATAAATCTCCCCCCATTTCGTCTCCAAATTTTAGAAATCTCAAGTCCCCAATCGATTTGGTAAGTTTTTCATTTGTTTACTTAGCTTATTTTGATTCTAGGGTTCTTGGATCTTTAGAATTTTTATTTAAAAAAAACCCTAGTTTGACGTGTCACGATTCTCATGTTATGCACACTAATGTCCTACACACACAAGGAGTGTTTTGAAACAACGGTGGGCCCACATCGTCTCAGAAGTGGGCCCCACGTGATGTGGTGCCTGCGTGCAGGAAAGGAAAGAGAGACTGCAAGTTAAATGTTAATAATCGATACTAATTTAGGCGAGCATAATAAAACCGATGGAGAGGAAAGAGGAGACGAATGCAATGAAAACTAATTTAGTATCCTTTTGATGTGAAAAGTTTGATTTTTGGATTTCTATTTTCGGAAATTTCGCATTATTGATATAGGATTGGATAGAATATCAACCTTGACGCCATGGTCGAGGTCGACATTTATCTTGAAAGTTATAAGAAAAAGACTAACAAGAAATGGAGCTTCTGAATCGAAATTCTAACTGCTCCTTTGAAACCTTAAATGAACTTCATTCTTTTTTACTTCTGCAATTAGGTGACCCTTAACAACAGCGGAAGGACAAAATAATGTACACGGTAGGGATCAAGAATTTGGATAAACCCTTTGTTTCTATTATACTTATTGTATTCTCAATTCTTGAATCATGTGACTTGTTTTTAAGGGAGTTTCATGTACTGAAATTGGTGGGCAAGGCTTCTTGTTTGTGTTATAGACATGTTTGGTAACATTGGCAGTTAAATTAAACCAAATCGCGCCATATGTGCTGATAAATTTTTCTTTCTCTTATTCATTTTCCATTGAATTGAATTTTTTTTTATTCTTTTGTTTGAATGACTTCCAATTTAAACATCAACAAACCCATCAATTTTTGTTAAGATTAGGCGCCCCCCATATATTTGATTTAAGTTAACACTCTTAATTTGGGGTTTCTTCAACAACATCATAGCTAAGTTAGGATAGCATAACAAATTTTCCCTAAACCAAATGGTGGAGCTTTCTATGCATTATCAATTATATCAATGTTTATATGGGAAGCCGTCATTTGGTGAGAGGTATCTCAACTTCACTGGAGGTGACCACACTCTGGTTTCATTTTTTGTCATATTTTACCGGCTTAATTGCACAAAGGTAACCATGATCTTTCATGTTTTTTGCGATTGATACTATGAACTTTCATAATTAGAGATAGGTATCATGAACTATGACTTCCGGATGCAAATTAATACCATTCAATGCCACGTCATGGTATCTATATGCAAAAAAATTGAACCACTTATGAAAGTTCATGGTACCCATCTCTAATTATGAAAGTTCATGGGGTATCAATCGTAAAAAATATGAAAGTTCATGGGTACCTTTGTGCAATTAAGCCTTTTAACAGACTAATTTGAATTTGGAAGTATTTAATTCTAGGATAAGTCTCCCAATCTTCTGTTTTGTATTACTTTCTAAAAGATTTAGCATGTGGGTACATTGGAGTTCACTTACTGCTTAATTTCTGTTCAGCTACCTGTCCCTTTCTTGACCTCTATTCTATTTATTTCAAGTGAAAGCATTGTAACCATTTCCCTCTTCCCATTCAAAGGCTTTTGATTTTTTCATCGAGGAGGCACCATTGTGAGTTGGAGATCACTGCAGTACCCCTTCCAAATCTTGTGGTAAGGAACCCATGCGATCAAAAAGATTAAATGAACTAATCCTTGGGGTGTGAATCTTTTTCTTTCTTTTGATGTTTAACTCTCCTTTTCTGTTTTATAGAACAGTTTCTGAGGGAAAACACCATGAATGCACTGGCTGCAACCAGTAGGAATTTCAAGCAGGCAGCTAAGCTCTTGGGATTGGATTCTAAGTTGGAGAAGAGCTTACTGATCCCTTTCAGAGAGATCAAGGTGAGAAGGGGATCAATCCCTTTTTTTACCCCTTCCTTTTTATTTGTTTGAAGTTAGAGGTGCATGGTTCTGATTGTTTTGTATATGTCTTTTAATTAAGGTTTGATCAACCCGGTATAATCTCTTAGGTAGTCATATAAGTGTTCTCTTAGATAGTACACCAGTTTTTGATACAAGCACAATGGATGCCAGTTAACTAGTTTTAAATGTGCATCAGATGATACTTCATTAAATTTTTTATTATGTTTTTGTTGTGAATCGTAATTTTGGTAGATGTCTTTTCAAATCTTGATTTATTAGTAGATTAGCTATTTACTTAGCATTCCATTGTGCAATAAGATCTTATAATGAAATTACAGATAGTTGATGGATTATTATTATTATTATTTTTATAAAGAAAAGATAATTCTGGATTATAATTTATTGATCCTTGACTGATAGTTTCAGTAGAATTGCATCAGTTATATTAGTAGAAATTATATTACTCCTGTAACAACATATCAATTTCCAAACACAGGTCGAGTGTACGATCCCCAAAGATGATGGAACTTTGGCATCGTTTGTTGGATTTAGGGTACAGCATGACAATGCTAGAGGCCCTATGAAGGGAGGAATAAGATACCACCCTGAGGTGGGCCCACGATCTTGTTCTCTCCTCTTTTTTATTGAACATAAACTTTCTTGTTGTAGTTGTATGATTTACAGCTTTGCGTTGCAAGATTAAGATAAACACAATATTTTCCTAGATAAATGCTGGTATTGATTAGGCAAGAACTATAACAATTAATCGAGGATATGACACTTAAATAAGCTGATTGAAAGAAAAGGCTTAATGTAGTCGACCCCAAAAGTTTGGGGCCAAGGCTTGCTGCTGTAGGTAATAGATATGCAAATATTGAGAATTTTGGGAGAAATATTGATTTTGTCTATGTTAGATTGTACCGATATGCCTGCTCCATGAAATTGATTTTGTCGAGACTTTTATTAGAAAATGTTTGATTTTTTTTGTGTGTATTTACCACGTTTAGTAGTTTAAGAAACTACAGATCTAAAACTTCCAGCAAGTTGCGGCAGTGCCCTATGGAAAATTCCTGCCATGTCATTGCCAAGCCTTTGTATTATTTTTTTAGCAAAAAGGTGGATTATTAGCCCCCCTTAAACTTCGGTAAAAAGAATTTAATGAGTACATTCCCTTATTAAAACTCCTCAAACATGATCAGCTCCAAAAAGAAAAAGTACAAAGCAACTTCAGAAAATGTAAACCAATAAACGTATCATTCCCTCCTCTCTCACTAAGTGCTGTCATCATGAGTGCTAGATACTGCCAAATGCATCTGAATATCCTCTCCCTGTGTATTATGCTGAACCTCTTACTCCGTCTCTAGCAAAATCCTTCTGATTTTCTTTCGAGTTCGATCTGACATAAGATACATCCAATTAGAAACAGTTGTGCAAATAGAAATGATAGACCGAAAAGAATGACATTTGTTGTTAAAAATACGATCATTACATTCCAACCATAGATTCCACAAAACATCCATTATTACCAAATCCCACCCCTTCTTAAGGCCCTTATGAACTAGTCGAGTTCTCTAAGACCCCTAAAGATCTACAAGCGACTTTGGAAAAAGGCAATGAAAATCAAGAAATAAATTCCTCCTAAACCCGTTTGGAAACTTGATAGTGCGGCAGCACGTGATCCATCGTTTCGACATTTCCTCTACAAAGAACATAAATTGACACTCCTTGCCATCCTTTTTTTCGTAAATTATCCATCATCGGTATCGAATTCCTATATGCCAATCAACAAAATGCCTGAACTTTATGCAGAACCTTAGCTTTCCATAAATGTGACAAAGCGTTCTTGATGGAGCCCCTTTATTCAAAATATCATATAAGGATCTTACAGTGAAATTCCCTTTAGCTTTCCACCTCCATGTACAGTTGTCTGAATGTGTTTCATTTGGCTTCCAATCTTGTAAATATCATATTAGTTCTTGTAGGCACACATTTTCTGATATTCACAATCTTCTTTTGAAAAGGATCTTCCATTCACCCCCATCCCATTGACTCTGATCAAACACATGTTTATTCCTCGTCAGAAGATATAGATCTGGAAATTTGTATCGCAATGTTTCCTCGTCGCACCATCTATCCTTCCAAAAATTAATATGCCCACCTTGTCCGATCGTAAAATTAGCCCCTGCATAAAACGCTCCTCACTTTCCAAAATTTGGATGTTGTAGCACAATTCTTAGATCGTCCTCTCAAAACTTTAGTATGAGAATATACTTTGACTATCAGCCTCCCCCAAGTCGGCCGCTCGACACTGTGCAATTTCCACCGCCATTTTCTTAACGGTCAATTCATATTTCGTAGATTTATGACACCCATTCCTCCTTCACCTTTCTTCTTACAAACTTCAGACCATCGAATTAATTGATACCCCTTTGCATTATCAGTAGTTCCTTTCCATAAAAAATCTTCATCTTATAACATCAATTTGACGCTCTACCCAATTACATTTCACAAAAAGGTAAGTAGTATGTAGGTATCACCGAAAGAACCACATTCAATAATGTTATCCTCTCTTAACAATAATGTTATCTTCTCCTAACGACATAAACTTTCCTTTTCATCCATCCAATCGCTTTTCAACCCTCTCGATCATTGGCATCAATCTCTCCTTTTCAACTTTCCTGGTCCAATTAGTAACCCTAAATACTTCATTGAAAAATTCTCTTCTTTAAAAGCAAAAATATTTTTGAAATCCCATTGGTTTCCTGATGTGTCTCCTATTGCAATTGAACTCTTATAATAGTTAATTTTAAGTCCTGACCATCCTTCGAACAAATAAAGGATCTATTTAGTGAGGATTACTTGTCTGAAGTCGTTAACCCCAAAAGGAATAGTATCATGTGCATACTGCAAATTTATCACATCATTGACATTCATTCAATCACTCAGGCTATGAAGCGTTCCGGTTCCATGAACATTCTTAATCATTCGATTTAAGCCATCCGCCACCAATGTAAACACCAATGATGATAAAGGATAATTGTGGATTTTGCTGACTTCAACCACTCACAACACCAATTAATCCATCCCTGGCCAAATCCTCGATGTTTTAGTATCTCCAAAATGCAATCCCAGTTAACACTATCATACGCTTTTTCAAAATCTAACTTCAGAATATAACCTTTTTGATTCTTTCTTCTACATGCTTGTATGGTCTCTTGCGCCACTGCAACGCCCTCTAAAGTCGATCTTTCCGGTGTAAATCCTGTCTAATAATCCCCAATCAAAGCTTTTAATTACTAAGCCTAGTCTGTAAGCCAACATCTTAGTAATGATCTTTAGTGTACAGTTAACAAGATTGATCGATCGGAAGTCACCGACTGTTATTGCATTCTCTTTCTTTGGAACTATAACCATCTGTGCATAATTTAATCTATATAGTTCTTCTTTCCATTCGTACCAAGCTTCAATCATTTCCATAACATCCTTCACCATATTCCAAAAAATCTGATAAAAAATCATAGGAAAGCCATCAAGTCCAGCGGACTTCTCCGCTCCCAGTGCAAACACTGCTGCCTTCATTTTCTTTGAATTTCCTCATTAAACTACTTAATTCTTTAATTGTTAGTTTTCAACTATTTTCCCACATTCCTTCAGCACGTGAATCTTTCAGGTTCTCTTCCAGCAAACAGCTCGTTGTACGTCTCCAAGACGTGTAACTGAATTGTATCAGTATTTGAGACTTCATGATTATCCATAAAGATACTTTTGATAATATTAGACCGTATTCTTCCACATGCTATTTTATTAAAAGTAGCTCATATTAATATATCATTTTAACCATGTGATTTTAGCACGCTGACACCACATTATTTCCTCCCTTTGAAAAACCTCGAATATCTCCTTTCTATACCTCCGTAATATTATTCTCCTTGAAGTCCAGTTTCTTCTTTCTTCTTCTCAAGTTGGTTGATTTTCTGCGCGAATTCCTCATTTTTTCTGATATTCCAAAACCTGTTGTGTCCCCATTTAGAAAGAGTGTCTCTTAGCCTTCGTAACTTGTACATCAATCTTGCCGTTAGTGTCATATTTCTTAAAACTCTCTGCCCCCAACACTTATTCATCACATCTAAAAATGCATTATTCTCAAATCACATGTTCTCAAAACGAAATTTTTTGTTTCTTTTCATTGTTACCCCACCCGTATTCAGACAAAGATGTGGTCTGATGATGGATTTGGTTAACGAGTAAACATTAGCCAAACTGCCAAAGGAAACTTGGGCTCCTATCTATTGAGACCAAAATCCTATAAAGCTTGGCTAAACTAGGAAATTCTTGATGATTAGACCACGTGAACCTACGATCCGCCGTTTGCAACTCCATCAAATTATCTCGTTAAACAATCTTTTATCCACCTCATCGCCCTCTCGTCCCTTCCTTTCCACTTCATATCGAACTACATTAAAATCTCCTCCGATCATCTATGGATACGCTCATCTGCCTCTAATACTTTTAATCTTTTAAAAGAAATCTGGTCTTCTACTATGTTGGTTAGGTCCGTACACCGTCGTGATAGTTTTTATCCATCCATCGCCAATCCTTTGCACCACTAAAGAGAGAACTCACCTACCCATTCATCGACAATTGTAAATCTCTCTACATTCAACTAAATAAGAAATCCCCCCGGAAGCCCCATCCGCATGTTTACATCTTCACAGATTTATTTTTCAACCTCCTATACTTCTGAACAATCTACTAGTATGCTTACTGCATTTTGTCTCCACCAAACAAACCACACCTAATTCATTAGAAGAAATAAACTCCTTAACCAACCTCCTCTTTTCGGGCATCTTTATGCCCCATACATTCAAAAGGCATACCTCATTATTAAACGTATGTTTTTCCCTTCCTCATTATTCGCGACCGTCTCCGATTATGAAAATTTACCTCCTCTTATAACTATTTTTTCACCGCGTTTCTCTTCTATATACCTCATACGATTAAGTTTAGGGCAATATCTACTTTGTTTTCCCCAATTTTAACCCCCGCAAATTCTTATAAAGAAATAAGCTTATCATCTGAAATTTTACAATAATTGGGAGTTTTTTTAAGGACCTGACCTCTTCTCTATGTTCTTGGCCTCTGAAGCATGCTCAATAAAGTCACCGAGATTGAATTTTCCCCCGCATATCGCTTACTTTTCCTCTAAATTCGGATCGTTTTGTGACTCTTTCTTTCCCGCTGCCATTTTACTCCCCTTTTCACCTTTCGACTGAACTAACTCGGACTCATGCGATGGCAGAACTATGTCCTCTTAAGCTTCATTCGGTTGTGCGATCGACATATTCTCAACCTCATACTCAGAATCATCTGTATCGTCACTCAAGTCATGACTTTTATTAGTAGAAGTAGTAGTCCTATTTCGCAGCATCATTGATTGATAAGTTCGGGTTCCTCTTCCTCATGCACATCATTCACCAACATCCGCTTTCCTTTTGTAATATGTGCCATATCTTCTTTAGAACTTGTAGCCAAAGCCTCATGTGTCGCGGTCTCTTTTTCGCGTAAATTATCATTTGCATATGTATCTTGAACTATCTCAAAGCCGTTCTCAACTTTATTAGTATGCTTAGGCCTATTCACGCACTCTTCTTGTGTTTTAGAAGCCCACCAAACCTCCAAAAAGTGATGTAGAGCATTAATGACATCTTTCAAAATTTAAAAAGGTTACTAATTCTCTCATTTATTTCCTTCCCATTCACATGCAAATCCTTTTTATTATTTTTCTAAGTCATCTCAACGCACTACATTTACTTGTATGGAGACATTAATTAGCACATTCTCTAAATTTTTTCCATAACAGTTCTAACAATCACTTGCGCTGGGTTCGAGGTCTCACATGCTCCAAAATTGAATTTGAACACAATTTTGGCAACGTTTTCGTGTCGCTCAATACCATGTCACCCACTTCATCTGCCGTCAATGCCCATATAAAATTCTCTCCCCTTCCCAGCTCTATGCGAACATTCATCATGCTCTAAGCAGTCGTCTTCCTCTCTCAAAGCTGTATCTTTTGAAAAGCCTTAATTTTGTAGGTTTTAAAATTCCCCTCTTATCTAATTTTGATTGATCATCAATGAATCTTACTCCCTTCTCGACACAAAGTTATGTCTTCCTTAATCGCAAACCGCATGTCAAACTAACCATCTCCAATCCAAAACTTTATACCCTTAGGTATGGCTTCAACATCGACACAACCAAATCTTTATCTGCGCAACATCCAAGGTCTCTCCATCAATGGTGGATTGGTCCACACTCAGAAGCATGCTAAAGGGACGCACGAGATCGCTAAATCCTCTATTACCCCAATAGAGATATGGAAAGACAAAAACTCGAACCCATACTTCAAAGCTAAACATCTTTTTCTGATCACCAGCTTCCTTACGACCTTTTACACCAAATCCCTTACAATGTATAATATCCATCTTCGATAACGTCTTGATATTATTTGGAGCATTAAGCTTAATCAAACAAACAACACGCTACCGCTTTAAGCACCGATTCTGCATATTATCGAGATATGAGAAGCTTTCTTTCATTCCTTGTCGAAATTGCTCAATATCCGGTGAATCATACACTATCTCTAGATGACCCCATTGATCCAACCTTTCCTTCTCACGTTTGAGCATTGCAGATGTGAGTATGATCGCATATTTAATCTTCTCTTTCTTAGCGATATCCGCAACAATCCCTCTCATTCCTCCATTGCGTGTAATCAGACATTCAAACTTCTTATGGCCCGGAGTCTTGCAATTGTGACAAACCTCTCCAATTTTGCACGCATATCAGAGATGATCTTCGCCCTACAATCGAAGCAGAAAGGTTCCGAAGACAGAATGCATCCATGTTTCGCTGACCCTTTTTTGCAGATTTCGACAACACTGTGGTCCATTCACCGGCCGCCCTTATTGGCGAGGGTTCCCAAGATCGCTTGATCGGGGTAGCACGATTAGAACCTCTTTTCTCATAAAACATCCCCCGACCTTCCACCACCTCCGACCATGTCATATAAACTCCCCTCATCCCGCTTCGATCCCTATCAGATTTTGATCTCCCACGATGGCCAAGTCCATCTTCACTTTCCTATCTATCCTTTAGATATCGATCCTCTCTCTTCTTCCTATCCCAGTCCTCATCCATGTATCAATCCTCCTTCCGCCTTCTTTCTTTATCCTCCTCCAAGTATCGATCCTCCGTCATCTTTCTAACATGATGATCCTCCAAGTATCGATCCTCCCTCACCTTCCTTTTCCGATCATCCACCTTTCCATCACAAAATTCCCTGCCGTTGGAATAATATAAATCCCCCTTCCAAACTCAAATGCCTTAGGGTTTTCTCACCTTTCCTCTCTCCTGTGATCCCAACCTTGACCTCTCCAATACCCATGACCACCCTCACTCACGCTCTCTCCTCGCTACCATCCCAATTTAGCATCTTTCCTGTGCCGGTCTCCTCCATGAAAACTGCCTCTCATAGTCCATCGCCTCTCGCTATCTCTATTTTCGATAAACCAGGATCTTGAATTGGCCAAGCGTTGGCATTCAACCCCACTCGAAAATAATTTGATTTACAAATAAACTGTTATCACTAATGTCAATGATAAATGACATTATTGATGTTGTCATCAATAGTGGATACTATGATTCATGAGCTTGATTGAGATTTTGGAATGTAAATTAAACAGAATGAAAAAATATGAAATGAAATACACCGATTTCTTTCCTCCAAAGACCGTCGTTAAGTGGATCTATAATCAATCTCCAGCATTCTCTTGTAGACAAATAAATGCACTAGTTAGGAGTTATAGTTTCGAAGGTATTGTTAAGACAAGTACTTAGACTAAAACAAACATTATTGAGGATATAAAGAAAGATACATGTCCCTAAATTGAACTAAGAAGTTTCTAATGGAGATGAATGAAAAATAAATTCATGTAGCTGGCACCGCGTTTTTCTTATTGTATCTAACATTTCATTAGGGTGTTGAGTTTTCATGATGTGAAAAATGGGTACCAAGATATTGCTATAATTGAATGAATATCAGAGGTGGAGTCAGGAATTTTCACTAGAGGGGCATCAAATATAGTAAGGTTTCTTAAAAAGTTAACCCTAAATGCTATATGAAAGTTGTCAAATAATTTTTATAAATGGTAATCAAATTTTAAATTAATTAATTATAAACATAAAAAGAAATTTTAGTTAAGAAAGAAAGAAAAACTATAATAAAAGAAAGTATTGTGTGGGTTGTGGGATTTGAACCCAAGACTTATTGTGAGGAAGCAAAATGTCTTACCATTTGAGCTAAAACAATCTTTTGTTTTTTCGTTGCCATGAATATATGTATTATATGTCTTAAGAATAGAAAACCTCGGTTTTACTTGATATTAATCAATTTTTTCTCGAAATTTCAGAGGGGGCACGTGCCCCCTCTGGTCTCCACATGGATCCATCTTTGATGAATGTGATATTTAACATATAAATATTCTAGTTATTATCAATTTAAGATGGATGTCAATCTATCAACATAAGATATTTATTATTGATTACTCATATAGTATTTAATCATTTACCTTATTTTTTCTCTAAACAAAGCTAGAATATAAGTATGCTGAAAATTTTAAGATAACAAATGAATTATTTGTAGTGGAGAAGACAAGTGAAAAAATGAGTAATTGATTTCTTTTCTTTATTTAATTCTATATTTTTCCAGAGTTAAAAAAAATGGAAGAATTCTGGAAAAAAAAGAGTTGGTGCTAGCATCCCAGTATTAGTACCTTACTCTAACTGAAAAATTTAGATCATACCAATATAGATTTTATAAAGTGTGCTTGTTAATTTTGTGCATGACTCCTAAATATGGCATATATCAAATCAAAAAAGTATTTTGACTGAATTGATGAGTTCGATAATAGTGAAAATATGAGATTTTGTTCCCTATTTATTAAAAAGAAGAACATGTATATGATTAAATAAGTTCAGACCTGACTTTATTTCGTTATTTTTTCCTCTTAGGTCAAAATAGAACGTGTACTGATGTCAAATTCGCTTTAACATTTTATTTGAAATCGACTTATGTATATTAGCCAAGTGAAAGATTGAGCACCACCCATTTTATTACATTAGTTGTAATATGAATATATCCTTATGAATTTGAGATCTTTTTTATTTATGTACATAGAATCCATTGTATTTATGAACTTGGTTTTAGAGTGTTGAATGTACCCTTAAGATGTAATTTAATATTCATTATAGCGATAAGAAGTGCCCCCGCTTCTAGAAAAAACAAAGCTCAATAGTGGTATATAAAGCATACACAAATCATTTTGAATTTATTTCTAATGTTTATAAATTTATTCATAATAAATTGAAAAATATAAAAACTAGTTTTGGAAATAGGTAAATTTTAAGGATAACTATTTAAGAAATTATTACAACCCATACTAACTACAAGCAATAACGAAATCTAATTTTCAAGTAATGAGTTCACATTCCACTTCATAATAATATTATACCACACCAAAAAGTAATTAAATAATCAAATGCTTGAGAAAGCAAAATAACAAATGTTAAAAAACAGTAATTTATAACTAGTGATAAACAAACTAGATTACTATAGTCGAGTAAATTATAAGGATAAATCAGTAAAGCCAATATTTATGATCGCTATCAATAAGTGTCTGAAGGGATGACTATTTTGGTCGATTTTAATACTTTAAAGGGAAGAACCGCTGATGAATCATTCAAATCAAGAAAGTATGGAGTAAAAAGACAAATAATTTGAATCTATGAAACTTTACGAGTTAGAAACCTAGATAAGATGCAACGTCGAATCCAAAGATTAAGGATCTAACAAAATATTTATGGTTTCATGTAGTAAACTATAACTTAGGATGAGGAACCGAAGTAGAAATAGAATTAAAAACAAAGGTGACAAGATTTAGAGATCGGAGATTGAAAGTCGCTGAGAGAAATTAGAAATTTTAGTATTTAGTTTATAAAGGATTGAGAGTTTGAAGGATAGTTTACTTATCATAATAAGTTTACTAGGCATATCATGTGTTAAATCCATTCCGATATAAAAAAAGTCTATCCACAACCTTACTTACAAATAGCATTGGCTACACTATTGATACATACGTATAGCAAATGTTACATGTAAAGAAAGCGTAACCTCTTTCTATTTAAGCTATTTTTCTAAGCTAAAGAAATTTATGCTATGCTACATAAGAGAAAATAACAAGTTTCATAACATGATAGTTTCAACATTGGTATAGATATGCGTTTAGGTTATTAGATACCATTAGTATCTTTGTTATATTAGGTTCTTAAAAAGTCAATTCTTGACGTAAAATGCTCTTGTGGTATTAAGTTATAGCCAAAAGAAAAGGACAATCCAACTGCGAGGCTCATAGTATCGTTGGGTCAAATATAAGTTAAGCAACTGTCGTCAACATGGATGAACTCCCAAAAATATCGTTTTTAGGACTCAAGCTCATGAGTCTTGATTTCAGGTCATGGTAGATTGATCTTATTATCCTGCCATGGTTGACGTTCTCTTTTCCATGCGATTTCAGGAGGTCAAAATTTCGTATGCGACATATGAACTTTTTTGGGCAATCCGAACCTTTGTAATGAAAACGATTAGACCTTTGAAAGCGAGAAAAACTAAGTTCTACCTTTTTACTTTGTTTCTTTAAGTGTTATGATGCAACTTTGTACTTGAGGAGGGCTATTGTAGTCCATTTAACTCAATTAATCTAGATACACCTAGTCTTTAAATCCGGTTTGGGGTTTAATTTTCTTTCTAATCAGCTATTTTTCACTTCTTATTTTTTTGATCTTAGATTCATTTGGTAGTAAAGATCATTGTGTGAGGTAAAATGACTTGCATAAGGGTCTTTTAGTGATATTATATTTAAGGCCTTTTGAGTGAGAGTTCTTCGACCTTTTAGGATTTAGGAATCTTTTATGCCTTTTCGTATAAGATAGAGGTTCTCAGTTTTGAAAGATATTTGCTATCTGTTCTGAAAGTTGTGACCCTATTAAAATATCTTCTCTCCCCTTTTTCGTCTTTGCTCATAGAATTGGTCTACTTTGGCCTGACTAAGTAAATTTGTGTCTTCTCTTATTAATTTGTGCTTTTAGTGCTTGTTAAAGCGTCTAGCCGTTTATAGCTGTTTATTCATATATCTTCTCCATACTCTCTCATCATCGACTTCGGCATTGAAGATGTTAATACATATTGCTTATTTTCCATATATACCCATACTCTCTCATCATCGGCTTCCGCATTGAAGATGTTACACCTTTGGCATGCTACATCAACACATGACTTTGCAAATAATGTCAATAAAATAGCTATGCATACGGGGAAAGTTCCAATGAGTCGATATAAGTGCCATGCAATAGCATGTAACTCGACATCAAACGTGAGCCTCATCACGCCAAATGTGCTTTTCTTGGTATAATCACACATTAAATTGAGTGAAACAAGCAAGTATGGTACTAACCTCTATGATAACAATACCAACCATATTTTCCTCACCACGACATTTTCAGCTTATTAAACCGTATGCATTGCTCTACCAGTCACCAACAAAATGCCTTCTCAAACCGTTAAAGATACAAATTATTTGTAGGGAAATAAGACACGTAGTTATGCTTTGATTGGGTTAAGTTGTTTTTTGCATCCGAGAAATATGTTGGACCGGCTTTTCTTTCTTGAATAATCTTAATAAAATAGACACGGACCAACTTGCACTTTATTAGCATATGACTCATTTTATGAAGTCACTCGCTGATATAGTTGGGATATTTTGTGTTAGTTTTTCATATAGCGGAATAAGGAGAAAAGAGGCTATTATTTGCGACTTACTACTAGATAATACAAATGTGGCAAAGTACTAGGACTTTTTAGTTTGTAATTAGCAACATTTAAAGCGAAAATCAAAGATAAGAGAACAAAGTCATACGCACCAAAAAGGCAACTGCATAGGACGAAGCTGGGTGATGGATATAAAAAAATGCGCAAATATTGAGTAGAAAAATAATTAATAACATTAGTTATATGATGACTTGTTTCAACAATTGATAGATGAATGATAAATATAATGCATTTAATAAACTTCTCAAAAAATTGAATTAGCATGCAAAATTGGAACATCAAACAAACCATAATTCGAAATATACCATCAATTAATAAATTATAAATAACTTGACGACTAGATAGAAAATCAAACTATGTAGTTAGTAATAATGATTGAATGAAAAATAATTCATAAAGTGGTAAATAATAAATTGAATCGTGAAGTAACACGTGTTCAAAAAATTAATTAGAAACAACAATCCGACTCTAGTTGTCCTCAATAATCGTTGATGGTCTATTATCGATGAATCATCTTGCTAGCTACTGAGGTATATAGCTATCGATCAATAGATGATAAACATAAAGAGGAGAGAGTAAGGAATGAGCAACACGGTTTGATAGAGAGAGCTGTTGATTGCATCTCATAATTGCCTTATAAGAGGCTTTTCTTCTCAAACACAACTTTTTATTTGTTTATTAAATACACACGGGATATAGAAAGAAGAAATAACAAGATAACATAAGGTTAAATAGAATCTCGTCTAATAACATAAGGCGAGAGCTGGCCTTCGACACTTAAGCTGAGCGGCTTAGTGCTGCGCAATGCAAGAAAGGCCCTGGTAGTAAACTGCAAATTCTTTAACGGCTAATGTAGCAAGGCGTTACAACTAAACTTTGTCATGCCTGAGCTCCCGAGACGCTAAGGCGGCCGCTTTTCAAACAATTACAAAGTTTTTACGGGTCTTATTCCTAGAAGGTAACAATCATGTCAAAGATTGTGGATTTGAATTTCATTTTCTTAAAATTCAGACTTGAGATGTTTCCGAACATTTTATGACATTAAGCTCAATGTAGTAATAGTTCATGGACACAATAATGGACCTATCTAGTAATACAACAAAAGAAGTATAATCTACTTAGACATCTGTATATAATATGATTGTGCACGAGAATTTACTGATTTCTTACCCTACCAGCCATATCTAAAACTAACATATATTAAAAAAAGGACAAGCCTGTATGGAGCCAAGCTAGCTCCAACAGTGCTTAATCTCACTTGTAACGTTAGAGAGACCAAAGGGATTGTATCCCGCAAACTAAAATATGTGCCCAAGCTATGGTTGCTAGCGATATATATTTTCCTTGTGTATAGACATAGTTATTGTTTTAAATGTCTTCGACATGTCTGTCATAATGTTCTTTTTGAGTACTGGACTTCATTATAGCACTCACAACTTAAAATATGACGTGTGTCATAATGTCCTTTTTGAGCACTGGACTTCATTCTATCACTCAACCTAAAAGATGTGTTCAAGCTTTGGTTGCTAACCATATATGTTTGTCTTGTGTATAGACACAATCATTATTCTTAATGTCCCCGACTTGTTTCCCACAATGTCTTTTTATGCACTGGACGTTCCTGACACGGCTCCAACAATTTTTTTGACACTGGACATGTCTCTGCGATATGTATGCAAATAAAATTTAGATCCTTTTTTCTTGTCCAATGTCCAGGCATCTTGTGTTTGACTGACGTGTCCCCCGACTTATTGCCGGACATGTCTCCAGACTTGGAGCTTTGAACAAGAACTAATAGTAATTGTTCATTTATTTGAGCAATATTTTTGGTTATATCCAAGATAAGTATACTTGTATTATCTTGTCAAATTTTTGGTATTTTATAGAGTTTATGTTTATGCTAGATTGCACGGCACTTCCAACGGGTTGTTTTATCCATGTCTGCAAGACACTTGCACGACACGTATCAGACACGTATATATGTCAAATACGTATAGTATGTGTACAATCCATGTAGCGTATAAACATATTTTTAGTATATTATTAGCATATAGCTTTTTAAGAATTGTTAAATTTTCCTTATTTAATGTTGTCATAATGTATGATATCTTAATTGTCTGTATAAGAGAATACATATAGCCGTGTCCCCGTATCCTATATTTTGGGATTTTGCCATGTTGCCGTATCGTACCGTGTCGTATCCGTATTCTCGTACCCATGTTCATGCAGCCTTGTGTTTATGCCATAAAGCATCATGGGCCATTAATTGATTTACATCAATGAGCCTAATTGTTCATGAATTTGCGTATATATTGAATTAAATAGATGATTTTTACGAGTTAGGTGCATGCAACTCCTAAAGTTTACATTTTTGAGTTATGACACAACTTTCATCCGTAATTACAACCAATATTTGCCAAAGGCTTAATTCCAAAAAAAACCCAAACCTCATAGCTAAAATACGAGAAATTCCCAAATAGTTTTAAAATTACGAGAAACCCCAATGGTATGCAGTTTTGTGCTATTTATTGCTGACGTGACATCTGATTTTTGGGGGTTTCTCATAGTTTTTGAAAGTTTTTATGGTAGTTTCTTGTGTTTTTTGAAAGTTTTATGGTAGTTTCTTGTGTATTTAGAAAATATTTGTCGGTTTCTTGTATTTTAGTTAAAAGGTTTTTTTTTTTTTTTTGAATTTAGTGCCAAATGCCCCGAATATCCTAATATCCACCATCTGATATGCAATTTTCTTTGGCGGACACAAAACCAACATAGGACATTTTGAATGTTGGACACAGTTATGCTTGAACAGAAAAATCCTAAAGACAGGTCGATTTGAAATTCGTGCTTAAGCTCCGTCCTGTCCATGCGTGAGCAACTTATTTTTGACCATCCAAAATTTCCTTTTTTACAATCAATTGGTATTGTGTTTCCATGTATCATTTATGTCTTTTCTTGATGTTCTCATATAGATTGTTGCTTCAATAGCTTTTTTACGCCCATTTTTGTCTTCCTGAAATGTGGTCACCTATCAACAAAATTTATTCTTAATTTATCCGCCCTTTTAAATTATTTGTAAACTGCAAATTCTTTCTATTTTAACATCCAACTATAATATATTCTTTAGCTTTTTGTAATATTGAAAGAACATTAATTCTTTCTGAGGTTGAGGGCCCTGGTAGTATGCTTCATGTTAAATTGTGCTTTAGTATATTCTGTCTCCTATCCTCTTGAGCAATGACCACATTGCATTAATTTTGTGGAATTTTTTCACAACAATCTTTATGAATTACTTTTATGACTACTTCCTGCCAAATTTCAAGTAATTTGTACTCTATTGTTTTTGTGAACTGTTTTTCAACGGTGCATTCGCTATGTAAACTCTACTAGTACTTAATGTGACATCCAAGGTGTATCCTTGTCAGCTTTCTAAAGGTTTGAAACGCCAGCCTTTTGAACTGTAATTTACAAAATACAGGTTGACCCGGACGAGGTAAATGCGTTGGCACAGTTAATGACCTGGAAAACAGCTGTAGCAAACATTCCATATGGAGGAGCTAAAGGGGGGATAGGATGCAGCCCGGGCGATTTGAGCATATCGGAGCTCGAGCGACTCACCCGAGTTTTTACACAAAAGATACATGATCTAATTGGCATTCACACCGATGTGCCAGCCCCCGATATGGGAACCAATGCTCAGGTTACTGATCTGTTATTTTAGTTATTTCCCTTCTACTTAGATGTTTATGGCTATAGAAGCATATATCTTCAATATGTTAATACAAACTTAACTCATATTGTCTTCAACTGGTTACAGACAATGGCTTGGATACTAGATGAGTACTCCAAATTCCATGGCTACTCTCCTGCCATTGTAACGGGAAAACCTGTTGTAAGTACAATACCACATAAATCTATTTAACATCATGTGCAATCAATTACTTTAAGAACATTAATGTTGGACTTCAAGCTGCGAGACTTCCAGTTATTATCTAGTTACTATCTGATAGTGGTTTTGCATTTGAGTATCCTTGCAATATAGTTATCATGTCCTTTTGCTCAGTGAGCATTGTTAGTTGTTGAGTGTTAAGTTTGCTTACTTGACATTGTTAGTCCTATCCATTAGCTTAACCTTTCGGTTTGAGTGGTTATGCATTAGGCTTCAAAGGGTCATGGCCTCGGATTCATCATTGTTATCATCGACAATTAGAAAATCGTTGATTAGTTCCTAGATTACACATTTCTAGTGATTGATGTTTAAGCAGGAGGCCTTTTCACATGGTCCGATGGCTCGCTTGTGGACTGATGAGCAGTATTCGATGTTAAATTTGCTTGAAGTATATTGTTAAACCACACAGCCCATTAGTGTAATCTTTTAGACAAAGTGGTTTCTCACATCAATGCAATCAATTGTGGGGGCCCCAAGGTGATTTTTAGTGTCTCACTCACTAAAAGGCCGCACAATGGTATCTGATAGCATGTGAAGCACAATGGAGGTTGCAGATCTCTATGAAACTTGCTTTTTTTGGAAATATTTCTCGGAGCCATCTTTTCTGTGGTGGCTGAGAGTCCAGCAAAAGCATTTCTAGGATCGTTAGTGAAACAAATGCTAGCGGATGGACTAGGGTTTACAACCTATCAATGATGAAAACAAGAAAGAGGTCAGTTCACCTAGCTACTAAAGTTTTATTGCATAAGCATATTCCATGGGAGTTGAAATTTCCGAAAACTTTCTTGAATAAATTAATAGCAACTGAAAAGCGCTGTAAAAAGAATGGGGCATATCATCTTAGCATTCAGAAATGTAGTTCGGTAGCAACAAATGTTTGTTATGTGACTAGAAACTGAACAATGTTTTAGCTGACCTCTTCATAAAAGATATAGAACCCATAGATCAGTCTGCATGATTGATAGATATTGAAAGCATCTTTTTATATGATTGATTAAGAAAAAAGCTAATAACTAGTTTTATCATTAATATATATCCCTTTTTATGTTTGGTAGTAGGCCCTCATCTAACCCTGTTCATTAGATGGTTTCTTTTTTTTGGCACATACGTGCATTATGGATATTAACTGTCCTGGATTCGCTCCTGAATTTTTTTTCCACAAAGGATCTGGGTGGGTCCCTGGGTAGAGATGCAGCTACTGGGAGGGGAGTCCTATTCGCAACAGAAGCTCTGCTCGCGGAGTATGGAAAGAGCATTTCAGGCCAGCGGTTCGTTATACAGGTCTGCAGACTCACATGCTTCTATATACTCTACTTATTTCAAGTAGTGCCTAACACTATGATATCCTGTGTAAATTATCTGAAATTTCACCTTTCTAGAATATATACTAGGATGATATCTGATTTGAACTAGTGATTACCTACAACACTTAGCATGTGAATTCATGTAAGACAGCTAAATAGATACTATGCCGCTTCCTTAGAAATTCTATTTTCTTTTGGCTCATAGACCTGTTTACCATATGATTTCTCATCAAGTATGATCTCTTGTCACCGATTTTGGTTTATATCAAATGATTGATTTTGGAATACCTTTCCTTCGACTGATCTGCACTTTTTGTGGATAAAAAGGGATAAGGCAGCACAGAGCATTAACTGATCTGCACTTAATTTCCCTGAGCTGACTATTTATCACACATATATCTGATAATTTTGGTACTTTTAAAAATTCAGGGTTTTGGCAATGTTGGTTCTTGGGCAGCCCAACTTATCACCGAAGCTGGTGGGAAAGTAGTTGCAGTCAGTGATGTCACCGGAGCAATTAAGAACAGCAATGGCCTGGACATAGAGAAATTACTAGAGTACTCTGTAAAAAATCGTGGCATCAAAGGTTTCAGTGGCGGTGAAGCACTTGATCCCAACTCACTCCTTACTGAAGATTGTGATGTTCTCATTCCGGCAGCACTCGGTGGTGTTATCAACAGGTTCCTCCGTTTATTTAATCTTTTCTCACAGTATATGTGTTTTACATTATCAATTATACCTCTGTAGATTGGAGCTTCTAATTGAGAGCAGCTTCTGATTTGTCTCCATATCCACCTCTTTGAGTGCCATCTCTCTAACTTTGGGATGGCATGGGGCACTCTCTCCTTAAGGCTAATCCTATTTGCAAATAAACCCTTCAAAATCTATAGAAATAATAATTTTATACAATTCATTTATTTATGTATAATTAATGCATTTAAGTCATTAGATATGGACTTCTTTTGCTTAAAAGATATTTTATGATTTCAAATTTACAATTTTCCTTCAGATTTTTTTTGGTTGCACGTGCATCACTAGCGAGAAAACTAATTTATATAACACATTACTATTGTGCACAGGGAAAATGCAAATGACATCAGAGCCAAGTTCATCATCGAGGCAGCAAACCATCCAACTGACCCGGAGGCTGATGAGGTGAGCGACCTCGAGTGTACTTCTAAAGTAGGATGAGGTGTATACTGGAATCAATTAAATGCTTTACAATATAACCCACTGTCCTTTGTTCACTTTTCAGATTTTATCGAAAAAAGGCGTGCTTATTCTCCCAGACATATTTGCAAATTCAGGCGGAGTTACTGTGAGTTATTTTGAGTGGGTTCAGGTAAACTTCTAATCGAGTAATTTCAATTTCATCTATCTATACAAAACCCTAAATTATATTATTACATATTTCACCTCAAGTTGGTGAGGCTTATCATGTGAATTTATTCCAAGTCTTAAAGCATCTTCATCAAAACAATCTTATGGTTCAAATTCGAGTAGAACTATCTTAAATATATTTCATAAAATTTTTTATCTTAAACATAAGTTGTAATACACTCTTTTCGTGCTGAATACCAAATCAATAAAAAAAAATTCTTACCTACTCTTAATCGTGCATTTATCTGATTCCTTTGTTAGTTTTATTTTCCTTTTTCATATATATATATATATATATATATATATATATATATATATATATATATATATATATATGAGAAAAATGAAGGAAAGAGGCCCTAGGAGGGTTTTTCGTTAGTAACAATATCTTCCTTGAAAGTTGTAATCAGATTATCGTTATAGCGAGAAAAGTGACAAAAATCTATTGTATCGCAGACTTATTATATACCTCTACTGCAGCATGATTGTCCCATGGTAACAAAAGAAGACAAAGTAGTCACGAAAGATGAAATTATGAATTTTACAATTTCGTCTGCCTCATGGATTTCTCATGTCAGATGTAAATTAAGTTCTAGAGTTTAAATCGGGTGCTAGTGCTCATTTATACACATGTCCTTTCCTTTGAACTTGTGCACACTCCGATTTGATACCCAAGCATAGCTAGAAACAACTGACAGATAAAGGGTGTTATATGCGATTTAATCCCAATAAAAAAATGACAGTGGTTTTAAAACTAGAATTTTACTAAACTAAAATTTTCATTCCCAGTTCTTTTTTGCCGTGTGTATGATTTTGGTAATTTTCAAGCTAATATGTCATCAAACTTACAGAATATCCAAGGATTCATGTGGGACGAAGAAAAAGTCAACTCTGAGCTGAAAACTTACATGACCAAAGGGTTCAAGCATATGAAGGAGATGTGCAAGTCCCTCGACTGCGACCTTCGCATGGGAGCCTTCACTCTCGGGGTCAACCGAGTTGCCCGTGCTACTCTTCTTCGTGGTTGGGAAGCTTGATTAATCATTCAGCATTTCAGTAAACCTTCTTCAGCATTTTAGTTAATTTCCATCCTGAGCAGAACTTGAGCCTTGTTAGCTTGAATTGCCTGGTTTCCATAACTATGAATAAAATATATAATCAGGACGACCGCCTTCATCTTCTGCCTCATCAAATTTATTTCCATTATTTAGAAAAATATATATACATGAGTTTTGCAGGTGAGCTATTATTTCCAGGGAGCTGCAATAAACTGAATACTTGATGCTTGTGTTTTACTGAAAGTGGGACTGAACTGCTTAGTTTTCTGGCAAATTGCTACCCTATAGCCACAACTGCTTAGTTTGGGTTTAGATTGGCAATGTTTTGGATTGTTGATTTGAGTTTGATCAATTGCTTTGTAATATTATGAGCATCCTTTAAAAAAAATTTCTCTCAGAAATACTTTTCATATCAGGATAGTGGAATTCACATCATCTACAAGGACACTTATTGGCTACAAGATTGGGTTAAGCGTGTAATTTTCTGTGTTGTGGATGTGATAGTACTCGATATCGGCCACCTCCAAGATCATGACATGTGGCGTGTGACGTGTCCCAGAACTCAGGGGAAAGGGCCCGACCAGACCACCCTGTACCCGACCTGCAAGCACAAAGATGGCTCACTTTAGAGCCTCCTGCAAATTGGCCTCCTCGGCCCTTTAGCTCGCGTCGAGCTGCCGCAAGACCAGGACTCCTCGGCCTCCTCGCCCGTCCCCAAGCTCCCTGTCGAGGTCGTCTCCCTCGGCCTTCCGACCTAGGTCTCCGCTCACTGTCACATCCCGCTTCTCAGTGTACGGCGAAGGGGACGCAACGAGATCTGCTACGTATATACTCAGAAGTACATACGCTAAGCGTATCTAAGCAATATAAATAAATACACAAGAGACAAGAAATAAAAAGAACAGCAACTTTTATTTATTAACATTCTTTTGTACAATGCATGAAAAGGAAATACAACTGAAATAAAAAGATGCCTAAACAGTGGCATAACAGGAAATGAAAATACAGAAAGGAAAAGTGTACAATGAAACTAAAGTGCAGGGTCTTCGGAAAACTGCTCCAAGTCTTCTACAGATGGCTTGATCTCCGTCGGGTCCAAATCACCTGACGACATTCAAAGAATAAAGAAATAGAATGTCGTCAGCGAACAGGTCGTTCGGTAAGTCCCAAAGATAAGGGAGAAATAGACAGAGAGTAAGAGAGAGAGTAGCTTTTAATATTGTATTATATTATTGTAATGTTGTATTAACGCTGTTGTTTATAGCTTAGTACAGAAGAATGCCAGTGTATACGAGAGGGGTCTCTATATGCTAGAGATCAGGGCAAACGGAATATAGAGTACAAGGCTCCGTTAGAAGGCCCGGAACAACGGCAATTGGATTCATGTTAGGTGTTTTAAGTCTGACCGTCTCGTGCCACTTTTAACACCTTCCGTACCAATCTACCCCTTAAACCCCGCGATATCTTGTTTGTAGTGTTATCTTGTAAATTGTATTGTTTGTATGATTGATTGACTGACTGACCGAAACCATGATATCAGGAAACGGTTATAACCGTAGAGTCATGTAAATGGAATATTGGGAATCATGTAAAAGGAATATATATCCATAGTTCGGTTCAGTCAAGTTGCATAAATTGATAATTGTATTCATGGATTCATGTGTTCATATTGAATTGGAATCTTGTAGATTATAGATTGACTTGAATCATATTCAAGTCAGATTAATCAGACTCAAACCCGAGTCAGACAATCAGAAATGTGAATCGAAGTCTTATAATTGCTAGGGTCCTTAGGGTAATTTATAAAACTTGAGGGGGTTTTATGTAAAAATACTTTTATATACTTTTCAAAATACACCTCAAGTATTTATTGTTCGTTTTTAGAGTTGTAATGAGGGTGGATTTTATGTGGTGACATTTCTAGTGAAAATATCCTAGTTTTATAAATAAGGGTATTTATCTGTAATATTGATTATTTGAAGTTCATGGAATTTTAGTGTAAAATTTATTCTTGTGATTTTTAGAAAAAAGTGGAAAATTTATATTATAATAAAGTAGGTATTTAAATGATAAATATACATATGTTTATACAAAAAATAATTTTAATAAATATTTTATATTCCAAAAATCTCATTTCCTTAAGATGTATTTTAAACCTTTCGAGACCGAATGCTCCTTGCGGAGGTCTGAATCTCGCACTACTAGCCCGAGGGTGCGCGATAAACCGTACGATCCCGAACAGGTTCCCCAAAGATGGGTTGTAGCGGCGCTTTGCAAAGATTGTAAAATACTAATCCTTTAGAAAACGGTTTTATAAAGTAAAAGGTATTTATTTGCAAAGTGTAGTTTTCCGTATTTTAGATTCTAGGGTTTCCTAAGCCAACTAGCATATTTCTAAATGGTCTAAACGACAAGTCGTTAGAAACCTCAAATCGCCTCTTCACCGCCAATTGTGGCCAGGTAAGTACAAGTGAGGAAGGAGGGATCCGTTCACGAATCGTGATACGGGCCTTTTAAAGTTACTTAAGCTCACTTGCCTAGCCTAGCCACCACAAAGTCAGGTTTAGATAAACGATCGATGTCCACAACTTATCGTGTTTTCCTAATAAGAGATATTTATTTAAAAGTGTGTCAAATCTAAAACTTTTAAGAATGGTTTTATTAAGAATATGGTATTTAAATGAAAGTTTTGTTTTATCGTATTCTAAGTTTTGATGATATCGTTTTGGGGTTGTATTTGCGTGTGTGTGGAGGTAGGTCATTATCTCGTGCTCTATTTTGAATGTATAGCAAAGTTAAGAGGTTAAATATGAAATCGAAACATGATGGTATTAAAGTGAAAAATACGATAAATTGGAAAGGTTATCATTTCATGTGACGAAACTTGTTCAAATTGATTTTTAAAAGTTTAATAGTCAAGATAAAAATGTTTAGGAATGAATGTATTGGTTAGAAGTGAAATTTTATAGAAAACCGAATCGGAAATCGGATTTGTTCCGATTCCGTTGGGTTTCGTAATTTCGTATTTTAGAGAGATAGGAAGGGGGATAGAATGGGACTTACGGGTTTCGATCTATACTAAGGAGTGAGGGGGGACTAAAGGGGTTGCCGAGTCGTTGTGTCGTTGCCGGTAGTTCCTAAAAACGTCGCCGGAATTTCCGCTGGAATTTCGTCGGAGCTTCGCCGCGAGATTGTTTTCAAAGTACACAACTCTTGGAAATTTTTGAGAGAGTGAGGTTAGGATTTTGGGATGAGAGGATAGAGGGGAGGGGTGTATTTATAGGGTAGGCTAGGGGTAGGGTAGGTGAAGGGTTTTTAAATAAAAAAATGTAAAAATGTATAAAATCATTAAAAAATTGGAGTAAATAGGGTATATGAAAGGTTTTAATGTAAAAATGTATTAAAAAATCATTAAAATAGAGTAAATGGGGATTTCAAAGGTCTCTGAAACCGATCTAGGAATTTGAAGTGTACATGGGGGTTTAGAAGATGAAGAGACACAATATTAAAGAAGGGAACTTGGCCGTCCGGACGAGTCCGGCCGGCGGCGCCGGCCCGAGTCGGCCGGTCCGCCGGCCGAGTCAGGCCGAGTCAAGGCATGGGGAGGTGGGGGGTCATCTAGTGTAGCCTCTGGTATATTTAGTTTTTAAAGTGTAGTGGGAAAATCTGGAGTTATCTTGTGTGGACTGTTGGGCTTCCATAAAATTTAAAACAAAATAAATATTAAAAATAATGTGGGGCTTGGGATTTAAACTCTGGTGGCTTGGTTTAGCAGTGCAAGGTGTTACCAATGAGCTACAAGCTCCTTCTTGTAATTAAATTGCTAATCAATTACTTAAGTCTTGTGCTCAGGCAATAAATACCCCTTTATGGATTTTTTTTATAAAAAAAAATATTTGAAAAAAATTTGTATAGGAAAAAGTGTATAAGAAAATTATGGTTGTTACATTCTACCCTCCTTATAAAAATTTCGTCCTCGAAATTTGTAAAAGGAAAGTGTAACAAATCCAAGAAAAGTTTGGTGCTGGTGTGCTGACAGTATGTGAAAAATAACAAGGTGGTGTAAGGGTCTTAAAAATGTGAAGAATGTGTGAAGGAATGAAAGAATGTGGAGGTTTTGGTAAAATTGTAAAAGAGGTGAGGGAATTTTGGGTTAGGATAGATTCAAGATATATGATTCAAAGAATAAGAAATGATGGGATTCAAGGAACATGATTGTAAAGAATGTTTTAGTTGCTGGTTCATGTGTTATATTGCTTAGATTGTTCAAGCAGAACAGAACTGCATGATAGAGTTTCATAAATCTCTGACCTGCATGGGCCGTCAACAAAACCTGTCACGCCCCGCTTCCCATTCTACGGCGAAGGGGACACGACTGGCCCGCTACGTATATACTCAGAAGTATATACGCTAAGCGTATCTAAGCAATATAAATAAATACACAAGAGACAAGAAATAAAAAGAACAACAACTTTTATTTATTAACATTCTTTTGTACAATGCATGAAAAGGAAGTACAACTGAAATAAAAAGATGCCTAAATAGTGGCATAACAGGAAATGAAAATACAGAAAGGAAAAGTGTACAATGAAACTAAAGTGCAGGGTTTTCGGCAAACTGCTCCAAGTCTTCTGCAGATGGCTCGATCTCCGCCGGGTCCAAACCACCTGACGACATTCAAAGAATAAAGAAATAGAATGTCGTCAGCGAACAGGTCGCTCGGTAAGTCCCAAAAATAAGGGAGAAATAGACAGAGAGTAAGAGAGAGAGAGAGTAGCTTTTAATATTGTATTATATTATTGTAATGTTGTATTAACGCTGTTGTTTGTAACTTGGTACAGAAGAATACCAGTGTATACGAGAGGGGTCTCTATATGCTAGAGAACATGGCAAACGGAATATAGAGTACAAGGCTCCGTTAGAAGGCCCGGAACAACGGCAATTGGATTCATGTTAGGTGTTTTAAGTCTGACCGTCTCGTGCCACTTTTAACACCTTCCGTACCAATCTACCCCTTAAACCCCGCGATATCTTGTTTGTAGTGTTATCTTGTAAATTGTATTGTTTGTATGATTGATTGACTGACTGACCGAAACCGATATCAGGAAACAGTTATAACCGTAGAGTCATGTAAATGGAATATTGGGAATCATGTAAAAGGAATATATATCCATGGTTCGGTTCAGTCAAGTTGCATAAATTGATAATTGTATTCATGAATTCATGTGTTCATATTGAATTGGAATCTTGTAGATTATACATTGACTTGAATCATATTCAAGTCAGATTAATCAGACTCAAACCCGAGTCAGACAATCAGAAATGTGAATCGAAGTCTTATAATTGTTAGGGTCTTTAGGGTAATTTATAAAACTTGAGAGGGTTTTATGTAAAAATACTTTTATATACTTTTCAAAATACACCTCAAGTATTTATTGTTCGTCTTTAGAGTTGTAATGAGGGTGGATTTTATGTGGTGACATTTCTAGTGAAAATATCCTAGTTTTATAAATAAGGGTATTTATCTGTAATATTGATTATTTGAAGTTTATGGTATTTTAGTGTAAAATTTATTCTTGTGATTTTTAGAAAAAAGTGGAAAATTTATATTATAATAAAGTAGGTATTTAAATGATAAATATACATATGTTTATACAAAAAATAATTTTAATAAATATTTTATATTCCAAAAATCTCATTTCCTTAAGATGTATTTTAAACCTTTCGAGACCGAATGCTCCTTGCGGAGGTCTGAATCTCGCACTACTAGCCCGAGGGTGCGCGATAAACCGTACGATCCCGAACAGGTTCCCCAAAGATGGGTTGTAGCGGCGCTTTGCAAAGATTGTAAAATACTAATCCTTTAGAAAACGGTTTTATAAAGTAAAAGGTATTTATTTGCAAAGTGTAGTTTTCCGTATTTTAGATTCTAGGGTTTCCTAAGCCAACTAGCCTATTTCCAAATGGTCTAAACGACAAGTCGTTAGAAACCTCAAATCGCCTCTTCACCGCCAATTGTGGCCAGGTAAGTACAAGTGAGGAAGGAGGGATCCGTTCACGAATCGTGATACGGGCCTTTTAAAGTTACCTAAGCTCACTTGCCTAGCCTAGCCACCACAAAGTCAGGTTTAGATAAACGATCGATGTCCACAACTTATCGTGTTTTTCTAATAAGAGATATTTATTTAAAAGTGTGTCAAATCTAAAACTTTTAAGAATGGTTTTATTAAGAATATGGTATTTAAATGAAAGTTTTGTTCTATCGTATTCTAAGTTTTGATGATATCGTTTTGGGGTTGTATTTGCATGTGTGTGGAGTTAGGTCATTACCTCGTGCTCTACTTTGAATGTATAGCAAAATTAAGGGGTTAAATGTGAAGTCAAAACATGATGGTATTAAAGTGAAAAATACGATAAATTGAAAAGGTTATCATTTCATGTGACGAAACTTGTTCAAATTGATTTTTAAAAGTTTAATAGTCAAGATAAAGATGTTTAGGAATGAATGTATTGGTTAGAAGTGAAATTTTATAGAAAACCGAATCGGAAATCGGATTTGTTCCGATTCCGTCTGGTTTCGTAATTTCGTATTTTAGAGAGATAGGAAGGGGGATAGAATGGGACTTACGGGTTTCGATCTATACTAAGGAGTGAGGAGGGACTAAAGGGGTTGCCGAGGCGTTGCGTCGTTACCGGTAGTTCCTAAAAACGTCGCCGGAATTTCCGCCGGAATTTCGTCGGAGCTTCGCCGCGAGCTTGTTTTCAAAGTACACAACTCTTGGAAAATTTTGAGAGAGTGAGCTTAGGATTTTGGGATGAGAGGGTAGAAGGGAGGGGGTGTATTTATAGGGTAGGCTAGGGGTAGGGTAGGTGAAGGGTTTTAAATAAAAAAATGTATAAATGTATAAAATCATTAAAAATTGGAGTAAATAGGGTATATGAAAGGTTTTAATGTAAAAATGTATTAAAAAATCATTAAAATGAAGTAAATGGGGATTTCAAAGGTCTCTGAAACCGATCTCGGAATTTAAAGTGTACATGGGGTTTAGAAGATGATGAGACACAATATTGAAGAAGGGAACTCGGCCGTCCGGACGAGTTCGGCCGGCGGCGCCGGCCCGAGTCGGTCGGTCCGCCGGCCGACTCGGCCGAGTCGGGCCGAGTCAGGGCATGGGGAGGTGGGGGGTCGTTTAGTGTAGCCTCTGGTATATTTAGTTTTTAAAGTGTAGTGGGAAAATCTGGAGTTATCTTGTGTGGACTGTTGAGCTTCCATAAAATTTAAAACAAAATAAATATTAAAAATAATGTGGGGCTTGAGATTTGAACTCTGGTGGCTTGGTTCAGCAGTGCAAGGTGTTACCAATGAGCTACAAGCTCATTCTTGTAATTAAATTGCTAATCAATTACTTAAGTCTTGTGCTCAGGCAATAAATACCCCTTTATGGATTTTTTTTATAAAAAAATATATTTGAAAAAAATTTGTATAGGAAAAAGTGTATAAGAAAATTAGGATTGTTACACTCACAGGCGTAACCGCCGCTCCGCGAATCTCGCCATGCGCAGATTCTGCGCCAACACCATCCCACGTTCCACGCCATCGCGATCCCCATTAATGGGCGATCCGCTTTCTACGCGGGCGTGACGTCGGGGGGCGTAACTGCCGGCGAGATTCTCGCGCCTGCTGCTGCGTGCCGCCACCGCTATATAAACCCCCATCACAGAGGGGTCAAGTAAGCCATTGTTTACACTTACGCCGTTATTCTGCTCGGATCTTGTCACTAACTTGAGCGTCGGAGGGTCCTCGGTGGTACCAAACCACCCCGGGACTTCTTTGCAGGTACGCGGCGACAGCCTTCTTATCCCACCTTCTCCTCCCAAAACCTATTGAGACCCACACGCAACGAAGGATAATCAGCCAACTTCACCTCGAGATCAACGGAAGACAATATCTGACGGAGGCCCTAAAAAGAGCTCCATCAGTTGGCGCCGTCTGTGGGAACGTTAAGTTCCACAAAATACAAAGTTGACCTTCCTATCTCCTCTCTCATGGTAGACGACCATCACAGGGATCCCAGTACCAGCCGCCGCCTTCTGCTCACCGAAGGCGGGGATGAACCTCCCCCCATGACCGTCATCAACGCCCTCGCAGGCAGGATAAATCGCCTGCAATCCCTCGTGGATGCCCTCGTCCGCGTCCAAACGACCGCGCCCGGGCTCCAGATCGTTGCTCCTCTGCCTCCAGAAGACTCTGTCCCTGTTTGGACGGCCAACCACCAGCAGGCTGCATCCCCTCGCCACCGGTCCCTCGAACCGGTGCACCCTGAGACCTGCTGGGCGCCCCAGGGCTCCACGCCGAGATCCGCCGCCAGAGAGCCTCGCCCCGAGCCTCCTCGCGACCCTTACCCCCCTGAGGAAATGTCGGTCACCTCTCCTATCCACGAGCGTGGCCGACCCCACCATGGTCGGCGGGAACGCACAGAAGGGGTCCACCCCGGCGACTCAAGAGCTACCCCATCTCGGGACCTGAGGCACCTTATCGAGAGAAACCGGGGCCG
Organism: Agapanthus africanus; assembly: GCA_030015575.1. Lineage (NCBI taxonomy): Eukaryota > Viridiplantae > Streptophyta > Magnoliopsida > Asparagales > Amaryllidaceae > Agapanthus > Agapanthus africanus. Next base: position 627,689,055 of record CM057337.1, on the reverse strand, counting down.
CTCCCAGACGCAGTCCACCCGCAGTGGGGCCCAGGAATCCCGAGGCGCCGATTCCTCAAGGTACCACGGTCGGCTCGATGCCCTCGAGAAGAAGATCGAGGCCATGCGCCGAGAAGCTCACCTTTCGAGCGATGGGGCTAAGTACGCCTCCGACTCGCTCACGAATCCGTTCACCGAGGAACTGCTCGCTGTGCGCGTCTCCTCGCGTAACAAGCCCCCAAAGGTCTCTCTGTTCGACGGGAAAACCGACCCGAAGGACCACTTGGACGCTTTCACCGCGGGGATGAGCTTCCAGGATCACTCCGACGCCACCCAGTGCAGAGCCTTCCCGGCCACCCTCATCCGCGCAGGTCGGGACTGGTTCTGGGGGCTCGAGCCCCGCTCGATCTCGACCTTCGACGAGCTGGCTACTCAGTTCCTCGGCCATTTCGTAGGGAACCGTCGACAGAAGCGCACGGTCGACTACCTCTTCACGGTTAAGAGTGGGGACAAGGAAACGTTCAAGGCCTACATCACCCGTTTCTACAACGCCCTTCTCGAGGTACCCGAGCACCGGGACGAAACCGTCATAACGGCGCTCAGATCTGGCCTGAGGCACAAGGAATGGTTACGCTCCTTCGCGCTGGCGCAACCTTAGACCATGGCCGAGGTTAAGGCGTGGACCGAGTGCAAGGTCCAGTTGGAATCCGAGGTGAATACTAACCTTCCCCGGGCAGAAAGGACTGACCAGAAGAAGACGGCTCGGGAGGAGAGGCCGGAGCGTCAGCAGCCCTACCATCCGAAGTTCCAGGAGTATACCCCCCTCAATGTCTCCCTCGCAGTGTTGCTAGAGGAAGCCCAGAACGAGGGGTTCTTCAAGTTCCCTCCGGTCCCGCGTCAGGCCGCAAAGCGAACCCGGGGCCCCTACTGCGCTTTCCACCGAGTACTGGGACACGCCACGGAGGACTGCAAACAACCGAGGGACTACATCGAAGAGCTCATTCGGTCTGGGCACCTCGCCGCCTACCTGAGGGACAAACGGCAGACCGACTGCGAGCAAGGGCAGCATCACCTACCCGCCGACCTGACCATCGGCCAAATCATGCTTGTCTCGGCGGACGGCCAACCCGAGGCTCAGGGGGCCCCATGCCCTATGCCGAGCATGGGGCTGACAGCCCTATCCGAAGCTTGGCCCAAGCCAGTAAAGTCATCTACTAGCCTGTACCTTTCTTTTAAGGCAATGTAAATTCTTCCTAGGATCTATTGTTAATTTAATAAAGATCAATGGAGCATTGCGAAAGAGAAAGAAAAGCTTTTTTTATTCAAAGGGTATTGTGGGCTCCTCAGCCTTACATCCAAAAGAAAAAAAAATTTACAATAGTGGGGGAACGGGGTGCAGCGAGCACTGCTCGTGGTATTCGGTAAAAATCTGCACCAACCGGGGCCTCGTAAGTTCCAGCCTCTGTTCCCGGTTCCCTCCGCGGGCATCGACCCCGAGCCTCAGTTCATAGCATTCGCGGACCAGCGCCTCTGAGCGGGCCAGCCGATTCGCGGAGATCAAGCCGAAACGCCTCAAAGACCGCAGCTTGCCTATGGCCTCATCAAAGAGCAGCTCAGACAGGGGGTTGTAAAGCCCGGGCGATGCCCTCCAGATGGAGTACATCAGCAGCTGCAGCAGGGAGGAACATCTGGGAAGCAGCCGGCCGAAATGGTCCTCAATTCTCCCGTAGACCAACTGCACTGTGTCCTCGGTGCAGTACGGGTCGTAAAGGTAGACGTCCTCAAAGTGGACAATGTCGGGAATGGTAAAGGGGAAGTCCTCCATTCTCGGCGGCCTGTTTATGTAGGATGAAGGACCAGTGCTCCCTCAGCCTTATATAGCCCACTGTGTAGCCCAACAGTCGCCCGTTTTCACCCAGGGAGACGCCGCCACGCGGAAGCCATCGAGCCTTCTCCGATGGAGTCGAAGCGGCGCGCCCATAGCGCTTCGCCTCCCCCCGCATTCAATGCGCTGGCTACGATCGTTCCCATTCCCCGCGCCTGCAGCAGGACGAGCGGGCTGCACCTTGTCAAAAATTCAACCCAGCAGCTACCCTGCTCGGTCGTCCCCAGCGGGCAGTTTCCCTGCCACAACGCTGGGGACCAAAAAGCCCTCCCAGAGGCAGCCGAGCCCGAGCTTCCCTCACTCGGCTATCCCCGGCGGGCGGCTTCCTTGCCCCAACGCCGGGGATCGAAAAGCCCTCTCAGAGGCAGTCGAGCCCGAGGTTCCCTCGCTCGGCTATACCCAGTGGGCAGCTTCCCTGCCTCGACTCTGGGGATCAAAAGCCCTCCCAGAGGCAGTCGAGCCCGAGGTTCCCTCGCTCGGCTATCCCCTGCGGGCAGCTTCTGTAAGTGCACGGCGGCGCCCCGGCCGTCAATCCGACGGCCAAATGCGGAAGCGGTGATAAACTTTAGTTTTTCTTGAACTGGCAAACCGCCGCGCACTAATACCCGGATCGAACCATTAATTAGTCCTAGCTAACAACAAGATGGGGAAGAGAGATATACCGACAGATCCAAGTCCTCCGGTCTTCTCGTCGTCGTCCCGATCTCCTGCGGAATGTCCCGTCTCCTCCTCGTCGCCGGAAGTGCACCACATCGCCTACTTCTTTTACGGGCTCCCACCGCAATGCCGAGGCAACTCGGGCACGAAGCTGGCTAGTCGACGTGCCCAAGATTTGCTGTAGAATATCTAGTGAGCAAGTCTCATTTGGGTTCATGGAGATGCCATTTTGGTGGAGGGATGATACAAGAAATATGTGGAGGGACTAGGGGATTTTTGGACCATGAAATGAAGCAAAAACCCCACTCCCAAAATTTGGACAGCCCCCCCTCCCCAATGTGGCCGGCCATGTATATGATGGTGGAGAGAGGGAAAAGTGGGAGAGTCAAAAAGATGGGAGCCATTCTCATCTCATATAAGAGAGAGAGAGTCAAGACAAAGAGGTGGTTGAAAAGCAAGTGATGATGAGAAACAATGATCACTCCCAAAACCAATACTCAACCAACAATCATCAACAACCATGATTGTTTACAAAGTCAAGCCATGATGGAAAAGAAAGAGTCAAAGGATGGGCTCCATCATGAAACCATCATGATACAAATATATGCAAAGAACACCCTCCATAAATGCCTATTTGCAACAATGCAAATAAGCCCTCCTCCACCAATCTTCGGCCAATGAACGATACAAAGGAAATTGGCCGAAACAGAAAGCAAACTGGCAACTCCAGAAAACTGGTCCCGTAATAAATTACAGGAAAACCCCAATACTGTGTATGCACACCCGCATTTGTATTTCGACCAAAATACAAATGCAATGAGACAAAATCTACACTGTACTATACTAGGATCCGGCTTATACCAAAATCGGCTAGTATTATCCGTTCGATCCTGATCCGTGCAATACCGCACGTATCTGATCGAACCCTGCCATATAACCATACGGCCTATAGTACAAACTGTCCGATCCTGATCCGTGCAATACCGCACGTATCTGATCGGACCTTACCATATCTCCATACGGCCTCTACAACTTTTCGTCTGAAAGCTGAGTAACTGAATGTGGGGGACTCTAAAGACTCATCAACACCTTGGTTGTGGATTTAACCACTAGCACGTTAGAGGTATAAGCCAATACATAACGGGCTACCAGGTATTGACCAAAAGGGACGTCTGTGAACGAACTCAGCCTGACTCCCTACTGAGCCTGTCAGTGACAATATCCGTACAGTCCGGTCCGTTCGTCTATGAGTATCGCATGGCGGGCCTAGGGGGTTAGTAAAAGTCAGACCCCAAAAGCGGTACAAGTCGTGTCGGAGTGTAGCCCAGAACACCCTGAGATACTACTGGAATACCTACCAGTAAATCTCCTTGCCTCGGCCGAGGGCTTCGTGTAATGGCTCTCCTAGACACAGCACGACCTCACCCCCAATACCGGGAGAGACGAACCCCTGAAGATACGCTCACTGCCTCCATGTGGCTCGGGACTGTACCCAACTAAAACCTGTTTGCACGACTCCTTTGAGCCGTGGTAGGGTAGTAATCAAAGTACAGTGGGAACTCACACGAGACAAATGACGATCCCCAGGTCGATGAACTAACCTGTACACATGTCACCAGGGAACTGCCATCTGACGTCTGGTATATGACCAACTAGCATGTTCCCGGCGAGTCCTGTCCGGTGTACTCATAACCCAATGAGCACCTGTATACATCTTAGGTGATCCAACTGACACCAGTGGCTTGTGAGACCGGCCACCGCCCCTCGTCGGGGTCTCGACTGTATACACTAGTCTACTCTGGAGTATCGATGCCCTGTCTCGAAACTCACACGACTAGGGACCATTTAAGGATATGCTTATAGACCCCAGCTCCCACTTATATGATCGCCCTCATACTGCTGGTGGTCAAGCAAGAATCCTAGGGGCTCTATCAACGTGTAATAGCAACTTGTCAGGTCACCTAAAACAGTACACGATGATAAAGGTAAACCAGATAGCATACTATCATCTTGAGTAAGACTGTCCTACCGGGATAGGTCCTCCATCAATCATTGCAATCACGTACCTGTGACCTAATAATTGACTCTGAGGGCACTATCTCCAACAGCTTCACTGCCACAACGCTGGGGATCAAAGAAGCCCTCCCAGAGGCAATCGAGGCCCGAGGTTCCCTCACTCGGCTATCCTTTAGGACAAAAGCCCTCGCCAGGAGGCACCGGGTAGCAACCCTACCCGGCCAAGGGTCCTTGGTCGGCTTTTTACAGCCCTATAGCTTTTTCTCGCGCCAGGGACCAAAGTCCTCCCAGAGGTAGTCGGGTCTTTGCCCGGCTATCCCCGGCTGGTAGCTTCCTACCACAACCGACAGGGATCAAAGTCCTCACCAAGAGGCACTGGCCGGTAACCTCGTCCTGAAGGATCAAAAGCCCTGGCAAGAGGCAAACCAAGCAGCTACCCTGCTCGGTCATCTCCGGGTGGTAATTGCCTACCCAAGACGCCAGAGATCAAAGCCCTCGCAAAGAGGCGACCGTGCAGCTTCACTGCCCGGTCATCCTTTGCAGGCCTCTCACGGCCCCTCCGGCGCCAAGGATCAGGGCCCTCGCCAAGAGGTACCAAGCAGCTACCCTGCTCGGCCATCCTTCGCAGGCCTCTCCCGGCCCTTCCAGCGCTAAAGGTCAGAGCCCTCGTAACGAGGCCGCCGAGTTCCTTCCTACTCGGCGCATTCCGGCGAGTAGCTTCCTACCCAACAAGAGACATCAGGTTTGTCTAAGCCTAAACGATCTCCCCTCGACTCCGGGGCCCAGTGAGTACCTCCTCGTAAACGCTCATCGGCAAGCGATTGCAGTCAGCTCGACGGGCGATCGTTAGACAGAGGGCCAACCTAACATTAAAACACAAACACAACGGTGCAGGTAAGAAAAATAACATTCTTCACAAACAGGCAGAACGTGGGAGCTAAGGAAAAACTTTATCACTACCACCAAAAATAGTTTTTGTTTACAAAGGGTATTTTTTGGCTCCCCAGCCTTACAAAATTCAAAGGAAAACAACATAAAGATAGGAGAATGGGGGCTCTAAGCCTCGGGGCCGGGCGCGACCTCGAGGTCTTCGACCTCTACCACCGGGGGCACCGGGTCCTCGGCCACCCCCTCGCCGGGGACTTCTTCCCCTCGCTCGTCGGCGCCCATGAGGGGGAACTCAGCCCGCAGGTCCGCGTCGTCGAACTCTGGCATCCGGGACTTGACGGCATCGAGGACGTCGTGCCAAATGCGGGTCGTGTCCACAGCCAGGTCGTGGTAAAAATCCTTCGACCTCTTGTACGACGCCACCGCCCTCGACTCGGACGACTTAGCCGCCTCGGCCGCCGCCCCCATCTCCTTCCGGAGGGTCTTCACCGTCTTCTTCAGGTTGCCGGCGAGCACCTGAGAGTCCCCGAGCTTGCCCTGGGCGATCACGGCGACCTCGCGATGCTGGGCGACCTCCCTTTTTCTGGCGTCTACCTCGCCTTCCAAGGCGGCGATCCTCGCTAACATCGCCTCCTGCTCCCGCCCGGAGCTTTCTCGCAACGCGGCGAGCTGGCCCGCGGCCTCTACCGCCGGGGCTACCACTTCAGTCTCCATGCGAAGGGCGAGGGCCACGTGCTGGAGGACCTAGGAAGAAATATATAAAAAAAAAGAGGAAGAGAAGAGATCAGAGAGACGAAGAAGACAACAAGTCTCACAAGCGAACTAGGGGCTTACCTGCACGGACTCCTGGGCGATCGACGCCAGCTGAGCTCTGAGGGTTCCCCTGGGGACCTGAGCCCCGGCCGAGGCCTCTATCTCGTGTAGGAGGCTGTCCGCGACCGACAGCCCCGACGGCACCGCGAACTGAAGCCCCCCTTCCTCCACTACGGTCGTCGAAGACCGTCCCCCCCGGGGGGGTCTCCGGGAACCCCTTTTTAGCGACTCTGGGGGAGAGCCGGCCTCCTCTTCCGAGGCAGTGTCCTCCACAATCAGGGCCCGCTTCCGACCCGACGCTCGGCTGGGGCCCAGGGCGGGATCCGCCGCCGATCATCCTCGGGGTGTCGCCACCGGGGCGGTACGAGCCGGGGCAGGCAGCACCCGGGAAGAGCTGGTGCCCCCGGCCCTGGTAGGCTGCCTCGGCTGGCGCATAACATCCCTGAGAGCTTCGAAGTCTATGGATCCTGTATGAAACAAACACCCAACTCATCAGCAACGCGAGTAAAACATAAACCCAGAGAGCAAGCCTAACTTACCAACGAACTCGACGGGGCTAAGCCCGGCCCAGCTCAAGACCCTCTCGGACAACAGCACGTCATGTCGGGGGATGGGCTCCCATGACGCCACTCTCACCGCGGCGGGGTCGTTGGACAAGCTTCCTGGCAGGCACTTCTCCCTCGACCATTTGGTGGGCACTGGCCAGTCCTCGCCCTCGGCAGAGGAAACTGTCACGCCCCACCCCCAATACAGAGAGTATTGTCCGCTCTGGCCAAAGCCGCACGGTTTTGTCCTTCGGGGCGAACCGGACCCGACCAGGGGCCACTTCCCAGGAGGTCACCCATCCCAGAACTTCCCTGGCTCGAGCACGCTTAACTACGGAGTTCTCAAGCTCCGGTAGTGCCGATTCACTTAAAATGCGCCTCTGTATTGAAGAGTGGTATCATTCCATTTATAGTACAGATCTGCCCCCTTTCGGAATGTATTCCGAAGAGTCCCCATTGTTCTACAGTGGGTCCCACGGACTCAAGAGGTGGCCCCCACGGATTCAAGAGGTGGCCCCCACCCACTTAACACGACACTTGGCGTGGCACTTTGTTCCGTGTGGCACTTTGATCCGTGAGCAAGAACCGGATCCCGACATTCTCCCCACCTTTGAAAAACGGTTCGTCCTCGAACCACAGACCTACTATTGAGGGACCAGCTCTGATACCATTCTGTCACGCCCTACCCCCTAATACAGAGAGTATTGTCCGCTCTGGCCGAAGCCGCACGGTTTTGTCCTTCGGGGCGAACCGGAACCGACCAGGGGCCACTTCCCAGGAGGTCACCCATCCCAGAACTTCCCTGGCTCGAGCATGCTTAACTACGGAGTTCTCAAGCTCCGGTAGTGCCGATTCACTTAAAAGGCGCCTCTGTATTGAAGAGTGGTATCATTCCATTTATAGTACAGATCTGCCCCCTTTCGGAATGTATTCCGAAGAGTCCCCATTGTTCTACAGTGGGTCCCACGGACTCAAGATGTGGCCTCCACGGATTCAAGAGGTGGCCCCTGCCCACTTAACACGACACTTGGCGTGGCACTTTGTTCCGTGTGGCACTTTGCTCCGTAAGCAAGAACCGGATCCCGACAGAAACGAAGAAAAACTTCTTTTTCCAATCATGAATGGAGGAGGGTAAGGCCATGACACCGGACCCGGCAGCAACCCCGGGCTGCTTCCTAAAGGCAAAATACACCCACCTGGGGTCGCCAGCTCGACCGCCGGGATGACTCTTGAATGCAAGGGAGGAATCGAGAAGGGAAAGACTGAAAGGAACCGTTTGCAGCCTCAGGCGGATCAAGAACCCAAGGAGAATCCTCCATGAGTTCGGTACTAGCTGGCTGGGGGCCAAACCGAAGAAGTTTAGAGCGGCGACGACCTCAGGAGAGAAAGGCAGGCGCATTCCGCCCCAAAAAGCTTCCAAGTACAGGGCAATCTCCTTGCCCCGCACCTGATCGGCCCTCTCTCCCTCCTTGGCCAGGCGAAGCGTGTAGCACGGGGGAATGTGGAAGCGAGCCTGAGCATTGACGAGCTCGTCCTCATGTCTCATCCAGCACGGGGTGCTGGGGGCCATGTCTGCGGCCTCCTCCCTGGAGGCGGCCCCCGCCTTATGGCCCCGGGGAGAGCGACCAGCCCCTGCCCCCCGAGGGGACTCAGACACAGCTAAAGGAACCCTAGCATCTACTTCTACGACGTCCACTGATTCTACAGAAGAGGAAGACATCTAACCTTGGAAAGGAAATTCTTCAGGGGCTGAAGCGAAAGAGGGGAGACGAGCGCCGGGGCCTGAGAGAGGAAAATATGAAGAGTAAGGGCCCTAGGGCGGGCCCCACCCAAATTTATCGCCGCGTACGGCCTCATCCAACGACGCCCATCGTCTCCCGCCGAAACAACTCTCGCGCCCAGCGGCTCCGATCGTTCCACATGGCAGCCCAGCGTTGGGCCGTGTCCCTTCAGGCGCCGCAAGCCTAAGCACGTCGCATCGGCTAATTGACGCTCGACACGTGGACTGTCGCTTCGACTGCAGAGCGCACGAACCGGCACACATTCTTTAAATGCAAAGATCTCGTCTTGATTACAAAAGCAAATTACATATGACATCTTTATATGTATATTTGCCACACAAGTCCTTGTTAAACTTCTAGAGTTGGGATGAAGATCTTCAGCAGGAGAAACGTGGGAGTCAGAGAGGTAGCAAAGAAAACTCTTTTAATCTGTCAAAAAGTTAACAATTTATCAATTTTTTTAATGACCATTACCATATTCTATAATAAACATAATTTAAGGCATGCACATGCCATAAATAAAGTGATTTATATATTTCATAAACTGGTATACAAGAGGACATAATAAATAAAGTGATCTATATATTTCATAAACACCTTAGTCATTTCTATAACTAAATTACATAGAGTATCAAAATCATATGGAAATTGGTGTATGCATGATTTGAAATTGGTGTAGTCAAAATGAATGATATATGATTGGAAAAAAAGGTAATGGAAAACTGAAATTTTGATCAATACGTTTCTCTCCTACGTTTTTGATAGGCATGTTTCTTCTTTTATGAAGAATACAGGAAAAGAAACTGCCAACCCAGATTTCCATACGAGAAAAATAATTTGCATGTCTAGTAATCTGACAAGTCATGAAATTTATTTCATATTCAATCATGCATGTCCCACATACAAAAGAAAGAAGATTAATCAACTTCCGATCATTAGGATCTTAGCAACCCACGTCAAATATAGGAAAACTTCTCACAAAAATGGAATTTTTGTGATCATTTTAGTCCAAGGCCATTGACTCTAATGGTCTTTAAGAACATTATGTTACACATGGAATTGGAACCTAAACATTTGACAGCTGTGTAGCGAATTTAACACCACCACCACGAGCATGATATTAAAGAGTGATGTAAGAAGCCAAATGATATATGATATCTTCTTTTCCAAGTTTTGGTCATAGGATTAGGGAAAAAACTAGTATGCAAGAACTTATATGGTGTAATCCACTTGCAATTTCTTGGATAACTTTGGAATTTGTACAAGAAAAATTATCCAAAGATTTGTAAATGACTTCTACCATATAAAGCTCTGCATAGAAGTTTTTTACTAAGATTAGAGAAAACCAGTATCAAACGAAGGCAAGGACAAAATGGTCAATACAGGGATTTTTGCAGCATCTTACTTGGCTTTCTACTTTCAAAATGATAAAGCAGCATCTTTGTGAGAATTTTGGGTTTGTTTTCTCTCTCCTAGTCTTCCATTTTTCTAATTATAAAGGGGGAGAGGGAGAGAGGAGAGAGGGAGAGAGAGAGAGGAGCTTGCCCTTTGGTTTTCTTGTTCCAAAACCTAAACCAAGAACAAAGATTTGGGTCTCAAAAGTCTTAGGGAGATTGTTGACAAGGCAAGTAAAGGCTTTAATCTTCATTTCTTGGGCCATCAACCAAAAAAATCCCACTTTCTTTTTCATATTTTGGAGCTTGAAACAGAAAGGTTGCATTTTTATGCTCTTGCATTGTGTTTCATTTGAGAGGCATTTTGTTGACATTTTCCATATGGGTCATCACTTGCCCTACTGCCTTTTTGTTTGTATTGAGTTGTGAATTGTTATCTTTCAAAAAATTAATGAGGGTTTGCTTTTGCTTCTCTAAGTCCTCCTTTACCCATTACTCACCTTGCCCTTTGAAACTGGAAGATGCCAAGCATGGTCCATCTATTGTTTCTATTGTTTTAGAGGAGAAATCATCTCCTAATGATGTTATTGAGGTTGAGAAGAATAGTTTGAGTGATGAGAAAGTTGAGGTTGTTTTGAGGAGTAGCTTGAAGAAGCCAGCTGGTTGTGGAAGGGGAAAGAAGGGGAGAGTGAAGTGGATGGATTTTGTGGGGAAAGAACTTGTTGAGACAAGGGAATTTGAGGCCTTGTAAGTTTCTTATCCATTTCTTGAAGCATTATTCTTTATTTCATTTATTTTATTTCATATAATATAAGCCACTATGTGGTTTACTTGGGTTTTCCAAAATCACCGTTTGGTTCAAACTCATCACGAAAACCCCCTAAACTTTCAGTTCGTTCAACAAAACCCCAATATAGTTTGGTTTATAAAGGTTTTTGGCGGCTCAGGGGTCATGTTAATCCACAGTTGACCAATTCTTGTAGCTTAATCCTATATTATCCGTCCTAATTTCATTATCTCTTTTTTCTCCAAATTTTGATACAAATTGAAATTGAGGCTTGCTCTCCAAATCCTCAGACTTAAAAGTCTTGTTCTCCAAATCATGGCAAATTAGTTGCCCACTAAACGGCACTATAGGCATGATTTACACTTCAGTGCATCTAGATGATCCGTATTTTTATTAAAACAAGAGGTTTATTTAGTCAATTATTTGTAATAAATAACCGCATGGTGTTTCTGTGTAACAAAATAAAAGTTCGGGGGGTTTTCATGATGAGTTTGAACTACATGATGATTTTGGAAAACTCGAGTAAACCATAAGACAGTTTATGTGAAATTAGCCCATTTTTATTTATGTTTTCGTTGTAGCTTTCAATCTATTTAGTATGTACTCTAATCCAAAATGTCCTACAATTATATCATCTGGATGCCTTTTCCTATCGAAATGGGGTATTGTATTACTCAAGCCTCTAAGAAAATGTTTGGACAAAGTTTTACAGGAACTATTGACTTTGAGGAAATTATGGATAGAGGGACCTGCGGGCATCCTCCAAATTCTTCCTAGTTACAAGAAAAGCCTAAAATAAGAGTAGAGACGATGGAACTATAACTAATTATGCACAAAGCAAAGGCGCATATAGCCAAGTTTCGTTTTAAGATAACCGGTTAACAATAATATCATAATAAATAAATAAAATTTACAAGATATTAAATTAAAAATAAAAAAATTAGGTTGTTGGTGAAGCTGATGACTAAGGCAAGGATCTCTCTCTCTCTAAGGTAATTTGTGCCAACCGGGTAAGAAGCTATTGATTCTATACCGATGCAGCAGGTCTCAACATATCGTCTTTAGGATACAACAGCCAACGAACATTACCATGTCACTCTTCATTCTTACACAAAGCAAACAGCAAGAGCTATAACCTACGCTTTTTCTCTACCCATTTCTATGAATAACATATTTTAAAACAATATATGTCTTAAATCATATGAAAACATGACTACTTAATATATATTTATGCAATAGTTTAGAGTAATAGATTTATGTGTAAGATAAGTTAAGAAAATTGATGAGAATAATATCGCACCGCTGCAAGATTAAATGTGATCATTGCTCACCAAAATCAATGAGAGTAATGTCTCACAGTTAGTGGAGGGGTTTTAATGTGAGGTTAATGGTCTTTAAATCATAACTATTTGCTCACGATACAATTATTATCTTAATTGAAGATGGAAACTTAGGCCTAACATGCATAATATAGGTTTGATTACTAAAGAGAAAAATCCTCAAAATTTATTGTGTGCCCTATCATTTTATTCACTTAAAACAAAATAAATAGTAAACGTAATATTTTATTAAAATTTCCAACATTAACTGCCTATAACACCTTTCTTCTAAATCCTATCAAACACTTATCACCTCTTAATTTGTTTATTAGCATATGACATTCTCGAGTTATCAACTAGCACCTCATAATTCCACTTCCAAGTCATATCGAGACTGGCACAAACGGAATATCAGCTAGTAGCTAATATTAAACTAACCTCATGTAGAGACGACTCAATTTGACCTGTCAATTAGATGATTTGCCTCATCTCTCTTGTTTTTACATATCAAGAGATCTATGTGTGTTAAACAGTAGGAGAGATGGACATGAGGGCACCATAAATCTACATGGTTGAACTACTATATGCTACACCCTTGTGATGTGCTGAATTTACTGTAGAAAGGGAAACAGATAACGCATTACAAGGATAAATGCCTTAACTTTCTAAAAACCAAACAATTGAACCATGAGTTCCACTGCATGATTGTAAGTTTCAGTAAACTTTTGTGCGCTACATGCATAGTTTATAAGAATCTGTGTTGTGAACGATCATGTATAGAACTTTTGGACATTGGAATCAAGCTCTTCCGTTAACTGTGCATTTTACAGGTTTTTCTATGAGTAGTAGATGATCCGACACGTGTTAAGAACTTTCGTTTTCAATATGGAAGCAAGCTATGTAGGATAGCTAGAGTTTCGCGAAGTTATCTAATTAAGATTTAAAGATGCAAGTCCGTCCTGTTTGGCTTTAATTCTGGAGTTGTGATTATCGCAATTTCTCAACATAAAAGTTTAGATATTAGTTATTATCTTTCTTGGACCCATTCCTACCTCAATTATCTTTCATAAATTCAACTATATCTAAACCGAACATATTACAGAATTAAGTTACCAAAATTGGAGTTGGAGTCTGTGAAGTTCTACTTTCCATCTGTGACACCTTCATTATAAAAAAATAATTATCGATCACGTATCCGAATATGAACTACACTTCTCTTTTAAAGCCAAGGGACACGATAACTTAAAAGTTTTCTTTTTCTCTCTTCCTCTTTCATTTGTTCTTGTTTAATGGAACAAAGGGAGCCTAATCATCCATCTTGTCCCACAATTTTAAGAGGGAAAAAAATAATTCACAAATCATCTTTTTTTATGCTATGCTTTGGAACTGGTAAATAAGATTATAATTATTATCTAAGCCTATTCTCGTTGAATCGGTGAAAGCAATAAGTCAATCTTTATTGATCCCGTATCCGGATATCTTTTTTATTTTTTCTTCTTTCCCTTTTTCCGACAAGAAGTGTTCTCAAATGCCTCATGTTACATGATTACATTTCAACGCGGACCACGTATCGATGCAAAAGCATTGCTTCTTACACTGATTTGTATCAACCTCTCAATGCAGGGAATCGAAAGAAACCGAGGAGAGAGTTGACAGCAACTCAGCCTCCATGTGTGTCATTCTATGAAACTGCAGATTTGTTTCACAGGCTGTTGTTAGTTGAACTGGACAGTTTCTATATGATAGCAGATTCTGTAAATATAACTAGTTTCCATTCTTTGAACTGATCTGAGCATACCTTAAGCAAATAATTAGTGGATCTATACCTAGCTTTATGCTTTTGTTGATCAGATTTCTGGATGAATCGTATATTGATTTGAGTAGTTATAGATTTAGAGTCGATTTATGGTTTGCCTTGTGGTATGGTGGTAAAATCCTGATGCGGCCGAAAGGTCTTACCGAAATCCTGTTGTATATAGCTAAGCTAGGCAGTTCTCTGATATCCTGTAAAACAAGTCCGCGCTGGGACGATCAAGTCCAACTTATTGTTGTTGTTGTCCGCTGTTTGACACCTTCATCATCTTTGTTGTTGCCATCATTTGATGCTGAACAAATGTCGATTTCATCTTGACAAAATCTCCAATTTGGTTCAATTTATAGTAATGAGTTTTTCACTTGACTAGTCTAAATGTTGAAAAGTCAGCTTTTGGTTCAATTTATAGTAATGAATTTTTCACTTGACTAGTCTAAATGTTGAAAAGTCAGCTCTAGATTAAACAGCTAAAAGCTCGCTCGACAATTAAACAGCCCGACAAAAAAATGAGTGAACATGAATATCGCATGTCCAAACTTGGCCTGTGTTCGAGCTAGGCTTGTTTAAGGATTTCGTGGAGGTTGGTAATTTATAGCTAGTTTAGTATTTAATAATAATAATAATTTTTTTTTCATCATCCTAAATATATAAATCACGGTTATGAAATCCTCTATGTAACTCAAGACCGACCATTATTTACTCTTTTGGTCAAATAGGGCGCTATAATACGTCTATCACTGACTGCAAAATTTGTTAAATATAGATTTGACATCCATATGACTTCTGCATATATTCTTCTAATTACCTTTTTTTTTGTGCTAATTTTCTAAATCTTAATTTTTTTTGGGGAATCGATGCTCACATAGAAATCAAACCGGCTAAGTCTGCTTGGTAAAGCTCAAGGCTCGGCTTGCAAAGAGTTCGCTCGGGCTTGTTTGATAATAAAAAGGAATAGATTTTGAAAAAAACTTTAAAGCTCATTTAGTGACTCAAAGAGCATGAATAACCGATGGAGATTATGGTCTTCTTCAGATGTTGTCCTCCGTCGTTCTGTCGCGAGCGTTGGTGAACGGCTGATATTGGTGTTGAGTGTCGTCTTCTTGAACGTGTGGATCTCAGTGGGCTTGATTCGAGATGAAGCCGGGCTATCTGCAAAAGAAGTCCCGGGATGGTTATACCACCATGGATCCTCCGATGATCAAGTTAGCCGAGATATTTGAGCAGAGTAGCGGCTTATTGGAATGAAATTGCGTTACCTGAGTCATCTGGAAGAGGGGTTTTTATAGTGGTCGCTTGGAGCGATCTGGTACGAGATCTTCGCTGACTGTTACACCCTTGGCATTACGCCTGCGTGAATGACGGGATCCCCGCATTAATGACGAGATACGCTCGTTAATGGGGGGAAACGGCGGCGTGGAACGCGGGATGTTGGGTGGCGGATATCTCGCTTTTGGAGAGATTCGCGGGGCCGTGGCGGAGGCGCTTGGGCTCTGCATCCTTGGTTGATCGGTAGAACCGGGACGGCTTAGCTCGGCGGAAGCTCGGAGACGAGTGGGAGGCCGAGGAAGCTCGGTTCTGTGATAGCTCGGAGGTGAGCTGGGAGGGTTGAAGAAGCTTAGCGCGTAGGAGGCTCGGAGACGAGCCCACGGTCATTTGTAAGGCGTGCATGAGAGCGTTCGGGGGCCCATAGAAGATCGGGATACACCCGGGTCGATAGCCCGGGAAGAGCCTCCAACGCGTAGTGCTTGCTCTGTTTGCGTGAGCCCTGAGACACGTCATCTGCCACGTGTCATGATCTGGGAGTTCCCACTTGTGAGCATCATCATTAGTGCCATGCCCCGCTTCCCAGAGGACGCGACGGGTCACGCGACGTATTTACTCAGAAGTAAATACGCTAAGCGTATCTAAGCAATATAAAATAAATGTACACAAGAGACAAGTTGTAATGAACAACAATTTTATTTATTAAATATTCTTTTTACAATACAACTGAAATGAAAATACATGGAATAAAAGCAATGCCTAAACAATGGCATAACAGAAATGAAAATTAAATGTACAAGTAAACTAGAGATCCGGGTCGAAGGCTAGCTGATCCAAGTCCTCGCTAGTGGGCTCTGTCTCCAGAAGATCCGATCCATCTGACAACATTCCAAAGAAAAAAGAAAAGGAACGTCGTTAGCGAACAATCGCTCGGTAAGTCCCAAAGGTAAGTACAGACAGAATAAACAGATAGAGAATATAACTTTTAAAGTTGTATTATATTGTTAATGCCGTTGTTTCTACCTTGGTACAGAAAATGCCAGTGTGTACGAGAGGAGTCCCACTATTCCGAAGACCAAGGTATACGGAGTACAAGGAACCGTTCATCCACGGTATAACGGCAATGGAGATTCATGTTAGGTGTATTATGGTTACAGTCTCGGGCCGCTTTTAACACCTTCCGTACCAATCTACCCCTTATAAACCCCGCGATGTATTGATTGTATTGATTGTATTGTATTGTATGGTATTTAAATTGTATATGGATGACTTGCCGAAACCATGATATCAGTAATGGAACGGATATAATGGATGGATATGTAAATGGGGTATATCCATGGTTCGGTTCAGTAAAGATAGAATGAATAGATTGAATGGATTCATATTGAATTGTGGTTTAATACTTGAATCACATTCAAATCAGATTGATTATATTTAGACTCAGTCTGAGTCAGATAATTAGAAAATGAATTGAAATCTTGAATTAGGTTTTGATGTTATCGGTAACTGCTGCATATGGACGGCAGGATTTGTATTTTTTTCCAAGACAATTACCGTATTGATAACACTGTTTGTTAGGTTGACTACCTTAATAGGCAAGCACCCATATCTCTGGCTCCCTGAGGCTCAAGAGACTAGTCCCGCTTAAACCTATGTTTACTAGGGTCCTTATTGTAATTTATTATAACTTGAGGGGGTTTTATGTAAAAATAGTTTTGGCATAATTTCAAAATACACCTCAAGTATTTAATTATCGTATTTAGGGTTTTCATATATGTGTATTTTACAATTGTGTAATTTCTAGTAAATAGAACCTAGTTTCATAGTGTATGGTATTTTCTTGAAATACTGTACTTGTGTTGTATTTGGATGGTATTTTTATGTAATAGTGATTCCTTTGATTTAGAAAACTTAGAATATTTATATAATTATAATAGATATTTTGATAAAAGATATATATATATATATATATATATATATTTAATGAAAATAATTTATTTATTTTCTTGTAGAAATCTTATTTTCTAAAGAAAAATGTATAAACATTCCATCGAGATCGAATGCTCCTTGCGGAGGTCTGCAACTCGCTCTACTGATCCCGAGAATGTGCGATAATCCGCACCATCCCGAACGGGGTCCCCAAAATGGGTTGTAGAGGCGTAATTGCATGGAAATGTTTAATACATCTTTTTATAGAAAAAAGTTTTGTAAGTTTAGGGTATTTAGTTGTAAAGTCGTATTTTCCCGTATTCTATTGTTCCAAACTTCATCGTGCTATAATAGTGATGTGTGTTGTGATGAGGTAGGTCATTACCTCGTGAACTATCTTAAGATATAGCAAGGAATAAAGTTATTATGTCGAAACTAAAGTATATGGTATTTTTCTGAAAAAATGCAATAAATATCACAAAAATGATTATTTTGATGTGAAAGTTGTCTTATTGAGATTGTTAATGTTTATTAAACAACTAATGAGAATATGGTTTTATCTTATTAAAGAAGATTTTAGTTTTTAAAGAAAACCGAATCGGAAGTCGGACTAATTTCGCTTTTGTCGGGTTTTGGAAATGAAACTTTTTAAAGATGAAGATGAGAGGGGGAAATGGGACTTACTAGTTTTGATGAGAGGGGGGAGGTAGGAGAAGGTCTAGAATTCGTCGGTGTTTCGTTTCGTTACCGGAAACTCATCGTATCGTCGCCGGAACTTCGTCGGAGCTTCGCCCTTTGCTAACTTCACTTGCACAATATAGAGACTTGGGAATTCTTGAGAGTTTTGGCAGGAATTTATGAGTGAGGAAGTGTGAAATGAAGGGTGGTATTTATAGAAAAATTTAGGGTTTAGTGTAGTGAATGGGTGTATTAAAATTTGTAATAAAAATAGGATTGAATGGGGTTTTATTGTTCTCTGGAAATGTGCAGAAAATACAAACAGTGTAGGGAGAGTGGGGTAGCTGAAAGGGTGAGGAGTGAAGAATTGAGAGCATTAGGGACGGGGGAAACCGGCGGCGCCGGGGTTTTTTGGGTGGGTCGCCGGGTCATTCTTGACGGATGGGGCTAGGGTTTGGGCCGAGTGTCCTTGTCGCTTTGGCTTCCACAGTGCACATGTTTAAATTATCCGTGATCTTGGTTTTACGTGTTGTGCACGTGTAGACCTTTAGGCTTCTAAAAAGATTAAAAGAAATTTAACTAAAAATAATGTGGCTGATGGGATTTGAATTCTGGTGCTACGTCACAACAGTGCAAGGCTTTACCAATGAGCTACAAGTGCTTTCTTGCTATTCAAAAGGATCAAGACCCAATTTAGGAACGCGACCGGCACTTAAATCACGTAACGTCTAAAGGCGTAACGTAATTCAAGTAAGCCGACAACCCAGAAATCTAAACCATAAAAAGATAGAAAGATAAAACATTTAGAACATTTGCTAAATCATTTGAAAATCTTAAGTTAATTTAATTTATTTTCTTAAAAATTTCGGCAGCAACTTCTTTGTAAAAACTAGCCCAAACGGGTATAAGCATAACATAAATATAAAGCATTCCAAACGGGAGCAACTCACGCCAAAAGGCGGAACACAACCATAACAAGTTTACACACACACACACACAGACACACACACACATACGGCGCCGTAGCGAAGGAATAAGCAATACAGAAATGAAACAACATCACAATATAAACAAAATTGCCGGCTCAAACGAGCTCGACACCCAGTGTCACAAAATAATATAATATCGATCCTCACAAACTCGTCTCTAAGTCAATATACATGAAAGTGGTAGATGGAGAGTACTAGATACAATAAGATATACAATGAGATCATATGGATAACCGCAAAACCATCCTCCTATCCAAAAATCACGACCAACAACAGCGGTATCCGCAGAAGTAGATGAAATGAGAAGCCCTATCGTGACTATACTGAGGGTCAAGCCTGCAAAACACTATGGCATAACGGAGGGTGAGTTGCCAACTCGTGAATAGTAAATAATGTCATACAGATAATCGTAAGTATGTACGAAAGTGATAGTCTGAAATGTGTAATCTGATGCCATAATTATAACAGTACGGATATGCAACAATCATAATCAAGGTACTCCAGTAGGGACAACAACTAAATGAAATAGTGCATACCAATAAATCCTGAGTACGGGATAACATATAAAACCTCATGTATGAATAATCATCATGGAAAACCGATGTTCATTAACAACACCCAAATCCCAATATCTCAGGCGCCGTCACTCTGACCGACACTCATATCCATCATATCATGAAACCTGAGTGTCTAACATCGACACTCGAAAACATCATGAAACCCGTGTCCAATATCGACACATAAATCCACATCTTTCTCTCTCGGACTCAATCAGTCCGGCCCGGCCCACATCTATCTCACGACTCCGGTCGGTATCTTCCGGATAACCGCCGAGCCCAAAACTATCACCGGTAGGTAGTGCTCCCTCTGCCAGGCTCATGTCTACATCTCGAGCTTCTTGCTTCGGGGTACCTTACCGGGTCCACCATGTACCCAAAGACGGTGCCTATCGCTCCTCGAATCGGGTATACTCACATCTCAGAACCGAGAAAACTCATGGTGGACGCCTCGAAATATCATATCAAGAGAAACCGTATTTTTAAAGCAATATATTATATTTTCCCTTTTTAATATAATCGCGGTTCTCAAATCCAGAAATCCCATGAAATCAGTAAATCGATGCATATGTCCATGAAATACGAGATATGCAAATACGGAACAGTAATGTGAGCATATCAAGGGAAAACCGCTCTTTTTAATTATCAAGTTTTTAAGGGTATCTTGCGGTTTCCCAAATCTATGAAAATAGAAATGCAACATCTTTTGAAGTAAATAGGTAACTATAGCAATGTATGTAGTAGGTAAACATGTATGATGCAATTCATATGTGCGCTAGGACAAGAATTATTATCCAACTGTTAATGATAACGAAAGCGATGCAATATATATCATCCATGGTAATTTCTATAGTATGTGTGTCATGGCAATTACTAACAGTGTGTGTGTGGCATACAATTCAGTGTTCGTGCAACATAAACCGTTAGTAATGGTGTAGTGTCTAAACAATATAGTGTCAATGTACAATAAGTAATGGGATGTGCAAGATGATGTTCATGCACAATCAATGTATATACTAACAACATATGTTTATATCACTGAATCCAGCCCTCGACGCTTAGCGCTATACGGGCGATTCCCCCATAGATGTTAAATCTACTCACCGATGATCTTGAGCTAGGTGAATCCAACCACCTCTTTCCCTTTCCTTGTAGCGCCCGAAGTCCCCGCAATCGATCCTAATATCGCACCAAAAACATAACAAGTGCAAATTAGAAACTTCCCGATAACACACGCAAACAACGCTTAAACCAACGTATCGACTCCCACAAGCTATCAAGTGTTAGCTTAGTGGCGAACGTGTGTAGTGACACCCTAAACCAACCCAAGTGCAACAAGCTACATGAAGTACAAAAACCGTGTCGGATATCCGTATCGCGCGTTGCCGAAACACTAAAAACTAGCTAAGAGGTTCTAGATTTTGCCTACAGTCAATATAGGAAAATCAAATTATACCAAACACCAAGAATAACCTACAGACACATACCCTAAAAAACACGACTCCCCAGGTCACCAAAAATCCGGCAGCGCCGGACTTTCCATCATTCTCGCCGGGCCGACTAGGAGGGGTAGGTCCGGGTTTCAGGTGCACACTCAGGGCTTCTAACAATATACTACTGTATTGCTAGATTTTACAGTAGACTAACTTAGTGATAGCAGATCACGGAGACACCAAAACATACACAAAAATACGATATTTGCACAAAACTATAATTTTAGTGTTTTAAAACTGAAACTAACAGGCATACAAACTTCATTAGAGCCTAATAGGGTATAAAGATCACTACCTCACCAAAACTTGGGAAAAACCCTAACTTTCCAAGCTCCAAGTCATCGCAAAGGTTTTAGCATGAATTATGAAGGGTTTACTGAGGTTGAATCAAGCTTTAGGCTTAGGATTGTGATATAAATATATATATCAAGTGGAGAACTTGAAGGATTGTGAAGGAGGAGAGAACACCTGAGTTGAGAACAATAATTGAGAGAGTAAGGTGAGAATGAGAGGTAAGTGTGAGGAAATTGAGTGTATGTGAGTGTGGGAGGTGAGTGTAGGCATTACACTCACTCTCTCTCTCATTAATGTTATTAATGGCAGCCATCCCCCTAAGTCTCCCCTTAAATCTAATCTTCCCTTCTCTTTTCTTTTCTTTTTTAAAAAAATAATTAAACCTTTTGTTTTAATAATTAAGATAGATATACATGTTAAATTGTAGCATGTCTTGTTAAAAGAGAGGGTTAAGTGTGCCATGGCTATATGAGCATGATTAACATGTCTTTAACCCTAATTCAACATGCACATATGTGTGCAAGTGTAAAACAATCAAATAAAATATTAATTAATTAAATAAAATATGAAAAAATAGTTATTAGTTAAATTTCATTAAAAACCCGTATTATCGCTTAATTAACACTAACCGCATTCTAAAGTGTTACAAAAAGCAAAAAAAATTCTTATAGCATTCACAGGATTTGCAAATACTCCAATCGTACATTAACTTTAAATGAATATTCTGTATATTGAAATTGGAGTTGTTACAGTCTACCATCCTTACAAAAATTTCATCCTCAAAATTTAAAATTTATTTTAAGTACTAATTTACAAATAAGTGAGGATATCTTGCACGCATTTCATCTTCCCTTTCCCATGTTGATTCTCCTGGTGTGTCTTTTCTCCACATCACTCGAACCAAGTTGGCTTCCTTGCTCCGAAGTGACTTCACTTTTCTATCCAGGATCTCAACAGGTTGTTGCTCACAAGATAAATCTGGCTGTACAGTGAACTCGAGTGATCAAGTACATGGCTGGGGTCACTCACATACCTTCTGAGTTGGGATATGTGGAACACATTGTGCACTCCTTCCAATGAAGATAGAAGTGCCAAGCGATAAGCCACTTCACCGACTCGTTCGAGTATGTCAAACGGTCCAATGTACCTTGGACTAAGCTTACCCTGTCTTCCAAAACGTATCACTCCGCGGTTTGGGATATCTTCAGAAATACATGATCTCCCGGCTGGAACTCCAAATGATGGTGCTTTGCATCAACCCAGTGCTTCTGTTGATCTTGGGCTATGCGCATTCTTTTCCTGATAGTATGAACTACGTCAACAGTTGCTACTATCATATCAGGTCCAAGGAGTTCTCTATCTCCGATGTGTTCCCAACTTAATGGCGATCGACACTTCCCTCCATAAAGTGCTGCAAAAGGTGCCATTCCTATACTTGCTTGGTAGCTATTATTGTATGAAAACTCCACAAGATGTAGGTGATCTTCCCACGATCCTCCGAAGTCTAGCATACATGCTCTGAGCATATCTTCCAAGATCTGAATAGTTCTCTCAGACTGACCATCTGTTTGTGGATGATAAGTTGTGCTGAAGTTCAGACTTGTTCCCAAGCTCGCTTGCAGACTCTGCCAAAATTGCGATCGAAATCTAGTGTCACGATCAGAGACAATACAAACCGGTACTCCATAAAGTCTCACGATTTCCTGTATGAGTTCATGAGTATCAGAGACAGTACATTTATGAAGAACTTAAATTTTATTTAGATTCTTACCTCCATGTACTTCTTTTCTAATGTCTCAGTATATTGGCCAACTCGAAATGGGATGAAGTGAGCCAATTTTGTGAGTCGATCTATAATAACCCATACCGCATCGTTACCCTTTGTGCTGCGAGGAAGTGCAGTCACAAAATCCATTATGATGTGCCACTTCCATTCCGGGATAGGTAACGGTTGAAGTAAACCAGCTGCCTTGTGGTGTTCAGCCTTTACTTGCTAACACACTAAGCATTTAGTGACGCTTTTGGCTACTTCACGCTTCATTCCATGCCACCAGTAATTTTGACGTAGATCTTTGTACATGTTTGTACCTCCAGGGTATACTGAGTGGGGAGAGCTGTGAGCTTCTTTCATTAACTCTTCCCGCACAGAACCTTTTGGTACACACAGTCTGCTGCCGTATCTCAAACTTGAAGCGTTACCTGGCATGACCACTTCAATCTCCATTTGGTGCAAGTCTTTCTGAAGCTTCCACTGCGCGGTGAGATTTAATGCTAATGGTTGGCGACTAAGGGCATCAGGTACTACATTCACCTTCTCTGGGTGATATTGCAGGTTGATGTCGAAGTCCGCCATGAGTTCTAACCATCTTCTCTGCCGCATATAAAGCTCCTTCTGAGTAAACACATATTTCAGACTCTTGTGATCTGTGTATATGTTCACTCATTCACCAAGAAGATAATTGTGCTGAAAAAGAAGAGGAGATGAAGAAGTGTGAGAACATTCAGCTGCGTAACCGTACGTTACCTGAAAAGAATCTCAGACCTTCAAACAAAGGTTCGGGCAAAAGGGACAAAGGAAAGGAAAAAGTCCCTGAGGAGATTGCTCTCGATGATAGAGTTGTCGAAGACTCACAGCCAAGGACCCGCTCAAGAAGAACAAGGTGGATTATAATGTCCTGGCACATCTGAGAAAGATACCCTCACAATTGAGTATCTTGGATGCCCTTCTCCTGTCTAAAGAGGCACGGGATTACCTGATCAAGGCGTTACAAGAGCCCGACCAGTTTCAAGTCTTCCTGGCGGAAGAAAAGATGAAGGACGAGCTGGAAGAAGTCCACACGGCTGATATCACCTTCAGCGATGAAGACCTCCTTCTCGAAATGTGCGAGCACAACCGTCTGCTGTATGTAACTGGGTATTGTCACGATATCAAGATAGAGAAGATCCTGGTCGACAATGGGTCCTCCGCCAACCTTCTCAATGTAAGAGTACTGAAGGAGATTTGCATGAACGTTCAGCACCTGGCTCGGGATAAAATTACCATCTCCGGTTTTGACTCCCAATCATCACAAACGCTCGGGTCTGTAATACTAACATTATGCTTCAGGCTGCTTGTCACTGACATCAAGTTCCATGTTATTGACGCCAAGACTTGCTACAACGCTTTGCTCGGTAGGCCTTGGTTACATGAGTACAATATCATCCCTTCTACACAACATCAGTGTATGAAATACTTCAAGGACGACCTCGAATACACAGTTACAGGGGAGCTGAACCAATTCTCTGTAAATGAAGTACGTAAATATGAAGACACCAAGTATTTCTTACCAGACTTCGAAGACATGGAAAGATGTCGCAAACCGGAGAACAAACAAAAAGCCATCGCCACTATCCCGATATTTAGGAGCGATACCGAAAAGGATGAATAGATGGTCTACTCGGGACAACCCCAAGGCAATAGACCAGGACCATCTACTCCTATGCTGGTCTTTGGCAGTGACTCTGAGGACGAGACCAACGCAGTGTTTTCCGTCCGCCCGCCAATGCAGACCTTTGCTGGAGCTGACCAGAGTTTACAGATTACCCTGGCCCCGCAGCGGCATTACAAAGAACTTGATACACTTGATACGTACAACGTGCAATAGCTGCAGACCTTCTACGTCCCTCCTAAGCAAAGAGGTGGGAAGGCGATCCTTTTCTACCAATCCATGGAGACTAAAGTAGAAAAAGAAATATGGCACAGTGTCGAACCTGCGCTCGACAGGCTTCAACCAATCCGTCTACCCAGATACTACGCAGAGAGACTAAAAAGGCTATTGTGATGCTAAGACGTACCCTTCAAACACACTGCTCGACAAGCCCAGTTCTATAACAAGATTTGGGACGTTCACAGGACTCAGCGGAAGATGCCCAACGGGAGAATGGAGACGACTGGCATTGGATACGTTCGGTCCAATAAAAAGGAGCGATTTTATGGCTGCCATGTCATAAATAATTCCGGTGGAGAAACGAATGCATTCCCAGATGGCGTTGATGCCGAACCAGAGCGAGAACCCGCTGTGAGAATACCAAGCCCGTAATTTGAAGAATAAATTGACAAGCTAATAAGAGAGGCGGGTCAAAAGGTTCGGGATGACCATAGCCGTGAAATGTCCATTTACAAGAAATCCAGGATGCAACGTCTCATTCAGCAGGCTACGGAAGATGACGATGCCCTTCACTCCCAGTCCGCTGTGAGCTCTCATGGCAAGAAAAAATCCCGCCGTAGAAGTAAAAGCAAAGTGAAGAATAGGGACGGTGTTAAAAAATAGCGAAGCAGACCCAAGAAGCCGCGCGAGAGAGAAAAAGTCAGCTGGAACCCGTCTTTTATGAAGAAGATGGGTCGGGAGTACTCTTTCTCTTAAGACAAGACAAGAAAAATATTCAACCTTGTCATGAAGCATCAAATGATGACACTCCCGGAGTCTCGATACCCCGAACAGATAAACGAGGTCCATCACCCGGATTATTGCTCCTACCACCGAATAGTGGGACATCCTCTTGAAGACTGCTTCACCTTCAAAGACTGGGTTGAAGATCAGTATCAGAAAGGCAGATTTGCTCTATCCGACAGTTGGAGGGTAGCTCCGCCACGAAAGCATGAGCCGAGAGAACCTACACTGCGAGGGAAAGTGTAGATCAGCATCGATCTTGGAAATGAGCTCGTACCTGCCATATGATAATATTCTCAAAGGAAGGAGAACACGAGAATACGAACGACCTCCCCCAGTGCTTCACAAATGAAGATGAGAACGAGGTGATCTCAGAATTTCCACTGGCGCCAAAAGAGCTGGAAGATGGGATACACACCACAACAGATAACCTGAGAAAAATCGACCTGGGGATGGAAAACGAGCCAAGGCCAACGTTCGTCAGTGAGCTGCTGTCTAAGAAACAGGTAGCCACGTTAAAAGACGTGCTTATGCAGTATAAAGACTGTTTCGCATGGAACTAGTCCGAGATGCCGGGATTAGATCCAGAGATAGCTGTGCATAAACTGGCGATGTCGCCAGACGTCAAGCCAGTCAAACAGGCGCCAAGAAGAATGCGGCTCGAGCTTGAGATGAGTATCAATGCCGAAGTTAAGAAGCTAATCGACTCCGGCTTCATCCAAGAAGTTCAATACCCTGACCGGATCGCCAATATCGTTCCGGTAATGAAGAAAAATGGGACAGTACGCATTTGCGTAGATTTTCGGGATCTCAACAAAGCTTGTCCGAAAGATGACTTCCCAGTGCCTGTTACCGAGCTGATGATCAATAACACATCCACCCATGAAGTCTTCTCCTTCATGGACGAATCCTCAGGGTACAACCAAATCAAGATGCATCCTGAAGACCAAAAGCACACTGCTTTCCGGACTCCTATGGGCATATTCTGCTACAAAGTGATGCCCTTTGGTCTGAAGAACGCTGGCGCTGCCTACCAGAGGGCCATGACAAAGATCTTCGACGGCCTTGTACATGAGATTGTTGAATGTTATATCGACGACCTCGTAGTGAAGAGCAACTCATACGAGGAACACTGAGAGCATTTGAAAATAGTGTTCCAGCGTCTTCGGAAATATAATCTGAAGATGAACCCTCTGAAATGCGCGTTTGGAGTTTCCTTAGGCAAATTCCTAGGACTCATCGTACGACACCGGGGCATCGAAATAGACCCGTCGAAGATCAAGGCGATTATGGAAATGCCTTCGCCAAGAACTCTCAAGCAACTGCGGTCTCTCCAAGGAAAGCTCGCGTATATCCGGCGGTTCATAGCTAACCTTTCCGGCAAATGCCGCCCCTACAGTCATCTAATGAAGAAAGGGACCCCGTTCATTTGGGATCGCAAATACCAAACCGCACTGGACGAAATCAAGCAAAATCTGCAGAACCCGCCGGTACTGACCGCTCCGGTCAAGGGAAAGCCCCTCATTCTGTACACAACAGCCCTTGAAGATTCTTTAGGCGCGTTATGGGCACAGGAGAATGACCAGGGGAAGGAGAGAGCTCTCTATTATTTGAGTCGAGTTCTTCTGGAGGCAGAAAATAACTGCTCCCCCATCGAAAAGCATTGCCTGGCACTGATCTTCGCGGTAACGAAGCTTCGATATTATGCATTGGCACATGAGGTCCATCTCATATCAAAAGTGGATTCTCTCAAGTATTTGATGTCAAGAGCCATGCTAACAGAAAGGCTTGCCAAATGGGCCCTCCTCTTGATGAAGTTCTCGATAGTATATCGACCTCTCAAGGCAATAAAAGGCCAGGCTATCGCCGACTTTTCGCTGAACATCCGATACCTACCGACTCTCCTTTGAACTACGAGTTGCCGGACGAACACGCGTTTGACGCAATTGAAAGGGAGAAAGAAGGGAATGATACCCGATGGGAACTCTACTTCGATGGAGCGTCCTCCTTGAAGAAGCGAAAGCAAAACACCCCCATGATTAAAGCCGGGATGGGCCTTATCTTTATGACTCCATAAAGAGGGATAATGCATTTTTCACTTTCTTTAACAGAGCCGAGAACAAACAATGAGGCTGAGTATGAAGCTTTGATAGCAGTCTTGAGATTGCTGCCGACATGGGCATCGAAAGCCTCCTCATATATGGAGACTCCCAACTGGTCGTTAGCCAAGTAAATGGCGACTACCAGACATGCAAACCGGAACTGATCAGGTATGGTGAAAGAGTGCAGCAATTGCTGACGCAAATCTAATCCTACACTCTGGAAAGCATACCGCGTGCGGAAAATAGCAAGGCGGATGCGTTAGCCAAGCTTGCTAAAGAACTGGCCGACAAAAACCTCGATGACGTAAGAATCATTGTGCAACACCGCCGAATTCTTACACCAACAGAAATATCTCCGAAGACGTCTAAAGGAGAGGAAGCATCCGAACAACAGGCCTTCCAATTGGAGGATGAAGAAAAGGCGAAGGATTGGAGAGAAATCTTCATAGACTACTTCAAATTCCATCGAATGCCCGAAGACGCATCATCAAGACATCAGCTCAGGAAGCGAGCTCTGTCTTTCACCTTTGTCAATGATACTCTATATAAGAGATCGTTCGATTGCCTGTGGTTAAGGTGTCTGGGACCAGAAGAAGCAAAAAGGGTCGTTCAAGAAACTCATGACGGACTCTGCGTTTCCCATCAAGCTGGGCTAAAGATGAAACTGAAGATCAAAAGAATGGGCTAATATTGGCCCAAGATGATTCAGGACTGTCTCGAATACATGAAGCAGTGTCACTCGTGCTAAATTCATGGGGACTTCATCCACCAGCATTCAAATTCGCTACACCCAATACTGGCTAGCTGGCCGTTTGAAATGTGGGGGACCGATATAATCGGGCCCATCGAACCAGCATCATCCAAGGGACATCGGTTCATACTAGCAACAACCGATTACTTCTCTAAGTGGGCAGAAGAAATACCGTTAAGAGAGGTGAAGACGGAGAACATCTTCCACTTCTTCAGTACACATGTCATCTACCGGTTCGGCACTCCGCGACGGATCATCTCGGATAATGGGCCGGCTTACAGAAGCCATAAGATCAGCCGCTTTGCACAGCAGTATAAAATAGACTGGAGATACTCTTCGGTCTATAATCCCCGAGCTAACGGTCTAGCTGAGACTTTCAACAAGACCTTGACAAAGATCATAAAGAAAACAGTGTCCATAAAGAAGAAGGACTGGCACGAGAGATTGCATGAACCTCTCTGGGCCTATCGGACCACGTTCAGGACGGCCACGAACACAACGCCATTTGCGTTAGTATTCGGCACGAAAGCGGTACTTCCTTTGTAGATAGAGCTACCCTCTCTATGAGTGGCGGTTCGGTACGAACTAACGGATGAATAGAATGCCCATCTTCGGCTTAAGGATCTAGATGCCCTTGATGGAACTCGTCTCATGGCGCAGCAAAACCTAGAGGCTTACAAAGCAAGGATGACGCGCTCATACGAAAATTGACTAGGCCGAGAACATTCCGCCAAGGCGAACTCGTGCTAGTCGTAAAAAGACCTATGCTCCCCAATCGTGCTAAACGGAGGAAATTCGAGCTGAACTATGAGGGCCCATACATCATAGACAAGGTCTACCAAGGTGGGGCCTACTTGCTCATGTATATGCATGGCGAAAGACCTTTCCGGCCAATAAACGGCCGGTTCCTTAAGAAATACTACGCCTGACAAGTCACGGCTCAGTTTAATGATGGATGACGACGCTCGTGTCCGCTCGCTATCTCCCTGAGTCCAAACTCTATAAGTAGTAACCGGCGAAACCTCGCCTCAAAATGCTACGGACCGACATGTCCTTAAACTAGCTACGGACCGAGATGCCCTTATACTAGCTACGGACCGCAACGTCCTTAAACTAGCTGTGGACCGAGATATCCTTAAACTAACAATGGACTCATATGTCCTTAAACTAACATTGGACCGAGATGTCTTTAAACTAACAACGGACCGAGATGTCCCTAAACTAACAATGTCACCCCTAACACGGCGATAGTGGAATGCAAGTCCATAAGTCCCAGCGGTGAGGACTGCAACTCAAATCCCACCGGCAAACAGATGGGTCGCATGCGGCAAAACTATTCTTGAGAGTTTCATCGTGCAAAAAAACGTCCACAAGCGAAATGGGCACGGATGACAACCCGAAAGGGCTCTATGAGTAAAAACAGCAGGACTGCCGGCAAGTTTGTGAAAACCTGCAAGGGCGCGACTCGTAAAAAAAAATTTATGCACACTTGCAAGGCCCTCTCGACCTTGTAAGGAGAAAATACCTACGTGAGATCCTTACGACTCACAAGGGAGCAACACACTTAGGGATCCCCACAATTCCTAAGGAGAAATTACACTTACGGGATCCTCATGACTCGTAAGGAGAATCCCCCTTATGAGACCCTCACGGCTCGTAGGATTCAAAAGCCCTAAGCTACAGGGATCTGAACCTGTTCTTAAGCCATCACATCCCCCAGTTTGCCCTATAAGCGGTTCAATATTGACCCTTGTATACAATCCACGAGCACAAATAAACGTCTCCCCCACCAAGTTCCACTAATGGCGCGAAATTTTCCCATTTGGTGAACGACACTTGTAAGTCCTCTCAACTTATAAGGAGAAAACACTCTTGTAAGATCCTTATGACTTATAAAAGAACACACGCTTAAGAATCCTCACGATTCCTAAGGAGAAAACGCACCTACGAGATCCTCACGGCTCGTAGAGAGAAACACCTTTATGAGACCCTTACGGCTCATGAAGTCAAAAGCCTTAGTCGACAGGATCCTAACCCTATTTGCTAAGCCACCTTTGTTCGAATCGACAAAGGCAAATGATAATTCGCTCGTGGCAATATCCCAGTTGCAGCGATGCTGATGCCTAAATCGGTATCAAATTCCAAGTCCTTTCACGGTAAATGATGATTCTTTCTTGGTAATATTCCAGTCGCAGCGATGCTGATGCTAAGATTGGTATCAGACCTCAAGTTCCATACTCGCAGCAAAAAATCTGCAAGCCAAAAATGCATATGAAATAGCCGAAATGATAGGGCAACTCACAACAAAAATCAGCGAGTAAAATATATGTATATAAAAATAGCCGAAATGATTAGGCAACTCGCAATAAAAAGCAGCGAGTAAAGAAAAAGAAAAATAGCTGAAATTATTGGGCACCGCGAAAAAATAGCCGAAATGATTAGGCAATCGCGACTTTCGCGATATAAAAAGCTAAAATGATAGAGCATCGCGGAAAGAAATAAAAAATGAAGTGAAATTTCTGCCCTGCAGGTGAGATCACATTGACCCCTGTATACAATCCATGGGCACAAACGAAAGGGAACCATATCGTCCCACCAGGCTTCATCAAAGGGAAGCCAGATCTCGATGGCTACACCTACAACCTAGAAATCAATAACGGCGTTCCTTCTCGTTCCAACCAGAAGTAGATACGACGCCAGGAAAACGGAGCTATGGCAAAGTCCCCCAGTTTCAAATCTCGACGGTTCATAGCCAACCTAGAAACTACCTCAGAGCCATGGCAGAGTCCCCTAGTTCCAAATCTCGATGGTTCACAAACAACCTAGAGACTACCTCGGAACCATGGCAAAGTCCCTAGTTCTAAGTCTCGACGGCGGCATTCATAGCCTAGAGATCAACCAACAGCGTTCTTCCTCCCTTCAGCAGGATACATGCGCGACATCAACAAATGGAGCCATGGCAAAGTCCCCTAGTTCCAAATCTCGACGGTTCATAGACAACCTAAAGACAACCTCGACATTCGTCGCAATATTGTAGACACAATGTCAACCAACGAAGAAAATGAAGATCCCTAGCTTCAGAGTGTTGACGGCAACTCAAATGAGACCTGAAAGACTATCGGAGACCATCCCACTCCAGCGCGGAGTGGTCATGACTCATCGGGGCTCCCAAACTGAGACAACCTCAAGTAAAAAGCGACATGGAATATCCCTAACGCTTGATCTTTCGACGGTAATATTACCTGGAAGATTACTTGAATACGTCTTGTCCAGCCCCCGAAGGGATCAGAGATACGACAGTCGCAGGGCTTCCCGAACAGCAAGATTGCATATCGGGGAATACATCGGCCAATGCGACGGTACGATGGGTAAAAAACCCTCGTACCACACACCCTAATGGAATTATATTAGCAGGAGTTAACTATGACGTTAGGACATCCTTGCGAGAACTTCTCGATTCGTCTCGACTGGTGAGGAAATTAGTGTCTTTGCGAGAAATTCTCGATTCGTCTCGACTCGTAAGGAAAAGCCTTAGGCAATGGGGATAAGGACCTGTTTCCTAAGCACTAGGGCCCTACAAGTCGGTCCAAGATGGACTATTGCATACTGCAAGTCGGTCTAAGATGGACTATTGCATACTATTCACGGGCCACACTCTCCAAACTCAAATATCGACGAGGAGGGAAACAACCACTTACGAGTCCTCTCGACTTGTAAGGGGAAAAAATTCTCTTGTGAGATCCTTACGACTCTCAAGAGAAAACACACACTTAGGAGTCCTCACGACTCCTAAGGAGAAAATACATCTACGGGATCCTCTCGACTCGTAGGGAAAAAAGTCTTTATGAGACCCTCACGGCTCATAAAGTTGAAAAGTCTTAGGCGGCAGACCTGAAAGGAGATCAAGATAGACTATCTACAAGATGCATTTGCTAAAAGGGACACGCCAATATGAAATAAAATATGTCTTTTATTCATAAATCAAAATGAATACAAGATACTCTCAGTTAGGAGTAAATACAAAAAGGAGAATATACAAAAAAATCTTTAAGCCGGCGGATGGTGCAATAAGTTCGTCAGTTCATCATTCTTCCGTTGGGCCTTGGCTTCAAGCCTTGTTATTGCCACAAGACGGGTCTCCGCCTGAGACTGTTGATTTTGATACGAAGCAAACCGACTCTCAACCTCCTTTTCAGCAACTTTATGAGCTTCAACCATCTCGCGGGTAAAGATAACGACTTTATTAAGAGCTACCACCTCTGTGATAGCTTCTTGAAGCACCCGCCAAATTTCGTACGCACGGGTGGTCTTAGTAGTGAGTTGAACTTGGAGTTCCCCCAAAGCATTTGAAACTAGCTCCCTCTCTGAAAATTTTCGGTTGAGCCTCTTCTCACAAGACTGTAGATTAGTGGCGCACCGCTTAATCCACCCTCGCAGGCTCACCTTTGCAGTCAGGAGCTCGGAAGGAAGGCGTATGCACTCAAGATTATATAAGTAAGCCTCCACTCGGCGACAATACTCAACCCAAACATGCACAAACCATGTACTATGCAAGGCAATAAGGAGAGTCTTTAGTGCACACCCCACTAAGCATGCATTCACGACAGTATGCCTGCTTAAATAGAAATGATGTCCAAAACACGCTAATTTGCGGGCAACACGACAATAGCGCTCACGCTTAAAAGAAAATTCCTAAGGGTAAAGTATAAAGCTCATGTAGAGAGGTGGGATACACGTACGAATATATGATGAACAGAAAACATTCAACAGAAAATATTCAACAGTTAATAATAAGAGAAATACATCGATATAAATATACCACTTTACAGGGAAAAGATCACCAAATTCTTCATCTCCTCTTCTTTTTCAGAGGTGGATTCCTTGAAGAGAGGGCCGAGGGCTATTTCTTCGTTAGAATCGCTCCCGAAAGTAAGAACTTGAGGTTTTGCTCTTGTCAGGATGGCATCAACTATATGACAGTTACCGGCTGTTCCTTCAAGCTCGTCTGTCGCGCTTCTCTGTTCCCGACGGTCTTTGCGCTTCATTCTCTTAAATTGTTGTTGATGGGCAACGTATCGCTGCCACCACTTCTTGAAGACATTACACTTTTCGGTAGGGTGCGTGACCTTCCAATGGTATAAGCAGTAGTTCGGATGTACATCCGGTTCGTCGGGGCACGTACTCCCGGAAGTATTTTCTTTGAAAGGTGGTCCATTGACAGAGTTTTTGCGAACTGTTTCCTTCTCTTGATTCTGCTCTTGCTGGTGGCAAGGGCACTTTAATCCGGTTGAGGTACTTTATGGCTTCTCATCACCGGAGCTTTTTTGGCCTGATACTGACGCTTGGTCTTTTCATAAATGGCCGCTTCACGTTCTCGATCATCTTTGCTCTTTTGGAGAGCTTCGTTCAGCAGCTTGTCGATGAGGTCATCCGACGGTTCTATGGGTTTTGGTTCTGGATCTGTCCCAAGTTTCTCTACGTCAGGAGCCTCTTTGCCATTTATCGATGAGTGAGAGATCATATGGCAACTCGCTACATAATCCCCGGGTTCTTCCGAAGAATCATCTACTTCATCAATATCACTGTTTCCGTTCTTAAGAACATGCTTGAAGAACTCTTCCAGTGTGACTGGGATCCGTGCCTCTTGGTTGTATTACTCCAGTGCATCGATGTATTTTTGCAAACCCGTACGATTTCCGTCGAGCTTGATGGGCTTCTTGGCCTTCTTCTTTTTCTTTGAAGACTTCGGAGGCTCGGCCTCGAGGTTTTGTCCATCGTTACCAACTTTTGGCGTTGGGTGCGGTTTTAGCATTCCGTCAATAATTTCAGACTCCAGCGGGCTTTTCCACCTAATCGCCGGACATGCCTGAAGATCTTTCAGCATTCTTTTAGTTTTAGCTGAAAGGACCAGTTCCCACGGAGCTTCTTTCACAAATGAGCATGATGCCTCCAGCGTATTCACCTTTTTAGGAGCGTGCTGCTGCGGCGGGTTTACCTTCCAGTTTTCGGACAGCGCGAACTTGCCCTGTTGGTACTGGTCTTCAACCCAGTTTTTAAAGATGTAGCAATCTTCGATTGGGTGGCCCACTATTTGGTGGTAGGGACAGTAATTGGGATTGTTGACATCGCCCGATTGCAATGGGCGTCTCGGATCCGGCAGGGTGATTAGCCTGTTGCGCACCGCTAGTTCGAATAGTCCCCTTGTTTTATCCCGAGGAAACGAGTATGGACGTCTCAACTTCTATTCGAGGGCTCACGGTCTGTTGTTTTGGCGAGCCACCGGCTTCCGGTCACTCGATTGTTTTTGAGCGTTGGCGACGAAGGTCGCTTTCCTTTTCCCCTTTTCATTTCGAAGATCCGTTTTTGAAGAGGACGGCCTATGGCCCATCTGATCCATTTGGGCCAGTTTGTCAATCAAGGCCTGGAAGGTGGTCGGCTTGAAGAACATCATAAATTGGGATATAGTTGCCTGAGGGTCGAGGGTCCCCATGAACATGCCCATAGCAGGAGCTTCTTCTATGCGTTGTTCACACTTCGACCATAGGTTTCGCCACCGAATTGCGTACTGAACCCAGGTTTCTCCCGGCTTCATCCTGGCGTTGATTAATGCCGTGATCGGGGTGCACTCGCTTGCGCTTGCGAACCACTGTGTGAACAGTATTTTTATCTCCGTAAATGTCTTGACAGAGTCATTGGGGGCTCGGAGTACCATTCAAATGTTATTTCCGCCAAGCTGCCGACAAATTGGCAAAGCAATAGTTTTTCATCGTCCCCGGTGTTACCGCACAAAGCTATGAATTGTGCAACATGTTGGTGCGGATTGCCCGTCCCCTTATACACATGGAATTTGGGGATCATATATCCTGACGGGTACTTAATTTGGTTGTACCAGCCTGGGTAAGGTCGCCCAGTTCTAACGACCTGTCCTGCCGCTTCGTTCGCTTGATGAGCTCGTATTTGTTGAGCTATGTAGTCATCAAGGGTATCTTTGGAGATCGTCTCCTCCTTGGCTGCTGATAAAGCCGGAGGAGGGTTTGATGTCTCCCCTCTGTCGTCTTCAATGATTATTGGAGGGTCTTCGGCCGGAGGATCCGGTTGGATCATCATCCCCACCATGTCTTGGAAGAGAAGCGCCATTTGTTTTATATTAGCCGCTTATTCCGTGGCCTCTTTGTCTTTCTTTTCAAGAATCCTCCGTAGGAATTCGGTGTCGGTCTCCTGCTCCTGGCGTTGTTTCGACGATACTTCCGGACTTTCTTTCTGCCCAGTAAGTGCGGCCATCTTTGTTAACATCTCCTAGAGCTTTTATTGTTGCTCCTGAGCTTTCGTCACAGACCGTGTGAATGGTCGATGACTCACGGAAGCACGACTATCCTCTTTTCCGGATGCCAAGTAGACAATATGCATAACCATGCCCCCAGATTTGGGACGTTTGGGTCCACTGCCTTTGAAATTTGCTGCGGGCATGGGGATCTTCTCCGGCCTTCTCCTTTTATGGGAGGTCGAAGTTGAGGGGACCGTTGCGGCAGGAACCCATGCAGACAATACCTTTCGTGGTATGGCAGAGGGATGGTCCTCCTGTTGCCGAACCTTCATCTTCTTCAGCCGGCGATGAGTAATCTTTGTCAATTACAGAGTTTTGGACTTTCCGCCAAACTCTGTGGATCTTGGAGTACAACCGCTGAGGAGGCTGTTCCAGCTTCATCTGTGTTGTGTTTTCAACAGGCAGAGGAGACTTCTTCAGTATGGCGGTTGGAGAGTTCTTATGCATCCTTCTGAGAAGCTCGAAGCTGTCCCCAGTTGGAACAGCAACATCAATTTCCACCATTGGAGCTGGTGGGGTAAGTCCAGAGAGAGAACTACCCCCAGCCTTCCTTACTCGACGCCAGTGGCGACGTCGAGCATGTCATGCATATGGGAATGGTTCAGTTACGCGAGTGGCTTCATCATGCCCCCTACTCTGATGGGGTGTTGTTGGTGTCAGCCTGTCGAAGACCGACGTCCGCTGAGAGGGAACGGTTAGTCTTGCAAAGGCCGGCTTTTTGGCAGAGGAAGCCCCTTTAATGACTTCTTCTACCGGAGCTGGAATGGCTATCCACTTCGGGATAACCCCTTCAGGTATCGCGGGCCTCTTCGTGGGCCCACTTGAGCTTTGGATCAGCCTGTCGAAGACTGAGGCGGCGGACTTGGATGACCTGTTGAGAGGGGCCGTGGTAGTTGCAAGCCGATCGAAGACCGACTTCTTTGGAGCCTCCTGTGATGATATTGAAGCATTGAAGCTCATTGGCGGGAGCATGGTCCCAAAGAACAGTCCAGTGGTAGCCTGAGTCACCTGTTCCACAGGCATTGCGAAGATGGAGGCCGCTTGGGGCCCATAAGTTACTCCTCCTGTAGGGACGGAGTGTGAGTTGT
Source organism: Agapanthus africanus (assembly GCA_030015575.1). Lineage (NCBI taxonomy): Eukaryota > Viridiplantae > Streptophyta > Magnoliopsida > Asparagales > Amaryllidaceae > Agapanthus > Agapanthus africanus. The sequence goes on along the minus strand of CM057337.1, from coordinate 627,652,280 downwards.
TGTTGCAATTGATGCAGTTGGAAGCCATCGATGTCATCTTATTTTCTGCATGGAGCAAGACACCAAATCTTAGTACCTCGAATCCAGGGGCAACCATATTAAACTGCGATTCGTTCGCGAACACGATACATGAAGTATGGAGTGGAAAGAGGAAAAGGTCCCACCGAGCGTGCCAGAATCTGTTTACCGCCGAAAGCCGAGAAAGACGAATGTCTTGCCTGCATTTGGGGGCAGATGCTATTTGGTTTTATCTGTCTACCTCTCCGAAGATGACAAGTTGATTTATTGCACCGTGTATCGAAGGTTTAGACAGATGCGGCCGTTGTAGCAGACTTCGTCAGATTCCACCTCGTTGTGAGGGGTTTTTGATTGTGGGGACGCTCTTCCCTGCAGGCGCAAGCCCCTGCAGTTAATTACGTTACCGCGTAGCGATAACTACTTTCTCCTGCTCCATTCGTATCGTGTTTGTTTGTTTTATTTTTGGTTGCCCGTGGATTGTATACGGAGACTAATTTATGTTGTCGCCCGTAAGGCGTGGATTAGTCCAAATCCGTATTTTCTTAGATTTGGATTTGGTTTGATTTAAGGATCGTTAACCTTGTTTGAGATTAAGATCAACTTAAATATTTGTTAAGGACACGTTAATCCGATATTGGACTAAGATCTACTTAACGGGAGTTCAGGATCATTTTTGATCTAACGAAAGAGCATTTGGGCTCTATCGTTTTAGTTTCGGGATGTTACGGTCCATAGATCACCATTTTTTTGGGATGAGGGTTTAGTTTAAGGACGTTGCGGTCCACAGCTAGTTTAAGGACATTACGGTCCATAGCTAGTTTAAGGACATTACGGTCCATTGGGGTATGCTCATAGGTTTGGGAGTGCATCCAAGAGCTGTTGGTTACCGGGACCCTCCACTTCTCTGACATCATTGAAGAATTACAACAACATGTATCAGAGGTGTAGAGAGATGTACCCTTGAACCGAACTCCAGATTGAAAGGAGAGGTCATGGTGGAATGAACACCATTTTAGATACCATCTGTTAGGACATCATTTGGAACTAAGATCGATTTGGGGAGACCTGAGCATAGGCAGACTCAGTTGAAAAAGCATTTTGGTCTCGGGAGACTTGGCTATGTTTAGGCTACGGTCGACTTCTCATAGTGTTAAACACTAACATTTACTTGGCTCTCACATACTCCCACGTGATGCTCTAAAGCAGTGTTAAACACTGAAACTCTGGGGCAATCACATGTGACACGTGAGACGCTTGAGAATTGGCGTTGTATACTTGGGTCAAAATCCTCATCTATATGTAAGTGTTAAACACTTAAATCTTGTGGCCATCACGTGTGGACACGTGAGGAGAATCCTCCTGTTCTTTTCTAAGTGCTAAGCACTATTGGGAGTCATGTAGGATCACGTGAGGCGGCCCAAAATAGGAACTGTCTTTGTTTTATTCCCCTTTTCTTTTTATAAGTGATAAGCACTATTAGGGGGTCATGTGGGATCATGTGAGGTGCCCCAAAATGGGAACTGTCTTTGGATTTATTCCCCTTTTCTTTTATAAGTGCTAAGCACTTGTTTTAAGGGGTCACGTGGGAATACGTGAGTCAATCTCAGTTTTTTTTTATGCAGGGTTAAACCCTAGTTTTTTCAGAGGAATTAAATTCCTATATCTTTGAAAGAATTATATTCTTCAAACCTAGTTCTTTCCTCTAAGTTTTGAGACTGCATGATAGAATCTTCCCGATGAGAATTAAATTCTCAATTTGTGGGAAGATCTGCTTCTGCAGACCTCAACCAGAGGAAGAACTAAGTTCTTTTTTGGAAGAGTTAAATTCTTGTAAGAGGAGATAAAATGCTCTATAGGTCTTTTTTTTTTTACCTAGGGTTTCTTTTCTTCAAAGAGAACTCTTATTCTTTTTTTTGTTTCTCAAATTTTATGGGGGGGGGGGCTCCTTTCTCTCTCTTTTCAGTCTCGAGTCCTTTATATAGTAGATGCAAGTTTGTTGATTTAGTTAAGGAAATCTCTCATTGAGAGATTTTTTAATTGATTCGGGGATTTTATCCGCTGTTGGATTTTTGATCCAGGGACTTCTGTTTTACAGAATCCATTTTTCTTGTTTTTTTAACAAGATTGGGAAAATATTTTCCTATACAGAGCTTATTCTGTAGCTTAGTGATTTTTAATCACCATTGGATCTTTAATCCAACGGTGCTATGTTTTACAGAGCATAATATTTCTTGTTTAGAAAGATTCAAGGAAATATTTTCCAAAATAGGGTTTTGTTTCTTCTTATTTAGAATTTAATTCTATCAGCTCAGAAGGCATTAGGAACCCTCACGTGTAGCACGTGACCCATAGCATTAGACCGGTTTGCTTATATGCAGCAGTCCTAGAGAAAAGCATCACGTGTTGGCATATGAGCTTTTCTAGCATGTTATTTGTTTTAGGAAGGCGCCTATATACTTTGTAAATAAATGCTCACGTGCCTTCACGTGAGGCTCAAGTTCAGCCTTATTTGTTGAGCGCAATGCATATAATCTTTGCTCCAAGGCGTATCACGTGTGGACACGTGATACTCCATTTGGAGAATTTTTCCCATCTCCTTTTGTTCATTATTTATTTTTTATAAGGGAACGGTCGCCAAATCTTAATAGCAAAGATTATGGCCGCCAATTCCAAGTCATGCGTCGGATAATTGCGCTCATGAATCTTCAGCTGTCTTGATGCATAAGTTACAACATTACTGTGCTGATGTAGAACACATCCTAATCTCTTACCGGATGCATCGCAATGCACTTCAAAACATCCAGATTGATCTGGTATGACGAGAATATGCGCTGATGTCAATCTTGACTTATGTTCTACGAAAGCTTGCTCGCATGCTTCTGACCACACGAATTCTTCATCTTTACGTGTGATCTTGGTCAGAAGTGTTGCAATCTTGGAAAATCCTTCGACGAACCTTCTGTAATATCCAGCTAAACTCAAGAAACTTCGAATGTCCTTCATTGACTTTGGTGTCGGCCATTCGCTTACTGCTGAAACTTTAGCTGGATCCACAGAGATTCCTCCGCCTGATACAATGTGTCCGAGAAAACCAACTTGATCTAGCCAAAACTCACATTTGCTATACTTGGTATAGAGTTGATGTTATCGTAGGGTTTCCAGGATAATTCGTAGGTGCTTGGCATGTTCCTTCCGACTCTTTGAATACACCAGGATTTCGTTGATGAAGATGACAACAAATCTGTCTAGGTACTCTCGGATAACTTGATTCATTAGGTTCATGAATATTGCTGGTGCATTGGTCACTCCAAATGGCATCACAAGAAATTCGTAATGACCATAGCGAGTTATGGATGCCGTTTTATGGATATCAGATTCCTTGACCTTCACCTGATGATAACCCGAACGAAGATCTAACTTGGAGAAAACACAAGATCCACTTAGCTGATCGAACAGATCGTCGATGCGAGGGAGTGGATACTTGTTCTTTATTGTTACTTCGTTCAAGGCCCTATAATCAATGCACATTCTGTATGAACCTTTCTTCTTCTTCACAAGTAGAACTGGTGATCCCCAACTTGAAGTGCTGGGACGAATCCATCCTTTCGCCAATAATTCGTCTTACTGGGTTCGCACTTCCTTCAAACCTTCCGGACTTAACCGATATGGTGCTTTGATCACTGGTTGTGCTCCTAATACTAAATCAATGCTGAATTCAAGAGCTCGAACGGGAGGCAAACCTGATATATCGTCAGGAAACATATCGGCGAACTCTCGAACTACTTCTGGCTTTGATCCTTCCTCTGCTTGAATTGCCGCAATCACCGCCTTCTTCGGTTTCACCTTGTAAGTACTTGGCTCCAGGATACGGTCTCCACTTTTGAAATAGAAGACTGGATATTCTGGAATCTCGAACACTACTCTCCTTTGACGACAGTCGATGGTAGCGTAAAAGGTTCCTAGCCAATCCATACCTAGAACCACATCGAAGTTTGGTATGTCCAACACCTTGAAGTCAACATAGAATTCTCTGCTGCAGATGACCACTGGACACAGGTTGTATCCCATTGTTGCCTTAAGAACGCCGTTCCCTGGACTGACATTCCAGCTGGATACAAGCGGTGTGACTGGAATCGTATGAGTTTGGAAGAACCGTTGCGATATAAAGCAATGAGATACTCCAGTATCAAAGAGTGCGAGTGCAGGAAGTGAAGCTACTAAGATTGTACCTAAGGTATATGTGGGATATGTTTTAGGTATAAGGAAATGATATATATGTATGTCTATGAACTGAAAGAGAATTTGAAAGGGAAATGTTACTGGTGATGACTTGGCCGGTGGCTTTAGCTTCTTACACAGTCATTGTGAAAGCCTGTCTCCTCAGCACATTCCTCATTACTGGAGGAGCATTCCTCTGTCTATTTTTAAGCTTGATGGAACTGATAAGGAGGAGGTGCAGTCGGTCCACGAGGAGGTGGAGCAGGTAGTGCAAGTCTCGGAGCAGGTGCCTGGATGGCTGGGTGCTGCGGGTATGTGATTGCTGGCCTGGGTGCAGCATATGGGTTGTGTCTACGAGGACAAGTCCCAAAATCTTGAGTAGCTGAGTCGCAGACTAACTAAAGGCGATTTGCTCGCCGGCAATCTTTCACTAAATGTCCATCTCTCCTGCAGTAGGTGCAAAAGGCCGGGTCGGGCCGGTTTTTTGGTACTTTGGGTCTCCTGGGCACAAATGGTGGCCTTGAAGAGGTTCCTCCTGCCATCTGGTTGGCAGGGCGCTTAACTCCGGTAGATTGAGGTCCGCCCCTCATCTTTACCACTGCCTTATATTGACGGGCCGCTTTCAGAGCCAATTCATAAGTCGGGAAATCCCTTGTAGCTAACGCAGCTTGGATCTCCGGATCTAACCCTTGTTGGAATCGTCGGGCTTTGATCTCATCCGTCGGTATTAGGTGTGCCGCGAATCTATTAAGGTATTGTGTTAGCTGTATAGTATGTGATATATTAAAAATTGAACTATTGAGACATATCTTACCGACTGAGCATGGTAAACTCAGCATCGTACTCATCCACTATTTAGTCCACATTGAACCCCATTGTAGGTGGATGAACTGTTGTTCCATGTCGAATCTGGCAGTCTCGGGGAAGTACTTTGCATCAAATATATCGCAGAAAGTCCTTCATTCGATCGTCTGGGTGAGACAGCTTTTTTCCGCCTTCTACCAGACCCGTGTATTGTCAGTGAGCTGCAGTTTTGCAACTCGTACCTAAGCAACCTCTGGTACTTGTGCTGCTGCCAGGTCATCTTCAATACTTTGAGCCCATTCCTCAGCTTCTAGAGGGCTCTCTTTTCCTGAGAACTGCTTGGGGTGCAAAGCCCTGAATTGCTTCACCCCAGGTGCTTCTGCTTCGGGACGGTTCATCCAGATAGCAGTTTGCTGCTGCTGTCCCTCCAGGAGGCTGCGGATCGCCTCAAACAGTACCTTCTGCTCATTGATCAGAGCAGCTACAGCTGGTGTAATTGGTAGGAGTGGTGGAGTGTTGTTGAAGTTGGTGCTGGTGTTGTTTGGGGAATCCAAAACCTTGAAAGAAAAATTTGGGTTAGAACAGATTCAAAATATATGAAATTGGAAGATTCAAGGAATATGAATTGTAAAGAATGTTTTCAGTTGCTGGTTCTTGTGTTATATTGCATAGGTTGTCCATGCAGAGCTGATCTGCATGGGCCACCAACAAAACCCGTCACGCCCCGCTTCCCAGTGTACGGGCAGAGGACGCGATGGGTCACGTGACGCATTTACTTAGAAGTAAACACGCTAAGAGTATCTAAGCAATATAAAATAAATGTACACAAGAGACAAGATGTAATGAACAACTTTATTTATTAAACATTCTTTTTACAATACAACTGAAATGAAAATACATGGAATAAAACTAATGCATAAATAATGACATAACAAAAATGAAAATGAAATGTACAAGTAAGCTAGAGCTCCGGGTTGAAGGCTAACTGATCCAAGTCCTCGCTGGCGGGCTCTGTCTCCAGAAGGTCCGATCCACCTGACAACATTCCAAAGAAAGAAGAAAATGAATGTCGTCAGCGAACAATCGCTCGGTAAGTCCCAAAAGTAAGTAGAGACAGAATAGACAGATAGAGAATATAACTTTTAAAGTTGTATTATATTGTTAACGCTGTTGTTTGTAGCTTGGTACAGAAAATGCCAGTGTATACGAGAAGAGTCCCACTATTCCGGAGACTAAGGTATACGGAGCACAAGGAACTGTTCAGCCACGGTACAACGGCAATGGAGATTCAGGTTAGCTGTATTATGTTACAGTCTCATGCCACTTTTAACACCTTCCATACCAATCTACCCCTTATAAACCCTGCGATGTATTGATTGTATTGTATTGTCTGGTATTGTAAATTGTATATGGATGACTTGCCGAAACCATGATATTAGTAATGGAACAGATATAATGGATGGACATGTAAATGGAATATATCCATGGTTCGGTCCAGTCAAGATAGATTGAATAGATTGAATGGATTCATATTGAATTGTAGTTTAATACTTGAATCACATTCAAGTCAGATTGATTATATTTAGACCAAGCCCGAGTCAGAAAATTAGAAAAGGAATTGAAATCCTGAATTAGGTTTTGATGTTATCGGTAACTGCTGCACATGGACGGTAGGATTTGTGTCTTTTTCCAAGACAATTACCGTATTGATAACACCGTTTGTTAGGTTGTCTACCTTAATAGGCAAGTACCCATATCTCCGGCTCCCTGAGGCTCAAGAGACTGGTCTCGCTTAAACCTATGTTTACTAGGGTCCTTATTGTAATCTATTATAACTTGAGGGGGTTTTATGTAAAAATAGTTTTGGCATAATTTCAAAATACACCTCAAGTATTTAATTATCATCTTTAGGGTTTTCATAGATATATATTTTACAATTGTGTAATTTCTAGTAAATAGAACCTAGTTACATAGTGTATGGTATTTTCTTGAAATATTGTACTTGTGTTGTATTTGGATGGTATTTTTATGTAATAGCGATTCCTTTGATTTAGAAAACTTGAAATATTTATATAATTAAAATATATATTTTGATAAAAGATATATATATATATATATTTAATGAAAATAATTTATTTATTTTCTTGTAGAAATCTCATTTTCTAAAGAAAAATGTATAAAAATTCCATCGAGATCGAATGCTCCTTGCGGAGGTCTGCTTCTCGCTCTACTGAGCCCGAGGATGTGTGGCAATCTGCACCATCCCGAACGGGGTCCCCAAAATGGGTTGTAGAGACGTAATTGCATGAAAATGTTTAATACATCTTTTTATAGAAAACGGTTTTGTAAGTTTAGGGTATTTAGTTGTAAAGTCGTATTTTCCCATATTCTATTGTTCCAAACTTCATCGTGCTATGATAGAGATGTGTGTTGTGATGAGGTAGGTGTTGTGATGAGGTAGGTCATTACCTCGTGAACTATCTAAAGGTATAGCAATGAATAAAGTTATTATGTCGAAACTAAAGTATATGGTATTTTTCTGAAAAAATGCGATAAATGTCATAAAAATGATTATTTTGATGTGAAAGTTGTTTTATTGAGATTGTTAATGTTTATTAAACAACTTATGAGAATATGGTTTTATCTTATTAAAGAAGATTGTAGCTTTTTAAAGAAAACCGAATCAGAAGTCGGACTAACTCCGCTTCCGTCGGGTTTTGGAAATGAAACTTTTTAAAGATGAAGATAAGAGGGGGAAATTGGAATTACTGGCTTTGATGAGAGGGGGAAGGTAGGAGGAGGTCTAGAATTTGTCGGTGCTTCGTTTCGTTGCCGGAAACTCCTCGTATCGTCGCCGGAACTTCATCGGAGTTTCGCCCTTTGCTAACCCTACTTGCACAATATAGAGACTTTGGAATTCTTAAGAGTTTTGGCAGGTATTTATGAGTGAGGAAGTGTGAAATGAGGGGTGGTATTTATAGGAAAAGCTAGGGTTTAGTGTAGTGAATGAGTGTGTTAAAATTTGTAATAAAAATAGGATTTAATGGGGTTTATTGTTCTCTGTAAATGTGCAGAGAATAAAAACAGTGTAGGGGGAGTGGGGTAGTTGAAAGGGTCCAGGAGTGAAGAATTGAGAGCATTAGGGACAGGGGTAACCGGCGGCGCCGGGGGTTTTGGGGTGGGTCGCCGGGTCATTCCCGACGGATGGGGCTAGGGTTTGGGCCACGTGTCCTTGTCACTTTGGCTTCCACAGTGCACATGTTTAAATTATCCGTGACTCTTGGTTTTACGTGTTGTGCACGTGTAGACTTTGGGCTTCTAAAAAGATTAAAAGAAATTTAACTAAAAATAATGTGGCTGATTGAATTTAAACTCTGGTGCTACGTCACAGCAGTGCAAGACTTTACCAATGAGCTACAAGTGCTTTCTTGCTGTTCAAAAGCAAAACAAATTCTTATAGCATTCACATGATTTGATAATACCCCAATCGTACATTAACTTTAAATGAATTTTCTGTACATTGAAATTGTAGTTGTTACAATTAGCCCCTCACTTTCGTCCTGACCTATTTATAGGTTGGGTCGAGAGTGGTCTGACCGGTCTCCCGGGCTCAGTCTGTAGTCAAGAATCTATCAGCGCGGATCTTTGAGGCGGATGGGCGTATCTTCGATGAAGTCAGCGGATCAGGGGGAAGATCGTGCATTAAAGAGGGAGCGCCGATTCGCTTGTATGTCAATTGAGGCGCAGGCCACGCGTCCGACGCGGATTGGCGGACGTGACGGGCCATCGCTATTGCCTGCACCCGAAGGGACGTCACCAATGGTCGTTTGACACGTGGGGCATCGTCGGCCAGCAGGCGCGAAGCTTTGTTTTTGCAGGAAACGATCTGAGCCGTTGGATGAATCGTCCAAGTAGTATAAATAGGGGTGAGATCCCTCGAGGGTCCATACTTTCGCCATTATTTTTCTTTTGCTGCGAGAGATAGCTCGGCGCTCCGTCATTTAAATCGGATTGGCGACCACTTCCCTTACCGCAAGTTAAACAATATCCAAGTTATAATTGGTTGGCGTAGACCGATGAGGGCTCAGGATCCTTAGCATAGGTGGGTAGGAGCTAACCGCTGAGGATTGGCCGAGCAGGGAAGCTGCTCGGTGGCCTTTTGGTGAGGGCGTTCGATCCTTGGCATGGATGGATAGGAGCTACCCGCCAATGATTGACCGAGCAGGGAATCTTCTCGGTGGTCTCTTGGTGAGGGCTTTCGAACCTTGGCGTGGATGGATAGGAGCTAGCCGCCAGGGATTGACCGAGCAGGGAAGCTGCTCGTTGGCCTCTTGGTGAGGGCTTTCGAACCTTGGCATGGATGGGGAGGAGCTACCCGCCAGGGATTGACCGAGCAGGGAAGCTTCTCGGTGGCCTTATGAGGAGGGCTTCGACACTTAGTGTAGGTGGGCAGGATGTGGCCGCTAAGGATTGACCGAGCAGGGAAGCTGCTCGGTGGCCTCATGAGGAGGGCATCGATCCTTAGCGTAGGTGGGCAGGATGTGCCCGCTAAGGATTGACCGAGCAGGAAAGCTGCTCGGTGGCCTCGTGAGGAGGGCTTTGATCCTTAGCGTAGGTGGGCAGGATGTGCCCGCTAAGGATTGACCGAGCAGGGAAGCTGCTAGGTGGCCTCGTGAGGAGGGCTTCGATCCTTAGCGTAGGTGGGCAGGATATGCCCGCTAAGGATTGACCGAGCAGGGAAGCTGCTCAGTGGTCTTGTGAGGAGGGCTTCGATCCTTAGCATAGGTGGGAAGGATGTGCCCGCTAAGGATTGACCGAGCAGGGAAGCTGCTCGGTGGCCTCGTAAGGAGGGCTCCGATCCTTAGCGTATGTGGGCAGGATGTGCCCGTCAAGGATTGACCGAGCAGGGAAGCTGCTCGGTGGCCTCGTAAGGAGGGTTTCGATCCTTAGCATAGGTGGGCAGGATGTGCCCACCAAGGATTGATCGAGCATGGAAGCTGCTCGGTGGCCTCGTGAGGAGGGCTTCGATCCTTAGCATATGTAGGCAGGATGTGCCTGCCAAGGATTGACTGAGAAGGGAAGCAGCTCGGTGGCCTTGTGAGGAGGGCTTCAATCCTTAGCGTAGGTGGGCAGGATGTGCCCGCTAAGGATTGACCAAGCAGGGAAGCTTCTCGGTGGCCTCGTGAGGAGGGCTTCGATCCTTAGCGTATGTGGGCAGGATGTGCCCGCCAAGGATTGACCGAGCAGGGAAGCTGTTCAGTGGCCTTATGAGGAGGGCTTCGATCCTTAGCGTAGGTGGGCAGGATGTGCCCACCAAGGATTGGCTGAGTAGGGAAGCTGCTCGGTGGCCTCGTGAGGAGGGTTTCGATCCTTAGCGTATGTGGGCAGGATATGCCCGCCAAGGATTGACCGAGCAAGGAAGCTACTCGGTGGCCTCGTGAGGAGGGCTTCGATCCTTAGCGTAGGTGTGCAGGATGTGCCCGCTAAGGATTGACCGAGCAGGAAAGTTGCTCGGTAGCCTCATGAGGAGGGCTTCAATCCTCAGCGTAGGTGGGCATGAATCTACCCGTTAAGGATTGACCGAGCAGGGAAGCTGCTCGGTGGCCTTGTGAGGAGGGCTTCGATCCTTAGCATCGATGGGTAGGGAACTACCAGCCAGGGATTGACTGAGCAGGGAAGCCGCTTGGTGGCCTCTTGACGAGGCTTCTTTGGTGTCGGTCCGTCTCCCCTGACCCGTAAAATCTGGGGAGAAAGACCGTCGAAGACAACACTTGGCAGAAACACGTGGGAAGGTGTGACTCTCCGTAGTGCGTGTCGTTCCAACTTCCATTTAGCCGTTTGTGGGCATGGTCGCCACGCGGCAGCCCTGGGTTAGGAATTTTTGAAAAGATCCCGTGAATCGTGCTGCCGTACGCGCAAACTTTGGCCTTTTGGGATTCCGTTGGGGTTATAAATAGTGAAGGCGTGTTGGTTATTTTTAGTTTTGCGCTTCAGAAAAAATGCCAGGTTTCATCTACTCCGTTCAAGAGATCATCTTTCATGACGACGTCTACTTGTACGATCAGGCAAGCACCGAGGAGACGTACCGGGCAGTGGTCCAGCGCTTGGAGGAACACTTCGACCGTCTACTTCCCTGGCGATCATCCCTCCTTTAATTGCTCATGTATGCAATTTGGAGGATGTCACTGGGGCTGCACAATGCTCTATCCGAGGAGCTTAAGGACGAGGTGGTTGACAAGCTGCACTCGCTCCACCGCCACGGTCTGATCTCGAAGAGCCGGCGGGATCGCTCGGTGGCACTTTTCCTGGAGTGCTTTCAGCAAAGGCAGATCGCCGATGGCTGCCCGACAGGTGCGGTTTCTCGCCCTTCCGTGGCATCGCGGGTCCGCGGGCAACATCAGAGGGAGCGGGCTGAGGAAGCGAGGGCTCGGCTGGCGGCGATCTCCTCGGAGTACCACCAATAGTGTTTTCTCCACCCATTACCTCCTTTGTTGTAATATTTTTGTATATATTTTCTTTTGTGTAAGGCTGGGGAGCCCATAATACCTTTGATGAATAAAGTTCCTCTTTTGCGACATGTTTTTGCCTCCTTTTTATTCCTTTTGTGCTTTTGCATAGTTTCATAAAAATGAACCCAGAGGTCTTGGAACCGAGGAAGAGGGAAACATATCGAAGGAGTTTCCTTTAATTCAGGAGACTTAATAATAAAGAAAAATCACATTGCTTCGACAAAGAAGGAAATATATTCACTGATACAAAATTTTGAAAACATATTCACTTGTACAATTTGAGCTTCTCAGCGTTGTAAGGACGCAGAAGCTTGCGTCCTTCCGCGTCTTGTAAGCGATAGGCTCCTCCGAGCAATACTTCAAAGACGAGGAATGAGCCGTCCCACTTCGGGAAGAACTTGTGTAGCTTTCCTTGGTCTATGAATTCGTCCTGCTTTAGGACCAAATCTCCCGTCTTAAAGATGCGATACCTGACTCGTGCATTGTAGTAGCGGGCAGTTTGCTGTTGATAAGCGACGGCTTTGATCTGTGCCCGGTCCCGCTTTTCTAGAAAGATGTCCAGATTAGTCCGGAGTGCCGAGGTGTTTGCTTCATCGTCGAAGTGTTCGACTCTGTAACGAGTAGTCCAATCTTTGCTGGGACCATCGCCTCGGTGCTGTAGTAGAGGCTGAAGGGGGTCTCTCCAGTGGGGGTCTTCTTCGATGCGCGTGAAACCCATAAAACCCGGGTTAGTTCTTCGACCCAGCTGCCCTGTCTTCCTTCTAGACAAGTTCGAAGACCTCGAATGACGTCTCTATTAGCGACCTCGACTTGCCTGTTGCATTGAGAATGCGTGACCGCGGCAAACTTCATTTGTATGTGGTATTCGTTGCAGAATCCTTTGACTTTGTCGTTTTCAAAATTCATCCCGTTGTCGGTAACAATACACTTCGGGATCCCGAATCAGGATATTATGTTGTTCTGCAGGAATTTGATGGTCATGGCGGCGTCTGGTTTCCTGATGGGGACGGACTCAATCTATTTCGTAAAATAGTCCACCGCGACGATGATCTATTTTTGCCCGCCAGTACCAGTTGGGAGTTGGCCCACCATGTCCATCCCCTATTGGGAAAACGGCCTGGGGGAGGTGAGGGCGGTTAGCTCGGTAGCCGGAAGACGGGGTATGCTGCCGTGGAGTTGACAGCTTTTGCATCTTCTGACGAGCTTTTGAGCATCTTAGTGAATCGTCGGCCAATAGTACTCTTGGAGCAGCGTTTTTTGGAGTAAGTTGCGGGCCCTTTGATGTGCTCCACTGACCCCTTCGTGTATTTCACGCAGGACGTAGTCAGCTTCGTGAGGGTCGACGCACCAAAGCAGAGGTTGGGTGTAAGACTTCTTGTAGATGTTCCCATAGCTCCAGATGAAATGGTGGGCTTTAGCTCGAAGGCGGTGTGCTTCCCCTCGGTCTACTGGGAATGTACCTTCCTTCAGGAATTCTATGAGGGTCTTCCTCCAATCCCAGCCTTTCTCCTGAGTAGTGTATTCTTGAAGTGTTGCCTTCCTGTCTTCCACGCTGGGTTGTGGCAAGACTTCGAAGAGGATATTCCTCTTATTGTCAGCCGTATAGAAGGAGGCTAGCTTGCTCAGGGCGTCGGCCTGGGCGTTTAGGTGCCGAGGAATCTTCTCCACTTGAACTTCGTCGAAGTTTTTTCATAGTCTCTTTACCCCGGCTAAGTACTTTACCATTAGCGGCTCCCAGGCCTCGAAGCGGCTAGTCACTTGGCCCACGACTAGGACGGAGTCGCTGCGAATTCAGATCGTCTTCAGCCCCACTCCGGAGGCGATTCGTAGTCCGGCTAGCAAGGCTTCATACTCCGTGGCGTTGTTTAATGCTCTGAACCCGAGCTTCAAAGAGTACTCCATCTCTGCCTCGTTCAGGCCCTGAATGATAAGGCCGGCACCGCTCCCCTCCTCGGTAGAGGATCCATCAATGTAGAGGACCCAATCGGGGATGGAGTCGGGCGCTTCCTGGACCGAGGGTCGGGACCCCGGGACGGGCGCCGACACTGCCTCTTTGTTTGTGATAGCCGACAACGAAGTCTGCCAGGACATGCGCTTTGATAGCTTTCCTGGGGCGGTATTTGATGTTGAATTGGGATAACTCCTATCTCCATTTCTCCAGATGACCAGATGACTCGGGGGAGGCAAGAATATCCCCTAAGGGACGCTCGGTGAGGATGAGGATGGTGTGTGCATGGAAGTAGTGCCGTAGCTTCCTTGAGGACACGATAAGCACCAAGAAAATCTTTTCTATGGTCGGGTACCTTTTTTTCGTGTCCTTAAAGATGTGGCTCAAGTAGTAGACCGGCTTCTGTGCTCCTTCGACTTCTCGGACGAGCATCGAGCCGGCAGCATGATCGGACACCGTAAGGTATAGCAGCAGCTCGTCTCCTTCGGCGGGCCGGGTGAGCAGCGGGGGAGTTACCAGGTGCACCTTGAGTTGCTCGAAAGTGTTCTAACACTCTTCCGACCATTCGAACTTTGGGATTTTCCTCAGGGCTTTGAAGAACGGGAGACATTTTTTCCCGGACTTCGACATGAAGAGGCTAAGAGCGGCCACTCTCCCCGTAAGTCGCATGATCTCCACGTTGCTCTTTGTCATGTCCATGTTGAGGATGGTGCTGATCTTCTCCGGGTTAGCCTCAATTCCTCAGTGGGTAACCATGAACTCGAGGAATTTCCCGCTAGTGACCCCGAACGCGCACTTGGCGGGATTTAGCTTCATTTTGTACCTGCGGAGGATGCCGAATGTCTCGCCAAGATCTTTGGCGTGCTCGTCTAATGTGGTCGATTTTACGAGCATGTTGTCAACATAAACCTCCATGTTCTCCCCGATCTGCGGTTTGAACAATCTGTTGACCAGGCGCTGGTATGTAGCTCCGGCTTTTTTGAGGCCAAAGGGCATCACTTTGTAGCAGTACACCCTCCGGTCCGTTGTGAAAGCGGTAAGGTCTTCATCTGCGGGTTCATACGGATCTGGTTGTAGCCAGAGAAAACATCTATGAAGCTGAACAATTTGTGGCCTGCCGAGCCGTCGATAAGCTGATCTATCCGAGGGAGGGGATAGTTGTCTTTCGGGCAGGCCTTGTTGAGATCTGTGAATTCGACGCACATGCGCCAGTTCCCGCTTGCCTTTTTAACTATAACCACATTCGCTAGCCATTCCGAGTAGGCCACATTTCGAATGAAGTTGGCTGCAAGCAACCTATCGATCCCATCTTCTATCGCCTTTTGTTTGATCGGAGCGAAACTTCGTTTCTTTTGCCTAACGGGTCGGGCCGTCGGGTCGACCCCGAGCTTATGTGAGATTACCTTGGGGTCGATCCCGGGCATGTCGGCAGGCGCCCAGTCAAACAAGTCCGAGTTTCCTCGGAGAAAGTGGATCAAGTTTTTGCACCGGGCTCCCGTTAAGAGGGATCCGATTTGGACAGTTCGTTCATTGTTCCCCTCGACGAGGGGGCCTCTGTTAGAGCCTCCACCAGGGCCCCTCGGATTTCTTTTTGTTTGTCACAAGTATCCAAGGGCCCTGGAAATCGCTGTCACGCCCACTTCCCAGTATACAGGCAGAGGACGCGACGATGCCGCTATGTATTTACTCAGAAGTAAACACGCTAAGCGTTTCTAAGCAATATAAAATAAAATGTACACAAAAGACAAGATGTAAATAAACAACAACTTTATTTATTAAACATTCTTTTTACAATACAACTGAAATGAAAATACATGGAATGAAAGCAATGCCTAAACAATGGCATAACAGAAATTAAAATGAAATATAATGTACAAGTGAATCTAAAACTCTAGGTCTTCAGTAAACTGATCCAAGTCTTCGCTGCTGGGTTCTATCTCTAGTGAGTCCGAAATACCTGACGACATTCCAAAGAAGAAGAAAGAGAATGTCGTCAGCGAACAAGTCGCTCGATAAGTCCCGTAGATAGATAAGAATAGAATAGACAGAATAAAGTATAGTTGATTAATGTTGTTATTTAGTGTTAACGCTGTTGTTTGTAGCTTGGTACAGAAGATGCCAGTGTATACGAGAGGAGTCTCACTATCCCGGAGACTAAGGTATACGGAGTACAAGGAACTGTTCAGCCACGGTACAACGGCAATGGAGATTCAGGTTAGGTGTCTTATGGTTGCAGTCTCGTGCCACTTCTAACACCTTCCGTACCAATCTACCCCTTATAAACCCCATAATGTCTTGATTGTGTTGATTGTATTGTATTGTCTTGTAAATTGTATAGATGGATGACTTGCCGAAACCATGATATCTGTAATGGAACGGATATAATGGAATAACATGTAAATGGAATATACCCATGGTTCGGTCAGTCAATACAGATAGATATAGATTGAATAGATGAACTCATATTGAATCATGTTGTATTGTAGTTTATGCTTGAATCACATTCAAGTCAGATTGATTAGGTTGAGACTCAGTCTGAGTTAGACACTTTTAAAAGAACTTGAAATCCTGATTGTTTTGGTGTTATCGGTAGCTGTTGCACATGAACGGCAGGATTTATGTCTTTTTCCAAGACAATTATCGTGTTGATAACACCGTTTGTTAAGTTATCTACCTTAAATAGACAAGCACCCATATCTCCGGCTCTCTTAGGCTTAAGAGTCTGGTCCCGCTTAAAGCTATGTTTATTATAATTTAGTATAACTTGAGGGGGTTTTATGTAAAAATAGTTTTGGTATAATTTCAAAATACACCTCAAGTATTTAATTATCGTCTTTAGGGTTTTCATTGATGTATCTTTTATAAATGTGACATTTCTAGTGAATAAAACCTAATTTCATAATATATGGTATTTATTTGTAATATGAATATTCTTTTGAATTATCATGGTAGTTTCATGTAATATTTGAATTCTTTTCTTGAGTTTTGGAAATATGGAATAATATATATATTTAAAATAAGTATTTTGGTAATATTTATATATACATATTTAACGAAAATAAATTTATTTATTTTCTTGTAAAAATCTTATTTTCTAAAGAAAAATGTATAAAAATTCCATCGAGATCAAATGCTCCTTGCGGAGGTCTGCATCTCGCTCTACTGAGCCCGAGAATGTGCGATAATCCGCACCATCCCAAACGGGGTCCCCAAAATGGGTTGTAGAGGCTCAATTGCATGAAAAGTTAAATACACTTTTTAAAGAAAACGGTTTTATAAGTTAAAGGGATTTATTTGTAAGGTCGTATTTCCCGTATTCTATTGTCCCAAGATTCATCGTGTTATGATAGATATGTGTGTTATGATGAGTTAGGTCATTACCTCATGAGTTTTTCTAAGGTAATACGGTTAAAAGGTATCAGCATGTCGATTTGAAACATGAAGTTATTTTAATGTAAAAGTGAAATAGAACTTATTACGGTTATTATTTTAATATCAAACTTGTTCTATTGTCTTTGTTAATGATTACTAAACAAGATATCAAAATTTGTAGGTTTGTTATTAAGAAAAGTTGTATTTTTTTTAAAAGAACAGAGAATCGGAAATCGGATAACTCCGCTTCCGACACGTTTTGAGAATGAAAAGTTTGAGAATAGCAAACGAGAGAGAGAAGCGGGACTTACTGGCTTATAAGGTATAGGGGAGAAAGAAGAAGAGTGGGAAACTGCCGGTGCGTCGTTTCATCGCCAGAAACTCCTTGGATCGTCGCCGGAACTTCGTCGGAGTTTCGCCCTTCGTTAACTCCACTTGCACACTATACGAACTTGAAAATTTCTTGAGTGTTTTGACAGGGATTTATGAATGGGTAGAGGTGATATGAGGGTGGTATTTATAGGGAAAAATTAGGGTTTAGGGGCGATGAAAATGCATTAAAAATATGCATTAAAATAAGGTTAAATGGGCATTTTTATTGCTCTCTGGATTAATTCAGAGTAAACAAGCAATAAGGGAGAAGTGGGGTAGGCCAAACGTTGCAGGGGGTAAAATATAAGGGCATTTGGTACGGGGGAGACCGGCGGTGCCGGGATTTTTGGCAATGTCGCTGGTTTTGTACCGTCGGGTGGGGGTTGGTCTGAGTGCTACGTGTCCTTGTCGCTTCAATTTCCCTCGTACTTATGTTTATTTATTTTGTAACTTACCCTATTACGTGTAGTGCATGTGAAGACTCTTGGGCTTCTAAAATATTAAAATAAAATAAAATAAAAAGATAATGTGGCTGATGGGATTTGAACTCTGGTGCTATGGTTCAGCAGTGCAAGGACTTACCAGTTAGCTACAAGCTCCTTCTTGCTGTTCTAAATCAAAACAAATACTTATAGTTTTCACAGGAATTGTAAATATCCCAATTGTACATTAACTTTAAATGAAATTTATGTACACTGAAATTGGAGTTGTTACAATTGCTCCTGCTTCCAAGGTCGTCGCTTCTCTCTTCGAAGGTGGATGTCGCTGTGAAGCAAATCTTGGCGATTTGCTAGTTCCCGTAGGCCCAGCCTATTCCCCCTTGATCCAATGGAAACTTGATCGCGAGGTGGTAGGTCGAGATTTGGGCCCTAAAGGAGTTTAGCGTCGGGCATCCTAGGAGGATATTGTAGGACGGGGGGATCCTGGCGACGATGAACTCCACCGGTACGGTTCTCGTACGGCCTGCCTCCCTAATGTCAAGGAGGAGGGTAACCACTCCCTCTGTCGGGATGGAGTGGTTAGTAAACCTTGACAGAATGTGGGTGGTTGGCCGCAGGTCCAACGGGCCGAGCCTCATACACAAGAAGCAGTCATAGAAAAGGATGTCTGTCGAGCTTCCTGAGTCGACCAGTATCCTTTGGACCTCGTAGTGGTAGACCCATGCCGTAATCATGAGGGGGTTGTTGTGAGGCAAGGATATTCCGTGGAGGTCTTCGTCAGCGAAGGTGATGGGGTCGGCTGCTTTGTTTTTCTTCCGGGGCTAGTCGTTGGTTCCATTGACTGGTAGCAGACGGCGAATCTCGCCGGCTCCATGCGCACCCCCTGAAGAGACGACCATGATTTGGCCGATTGTTAATTCGCCGAGAAAGGGATGGTTTTCTTTCTCCCAGTCTACCTGTCGCTTTTCCCATAGGTACATCACCAGGTGGCCCGAGCGAATCAACTCCTCGATGTAGTCGCGGAGTTGTTTACAGTTCTCGGTTGGGTGCCCCTGCGACCTATGGAAGGCGCAGTACGGGCCTCGAGTCCGTTTAGCCGCTCTATTGGTGACCGGAGGGAGCTTAAAGAATCGCTCGCCCTTCGCTTCCTCCAACAGCTCAGTCTGAGAGATGTTGAGCGGAGTATACTCCTAAAACTTCGGGGAGTATCTCTTTGGCCGGTTGACCTTTTTCTTCTCTTCTCTGCCCCTCTTCTTTTGGTCGGGGCAGTACGGCGTTGCCACATGTGAGGCGTTGGTTTGACCCTTCTACAGCTGGACCATTGGTACTATGGCATGTAATGGATGCTTTTAAAACTCCGCTCAAGTGTTGAGCTGTTTGGGAAATCTTGGGTGTTTGTTTATTCGATCGGAAAGTTTAACATTGTCTATTTATCTGGAATGTGATACAATATTTGGAATCCACAAGTAGTTATGAGATAACTAATTTGAATGTTATAAATCTCGCAGTTTAGTCTCAGTTGATCGGTTGCCACGGAATTTTGATGTGATCAAAAGTCCGTCATAATCACGTAGCTTACGCGGATACTCGCCGGGTAAACTTGATAGACTGCCACGCCCCATAGCCCCGACCAAGTGACTGTAGGAGAACCCCGTCGCCAAAAGCATCCGTTCGGGTGCTCGCGGCAGCGGTGTTTCGCCTTAGTGCACTTCGTCGACGGCATCCGGGGGTGTGGCCGTCTACTAAAGTTTGCGACGAGCATCCGATCAGTATATCGGGAATCTTGTTGAATTGCCTGACTTGATATTGAAAAGAGTTTTCGATAATGAGACTAAAATGCGGTGTTTATAATTGTTAGGCATGCGATGTCTAAGGAACATTTGGTTAGGCATGCGATGTCTAAGGAGGTTGCGGATTCCAACTGTTGTAGTTTTACACTTTCTTTTCTGTGACCGTAAGTGTAGTATGTAGTTGTATCGCCGGTTTTTGTTGCTATACATCAACGATAATCGGTGTATGCATACTTACTTACGTTGATGATATGAGATATTATGTGTTGCTGTGATATGTTATATTGGATCGTCGTGTTTGAATAGCCGGGGGTTTTATGTGAGATGAGAGTTTTTCATTTTCATTCATGTAAAATTCATTTGTATGTAATATTCTTTTATTGGGGCACTTCCGGGCTGAGGATGATGTCACCATTGTATATTATTTACTTTTCCGCATTAGGTAGACCCAAGGCGGGGAGCACAAGTAACCGGGTTCTAGGGTTCAGTGGGAGACCATCTTGAGGAGTCGAGACCGGGTCTCCTAACTCTAGAACTGGTAGGGTTACTTGCCGCTCTCGTAGGGGTCTAGGGATATGGGTTTGGCTATTCATCGTGACCGTGGAATCCGTGTTTTATATAGGCTCGTATTAAAACACGGACCTCCTAGTATATCCAATATTTCATATATGTTCTTCTGCTACAATGTTCTGTGATGAGATTATATTACTGCCTGAGACGAATGTTGATATTATATATATGAGATATATATTATATATTGTTGATTTCGTTTCATATCTGATGCTTGTGAAGCATAATAAAATGGGACTTCATTAATGAGATTAATGAAATAAAAGAACCTAAAGATGTTGTAGAAACTTGTTTAAAAACTGGTAGCTCTAGTTCTTGCTTTGCATAGCGGTGTTCCTTGTAGAACATCCAGCACCTTATTCGATATGGAAAGAGCCGAGATCCCTTCACCGGGAGTGACCTCTTTAGTAAAACTAGCAGATGCTACATACTCGGTTTGTCTTTTGATTGCTTCTATAGTTTTTTGCTTTGCATAGAGGTATTTGTGAAATATCCTGCACCTTATTCGATGAGGAAAGAGCCGACAATCCCTTCACCGGGAGTGACCTCTTTAGCAAAACTAGAAAAGGCCTAAAAAACATTCCATTTAAAATCACTCGATTCTACAATGATATCAAGTTCATTACGCAAAGGGTTTTCATAAAAACCTGTCGTAGCCCTCCGTCATTTCAGATAAGTACTAGTTAGTATTCGTGCTGCGTTTGTTGACTATGTTAAGGCGTAGTGTGCGGTAGCTGATTAGTGCTTATCTGTATAAGCATATGATGCGATTAGATTAGGGTAATCGTGCGACTTTGTTGACTATGTTAAGCTTCGTGCGGGTAGGTTTAATTCAATCGGGAAATAACGGGTTGAACTTGACTAGCATTTATGATTTGTTGACTATATTAAGGTCATATAGCTGCTAGGGGTAAAATATTATTGGGAATTTCAAGTGTTGAAATTTGCAATGAGATTGCATATCTTTTATGAGATAATTGGATCCCGATACCCGCTGCGAGTAAGAGTTATTCCTGAGAGAGTTTTACACATTACAATTAGCCGATCAAGTAGGTGTCTAGAAAGGTGTTAACGGGGTTACGTCCCTGGGAAAACGAGGTTTACTTTAATGAGGTCCGTGCGAAAGCACGGGGAACCTCCCTCAAAGTACCGGCACTGGCCTGGCTGAAAGATTGGCGAACTTGCAGAGTGTAATTAATCCCGGCTAGTCTTTCCTTTTAGGGTTTGAAGGAAGATTTGACTAAAACAGTGGGAGATATCCTGATTAGGTATATTAATAACCATTCTAATCTTGCAAGAGCATACGCTGAGTGTTTTCTTCTCTCTCTCTCTCTCCAGGTAGCGACCATGTCACGCCTTAATCAAGATAATAATACGGATGTATTGACCGAACCCGCTTGTTTTACTGCGCTAGGGAACGTTGGTCCCGCTCCAACTTATAATTGTTATAAGACAGAGTAGGAAATAGGGATTACCAGAATTCCCGTGCCGCCTAAACGAAGAAAGTGCATGTTGATGCATCATCTTTGGGCGTGTTCATTACAGAGAACTATTTATCAATATCCTTTACGTCCTGGGTATTTGATACCGGATCAGGATCCTACATATGTAATTTGTTACATGGGCTACAAATAGGTAGAGAACTAAGAATGGGTGTTAAGTTTCATGAGATAGAAACGATGCAAGTGTTGCAGCCAAGTCTGTTGGTAGTTATCACCATGTATTACCAGAATACATTGATTCTGAACAAATGTTATTAGATACCGAACCTGATATACAACATCATATCAGTCTCTTTATTAGTAAATAAGGATATAATTTTGTATTGTTGGATAATATTTTGAACATTTCCTATATCAAGAGTTGATCGGTTCAGGCACGTTATCTAAAAGCATAGACGTTCTAAATCAAACCACAGTTCTTAGTGTACAGAACGCACACAAGAGGAAGAGTTCAGAAATGAACGAATCCTTCTTGAGGTATTGTAAACTAGGTCATATCAATGCGACCCGACTAGCTGAAGTTACATTTAGATGCATATTTAAATTAGTTTGAATTTACATCTTATGAAAATTGCCGGTCATGTCACAAAGATAAGATGACTACAGCTCTGTTTATTGAAAACAGAGAATGAGTTGGTGAACTCTTGGGATTAATACATGATGATGTATGTAAGGTCCCCTGTCTATACAGGCCAAAACCAGTTCTTTATACTTCATTACATTCACTGATTATCTCTCAAGGTTCGGACATATGTTCCTGTTGAAATACAAGTCTGAACCTTTTGAGAAATTCAATGAATATGAGTTAGAAGTAGAGAACCAAAAACAGGTATAAGTATTATGTCCTTTGATGTGATCAGGGAGGAGAATACTTAAGCACAGAATTCCTGGACTATTCTAAAGGAGAATGAGATTCTCTCTCAGCATTACTCCTCCGTATACACCACAGCACGTTGGTGTATCGGGGCGGAGCAATCACACCGTATTAGATATGGTGCGCTCTATGATGAGTACTACTGAGTTTCCTATTTCCTTTTGGGAGTTATGCACTTGAGAAGTTGCATACCTATTGAATAGGGTTCCAATTGTTAGTTATATGTATGCCCTAAAGGCCATTACTGTACATTGGATGTATATTGTAATGGATGCTGGGACATATATAGGTAGGACTTTCTTGCTCGACATGATAGTACGCTATCTGGTTGCTCTTTATCTTAACGTGTATACTTTCTGTCTCTCTGTTACATGTTGATAAAGCCCTTAGGATGTGTACTCGACTTTTAGGACTGTGATGCAGATCATACTAGTGGGGCCTGGATAGTCCATGAGTACATCCTTCAATGTTCCTAGTCGAGGGAATATCGAGACGGGGCATCGATATTCCAGAGTAGACTAGCGTATATCTTCTCGACCCATGCGATGGGCGATGGATGATCCCATATCCATTGGTGTTTGACATCGGAGATGGTATGCGGGTGCTCAGTGGAGACTGGGTACACTGAACGGACTCGTCGAGAACTCCCAGATGGTATTATACCTCACGTCAGATGGCAGTTCTCTGGTGACACTGGTACAGCTTAGTTTGTTGACCCGAGATCGTCATAGAGTCTTGTGTGTCTCCCACCGTGCTTTGATTTCCACCCTACCACGGCTCTACTGAGTCGTGCAAACAGGTGGTTTTTGGGTACAGTCCCGATTCACATGGAGGCAATGAGCGATAGGAGGGGATTCGTCTCTCCCGGTATTGGGGGTTGATGTTGCGCTATGCTCAACTGGCCATAACAGGAAATCCCTGGCCAGGGTTGCAGTGACCTACTGGTAAGTGTTATCAGTAGTTTCACACATGTCATGGACTTCACGTCGGCATGACTTATCGAGCTATTGGGGTCTGACGTTTACCACCCCTAGGCGAGATATGCGACATATCAGACGAACAGACCGGACTGTACGGTAAGTGTTACTGGTTGGATTCACAGGAGTGTGAGCGGGCTTGCTCGTCGATCTTCTGATCGCTCAATACCCGGGTGGCCGTTACGTTTAGCAGACCGCTTGCGGCTTGTGGGTGTTTGATATGATCATCACCTGCTGCCGGCGTATTGACGAGTCTTTAGAGTCCTACACAGAGGTTTCCTGGCTCAAGCGAAACGAAATAGGAGCGCATATGAGATATGTGCGGGACCGAGAATAATGCGTGTATGTGATACCGTATTTCATTCTCGCGATGAATGTATCGATTGGTTATATGCGATATAATCTAGTTGTCGAATCAATGATTGATTCGATAAGCCGATACATTGGATACTAGCCGGTTATATGCGACATGACCGGATCATTGAATCAAGTGTTGATTTAATGATTTAATGTATAATTATATATTTGATATATTACTTTGCATTAACTGGTATTTGTTCACTTTAAATGGATTTTATCACTTGGATTGTGCAAGTTGTATATGTGATATACTTTTGTGCACATGATTGTATCATGTTTGATGATACATTCTAGCTTGGTTTTGTGTAAAGTATTAAACCATGGTTAGTTAGTGGTTAGGGTTTCATTTCATTCACTTATTCATTTATCTATTTATTTATTTTATTTATTTCATTTGAAAAGATAAAGAGAAAAGAATGGTTGCTAGTTTTGTTTTTTCTTTGAAGCTTCTTGAAGCTTTGAACAAGTCCACCATTCTTGTCTCTTCTCTAACCCTAACCACTCATCTAACCTTAGTTAAATCTCTACACTAAATCATGGTTGAAGTCATGATAAGTATTCTTTTTATTTTCTTTTTAAAATAACTTATCATATCTTCTTCTTCTTCTTCATCTTCTTCTTCTATGAAAAGAAGCTTGCTACATCAATGGTGATTGATGAAAAAGTGTGAGAAATCCAAATCTAAAGTCTACCCACTTCCTATTTCTTCATTCTCTACCTCTAGCCAAGTAGTATAGGGTGTTTCCTTCACAAGTTTTCTTGACTTGGTGAAGTTGGAGCTTGATCTAGCGATGCCTCGACGTAGATCATCTTCGGCATCGTCGTCGATGACCTAGCCCGCTTTTTCTCCGATGAAGCTGACGCTAGAGCCCAAGATCCGATTTGTACAACGAGGAGACTTCATCACGGAGCCATGGAGGTGGAGAACCGGATCTACAAAGGTTGTAGCCACTTTCCTTTAGCATTTTATTCGTTTACATGCTTGCATCGCCTATATATCTAGTTAACGATCCGTATTAGGGTTTGTAGGCACTTGTAAAATTTGAATTAGCCATGCTTGATCACTTGTGAGACTTCATTAGTGGCCTAGGAACCCTACAGTGGTATCAGAGCCTAGCTAGAGCCTTAGGTGATGCGTAGACGGAATTAGAAGTCCGATCGAACCAAAACCAAAACCCTAAAATGCTCTCTGGACAATTTCTGAAATCTGGTCTTTTTCGAAATTAAAAATATACAGAAAAATCAGCAGGGGATTGTAAGGGTTACTGGAAAATTCGATGGCCTAATTCCTTAAAGGCGCCGTGGATCCGCGGCATGAGCATGCTCATGCGGCGGTTCCGCAGCCATTTTGTCTTTTTGTGCATCGAATTTTGCACCGTAATTCTTAGTGGTGCAGTGCTGGTTTTCCTGGGAATTTTTAATTTTTTTTTAAGAGTTGAATATTCTGGGTTGTTTTGGGGATTCGGTGTATCGATCGGATTGTCTAATTTTGTCTGTGTGTTTTTCCGGATATTTTTAGAATATGTTAAAAAGTTCGACCGGATATAAATACCCAATTTTTCCCCTGTCGGGAAATTTCCAAGTGTTGGATTTTTCCGTAGTTTAACGACGTTCTAAGTAGTGCAAGTAACGCGATGGTCCCTCTAGAAGACAACAAAGCTTAACTCGATTATGTGACCGTCTTGAACTGCCCTTTGAACCTTCGGGTTTGGGGCAGTACGGCGTGCCACATGTGAGGCGTTGGCTTGACCCTTCTACGGCTGGACCGTTGGTACTGAGGCACGAACTGAATGTTGTTAGACTTATTTCATGTGTTGAGCTGTTTCGGGAAAACTTGGGTGTTCGATTGTTCGATCGGAAAGTTTAACATTTTCTATTTATCCGAAATGTGATACAATAATTGGAATTCACAAGTAGTTATGAGATAACGGAATGAATGTAATAAACATAGCAGTTTAGTCTCACTTGATCGGTTGCCACGGAGTTTTGATGTGATCAAAAGTCTGTCGCAATCACGTAGCGTACGCGGATACTCGCCGGATAAACTTAATAGACAGCCTCACCCCATAGCCCCGACCAAGTGACTGTAGGAGAACCCCGTCGCCGAAAGCATCCGTTTGGGTGCTCGCGGTAGCGGTGTTCCGCCTTGGTGTACTTCGTCGACGGTATCAGGGGTGCGGCCGCCTACTAAAGTTTGCGACGAGCATTCGATCAGGATGTCGGGAATCTTGTTGAATTGCCCGACTTGATATTGAAAAGAGTTTTCGATAATGAGACTAAAATGTGGGGTTTATAATTGTTAGGCATGGGATGTCTAAGTATTTCATTTGATTAGGCATGCGATGTCTAAAGAGGTTGCGGATTCCAACTGTTGTAGTTTTACACTTTCTTTTCTGTGACCGTAAGTGTAATATGTGATATCGCCGGTTTCGTTACTATATGTCAACGACAATTGGGATGCGCATATTTACTTACGTTGATGACATGTGATGTTATGTGTTGCTGGATATGTTATATTGGATCGTCGTGTTTGAATAGCCGGGGGGGGGGTTTATGTGAGATGAGTGTTTTTCATTTTCATTCATGTAAAAACTTGTATGTAATATTCTTTTATTGGGGCACTTCCAGGTTGCGGATGTTGTCACCATTTGTATATTATTTACTTTTCTGCACTAGGATAGACCCAAGGAGGGGAGCACAAGTAACCGGGTTCTGGGGTCCAGTGGGAGACCAACACGAGGAGTCGAGTCCGGGTCTCCTAACCCTAGAATTGGTAGGGTTGCTTGTCGCTCTCGTAGGGGTCTAGGGGTGTGGGTTTGGCTATTCATCACGACCGTGGAATCCGTGTTTTATACCGGCTCGTATTGAAAACACGGACGTCCTAGTATATCCAATATTTCATATGTATCTTCTGCTGTGATTTATCTGTGATCATGTGATGTTCTGTGACAGATATTGTATATAGTATATATGATATATTATATAGACGTTGCTTATGTTTTACACCCGCGCTAGCCCTGCCTCGCTCTGGCATTAGTTACCTAACCTAACGGTGCAGACGGGACATCGAGGCGAATGCGGATGGCATAAGCGTACGTTATATTTATCTGTGATGTTTAGGTGGATTTAAATGATGGGATATTCATTAATGAGATTAATGAAAGAAAATAAACCTAATTGATGTTGTGGAATCGAATTTCTAAATAAAACAGGTAGCTACAGTTCTTGCTTTGCATCGCGGTGTTCAGTATAGAACATCCTGCACCTTATTCGATGAGGAAAGGACCGAGATCCCTTCACCGGGAGTGACTCCTTTAGCAATAACTGGCAGATGCTACAACCCTCGGTTTGTCATTTGATTGCTTCTATAGTTTCTGCTTTGCACAGTGATATATATGATATATCCCGCACCTTATTCGACGAGGAAAGGGTCGACGATCCCTTCACCGGGAGTGACCCCTTTAGCAAAACTAGAAAAGCCTCAAAAAAATTCCATTTAAAAACCATTTGATTCCGCAACGAGATCAAGTTCAAAGCGTTAAAGGTTTTCACAAAAACCATTCGCAACCCTCCGTCATTTTAGGAAGTAGAGTACTTAGTATTCGTGCTGTGTTTGTTGACCATAGTCAAGGCACAGTGTATGGTAGCTAAGTGATGTCTTCCTACACCGCATATGATGCGATTAGTTAGGACAGTCGCGTGACTTTGTTGACCTTAGTTAAGGGTCATGTGGGTGGGTCTAATTAATCATGAAATGACGGGTAGAACTTGACTAGTGCTTATGATTTGTTGACCATAGTTAAGGTCATAAGTGCTAGGGGTAAAAATCTTTATCGGGAGTTTCAAGTGTTGAAATTTGCAATGAGATTGCATACCTTCTATGTGATAGTTGGATCCCGATACCCACTGTGAGTAATTGTTACTCCTGGGAGAGTTTTGCACTTTGCAATTAACCGATCAAGTAGGTGTCTAGAAAGGTGTCAACGGGGTTACGCCTCTGGGAAAATGAGGTTTACTGTAATTAGGTCCGTGCGAAAGCACGGGAAACCTCCCTCAAAGTACCGACACTGGCCTGGCTGAAAGATTGGCGAACTTGTAGAGTGTAATTAATCCCGGCTAGTCTTTCCTTTTAGGGTTTGAAGGAAGATTTGATAAAAACAGTAGGAGCCATCCTGATTAGATAAAATACATAACCAATCTAATCTTGCAAGAGCGCACGCTGAGTGTTTTCTTCTCTCTCTCTCCTGGTAGCGACCATATCACGCCTTAATCAAGATAATATAATGGATGTATTGACCGAACCCGCTTGTTATACTGAGCTGGGGAACGTTGGTTCCGCTCCAACTTATAATTGTTATAAGACAGAGCAGGAAATAGGGGAATACCAGAATTCCTATGCCGCCCAAACGAAGAAAGTGCATATGATGCATCTCCTTCGGGTGTGTTCATTATACAGAACTATTTCTCAGTATCCTCTGCATCCTGGGTATCTGATACCGGATCAGGATCCCAGATATGTAATCTGTTACATAGGGCTACAAAAAGGTAGAAAAACTGAGAACGGGTGATAAGTTTCATGAGGCAGAAAACGGGGCAAGTGTTGCAGCCAAGTCTGTTGGTCACTGTCACCCTGTATTACCAATACATTGATTATGAACAAATGCTATTAGATACCGAACCTGATATACAAAATCATATCAGTCTCTTTATTAGTAAAGAAATGATAAAATTTTGTATTGATGGATAATATTTTGAACATTTCCTATATCAAAAGTTGATCGGTTCAGGCACGTTATCTAAAAGCATTGACGTTCTAAATCAAACTACAGTTGCTAGTATGCAGAACACACACAAGAGGAAGAGTTCAGAAATGAACGAATCATTCTTGAGTCATTGTAGACTAGGTCATATCAATGCGACCCGACTGGCTGAAGTTACATTTTAGATGCATATTTAAATCAGTTTAAATTTACATCTTGTGAAACTTGCCAGTCATGTCACAAAGATAAAATGACCATAGCTCTGTTTGTTGGAAACAGAGAAAGAGTTAGTTAACTCTTGGGACTGATACATTATGATGTATGTAAGGTCTCCTGTCTACACATGCCAGGACTGGTTCTTTATACTTCATTACGTTCTCTGATGATCTCTCAAGATTCTGACATATGTTCCTGTTGAAACACATGTCCGAACCTTTTGAGATATTCACAGAATATAAGTTAGAAGTAGAGAACCAACAACCGGGTATAAGTATTATGTCCTATGATAAGATCAGGGAGGAGAATACTTGTGCATGGCATTCCTGGACTATTCTAAAAGAAAATGAGATTCTCTCTCCGTATTACTCCTCTGAATACACCACAGCACAACGGTGTATCAGGGCGGAGCAATCGCACAATATTAGATATGGTGTGCTCTATGATGAGTATTACTGAGTTACCTATTTCCTTTTGGGGTTATGCGCTTGAGAAGCTGCGTACCTATTGAATTAGGTTCGAATCAGATCACTGCCTACCATTCCATATGAGATATGGTATGGGAAGAGCCTATCTCTTAAGTAAGTTAAGATTTGGGATTGTCCGGCCTATGTCAAAAGCAAAATCCGGACAAGATCGAGGCAAGATCAGTTCTGTAGAACTGGAAAGGTTCCAGCTGTACAAAACTGCTAATGATTTGACAGAACCAAAGAATTCAATAGTTCCCGACGAACCTCAGCCTCTCCGCCGATCTAGCAGGGTTCCTCACCTGCTTGATAGATACTTCGGTTTCTCGATGACAGTGGGAGAAAGGATTGCATCATGAGATGATGACCTAACTAGATTCGAGCAGGCCATCAAGAGTAGGGACTCTGTAAGAATGGCTGGATGCTTAGCCATCTGAGATGGAATCCATATACACCAACAAAGTATGGACTTTGGTTGCGATATCTGAAGGGTTAAATCCCCATCAGGAGCAAGTATATCTTGAGAAGATTACTTGGTGTAGATGGACAAGTTGAGACTTTCAAAGCTAGACTAGTTAAAGGTTTTCGTCATCGACCAGGCACGAATAATGATGAAACCTTTTCCAGGGACTATGCTTAAGTCCATCCAGATCCTACTTGCCACGGCTACATACCATGACTACGATATCTGATGGTTGGGTGCCATGACTACTTTTCTAAATAATGATTTAGAAGAGAACGTCTATAAGAACACAGCCAGAGGGCTACGTAAATAGTGGGAGCAGCGGAAACGTGTGCAAGATGTTTTATGTGATGAAGCAGGCATCGCGGAGTTGGAACATCTGTTTTGATTAGTTAGTCAAACAATTTGACATCATCAAAATGGTAGATGAACCTTGTATACACAAAACGGTAGTAGAAAGTGAAGTGGTCATCCTCGTATTGTACGTGGACAATATACTCTTGATAGGAAAGGAATTTCCTATGCTACGATCGGTCGATCTCCTCTTATCATATAGATTCTCCATAAAGGATCAAAGTGATACCTCCTAAATCCGGGGATTTGGATCTATGAGATAGATCTAAATAGATTTTAGGATTCTCACTAGCTATAGTGAGATAGTATCAGTTGATCCTGTGGAGAATCACTGGAAGTGTTCCAGGGTGATAAAGACGACTGAATGTCAGTCACATGCATTATCTTTACCCTCAGTAAAGGGACGGTATGTTGGAAGAGTTCCAAGCTAGATACCGTGGCAAACTAGACGATAAAGGCTGGTAACATCGCTATTAAAGACACTACCAAAGAGGCAGTTTGGGTATATATATTGGTTCATAGGATGAACTAGGTTCCTACCATTGTGTGACAATGGAAGTGTGGTTTTGGCCCTGGAACCCTGGTCCCATCAGTGACACAGACATATTCTGAGGCAGCATCACCTGATCATGGAGATAGTTGATCTCCAGGGTGATCAAGGTTAGGAGAGTAGACTCAGAGGACAACACGGCGGATCCACTCACGAAGGCCTTTTCCCAAAGAGAGACTTTTAGGGGATGGTTGAGTATGTGATACTGCAACCACTGCTACAAATGGCCCTAGTGCAAGTAGGAGATTGTTAGTTATATGTATGCCCTAGAGGCCATTACTGTACATTGGATGTATATTGTAATGGATGCTGGGACATATATAGGTAGGACTTTCTTGCTCGACATGATAGTACGCTATCTGGTTGCTCTTTATCTTAACGTGTATACTTTCTGTCTCTCTGTTACATGTTGATAAAGCCCTTAGGATGTGTACTCGACTTCCAGGACTGTGATGCAGATCATACTAGTGGGGCCTGGATAGTCCATGAGTACATCCTTCAATGTTCCTAGTCGAGGGAATATCGAGACGGGGCATCGATATTCCAGAGTAGACTAGCGTATATCTTCTCGACCCATGCGATGGGCGATGGATGATCCCATATCCATTGGTGTTTGACATCGGAGATGGTATGCGGGTGCTCAGTGGAGACTGGGTACACTGAACGGACTCGCCGAGAACTCCCAGATGGTATTATACCTCACGTCAGATGGCAGTTCTCTGGTGACACTGGTACAGCTTAGTCTGTTGACCCGAGATCGTCATAGAGTCTTGTGTGTCTCCCACTGTGCTTTGATTTCCACCCTACCACGGCTCTACTGAGGCGTGCAAACAGGTGGTTTTTGGGTACAGTGCCGATTCACATGGAGGCAATGAGCGATAAGAGGGGATTCGTCTCTCCCGGTATTGGGGGTTGATGTTGCGCTATGCTCGACTGGCCATAACAGGAAATCCCTGGCCAGGGTTGCAGTGACCTACTGGTAAGTGTTATCAGTAGTTTCACACATGTCATGGACTTCACGTCGGCATGACTTATCGAGCTATTGGGGTCTGACGTTTACCACCCCTAGGCGAGATATGCGACATATCAGACGAACAGACCGGACTGTACGGTAAGTGTTACTGGTTGGATTCACAGGAGTGTGAGCGGGCTTGCTCGTCGATCTTCTGATCGCTCAATACCCGGGTGGCCGTTACGTTTAGCAGACCGCTTGCGGCTTGTGGGTGTTTGATATGATCATCACCTGCTGCCGGCGTATTGACGAGTCTTTAGAGTCCTACACAGAGGTTTCCTGGCTCAAGCGAAACGAAATAGGAGCGCATATGAGATATGTGCGGGACCGAGAATAATGCGTGTATGTGATACCGTATTTCATTCTCGCGATGAATGTATCGATTGGTTATATGCGATATAACCTAGTTGTCGAATCAAGGATTGATTCGATAAGCCGATACATTGGATACTAGCCGGTTATATGTGACATGACCGGATCATTGAATCAAGTGTTGATTTAATGATTTAATGTATAATTATATATTTGATATATTACTTTGCATTAACTGGTATTGGTTCACTTTAAATGGATTTTCTCACTTGGATTGTGCAAGTTGTATATGTGATATACTTTTGTGCACATGATTGTATCATGTTTGATGATACATTCTAGCTTGGTTTGTGTAAAGTATTAAACCATGGTTAGTTAGTGGTTAGGGTTTCATTTCATTCACTTATTCATTTATCTATTATTTATTTTATTTATTTCATTTGAAAAGATAAAGAGAAAAGAATGGTTGCTAGTTTTGTTTTTTCTTTGAAGCTTCTTGAAGCTTTGAACAAGTCCACCATTCTTGTCTCTTCTCTAACCCTAACCACTCATCTAACCTTAGTTAAATCTCTACACTAAACCATGGTTGAAGTCATGATAAGTATTCTTTTTATTTTCTTTTTAAAATAACTTATCATATCTTCTTCTTCTTCTTCATCTTCTTCTTCCATGAAAAGAAGCTTGCTACATCAATGGTGATTGATGAAAAAGTGTGAGAAATCCAAATCTAAAGTCTACCCACTTCCTATTTCTTCATCCTCTACCTCTTGCCAAGTAGTATAGGGTGTTTCCTTCACAAGTTTTCTTGACTTGGTGAAGTTGGAGCTTGATCTAGCGATGCCTCGACGTAGATCATCTTCGGCATCGTCGTCGATGACCTAGCCCGCTTTTTCTCCGATGAAGCCGACGCTAGAGCCCAAGATCCGATTTGTACAGCGAGGAGACTTCATCGCGGAGCCATGGAGGTGGAGAACCGGATCTATAAAGGTTGTAGCCACTTTCCTTTAGCATTTTATTCGTTTACATGCTTGCATCGCCTATATATCTAGTTAACGATCCGTATTAGGGTTTGTAGGCACTTGTAAAATTTGAATTAGCCATGCTTGATCACTTGTGAGACTTCATTAGTGTGCCTAGGAACCCTACACCAATCAAATCAGTTGCCTACCATTTCATATGTGATATGGAATGGGAAGAGCCCATATCTTAAGTATGTTAAGATTTGGGGTTGTCCAGCCTATGCCTAAAAGAAAAATCCGGATAAGCTAGAGGCAAAGTCAGTTCTATGGAAGTTTGTTGGATATCCCAAGCATTCGCAAGGGATAATCTTCTACCAAACCGAGGAACAAAAGATGTTTTGTTTCTCAGCATGCCACCTTTGTGAAAGGGAATTTCTTGTAAAAAAATTAGTGGTCATGAGGTAGAACTGGAAGGAGTTCCAGCTATACAAACTGTAGCTGATGATTTGGTAAGCCCGAAGGATTCAATAGATTCTAACGAACTCAGCCTCTCCGCCGATCTAGTAGGGTTCCTCACCCACCTGAGAGATACTTCGGTTTTCTCTATGACAGTGGGAGCGAGAATTGCATCATGAGATGATGACCTAACTAGTTTCGAGCAGACCATCAAGAGTGGGACTCTGTAAGAATGGCTGGATGCTTAGCGATCTGAGATGGAATCCTTATACACCAACAAAGTATGGACTTTGGTTGCTTTATCTGAAGGGTTAAATCCCTATCAAGAGCAAGTATATCTTGAGAAGATTACTTGGTGTACATGGAAAAGTTGAGACTTTCAAAGTTATGCTTAAGTCCATCCAGATCCTACTTGCCACTGCTACATACCATGACTATGATATCTGGCGGTTGGGTGTCATGACTGCTTTTCTAAAAATGATGATTTAGAACAGAGAGTCTATAAGTACACAGCCAGAGGGCTTCGTAGATAGTGGGAGCAGCGGAAACATGTGCAAGTTGTTTTATGAGATAAATCTGGCATCGCGGAGTTGGAACATCTGTTTTGATGTGATAGTCAAAGAGTTTGACTTCATCAAAATGGTAGATGAACCTTGTATATACAAAAAGGTAGTAGGGAGTATGGTGGTGATCCTCGTAGAGTACGCGGATGACATACTCTTGATAGGAAAGGAGTTTTCTGTGCTACACTTGGTCAATCTCTGCTTATCACAAGGATTCTCCATATAGGATCAAAATGATACCTTCTAAATCCTGGGTTATGGATCTATGAGATAGGTCTATTTGGATGTTAGGATTCTCACTAGTTGTAGTGAGATGGTATCAATCGATCCTGGCGAGAATCACTAGAATGGTTCCAGGGTGATAAGGACGACTGAATGTCATTCGCAGGCATTGTCTTTACCCTCAGTGGAGGGACGGTATGTTGGAAGAGTTCCAAGCTAGATACCGTGACTTACTAGACGATTAAAGGCAACATACATCGTTACCAAGGATGCTACCAAAGAGGCAGTCTGGATATATATATAAGTTCATGAGATGAACTTCGTTCCAACCATTGTGTGACAATGGAGTTATGGCTTTGGCCTAGGAACCCCCGTCCCATCAGAAATCCAGATATAATTCTTAGGCAGTATCGCCTGATCATGGAGATGGTTGATCTCCAGGGAGATCAAGGTTAGGAGAGTAGATACAGAGGAAAACAGTGCGGATCCACTCACAAAGGCCTTTTTCCCAGTAGAGACTTTTATGGGATGATTGAGTATGAGATACTTCAACCACAGCTAATTGTTGGGTATGCGATGCCACAACAGATGGCCCTAGTGCAAGTGGGAGATTGTTAGTTATATGTATGCCCTAGAGGCCATTACTGTACATACGATGTATATTGTAGTGGATGCTTGGACATATATTGGGAGGACTTTCTTGCTCGACATGATAGTACGCTATCTGGTTGCTCTTTATCTTAACATGTACTATGATAGTCTCTTTGTTACATGTTGATAAAGCCCTTAGGATATGTACTCGACTACCGGGACTATGATGAAATCATACTAGTGGGGCCACGGTAGTCGACGAGTACATCCTATAACTGTTCCTAGTCGAGGGTGTATCGAGACAGGGCATCGATACACCAGAGTAAACTAGCGTATACGCATCTTGACCCATATGATGGGCGATGGATGATCCTATATCCATCGGTGTTTGAAATCAAGGATGGTGTACGGGTGCTCAATGGAGACTGGGTACACTGGACGGACTCGCCGAGAACTCCCAGATGGTATTATACCTCACGTCAGATGGCAGTTCTCTGGTGACACTAGTACAAGTTAATCTGTAGACCCGAGATCGTCATAGAGTCTTGTGTGATTCCCACTGTACTTTGATTTCCATCATACCACGTCCAAGAGGGCATGCAAAAAGGTGGCTTTTGGGTACAGTCCCGAATCACATGGAGGCAATGAGCGATAGGAGGGGATTCGTCTCTCCCGGGATAGGGAGTTGATGTTGCGCTGTGTTCGATTGGCTATAACTGGAAATCCCTGGCCACGGTTGCTGAGATTTACTGGTAAGTGTTATCAGTAGTTTCTCGAACTGTTATAGACCTCATATCGATACGACTTATCAAGCTACTAGGGTCTGACGTTTACCACCCCTAGGCGAGATATGCGACATATCAGACGAAGAGACTGGACTGTACGGGAGTGTTACTGATTGGATTCGCAGGAGAATGTACAGGCTTGCTTGTTGATCTTCTGATTGCTTAATACCTAGGTGGCTGTTACGTTTAGCTGACCGCTTGAAGCTTGTGGGTGTTTGATATGATCATCACCTACTGCCGGCGTATTGACGATTCTTTAGAGTCCTACACAAAGGTTTCTTGGCTCAGGCAAAACGGAGTAGGAGCACATATATGATGTGTGGGACCGAGAACAATACATGTATGTGATACCGCATTAGATTCTCGCGATATGAGATATCGGCCGGGTATATGTGATATAGCCGGGTCATCGGATCAAGTGTTGATTCGATGAACTGATACAGATTATATTAGTCGGTTATTTATGAAATAGCCGGATTATCGGATCAAGTGTTGATTCGATAATTTAATATATAATTATATATTTGATATATTAAATTACATTAACTGATATAAGCTCACTAAAAGATTCTTTTTCTCACTCGGGTAATACATTGATATATGCGATATATGTTAATTGTATTATTTTATTTTGTTACAAAATATATTATATATATGATATATAATATTGTAACAAGTTAAGGTTACTAATGCAACATGATTAGTGGAGATTAAACATGGTTAGGGATTGATTTGGGTTAATTCTTTCTAGTTGCTTCTAGAAGCTTTGCTTTTGTTTTAAGCAAAGATATTTGTTATGATATTTTTGTAAATATTTAGTTAACCCAACCCAACCCTTCATCATGGTTAAGTCTCTACATGGGTTAAGTTATCATACTTAACCCATGGTTGCATTTCTAACCTCACTATGAATTCATTATTCATCACAAAAGGTTTTGGATATTATTCTTCTTCTTCTTTGAAGAAAAGTTTTCTAGTTTTTTCTTTGGTGATGAAAATGAGTGAGATTAAGAAAATAAAAGAGAGCATAAATCCTACTTCATCATCCTCATCTAATCTAGCTAATTAGATTAGGGTGTTCACTTCATTAGATAGTGAGAGCTTGTGTTAAAGAAACTTCAAGGTAGATCATCTTAGTTATCGAAGATCGGAAGCAAGCATGTATCTTTCTCTTCGTGAAGCCTCTCTAGAGTCCGGGAAATAGATGATCGCAGTGAAGGGACCTCAACACGGAGCTTTTTGAAGTGAAGGACCGGACTACAAATGTTATAATCCTTCGGGTCTTCATCAGAAATCCATATATAATACTTAGGCAGTATCGCTTGATCATGGAGATGGTTGATCTCCAGGGAGATCAAGGTTAGGAGAGTAGACACAGAGGATAACAGCGCAGATCCACTCACAAAAGCCTCTTTCCCAGTAGAGACTTTTATGGGATGGTTGATTATGAGATACTTCAACCACAGCTAATTGTTGGGTATGCGATGCCACAACAGATGGCCCTAGTGCAAGTGGGAGATTGTTAGTTATATGTATGCCCTAGAGGCCATTTGATTGATACGAATAAGTGTGTTTGTAGTAATTACCGCAATCAATAACGGTGTCACGTGTAGCTAGACCGAGATAAGTACGGGTCGTCCTCTGGGAAACGTGGAACCTTTTACTCTTACTTTAGATGTGTTGAAAAAGAGAGGAGGGATAAAGAATGTTGATGAATGGTTTCTAGATTTACGTTAAGCACTAATGCAAAATACAGATCTAGATTATTTATGGATGTAGTTAATATAATAAGGGGGCTTGTAGGGTTCGTTAGGATTTAGTAGTTATGGATGATTAATTAAAAATTATCCTTTTTATCCTTTAATAGATTGAAAACTAGAACGACGGTGATGCGTGTAGATTAGGGTTTCTGGAGGGAAAAGGAATCCCACTCTTAATCCCTATCTCGACACGGAACTCCGTTCATATCTAGCCTTTACCAAAACAATCATTAATCTAATCTCTAATCGCGGTCGGGACTAACAATGAAATGTTAGTGCGCCCGATTAGGATGTTAATGATTCTTTTGATAAAGTTCATAAACTTTATAGGACTTAAAAAGAGTTTAGGAATGTTCATCATCCATTAGCCTACCCTAATCCTACGAACCCTAACAAGCGGAGAATTACTCGTGCATGTTGGGAGAAAAGAGATGGAGAGAAAATGTAATAAACTACCTTTATTAATAAACAAGATCAATTACACTTTGATTCCTTAAAAAAATGATTACAAAAACCTAGTTTGCTTCTCGATCTCTTCTAAGGAGGTAGATGAACGTTGATGATCAGCCTGGATGCGTGAGCCGTCTTGGACTTCATGATCTCATCCGCTTGATAATTTTTCTAAGAGGCTCTCGGTCTTTATTTATAGTCCCAAAACCAGAAACATAGCTTCTAAATTTGGAAGCAAGTAGTAAAGATTCACCCTAAAATTTCTGAGCTTCTAACTCCCCTACCCTGCGGCGGATCCGTGGCCAACAGGGGGGTTTGGCCGCGGATCCACGGCCAATGGTTGGGATCACTTGATCAAATTTCTGTGGGTAGATCCTTGTGACATGTTGCAATCTCTGGAAGCTTTGGAACTTGGAAATATTCTCGTAGTTGCTGCCAGACTTGATTTCTAAGTTTTGGTTTCTTAATTTGGCAGGTTTGCTTTAACAACTTGATTTCCTTGATTTTAGACCTGAAAATTCTGCACATCAACTCAAATAATATTTAGTAGAGTTAAGATTTGGTCAATGATATTATTTGCATACATTTTTTTACCAATCGCTAATTATAACATATCAACACATGGAAAATAGTGTTTTTACAGATAAACCCTCACATGTATGATATATTATAATGAAGACCTTTTTTAATATAGAAATAGTAGGAAAAATGTAATAACAAATGTGCAGTTTTATCAACTGAACAAATACCCCCAAACTTATCTTTGATCGTCCCGAGCAAACTAGTTTATTCAAGAAAAGGAGAAAAAGAAAGAAGAAAACTAAGCACACTTTCGTGGGCAAACACGATTGCACTGAGCACGTGCAACAAGCCGTTAAACCTCTAGGTGTCCCTAATAGGAGGAGTGCTGTCTCCTGAGGGTTTTCAGTGGATTACACCCACAAAATCCATAATAAAAGAGAGATGGTGAAATTTACATATAAAGATAAGAACCATAAAAGAAAGACTTTGAAAATAAGAGTTTCCAACTACACTAGCTTTTCAGTTGTCATGAGCCCTATCTTAATAGTCATGAAAAGATGTTAAAAATCACATCATCCCTCAATAAAACATCGTCTCTATTCTTCATTCATACCTTTCATCCAAACATCGATCATATAACCCTACGTGTGTGTAAATAACATCCCTACATCCGGAGAATTCAATTCAAGCTATCATACTCTTGTCCATCTGCCTCAGTAATTTTTAATCGATGAATATTTATAGATTTGCTAAAACATTTTCATGCGACCGTTAATACTTCTTGAGGTACCAACCGACCGATTACTTATGTGTTTGCTGATTAGGTGATAGTATTTTTCTCGTCTTGCACCACCTAAGGCTTAGCAGTGACTCCCAAACCAGTTGGTCTAAGGCACTAGGTGATGAAGCACCCTCGCTATATTTTTTTATTGCTGCCTTGGCGATAACAAAACCAGTGTTCATTTTTCTTTTCACCATTTTTATATTTTCTTCATTTTTTTTTTCCATTTCCTTCATACTTTGGCTTTTAGAAAAGAGCATTTCAAGGTATCCTCTACTATCCCGAGTTTCAAGACGTGTGTAAGTGCATATAGTTGGGTATCAACATTCAAATATTTGGCTTCCAGAATAGAAACTATTTTTCAGACTTATTTTTATCCTCACATTAGTGACTTCCTTCATCTTACTAACCCTTGGGACAACAGCTCATAACTACTTATTACTAGCTCGTTTAAGAAAACTTCTAATTTTCTTGGTTTTCTTAAATTATTCCTATATTTTGGATGTAATTTTTCACTTTCTACTCTTTTGTTATAAAAGAATTTTTTTTTGAAAATGTTGTGCTTATGCAAAATATGATGCAAATTGATGTGTAAATAAGCACAAACCTCCCCCAAACTTGTTTTCAACAGTGTCCTCACTGTTGCTATCTGCTGGATCACAAAAACCTGTAAGCTTGGGAGGACATTATTAATGGGGGTAAGAATATATGAAAGTGAAAATCCTCCCCCAAATTTATTTTTGGCTCACAAATTTGAGGACAAAAGTTATGTTCAAGAGCCAAAAATATACCCCCCTCAAACATGAGTTAGACATTACGAACATTTTAAGAGGGGGTGAGTCATTTGGTCAAAGTAAGACTTTACAAAGACCAAAAGTTAACACCAACCATTCAAAGATTTTATCAGTATAGCGTATAGGTCGGTGGAAGAATGTGTTGTATCGAGTCAAGAAAAAATGGGGAAGGGATAAGAGATGGTCTGGAAAGGGTTTGAATTTTAAATTAGAGAAAAAAAAGAATGAGGATGAAGGTGAATGATTAGGAAGAAGGAATGGTGGCGGTTCAACCTCTGTAGGTGGAGATCGATCAATCACAAAATCCGTATTTAAAAATTCAAGTTCGTCAGCAAAAAGTTCTTCAAAACTTTTATCAATGGTGTGATTGAACATTTTGCTGTCAAAGAGTTTTGTGCCAGAATTTATCCTACTTGATTCATAAAAAATCATTGAGGTAGAGGACTTAAAAAACTCATCTACCTCATTTTCAAAAATATCCAAATCAAGTTGAATTTATGGTATTATTGAACTTGAATTAACGAATTGTGATTCATTAAAACTCACTGAAACTATAGGCATAGAAGAAGAACCGGTGAAAATAGAAGGTGAAATGGGTAAAAAAATTGGTGTGTCGAGTGTTGCTGTACCAGATGTGGAAGATGGAGGCTGTATTTCTTCGGGTATACCTTTATCATCAACTTTATGACATATTTGGGGTTCGGGAAGAATTAAAGGCTCAAGATGATGACCACAAGGAAGTGAAAGGATTTGATGAATTGGTGGGACAAAATCATCCAAAATTTCGGGTTCATCAATCAATATATCTCTAACATCAATCACCTCATTCAAGTGAACGTTAGAATTCTCAAACACCTCATCAAAAGTATGGTTTTCAATCAGTTTTGGTTCAAGAGTGGAGGTGTAAAGATCACAAGGGTTGGGTATGATTTCACTTGAAATGGACCCTTCACAATCGGGTAAATCAAACACTACAAAGTCACACAACTTATCAGACATTCTATTTGGTGTGCTTGATGAATCTATGAAACTGGAGTTGTGGATTTCAGTTTGGAATGGGGAGGTTTGATTATGAAGGGTGTATAGTTCTGTCTCACTACCTAAATTCTCATTTTGTCCTATGCCCGAATCATATACTGAAAATTTTTGGGCAGGTTTGAAATTCTTTACTTGCATCCACTCTGTTGTTTCCTTCCTAATTTGGTTCGACAATTCCAGAAATTTTTCTAATGTTTGCTCCAGAATAGTCTTGGGTCTATAAGGGGTTTCAGTATAAGATTGAAATTCCTGTGGATAATTAAAACTCTCAAATGACTGATTAGAAGAATTGTCTAGAGAAGGTGGAAAAGTCGGATTGGATTGATATGAATAGAATGGTTGCGAAAATTGGGTGGGAGTAGGATCAATATTATGATAAGAAGAATATTGATATGGGTTGGTTGGTTGGCTATTCTCAATAGACATCTTATATGCCACAAACCGCCTATCAAACTCTTCTTTGGACAGTGGTGGTGATGGTTGATATTGGTCCGGGTTGAAACTTTGGCCTCTAGCCCTAGCTATATGCTCAGCAATGGACATTCTTCTAGGGGCTTCCTCATTCTGGGTATGAACTGAAACAGGTATAGGATTAGGATACGGTTGATAAAATCTAGACTGAGGTGGCCAACTGTGTAACCCTTCGAAAATCGTTTAGGCAGTTTTTCGGTAATCGGCTAATTTTTCGGCTTTTTCCGTAAAAAGTCAAAATAGGTATTTTTCATTGTAGATCTAATTATACAAAATTTAGATAAGATATTACTATAATTTTGTCACTAAAATGTCACTTATAATTTTCTAGTTAAATAAATTTTTTTTCGTAATTAATTATTTTTTTATTATTATTTTAAGCCTTTTTAAATACATTAAATTAGGGATAAATACAAATTTAATTAGGTAAATTTCATAATTAGGAATCTTTATAAACTAAAATATGGTGTTGATAAAATTATATCATGACTTGCAAACTTTTGGTTTTAGGGTTGGAAATTTAATGGAAAAATGATGTAAAATAAGGTTTTTTTTGTAAAATGTTGATATGAAAGCATTAAATGAGCACATGGGGTGTTTTTGGACCTAGAAACTTCTCCAAATTTCCCCCCATTACCTCCTCCTACTGTTGGCCGAGCCTCCTTGCTGAAATCCCTCATCTTCTCACTTCATTCTTGCTTCTAAAATCATGATAAAATCAAGAAAAATCCACAAAATTGCACCATTTTCTTCATAGATTCAAACCAAAACCTTAATCCCTCCATTCCCTAACCCTAATTAGTTAGAGAAGTGGAGAAAGGAGGCCACTTTGGAGGCTTAGTGCAAGTTGGGGTTCACTTGGGAGGTATAATTCCTAAACTAGTTGTTAATTTGTAGTTTAATAAAGCTAGTTTAGTATTTTAAAGTGATTAATTTCATTGTAATGGTTAGTTTTGAAATTTCAAGAAAGGGATGATGTTCTAGATTAGGGTTTGTAGCATGGTGGTTGGATTTAAGTTAGGGTTTGGTTATCTAATTGATTGGAGTGGTTAATTGTGTAGTGTTATGCTCGCTAAATCGACAAAATTGCGATGTTTGTATCGAATCGGTAAGCAAATTGCTTACTAGATTTTTATAAAAATTAGAATGCGATCAAATTGCGTTATGTTAGCGATATAATTAGCTTCGTATAGGACTATTAGAGTGCGCGAACGCGGGGTTTCGTCTAGAAAAATCCACAAAATTGCACCATTTTCTTCATAGATTCAAACCAAAACCTTAATCCCTCCATTCCCTAACCCTAATTAGTTAGAGAAGTGGAGAAAGGAGGCCACTTTGGAGGCTTAGTGCAAGTTGGGGTTCACTTGGGAGGTATAATTCCTAAACTAGTTGTTAATTTGTAGTTTGATAAAGCTAGTTTAGTATTTTAAAGTGATTAATTTCATTGTAATGGTTAGTTTTGAAATTTCAAGAAAGGGATGATGTTCTAGATTAGGGTTTGTAGCATGGTGGTTGGATTTAAGTTAGGGTTTGGTTATCTAATTGATTGGAGTGGTTAATTGTGTAGTGTTATGCTCGCTAAATCGACAAAATTGCGATGTTTGTATCGAATCGGTAAGCAAATTGCTTACTAGATTTTTATAAAAATTAGAATGCGATCAAATTGCGTTATGTTAGCGATATAATTAGCTTCGTATAGGACTATTAGAGTGCGCGAATGCGGGGTTTCGTCTAGTCGGGTTGTAGTTTTGTCGATTTCCCCGAAATGACGATTCTAGTTAAAGATTAGCGATTTTCGTGCGTTTTTCCGCACACCGAGTGCATGCTATGTTTAATTCGAGAGCGCCGATAATTGTATATTGTGACTTGCATCGTTTTAGGTTTTGTAATCTTATGCTTGGTGTTGTGCAAATATAGGATCGGTCGGGGAAACATCGGACACGGCGCGTAAAGGCAAGGCGGTGGTCGGATCGGATTAGCGGGGATTTCAGGTGAGTAGATATATTCATCTATGGGGGAATCGTCTGAATGGCGCGAGGCGCCCCCCTAGTTAGGATTACCCTACTTTTTGCAAGATTTATATTGTTAGCTAGCTTATCCATTCATGTACACTGCATACCCTTATAGCGAACAGTATATTAGATTCCATGGACATTCATCTATACTTATGCGATATCACTTCGTAGGACACGAACACCATTACCATTGGCAT
The DNA here is from genome assembly GCA_030015575.1 of Agapanthus africanus. Taxonomy (NCBI): domain Eukaryota; kingdom Viridiplantae; phylum Streptophyta; class Magnoliopsida; order Asparagales; family Amaryllidaceae; genus Agapanthus; species Agapanthus africanus. The sequence goes on along the minus strand of CM057337.1, from coordinate 627,608,788 downwards.
CTGTTGCACGCGCACTATTCATGTGACACACACGCCTTTGGTAATTGCCATGCCACGTGCACTATAGAACCTGTTTAACTTAATAACGCCATTTGCATTCATACATGATATATGGAATTGCATAGCATGCATATACCTCGCATTACCATCATATCTACATAGATTTCTAGCCAAAACTCACATCATATACATTGATATCATAGACATTTATCATATATAACATGTGAACATTATGATTTTCTTGAGGATTTCAGTATTGCTGCGATTTCTGGATTTTTGGGGAAAACCGCAAAAATTTAACAAAAGTTTATATTCATCATTTTTAAAACAAAGTTGCGGTTTTCTCGTGATGTATGTGTCGTCCACCATGAGTTTTCATGTTTTCTGTTGGATTTCGAGACCCGATTCGAGGAGTGGATGAACCGTCTCGGGTACATGGTGGGCCCGGTATGGTACCCCGGGGCAAGAAGATCGAGTTGTAGACGATGAGCCTGGCAGGGGAAGACTACCTACCGGTGATGTCTGGCGCGGCGGATATCCGGAGGATACCGACCGTTGTCGTGAGATTTATGATATGGGCCGATCCGGACTGACGGAGCCCGATATTGAGACAGATATGATTCCTATTTGGTGTCGATGCTTGACACGGGTTTTCAGATGATTTCTTGATGGTACTTAGCTATTATACAGATATTCATTTTCTAAAGTTAAGAATTCAATACCCTTAGCATTTAAAACACTTAAAGATTTAGTAATGTTATTGCATACATGTGCATGCATAATAGAGATATTATATCACATATGGACATACATGTTGTTCTGCATTGCGTGCATTCTTACGATTGCCTTATTAGATGTTATATTTACTCACGAGCTGGCAACTCACCCCCGTTGTGCTACAGTATCTTGCAGATCGGACTCATCAGTCTTGTAGCGGCGGCTATCTTATCATCAGCTCCTTTTGCTCAGACTCGCGACATCGCCTGTAGGTGGGTTGCGAGCACACTTTATTTCTTTTTGCTTTATCATTGTATCTAGTATACTCCATCTACTACTTTATATTGTATATGCGACCTAGTGATGAGACTGAGAGATTTGTATATTTGTGGTTTCTTTTGGGTCGAGCTCACTTGAGCCGGCGATGTGTTTTCTGATATTTTGCGTTTCTTTTATGCTCTTTTCTTGATATGGTTATTATATTGCATGTGGTTGTGATCCGCCTTGGGCGAAGAGCTAGCTCCCGCTTGGGGATGCCATTTTTATGATTACAGGTTTATTATCTTGTTGTACCCATTTTGGGGGATAGAAAATACAGGGGAGACTCTGCCGAAATTTTCAGAAATTTATGATGTTTTTAAAAAGGGATTCTATGCAACCTAAATGATTTTAAAAACCATTTTCATTAAAGGTTTTCCTTCACTCTCTTTTGTTTTCGGTTTAGATTCTTCTGGGCTTTGGCTGACTTAGGTTACGGTACGCCTTTAGACGTCTCGTAATCTAAGTGCCAGTCGCGTTCCGTACTTTCGGGTCGTGACAAACTGTTTCTTCCCTCTTGTTCTATATGATCTCTTAAGGACATGGAAGAGCTGGACGGTATACCGAAGGGATTACGAAAACAAGAAATATCTGGTTATGGACAGCAAAGCTCGGCAAGTGTTCTTCTGTTTAGGTCACCCATTATAAGAAGAGAAGAAGGGGGAAGGGGTAAAAAGGGGAGAAAATAATTGGTTTGTTTTGAAAAATGACGGATTTAGACAAATCACACAAAAATGCACAAACAACCCTAGAACTATGGTTACCTAGGTCCAGTCTCTAGACCGCTCCTAGACTTCCAAAGGACAAGCCGTAGGATCAATCCTCTACCGTCTCTTTACTATCCTTGTAGCCAGGTAAGTGCCAGGTGAGTGGGAGGCTTCCCACTACGAAAGTAGTGGTCCTAATTAAGTAACCACTCGCCTTAGACACACTTGCTTAGACACAACAAAAGTAATGCGGATAAGCGATAGATTACCCACGACCTTCCTCTGTCCTTATTGAGCGCGACAGTTCTTAAAGTCTGTTCTAGATATTTTTTAAATTAATTTAGGGTTAATGCAGATGCTCGGTTTGTGATTTGTGGGGCTTAGGAAGGGTGATGAAATCCCCACCTAATCTGGATTTTGGTCTTTCCCCTTAAAAATCCTTATTAAAATATGAAATAACAAACCAATAACAAAACTTTGCAAAAAGATTTTTGAGCGGCGATATTTTGCAAAGAATCCTGCAGAAAAGATATTTTATTGGATTTCAGAGGAGAGAGAAGGAGGTTAGAATCTTACCAGAGAAGACTGAAGCCCTAGATCTCCTAACCGGCCGAGGTTCCGCCGTAAGAGGGAGAGATCAATTGATGAATTTTTTTTGTGGCCTTCTCTACTTCTTTGGATCTCAATGAATGTATCTGTCTCCTGTTTCCTTAAGTCCGTGACTCCAGATTCCCTCGCAAAATTCACACAATAATCGTTAAATATACAATTTGCAGTTTTGTTTTATTTATGATATAGATCGTATAAGAATTCAACACAAATAGTAAGAATAAAAAATTACGCACGTATCCCCGGCAACGGCGCCATTTGATTGATACGAATAAGTGTGTTTGTAGTAATTACCGCAATCAATAACGGTGTCGCGTGTAGCTAGACCGAGATGAGTACGGGTCGTCCTCTGGGAAACGTGTAACCTTTTACTCTTACTTTAGATGTGTTGAAAAAGAGAGGAGGTATAAAAAATGTTGATGAATGATTTCTAGATCTATGTTAAGCACTAATGCAAAATACAGATCTAGAATATTTATGGATGTAGTTAATATAATAAGGGGGCTTGTAGGGTTCGTTAGGATTTAGTAGTTATGGATGATTAATTAAAAATTACCCTTTTTATCCTTTAATAGATTTAAAACTAGAACGACGGTGATGCGTGTAGATTAGGGTTTCTGGAGGGAAAAGGAATCCCACTCTTAACCCCTATCTCAACACGGAACTCCGTTCATATCTAGCCTTTACCAAAACAATCATTAATCTAATCTCTAATCGCGGTCGGGACTAACAATGAAATGTTAGCGCGCCCGATTAGGATGTTAATGATTCTTTTGATAAAGTTCATAAACTTTATAGGACTTAAAAAGAGCTTAGGGATGTTCATCATCCATTAGCTTACCTTAATCCTACGAACCCTAACAAGCGGAGAATTACTCGCGCATGTTGGTAGAAAAGAGATGGAGAGAAAATGCAATAAACCACCTTTATTAATCAACAAGATCAAGTACACTTTGATAACTTAAAAAAATGATTACAAAAACCTAGTTTGCTTCTCGATCTCTTCTAAGGAGGTAGATGAACCGTTGATAATCAGCCTGGATGCGTGAGCCGTCTTGGACTTCGTGATCTCGTCGGCTTAATAATTTTTCCAAGAGGCTCTCGGTCTTTATTTATAGTCCCAAAGCCAGAAACTTAGCTTCTAAATTTGGAAGCAAGTAGTAAAGATTCACCCTAAAATTTCTGAGCTTCTAACTCTGTAAGTCCATGTCACGCACCCCACGAACTTGCGGGGAGGCGGAATATATGAAAAACGATTATCAAAGCTTCGTAACACGGACTAGAGCGCATGAATCGTTATCTAAACCATTGCTAACTATCTACTAGAGGTTTAACTACTCGGATACGAAGTTATACCTCACGTTACTTGTCCTTCGGGTCTTCATCGCGGTCCTCCACTCCTCATAGGCTCCTTGGAACATCGGCACCTCAACGGCCTCCTCGAATCAAAGACGATCCACCCAAAAGCTCCTACGCCAAGCTTAATCTCAAACTTGAGATAACTAGGTTGCTTAAAGTGCTAATCTAAGCTACCTAGGGGATATAGAGTGAGGTTATGGATGTATTAGTCTAGCTAACATCTCAACACATGAGAGGTTAGGGTTAGGGTTTGAAGAGAGAGTGAGCTTGAGGAGAGAGAACGTGAAGATGAGAATGAGAAGAAAAATGAACTCACTAGAATATAACAACCATAACAATTAATCAAATAAATAATATAAATGATTAATCATCATGGTTGATGCATTCACCTTGTGTGATTCATCATATGACTCATTAACTCATTAATGAATCATTTAATACAAAGGATGAATCACACAAACGAGTCATTAAGCAATTAATGCTCATGCCACCTTAACCCCTTAGTCACCACTCTTCTAGAAGCTTCCCGGAAAATTACGAGAACGCCCCTCTAATCCGTGAAAACATGGAAAAAATTTAAACTGTATAAATCCAATAACCCGATACTAGAATCTGGCTTAAACCAAAGCCGGCTAGTAAAAACTGTCCGAAAAGTCGTACGTGCGTAAACATACGTACGCGTCCGAACCCTTGTCGTAAAACTATACGACCTCTATATCGTTTCGCCTGGAGCAGGGAAACTCTCTGTGTGGGACTCTAAAGACTCGACACTACGCTGGCAGTGGGTTTAACCACAGACTGCAAGCGGCACTAGCTGTACGTAACGGTCCCCAGGTAGATGTCGATAAGAAGGCCGATGAGGAAAACCATCCGAACCCCTACTGAGCCTGATGTGACAATCTCCATACAGTCCGGTCTGTTCGTCTAATACTATTGCATATCGAGCCTAGGGGGCGGCAAGCGTCAGTCCCCTAATAGCTGTATAAGTCATGTCGGAGGGAAGCCCATTACACCCTGAGAAGCTACTCGAACCTACCAGTATATCTCGCTTGCCCTGGCCAGGGACTTTGCGTAATGGCTCTCTAACACAGCGCGATATCATCTCCCAATACCGAGAGAGACGAATCCTTTCTAACCACTACTGCCTCCAAGTGCTCGGGACTGCACCCAACTGCTACCTGTTTGCACGACTCCTTTGAGCTGTGGTAGGGTAGCAATCTAATAACAGTGGGACACACTCGAAGTGAAGTAGCAGTGTCAAGTCTGCGGACTATGCTGTACTCATGTCACCTGGGAACTGTTAACTGACGATGGGTATAATACCAACCAATCAGTTCCCCTGCGAGTCCTGTCCGGTGTATCCGTAACCTAACGAGCACCTGTATACTATCTCCAGTACGACGTACTGATGGCTGTGGGACAGACCATCTCCCCAACTGAGATGAGAAGCGTATACACTTAGTCTACTCCGGAATATCGATGCCCTATCTCGAAAATCCAACGACCAGGGACCTATATAGGATGTTGCTTACAGACTACCCAACCCCCACTAGTGTGACTGCCATCACAACGCTGGTAATCAAGCAAAGATCCTATGGGCTCTACTAATATGTATAAGTGATACGTTACAAGAAACATATGCACATATTAAAGTAGACACAAACCAAGTAGCATACTACCATTTTTAGCAAGACTGTATATACAACTGTGAATATCCCAAGCTTCCATTAAGTAATATACAATCTAGTATGATACAATAATGGCCCCTACGGCATATACACTAACAAACTCCCCTACCTTGCGGTGAATCCGCGGCCAACAGGAGGGTTTGGCCGCGGATCCGTGGCCAATGGTTGGGATCACTTGATCAAATTTCTGTGGGTAGATCCTTGTGACATGTGGCAATCTCTGGAAGCTTTGGAACTTGGAAATCTTCTCGTAGTTGCTGCCAGACTTGATTTCTAAGTTTTGGTTTCTTAATTAGGCAGGTTTGCTTTAACAACTTGATTTCCTTGATTTTAGACCTGAAAATTCTGCACAACAACTCAAATAATATTTAGTAGAGTTAAGATTTGGTCAATGATATTATTTGCATACATTTTCCTACCAATTGCTAATTATAATATATCAACACATGGAAAATAGTGTTTTTACAGATAAACCCTCATATGTATGATATATTATAATGAAAACCTTTTTAATATAGAAACAGTAGAAAAATGTAATAACAAATGTGCAGTTTTATCAACTGAACACCATTACTGTACATACGATGTATATTGTAGTGGATGCTTGGACATATATTGGGAGGACTTTCTTGCTCGACATGATAGTACGCTATCTGGTTGCTCTTTATCTTAACATGTACTATGATGTCTCTATGTTACATGTTGATAAAGCCCTTAGGATATGTACTCGACTACTGGGACTATGATGAGATCATACTAGTGGGGCCACGGTAGTCGACGAGTACATTCTATAACTGTTCCTAGTCGAGGGTGTATCGAGATAGGGCATCGATACACCAGAGTAGACTAGCGTATACGCATCTTGACCCATATGATGGGCGATGGATGATCCCATATCCATCGGTGTTTGACATCAAGGATAGTGTACGGGTGCTCAGTGGAGACTGGGTACACTGGATGGACTCGCGGAGAACTCCCAGATGGTATTATACCTCACGTCAGATGGCAGTTCTCTGGTGACACTAGTACAGGTTAGTCTGTAGACCCGAGATCGTCATAGAGTCTTGTGTGATTCCCACTGTGCTTTGATTTTCATCATACCACATCCAAGAGGGCATGCAAAAAGGTGGCTTTTGGGTACAGTCCCGAATCACATGGAGGCAATGAACGATAGGAAGGGATTCTTCTCTCCCGGTATAGGGAGTTATGTTGCGCTGTGTTCGATTGGCTATAACTGGAAATCCCTGGCCAGGGTTGCTGAGATTTACTGGTAAGCGTTATCAGTAGTTTCTCGAATTGTTATAGATCACATATCGACACGACTTATCAAGCTACTGGGGTCTGACGTTTACCACCCCTAGGTGAGATATGCGACATATAAGATGAAGAGACCAGACTGTACGGGAGTGTTACTGATTGGATTCGCAGGAGAATGTACAGGCTTGCTTGTTTATCTTCTGATCGCTCAGTACCTGGGTGGCTGTTACGTTTAGCTGATCGCTTGCAGCTTGTGGGTGTTTGATATGATCATCACCTACTGCCAGCGTATTGACTATTCTTTAGAGTCATACACAGAGGTTTCTTGGCTCAGGCAAAACGGAGTAGGAGCGCATATATGATATGTGCAGGACCGAGAACAATACATCTATGTGATACCGTATTATATTCTCACGATATGAGATATCGGCCGGGTATATGTGATATAGCCGGGTCATCGGATCAAGCGTTGATTCGATGAACTGATACATATTATATTAGTCGGTTATTTGTGAAATAGCCAGATTATCGGATCAAGTGTTGATTCGATAATTTAATGTATAATTATATATTTGATATATTAAATTACATTAACTGATATAAGCTCACTAAAAGATTCTTTTTCTCACTCGGGTAATACATTGATTTATATGCGATATATGTTAATTGTATTATTTTATTTTGTTACAAAATATATTATATATGTGATATATAATATTGTAATAAGTTAAGGTTACTAATGCAACATGATTAGTGGAGATTAAACATGGTTAGGGATTGATTTGGGTTAATTCTTTCTAGTTGCTTCTAGAAACTTTGCTTTTGTTTTAAGGAAAGATATTTGTTATGATATTTTTGTAGATATTTAGTTAACCCAACCCAACCCTTCACCATGGTTAAGTCTCTACATGGGTTAAGTTATCATACTTAACCCATGGTTGCATTTCTAACCTCACTATGAATTCATTATTCATCACAAAAGATTTTGGATATTATTCTTCTTCTTCCTTAAAGAAAAGCTTTCTAAATTTTTCTTTGGTGATGAAAATGAGTGAGATTAAGAAAATAAAAAAGAGCATAAATCCTACTTCATCATCCTCATCTAATCTAGCCAATTAGATTAGGGTGTTCACTTCATTAGATAGTGAGAGCTTGTGTTAAAGAAACTTCAAGGTAGATCATGTTTATTATCGAAGATCGGAAGCAAGCATGCATTTTTCTCTTCGTGAAGCCTCTCTAGAGTCCGGAAAATAGATGATCGCAGCGAAGGGACCTCAACACCGAGCTTTTTGAAGTGAAGGACCGGACTACAAAGGTTGTAATCCTTTTCTCTTAAAAGTAAAGTTGTTTACTTGCTTTGTTTCGCCTAATCTCTAGTCTAAGATCTTGGTTAGGGTTGTTCGACACGTCTAAATTTTAAATCGGGCATAGTTGATGCCTTATAGACCCTTGTGAGAGTGCCTAGTAACCATACATAGCAGACGGCGAATCTCGCCGGCTCCATGCGCACCCTACGAAGAGACGATCATAATTTGGCCGATCGTTAATTCGCCGAGAGGGGGATGGTTTTCTTTCTCCCGGTCTACCTGTCGCTTTTCCCACAGGTACATCGCCAGGTGGCCCGAGCGAATTAACTCCTCGATGTAGTCGCGGAGTTGTTTACAGTTCTCGGTTGGGTGCCCCTGCGACCTATGGAAGGCGCAGTACGGGCCTCGAGTTCGTTTAGCCGCTCTATTGGTGATCGGAGGGAGCTTAAAGAATCGCTCGCCCTTCGCTTCCTCCAACAGCTCAGTCTGAGATATGTTGAGCGAAGTATACTCCTAGAATTTCGGGAAGTATCTCTTTGGCCGGTCGACCTTCTTCTTCTTTTCTCTGCCCCTCTTCTTTTGGTCGGCCTGGTCACCCCGGGGTAGGTTTGCGTTTACTTCAGACTCGAGTTGGATTTCCCTCTCGGTCTAAGCTTTTACCTCGGCCATGGTCCTAGGTTGCACCAATGCAAAGGAGCGGAGCCACTCCTTGTGCTTAAGACCTGACCTCAGAGCTGTGATTACAGTCTCATCCCGGTGCTCGGGAACCTCAAGAAGAGCGTTGTAGAAGCGAGTGATGTATCTTTTAAAGGATTCCTTATCCCCGCTCTTTATAGTGAAGAGGTAATCGACGGCCCGCTTCTGTCGTCTGTTCCCGATGAAATGTCCGAGGATCTAAGCGGCTAGCTCATCAAAGATAGAGATGGAGCATGGCGTTAGTCCTCGGAACCAGTCTCGTCCAGCCCGGATGAGAGTGGCAGGGAACACTCGGCATTGGGCAGCGTCGGAGTTGTCCTGGAAGCTCATGCCCGCCGTAAACGTGTCCAGATGGTCTTTCGGGTCGGACTTCCTATCAAAGAGGGCCACTTTTGGAGTCTTGTTTCTGGATGAGACGCGGACAGCGAGCAACTCTTCAGTGAAGGGCTTCGTAAGCGAGTCAGCGGCATAACCGGACCCCTCGTTTGCAGGATGACCCTCCCATTGTATACCCTCGATTTTCTTTTTGAGGGCGTCGAGACGGTCGTGGTACCCCAAGGATTCGGCGTAGTCGGAGTTATGGCCCTTCTCGCTGGCGGCCTGCGCCTGGCTGCGGCTCCGGTTCCATTCTATCAGGTTCCTCAGGTACCCTGGCGAGGTCATTCTTGAGTCACCGCGGCGAGTGTCGCCCACGCGACCCCGTCGAGGGAGAGGGTGCCGGCCATACCTGGGAGCAGGCGAGCTGACATTTACCAGGAAGTTGATGTTGCGCTGTGCTCCCGGTATTGGGAGTTGATATTGCGCTCGATTGGCTATAACAGAAAGTCCTTGGCCAAGGCTGCTTCAGAGATATACTGGTAAGTGTCATCAGTAGTTTCTCGACCCGTTATGAGCCTCATATCGACACGACTTATCGAGTTATTGGGGTCTGACGTTTACCACCCCTAGACGAGATATGCGACATATTAGACGAAGAGACCGGACTGTACAGTAGTGTTCCTGATTGGATTCGCAGGAGTACAAACATGCTTGCTTGTTGATCTTCTGATCGCTCAATACCCAGGTGGCCGTTACGTTTAGCAGACCGCTTGCGGCTTGTGAGTGTTTTATATGATCATCACCTACTGCCGGCGTATTGACGAGTCTTTAGAGTCCTACATAGGGGTTTCCTAGCTCAAATGAAATGGAGTAGGAGCACATATGTGATATGTGCAGGACCGAGAATGATACGATATGAGATACCGTATTCTATTCTCGCGATTTGTGACATTGGTCAGTTATATGCGATATAGCTGGGTTATCGGATCAAGTGTTGATTCGATAAGTTGTTACACATGATATTAGTCGGTTATAGCCGGATTATTAAATCAAGAGTTGATTTAATAATTTAATGTATAATTATATATTACATTAACTAGTATAAGCTCACTTATGATTCTTTTCTCACTTGATGTACACATTGTATATATGTGATATATTTTTTGTGCACATGTATTGTGTCATGGTTGATGATACATGAAAGATGGGTGTATGAGACTTAGACCATCCAAAGGTTAAATTAGGGTTTTGTTTATTTATTAAGAAATAACAAAAGAGAGAAGACTTGGTCAATGTTGTCAAGTTTTCATAAAGCTTGTAGAAACATTGACAAAATCCACTCTTTTGTCATTTCTTAAGATATTACTTAACCCAACCTTTAACCTTATAGCTTGGTTAATTCTCTACATGAGTTAATCATGAGGACTTAACTCACCCATGGTTACATAATTCATTTGGATGAATTATTGACTAGAGTTCATTTTCTTCTTCTTCTTCCTCCTCAAAAGCTTTCTAGCTCTAATGGAGTTATGAGAAAAAGTGTGAGAAAATCAATTCTAAAGTGAGCCCACTTCCTACTTCATCATCCTCTACTACTTGCCATTTAATATAGGGTGTTCTCTTCACAAAGTTCTTAACCTAGTGAAGAAATAGCTTGGGTTAGTGTCTCCTCGACGTAGATCATCTTCGGTCTCGAAGTCATCGAAGCAAGCGTGTTCGTTTCTTCGTGGAGCCTCTCTAGAGTCCGGAGTTTACGATCGCAGCGAAGGGGACTACTACATGGAGCTATTGAAGTGAAGGACCGGTCTACAAAGGTTTTATTCCTCGCTCTCTTTACTTATTGCAAAGTGTTTGCATTTGATTCCGTATTATTTCTAGTAAACGATCTATATTTATGGTTAGCTAAAACGGCAAAATTTTAATTTGGCATGGACGATGCCTCCCGAAACCTTGCTGCCGTCTTGGGTAACCCTTCAGTGGTATTAGATCTAGGTTAGAAATTAATACTGATTTTGTTAGAATTACGAAACCGAAACAACTCCGAAACTTGCATCGCCAAAACATAGTTTCTGTCGTTTTTAAATTATTGTCAAATTTTTTTTTAAACAAGTACAGAGTGCTATATGGGATATATCATGAACACACAAAATTTCAGGGCATTCCAAGTAAAATGGGCCAGCCACCACCTATGCCATATCGGCCAAAACCGAGTACCCCCCCTGATTTTTTGCCTGTGTTCCAGTGACTTGGTTTTGGTCTTTTAGGTGTTGTTTATTTTTGCTAATTTTGCATGTGATCTAATTTTACACTATAAGCAATTCGGAGTGTTTCGTATTCGTAGTTTTAATATTGTTTTGGATTATTCACATATTGTCTAGACGATATTAAAAAGTTCGATCGAATGTCAAAAACCCATTTTTCCAAGTTTAACGTATTCAGAAAAACATGCAAGTGATTCTTTGAACCCTCTAGAAGAACGTAAAACTTAACTCTATTATGTGGCCGTCAAAACCGCCACTTGAACTCTAGGGCTTGTGGTAGTTTAGCATTGTTACATGTGAGGCGTTGGTTTAACCTTTCTATGGCTGGTTCATAGGTACTGTGGCAACTTCTGGGTATTACTAAAACTGTGCTCAAGTGTTGAGCTGTCGGGAAATATTGGGACTTTAATGAATCGATCGAAGAGTTTATCGTCGTTTGGATATTATGTGATGGGATACAATATTTGGAATCTACCTGTTGTTATGAGATAACTAGTTTGAATGTTATAAATCTAGCAGTTTAGTCTCATTTGATCGGTTGCCACGGGATTTTGATGTGATCAAAAGTCCGTCGCAATCACGTAGCGTACGCGGATACTCGCCGGTTAAACTTAACAGATAGCCACGTCCCATAGTCCCGACCAAGTGACTGTAGGAGAACCTCGTCGCTAAAAGCATCCGTTCGGGTGCTCGCGGCAGCGGTGTTCCGCCTTTGTGCACTTCGTCGAAGACATCGGGGGTGCGGCCGCCTACTAAAGTTTCCAACGAGCATTCGATCAGGATGTCGGGAATCTTGTTGAATTGCCCGACTTGATGTTGAAAAGTGTTTTCAAGATTGAGACTAAAATGCGGGGTTTATAATTGTTAGGCATGCGATGTCTAAGGAATTCATATGGTTAGACATGAAATCCAAAGTATGAGATACGTTGGGTTTATGATGTCTAAGGTGGTTGCAGATTCCAACTGTTGTAGTTTTTCACTTTCTTTTCTGCGACTGTAAGTGTAATATGTGGTGTATCGCCGGTTTCGGTGCTATACGTCAACGACAACTGGGATACGCATATTTATTTACGTTGATGACATGTGATGTTATGTGTTACCGTGATATGTTATATTGGATCGTCGTGTTTGAATAGCCGGGGGTTTTATGTGAGATGAGAGTTTTTCATTTTCATTCATGTAAAATTCATTGTATGTAATATTCTTTTATTGGGGCACTTCCGGGCTAAGGATGATGTCACCATTGTATATTATTTACTTTTTCGCATTAGGATAGACCCAAGGCGGGGAGCACAAGTAACCGGGTTCTAGGGTCCTGTGGGAGACCATTTCGAGGAGTCGAGATCGGGTCTCCTAACTCTAGAATTGGCAGGGTTACTTGCCGCTCTCGTAGGAGTCTAGGGTTGTGGGGTTCGGCTTTTCATCGCTACCGCGGAATCCATGTTTTATACTGGCTTGATATAAAACACGGAAATCCTAGTATATCTAATATTTCATATATGTTCTTCTACTGTATTGTTCTGTGATGAGATCATATTACTGTCTGAGACGAATGTTTATATTATATATATGAGATATATATTATATATTGTTGATTTCGTTTCATATCTGATGCTTGTGAAGTATAATTAAATAGGACTTCATTAATGTCATTAATGAAATAAAAGAAACCTAAAGATGTTGTAGAAACTTGTCTCGAAAACTGGTAGCTCTAGTTCTTGCTTTGTGTAGCGGTATTCCTTGTAGAATATGTAGCACCTTATTCGATAAGGAAAGAGCTGACGATCCTTTCACCGGGAGTGACCTCTTTAGCGAAACTAGCAGATACTACACACTCAGTTTGTCTTTTGATTGCTTCTATAGTTTTTGGTTTGCATAGTGGTATTTATGAAATATCCTACACCTTATTCAATAAGGAAAGAGCCGACGATCCCTTCACCGGGAGTGACCTCTTTAGAAAAACTAGTAAAGGCCTAAAAAAACTCCATTTAAAATCACTCTATTCTACAACGATATCAAGTTCATTACGCAATGGGTTTTCTGAAAATCCTGCCGTAGCCCTCCGTCATTTCAGATAAGTAATAGTTAGTATTCGTGCTGCGTTTGTTGACCTCTGTCAAGGCGTAGTGTGCGGTAGTTGATTAGTACTTATCTGCAAAGCATATGATGTGATTGATTTAGGGTAGTCATACGACCTTATTGACATCTGTCAAGGTCGTGCGGGTGGGTTTACTTCAATCAGGAAATGACGGGTTGAACTTGATTAGCAGCCTATGATTTGTTGATGCTCGGGGTAAAATATTATCAGGAATTTCAAGTGTTGAAATTTGCAATGAGATTGCATACCTCCTATGAGATAGTTGGATCCCGATACCCACTGCGAGTAAGAGTTACTCCTGGAAGAGTTTTACACATTACAACTAGCCGATCAAGTAGGTGTCTCGAAAGGTGTCAACGGGGTTATGCCTATGGGAAAACGATGTTTATTTTAATTAGGTCCGTGCGAAAGCACGGGGAACTCCCTCAAAGTACCGGCACTGGCCTGGCTGAAAAATTGGCGAACTTGTAGAGTGTAATTAATCCCGGCTAGTCTTTCCTTTTAGGGTTTGAAGGAAGATTTGACTAAAACAGTGGGAGCTATCCTGATTAGATAAATTAATAACCAATCTAATCTTGAAAGAGCATACGCAGAGTATTTTCTTCTCTCTCTCTCCAGTTAGCGACCATGTCATGCCTTAATCAAGATAATAATACGGATGTATTGACCGAACCCGCTTGTTATACTGCGCTGGGGAACGTTGGACCCGCTCCAACTTATAATTGTTATACGACCGAGCAGGAATTTGGGGATTACCAGGATTCCCGTGCTGCCCAAACGAAGAAAGTGTATGTTGATGCATCTTCTTCGGGTGTGTTCATTACTGAGAACTGTTTCTCAGTATCCTTTACATCCTGGGTATGAGATATCGGATCAGGATCCCAGATATGTAATCTGTTACATAAGCTACAGATAGGTAGAAAACTGAGAACGAGTGATAAGTTTCAAGAGTTGGAAATGGTGCAAGTGTTGCAGCCAAGTTTGTTGGCAGTTATCACCCTGTATTACCAAATACATTGATTCTGAACGAATGTTATTAGATACCGAACCTGATATACAATATCATATCAATCTCTTTATTTAGTAAAGAAGGATATAATTTTGTATTGTTGGATAATGTTTTGAACATTTCCTATATCAAAAGTTGATCGGTTCAGACACGTTATCTAAAAGCATATACATTCTAAATCAAACTACAGTTCTTAACGCATAGAACGCACACAAGAGGAAGAGTTCAGAAATGAACGAATTCTTCTTGAGGCATTGTAGACTAGGTCATATCAATGCGACCCGACTAGCTAAGTTACATAAAAATGCATTTTTAAATTAGTTTGAATTTATATCTTGTGAAACTTGCCAGTCATGTCACAAAGATACGATGACCATAGCTCCGTTTATTGGAAGCAGAGAAAGAGTTAGTGAACTCTTGGGATTGATACATGATGATGTATGAGGTCCCCTGTCTATACATGCCAGGATTGATTCTTTGTACTTCATTACATTCACTGACGATCTCTCAAGATTCGCACATGTGTTCCTGTTGAAACACAAGTCTGAACCTTTTGAGATATTCAAAGAATATAAGTTAGAAGTAGAGAACCAAAACGGGTATACGTAATATGTCCTTTGATGTGATCAGGGAGGAGAATACTTGAGCACAGAGATCCTGGACTATTCTAAAGGAGAATGAGATTCTCTCTCAGCATTACTCCTCCGTATACACCACAGCAGTCGGTGTATCGGGGTTGTTCCCCACCGAACACAGAGACGGAACCGCGTAGGTTCGTCTTGCCTGAATTTGGGGGCAGGTGCTAATTGGTTCTATCCGTCCATCTCTCCGAAGATGCCAAGTTGATTTATGGCACCGTGCATCGAAGGTTTAGACAGATGCGGCCGATATAGCAGACTTCGTCAGATTCCCCCTCATTTGAGGGGTTTTTGATTGTGGGGATGCTCTTCCCTGTAGGCGCAAGCCCCTGTAGTTAATTACGCTACCATATAGCGGTAACAACTTTCTCCTTATCCAGATGGTCACTTCGTGTCGTGGGTGTTTGTTTTGTTTTTTGGTTGCCCGTGGATTGTATACGGAGACTAATTTATATTGTCGCCCGTAGGGCGTGGATTAGTCCAAATCCGTATCTTCTTATATTTGGGTTTGGGGTTGGGTTTAAGGATGCGTTAGTCTCAAAATTTGAGACTAAGATCAGCTTAAACGTTTGTTGAGGATATGTTAGTCTAATTTTTAGACTAAGATCTACTCAGCGGGATCATTTAGATCCAACAAGAGAGCATTTGGGCTCTATTGTTTAGTTTAGAGACATTGCGGTCGATTAGTTTAAGGACATTACGGTCCATTGTTAGTTTAAATACATTGCGGTCGAGATTAAGGAAATCGTAGTCCGTGAGTTTAACGACATCACAGTCAAGGTTAAGGACATCGTAGTCCGTGAGTTTAAAGACCTCACAGTCAAGATTAAGGACATCGTAGTCCATAAGTTTAAGGACCTCACAGTCCGTAGAGTGTTTGGTTGTCGGGACCCTTCACCTCTCCGAAGACGTTGAAGGATTATAATGACAAATATCAGATGAGTAAAGAGATGTACCCTCGAACCGGTGTGAGTTGGTTGAAAGATCTGTAGTCCAATTTGGGACTAAGATCTGTTGAAATGTATATGAGCAAATGTGCTCAATTAACATGAATTGAGGACTTATGGCCAATCTTGGGCTAAGTCCAATTAAGTTAAAATGTTTAACATTTTATTTTGGGCTATTGAGCCTTTATTTGGGTCTGGCCCTGACAATGCTTTTGTCTTTTACTGAATGCTGAGTATTCCTCATAGCACTGGGCTTATTAAAGAACAAATTTGTTCTGTCAGCGCGACACGTGGCGCGCTAGGCGCTTTGCGCCAGTCAAAGAGCGCAGTGCGCTTCTGCCGAGTAGCGCATATGAACGCTTGATGCTAATTTATGAGCGGTGAGCGCTAATCCATGAGCGTATTGTGCTTTCAATTTAGTGGCGCACCCGTGAGTGACACGTAGTGCACTTGGCGCTTGAGAAGTTGTGGGTATAAGAATAAAGTATCGAGGTAAAAATCATATCGGGAGTTTCTAAAGAAACTGAAACTTGCCAAGTATGCGCATACCTTCTGGAGTATGAGTAACGTGGATGCATTCCGTCACGTTATCATGCGATGAGAGTTGGATCCCGATTCCTACTGATGAGTTGGTTTACTCTTCGGGTGATCCCGATTGATTCTTCTTTCAGGTTTGGAGGAGAATTTGACAGGACAGTGGGAGGTTTCCGGATTAGATAAAGTGATAGCCATTCTGATCTAGGTTAGAGTGCACGCAGAGTGTTTCTTTTCTCTCTCTCTTTAGCAGCGACCTTTGACCGACCCTAGACTATGACTCAGTGACCAAGTTGACCGAACCTTTTTAAAATACTGGCTTTTGGATTGTCTGAGTTGCATAAGTCATTGCCACTCCTTCTTTTACCTTTTGTATTTCTCAGAACACCCCGTATTACTACGGACATCCACTTCCATTGGATAGATCTATCGTATGGTTATATACGAACTCGGAGGGACTTCTTCGAGGATGGATCCAGGTTCAGGAGAAATAGAATTGGTTTATTCAGTTGTCTTTTATTATCACCTTCTCTCAGGTTGTGAGGGCTCCTTGGTTTAGGAGAGTACACCTATTACGCATATTGAATAGTCTTCTTCCAAACCATAGGCAGGTGCCGAAAGGTAGGGAATGAAGAAAACCAATTAGCCTAAGTAGGGTGTGTAGAAGGAAATAACTAAAGACAAAATAAAGGGATTAGAAAGAGGGCAAAGTAAATTGCGACTGATATCATTCACGACCAAACCGCGTACGTCATCGCCACTCCTATTTCACCTTTAAAAGAATAAGGTATTATTCAGTTGTCTTTTATCATCACCTTCTCTCGAGATGCGAGTACTCCTTGGTTTAGGAGGGTACACCTATTATGCTTACTGGATAGTCTTCTTCCAAACCATAGGCTGGTGCCGAACGGTAGGGAAGGAAGAAAACCATTTAGCCTAATGATGGTATACAGAAGGTAATGACTAAAGACAAACAAAGGGATTTGGAGAGATTGCAAAGAAATATACGGTTATAGTCATGAATTGGATTATGGAAGAGGCATTGCTATGAATACCAGGATACCCCTACGAAACATTTTCATGTTTCAGTGTATCGTTAAAGGAAAACTGTTTTCCCGATTAGATACTTACTCCAAGGGTATGTATTTACCAGGTTTCATTCTTATATCTGTATGGTTTTACAGATGATGAGTGGGAGTAAGTTATTGGGAATTAGGTGATCATCCTCATTATATCGGAATTCGTTGTAATTGGTGATATTTGAGGAAATCGCCAGGGTACAGTTTTCAACCTACGACGCACAGGTTTTGAGTTGTTTAACTCAGCGGACTTATACAGAGTATTGTATGTTGTCCAAGTGTCCATCAGGAAAAAGGGGTAGTCCTTGTACTATGTTCTGTTTACTTATGATTTCTCTAGTTATTAGACAAGTGTTTCGTAGAAATACAAGGTCTATGTTTTGAGAAGTTGTGGGTATAAGAATAAAGTAGAGAACCAGGTGTCACAAGTATCGGGACTCTTCAAAGAGATCGAAGATGTAGATTCTTGTGATTGGTATTCAGATGATAGTAATGGTTTTGAGAAATTTGTTTCTCTTTCAGGTTACTCATAATTGGATGGATTCCTAAGTTGAGTAATGCTGATTAGCCTCTATCCATTAAGTTGATATGCACTGGAGATAGCTGCATGATTAGAATCTGGTTCCAATTAAATAAGTGCCAAAGTTTCTATATTGGATATAGAATGGTTCATACCTTAAAAGATGTTAAGGTACGGGGAGTTGTCCAGCTTATGCTTAAAACCAGACTCTGGATAACTCAGAGCACGTTTCTGTAATGGTTGTTTGTGGGTTGACCCTGGCTATGACGAGGGTTGATATTCTACCATTTGGAAGATCAATAGTGATATTGTTCTTGACTCGCCACAGTTTTAGTAAAATGGATTTTTTCAGAAAACAGTAGTGGGAGTATGGTAGAACTGGAAGTGGTTCCAGAACCGCAAACGATTACGGAAAATTTAATAGGACCTAAAGATTCAATCAGGTTTGACATTCCAATAGCCACTTCGCAGATATGGTAGGTAACCTCAGACACCCGAGAGGTACTCCGGTAGCCTCAAGGACGGTGACAGGGAGGTTCTTATCTACCCAGACTTGACACTACTGTTGTTCCAGGCTATGAGACCCGGTAGGAGGGTTGTCATAGTCAGTGGGAGCAGCGGAAGTTTAGTGGGCAAGTAGCTTATGTCTATTTATAGACTTGAGCAGTTATAGCGGAGATAGATCATCTAATTTTGATGTGACAGTCATGGGTTTGACTTCATCAGAATAGGGGATGGATCTGTTAAGAAGGTAGTAGAGTGTGATGTCATGGTATCTGGATGACATACACAGAGTAAGAAGTAAAATTCCTATACTACGATCGGTTGTACTGTGGTCGTCACACAGTTGTTTCTCCAGACAGGATACGGATATAATATTTGACATTCTGGTTTCTAGATCTATGGTTTTAGATCTGGATTTGGGTAGTTTCCCAATGTGGGTATTTTGACAGTATTCTAATGGTTTTTAGAATAGATGACTCCTAGCATGGTGGTGTACCTGCAGATGATGGAGTCACCCTCTCTAAAGGTGTCTTACAGACTAAAGAGGAGAGGGATGTGCATGATTGGCAGATCACTTGCTTAGGCAATTGAGTCAATCATGAGATATCAAGTACCACACCAAATGTTGTTTTTGCACTAGATGCAATAAGTTTGTATTAATCCAATCATGGAGAAACATAAGGAAGCAGTTTTAGAACATAAGTGCATGTTCTACGGATTTGATGACGGCAGCCTCCTTCGGGAGACGATTATCATTCCAGGCTTCAAAGGTGACATGGTTGACAGAATGATTGTCAGAGTTATAGTTTTTCCCTCTGACGAAGAGGGACAGTATTATGGACAGGTGGTCCAAGAGGATACCGTGGGTGGCATGGTGCCGGATACTGATTAGGTTCAGTGATCGATACAGTCTAAGAAGTTTGGATTTGGAGTTCATTTATGAACTAGGTCCCATCAGATATCCGGACATATTCTAAGACATGTATTACTCAATTCGGGAGATGGCTTTCTCCGCGAACTTGAGATTAAGAGAGATATAGAAAGAAACATCTAGGCGGATCCACTCACTGAGGCTATTTCTCGAACACAATAGTTTTACAAACGGGCTTTGTAAAACTGATTAGTAGAGGAGTTGGATGTTCGGTTTCACACGGGCTGTGAGTAGTCGACATCGCAATAATTAGCCTTAAGTGCAAGTGGGAGATTGTTGGAGATAGTGCCCTCAGAGTCAATTATTGGATCGCAGGTACGTGATTGCAATGATTGCAGAGGACCTATACCAGTAGGACAGTCTTACTCGAGATGATAGTATGCTATCTGGTTTGCCTTTATCAGTTGTGTACATGTTCAGGTGACTGATCACATGTTACACTTTGATAGAGCCCTTAGGATTTTGTTTTACCACCAACAGTATGATGGCGATCATATACGTGAGAGTTGGGTGGTTTATATGCATATCCTTAATTGTGGTCCCTAGTCGTGGGAGTTTCGAGACAGGGCATCGATACTCCGGAGTAGACTAGTGTATACAGTCGAGACCCCGACGAGGGGCGGTGGCCGGTCTCACAAGCCACTGGTGTCAGTTGGATCACCTAAGATGTATACAGGTGCTCATTGGGTTATGAGTACACCGGACAGGACTCGCCGGGAACCAGCTAGTTGGTATTATACATATCGTCAGATAGTAGTTCCCTGGTGACATGTGTACAGGTTAGTTCATCGACCTGAGGTCGTCATTTGTCTCGTGTGAGTTTCCACTGTGCTTTGATTTCTACCCTACCACGGCTCAAAGGAGTCGTGCAAACAGGTAGTTTTTGGGTATAGTCCTGAGCCACATGGAGGCACGTGAGCGGATCGGCAGGGGATTCGTCTCTCCCGGTATTGGGGGCAAGATCGTGCTGTGTCTAGGAGAGCCATTACACAAAGCCCACGGCCGTGGCAGGAGATTTACTGGTAGGTACTCCAGTAGTATCTCAGGGTGTTATTGGGCTACACTCCGACACGACTTATACTGCTATTGGGGGTCTGACGTTACTAGCCCCCTAGGCAGATATGTGATACTCATTGACGAACGGACCAGACTGTATATACATTGTCACTGTTAGGCTCAGTAGGGTTTCCGGATGAGTTCGCTCATCGGCCTCCCTTGAGGTCAGTCCATGGGCAGCCGTTACGCATAGCTAGTGCCGCTGACGGTTTGTGGTTAAACCCACTGCCAGGGTACTGACTAGTCATTAGAGTCCCCCAAAGACAGTTTCCCAAATTCGGGCGAAACGTTGTAGAGGCCGTATGGTTTTATGGCAGGGTTCGGAAAATACACGTGCGTTTACGCATGTGTCATTTTTCGAGCAGATGATACTGGTCGGCTTTGGTTTAAGCCGTATCCGAGTATTATATTGAGTAGATATAATATCTTTGTCTCAGTTGCATTTGTATTCAGTCGTAATACAAATGCGGGTATATTTATACAGTTACAGGGTTATCCTGAAATTCGTTTCGGGATCGCTTTTGGAAGTTGCCAGTTTCCAGTTTTCTATCAGCCGTCTTTTAACATTCGGTTAAAGACGGATTTATCTTTTCTTGAGATGAGTGTGGAAGGTTCTAGAAGTTTCTAGAAGAGGTGACTAGGTTGAATGGTGTTGATATTTCATTGGTTGCATTTAATGTATTCATACTTTGTGTTCACACTATGTGTTCACACTTTGTGTTCACACATGATATTTGTTCTTGTGGTCACCTCCCTCCTCCTACACTCACCCCCCACCTCCTATAAGATGGACGGCCCCTTCCCCCTCTCACTCACTCTCACTTGATTTGGAAAAAAGATTATGATAG
This sequence comes from Agapanthus africanus, assembly GCA_030015575.1. Taxonomy (NCBI): domain Eukaryota; kingdom Viridiplantae; phylum Streptophyta; class Magnoliopsida; order Asparagales; family Amaryllidaceae; genus Agapanthus; species Agapanthus africanus. The sequence goes on along the minus strand of CM057337.1, from coordinate 627,587,387 downwards.
TTTTTGGGGTGTATGGAAATTTCATAGCTCATTTCATTCCATCACCCGATTCGAGTGGCAACTTCATTAACCGATCGTCCATGGCTTTGAAAGAAGTGAGACAAAGTATTCTACTCATTCTCTACATCAATCTTGGTCGTCTCTTTTAGCAAACTTGACGACCGAGTTGCCTCGAGTCAGAGGCGGGAGCCCGTTTAAAGAATCGTTGACGTGGTGCCACCTGCACGTGCAGATCGGAGATCGACGAGATCGGAGCAGCCGCAACGGAGCGTGGGATGATGGTTAAAGAACGAAGGACTCAGATCGTTCGGTATAACCTTTCTACACTCTTTACAGTTTGTTAGTTTAGCAATAATGGCAGATCCGGGTTAAAGTATACGATAGCGCCAGTTAAAAAGTTTTTGTTCCGCATTTGGCGTCTGTAGACGGCCGGGGCGCTACCGTAGACTTACAGAAATATCTTCTTGCAAGAGCATGCTGTTTATCTTTGAGTTTTTTCAAAGTTTATGGGGGTGGGGGTTTCTCTATAACAGACTTGAAGTCTTGGGGCCTTTATATAAGGCAAGCTGATTTGTTGAATCAGTTAAAGAGATCTTTCTTTGATTGATTTGGGGATGTTTTCCCACCATTGGATCTTTTGATCCTAGGGCTTCTGTTTTACAGAAGGCAATCTTCTTGTTTTTAACAAGATTGAAAAAATCTTTCCATAACAGAATTTTAATTCTGCTTAATTAATGATTTATCATTATTGTTAGATCTTTTGATCTAACGGTGGGGAGTTTTTTAATTCCAGCGCTAGCGCACTCGTGCTTTGCATATAGTGCGCTGCTCAGAGCGTAGCGCACCTGTGTTTGACACGTGGTGTGCTGCTCGGAGCGCAGCACGCCCTGTGCTAGCGCACACATAGTGCGCTGCCTAGGGCGCAGCGCACTTGACGCTACATCTGAAGCGTTGCTTCAATTTTGAAATTTGAATTTCAAATAGAGGTTTGCTCTGATTGGGGGAAACAGATGCCCCCCCACCGTTGCGCTCATGTGACCCACATGTGAGTGCAGCGGTGGCAACATCTGCACCCTTGGATCAACCGAGGATTTAAAACGACGCTTAGTGCCTATAAATAGGACCCTTGGTCTTTTAGATGATTCTGTTCATCTTCTTTCTTTGAGAATTTTTATTCAGAGCATAGCTCTTCATTTTAAGAGAATTTAAGAGTCAAAACTCTGCCAAAACTTAGGTAAAGATTAAATCTTTTAATAATCTAGGGTCTTACCCATTAACAGAGTTTTACTCTTCATAGATCTTTGATCTAAAGAAAACCCTTTTTAGGGTTTCATTAATAGAGCTTTGCTCTCTTGAACCCATAGATCTAAGGAGATCTTGTTTCAGGGTTTTTAACCCATTAATCAGAGCTTTGCTCCTTTCAAATTATGTAGATTCATTAATCTCATATGAAAAAATCTTAAGAGTTCATTCATGGATCTTGAAGATCTCAGAATTTTTAATTCATAAAAAATTGATTTCAATTTTTCTGATGGATTATTCTATCATTTATTTCCAGAGCAAGGCTCTTGAGGAATTTTTATTCCCTCATGATTAGAGTTTGACAAGTGTCACTCTGTTACAGAGTGTTGCTCTCAAAGGGAGATTTACTCCTCTGACCGAGAGATCTCTCATTTAATGAGAATTTTCTTGAGGATCTCCTCACTTAATTAGCAGTCTCATCAAATGATGAGGCTGTTTTATTAATTGATGAATTGTCATCTAGATTTTGTGGGTCCCCCTTTGGTCCCCTTTTTACTGCATTGCAGTGCGGTACAAATTTTAAAGTACCAAATGTTAGAATTTAAATTATAGCACTGACAACTGACTTTTATCCCTTTTTGCGCAGGCGACATGTCTTTCGATTTCTTTTTCCCGTTTGTTCGTTCAAAAGGAGGATTCCTTGGAGCGCCTGTAGACCGGGAAGTCCTAGCTTTGATCAAAGATCATAACCCGGAACATAAGAATCTTCACTTCTAGGGGACATAGTACAACCACATTATTAAGGGTCGGCAAAGCTTTTCGTGCGCTGTACCCTCAGAGCCCATCATGGCGATCCATTACGCCGACCCACCTCCAGTGAACTATGCCGTGGAGATGGTTAATTGGACTTCAGAAGGTCTTCTTCAGCATGCTATGGCTTCGATACCCGTTCAGCCTCTAATGGCTTTGGACACCCTGGGGCGATGTATTTGCCAAGGCGAGGCGCGATCGTGGGGATAACAATATATGATTGGGCAAATTCCTCGTCATCTAGCTGGCTATCTGCAATGGGCCCACTACATTCTATCAGCGAAGAAGTCGCAGTTGTTGAGGCTTGGGTTGTATCCCGCCATTTATGCTTCTCTCTTCCAGTATCCTACGCTTCCCGCCTAGTGGGTTAAGGCCTTTCTGGAGCAGTGGAATATTCCTACCCACACCTTCCTTTCGATGGACCGAGAAGTATCAATCTCCTTAGAGGAATTTGCAGAAGTTTCTGGCTTACCGGTCATTGGGGAGCATTATGAGGAACTGCTTTCTACGGATGAATACGTTTTTGGTGCCAACTCAGTGATGACGGGCCTTACCCTGGAGAACTCCGTTCAACACCAATTTCCTAGTCTGATCAAAGTGCTGAACATTTATGAGGGTCTTTTCCTCGAATCTGGGAGCCGCGGGGTTAATTTTGAGGATTTCATCGCTCGTTTTCTTCATCCGGAAGTCCTCTCGAAGGAGGCTGCTAAATTCGCTACGCTTGACGACCCTTTCGACTTAGGTTTAAACAACCTGCCAACAGCGGAGGCAGCTTAGAAGTGTTTCTTCCTTCCCAACGCTCCAGTTGTTTCTTTCGCGGAGGTCGCAGTCCCTGGGATTGATGAGGAAACGTTTTTTCGGGGGTTTCTTGGGCTATGGCTAAGCTAGTTTGCGCTCCCGATGCACCTTCGCCGTATGAGGCCGTCTGTCTTCTACCCCTCTCACCAAATGGTTATTGGAGCGAAAGTGGCTATCGGGGTTGCCGGGTTAGCTCATTTGTATTACGGCCTCAACCAAGCGGCGGATACTACTGAACCCGGAGTGCAGCATGTGAACTTCTCGATGCATTACTTCATGTCATGGCTTGAGCTACATGCACTTGGCATTTTCGGTATCCATAAAAGGCCTTCCTTCTATGATAGGTGCAGCTTCCCCCGGATTATGCGATTAGTTGGCACATCTATTGTAAACCCGTCGGGAAGCTAGAGGTTTGCTCCTTCGCCCTCGCATGGTTGGAGATGGCATGACTTTTACTCACAAGATTCTAACCATCGGCAAAGAGTTCGTAACCGTGGTGCAGTCATTGCGGGAAATTTTCAAGGATGGAGCCTCTGATTTGAAAGCTCGGGAAATCCTTCATTTCTATTCCATCAGACTGGGCTTTCTAGTGTTTAAGCAAAATGATGTGGCGTTATTTATGAGATACAACCCACACCATTTCGCCCAGCAGCTGAGCTACAATCAGGGAGTCCCGCTAGAGGCTTTCCTGCAAGAACCTGTTGCCACCGAAGAGGGAATGCGAAAGTCGCTACATCATTTTATGCGCTTGAACACGGGGTCCAACTTCTTAATCAGCGAACCGAGTTGTGTCCTGAAGGCCCTTAATGTGTACGCGGCGTGGTATCAGCATTCAATGGGTGCCGTCATCAAGAAGGAGAAGCGATTGCTGCTCGATCGCAAGGGTGCACCCCCTGCCGGTGATCGAAATGTCCCTTTGAAGCGACGGACCATTGTCCGTCCTCTCTTAAGAGAAGCTTCCGTAATTGGAGTCCCGTGTGGCAGGCCCGAGCTACCGATAACCCATGCTCCCGTGAATGCGGCGAGTGTAGCTTCCCCCCAGTCCGGCGTGGGTTCAGATATCGGGACCCGTCGTCCCAAAGTGCCCACCAAGCGTAAGCTTGTGCTAGCTGCGACTGGAGCTCGCTCGCAGAAGAGGAAGAAGAATTCGATCTTCTCTGTAAACGTTGTACTCGGCCAGGAGCCTCACTCTCCTTATGGCGAGGGACTGAGCGAGTATGGGACAAACGAGGGTCTATTCATTCATGCCGCCAGATGACACTGATCTGGCGGCTGCCGTTGCAGAATCTGAGTAATTGGAAAGCTATGAAGCGGGACTGGCTATCCTTGCGCGATCAGGTAACCATCAGCTGTATCTTTTGTCATTACATCATATTTTTATCATCATGTTTTGACTGACACCTTTCCTTCTTTGACAGGCATTTCCACCGAAGAAGCTCTCTCAACTTCTCTTAAGACTTTTGAGGAAGAGGAGAGAATTCACGCTTCGCTAGGCGTTGGTATATCTCGGCTCATTGCATCTTCATTTTCCTTTCTTATGGACAATCTGATCCCCTCCTTATCTTATCGCAGGGACTATAATGCCAATCCCGCAAGGTGATGCGGAGATGCTTCCAGGGCCAGCCATCGAAGTCCCGGCCTCCTCAGTACTGCCGAAAGAGGCTTTACTCAAACGACCGATGACGGATGTCATAACGGCTCCAGAGGTAACTATTGGCGCGGACGATGACGTCCCGTTGACGGAGGTTTTTAGAAGATCCGCTCTCATGGCCCGGGCGGAAAGGAAGCATAGAATGCGCGCAGCAAGGGAGCGTAACGCCGCCTTGGCCGCGGGTGCAGGTTCGAGCACTGCTACCCCTGCCCCACTCCTTCAGAGGATGTCTCGGCTGCCTTGTTCATTGCCCACAGACAGGCAGCACGTGCGGCTCGGGAAGCAATCGAAAAACCGACCCAAGGTGACGTGACATTGGGTTCTTTTATCAAAGTTTTAATTTTCAGGTTCTCATACATTCTATCTTGCAGGGCCGAGTCTTGCTGAAGAAGTGGCGGCAACCACCGAGCCTGAGGTAGCGGCAGGTGAGACAACCACGATCGACGAGCTCGAGGTAGCGGTAGGTGAGATGGCTGCAATCGTCGAGCCCGATGTAGGGTTGCTGGGTATGCGCACAAGGTTCTACGAGGCGTCAACCATGCCCGATTTAAAAATTAGCCGTGCCGAACAACCCAAAGTAGGATCTTTAAACTAGAGTTTAGGCGAAAACTAGTATGTTAAACACTTTAACATTAAGTGAGAGGGATTACAACCTTTGTAGATCCGGTCCTTCACTTCTTAAGCTCCGTGTTGAAGTCCCTTCGCTGCGATCATCGTGTTCCGGACTCTCGAGAGGTTCCACGAAGAGAAAGATGCAGTCTTGCTTCCGATCTTCGATACAAAGATGATCTACCTTGAAATTTCGTTAACACAAGCTAAAACTCATAATATGAAGTGAACACCCTCATCTAAATGGCAATGATAGATGAGGATAATGAAGTAGGATTTTCAATCTCTTTTATTTTCATTTACTCACTCATTTTTCATCACCTTGAAAGAGCTAGAAAGCTTTTTCTATGAAAGAAAGAAGGAAGAAGATGAACAATCAACATAGAATCCTTTTGTGATGAATAATGAAAAGATAAATATGATGAATAATGCAACCATGGTCAACCAAACCCATGTAGAGAATTAACTAGGGCTAGGGTTTGGGTTGGGTTAATAGTGAGTCACTTGAAAATATCAAGCATAATATCTTTTACAAGACAAAAGAAAAGCTTCTAGAATCTACTAGAAGTCTTAACCCTAATCCAAACCCTAATCATGTTTAAACTCCACTAAACATGTTGCATTAGTAATCATATCATGTTACAATATTATATATCACATATATAATATTTATTGTAACAAAATAAAATAATACATTTAACATATATCGCATATATATCAATGTATTACCCGAGTGAGAAAAAGAATCTTTTAGTGAGCTAATATTAGTTAATGTAATTTAATATATCATATATATTATTATACATTAAATTATCGAATCAACACTTGATCCGACAATCCGGCTATATCACATATAACCGACTAATACGATGATCCGGCTATATCACATATACCCGGCCGATATCTCATATCGCTAGAATCCAATACGGTATCACATACCGCATTATCCTCGGTCCCACACATATCACATATGTGCTCCTACTCCGTTTTGCCTGAGTCAAGAAACCTCTGTGTAGGACACTAAAGAATCGTCAATACGCCGGCAGTAGGTGATGATCATATCAAACACCCACAAGCTGCAAGCAGTCAGCTAAACGTAACAGCCACCCAGGTATTGAGCGCTCAGAAGATCAACAAGAAAGCCTGTAAATTCTCCTGTGAATCCAATTAGTAACACTCCCGAACAGTCTGGTCTCGTCGTCTGATATGTCGTATATCTCGCCTAGGGGTGGTAAACGTCAGACCCCAGTAGCTCGATAAGTCGTGTCGATATGAGGTCTATAACAGTTCGAGAGACTACTGATAACACTTACCAGTAAATCTCAGCAACCCTGGCCATGGATTTCCGGTTATAGCCAATCGAATACAGCACAACATCAACTCCCTATACCGGGAGAGTCGAATCCCCTCCTATCGCTCATTGCCTCCATGTGATTCGGGACTGTACCCAAAAGCCACTTTTTTGCACGCCCTCTTGGACGTGGTATGATGCAAATCAAAACACAGTGGGAATCACACAAGACTCTATGACGATCTCGGGTCAACAGACTACTCTGTACCAGTGTCACCGGAGAATTGCCATCTGACGTGAGGTATAATACCATCTGGGAGTTCTCGGCGAGTCCGTCCAGTGTACCCAGTATCCACTGAGCACCCGTACACCATCCTTGATGTCAAACACCAATGGATATAGGATCATCCATCGCCCATCATATGGGTCAAGATGCGTATACGCTAGTCTACTCTGGTGCATCGATGCCCTGTCTCGATCATTCTCGACTAGGAACAATTATAGGATGTACTCGTCGACTATCGTGGCCCCACTAGTATGATCTCATCATAGTCCCAGTAGTCGAGTACATATCCTAAGGGCTTTATTAACATGTAACATAGAGACAATCAGAGTACATGTTAAGATAAAGTACAACCAGATAACATACTATCATGTCGAGCAAGAATGTCCTCCCTATATATGTCCAACCATCCATTACAATATACATCATATGTACAGTAATGGCCTCTAGGGCATACATATAACTAACAATCTCCCATTGCACTAGGGCCGTCTGTTGTGGTATCACATACCCAACAATTAGCTGTGGTTGAAGTATCTCATACTCAACCATCCCATAAAAGTCTCTACTGGAAAAAAGGCCTTTGTGAGTGGATCCGCGCTGTCGTCCTCTGTGTCTACTATCCTAACCTCGATCTCCCTGGAGATCAACCATCTCCATGATCAGGTGAAACTGCCTAAGAATTTTATCCGGATTTCTGATGGGACGGGGGTTCCTTGGCATAAGCCACAACTCCATTGTCACACAATGGTAGGAACGAAGTTCATCTTATGAACTTATATATATCCAGACTGCCTCTTTGGTAGTATCCTTAGTAACGTTGTATCTTGCCTTTAATTGTCTAGTAAGTCACGGTATCTAGCTTGGAACTCTTCCAACATACCGTCCCTCCACTGAGGGTATAGACAATGCCTGCAACTGACATTCAGTCGTCCTTATCACCCTGGAACCTTTCCAGTGATTCTCCCCAGGATCGATTGATACCATCTCACTACAACTAGTGAGTATCCTAACATCCAATTAGATCTATATCATAGATCCAAAACCCAGGATTTATAAGGTATCATTTTGATCATATATGGAGAATCCTTGTGATAAGCGGAGATTGACCGAGCGTAGCATAGGAAAATCCTTCCCTATCAAGAGTATGTCATCCACGTACTCTACGAGGATCACCACCATACTCTCTACTACCTTTTTATATATACAAGGTTCATCTACCATTTTGATGAAGTCAAATTCTTTCACTACCACATCAAAACAGACGTTCCAACTCCGCGATGCCTGCTTTATCACATAAAACATCTTACACACGTTTCCGCTCCCACTGTCTATGAAGCCCTCTGGCTGTGTACTTATAGACGCACTCTTCCAAATCAACATTTAGAAAAGCAGTCATGACACCCAACTGCCAGATATCGTAATCATGGTCTGTAGCCATGGCAAGTAGGATCTGGATGGACTTAAGCATGGCTTTGAAAGTCTCAACTTTTCCATGTACACCTAGTAATCTTCTCAAGATATACTTGCTCCTGATGGGGATTTAACCCTTCAGATAGAGCAACCAAAGTCCATACTTTGTTGGTGAATAAGGATTCCATCTCAGATCGATAAGCATCCATCCATTCTTATAGAGTCTCACTCCTGATGGCCAACTCGAAACTAGTTGGGTCATCATCTCATGATGCAATCCTCGCTCCCACTGTCATAGAGAAACCGAAGTATCTCTCAAGTGGGTGAGGAACCCTACTAGATCGGCGGAGAGGCTGAGGTTCGTTAGAATCTATTGAATCCTTTGGTTCTACCAAATCATCTGCTGTAGTTTGTATAGCTGGAACTCCTTCCAGTTCTACCTCATGACCACTAATTTCTTCACAAGAAATTCCCTTTCACAAAGGTGGCATGTTGAGAAACAAAACATTTTTGTTCCTCGGTTAGGTAGAAGATATTCCCTTGCGTATGCTTGGGATATCCAACAAACTTCCAAAGATCTGTCTTTGCCTCGAGCTTGTCCGGATTTTGCTTTTTAGACATAGGCCGGACAACCCCAAATCTTAACAAACTTAAGATATGGGCTCTTCCCTTTCCATATCACATATGAAGTGGTAGACAACTGATTTGATTTGAACCCTATTCAATAGGTATGCAGCTTCTCAAGTGCATAACTCCCAAAAGGAAATAGGAAACTCAGTAGTACTCATAATAGAGCACACCATATCACATAGGGTACTATTGCTCCGCCCCGATATACCATCGTGTTATGGTGTATATGGAGGAGTAATGCTGAGAAAGAATCTCATTCTCTTTTAGAATAGTCCAGGAATTCCGTGCTCAAGTATTCTCCTCCTTGATCTCATCAAAGGACATAATACTTATACCCGTATTTTGGTTCTCTACTTCTAACTTATATTCTGTGAATATCTCAAAAGCTTCGGACTTGTGTTTCAACAGGAACATATGTCTGAATCTTGAGAGATCATCAGAGAATGTAATGAAGTACAAAGAACCGGTCTTGGCATGTGTAGACAGGGGATCTTCATACATCAGCATGTATCAATCCCAAGAGTTCACTAACTCTTTCTCTATTTCCAATAAACAGAGCTATGGTCATCTAATCTTTGTGACATGACCGGCAAGTTTCACAAGATGTAAATTCAAACTAATTTAAATATGCATCTAAATGTAACTTCAGCTAGTCGGGTCGCATTGATATGACCTAGTCTATAATACCTCAGGAAGGATCCATTCATTTCTGAACTCTTCCTCTTGTGTGTGTTCTGTATACTAAGAATTGTAGTTTGATTTAGAACATCAATACTTTTAGATAACGTTCCTGAACCGATCAACTCTTGATATAGGAAATGTTCAAAACATTATCCATCAATACAAAATTATATCCTTTCTTTACCAATAAAGAGACTGATATGATGTTGTATATCAGGTTCGGTATCTAATAACATTCGTTCAGAATCAATATATTCTGGTAATACAGGGTGATAGTGACCAACAGACTTGGCTGCAACACTTGCACCGTTTTCTATCTCATGAAACTTATCACCCATTCTCAGTTCTCTATCTTTCTGTAGCCCATGTAACAAATTATATATGTGGGATCCTGATCCGGTATCAAATACTCAGGACGTAAAGGATACTGAGAAACAGTTCTCTGTAATGAACACACCCGAAGATGATGCATCAGCATGCACTTTCTTCGTTTGGGCGGCACGGGAATTCTGGTAATCCCCTATATCCTGCTCTGTCTTATAACATTTATAAGTTAGAGCGGGACCAACGTTCCCCAGCTCAGTATAACAAGCCGGTTCGGTCAATATATCCGTATTATTATCTTGATTAAGACGTGATATGGTCGCTACCTGGAGAGAGAGAGAGAAGAAAACACTCAGCGTATGCTCTTGCAAGATTAGATTGGTTATCTAATATATCTAATCAGGATGTCTCCCACTGTTTTAGTCAAATCTTCCTTCAAACCCTAAAAGGAAAGACTAGCCGGGATTAATTACATGCTACAAGTTCGCCAATCTTTCAGCCAGGCCAGTGCCGGTACTTTGAGAGAGGTTCCCCGTGCTTTCGCATGGACCTAATTAAAATAAACCTCGTTTTCCCAGGGGCGTAACCCCGCTGACACCTTTCTAGACACCTACTTGATCAGCTAATTGTAATGTGTAAAACTATCCCAGGAGTAACTCTTACTCGCAGCGGGTATCGGGATCCAACTATCTCATAGAAGGTATGTAATCTCATTGCAAATTTCAACACTTGAAATTCTCAATAATATTTTACCCCTAGTGACTTATGACCTTAACTATCGTCAACAAATCATAAGCACTAGTCAAGTTCTACCCGTTATTTCTTGATTAAATAGACCCACCCACATGACCCTTAACTAAGGTCAACAAAGTCACATGACTGTCCTAACTAATCGCATCATATGCTGTATAGGAAGACATCACTTAGCTACCGTACACTGTGCCTTAACTAAGGTCAACAAACACAGTACGAATACTAAGTACTCTACTTCCTAAAATGACGGATGGTTACGTCAGGTTTTTAAGAAAACCCTTTGCGTAATGAACTTGATATCGTTGTAGAATCGAGTGATTTTAAATGGAGTGTTTTTGAGACTTTTCTAGTTTTGCTAAAGGGGTCACTCCCGGTGAAGGGATCGTCGGCCCTTTCCTCATCGAATAAGGTGCAGGATATTTCACAAATACCACTATGCAAAGCAAAAACTATAGAAGCAATCAAAAGACAAACCGAGTTTGTAGCATCTGCTAGTTTCACTAAAGAGATCACTCCCGGTGAAGGGATCCCGGCTCTTTCCTTATCGAATAAGGTGCTGAATGTTCTACAAGGAACACCGCTATGCAAAGCAAGAACTAGAGTTACTGGTTTTTAAACATGTTTCTACAACATCTTTAGCTTTCTTTTATTTTCATTAATCTCATTAATGAAGTCCCATTTTAATATGCTTCACAAGCATCACATTTGAAACGAAATCTGCAATATAACATATATCTCATATATATAATATAAACATTCATCTCAGGCAGTAATATGATCTCATCATAGAACATTGCAGCAGAAGAACATATATGAAATATTGGATATACTAGGACGTCCGTGTTTTAATACGAGCCTGTATAAAACACGGATTCCACGGTCGCGATGAATAGCCAAACCCACATCCCTAGACCCCTATGAGAGCGGCAAGCAACACTGCCAATTCTAGGGTTAGGAGACCCGGTCTCGACTCCTCGAGATGGTCTCCCACTGGACCCTAGAACCCGATTACTTGTGCTCCCCGCCTTGGGTCTACCTAATGCGGAAAAGTAAATAATATACAATGGTGACATCATTTTCAGCCCGGAAGTGCCCCAATAAAAGAATATTACATACAAATGAATTTTACATGAATGAAAAAGAAAAAACTCTCATCTTACATAAAACCCCCGGCTATTCAAAACGCGACGATCCAATATAACATATCACAGCAACACATAATATCTCATATCATCAACGTAAGCAAGTATGCGTATCCCGATAGTCGTTGATGTATAGCAACGAAGCCGGTGATACACTACATACTACGCTTACGGTCACAGAAAAGAAAGTGTAAAACTACAACAGTTGGAATCCGCAACCTCTTTAGACATCGCATGCCTAACCAAATGAATTCCTTAGACATCGAATGCCTAACAATTATAAACCCCGCATTTTAGTCTCATTATCGAAAACTCTTTTCAATATCAAGTCGGGCAATTCAACAAGATTCCTGACTTCCTGATCGAATGCTCGTCGCAAACTTTAGTAGACGGCCGCACCCCTGAATGCCGTCGACGAAGTGCACTAAGGCGGAACACCGCTGCCGTGAGCACCCGAACGGATGCTTTTAGCGACGGGGTTCTCCTACAATCACTTGGTCGGGGCTATGGGGCGTGGCTGTCTGTTAAGTTTACTCGGCGAGTATCCGTGTACGCTACGTGATTGCGACGGACTTTTGATCACATCAAAATTCCGTGGGAACCGATCATCTGAGACTGAACTGCTAGATTTATAACATTCAAATTAGTTATCTCATAACTATATGTGGATTCCAAAAATTGTATCAGATTCTAGATAAATAGACAATGTTAAACTTTCCGATCGAATAATCAAACACCCAAGTTTTCCCAAATAGTTCTTAACACTTGAAATTAGTTTTAAAACATCCATCACATGCTATAGTACCAATGGTCCAGCCGTAGAAGGGTCAAGCCAACGCCTCCCATGTGGCACGCCATACTGCCACAAACCCTAAAGTTTAGAGGCAGTTCAAGACGATCACATAATCGAGTTAAGGTTTGTTGTCTTCTAGAGGGTCCACCGCGTTACTTGCACGACTTAGAACATTCCTAAACTACGAAAAAATCCAACGCTTGGAAATTTTCCGGCAGGGGAGAAAATGAGTTATTGATATCCGGTCGAACTTTTTAACACGATCTAAAAATTACCCGGACAAACTAAAAAAAGTTAAATTATCCGATCGAATCAACGAGTCCCCAATACAACCCTATAAAACTCAACACTTGAGTGGAATTAAAAAATTCCTAGAAAAAAATGACAAGAAAGGACCTAAGAATAAATATATGAAATATGAGGGACTAAGTCCAAATTTTGACCGCGGAACTGCCGCCAAACCCTTGGTTTGGCCGCGGTTCCGTGGTCACGTGAGAGACTTAGTGGACCGTACTTCACAGTAATTCTTAGTTTTTCCTGCTTGTTTTTCTGAGCATTTTTAATTCATAAAAAATCACATTTTTGAAAAATATCCAGAGAAGGGTATTCGTCGGGGTTTCCGGGTTCAATCGGACTTTAAACTTCGCTCAGACTTTGCCTAAAGCTCTAGCTTGGTTCTGATACCACTGTAGGGTTGCTGGGCATGCGCACAAGGCTCTACGAGGCATCAACCATGCCCGATTTAAAAATTAACCGTGCCGAACAACCCAAAGCTGGATCTTTAAACTAGAGTTTAGGCGAAAACTAGTATGTTAAACACTTTAACATTAAGTGAGAGGGATTACAACCTTTGTAGATCGGTCCTTCACTTCTTAAGCTCCGTATTGAAGTCCCTTCGCTGCGATCATCGTGTTCCGGACTCTCGAGAGGTTCCACGAAGAGAAAGATGCAGTCTTGCTTCCGATCTTCGATACAAAGATGATCTATCTTGAAGTTTCGTTAACACAAGCTAACACTCATAATATGAAGTGAACACCTTCATCTAAATGGCAAGAATAGATGAGGATGATGAAGTAGGATTTTCTCTCTCTTTTATTTTCATTTACTCACTCATTTTTCATCACCTTGAAAGAGCTAGAAAGCTTTTTCTATGAAAGAAAGAAGGAAGAAGATGAACAATCAACATAGAATCCTTTTGTGATGTATAATGAAAAGATAAATATGATGAATAATGCAACCATGGTCAACCAAACCCATGTAGAGAATTAACTAGGGCTAGGGTTTGGGTTGGGTTAATAGTGAGTCACTTGAAAATATCAAGCACAATACTTTTACAAGACAAAAGAAAAGCTTCTAGAATCTACTAGAAGTCTTAACCCTAATCCAAAACCTAATCATGTTTAAACTCCACTAAACATGTTGCATTAGTAATCATATCATGTTACAATATTATATATCACATATATAATATTTATTGTAACAAAATAAAATAATACATTTAACATATATCGCATATATATCAATGTATTACCCGAGTGAGAAAAAGAATCTTTTAGTGAGCTAATAATAGTTAATGTAATTTAATATATCATATATATTATTATACATTAAATTATCGAATCAACACTTGATCCGACAATCCGGCTATATCGCATATAACCGACTAATACGATGACCCGGCTATATCACATATACCTGGCCGATATCTCATATCGCGAGAATCCAATACGGTATCACATACCGCATTATCCTCGGTCCCGCATATATCATATATGTGCTCCTACTTCGTTTTTCCTGAGTCAAGAAACCTCTGTGCAGGACTCTAAAGAATCGTCAATACGCCGGCAGTAGGTGATGATCATATCAAACACCCACAAGCTGCAAGCGGTCAGCTAAACATAACAGCCACCTAGGTATTGAGCACTCAGAAGATCAACAAGCAAGCTTGTACATTCTTCTGTGAATCCAATCAGTAACACTCCCGTACAGTCCGGTCTCGTCGTCTGATATGTTGCATATCTCGCCTAGGGGTGGTAAACGTCAGACCCCAGTAGCTCGATAAGTCATGTCGATATGAGGTCTATAACAGTTCGAGAAACTACTGATAACACTTACCAGTAAATCTCAGCAACCCTGGCCAGGGATTTCCGGTTATAGCCAATCGAATACAGCACAACATCAACTCCCTATACCGGGAGAGACGAATCCCCTCCTATCGCTCATTGCCTCCATGTGATTCGGGACTGTACCCAAAAGCCACCTTTTTGCACGCTCTCTTGGACGTGGTATGATGCAAATCAAAGCACAGTAGGAATCACACAAGACTCTATGACGATCTCGGGTCAACAGACTACTTTGTACCAGTGTCACTGGAGAACTGCCATCTGACGTGAGGTATAATACCATCTGGGAGTTCTCGGCGAGTCCGTCCAGTGTACCCAGTCTCCACTGAGCACCCGTACACCATCCTTGATGTCAAACACCGATGGATATGGGATCATCCATCGCCCATCATATGGGTCAAGATGCGTATACGCTAGTCTACTCTGGTGCATCGATGCCTTATCTCGATACACCCTCGACTAGGAACAATTATAGGATGTACTCGTCGACTACCGTGGCCCCACTAGTATGATCTCATCATAGTCCCAGTAGTCGAGTATATATCCTAAGGGCTTTATTAACATGTAACATAGAGACAATCAGAGTACATGTTAAGATAAAGTACAACCAGATAGCATACTATCATGTCGAGCAAGAATGTCCTCCCTATATATGTCCAAGCATCCATTACAATATACATCATATGTACAGTAATGGCCTCTAGGGCATACATATAACTAACACCCGAGGTAGCCACTCTTTCTCAAGAGTCGGGCACTGCTCCAATCGTCGCTCTTTCTCCTTGCGGCTCCTTGCCATTACCGGGTCCTACGAGTGTCACAACGATTTTCATGGAATCGGGGGATGAGGCTACGGGTGGCGAGACCATTTCGATGGAGGAGGGTGAATCATTTGCTGTCTCCAGCGACGCCCTTGTCGCGATATCGACCGGCGACTCACCAGGTAGATTTTAGTTCATTACTTTCCCCTTTATTCTGCAATCCCTTTTAATTTCTTTTTGACAACGTTTCTTTTATTTCTAATGCAGGTGTGATGAGCGCTGGGGTTGCGCCATCCGAGGAAGCACCTCCAGTCGCTGCTTTAATGGTGACCGCTCCTTTACCTTCTCTCGTACCATCTCAAATGCTGGAAGGTGCGGATTTATGATCCATTAGTTTCATTGTAAGTTGTATACTTCATGTACTGACATTGCATTACTGCGTCTCTGCAGGAGTCCTTTTTGATCACCTGTATCAGGTGCTACACCTACACTTCTCTTTCCAGTCAGAGGTTGCCTCATCTAGTGGCGCTGGTGAGTACAGCCTTTAGCTAATGTCTCTTCTTTTATGGGCAGCCAAATCATTTCTAATTCTTCTTTGTTTTGATTGCAGTACCACTGATTGATGGAGGAGATGAAGGAACAGTTGCGCCACTGGTACTCCCGGCCTTGCCACCTGTTGCAGCCGGTATAGTAAACTCCATTGTTCATGAACCTCTTCTATTTCTTGAACCGTCATTTGACTGTGGTTTGTTTTGCAGCGATGATATCAACTTCAGCTCCGTTCGAATCTCGTATTGTAATGCCTGCAGGCCCCTTTTCTTGACGTTCATCTTCCAAAGGCGCTGTGAATAGTCTGCGCATGTTGAGCAACTACATCGAGGAGCTTGACGTGGAGACACATTCGCTGCGGATTTTGCCGCGGAGGTTAATCCTATGCTGGCGACGCTCGTGAACTTTCATAGTGAGGGCGTCGTTGAGTCTTGGGTTAATCTCTGCAGGAAAATTGAGGCTTGCCTGTATGAGCTCGAAGTCGGACGTCCTGCTCTAGAAGTCCTGGTTGTGAACACCCAGCGGGCTGCGTGGGTTGAGCAGAGCACTCCCTAGTTCCATTATCTTGAACAAGAGGCGACCTTAAAACGTAAAGAGTGTGAAGAGACTTCAAGCGAGTCTGCCTGGCTGCACGCTTAGGTTGATGCAAATGCCGCACAGTTGAAAGTTATCTTTGAAGGCCTTCTGCGATACATCTCTGACGGGCTAACACCGATGCATACGCTTGACATCGTCGAGCGGGATGCACAGAATCGTGGGGTAGCTCAGCGGGCCGTCAAAGAGCAACTTTCGTCCTACTTGCAGCAACGAGCCCAAGTCGAAGCAGAGTTGGCCGCGGCAGCTGATCAAGAAAAGGAGCTAAGGGAAGTGCGCGAGCGGTTGATCGGACTATTGAAAGCGCTTCCCTCTCAATAATTGTTTTTTGTACCATTTGTAATTTTGAATAAAATTTATCCATTTTTTATTCTTTCATATGATGTATTTTGTACCCAATTGAATTCATGAATAAAAGATACATTTCTTTCGCAATGTCTTGTGTCATCTTTTTGCTTTCTTCTTTCTTTTGTTATCGGCATGTCACTTTAGTAAGCATAGCCTGCAGATGACAGAGTGAGCATCTTGTTTTGACTTCTTCGAGGGGTAGCGATGGCTTAGAAAGCAGGTTCAGATCTTCTGCCTAAGACTTTTCAACTTCATGAGTCGTGAGGGTCTCATAAAGACTTTTCTCCCTACGAGTCGAGAAGATCTCGTAGGTGTATTTTCTCCTTAGGAATCGTGAGGATTCCTAAGCGCGTTTTCTCTTGTAAGTCGTAAGGATCTTACAAGAGAGTTTTCTTCCTTACGGGTCGAGAGGGCCCGTAAGTGACTGATGGTGTTGCCAATATCCGCACTTCGCGGAGTCAGGAGTTGCTCCAGGTGTTTCCCACGGGGTCAAGGTTAACTTTGGCCGTGTTCCACAGGGTCATTGGATGACGTATTTCCGAGACGGGGTCATGTAGATGGCATGTTTCCGAGACGGGGTCATGCAGATGACGTATTTTCGCGACGGGGTCATGTGGATGACGTATTTCCACGACGGGGTCAGTTGGATGACATATTTCCGCGGGGTTATGTGGATGACATATTTCCGTGACGGGGTCAGTTGGATGACGTATTTCCGTGACGGGGTCATGTGGATGACGTATTTCCGCAACGGGGTCATGTGGATGACGTATTTCCGCGCCGGGGTCAGTTGGATGACGTATTTTCGCGACGGGGTCATGAAGATGACGTATTTCCGCGACGGGGTCAGTTGGATGACGTATTTCTGCGACGGGGTCATATGGATGACGTAATTCCGAGACAGGGTTAGGTGCACGACGTATTTCCGAGACAGGGTCAGGTGCTGACGTATTTCAGAGACGGGGTCATATGGATGACGTATTTCCGAGACGGGGTCATGTGGATGACGTATTTCTGCGACGAGGTCATGCAGATGACGTATTTCTGCGACGGGGTCAGTTGGATGACATATTTCCGTGACGGGGTCATGTGGATGACGTATTTCCGTGATGGGATCATGTGGATGACGTATTTCCGTGACGGGGTCATGTGGATGACGTATTTCCGTGACGGGGTCAAGTGCTGACGTATTTCCGAGATGGGGTCATGTGAATGATGTATTTCCGCGACGGGGTCATGTGGATGACGTATTTCCGCGATGAGGTCTGTTGGATGACATATTTCCACGACGGGGTCATGTGGATGACGTATTTCCGCGACGGGGTCAGTTGGATGACGTATTTCCGTGACGGGGTCATGTGGATGACGTATTTCCGCGACGGGGTCATGTGGATGGCGTATTTCCGCGACGGGGTCAGTTGGATGACGTATTTCCGCGACGGGGTCATGCAGATGACGTATTTCCGCGACGGGGTCAGTTGTATGACATATTTTCACGACGGGGTCATGTGGATGACGTATTTCCGTGACAGGATCAGTTGGATGACGTATTTCCGCGACGGGGTCATGTGGATGACCTATTTCTGAGTCAGGGTCAGGTGCACGACGTATTTCCGAGACGGAGTCAGGTGCAGACGTATTTCCGAGACGGGGTGATGTGGATGACGTATTTCCGAGACGGGGTCATGCAGATGACGTATTTCCGTAACAGGTCAGTTGGATGACATATTTCCGCAACGGGGTCATGTGGATGACGTATTTCCACGACGGGGTCATGTGGATGACGTATTTCCGCGACGGGGTCATATGGATGACGTATTTCCGAGACGGGGTCATGCAGATGACGTATTTCCGCGACAGGGTCATGTGGATGACGTATTTCTGCGACGGGGTCAGTTAGATGACGTATTTCCACGACGGGGTCAGTTAGATGACGTATTTCCGCGACGGGGTCATGTGGATGACGTATTTCCGCGACGGGGTCATGTGGATGACGTATTTCCGCGACGGGGTCATGTGGATGACGTGTTTCCGCGACGGGGCCATTTGGATGACGTATTTCCATGATGGGGTCATGTGGATGACGTGTTTCCGCGACGGGGCCATTTGGATGACGTATTTCCGTGATGGGGTCATATGGATGACGTGTTTCCGTGACGGGGTCATGTGGATGACATATTTCCGAGACAGGGCCATTTGCTGACCTATTTCCGCGATGGGGTCATGTGGATGACGTATTTCCGCGACGGGGTCATGTGGATGACGTTGCGTCTGCTGTAATGAGACAAATGTCGGGGTGGTCTCTAGGTTGTCTGTGAACCGTGAGGTTTGGCTTCTTCTTTTGATGGAGCTTGGGGAGGGAAGGTGTGATTCCTTCTTTGTTTGCGCCCCTGGATTGTATACAGGGATTGATGTGATATCATCTGTAGGGCATAAATTTCATTTTTCTTTATTTCTTTCTGCGATGCTCTATCATTTCTGCTCTTATATCGCGAAGGTCACGATCGCCCAATCATTTCGGCTATTTTTCGTAGTGCCCAATCATTTCGGCTATTTGTTTTATTTTTACTCGCTGCTTTTTATTGCGAGTTACCCAATCATTTCGGCTATTTTGCATGCATACATTTTTACTTGCTGATTTTGTTGCAAGTCGCCCCATCATTTCGGCTATTTCGTATGCATGTGTGACTCGCTAGCTTCTTTACTGCAAGCTTGGAGTTAGACACCGATTTCGGCATCAGCACCGCTACAACTGGGATACTGCCAGGAGCGAATCATCATTTGCCTTTGTCAATGTCGAACAAAGGTGGCTTAGTAAACAGGGTTAAGATCCTGTTGACTAAGGCTTTTGACTTCATGAGCCGTAAGGGTCTCATAAAGGTATTTCTCCCTACGAGTTGTGAAGATCTCGTAGGTGCATTTTCTTCTTAGGAATCGTGAGGATTCCTAAGTGTATGGCTTCTCGTAAGTCGTAAGGATCTTACAAGAGTATTTTCTCCTTCTAAGTCGAGAGGACTTACAAGGGTTGTTCACTATGCAGACATATCCCTAGTCACGGATTGGACTTTATTAGGGAAATGTTTATTCGCGCCCGTGGATTGTATACAAGGGTCAGCATTAAGCCGCTTGTAGGGCAAAGTTGGAGTTTGTGATGGCCGCTTAAGAACAGGTTCAAATCCCTGTAGCTTAAGACTTTTGAACCCTGTGAGCCGTGAGGGTCTCAAAGGGGAATTCTCCTTACGAGTCGTGAGGATCTCGTAAGTGTAATTTCTCCTTAGGAATCGTGGGGATCCCTAAGTGTGTTGTTCCCTTGTGAGTCGTAAAGATCTCACGCAGATGGTTTCTCCTTACAAGGTCGAGAGGACCTTGCAAGTGTCTTTTAACGAAATTGCGCCCTTTCGGGTTTTCACAAAACTCGCCGGTAGCCCTGCTGTTTTTACTCACGGAGCCCTCTCGGGTTTTCATCCGTGCCCATTTCGCTTATGGGCATACCATTTTCTTTTTTTTCCTTCTTTTTTTCTTCTTTTTTTTTTTTGTGTCAGCCTTGGGATGCTGCAGTCTACAGTAATTTATCGACGTCTCGGTCAACAGCTAGTTTTAGGACATAATGGTCCTTCGTTAGTTTAAGAACATTTTGGTCCGACGCCAGTTTTAGGACATAGTGGTCCATTATTAGTTTTAGGACATTTTGGTTCGTCTTTAGTTTAAGGACGTTTCGGTCCGAAAACCGGCTACGACTTACAGAGTTTTGGTCTTAGGAAGATAGTGAGCGGACATAGTCGTCGTCATCTATCATTGACATAGTCCGTGACTCGTCAGGCTTTGTACTTTTTCAGGAAGCGACCATTTATTAGCCTGAAGGGCCTTTCTCCATGCAAGTCCATGAGTAGATAGGCTCCACCCTAGTAGACCTTGTCTATGATATACGGGTCTTCATAGTTTGGCTCGAATTTCCCCCGTTTGGCACGATTGGGGATCATAGGTCTTTTGACCACTAGCACGAGTTCGCCTTGGCGGAATGTCCTCGGCCTAGTCAATCTTTCATATGAGCGCGTCATCTTTGCTTTGTAAGCCTCCAAGTTTTGTTGCGCCATGAGCCGGGTTTCATCAAGGGCGTCGAGCTCCTCAAGCCGAAGGTGAGCATTTTCTTCGTCTGTTAGCTCGTAGTGAACCGCCACACGTAGAGAAGGCAGCTCTATCTACAAAGGGAGTACCACTTCAATGCCGAATACTAATGAATACGGCGTTGTGTTTGTGGCCGTTTTGAACGTAGTTCAATACGCACAGAGAGTTTCATGCAGTCTCTCGTGCCAGTCCCTCTTATTTCGAGACACCGTCTTTTTCACGATCTTCATCAAGGTCTTGTTGAAAGCCTCAGCTAGACCATTAGCTCGGGGATTATAGACTGAAGAATATCTCCAGTCTATATTATGTTGTTGTGCAAAGCGGCTGATCTTGTGGCTTCTGTAGGCCGGCCCGTTATCGGAGATAATCCATCGCGGAGTGCCAAACTAATAGATGACGCGTGTTTTAAAGAAATGGAGGATATTCTCTGTCTTCACTTCCCTCAGTGGTACTGCTTCTTCCCATTTGGAGAAGTAATCAGTTGTCGCCAAAATGAATCGATGTCCTCTGGACGATGCTGGTTCGATCGAGCCGATTATGTCAGTCCCCCACATTTCGAACGGCCAGCTAGCCACTGTTGGATGTAGTGGATTTGGATGCTGATGGATAAAGTCTTCGTGAATCTGGCACGCGTGGCACTGATTCGCGTATTCGAGGCAGTCTTGGATCATCGTGGGCCAATAATAACCCATCCGTTTGATCTTTAGCTTCATCTTTGGGCCGGCTTGGTGAGAACCACAGAGTCCGTCGTGAGTTTCTTGGATGACTCTCCTTGCCTCTTCAGGTTCCAGGCATCTTGACCACAGAGAATCAAATGATCTCTTATACAGAGTATCATTGACGAAGGCGAAAGACAGAGCTTGTTTCATAAGCTGATGTCTTGAGGACGCATTTTTAGGTGTTCGATAGGATTTGAAGTAGTCTATAAAGACTTCCCTCCAATCCTCAGCGTTTTCCTGGTCTCTTATTTGTAGGGCCGTTCGCTCGGTCACTCCTTTTTCTTCGGACGACTCCGGAGATATTTTTGCCGGTGCAAGAACCCGACGGCTTTGCACAATGATCCTCACGTCATCGAGGTTCTCATCAGCCAACTCTTTAGCAAGCTTAGCTAATGCATCCGCTTTGCTATTTTCCGTTCGCGGTATGCTTTCCAGGGTGTAAGAAGGAATTTGAGTCAGCAGTTGCTGTACTCTCCCGCCATACTTCACCAACTCTTGCTTGCACGTTTGATAGTCGCCATTTACTTGACTAACGACTAGTTGGGAGTCTCCGTATATGAGGAGGTTTTCAATTCCCATGTCGATAGCGATCTCGAGACCTGCTATCAAAGCTTCATATTCGGCCTCATTGTTCGTTCTCGGCTCTGTTAAGGAGAAGGCGAAGTGCATTATCCCTCCTTGTGGAGTCACGAAGATGAGGCCTACCCCTGATTTGATTATGGGGGTGCTTTGTTTACGCTTCTTCATGGAAGATGCTCCTTCGAAGTAAAGTTCCCATTGGGTATCATTCTCTCTTCTCTCCCCGTCGATTGTGTCAAACGCGTGGTCGTCCGGCAGTTCACAATTTAGGGGTGAATTGGCGGGTATTGGATGCTCAGCGAGAAAGTCGGCGATGGCCTGGCTTTTCACTGCCTTGAGGGGTCGATAAGTTATCGAGAATTCCATCAAGAGCAGGGCCCATTTAGCGAGTCGTCCCGTTAATATAGCCTTTGACATTAAATATTTGAGAGGATCCACCTTTGATATGAGATGGACCTCATGCGCCAACGCGTAGTGTCTGAGCTTCGTTATCGCGAAGATCAACGCCAGGCAGTGTTTTTCAATGGGGGAGTAGTTGCTTTATGGCCCCAGGAGAACTCAACTCAAGTAGTAGAGGGCTCTCTCCTTCCCTTGGTCGTTCTCTTGTGCCCACATCGCGCCTAAAGAACCTTCGAGGGCTGTTGTATACAGGATGAGAGGCATTCCTTTAACGGGAGCGGCCAGTACTGGCGGATTCTGCAGGTATTGCATGATTTCATCCAGTGCACTTTGACATTTATGATCCCAGACGAATGAGGTTCCCATCTTCATTAGGTGACTGTAAGGACGGCACTTGCCGGAAAGATTGGCTATGAATCGCCGGATATATGTGTGCTTTCCTTGGAGAGATTGCAGCTGCTTGAGAGTCTTTGGCGGGGGCATTTCCATGATCGCCTTGATCTTCGACGGGTCTATCTTGCTGCCTCGATGTCGGACGACGAATCCTATGAACTTGCCCGAGGAAACTCTGAACGCGCATTTGAGAGGGTTCATTTTCAAGTTATATTTCTGAAGGCGCTGAAACATGATTTTCAGATGCTCTAAATGTTCCTCGTATGATTTGCTTTTAACTACGAGGTCGTCGATATAGCATTCGACGATTTCATGTATGAGGTCGTCGAAAATCTTTGTTATGGCCCTATGATAGGTGGCACCGGCGTTCTTTAGACTGAAAGGCATCACCTTGTAGCAGAATATGCCCAAAGGAGTTCGAAAAGCGGTATGCTTCTGATCTTCAGGATGCATCTTTATCTGATTGTACCCTGATGTTCCGTCCATGAAGGAGAAAACTTCGTGAGTGGATGTGTTATCTATCATCAGCTCAGTGACCGGTACTGGAAAGTCGTCTTTCGGGCAGGCTTTATTGAGATCCCGAAAGTCCAAACATATGCGCACCGTCCCATTCTTCTTCATCACCGGAACGATGTTGGCAATCCAGTCAGGATATTGGACTCTTGGATGAAGCTGGAGTCGATTAGCTTCTTGACCTCGGCGTTGATGCTCATCTCACGCTCGAGCCGCATTCTTCTCGGCGCCTGTTTGATCGGCTTGACGTCTGGGGATATCACCAATTTGTGTACAACAATCTCTGGATCTAGTCCTGGCATCTCGGAATAGTTCCATGCGAAGCAATCTTTATACTGCATTAGCACATCTTTAAGCGTAGCCACCCTTTCTTCAGACAACAGCTCGATAACGAATGTTGGCCGCGGGTCACTTGCCGTCCCTAAATCAATCTTTCTGAGGTTGTCTGCAGTAGTATGTATCCCATCTTCCAGCTCTTTTGGCACCGATGGAAACTCTGATATCATTTCTCCATCATCGTTTTCGAAGCACCAGGGGAAATCATCCATATTCTCAGGTTCTTCTTCTGACAGCGTTATCACGTGACAGGTACGAGATCGCTTCCAAGACCGATGTTAATCTGGTTCTACTCTCGTTATACACGTCGCTTTTGGTTCATGCTTCTGTGGCGGGCTTACCCTCCAACAGCTGGATAGAGCGAACCTGCCATGTTGATATTGGTCTTCGACCCAGTTCTTGAAGGTGAAGCAGTCTTCGAGAGGATGTCCTATTGCTCGGTGATAAGAGCAATAGTCTGGGTGAGAGACCTCGTTCGCTTGCTCGGGGTTCTTGGACTCCGGAAGTGTCATCATCTGATACTTTATGACGAGATCGAATAACTTCTTTGTCTTATCTTGGGGAAAAGAATATTCCCGACCCATCTTCTTTATAAGAGACGGATCCCGGCTGCTCGACTCTTGTTCGCGTGGCTTCTTAGACCCGCTTGGCTGCTTTCGAACGTTTTTTCCGTTCTTTGGTTTATTTTTGCCTCTGTGCTGGGTCTTTTGTATGACGGGCTGGCGACGAGGAGCATTTTCATTCTCCGCGGCCTGCTGAAGGAGGCGCTGCGTTCTGGCTTTCATAGATGGCCATTTCGCGATTATGATCGTCTCGAACCTTTTGACCTGCTTTCCTTATTAGCTTGTCCATTTGTTCTTCGAACGATGGGCTTGGCATTTTCACGGCGGGAGCTTTTTTTGGTTTAGGGTTAGCATCAGAGCATCTTCTTCTTCATCAAAGTCATGTATGACGTAGCAGTCGCGGAACAGCTCCCGTTTCTTGGATCGAACATATCCAAGCCCGATCGTTTCCATTCTCCCGTTGGATAACTTTTGTTGAGTTCCGGGGACATTCCAAATCCTGTTATAGAACCGTGCTTGTCGAGCAGTTTGCTTAAGGGGTACACTTTGGCGTCTCAAGAGTCTCTTTAGTCCGTCCGTGTAATATCTGGGCAAACGGATGGGCTAGAGCTTGTCAAGTGTAGAATCCGCGCCATGCTAGATTTCTTTCTCCACTTTGGTTTCCTCGGATCGGTAGAATAGGATGGCCTTTTCACCTTTTCGCCTGGGAGGGACTTAGAATGTCTGTAGTTCTTCCACACTGTAGGTATCAAGCGCGTCTAGCTCTTTATGATGCTTTGGCGGAACCATGGCAACTTGCAAACTTTGATCTACATCAGCGAAGGCTTGTATTGATGGCCGAGCATAGAATACGGCATTGACCTCATCTTCCGAGTCACTGCCGAAGATCAACATAGGAGCGGACGGTCCCGGCTTGTTGCACTGGGGCGGACCTGAATAAACTATTTCTTCTTCCTCCTCGGTATCACTCCCGAAGACTGGAATAGTGGTGATAGCTTTATTCTTCGGTCTATGACATCTTTCTGTGTCTTCAAAATCTGGTAAGAAGTATTTTGCATCTTCGTATTTTCGGACCTCGTTCACGGAGAACGAGTTTAGTTCCCCTGTCACAGTGTATTCGAGACCATCTTTGAAATATTTCATACACCGATGTTGTGTAGAAGGGATGATGTTGTACTCGTGTAACCAAGGCCTGCCGAGTAAAGCATTATAGCAGGTCTTGGCGTCAATGACATGAAACTTGATGTCCGTGACGAGTAGCCCGAAGCGCAGTGTCAGTATTACAGATCCGAGCGTTCGTAATGACTGGGAGTCAAACCCGGAGATAGTGATCTTATCTCGAGCGAGGTGTTGAACGCTCATGCAGATTTCCTTTAACACCCTTACATTAAGGAGATTGACGGAGGACCCATTGTCGATCAGGATTTTACCTATCTTGATGTCGTGACAGTATCCGGAGACATATAGGGGACGGTTGTGCTCGCACGTCCCGAGGAGGAGGTCTTCATCGCCGAATATGACATCGGCCGTATGTACTTCTTCCAGCTCGTCCTTCATTTTTTCTTCGGCGAGGAAAGCTTGGAATTGTTCGGGCTCTTGCAACGCCTTGATTAGAGAATCCTTCGCCTCTTTGGATAGCGAAGGGTGTCAAGAATGCTTAACTGCGAAGGTAGCTTTCTCAAGTGTGCCAGAACGTTGTAGTCCACCTTGTTTTTCTTTGGCGGGTCTTTGGCTGTCATCTCTTTGACGGCTTGGTCATCAAGGATGATATCCTCAGGGACCTTTTCTTTACCCTTATCTTTTATATTTGACCCACTGTTCGAGGGCCCAAGATTCTTTTCGGGCAGCGTGCGATTGCGCAGCTGAATGTTCTCGCAGTTCTTCGGTTCTTACTCTTTTCCTGAGGTGGATTCTTTGAAGAGAGGGCCAAGAGCTATTTCTTCATCAGAATCGCTCCTAAAGGTGAGAACTTGCGATCCCCCATAGTCAACCATGTGGCAGTCGCCGGCAGTTCTTTTGTACTCCTCGGTCGTATTTCTTTGCTCCTGACGAGCTTTGCGTTTCATCCGCATGAAATGTTGTCGGTGGGCAACATATCCCTGCCACTATTTTTTAAAAGCGTTACACTGTTCAGTGGGGTGCGCAATCTTTTGATGATATGAGCAGTAGCTGGGATGTGTTTCTGCTTCACCAAGAATGTTTCCTTCGGAGGGTGGCAGCTTCATTCCCATTGATATGGCTTTGGCGAACCTCTTCCTCGTCTTGAACCTGCTTTTATTTGAGGCGGATGTACTCTGATCTGGCGGGAGTGTCTCAACCCTTTCGTCCAGTCGCCGGCGTTTGGCCTTTTCAAATATGGCCATCTCACGCTCCCGATCAGCTTTGCTTTTCGAAAGAGCTTCATCCAGAAATGCATCAATCATTTCGTCTGATGGTCCTGGAAATTCAGGCTCAGGATCTGCCCCCAGTTTCTCTGTGTAAGGAGCTTCTTTATCGTCTATCAACGAGTGAGAGATCACAAGGCAACTTGCCACATAATCCTCGGATTCATCCGACGAGCCTTCTCCATTGTCGTCATCTTCATCCTCAAGGACGTGATTGAGAAACTCTTGGAGTGTGACCGGAGTTCGTGCCTTCTGATTATATTCTTCCAACCCGTCAATCTGTTTTTGCAGGTCCGTGCGCTTGTCACCAGGCTTTACGGGCTTTTTGGTCTTCTTCTTCTTCTTCGAAGACTTTGACGGCTGGGTGCAAGCGCTTTGACTATCATCACCAATCTTTGGAGTTGGGCGCGATTTCAGCATTCCCTCGATGATCTCAGGTTCCAGTGGATTCTTCCACCTAATTGCCGGACATGCTTGGAGATCCTTCAGCATTCTTTTCGTCTTGGCTGAAAGAGCGACCTCCCATGGAGCTTCTTCTACAAAGGAGCATGATGCCCCCGGCGTGTCCGCCTTTTTGAGAGCGTGCAGCTGAGACAGGTTCACCTTCCAATTCTCGGATAATACGAATTTTCCCTGTTGGTACTGATCTTCTATCCAGCTTTTGAAGATGTAACAATCTTCGATCGGATGGCCCAACATTCGGTGATAAGGGCAATAGTTAGGATTGCTAATGTCGCCTGGTTGCGCTGGGCATCTCGGCTCCGGCAGAGTGATGAGCCTGTTGTGCAGTGCTAGCTCGAATAACCTCTTCGTCTTGTCTCGAGGGAACGAGTAAGGGCGTCTCATTTTATCTCCAAGAGATCGAGTTCTATCATTTTGGCGATCAACTGGTCTCAGACTACTAGACTACTGTTGAGCATTGGCGACGACAGTCACCTTCCCTTTACCCTTTTCGTTCCGTGGCTCTGCTTTCGAGGAAGATGGTCTATGAACCATCTGGTCCATTTGGGCCAGCTTGTCAATCAAGGCCTGGAAAGTAGTCAGCTTGAAAAACATCATGAACTGGGAGATGGTCGCCTGCGGATCAAGAGTGCCCATGAACATGCCCACCGCCGGCGCTTCTTCGATGCGCTGTTCGCATTTCGACCACAGATTTCTCCATCGTATTGCGTATTGAACCCATGTCTTGCCTGGCTTTACCCTGGTGTTAATCTGTTAGTGTATATGCCCTAGAGGCCATTACTGTATCATACTAGTTTGTATATTACTTAATGGAAGCTTAGGATATTCATAGTTGTATAGACAATCTTGCTCAAAATGGTAGTATGCTACTTGGTTTGTTTCTACTTTAATATGTGCATGTGTTTCTTTTAGCATATTGCTTATACATATTAGTAGAGCCCTTAGGATCTTTGCTTGATTACCAGCGTTGTGATGGCAGTCACACTCGTGGGGGCTGGGTAATCCATAAGCACATCCTTATACAGGTCCCTAGTCGTAGGACCATCGAGACAGGGCATCGATACTCCGGAGTAGACTAGCGTATGCGCTTCTTATCCCAGCTAGGGAGACGGTCTGTCCCACAGTCGTCAGTACGTCGTACTTGAGATAGTATGCGGGTGCTCGTTAGGTTACGAGTACACTGGACAGGACTCGTCGGGAACTGATTGGTTGGTACTATACCTATCGTCAGTTTTCAGTTTCCAGGTGACATGAGTACAGCTTAGTCCGCTGACTTGACACTGTCACTTCGCCTCGAGTGTGTTCCCACTGTACTTTGATTACTACCCTACCACGGCTCAAAGGAGTCGTGCAAACAGGTAGTAGTTGGGTGCAGTCCCGAAGCACTTGGAGGCAGTGACGGTTAGACAGGATTCGTCTCTCTCGGTATTGGGGGTTGATATCGCGCTGTGTTTAGGAGAGCCATTACACAAGTAGTCCCTGGCCAGGGCAAGCGAGATATACTGGTAGGTTTCCAGTGTTATCTCAGGGTGTTCTGGGCTATACTCCGACACGACTTGTACCGCTATTAGGGGACTGACGTTTACCGCCCTCCTAGGCCCGCCATGCGATATTCTCAGACGAACAGACCGGACTGTACGGAGACTGTCACATTCAGGCTCAGTAGGAGTTCATATGGGTTTCACCTCGTCCGTCTTCTTATCGGCATCTACCTGGGGGCCGTTACGTACAGCTAGTGCCGCTTGCGGTCTGTGGTTAAACCCACTGCCAGCGTAGTGTCGAGTCTTTAGAGTCCCACACAGAGAGCTATTCGCCTTTAGGCAAAAGAGTAGAGGTCACATGGTTTTGCGACAGGTCGCATGGTTTTGCGACAGAGTTC
This sequence comes from Agapanthus africanus, assembly GCA_030015575.1. Classification (NCBI taxonomy): domain Eukaryota; kingdom Viridiplantae; phylum Streptophyta; class Magnoliopsida; order Asparagales; family Amaryllidaceae; genus Agapanthus; species Agapanthus africanus. The sequence continues at coordinate 627,558,240 of CM057337.1, read as the reverse complement.
GGTCACATCCGCGCACTTGTGCACGTTTAGTGACCGGGCAGTTATTACTAGCGGGCTTTGGTTTAAGCCAGATCCTAGTATACGTTTTGGGATTGGTTTTATCTCAGTTGTATTCGTGTTCCCCGGAACGCGAATGCGGGTGTGTATGCACAGTTGATAGAGAAAGAGACAGAGGATTCTCATTAGGGTTGTTGACTGTTAACTTTTGCTTAACCCTAATGAGAATTAGAATTATGATTAACAATAATATTAATTAAGTATTATAGTGACATGGTTAGGGTTGAAGGGTTGACCTTGTTGACTTGTTGACTTTTGTTGACCGGTTGACTAGGTTGGACTTGTTGACCACCATCATGACAATAGCTATCATTTGTTTGCATTGACTTGTGCTTGCTTGATGGTTCACAAATTGCATTTAATGCAAGAAATGATATTGTCATTTATCATGATAACAACCATCACATTATACTCAATTATTATTACTTGTTATCATAATTTTTTTTGGATTATGAGAGCTTGGATGGAAAAAGACTTATTCATTCTTTCATTTGCTTTCTCTCTCTTGCTCAAGCTCTCTCCCTCTTCCTCTTGCTCTCTCTCTAGCTCAAGGCAACTCCCTCTCTTGAGTTGAGAAACATTGCCTTAGAGATAAAAGAAAACCCATATCACTTCTCTACTCATCCTAGTTCACAAGGTTTAGCAAACCAAGTGTTCTAGTTTCTTCAAGTTCGAAGTAGAAGCCAAAAGGTAGAAGCTTTCGGGTGGATCCATCTTCGGCGCGAGGAGACGACGAGGTGAGGCCGATCCGTACACCGCAAAGAGTTGAACATGAAGAATTTCAAGAAAGGTATAACCCCCTAACCGAGTAGGTAAAACTCCTAGTTAGGTTGTTAGGTAGTTGTTTAACAAAGATCCGTATTTTGAGTCCATGTTACCACCCTAGCAAAAATCGTTTTTGGCCATTTCCGCAACCCCAAAGAACTGGGAAAGGGTAGCATGGACTTACAGTGGTATCAGAACCTAGTTAAACACTATCTAACATGTTAGCAAAGTAACTAGAAGTTCGATCGGAGAAAAAGTCACGAAACGAACCCAAAAAATCAAGTTTCTGCCGATTCTGTTTTCTGTTCAAAATTTGAAAAATCTTACACTAAAAATTGGCTCAGGCTTTTGTTAAGACACCCAAGAAAATTGGTCCAACGAACCGGTCAAGGCGCCGCGGAAACGCGGCGGGAGAATGCTCCCGCCGCAGTTCCGCGGCCGAGTTGACTCGGCCGTGGCACAATTTTCATGCAGTGTCTTTCTGGGGTTGTTTTGGGATTTTTACAATATGTTTTTTCAGCCCAGATTTTCCAGAAAGCAAAATTTGTTTTTGGGGCCTAAAAATCCGTATTTTGATCGAACTTCTAAAGACTTAAGCTAACGGGTTTATATCTGTGATGTGTTATATGTATTGAACGTCTGCTAATCGCTATACGTCGATTAGTGGGGGTTATACATATCTGTGATCTGTTATGTTGTGGTATGTGTATATGAATTCATTGGATTGTCGTGGATGAATAGCCGTGGGGTTGTGAGATGAGAGTTTTTTCTTTTTCTTTCAATTCATGTAAATTTGTAATTGATGTAATATTATTTATTTGGCCGCACAACCGGGGTGAGGTTGTAGCCGTCATTGTATAATTTCTTTTACTGTTTTTGCTCCTAGGATAGACCCAAGGAGGGGTGCACAAACTACCGGGTATCTCGAAGTGCTGAGTGGCCTACTCACGTCGTTGAAGGAGGTTGCTCCGCTTCGGATATTTGGCGGGTAGTTTGCCGCACCCGTAGGGGTCTAGGGTGGGGTATTGGCCATGTCACTACACAGTAGGATTATTGCATCAGGATATGATCCCTTGCATGGCATACTTGTATACATACATATTGCACACTCATACTCGTATACATGCATATTGTACATTCATTCTTGTGCACATATATATTGTACACTCATACTTGTGTACTTACATATTGTACACTCATACCCGTACACATACATAGATGATTCTGGTTTGAATAGAGATTTGGGAACCGCAAGGTACTTTTAAAACTGATTTATTTCAAAAGAGCGGTTTTCCTCAATATGTGCATATTATTATTCCATGTTGCATGATATACTGATATGCTTACATTTCCTTTACATGTCGCATACATCATGCTTTATGATTATACGCATTGAGATATGTTGTTTCCATGATATTTCTGGATTTGGGAACCGTGGGTATTTCAAAAGAGAGTATGTATTGTTTTAAAATCCCGGTTACCCTTGATATGATATTTCAGTGTGTCCACCATGTGTTTTCTCGGTTATGAGAGTGGCATGTGAAACCCAATTCGAGGAGCGGTAGGCACCGTCTGAGGGTATATGGTGGACCCGGTAAGGTACCCCATGGCAAGAAGACTCGCATATGTTAGATGGTGAGCCCGGCAGGGGAGCACTACCTATCGGTGATTGTATTTGAGCTCGGCGGATATCTAGGGGATACCGACCGGAGTTGAGAGATGATATGGGCCGATCCGGACTGACGGAGCCCTATATATATGAGGATTTACGTTCCGATGCTAGGCACAGGTTTCATGATGTTTTAGAGTGTCGATGCTAGACACTCAGGTTCCATGATTTTGATATGTCGCGAGCAACACATGTTGATTTACATCCTCATACTTCCATGCATATGCCTTATGATATTTACATGCATGATACTTATTGTCATTGGGTGACACGTGGACAATTTCCACATACATATGGTTGACATTGATGACATTGATCACATAGTTGGATGATATCCACATACTCACAGACTTCATGATATAGTTGACACTGATTACATTGATTATACCTCACATTATGATATGTTGTTACCTGAGGCACTGGCACGGGCACTTGGTACTACACTTATATATAGATATTTACCTTTGCCACCTTATCATGCTTCAGACTTATTCATTTGAGGTTTATATATATATCTGATCGTATTGACCTAGAATTGTGTCATACATACGATTTCTACTCTGTGATGTTTTCTATTCATGAGTTAGCAACTCACCCCGTTGTGCCACAGTTTCTTACGGGTTTTGCCGTACAGGTTTCATTGCGGCATTTCTGGCACACTGCTTCCTTTCTGGATGATTGCATTGGTAGGTGGGTTCACTCGCATCGTGACCACCCTTGTATTTATTATATTCAGTTGTATCTAGTAATTCCATCAACCAAACATGTATATTTATTCAGACTTAGAAAACCAGTTGTGTATTATTTCGACCTTAGAGTCACGCGTTGTAGTATTATGGTTTTCTTGATGATATTGAGTTTCCTTTTGAGTTTTGATCCTCGCCCTTCGGCGTTGTATATTATATTGCTTGCGTGGTTGTGACCGTCGATTGACGAAGAGCTAGCTCCCGCTTGGGGATGCCTTTTATCATTGCATATATATTATTTATATTGTACCCCGTTTGGGGCCTGTATTTACAAAGGAAACTCTGCCGAAATTTTCAGAAAAGACTAGACATTTTAAAAGTGCATATTCGGCTTACTTATTTAAAAACCTTGTTTTTAAAACATATTTTCTTCACTTCTTAAAACTAGTTTTCCTTTATTTATTACTTTAAAATGGTTTTAGATTTTTGAGCTTTTGACTTACTTGAATTGGATGAGGTCCTAGAGACTTCATATGATTCAAAGGCCAGTCACGGGCTAATTCGGGCCGTGACATGTTAGTTCAGCTATAGGGATGGCTTCGTCATACCCCCTGTTCTGGTCAGGCGCTGCTGGTACCAGCCTCTTGAAGACCGATATCCGTTGAGTAGCAGTATCTAATCTGTCAAAGACAGACCTTTGGGTAGGAACGGGAGCAGGAGTGGCCAGCCTTGTAAAGACTGATCTTTTGGTGGGAGAAGCTTCTTCAGTGACCTCGAGAAGAGGAATGGCTATTCGTTTTGGGATGGCCGCTTCAGGTATCATGGGCTTCTTGACAGGCCCATTATAGTTCAGGCTCAGCCTATCGAAGACTGATGTTGTCGTTTTGGCATTGGATGACCCGTTGAGAGGGGCCATGGCAGTAGTGAGCCGATCAAAGACCGACTTCTTCTGCGCTTCTTGCAGCAGTGGGATGTTAACGCTCACTGGTGGGAGTATGGTCCCGAAGAACAACCTGGTGGTAGCCTACGTCACCTGCTCTACCGGCATTGTGAACAGGGAGGCCGCCTGGGGCCCGTAAGTTACACCTCCAGATGAGGCGGAACGGAAGTTGCAGTTGCAGCTGGAACATTTCGTGCAAGTAGACGCCATTGATCTTTCGTTTTCTGCACGGAGCAAAACACCAAATCTTAGTACCTCGAACACAAGGGCAACCATATCAAACCACGATTCGTTCTTGAATACGACACACGAAATGTGGAGTGGAAAGAGGAAAAGGTCCCACCGGGCATGCCAGAATCTGTTCCCCGCCGAACACAAAGACGGAACCGCGTAGGTTCGTCTTGCCTGAATTTGGGGGCAGATGCTAATTGGTGCTATCCGTCCACCTCTTCGAAGATGCCAAGTTGATTTATGGCACCGCGCATCGAAGGTTTAGACAAATGCGGCCGAAGTAGCAGACTTCGTCAGATTCCCCCTCATTTGAGGGGTTTTTGATTGTGGGGACGCTCTTCCCTGCAGGCGTTAGCCCCTACAGTTAATTACGCTACCGCATAGCGGTAACAACTTTCTCCTTCTCCAGATGGTCACTTCGTGTCATGGGTGTTTGTTTTGTTTTTTTTTTTGGTTGCCCGTGGATTGTATACGGAGACTAATTTATGTTGTCGCCCGTAGGGCGTGGATTAATCCAAATCCGTATCTTCTTAGATTTGGGTTTGGGGTTGGGTTTAAGGATGCGTTAGTCTTATTTGAGACTAAGATTAATTTAAACGTTTGTTGAGGATACGTTAGTCTAATTTTTAGACTAAGATCTACTTAACGGGATCATTTAGATCCAATAAGAGAGCATTTGGGCTTTATTGTTTAGTTTAGGGACATTGCGGTCGATTAGTTTAAGGACATTACGGTCCATTGTTAGTTTAAAGACATTGCGGTCGAGGTAAAGGACATCGTAGTCCGTGAGTTTAACGACATCACAGTCAAGGTTAAGGACATCGTAGTCCGTGAGTTTAAAGACCTCACAGTCAAGGTTAAGGATATCGTAGTCCGTGAGTTTAAGGACCCCACAGTCTGTAGAGTGTTTGGTTGTCGGGACCTGTCACCTCTCCGAAGATGTTGAAGGATTACAACGACAAATATCAGAGGAGTAAAGAGATGTACCCTCGAACCGGTGTGAGTTGGTTGAAAGATCTGTAGTCCAATTTGGGACTAAGATCTGTTGAAATGTTTATGAGTAGATGTGCTCAATTAACATGAATTGAGGACTTATGGCCAATTTTAGGCTAAGTCCAATTAGGTTAAAATGTTTAACATTTTATTTTAGGCTATTGAGCCTTTATTTGGGCCTGGCCCTGACAATGCTTTTGTCTTTTACTGAATGCTGAGCATTCCTCATAGCACTGGGCTTATTAAAGAAAAATTTGTGTTCTGTCAGCGCGACACGTGGCGCGCTAGGCACTTTGCGCCGGTCAAAGAGTGCAGTGCGCTTCTGCAAAGTAGCGCATATGAACGCATGATGCCAATTTATGAGCGATGAGCGCTAATCCATGAGCGCATTGCGCTTTCAATTTAGTGGCGCACCCGTGAGTGACACGTGGTGCATTTGGCGCTGAGCGCCAGCCCATGAGCGCAGTGCGCTATTTCAGAAGCGCAAAGTGCAAATTGCATACGTGGTTGACACGTGGCGCATTTGGTGCTGAGCGCCGGTCCAGAGAACGCAGAAGCGCAGTTCAAGAGCGCAAGGCGCATTTCAAGAACGCAAAGCGCATCTGATCAATTTTATGATCTAGGAACAAATTTATGTTCTTTTAAAAGAGACTTTGTCTCAAGATTTAAGAACAACAGTTCTTATTTTGCAAGGGATATTTCCAATCTCTTATGTTGATGAAAGGCTTTGCCTTTATAGATCCATGATCTGTGAGAAGAATTATGTTCTTCTTTTATAATGAGATCTTTTGATCTTTTTTGTGAAAGACTTTTTGTCTTGTAGATCTATGATCTGTTTAAAGAAATAAATTTTTCTTTCTATGAGATGATTTCATCTCTGTGTTCATCATCCATCATTTTTACCTTGAAGAAATATCTTCTTGCAAGAGCTTGCTCTTTATCTTTGAGTTTTTTCAAAGTTTAGGGGGGGTTTCTCTATATCAGACTTGAAGTCTTGGGGCCTTTATATAGGGCAAGCTGATTTGTTGAATCAGTTAAAGAGATATTTATCTGATTGATTTGGGGATATTTGCCCACTACTGGATCTTTGATCCTAGGGCTTCTGTTTTACAGAAGGCAATCTTTGTTTTTTTAACAAGATTGAAAAAATATTTCCGTAACAGAATTTTAATTCTGTTAATTAATGATTTATCATTATTATTAGATCTTTTGATCTAACGGTGAGGAGTTTTTTAATTCCAGCGCTAGCGCACCCGTGCTTTGCACGTGGTGCGCTGCTCAGAGCGCAGCGCACCTTGAGCTAGCGTACCTGTGTTTGACACGCGGTGCGCAGCTCGGAGTGCAGTGCGCCCTGCACTAGCGCACACAAGGTACACTGCCTAGGGCGCAGCGCACTTGACGCTGCATCTGAAGCGTTGCTTCAATTTTGAAATTTGAATTTCAAACAGAGCTTTGCTCTGATTGGGGGAAACAGGGGCAGAGCAATCACACCCTAGGTTATATGGTGTGCTTTATGATGAGTACTATTGAGTTGCCTATTTCCTTTTGGGGGTTATGCACTTGAGAAGCTGCATACCTATTGAATAGGGTTCCAACCAAATCGGGTGCCTACCACTCTATATGAGATATGGTATGGGAAGAGCGCATCCCTTAAGTAAGTTAAGATTTGGGATTGGCCGGCCTATATCAAAAGCAAAATCCGGACAAGCTCCAGGCAAGGTCAGTTCTGTGGAAATTTGTTGGATATCCTAAGCATTCGCAAGGGAATATCTTCTACCATACTGAGGAATAAAAGGTGTTTTGTTTCTCAGCATGCCACCTTTGGGAAAGGGAATTTGTTGTGAAGAAATTATTGGTCATGAGGTAGAACTGGAAGGAGTTCCAGCTATACAAACTGCAGCTGATGATTTGGTAAACCCGGAGGATTCAATAGTTTTCAACGAACCTCAGCCTCTCCACCGATCTGGTAGGGTTCCTCATCCACTTGAGAGATAATGCGGTATTCTCGGTGACAGTGGAAGCGAGGATGGCATCATGAGATGATGACCCAACTAGTTTCGAGCAGGCCATCAGGAGTAGGGACTCTGTAAGAATGGCTGGATGCTAAGCAATCTGAGATGGAATCTATATACACCAACATAGTATGGACTTGCTTTATCTGAAGGGTTAAATCCCCATCAGGAGCAAGTATATCTTGAGAAGATTACTAGGTGTACATGGAAAGGTTGAGACTTTCAAAGCTAAGGCTTGTTGCAAAAGGTTTTCGTCATCGACCAGGTGTGGATAATGATGAAACCTTTTCTAGTCCCTATGCTTAAGTCCATCCGGATCCTACTTGCCATTGCTACATACCATGACTACAATATCTGGCGGTTGGGTGTCATGACTGCTGTTCTAAATAGTGTTTAGAAGAAGGCGTCTATAAGTACATAGCCAGAGGGTTTCGTAGACAGTGGGAGCAGCGGAAACGTGTGCAAGTTTCTTTACAGGATAAAGCAGGCATCGCGGAGTTGGAACATTTGTTTTGATGTGGTAGTCAAAGAGTTTGACTTCATCAAAATGATAGATGAACCTTGTATATACAAAACGGTAGTAGGGAGTATGGTGATGATCCTCGTATTGTACGTGGATGGCATACTCTTGATACGAAAGGAGTTTCCTATGCTACGCTCGGTCAATCTCCTCTTATCACAATGATTCTCCATATACGATCAAGGTGATACCTCCTAAATCTTGGGTTTTGGATCTATGAGATAGATCTAAGTGGATATTAGGAGTCTCACTAAGTGTAGTATCAATCGATCCTGGGGAGAATCACTGGAAAGCTTTCAGAGTGATAAGGTCGACTGATTGTCAGTCACAGGCATTGTCTTTACCCTCAGTGGAGGGACGGTATGTTGGAAGAGTTCCAAGCTAGATACCGTGACATACTAGACGATAAAGGCTGGATATATCACTACCAAGGATGCTACCAAAGATGTAGTATGGATATATATTAGTTCATAAGATAAACTTCGTTCCTACCATTGTATGACAATGGAGTTGTGGTTTTGGCCTAGGAACCCCCGTCCCATCTGAGATCCAGACATATTCTTAAGCAGTATCACCTGATCATGGAGATGGTTGATCTCCAGGGGATCGAGGATAGGAGAGTAGACTCGGAGGACAACACAGCGGATCCACTCACAAAGGCCTGTACCCTAGAGATACTTTTAAGGGATGGTTGAGTATGTGATACTACAACCACAGCTGATTGTTGGGTATGAGATACTACAACATATGGCCCTAGTGCAAGTGGGAGATTGTTAGTTATATGTATGCCCTAGAGGCCATTACTGTACATACGATGTATATTGTAGTGGATGCTTGGATATATATAGGGATGACTTTCTTGCTCGATATGATAGTATGCTATTAGGTTGCCCTTTATCTTAACATGTACTCTGATTGTCTCTTGATTACATGTTAGTAAAGCCCTTAGGATGAGTACTTGACTACCAGGACTATGATGCAGATCATACTAGTGGAGACAGTGTAGTCGATAAGTACATCCTTCAAATGTTCCCAGTCGAGGGTGTATCGAGACAGGGCATCGATATATCAGAGTAGACTAGCGTATAACTTCTCGACCCATACAGATGGGCGATGGATGATCCCATATCCATTGGTGTTTGACATCAGAGACAGTATACGGGTGCTCAGTGGAGACTGGGTACACTGGACGGACTCACCGAGAACTCCCAGATGGTATTACACCTAACGTCAGATGGCAGTTCTCTGGTAACACTGTTACAGGTTAGTCTGTAGACCCGAGATCGTCATAGAGTCTTATGTGATTCCCACTATGCTTTGATTTCCACCTTACCACATTCAAGAGAACGTGCAAAACGGTGGCTTTTGGGTACAGTCTCGAGTCACATAGAGGCAATGAGCGATAGGAGGGGTTTCGTCTCTCCTGGTATTAGGAGTTGATGTTGCGCTGTGCTCGATTGGCTATAACAGGAAGTCCTTGGCCGAGGCAGCTTCAGAGATATACTGGTAAATGTTATCAGTAGTTTCTTGACCCATTATGAGCCTCATATCGACACGACTTATCGAGTTACTGGGGTCTGACGTTTACCACCCTTAGACGAGATATGCGACATATCAGATGAAGAGACCGGACTGTACGGTAGTGTTACTGATTGGATTCGCAGGAGTACGAACAGGCTTGCTTGTTGATCTTCTGATCGCTCAATACCCGGGTGGCCGTTACGTTTAGCAGACCGCTTGCGACTTGTGGGTGTTTGATATGATCATCACCTACTGCCGGCGTATTGACGAGTCTTTAGAGTCCTACATAGGGGTTTCCTGGCTCATGCGAAATGGAGTAGGAGCATATATGTGATATGTGCAGGACCGAGAATGATACGATATGAGATACCGTATTCTATTCTCACGATTTTTGACATTGGTCGGTTATATGCGATATAGCCGGGTTATCGGATCAAGTATTGATTCGATAAGTTGTTACACATGATATTAGTCGGTTATAGCCGGATTATTAAATCAAGAGTTGATTTAATAATTTAATGTATAATTATATATTAGATATATTATATTACATTAACTAGTATAAGCTCACTTATGATTCTTTTCTCACTTGATGTACATATTGTATATATGTGATATATTTTTTGTGTACATGTATTGTGTCGTGGTTGATAATACATGAAAGATGGGTGTATGAGACTTAGACCATCCAAAAGTTAAATTAGGGTTTTGTTTATTTATTAAGAAATAACAAAAAAGAGAAGACTTGGTCAATGTTGTCAAGCTTTCATGAAGCTTGTAGAAACATTGACAAAGTCCACTCTTTTGTCATTCCTTAAGATATTACTTAACCCAACCTTTAACCTTATAGCTTAGTTAATTCTCTACATGAATTAAGCATGAGGACTTAACTCACCCATGGTTACATAATTCATTTGGATGAATTATTGACTAGAGTTCATTTTCTTCTTCTTCTTCCTCCTCAAAAGCTTTCTAGCTCTAATGGAGTTATGAGAAAAAGTGTGAGAAAATCAATTCTAAAGTGAGCCCACTTCCTACTTCATCATCCTCTACTACTTTCCATTTAGTATAGGGTGTTCTCTTCACAAAGTTCTTGACCTAGTGAAGAAATAGCTTGGGTTAGTGTCTCCTCGACGTAGATCATCTTCGGCCTCGAAGTCATCGAAGCAAGCGTGTTCGTTTCTTCATGGAGCCTCTCTAGAGTCCGGAATTTACGATCGCAGCGAAGGGGACTACTACACGGAGCTATTGAAGTGAAGGACCAGTCTACAAAGGTTGTATTCCTCGCTCTCTTTACTTATTGCAAAGTTTTTGCATTTGATTCCGTATTATTTCAAGTAAACGATCTATGTTTAGGGTTAGCTAAAACGACAAAATTTTAATTTGGCATGAACGATGCCTCCCGAAACCTTGCTGCCGTCTTGGGTAACCCTTCAGTGGTATCAGATCTACTAGGCATTGGATGTCGACTAATGGGGGGTTCTCACTGTGTTACAGTGTGGCGAAGCATAGGCTCTTACCCTCAGGGTGTCCCGAGACCGGAAGGTGTTCCGACGGGTTGTAGTTTTCGTGAGGGGGCATGCGTAAAAAGTAGCTGCTGAGGGACCCGTTGGTGCCAGGTGACCCCATTGGATGGGGTGGCTGCCTGACCCTTCAGTGGTATTAGAGCCATGCTAGAAATTAATACGGATTTATTTAGAACTCCGAAACTGAAACAACTCCAAAACTTGCACGTGTAGTTCACGTGAAGACTCTTTGGTTTCTAAAAGTGTAAAAGAAAATAAAATAAAAAGATAATATGGCTGATGGGATTTGAACTATGGTGCTATGGTTCAGCAGTGCAAGGGCTTACCAGTGAGCTACAAGCTCCTTCTTGCTGTTCTAAATCAAAACAAATACTTATAACTTTCACAGGAATTGTAAATACCCCAATTGTACATTAACTTTAAATGAAATTTATGTACACTGAAATTGGAGTTGTTACGATCTACCCTCTTTACATAAATTTCGTCCTAAAAAATTACAATTTATTTTAAGAACTAGTTTACAAATAAGTGAGGATATTTTGCACGCATCTCACCTTCCCTTTCCCATATCGATTCTCCTGGTGTGTCTTTTCTCCACATCACTCGAACCAAGTTGACTTCCTTATTCCTAAGTGACTTCACTTTTCTATCCAGGATCTCAACAGGTTGTTGCTCACAAGATAAGACTGATTGTATAGTGAGCTCGGAATGATCGAGAATATGGCTGGGGTCACTCACATACCTTCTGAGTTGGGATATGTGGAACACATTGTGCACTCCTTCCAATGAAGGTAGAAGTGCCAAGCGATAAGCAACTTCACCGACTCGTTCGAGTATGTCGAATGGTCCAATATACCATGGACTTAGCTTACCCCGTCTTCCAAAATGAATCGCTTCGCGGTTTGGAGATATCTTTAGAAGTACGTGATCTCTCGGCTGAAACTCCAAATAATGGCGTTTTGCATCAGCCCAGTGCTTCTATCGATCTTGGTCTAAGCTCATTCTTTTCCTGATAGTACAAACTATGTCAACAGTTGCTACTATCATCTCAGGTCCAAGGAGTTCTCTATCTCCGATATCGTCCCAACTTAATGAAAATCGACACTTCCTTCCATAAAGCGTTGCAAAAGGTGCCATTCCGATGTTTGCTTGGTAGCTGTTGTTGTATGAAAACTCCACAAGATGTAGGTGATCTTTCCATGATCCTCCGATGTCTAGCATACATGCTCTGAGCATATCTTCCAAGATCTGAATAGTTCGCTTAGACTGACCATCTGTTTGTGGATGATAAGTTGTGTTGAAGTTCATACTTATTCCCAAGCTTGCTTATAGACATTGCCAAAATTGCGATCGAAATCTAGTGTCATGATCAGAGACAATGCAGATCAGTACTCCATGAAGTCTCATGATTTCCTACATGAGTTCATGGGTATCAAAGATAGTACATTTATGAAAATTTTAAATCTTATCTAGATTCTTACCTCCATGTACTTCCTTGCTAATGTCTCAGTTGATTGGCCAACTCGAAATGGGATGAAGTGAGCCGACTTCGTGAGTCGATCCATGATAACCCATACCACATCGTTACTTTTTGTGCTGCGAGGGAGTGCAGTCACAAAATCCATTGTGATGTGTTGCCACTTCCATTCTGGAATAGGTAACGGTTGAAGTAATCCAGCAGTCCTGTGATGTTTAGCCTTTACTTGCTGACACACCAAGCATTTAGCGACGCTTTTGGCTACTTCACGCTTCATTCCATGCTACCAGTAATTTTGACGCAGATCCTTTTACATCTTTGTACCTCCAGGGTGTACTGATTAGGGAGAGCTATGAGCTTCTTTCATTAACTCTTCTCGAACAAAACCTTTTGGTACACACAGTCTACTGCCGTATCTTAAAGATCCGTCTTCATGAATGATGAATTCTGTTCTGAGTCCATTCCCTACTTGTTCCCTGATCTTTTGCAACTTGGCATCACTTGCTTGAGCCCCTTTGATCTAATTGACAATGGTAGATTGAACTTGTAAATTCATCAAACTTGAAGCGTTACCTGGCATGACCACTTCAATCTCCATCTAATGTAAGTCTTGTTGAAGCTTCCACTGAGCGGTGAGATTCATTGCTAATAGTTGGCGACTAAGGGCATCAGATACTACATTCACCTTCCCTGGGTGATATTGCAGGTTGATGTCGAAGTCTGCCATGAGTTCTAACCACCGTCTCTGTCGCATATTAAGCTCCTTCTGAGTAAACACATATTTCAGACTCTTGTGATCTGTGTATATGTTCACTCGTTCACCAAGAAGATAATGGCGCCAAATCTTAAGAGCAAAGATTACGGCCGCCAACTCCAAATCATGCGTTGGGTAATCGCGCTCATGAATTTTCAGCTGTCTTGAAGCATAAGCCACAACCTTATCATGCTGATGTAGAACACATCCTAATCCCTTACCAGATGCATTGCAATGCACTTTGAAGCCTCCAGATTGGTCCGGTATAACGAGAATAGGCGCGGATGTCAACCTTGACTTGAGTTTAACGAAAGCTTGTTCGTATGCTTCTGACTACACGAATTCTTTATCTTTACGTGTGAGCTTGGTCAGGGGTGTTGCAATCTTGGAAAATCCTTCAATGAACCTTCGGTAATATCCAGCTAGACCCAAGAAATTTCGAATGTCCTTCACTGACTTTGGTGTCGGCCATTCGCTTACTGCTGAAACTTTCGCTGGATCCACAGAGATTCCTTCGCCCGATACAATATGTCCGAGGATACCAACTTGATCTAGCCAAAATTCGCATTTGCTATACTTGGCGTAGAGTTGATGTTGTCGTAGCATTTCCAGGACAATTCGTAGGTGCTCGGCATATTCTTTCCGACTCTTTAAATACACCAGGATGTCGTCGATAAAGATGACAACAAACCGGTCTAGGTACTCCAGGAAAACTTGATTCATCAGGTTCATGAATATAGCTGGTGCGTTGGTTACTCCAAATGGCATCACAAGAAATTCGTAATGACCATAGTGAGTTCTGAATGCCGTTTTATGCATATCAGATTTCTTGACCTTCACCTGATGATAACCCGAACGAAGATCTAACTTGGAGAAAACACAAGATCCACTAAGCTGATCGAACAGATCGTCGATACGCGGTAGTGGATACTTGTTCTTTATCGTTACTTCATTCAAGGCTCTATAATCAATGCACATTCTATATGAACTTTCCTTCTTCTTCACAAGTAAAATTGGAGATCCCCAACTTGAAGTGTTGGGACGAATCCATCCTTTCGCCAATAATTCGTCTAACTAAGTTCGGACTTCCTTCAAACCTTCCGGACTTAATCGATACGGTACTTTGATCACCGGTTGTGCTCCTGGTACTAAATCAATGCTGAATTCAAGATCTCGATCGGGTGACAAACCTGATATATCGTCAGGAAACATATCGTCGAACTCTCGAACTACTTCTGGCTTTGATCCTTCCTCCGCTTGAATTGCCGCAATCACTGTTTTCTTTGGTTTCGCCTTGTATGTACTTGGCTCCAAGGTACGGTCTCCACTTTTGAAATAGAAGACCGGATGGTCTAGAATCTCGAATACTACCCTCCTTTGACGACAGTCGATGGTAGCGTAAAAGGTTCCTAGCCAATCCATACCCAAAACCACATCGAAGTTCTTTATGTCCAGTACCTTGAAGTCAGCATAGAATTCTCTTCTATAGATGACTACTGGACACAGGCTATATCCCATTGTTGCCTTTAGAACGTCGTTCCCTGAACTGACATTCCAGCTAGATACAAACGGTATGACTGGAATCGCATGAGTTCGGATGAACCGTTGCGACATAAAGCAATGAGATGCTCCTGTATCGAATAGTGTGAGTGCAGGAAGTGAGGCTACTAAGATTGTACCTAAGTTATGTGGGATATGTTTTAGGTATAAGGGAAAAGATATATAGATATGTCTATGAACTGAAAGAAATTTGAAAGGGAAGTGTTACCGGTGATGACTTGGCCGGTGGCTTCAGCCTCTTCCACAGTCATCGTAAAAGCCTGTCTCCTCGGCACATTCCTCCTTGCTGGAGGATCATTCCTCTATTCGTTCCTTGGTCGTTGAGCTTGATGGAACTGACAAGGAGGAGGTACAGCCGGTCCACGAGGAGGTGGAGCAGGTAGTGCAAGTCTCGAAGCAGGTGCCTGAATGGCTGGGCGCTGTAGGTATGTGATTGCTGGTCTGGGTGCAGTATATGGTTATGTCTACGAGGACAAGACCCAATATTATGAGTAGCTGAGCCGTAGACTAAGCAAAGGCGATTTGCACGCCGGCAGTTTTTCATCAGATGTCTATCTCTCCCGCAGTAGGTGCAAAAGGCTGGGCCAGGCCGGTTGTTTGGTACTCCCGGTCTCCTTAGCACAAATGGTGGCCTTGAAAAGGCTCCTCCTGTCATCTGGTTGGCAGGGCGCTTTATTCCGGCAGACTGAGGTCTGCTCCTCATCTTTACCACTGCCTTATAACGGCGGGCAGCTTTCAGGACCGATTCATGAGTTGGGAAATCTTCTGTGGCTAATGCAGCCTGAATCTCCGGATCTAACCCTTGTTGAAATCGACGGGCTCTGATCTTATCCGTCGGTATCAGGTGTGCCGCGAATCTGTTAAGATATTGTGTTAGCTATGTATTATGTTATAGTTTAAAATCGAAATATTGAGATGTATTTTACCGACTGAGCATGGTGAACTCAGCATCATACTCATTTACAGATTTGGTCCACATCGAACCCTGTTGTAGGTGGATGAACTGCTGTTCCATGTAGAATCTGGCAGTCTCGGGGAAGTACTTTGCATCGAACATATCGCGAAAAGTTCTCCATTCGATCGGTTGGGTAAGACGGATTTCTTCCGCCTTCCACCAAACCCGTACATTGTCCGTGAGCTGCAACTTCGCAACACGAACCAAAGCTATCTCTGGCACTTGTGCCGCTGCCAGGCCATCTTCATTGCTTTGAGCCCATTTCTCAGATTTTAGGGGGCTCTCTTTTCCTGAGAACTGCTGATTGATACGAAAATTTGTGTTTTGTAGAATAACCGCAATCAATAACGGTGTCGCACGTAGCTAGACCGAGATGAGTACGGGTCGTCCTAAGGGAAACGTGGAACCTTTTACTCTTACTTTAGATGTGTTGAAAGAAGGGAGGAAATAAGAATTTTGTGAAAAGTTTCTAGATCTACGTTAAGCAAGAATGCAAAAATGTAAATCTAGATTATTTTAGAGATGTAGATAATATAATAAGAGGGCTTGTAGGGTTCGTTAGGATTTAGTAGTTATGGACGATTAATTAAAAGTTACCCTTTTTATCCATTAATAGATTTAGAACTAGAACGACGGTGATGTGTGTAGATTAGGGTTTCTGGAGGGAAAAGGAATCCCACTCTTAACCCTTATCTCGACACGGAACTCCGTTCATATCTAGCCTTTACCAAAACAATCATTAATCTAATCTCTAATCGCGGTCGGAACTAGTAAAGAATTACTAGCGTGCCCGATTAAGATGTTAATGATTCTTTTGATAAAGTTCCTAAACTTTATAGGACTTAAAAAGGGTTTAGTTATTTTCATCATCCATTAGCCTACCCTAATCCTACGAGCCCTAACAAGCGGAGAATTACTCGCGCATGTTGGGAAAAGAAGATGAAAAGACAGAGAGGGAAAACATAATGTAAATGCAAAAACAATTAAATAAAATAACTACCTTTATTAATCAACTTGAACAAACTACACTTTAATCCGTAGAAAATGATTACAAACTAGTTGCTTCTCGATCTTTCCTAAGGAGTTAGTCGAACAGTCGATGATCAGCCTGGATGCGTGAGCGTCTGGGGCTTCGTGATCTCTTCGGCTTGATGTCTTCTAACTTTAGCCCTTGGTCCTTTATATAGCCCTCAAAGAAGAAAAACTAGTTAGCATATATGGTGACTTCCTAATATGGTAACTTTCCATGCCTGGATTCTGAGTCCCTGTCAGTATTGATTTTATGATTTTGGCAGATTTTTGATCCTGACATCTTGAACATCTTGATCTCTTGACCTGACCTAAATCTTGCACAATATCTCTATGAATAATGTTAGTTTATTTATTAAATTAGAGAGAGTGTCTTAATCACTATATATGTTAATAAATCTTTAAGAAACTTGATTAAGAATATTTAATATGCTATGCACTTTATATGGTAATAAATCTTTAACAAACATGATTAAGAATATTTGATATGCTATGCATCTTTTAATTAATAAAATATTATGCATATATTTTGAAATATTATTCTAACCATTTGTATGATATTATATCTTTTAAGAATTGTGATTAGAATATTTGATATGATATGCATATTTTCAATTACCAAAATATTATATAAATATAAAATGCTTATATTTTCCTTCATAATATTAATTATAATATATAAACATATGGCAAATAGTATTTTGCAGATAAATCCAAATATGTTTAATATTTATAATAAACACCTTTTATTATTTAAGAAATGTAAGGAAAATACTTATACCAAAATGCAATATTTTCAACTGAACAAATACCCCCAAACTTAATTTTGATCGTCCCGAGCAAACTAGTTTATTCAAGAGGGGAAAAAGAAAGGAGAAAACTAAGCACACTTTCGTAGGCAGACACGATTGCAATGAGCACGTGTAACAAGCCGTTAAACCTCTAGGTGTCCCTAGTAGGAGGAGTGTTGTCTCCTGAGGGTTTTCAGCGGATTACACCCACAAAATCGTATAACAAAAGAGAGATGGTGAAATTTACATATAAAGATAAGAACCATAAAAGAAAGACTTTGAAAATAAGAGTTTCCAACTACACTAGCTTTTCAGTTGTCATGAGCCCTATCTTAATAGTCATGAAAAGATGTTAGAAATCACATTATCCCTCAATAAAACATCGTCTTTATTCATCATTCCTACCTTTCATCCAAATATTGATCATATACCCCTACGTGTGTGTAATGGACATCCCTACACTCGGAGAATTCAATTCAAGCTATCATACTCTTGTCCATCTACCTCAGTACTTTTTAATTTGATGAATATTTAGATTTGCTCACACCTTTTCATGCGACCGTTAATACTTCTTGAGGTACTAACCGACCGATTACTCATGTGCTTGCTGATTCGGTGATAATATTTTCCTCGTCTTGCACCACCTAAGGCTTAGCAGTGACTCTCAGACCAGTTGGCCTTAGGGCACTAGGTGAAGAGGCACCCTCGCTATATTTTTTTATTGCTGCCTTGGCGATAACAAAACCAGTGTTCATTTTTCTTTTCACCACTTTTATATTTTCTTCATTTTTTTTATTTCCTTCATACTTTGGCTTTTAGACAAGAGTATTTCAAGGTATCCTCTACTATCCCGAGTTTCAAGACATGTGTAAGTGCATATAGTAGGGTATCAACATTCAAATGTTTGGCTTCCAGAATAGAAACTATTTTTCAGACTTATTTTTATTCTCAGATTAGTGACTTCCTTCATGTTACTAACCCTTGGGACAACAGCTCATAACTACTTATTACTAGTTCGTTTAAGAAAACTTCTAATTTTCTTGGTTTTCTTAAACTATTCTTATCTTTTGGGTGTAATTTTTCACTTTCTACTCTTTTGTTATAAAAGAAAAAAAAATTAAAATTTTTGAAAATGTTGTGCTTATGCAAAATATGATGCAAATTGATGTGTAAATAAGCACAAATCTCCCCCAAACTTGTTTTCAACAGTGTCCTCACTGTTGCTATCTGCTGGATCATAAAAACCTGTAACTTGGAGGGAAATTATTAATGGGGGCAAAAATATATGAAAGTGAAAATCCTCCCCCAAACTTATTTTTGGTTCACAAATTTGAGCACAAAAGTTATGATCAAGAGCCAAAAATATACCCCCCCTCAAACATGAGTTAGACAATATGAAGCATTTTAAGAGGGGGTGAGTCATTTGGTCAAAATAAGACTTTACAAAGACCAAAAGTTAACACCAACCATTCAAAAATTTTATCAGTATAGCGTATAGGTCGGTGGAAGAATGTGTTGTATCGAGTCAGGAAAAAGTGGGGAAGGGATAAGAGGTGATCTGGAAAGGGTTTGAAATTAGAGAAAAGAAAGAATGAGGATGAATGTGAATGATTAGGAAGAAGGAATGGTGACGGTTCAACTTCTATAGGTGGAGATTGATTAATCACAAAATCCGTATGGTTTAAAAATTCAAGTTCGTAAGCAAAAAGTTCCTCAAAACTTTTATCAATGGTATGATTGAACATTTTGCTGTCAAAGAGTTTTGTGCCAGAATTTATTCTACTTGATTCAAAAATTATTGAGGTAGAGGATTCGAAAAACTCATCTACCTCATTTTCAAAAATATCCAAATCAAGTTGAATTTCTCGTAATATTGAACTTGAATTAACGGATTGTGATTCATCAAAACTCACTGAAACTATAGGAACAGAAGAAGAACCGGAGAAAATGGAAGGTGAAATGGGTAAACAAATTGGTGTGTCGAGTGTTGCTGAACCAGATGTGGAAGATGGAGGCTGTATTTTGGTCTGATCTTCGGGTATACCATTATCATCAACTTCAAGACATATTTGGGGTTCGGGAAGAATTAAAAGCTCAAGATGATGACCACAAGGAAGTGAAAGGATTTGATGAATTGGTGGGACAAAATCATCCAATATTTCGGGTTCATCAATCAAAATATCCCCAACGTCAATTACCTCATTCAAGTGAAGGTTAAAATTCTCAAACTCCTCATCAAAAGTATGGTTTTCAATCAGTTTTGGTTCAAGAGTGGAGGTGTAGAGATCACAAGGGTTGGGTGTGGTTTCACTTGAAATGGACTCTTCACAGTTGGGTATATCAAACACTACAAAGTCACACAACTTATCAGACATTGTACTTGATGAATCTATGAAACTGGAGTTGTGGATTTCAGTTTGGAATGGGGAGGTTTGATTAGGAAGGGTGTACAGTTCTGTCTTACTTCCCAAATCCTTCATAATTTGATTCGTCAGTTCCATAAATTTTTCTAATGTCTGCTCCAGACTAGTCTTGGGTTGATAAGGGGTTTCAGTATAAGATTGAAATTCCTGTGGATAATTAAAACTCCCAAATGACTGATTAGAAGAACTGTCTAGAGTAGGTAGAAAAGTCGGAGTGGATTGATAGGAACAGAATGGTTGCTGAACTTGGGTAGGAGTAGGATCAATATTATGATAAGAAGAATATTGATATGGGTTGGTTGGTTGGCTGTATACAAACCGCATATCAAACTCTTCTCTGGACAGTGGTGGTGATGGTTGATATTGGTCCGGGTTGAAACTTTGGCCTCTAGACCTAGCTATGTGCTCAGCAATGGACATTCGTCTTGGGGCTTCCTCACTCTGGGTATGAACTGAAACAGGTGTCGGATTAGGATACGGTTGATAAGACCTAGACTGAGGTGGCCAACTGTTTCTTCCTACTTGTTCTATATGATCTCTTAAGGACATGGAAGAGCCGGACGGTATACCGAAGGGATTTCGAAAACAAGAGATATCTGGTTGTGGACAGCAAAGCTCGGTGAGTGTTCTTCTGTTTAGGTCACCCATTATAAGAAGAGAAGAAGGGGGAAGGGGTAAAAAGGAGAGAAAGTAATTAGTTTGTTTTGAAAAATGACGGATTAAGACAAATCACACAAAAATGCACAACCCTAGAACTATGGTTACCTAGGTCCAGTCTCTAGACCGCTCCTAGACTTCCAAAGGACAAGCCGCAGGATCAATCCTCTACCGCCTCTGCACTACCCTTGTAGCCAGGTAAGTGCCAGGTAAGTGGAAAGGAACCACAGTAGTGGGCCTAATTAAAAACCACTAGCCTTTGACACACTTGCCTAGGCACCACAAAAGTAATGCGGATAAGCGATAGATTACCCACGACCTTCCTCTGTCCTTATTGAGCGCGACAGTCCTTAGAGTCTGGTCTAGATATTTTTTTAAATTAATGAAGGGTTGATCTATATGCTCGGTTTGTGATTTGTAGGGCTTAGGAAGGGTGATGAAATCCCCACCTAATCTTGATTTGGTTTTTGCCCCTTAAAAATCCGTATTAAAATATGCAAAAACAAACCGAAAAACAAAATTTTGCAAAAAGATTTTTGAGCGGCGATATTTTGCAAAGAATCCTGCAGAAAATAGATTTTATTGGATTTGAGAGGAGAGAGAAGGAGTTAAGAAAGATACCAGAGAAGTGTGAAACCCTAGATCTCCTATTTCCTCAAATCCGCGACTCCAGATTCCCTCGCAAAAACAATTCACACACAAATCATTAAATATGCAATTTGCAGTTTTGTTTTAATAATAATATGAATCGTCTAAGAATTCAACACAAATAGCAAAAATAAAAAATTACGCACGTTTCCCCGGCAGCGGCGCCATTTGATTGATACAAAAATTTGTGTTTTGTACAATAACCGCAATCAATAATGGTGTCGCGCGTAGCTAGACCGAGATGAGTACGGGTCGTCCTCAGGGAAACGTGGAACCTTTTCCTCTTACTTTAGATGTGTTGAAAGAGGGGAGGAAATAAGAATTTTGTGAAAAGTTTCTAGATCTACGTTAAGCAAGAATGCAAAAATATAAATCTAGATTATTTTAGAGATGTAGATAATATAATAAGAGGGCTTGTAGGGTTCGTTAGGATTTAGTAGTTATGGACAATTAATTAAAAGTTACCCTTTTTATCCATTAATAGATTTAGAACTAGAACGACGGTGATGCGTGTAGATTAGGGTTTCTGGAGGGAAAAGGAATCCCACTCTTAACCCTTATCTCGACACGGAACTCCGTTCATATCTAGCCTTTACCAAAACAATCATTAATCTAATCTCTAATAGCGGTCGGAACTAGCAAAGAATTGCTAGCGCGCCCGATTAGGATGTTAATGATTCTTTTGATAAAGTTCCTAAACTTTATAGGACTTAAAAAGGGTTTAGTTATTTTCATCATCCATTAGCCTACCCTAATCCTACGAGCCCTAACAAGCGGAGAATTACTCGCGCATGTTGGGAAAAGAAGATGAAAAGACAGATATGGAAAACATAATGTAAATGCAAAAACAATTAAATAAAATAACTACCTTTATTAATCAACTTGAACAAACTACACTTTAATCCGTAGAAAATGATTACAAACTAGTTGCTTCTCGATCTTTCCTAAGAAGGTAGTCGAACAGTCGATGATCAGCCTGGATGCGTGAGCGTCTGGGGCTTCGTGATCTCTTCGGCTTGATGTCTTCTAACTTTGGCCCTTGGTCCTTTATATAGCCCTCAAAGAAGAAAAACTAGTTACCATATATGGTGACTTCCTAATATGGTAACTTTCCATGCCTGGATTCTGAGTCCCTGTCAGTATTGATTTTATGATTTTGGCAGATTTTTGATCCTGACATCTTGAACATCTTGATCTCTTGACCTGAGCTAAATCTTGCACAATATCTCTATGAATAATGTTAGTTTATTTATTAAATTAGAGAGAGTGTCTTAATCACTATATATGTTAATAAATCTTTAAGAAACTTGATTAAGAATATTTAATATGCTATGCACTTTATATGGTAATAAATCTTTAACAAACATGATTAAGAATATTTGATATGCTATGCATCTTTTAATTAATAAAATATTATGGATATATTTTGAAATATTATTCTAACCATTTGTATGATATTATATCTTTTAAGAATTGTGATTAGAATATTTGATATGATATGCATATTTTCAATTACCAAAATATTATATAAATATAAAATGCTTATATTTTCCTTCATAATATTAATTATAATATATAAACATATGGCAAATAGTATTTTGCAGATAAATCCAAATATGTTTAATATTTATAATAAACACCTTTTATTATTTAAGAAATGTAAGGAAAATACTTATACTAAAATGCAATATTTTCAACTGAACAACTGCTTAGGGTGCAAGGCCCTGAATTGTTTCACCCCAGGTGCTTCTGCTTTGGGACGGTTCATCAAGATAGCAGTCTGCTGTTGCTGTCCCTCCAGGAGGCTGCGGATCGCCTCAAGCAAAACTGTCTACTCATTGATCGGGAGCAGCTACGGTAGGTGTAATTGGTAGGGGAGGTGGAGTGTTGTTGATGTTGGTGCTGTTGTTGTTTGAGGAATCCATAACCTTGAAAGAAAAATTTGGGTTATGACAGATTCAAAATGTATGAAATGATAAGATTCAAGAAATATGTATTATAAAGAATGTTTTCAGTTGCTGGTTCTTGTGTTTTATTGCTTAGGTTGTCCACGCAGAGCTGACCGGTATGTCCATACAGAGTAAACCTGCATGTACACACAGAGTAGACCTGCATGGGCCACCAACGAAACCTGTCACGCCCCGTTTCCTAGTATACGGGTAGTAGACGCGACGGGGCCGCTACGTATTTACTCAGATGTAAACATGCTAAGCGTTTCTAAGCTATATAAAATAAAATGTACACAAGAGACAAGATGTAAATAAACAGCAACTTTATTTATTAAACATTCTTTTTACAATACAACTGAAATGAAAATACATGGAATGAAAGCAATGCCTAAACAATGGCATAACAGAAATGAAAATGAAATGTAATGTATAAGTGAATCTAAAACTCCGGGTCTTCAGTAAACTGATCCAAGTCTTCGCTGCTGGGTTCAATCTCCTGTGAGTCCGAAACACCTGATGACATTCCAAAGAAGAAGAAAGAGAATGTCATCAGCGAACAAGTCGCTCGGTAAGTCCCGTAGATAAATAAGATTAGAATAGACAGAATAGAATATAGTTGATTAATGTTGTTATTTAGTGTTAACGTTGTTGTTTGTATCTTGGTACAGAAGAGGCCAGTGTATATGAGAGGAGTCTCACTATTCCAGAGACTAAGGTATATAGAGTACAAGGAACCGTTCAGCCACGGTACAACGGCAATGGAGATTCAGGTTAGGTGTCTTATGGTTGCAGTCTCGTGCCACTTCTAACACCTTCCGTACCAATCTACCCCTTATAAACCCTGTAATGTCTTGATTGTGTTGATTGTATTGTATTGTCTTGTAAATTGTATAGATGGATGACTTGTCGAAACCATGATATCGATAATGGAACAGATATAATGGAATAACATGTAAATGGAATATATCCATGATTCGGTTCAGTCAATACAGATTGATATAGATTGAATAAATGGATTCATATTGAATCATGTTGTATTGTAGTTTATGCTTGAATCACATTCAAGTCAGATTGATTAGGTTGAGACTCAGTCTGAGTCAGACACTTTTAAAAGAACTTGAAATCCTGATTGTTTTGGTGTTATCGGTAACTGCTGCACATGGACGGCTGGATTTACGTTTTTTTCCAAGACAATTATCGTGTTGTTAAGTTGTCTACCTTAAATAGGCAAGCACCTATATCTCCGGCTCTCTTAGGCTTAAGAGACTGGTCTCGCTTAAACCTATGTTTATTATAATTTAGTATAACTTGAGGGGGTTTTATGTAAAAATAGTTTTGGTATAATTTCAAAATACACCTCAAGCATTTAATTATCGTCTTTAGGGTTTTCATTGATGTATCTTTTATAAATGTGACATTTCTAGTGAATAAAACCTAATTTCATAATATATGGTATTTATTTGTAATATGAATATTGTTTTGAATTATCATGGTAGTTTCATATAATATTTAAATTATTTTCTTGAGTTCTGGAAACATGGAATAATATATATATTTAAAATAAGTATTTTGGTTATATTTATATATACATATTTAACGAAAATAAATTTATTTATTTTCTTGTAAAAATCTTATTTTCTAAAGAAAAATGTATAAAAATTCCATC
Source organism: Agapanthus africanus (assembly GCA_030015575.1). NCBI lineage: Eukaryota > Viridiplantae > Streptophyta > Magnoliopsida > Asparagales > Amaryllidaceae > Agapanthus > Agapanthus africanus. Next base: position 627,533,411 of record CM057337.1, on the reverse strand, counting down.
GAGATCGAATGCACCTTGTGGAGGTCTACATCTCACTCTACTAAGCCCGAGAATGTGCGATAATCTGCACCATCCTGAACGGGGTCCCCAAAATGGGTTGTAGAGGCTCAATTGCATGGAAAGTTAAATACACTTTTTAAAGAAATGGTTTTATAAGTTAAAGAGATTTATTTGTAAGGTCGTATTTCCCGTATTCTATTGTCCCAAGATTCATCGTGCTATGATAGATATGTGTGTTGTGATGAGGTAGGGCATTACTTCGTGAGTTTTTCTAAGGTAATACGGTTACAAGGTATAAGCATGTCGATTTGAAACATGAAGCTATTTTAATGTAAAAGTGAAATAGAACTTCTTACGGTTATTATTTTAATGTCAAATTTGTTCTATTGTCTTTTTTAATGATTACTAAAGAAGATATCAAAATTTGTAGGTTTGTTATTAAGAAAAGTTGTATTTTTTTTAAAAGAACAAAGAATCGGAAATCAGATAACTCCACTTCCGACACGTTTTGAGAATGAAAAGTTTGAGAATAGCAAACGAGAGAGAGAAGGGGGACTTACTGGCTTATAAGGTATAGAGGAGAAAGAGGAAGAGTGGGAAAGCACCGGTGCGTCGTTTCGTCTCTGGAAACTTCTTGGATCGTCGCCGGAACTTCGTCGGAGTTTCGTCCTTCGTTAACTCCACTTGCACACTATACGAACTTGGAAATTTCTTGAGAGTTTTGACAGAGATTTATGAGTGGGTAGAGATGATATGAGGGTGGTATATATAGGGAAAAATTAGGGTTTAGGGGCGATGAAAATGCATTAAAAATATGCATTAAAATGAGGTTAAATGGGCATTTTATTGCTCTCTGAATTATCTCAGAGTAAAAAAGCAATAAGGGAGAAGTGTGGTAGGCCAAACATTGCAGGGGGTAAAATATGAGGGCATTTGGTATGGGGGAGACCGGCGGCACCGGCTTTGTACCGTTTGGTGGGGGTTGGTCTGGGTGCTACGTGTCCTTGTCGTTTCAATTTCCCTCGTGGTTATGTTTATTTATTCTGTAACTTACCCTATTACGTGTAGTGCATGTGAAGACTCTTGGGCTTCTAAAAGATTAAAAGAAAATAAAATAAAAAGATAATGTGGCTGATGGGATTTGAACTCTGGTGCAATGGTTCAGCAGTGCAAGGACTTACCAGTGAGCTACAAGCTCCTTCTTGCTGTTCTAAATCAAAACAAATACTTATAGTTTTCACAGGAAATGTAAATACCCCAATTGTACATTAACTTTAAATGAAATTTATGTACACTGAAATTGGAGTTGTTACGGTCTACCCTCCTTACATAAATTTCGTCATCGAAATTTACAATTTATTTTAGGGACTAGTTTACAAATAAGTGAGGATATTTTGCACGCATCTCATCTTCCCTTTCCCATGTCGATTCTCCTGGTGTGTCTTTTCTCCACATCACTCGAACCAAGTTGACTTCCTTGTTCCGAAGTGACTTCACTTTTCTATCCAGGATCTCAACAGGTTGCTGCTCACAAGATAAGTCTGGTTGTATAGTGAGCTCGGAATGATCGAGAATATGACTGGGGTCACTCACATACCTTCTGAGTTAGGATATGTGGAACACATTGTGCACTCCTTCCAATAAAGGTGGAAGTGCCAAGCGATAAGCCACTTCACCGACTCGTTCGAGTATGTCGAACGGTCCAATATACCATGGACTTAGCTTACTCCGTCTTCAAAAACGAATCACTCCGCGGTTTGGAGATATCTTCAGAAATACATGATCTCTCGGCTAGAACTCTAAATGATGGCGTTTTGCATCAGCCCAGTGCTTCTGTTGATCTTGGTCTATGCGCATTCTTTCCCTGATAGTACGAACTACGTCAACAGTTGCTACTCTCATCTCAGGTCCAAGGAGTTCTCTATCTCCGATGCCGTCCCAACTTAATGGCGATCGACACTTCCTTCCATAAAGCATTGCAAAAGGTGCCATTCCGATGCTTGCTTGGTAGCTGTTGTTATATGAAAACTCCACAAGATGTAAGTGATCTTCCCATGATCCTCCGAAGTTTAGCATACATGCTCTGAGATAACTTCCAAGATCTGAATAGTTCGCTCAGACTGACCATCTGTTTGTGGATGATAAGCTGTGCTGAAGTTCATACTTGTTCCCAAACTCGCTTGCAGACTTTGCCAAAATTGCGATCGAAATCTAGTGTCACGATCGGAGACAAAACAGACCGGTACTCCATGAAGTCTCACGATTTCCTAAATGAGTTCATGGGTATCAAAGATAGTACATTTATGAAGATTTTAAATCTTATTTAGATTCTTACCTCCATGTACTTCCTTGCTAATGTCTCAGTTGATTGGCCAACTCGAAATGGGATGAAGTGAGCCGACTTCGTGAGTCCATCCACGATAACCCATACCGCATCGTTACCCTTTGTGCTGCGAGGGAGTGCAGTCACAAAATCCATTGTGATGTGTTGCCACTTCCATTCTGGAATAGGTAACGGTTGAAGTAATCCAGCAGTCCTGTGATGTTCAGCCTTTACTTGTTGACATACCAAGCATTTAGCGACGCTTCTGGCTACTTCACGCTTCATTCCATGCCACCAGTAATTTTGACGCAGATCCTTGTACATCTTTGTACCTTCAGGGTATACTGATAGGGAGAGCTATGAGCTTCTTTCATTAACTCTTCCCAAACAGAACCTTTTGGTACACACAGTCTGCTGCCGTATCTTAAAGATCCGTCTTCATGCATGATGAAGTCTGTTCTGAGTCCATTCCTTACTTGTTCCATGATATTTTGTAACTTGGCATTACTTTCTTGAGCTGTTTTGATCTGATTGACAATGGTAGATTGAACTTATAAGTTCATCAAACTTGAAGCGTTACCTGGCATAACCACTTCAATCTCCATCTGATGTAAGTCTTATTGAAGCTTCCACTGAGCGGTGAGATTCATTGCTAATGGTTGGCGACTAAGGGAATCAGGTACTACATTCACCTTCCCTGGGTGATATTACAGGTTGATGTCGAAGTCTGCCATGAGTTCTAACCATCGTCTCTGCCGCATATTAAGCTCCTTCTGAGTAAACACATATTTCAGACTCTTGTGATCTGTGTATATGTTCACTCGTTCACCAAGAAGATAATGACGCCAAATCTTAAGAGCAAAGATTACGGCCGCCAACTCCAAATCATGTGTCGGGTAATTGCGCTCATGAATTTTCAGCTGTCTTGAAGCATAAGCCACAACCTTACCATGCTAATGTAGAACACATCCTAATCCCTTACCGGATGCATCATATGCACTTCGAAACCTCCAGATTGGTCCGGTATAACGAGAATAGGCGCTGATGTCAACCTTGACTTGAGTTCTATGAAAGCTTGTTCGCATGCTTCTGACCATACGAATTCTTCATCTTTACGTGTGAGCTTGGTCAAGGGTGTTGCAATCTTGGAAAATCCTTCAATGAACCTTCGGTAATATCCAGCTAGACCCAAGAAACTTCGAATGTCCTTCACTGACTTTGGTGTCGGTCATTCACTTACAGCTGAAACTTTCGTTGGATCCACAGAGATTCTTTCGCCCGATACAATATGTCCGAGGAAACCAACTTGATCTAGCCAAAATTCACATTTGCTATACTTGGCGTAGAGTTGATGTTGTCGTAGCGTTTCCAGGACAATTCGTGGGTGCTCGGCATGTTCTTTCCGACTCTTTGAATACACCAGGATGTCGTTGATAAAGATGACAACAAACCGTTCTAGGTACTCCCGGAAAACTTGATTCATCAGGTTCATGAATATAGCTGGTGCGTTGGTTACTCCAAATGGCATCACAAAAAATTCGTAATGACCATAGCGAGTTCTGAATGCCGTTTTATGGATATCAGATTTCTTGACCTTCACCTGATGATAACCCGAATGAAGATATAACTTGGAGAAAAAACAAGATCCACTTAGCTGATCGAACAGATCGTCGATGCATGGTAGTGGATACTTGTTCTTTATCGTTACTTCGTTCAAGGCTCTATAATCAGTGCACATTCTATATGAACCTTCCTTCTTCTTCACAAGTAAAATTGGAGATCCCTAACTTGAAGTGCTGGGACGAATCCATCCTTTCACTAATAATTCGTCCAACTGAGTTCGGACTTCCTTCAAACCTTCCGGACTTAATCGATACGGTACTTTGATCACCGGTTGTGCTCCTGGTACTAAATCAATGCTGAATTCAAGAGCTCGATCGGGGGGCAAACCTGATATACCGTCAGGAAACACATCGTCGAACTCTCGAACTACTTCTGGCTTTGATCCTTCCTCCGCTTGAATTGCCGCAATCACTGCCTTCTTTGGTTTCGCCTTATATGTACTTGGCTCTAAGGTACGGTCTCCACTTTTGAAATAGAAGACAGGATGGTCTGGAATCTCGAATACTACCCTCCTTTGACGATAGTCGATGGTAGCATTGAAGGTTTCTAGCCAATCCATACCCAAAACCACATCAAAGTTCGGTATGTCCAGTACCTTGAAGTCAGCATAAAAATCTCTTCTACAGACGACCATTGGACACAAGCTGTATCCTATTGTTGCCTTTAGAACGCCGTTCTCTGAACTAACATTCCAGCTGGATACAAGCGGTGTGACTGGAATCGCATGAGTTCGGACGAACCTTTGCGATATAAAGCAATGAGATGCTCCAGTATCGAATAGTGCGAGTGCAGGAAGTGAGGCTATTAAGATTGTACCGAAGTTATGTGGGATATTTTTTAGGTATAAGGGAAAAGATATATAGATATGTCTATGAACTGAAAGAGAATTTAAAAGGGAAGTGTTACTAGTGATGACTTGGCCGGTGGCTTCAGCCTCTTCCACAGTCATCGTAAAAGTCTGTCGCCTTGGCACATTCCTCCTTGCTGGAGGAGCATTCCTCTGTTCGTTCCTTGGTCCTTGAGGTGGGTTCCGTTGAGCTTGATGGAACCGACCAGGAGGAGGTGGAGCAGGTAGTGCAAGTCTCGGAGCAGGTGCCTGAATGGCTGGGCGCTGCGGGTATGTGATTGCTGGTCTGGGTGCAGTATATGGGTTGTGTCTATGAGGACAAGACCCAATATCATGAGTAGCTGAGCCGCAGACTAAGCAAAGGCGATTTGCATGCCGTCAGTTTTTCATCAGATGTCCATCTCTCCTGCAATAGGTGCAAAAGGCTGGGCCAGGCCGGTTGTTTGGTACTCCCGGTCTCCTTAGCACAAATGGTGGCCTTGAAGAGACTCCTCCTGTCATCTAGTTGGCAGGGCGCTTTATTCCGGCAGACTGAGTTTTGCTCCTCATCTTTACCACTGCTTTATAACGGCGGGCAGCTTTCAGAGCCGATTCGTGAGTTGGGAAATCTCCTATGGCTAATGCATCCTGAATCTCCGGATCTAACCCTTGTTGAAATCGACGGGCTCTGATCTCAACCGTCGGTATCAGGTGTGCCGCGAATCTGTTAAGATATTGTGTTAGCTGTGTATTATGTGATATTTTAAAATCGAAATATTGAGACGTATCTTACCGACTGAGCATGGTGAACTCAGCATCATACTCATCTACAGATTTGGTCAACATCGAACTCTGTTGTAGGTGGATGAACTACTGTTCCATATCGAATCTGGCAGTCTCGGGGAAGTACTTTGCGTCGAACATATCGCGAAAAGTTCTCCATTCGATCGGTTGGGTGGGACGGCTTTCTTCCGCCTTCCACCAAATCCGTGCATTGTCCATGAGCTGCAACTTCGCAACACAAACCCAAGCTATCTCTGGCACTTGTGTCGCTGCCAGGTCATCTTCAATGCTTTGAGGCCATTCCTCAGATTGTAGGGGGCTCTTTCTTCCTGAGAACTGCTTAGGGTGTAAGGCCCTGAATTGTTTCACCCCAGGTTCTTCTGCTTCGGGACAGTTCATCAAGATAGCAGTTTGCTACTGCTGTCCCTCCAGGAGGCTGCGGATCGCCACAAGCAAAACCGTCTGCTCGTTGATCAGGGAAGCTACGGCAGGTGTAATTGGTAGGGGAGGTGGAGTGTTATTGAAGTTAGTGCTGGTGTTATTTGGGGAATCCATAACCTTGAAAGAAAAATTTGGTTTAGGATAGATTCAAAATTTATGAAATGATAAGATTCAAGGAATATGTATTGTAAAGAATGTTTTCAGTTGCTGGTTCTTGTGTTATATTGCTTAAATTGTCCATGCAGAGCTGACCGGTATGTCCATACAGAGTAAACCTGCATGTCCACACAGAGTAGACCTGCATGGGCCACCAACGAAACCTGTCACGCCCCGGTTCCCAGTATACGGGCAGTGGATGCGACGAGGCCGCTACGTATTTACTCAGAAGTAAACACGCTAAGCGTTTCTAAGCAATATAAAATAAAATGTACACAAGAGACAAGATGTAAATAAACAACAACTTTATTTATTAAACATTCTTTTTACAATACAACTGAAATGAAAATACATGGAATGAAAGCAATGCCTAAACAATGGCATAACAGAAATGAAAATGAAATGTAATGTACAAGTGAATCTGAAACTCCGAGTCTTCAGTAAACTGATCCAAGTCTTCGCTGCTGAGTTCGATCTCCAGTGAGTCCAAAACACCTGACGACATTCCAAAGAAGAAGAAAGAGAATGTCGTCAGCGAACATCGCTCGGTAAGTCCCGTAGATAGATAAGAATAGAATAGACAGAATAGAGTATAGTTGATTAATGTTGTTATTTAGTGTTAACGTTGTTGTTTGTAGCTTGGTACAGAAGAGGCCAGTGTATACGAGAGGAGTCTCACTATCCCGGAGACTAAGGTACACGGAGTACAAGGAACCATTCAGCCACGGTACAATGACAATGGAGATTCAGGTTAGGTGTCTTATGGTTGCAGTCTCGTGCCACTTCTAACACCTTCCGTACCAATCTACCCCTTATAAACCCCGTAATGTCTTGATTGTATTGATTGTATTGTCTTGTAAATTGTATAGATGGATGACTTGCCGAAACCATGATATCGGTAATGGAACGGATATAATGGAATAACATGTAAATGGAATATATCCATGGTTCGGTTCAGTCAATACAGATTGATATAGATTGAATTATGTTGTATTGTAGTTTATGCTTGAATCACATTCAAGTCAGATTGATTAGGTTGAGACTCAGTCTGAGTCAGACACTTTTAAAAGAACTTGAAATCCTGATTATTTTGGTGTTATCGGTAACTGCTGCACATGGACGGCAGGATTTATGTCTTTTTTCAAGACAATTACCGTGTTGATAACACCGTTTGTTAAGTTATCTACCTTAAATAGGCAAGCACCCATATCTCCGGCTCCCTTAGGCTTAAGAGACTGGTCCCGCTTAAACCTATGTTTATTGTAATTTAGTATAACTTGAGGGGTTTTATGTAACAATAGTTTTGGTATAATTTCAAAATACACCTCAAGCATTTAATTATCGTTTTTAGGGTTTTCATTGATGTATCTTTTATAAATGTGACATTTCTGGTGAATAAAATCTAATTTCATAATATATGGTATTTATTTGTAATATGAATATTGTTTTGTATTATCATGGTAGTTTCATGTAATATTTGAATTCTTTTCTTGAGTTTTGTAAACATAGAATAATATATATATATATATATATATATATATATATATATTTAAAATAAGTATTTTGGTAATATTTATATATACATATTTAACGAAAATAAATTTATTTATTTTCTTGTAAAAATCTTATTTTCTAAAGAAAAATGTATAAAAATTCTATCGAGATCGAATGCTCCTTGCGGAGATCTGTATCTCGCTCTACTGAGCCCGAGAATGTGCGATAATCCGCACCATCTCAAACAGGGTCCCCAAAATGGGTTGTAGAGGCTCAATTGCATGGAAATTTAAATACACTTTTTAAAGAAAACGGTTTTATAAGTTAAAGGGATTTATTTGTAAGGTCGTATTTCCCGTATTCTATTGTCCCAAGATTCATCGTGTTATGATAGATATGTGTGTTGTGATGAGGTAGGTCATTACCTCATGAGTTTTTCTATGTTAATATGGTTAAAAGGTATACGCATGTCGATTTGAAACATAAAGCTATTTTAATGTAAAAGTGAAATAGAACTTATTACGGTTATTATTTTAATGTCAAACTTGTTCTATTGTCTTTTTTAATGATTACTAAACAAGATATCAAAATATATAGGTTTGTTATTAAGAAAAGTTGTATTTTTCTTAAAAAAGAACAGAGAATCGGAAATCGGATAACTCCGCTTCCGACACGTTTTGGGAATGAAAAGTTTGAGAATAGCAAACGAGAGAGAGAGAAGGGGACTTACTAGCTTATAAGGTATAGGGGTGGGAAAGCGCCGGTGCGTCATTTCGTCGCTGGAAACTCCTTGGATCGTCGCCGGAACTTCGTCGGAGTTTAGCCCTTCGTTAACTCCACTTGTACACTATACGAACTTGGAAATTTCTTGAGTGTTTTGACAGGGATTTGTGAGTGGGTAGAGGTGATATAAGGGTGGTATTTATAGGGAAAAATTAGGGTTTAGGGGCGATGAAAATGCATTAAAATGAGGTTAAATAGGTATTTTATTGCTCTCTGGATTAATTCAGAGTAAACAAGCAATATGGTTGAAGTGGGGTAGGCCAAACGTTGCAGCGGGTAAAATATGAGGGCATTTGGTACGGGGGAGACCGGCGTCGCCGGGATTTTTGGCAATGTCGCCGGTTTTGTACCGTCGGGTGGGGTTTGGTCTGAATGCTACGTGTCCTTGTCGCTTCAATTTCCCTCGTGCTTATGTTTATTTATTCTATAACTTACCCTATTACGTGTAATGTACGTGAAGACTCTTGGGCTTCTAAAAGATTATAAGAAAATAAAAAAAAAGATAATGTGGCTGATGGGATTTGAACTCTTGTGCTATGGTTCAACAGTGCAAGGACTTACCAGTGATCTACAAGCTCCTTCTTGCTGTTCTAAATCAAAACAAATACTTATAGCTTTCACAAGAATTGTAAATACCCCAATTGTACATTAATTTTAAATGAAATTTATATACACTGAAATTGGAGTTATTACAATTGCTCCTGCTTCCAAGGTCGTTGCTTCGCTCCTCGAAGGTGGATGTCGCTGTGAAGCAAATCTTGGCGATTTGCTAGTTCCCGTAGGCCCGGCCTATTCCCCCTTGATCCAATGGAAACTTGATCGGAGGTGGTAGGTCGAGACTTGGGCCCTAAAGGAGTTTAGCGTCGGGCATCCCAGGAGGATATTGTAGGACGGGGGGATCCTGGCGACGATGAACTCCACTGGTACGGTTCTTGTACGGCCCGCCTCCCTAATGTTAAGGAGGAAGGTAACCACTCCCTCTGTCGGGATGGAGTGGTTACTAAACCTCGACAGAATGTGGGTGGTTGGCCGCAGGTCTAACGGGCCGAGCCCCATACGCAAGAAGCAGTCATAGAAAAGGATGTCCGTCGAGATTCCTGAGTCGACCAGTATCCTTTGGACCTCGTAGCGGTGGACTCGAGCCGTAATCATGAGAGGGTTGTTATGAGGCAAGGATATTCCGTGGAGGTCTTCGTCAGTGAAGATAATGGGCTCGGCTGCTTTGTTTTTCTTCCGGGGCTAGTTGTTGGTTCCATCGACTGGTAGCAGACGGCGAATCTCGCAGGCTCCATGCCCACCCCTCGAAGAGACGACCATGATTTGGCCGATTCGCCAAGAGGGGGATGGTTTTCTTTCTTCCGATCTACTTGTCGCTTTTCCCGCAGCTACATCGCCAGGTGGCTCGAGCGAATCAACTCCTCGATGTAGTCGCGGAGTTGTTTACAGTTCTCGGTTGGGTGCCCCTGCGACCTATGGAAGGCGCAGTACGGGCCTCGAGTCCGTTTAGTCGCTCTATTGGTGACCGGGGGGAGCTTGAAGAATCGCTCGCCCTTTGCTTCTTCCAATAGCTCAGTCTGAGAGATGTTGAGCGGAGTATACTCCTAGAACTTCGGGGAGTATCTCTTTGGCCGGTCGACCTTCTTCTTCTCTTCTCTGCCCCTCTTCTTTTGGTCGACCTGGTCACCCCGAGGTAGGTTTACGTTTACTTCGGATTCGAGTTGGATTTCCCTCTCGGTCCAAGCTTTTACCTCGGCCATGGTCCTAGGTTGCGCCAATGCAAAGGAGCGGAGCCACTCCTTGTGCCTAAGACCTGACCTCAGAGCTGTGATTACAGTCTCATCCCGGTGCTCAGGAACCTCAAGAAGAGCGTTATAGAAGCGAGTGACGTATCTTTTAAAGGATTCCTTATCCCCGCTCTTTATAGTGAAGAAGTAATCGACGGTCCGCTTCTATCGTCTGTTCCCGACGAAATGTCCGAGGAACTAAGCGGCCAGCTCATCAAAGATAGAGATGGAGCATGGCGTTAGTCCTCAGAACCAGTCTCGTCCAGCTCAGATGAGAGTGGCAGGGAACACTCAGCATTAAGCAGCGTCGGAGTTATCTTGGAAGCTCATGCCCGCCGTAAACACGTCCAGATGGTCTTTCGGGTCAGACTTCCCATCAAAGAGGGCCACTTTTGGAGTCTTGTTTCTGGATGAGACGGGGACAGTGAGCAGCTCTTCAGTGAAGGGCTTCATAAGCGAGTCAGCGGCATACCTTGACCCCTCGTTTGCAGGATGACCCTCCCGATGTATACCCTCGATTTTCTTTTCGAGGGCGTCGAGACGGTCGTGGTACTTCGAGGATTCGGCGTAGTTTGAGTTATGGCCTTTCCCGCTGGCGGCCTGCGCCTGGCTGCGGCTCCGGTTCCATTCTATCAGGTTCCTCAGGTCCCCTGGCGAGGTCATTCTTGAGTCACCGCGGCGAGTGTCGCCCGCACGACCCCGTCGAGGGAGAGGGTGCCGGCCATGCCTGGGAGCAGGTGAGCTGACCGACACCTCCTCGAGAGGGACGGGAGAGCGATGGGCCTCGGGGCGGGGGGCTCTTTCATGATACCTCGGCATAGAGCCGTGAGGCGTCCAATGGGTCATTGAATCGGTCGTCGCGGGGGACCTATGGCCGCTGGAGATAGCAATAGGCTGTTCAGTGATGTCATTGTGGGCAGTGTCATCTCCCCCTCTGCGGATGTTGTGATCCCAGGGAGGGGGAACGGTGACCTGGGGGGCTTATCCCGCCGTTTGGACGGGGGCAAGGGCATCCACTATGGATGCGAGCATGTCGATCCATGCAGAGAGGGCGTGAATGGCATTAGAGGGAGGAGTGGATCCATCCGCGCCTCCGTTGTGGAGGAAGACGACGGCTTGTGCTTGGATCGTTACGGTGTTCACTTGCCATGAGTTCGAGATCGGAAGATCAACTTTCGATGAGTGGAATTTTCTGTTCCCATAGAAGGCGCCAACTGATGGAGGTTATGATCTCCTTCAGATGTTGTCCTCCGTCGATCTATCGCGAGCGTTGGTGAACGGCTGATATTGGTGTTGAGGGTTGCCTTCTTGAGCGTGTGGATCTCAGTGGGCTTGATTCGAGGTGAAGCCGAGCCATCTGCAAAAGAAGTCCCGGGATGGTTATACCACCGTGGACCGTTCGACGATCAAGTTAGCCGAAGTATTTGAGCAGAGTAGCGGCTTATTGGAATGAAATTACGTTACCCGAGTCGTTTGGGAGAGAGGTTTTTATAGTGGTCGCTTGGAGCAAGCTGGCACGAGATCTTCGCCGGCCATTACACCCCCGGCGTTACGCCCGCATGAATGACGGGATCCCCCCATTAATGACGAGATACGCTCGTTAATGGAAGGATACGGCGGCGTGGAATGCGAGATGTTGGGTGGCGGATATCTCGTTTCTGGAGAGATACACGGGGCCGTGGCGGAGACGCTTGGGCTCTGCGTTCTTGGTTGCTCAGTAGAACCGGGGTGTCTTAGCTCGGCGGAAGCTCGAAGACGAGCAGGAGGCCGATGAAGCTCGGTTCTGTGATAGCTCGGAAGCGAGCTGGGAGGGTTGAAGAAGCTCAGCGCGTAGGGGGCTTGGAGACGAGCCCTCGGTTATTTGTAAGGCGTGCATGAGAGCGTTCGGGGGCTCATAGAAGGTCGGGATACACCCGGGTCGATAGCCCGGGAAGAGCATCCAACGCTTAGTGCTTGTCCTGTTTGCATGAGCCCTGGGACACGTCATGCCACTTGTCATGATCTGGGGTGTTCCCACTTGTAAGCATCATCAATAACCTTAAGCACAACTTGTTTACCAACAATTTCGATTTTCTTATTTAGAAAAGAAAATAGTTCGGCACTAAATTTTCTTTTCTAAGGCTTCGGTTCGATTGATAAGAGGGTTGCATTCAAACAAAAATTTTATAGCAATTTTCTTTATTGAACCATCATTCCTTTTAGATAATCCTTTTACAACCCTTTTAGAAATTAAACCAACATCTTAATTTGAAGAGGAAATTCTTTACCAAACAAGCTTTTATTTATTTATTGGTAGATTACACAAAAATACCCTTAACTATCATGGTTTTTCCACTAAAATACCTTAAAAGTATTTTTATTATACAAAAATACCTTAAACTATGGTTTACAAGGGATTTGTTTCAACTAAAATACCCTTAAAAACAAGGCAGGAGGTATTTTAGTGCACTCAAGATACTTTAAGGTATTTTAGTGTAAACCCTTAGGTAGCTAAGTGTATCTATATTTGTTTAACCCACCCCCCCGCCCACCCCCACGCCCACCCCGCCCACGCCCACGCCCCACACACACACGCGCGCGCGCGAAATATATCTTTGAAGGGCACAATTGACATCCTCTGCTTCTTTTCGCTCCCTCCCATCCAATTCCTATCCTTGTAAATACAAAATCCAAACTCCAACCTCATGAATGGCCGCCGCCAACGCTACAACCATCTCCATTCCAACTCTCCCCCTCCCCTTCTCCCCTTCAAGATTCCAATCATCCTCCTCCTCTCTCTCCTTCAAAACCCCTTCTCCTTCAACCCACACCAGCTCCAGCTCCTCCCGTGAACCCAACAACCCTCATCATCATCATCATCATCATCTCACTCATCTCCTCTCTCTCTCCATCAAGAACCAAGACCTAAGCCTTGGTAAATCCATCCACTCTTTCATCACCAAATCCCAATTCGATGCCGGAGAAACTCGCCTCCTTAACTCCATCATCAACTTCTACCTCAAGCTCAACCGCCTCTCCGATTCCCGTAAGGTCTTCGATCAAATGCCGTCCCCCGACGTCGCCTCATTCTCGTCTCTCATCTCCGCTTATGCGAAAACGGGTCGAGAAAAGGATGTGATTTCGCTTTTTGATGGGATGAGGCAGATGGGTATCGACCCAAATGAGTATAGCTTTGTCGGGTTGCTGACGAGTTGTATAAGGAAGTGTGATTCTGAGCTGGGTTCTCAAGTTCACGCGCTTTCGGTGAAAACCCAGCATTGTTCTTGTGTCTATGTGGCCAATGCGTTGATGGGCATGTATGTTAGCTGTGGATGTTTCGATGATGCTGTTAAGCTGTTTGATGAAATGGTTGAAAGGGATGTTTCGTCGTGGAATGCTGTGATTTTGGCTATGGTCAAGGATTGCAGGTATAATGAAGCCTTTGAATTGTTTAAGGATATGAGAATGAAGGGAAAAATTGGGGACCGGATCTCGATATCGACCCTTTTGACTGCGGCGAACAAAGGATTTTCATTACAAGAAGGCGAAGCAATTCATGCTTATGCAATGAAGATGGGTTTGGATTCGGATCTGAGTGTTGGTAATGCTCTTATCAAGTTCTACACTCAATTTGGCGATGCTGAAGACGTGAATGGTGTTTTCGAAAGAATGCCGGTCAAAGATGTGATCTCCTGGACTGGCATGCTCAATGGATACATGGAATTTGGTTTTGTGGAATCAGCCGTTGAAATCTTTCACAAGATGCCTGAGAAAAACATTGTATCTTATAATTCTCTTTTAGCTGGATTTTGCAAAAACAGCCAAGGCCCGAGAGGCTTAGAGCTATTTCAACAGATTTTGAAGGAAAATATTCAGATTTCAGATTTCACACTGACAAGTGTTGTTAATGCCTGTGCTATGATGGAGGATCGAAATAGTAGCGAACAGATTCATGGGTTTGTGATCAAAACAGGCTTTGGATCGAATGCTTGGATCGAAGCAGCATTATTGGATATGTGCACGAAATGTGATAGAATGGAAGATGCAGAGACGATTTATGACCGCAAAATCCAAAATGGATGTTTTCCGATCACTTGGAGCTCTCTAATCGGTGCACGTGCTCGTAATGGGCAGCCTGAAGAAGCGCTCTCCCTTTTCCACTCAGGATTGAAAAGAGATGATCTTATGGAAGTCATCGATGAAGTCACGTTGGCAACTGTTCTTGGGGTTTGTGCAACTCTAGGGTTTGCAGAAATGGGAGAGCAAATCCATGGTTTCTCTCTTAAATCCAATCTTGTTACTGACATAGGAGTAGGCAATGCTATAGCTAGCATGTACTCTAAATGTGGCAACTTGGAGAATGCCATCAGTTTCTTCAATCAAATGCCTCAACATGATTTAGTCTCATGGAATGCATTGATCACCTCCTATCTTCTTCATCGAAAGGGTGATGAAGCTTTAAATGTGTGGTTAGAAATGGAGAAATTAAGCGAAAAGCCCGATCACATCAGTTTTCTTCTGATTATATCAGCTTGTAAGTTCACAAGCTCAAAGTCGATTGAGACCTGCCAAAATATTTTCCTTTCAATGACAAGCTCTTACAATCTTAAGCCAGCTTCAGAGCACTATGCGGCAATTGTTGATGTCTTAGGCTTTTGGGGTCATTTTGATGAAGCGATTTTTTTTATAGAAACCATGCCTTTCAAGCCCAATGCATTAGTTTGGCGAGCGTTGCTTGAGAGTTGCAGGCTACACTCGAATTTCGCCATAGGAAAGCAAGCTATGCAAAAACTTCTAGCTTTAGAGCCAAAAGATCCATCGTCATATATATTGATCTCGAATCTTTATTCGTCTTCGGGGCGGTGGCATTGCTCAGATAAAGTAAGAGACGAGATGAGACGGAAAGGGCTGAAGAAAAACCCTGCAAAGAGTTGGATTGTTCATGAAAACGCGGTGCATTCTTTTTATGCTAGAGATCGATCTCATTCTCAATCGAAAGATATTTATAGCGGGCTCGATGTTTTGATTCTTGCAGCGATGAAGGCCGGGTACGAGCCAGATACGAGCTTTGTGCTGCATGAAGCGGAGGAGTATCAGAAGAAGCATTTCTTGTTTTATCATAGTGTGAAGCTAGCCGTGGCTTATGGGATTTTAGTGGGGAAGCCAAGGGGAGTTGTGAGGGTTGTGAAGAGTATAAGGATGTGTGGAGATTGTCATGAATTTTTGAAGGTTGTTTCATTGGTGACAACGAGGAAGATTTTGGTGAGAGATGGCTCTGGGTTTCATAGATTTGAGAGAGGAGAGTGCTTTTGTGGAGATTCATGGTGATGAGATTTGTAATGATAGATTTTTTTAGTTAGAGAGAAATCTTGTGCTGTTGATTTTGTTTTTGTTGTATCAAGTGTAAATGGGAGCACATATAGGACTGTGTTGTTAAATAAATTTATTTTTTTGGCAAGATTTCACTAAACTACTCCCCTAAACTATGAACATTATCATAAAGCTCTTTAATGTGCTACACTTGAGGGTGGTTTAGTGAAAACTTTCTTATGATCAAAGTTTAAGGTAGTTTCTTGTAATAATTTTTTTTAAGGTAGTTATGTGAAAATACTTAAAGCTGAGGATAGTTTACCGATATGTAGCCTTTCTTTTTTATGCTGGAAACTAATATTGTGGTTGAGCTAGAGATTAAAGAACAAAGATTATATATAAATTTGTTGCAGGCTAATCCAGATTCAACACTTGATCTAATACTCAGTGAGATTAAACTGATGGCCTACAAGCATAAGGTAGGAGATACCTAGCAATTGAATCAGCAGTGCTGGTCTTCCTTTTGAACTTCTGGATTCTCAAATATAGATGTTCTTCTATATAGTTGGATGGTCGGCGAGTCACAATTGCACAATCATAAGGAAAGCATTCTAATCCATGACAACTGGATAACGAAACGGAGATGAAGATCAAGAGAACTCAAAATGCTAGTTGACGGATTTCAGATCACGTCAAGATGTTACCTTCCGTAGATCTGCTGCGAGCGGCGATGGACGGCCGAGATTGAGTTGGAGGTTCCCTCCTGAAGCGTGTGGATCTCAATGGGTTTGAGGTTGATGCGGCCGAGCTACCTGCAAGGAAGTCTCGGGATGGTTGTGCCACCGAGGACTCTCCGATGATCAAGTTAGACCGGATAGAGTGACGGCCTAGTGGGGAGAAAAATGACTTACTTGAAACGTCCGAACGTTAATGACGAGAATCACGCCGGCCGTTACGCTCCCGGCGTAACGCCCGCGTGATGGGCGGGATCTCGCATTAATGACGAGACATGCTCGTTAATGGGGGATCGTGATGGCGTGGAACGCAGGACGTGGCCGGCGGATATCTTGCGCATGGCGAGATTCGCGGAGGTGAGGCGGATGCGTCTGCGATTGGTGCCGTTGGTCGGTCGATGAGATCGAGGAAGATGAGCTCGGCGGGAGGCACGGGAACGAGCGGGAGGCCGAGGCATCTTGGTTCTGTGATAGCTCGGAGGCGAGCCGGGAGGGCGAGGAAGCTCAGCCGGAAGGAAGGCTCGGAGGCGAGCCGGATGGCAGAGGAAGCTCGGGCCTGTGATACCTTGGAGTAGAGCAAAGGGACGGTTGGCTTGGTTGCTGAAGTGCTCGGGGGCAAGGAGTGGGGTGCAACCTCGGAGACATGGTTTGAGGGAAGCCCCCACTGTAGCACACTGATTCCCCCTCCGTGGCCCTTAGGGGCCTAACTGGCTTATGCATGCGACACGTCATCCGCCATGTGTCATGATATAAGGAATTAGCGTTATTGAGTATCATCATTAGCCCCCCACTCTCGTTCCGATCTATTTGTGGGTCGGGTCAAGAGTGGACTGCTTGATTCTTTCTGTGCGACTTGGCGCTGGTAATTCCTCGTGGTGGATTGTTCGGGGACGACACGGCGTTTTTGTTGTCGCGCATCGAGTATGAGTCGAACGAAGGATGAGTGTGGGAAGGTCGGTATCCTCCCTTTGCCGGAGTCGAGGAGCTGATCGCGCGTTGAGTAAGAGTTTATTCGGCGGGTCTTGGATCCGTGTCTTTGTAGGGTAGGAAGCTACCCACTGTGGATGCGCTAAGCAGGAAGCTACTCAGCGGCCTCACGAGGATGGCTTTGGACCCACCGCATTGATGGGCAGGAGGATGCCCGCTGGGGATACGCCGAGCAGGAAGAAACTCGGCGGCCTTGTGAGGAGGGCTTCAGATCCCCTGCGTTTGATGGGAAGGAGGCTGCCCGCTGGGGATGCGCCGAGCAGGAAGAAACTCGGTGGTCTCGCGAAGAGGGCTTCAGATCCTCAGCGTCTGATGAGCAGGAGGTTGCCCGCTGGGGATGCACCGAGTAGGAAGAAAGTCGGCGGCCTCTTGGCGACGACTTAGATCCCTGGCGTCGTGGGATAGGGAACTACTTGCCAGGGATAACCGAGCAAGGGAGAGCCCGGTTGCCTATTGGTGAGGGCTTCAATCCTTAGCGCAAGAAGGGTCAAAAGAGGCCTGCTAAGGATGAAACGAGCAGGGTTGCCGACCGGTTGCCTTTTGGAGAGGGCTTTGATCCCCGGCGTTGCGGGGTAGGGAACTACTGGCCAGGGATAACTGAGCAAGGGCGAGCCCGGTTGCCTTTTCATGAGGGCTTAGATCCTTAGCACGGGAGGGGCCGTAAGAGGCCTGCTAAGGGTGGGCCGAGCAGGGTTGCTGCCCGGTTGCCTCTTGGCGAGGGCTTTGATCCCTGGCGTTGTGGGGGTAGTAAACTACCAGCCAGGGATAGCCGAACAAGGTAGCCGCTCGGCTGCCTCTTGGTGAGGGCTTCAATCCCTGGTGTTGCGGGGTAGGGAACTACCGGCCAGGGATAACCGAGCAAGGGCGAGCCCGGTTGTCTCTTGATGAGGGCTTCGATCCTTAGCGCGGGAGGGGCTGTAAGAGGCCTGGTAAGGATGGGCCGAGCAGGGTTGCTGCCCGGTGCCTCTTGGCGAGGGCTTTGATCCCTGGCATTGCGGGGGTAGGGAACTACCAGCCATGGATAACCGAGCAAGGGCGAGCCCGGTTGCCTCTTGGTGAGGGCTTCGATCCTCAGAGCTGGAGGGGCCGTAAGAGGCCTGCTAAGGATAGGCCGAGCAGGGTTACTGCCCGGTGCCTCTTGGCGAGGGCTTTGATCCCTGACGTTGTGGGGGTAGGGAACTACCAGCCAGGGATAATCGAGTAAGGGCGAGCCCGGTTGCCTCTTGATGAGGGCTTCGATCCTTAGCGCGGGAGGGGCCGTAGGAGGCCTGCTAAGGATAGGCCGAGCATGGTTGCTGTCCAGTGCCTCTTGGCGAATGCTTTGATCCCTGGCGTTGCGGGGTAGGGAACTACCAGCCAGGGATAACCGAGCAAGGGCAAGCCCACTTTCCTCTTGATGAGGGCTTCGATCCTTAGCGCGGGAGGGGCCGTAAGAGGCCTACTAAGGATGGGCCAAGCAGGGTTGCTGCCCGGTTGCCTCTTGGTGAGGGCTTCGATCCTTAGTGAGAGGGGTCGTAAGAGGCCTGCTAAGGATAGGCCAAGCAGGGTTGCTGCCCGGTGCCTCTTAGCGAGGGCTTTGATCCCTGGCGTTGCGAGGTAGGGAACTACCAGCCAGGGATAACCGAGCAAGGGCGAGCCCGATTGTCTCTTGGTGAGGGCTTCGATTCTTAGCGTGGGAGGGTTCGTAAGAGGTCTGCTAAGGATAGGCCGAGCAGGGTTGCTGCCCGGTGTCTCTTGGCGAGGGCTTTCATCCCTGGCGTCATGGGGTAGTGAACTACTAGCCAGGGATAGCCGAGAAGGGTAGCCGCTTGGCTGCCTCTTGGTGAGGGCTTCGATCCTTAGAGTTATGGGGTAGGGAACTACCAGCCAGGGATAACCGAGCAAGGGCGAGCCCGGTTGCCTCTTGGTGAGGGCTTTGATCCTTAGCGCGGGAGGGGCCGTAAGAGGCCTGCTAAGGATAGGCCGAGCAGGGTTGATGCCCTGTGCCTCTTGGCGAGGGCTTTGATCCCTGGCATTGCGGGGTAGGGAACTACCAGCCAGGTATAACCGAGCAAGGGTGAGCCCGGTTGCTTCTTGATGAGGGCTTCGATCCTTAACACGGGAGGGGCCGTAAGAGGCCTGCTAAAGATGGGCCGAGCATGGTTTCTGCCCGGTGCCTCTTAACTAGGGCTTTGATTCCTGGCGTCGTGGGGTAGTGAACTACTAGCCAGGGATAGCCGAGCAGGGTAGCCACTCAGCTGCCGCTTGATGAGGGCTTCGATCCCTGGGGTTGTGGGGTATCGAACTACCAGCCAGGGATAGCCGAGCAGGGTAGCCGCTCGACTGCCTCTTAGCGAGGGCTTGGATCCCTAAGGACAGGCCGAGCAGGGTTGCTTCCCGGTGCCGGGGAAGAACCCCTCACCCTTAGCCTCCTCTAGCAGTACCGTCCGGGAAACGTTGAGCGGGGTGTACTCCTGAAACTTTCGGGAGTAGGGCTATGGCCGCTCAAGTCTCCTTTTCTCTTCCCTCGCCCTTTTCTTTTGGTCAGTTTTCTCCGCCCCGGGGAGATTTGCGTTCACCTCAGACTCGAGCGGGATCTCACGCTCGGTCCAGGCCTTTACCTCGGCTATGGTCTTAGGTTGCGCTGATACAAAGGAGCGTAACCACTCCATGTGCCTAAGACCATACCTAAGTGCTGTAATGAGCGTCTCGTCCCGGTGCTCTGGGACCTCGAGAAGGGTGTTGTAGAAGCGGGTGACGTACCCTTTGAACGTTTCTTTGTCCTCGCTCTTGATTGTGAAGAGATGGTCGACGGTCCGTTTCTGCCGTCTGTTCCCGACGAAGTGGCCGAGGAATTGGGTGGCCAGCTCGTCGAAGGTTGAGATCGAGCGGGGCGTGAGTCCTCGGAACTAGTCTTGTCCGGAGTGGATGAGAGTGGTCGGAAAAGCTTGGCATTGGGCGGCGTCGGAGTTGTCTTGGAAGCTCATCCCTGCGGTGAATGCGTCCAAATGGTCCTTCGGGTCAGACTTACCTTCGAAGAGAGAGACCTTTGGGGGCTTGTTCCGGGAGGAGACATGGACGGCGAGTAGATCCTCAGTGAAGGGTTTTGTGAGCGAGTCGGTGGCGTACTTAGCCCCATCGCTCGAGTGATGACCTTCCCAATGCATACCCTCGATCTTCTTTTCGAGAGCGTCGAGTCGGCCGTGGTATCCCGATGATTCGGTACATTCTGATCTTTGGCCTCTGCTGTTGGAGACCTGTGCCTGGACGCGGCCCCGGTTCCTTTCGATGAGGTTCCTTAGGTCCCCTGGTGAAGTAGTCTTCGAGCTGCCGTGACGAGTCCCGTCCGCGCGACCCCATCGAGGGAGGGGGTGTCAGTCATGCCTGGGAGAAGGCGAGCTGATCGACATCTCCTCAGGAGGGACAGGGGTGCGAAGGGGCTCGGGGCGAGGCGCTCTGGCGACGGACCTCGGTGTTGAATTGTGGGGCGCCCAGCGGGTGATAGAATATGTTGGCCCGGGAGATCTACGGCCGTGGGAGGCAGCGAGGCGGTGGTCGGCAGCGCCGATGCGAGCAGAGTCTTCTCTCCCTCTGTAGAGGTCCCGATCCTGGGGTGGGGGAGCGGCAACCTAAGGAGCTTGTCCTGCCGTTTGGACACGGACGAGCGCATTCACGACGGACGCGAGTCGATATATCCGGACAGCTAGGGCATTGATGGAGTTTGGGGGAGGAGATTCGTCCGTGCCTCCGTTGTGAGAGAAGCGACGGCTAGTGCTTGGATCGTCGCGGTGATTGCTCGACATTGAGTTGATATCGGAAGATGAACTTTGTTCAGTAGAATCAAGAATTTCCCATAGACGGCGCCAGCTGACGGATGTCGGATCACGTCAAGATGTTACCTTCCATAGATCTGCTGTGAACGGCGATGGACGGCTGAGATTGAGTTGGAGGTTGCCTCCTGAAGCGTGTGGATCTCAATGGGTTTGAGGTTGATGCGGCCGAGCTACCTGCAAGGAAGTCCCGGGGAGGTTGTGCCACCGAGGACCCTCCGACGATCAAGTTAGACCGAATATTTGAGCAGAGTAACGGCCTAGTGGGGAGAAAAATGACTTACTTGAACCATCCGAAAGAGGGGTTTATATAGTGGTGGCAACAGGCAGGCAGGCGTGAGAATCACGCCGGCCGTTACGCTCCCGGCGCACGCCCGCGTGATGGGCGGGATCTCGCATTAATGACAAGACAGGCTCGTTAATGGGGGATGGTGATGGCGTGGAACGCGGGACGCGGCCGGCGGATATCTTGCGTATGGAGAGATTCGCGGAGGTGAGGCGGATGCACCTGCGATTGGTGCCGTCGGTCGGTCGATGAGACTGAGGAAGATGAGCTCGGCGGGAGGCTCAGGAACGAGCGGGAGGCCGAGGCATCTTGGTTCTATAATAGCTCGAAGGCGAGCCGGGAGGGCGAGGAAACTCAGCCCGAAGGAAGGCTCGGAGGCGAGCCGGATGGCCGAGGAAGCTCGGGCCTGTGATACCTCGGAGTAGAGCAAAGGGACAGTTGGCTTGGTTGCTGAAGTGCTCGGGGGCAAGGAGTGGGGTGCAACCTCGAAGACAGGGTTTGAGGAAAGCCCCCACTGTAGTACACTAGTTCCCCCTCCGTGACTTTTAGGGGCCTAACTGGCTTATTCATGTGACACGTCATTCGCCACGTGTCATGATATAAGGAATTACCGTTATTGAGCATTATCAGTTGTGAAGGAGGAACTATCTTTTTCTATTGTTCATACTTGTCTCCTAATTTTTCTAGGTTCTAAAGAATTTATTGACAGAAATTAAAGTTCATCTCATATCCGTTGGTGAGCAACTTTTTGCATCATTAAAGCCTTAAACACCACTCAAATGATCACCGTGGATGTTTTCAAAGACCTGTTAATATATTTAATTCTTACATTGTTGTAATAAGTTATTATCAACTATTTGCTTTACGGATACTAGAATTTATGCACGTGTTTAAAAAAATTTGAGAAGGAAAGAAAGAGAAATGTGTAGAGTTCTAGAGTATTATTTATTTGTTTGTTTTAAAAAAAGGAAAGGGATGAGTTGGAGGGCTTGAGAGGTGAGAGAGATGATGTGGAGGGCTTGAGAAGTGGGGATTTTTCTCCTTTTTTCTAGAAAAAAGTAGAAGGGTAGATCTCTAATCAAGGGTATTTGCATTATATACTAGAATTTATGCACGTGCGTTGCACGTGTTAGTTTTAAAAAATTTGAGAAGGGGAGAGAGACATGTGGAGAGTTCTAGAGTTTTATTTATTTATTTTTTTAAAATAAGGGGATTGATGATGTGGAGGGTTGTAAATAAACAATTAATTGTTTTTTGGGAGGAGAGATGATGTGGAGGGCTTAAGAGATGAGGGATATGATGTGGAGGGCTTGAGAGATGAGGATTTTCTCCTTTTTTTAATTTTTCTAGAAAAAAGAAGAAGGGTGGATCTCTAACCATGGATATTTGCATTATATATATATATATATATATATATATATATATATATATATATATATATATATTGGGAGAGATGATATGGAAGATTATAGATAAGCAATTAATTGTTTTTTAGGAGAGAGAGAGATGATGTGAAGGGCTTGAGAGGTGAGAGAGGTGATGTGGAGGCTTGAGAGGTGAGTATTTTTCTCATTTTTTCCAGAAAAAATGAGAAAGGTGGATCTCTAACCAAAGGGGTATTTGCATTATATATAGAAGACTAGATTTTGTGTACGTGCGTTGCACGTGTTAATTAAAATTGATTTTTTGGCAGAAGAGATGTGGAGGTTTCTTTGATAATAATAAAAAGATTAAATTTTGTTGGGAGAAAAGAGAGAGAGATGTGAATATTTCTGGATTATGAGGAGATGTTTTTGATGATGTGGAGGCTTGAAAATGTAAGATTTTTCTCCTTTATTCTTTTTTCCTAGAAAAAAAGAAGAGGGGTGAACCTCTATACAAAGGATATTTGCATTATATATACTAGAATTTATGCACGTGCGTTGCACGTGTTTAAAAAAATTTGAGAAGGGAAGAGAGAAATGTGGAGGGTTCTAGAGTTTTATTTATGTATTTATTTTTAAAAAAAGGGAAGGGATGATGTGGAGGGCTTAAGAGCTTACGGAGATGATGTGGAGGGCTTGAGAGGTGAGAACTTTTCTCATTTTTTCTTTTTTTTCAAGAAAAAAGGAGAAGGGTGGACCTCTAATCAAGGGTATTTGCATACACACACACTAGAATTTATGCACGTGCGTTGCACGTGTTAGTTTAAAGAAATTTGAGAACGCAGGAGAGGGGATAGAGATGTGGAGGGTTATAGAGTTTTATTTATTTAAAAAAAGGGGATTGATGATGTGGAGGGTTCTAGATAAATAATTAATTGTTTTTTGGGAGGAGAGAGATGATGTGGAGGGCTTAAAAGGTAGGGGCGATGATGCGGAGGGCTTGAGAGGTGATGATTTTTCTAATTTTTTTTTCTTTTTTTTGTAGAAAAAAGGAGAAGGGTGGACCTTTAACCAAGGGTATTTGCATTATATATACTAGAATATCTCCCTCCCTCTCTCTCTCTCTCTCTATATATATATATATATATATATATATATATATATATATATAGGGAGAGATGATGTGGAAGGTTCTTGATGTAAATAGAAAAGATAAATATATATATTGGGAAAGATAATATAGAAGGTTCTAGATAAATAATTAATTGTTTTTTAGGAGAGAGATGGTGTGGTGGACTTGAGAGGTGAGAGATATGATGTGAAGGGCTTGAGAGGTGAGAATTTTTCTCATTTTTTCTATTTTTCTAGAAAAAAGGTGAAGGGTGGACCTCTAACCAAGGGTATTTGCATTATATATATATATATATATATATATATATATATATATATATGGAGAGATGATATGGAAAGTTCTAGATGTATATAGAAGAGATAAATATATATATATATATATATATATATATATATATATATGGAGAGATGATATCGAAGGTTCTAGATAAATAATTAATTGTTTTTTAGAAGAGAGAGATGATGTGGAGGGCTTGAGAGATGAGAGAGATGATGCGGAGGGCTTGAGAGGTGATAATTTTTCTCATTTTTTCTAGAAAAAAGGAGAAGGGTGGACCTCTAACCAAGGGTATTTACATTATATATAGAAGATATATAGATATATATTCTAGAATTTATGCACGTGCGTTGCACGTGTTAATTAAATAATTAATTATTATTTGGGAGAAGGAAGAGAGAGATGATGTGAAGGGTTTATATATATATATATATATATATATATATATATATATATATATATATATATATATTTGGGTGAGATGATATGGAGGGTTCTAGATAAACAATTAATTGTTTTTTGGGAAGAGAGAGAGATGTAGAAAGCTTAAGAGGTGAGAGAGATGATGTGGAGGGCTTGAGAGGTAAGGATTTTTCTCATTTTTTCTTTTTTTGTAGAAAAAAGAGAAGGGTGGACCTCTAATCAAGAGTATTTGCATTATATATACTAGAATTTGTGCATGTGCGTTGCACGTGTTAATTAAACAATTAATTATGTTTTGAGAGAAGAGAGAGAGATGATGATGTGGAGGGTGCGTTGCACGTGTTAATTAAACAATTAATTATGTTTTGAGAGAAGAGAGAGAAATGATGATGTGGAGGGTATATATATATATATACATATATAAACATATATATACATTGGGAGAAATGATATGGAGGGTTCTAGATAAACAATTAATTCTTTTTTGGGAGAAAAGAGAGAGAGAGAGAGAGAGAGAGAGGAGAGACTTGAAGGGGAGGATTTTTCTCATTTTTTCTAGAAAAAGGAGAGGTGTGGGCCTCTAACCAAAAGATATTTGCATTATATATATAAAATTTATGCACGTGCGTTGCATGTGTCGGTTTAAATAATTTAAAAAGGGGGGAGAGAGAAATGTGGAGGGTTTTAGAGTCTTATTTATTTAAAAAAAAGGAAGGGATGAGATAGAGAGCCTAGGAATCGAGGATTTTTCTCCCTTTTTCTTGTCTTTTTAAAACAATTTGAGAAGGGGTCCTCTAACCAACCCATATTTCCAATATATATATATATATATATATATATATATATATATATATATATATATATAAGAAGGAGGGAGAGGTGGAGAGAGATGTGGAGGGTTCTATAGTTTTATTTATTTGCTTTTTTAAAAAAAAGAGATTGATGATGTGGAGGGTTCTAGATAAACAATTAATTGTTTTTTGGGAGGAGAGAGAGAGATGATGTGGAGGGCTTAAGAGGTGAGAGAGGTGATGTGGAGGGCTTGAGAGGTGAGGATTTTTCTTCTTTTTTCTTCTTTTCTAGAAAAAAGAGAAGTGTGGACCTCTAACCATGAGTATTTACATTATATATAGAAGATAGAAGATACTGGAATTTGTGCACGTGCGTTGCACGTGTTTAAAAAAATTTGAGAAGGGAAGAGAGAGAAATGTGGAGGGTTCTAAACTCTTATTTATTTATTTATTTAAAAAGGGAGGGAGGGATGAGGTGGAGGGCTTGAGAGGTGAGAGAGATGATGTGGAGGGCTTGAGAAATAAGGATTTTTCTTATTTTTTCTATTTTTCAAGAAAAAAGGAGAAGGGTGGATCTCTAACCAAGCGTATTTGCATTATATATAGAGATATATATAGACTATACTAGATTTTGTGCACGTGCATTGCACGTGTTAATTAAAAAATTGTTTTTTTGGCCGAAGAGAGAGAAGTGGAGGTTTCTTTCATGATAATCAAAAAATTAAAATTTTTTGGGAGAAGAGAGAGAGATGTGGATATTTCTAGATGTAAATAAAAGATATATATATATATATATATATATATATATATATATATATATATATATATGGAGAGATGATATGAAAGTATATTCTTCGATAAGAGTGAGTGGAACCGGAGGATTCATGTGCTGGACCCGGCATGATTCTCATGTTGTTTCATGTAGCCTACCCCATATGCTTGGGTTAAAAGGCTCAGTTGTTGTTTATACTTTGAGATTGAATGACAAGTCCATCCAAATTCTTAATAAAACTCTCATTGAACAATTTGTCAAAATAATATCTCCAACTTTTTTTGATATCCTCATCTCGAACTAAAACCTTCTGATATTTATTTTTGACACACTTCACTGCACATAAGTCTCTGGTCTTCCTTTCCTGCATCCAAGCAATCCAGTATATATCATTTTCAGCCTCCTTACTGTCCAACTTCTCATACACCTCCTTATAGACCTTAGTTTTAGCTTCCCGAACAGCTTTCTTAACTTCCTTTTTAACCATTTTATACTTCTAAAATCTCTCCGCATCTCTACTTTTTTTCAAATCTTTATAAGAATCCCTCTTGATTTTAATAGCAGCCTTTACTTCTTCGTTCCACCATGATGTGTCCTTATATGGTGGAGCACCACCTCTCGACCCACCAAGTAGATCTCTATCTATTCTCTTGATACAACTAGCCATCTTGTTTTATATTCTGTCTGAATTATCTTCAGACTGCCAATCCGCCTCTTGAACTACACGATCTATAAAAGCCTTTTAGTTACCTTCCTCGAGTCGCCGCCACTTAATTCTAGGTTCTACCTTATGTCAAATCTTTCTAGGTCCTCTTCTAAATTGAAAATCTATAACTAAAAGTCTATGTTGAATGGTTACACTCTTACCTGGCACTATCTTATGGTCGATGCAACAATCTCTATCTATCCTTCTCGTCAGAAAAAGTCTATTTGACTTGCACTTGATCCGCTCATAAAAGTGATAAGGTGAGATTTTCTTTTTCTAAACTAAGTGTTTGCTAAGATTAAGTCATATGATAAGGAAAAATTTAGAATCGAACTACCTGCTTCATTCCTTTGTCCAAAACTAAAACCTCTATGGATAGTATCAAACCCACTATGACTAGTACATAAATGTCTATTGAGATCACCACCAATAAATAACTTCTCTCCGCTAGGGTATCTTTTGCACCATCTCGTCTAAATCCTCCCAGAATAGACGCTTACTAGCGTTATCAAGACCTGTCTGTGGTGCATAAGCACTAATAACATTAAAGATCTCCCCACCTAGAATAAATTTAACCAGTAAAATTCTATCACCCTTTCTCCTAATCTCAACTATAATCTCAAGCAATCGACTATCTATGATTACGCTTACCCCATTACGATTTTTATCTCTACCCGTATACCAAACTTTATAACCCCAAGGCTCTATAACTCTACCATTTTTACCCACCCATTTAGTTTCTTGCAAACACATAATACCAACTCTTCTCCTAATCATCACCTCCACTAATTCTGTTAGTCTACCCGTAAGGAAATCTATATTACAAGAAGCTAAACGGATCCTATGAAATTCTTGCTTATTTATCACTGCACCCGGGGTCCGATATAGCGCGTTGCTTCCGGACGGCGATCTAGAAGCCTTTGCATACTTAGCACTACACCCGCGATCCGATATAGCGCATGAGAAGGGGACACCCCAATGATATTCTTATTATGGTTCATGTCATAGAATGTAACAAAGTTTTACGTTAGCTGCCACAAGCCTACCACAACCCTCATCTTTTCTCATCCGGATTTAGGACCGGCAACGGTGTGTTTTTCTAAATGATTTTTCTAAATGAGAGGACAGTTTTAGAGGGGAAAGGCTTAGAAAGAGTTTCATGATGACTTTTTGCAATCGTTTCTAAGGAGTTAATATATAATATATTGATATTTATAACTGCAATTATGATCTTTGTTAGAATATAAAATATATTCCCTCAACCCCCGTTAAAACTTTAGGTTTTTGGGCCAGTGGAAGGGACATGTCACATGGTATCATAGCAACCCATGTTCGATTCCCACCGGGCATGTATTGAATACGGTTTTATTTGCATTAAAAATACTGTTGCGTAAAAGCCTAACTTTCGACTCAAAAGGGCCTTCGGCTTGAAGGGTGTGTTAGAATATAAAATATATTCTCTCAACGCTTATCGTAATTTTAGAGTTTTGATACAATGGAAGAGACTTTTCATATTGATATTGAAATTGAAGTTGAAATTAAAAATTTAAAAAAAGGAAAAAAATATGCTCGCATACACGGGTAGTTTGGAAGTTGAAATTTGAAGTTGTTTTAAGTTGAAAAACTTTCTTCTAAGTTTATTTGTTCGTTGAATTTGCCCATTGCAGCTCATCGTTGAAATAATTTGATTTTTTGTTGGAAGTTGTTGAAGTTGTTCATAAAACTTGTTTGTTAAAACTTCTTATTTGTTGACCTCAAAGTCATTAAATTTGTTGTGTGGTATTGTCCTTTAAATCACTAAACTAGTATTGAACTCAAAGTTATTAAACTTGTTATGTGATGTTGACCTCTAAGTTATTAAATTGGTTGTTTAAATGAATTATTAACGAACAGTTCACAAAGATGTTGTGCTAAACACATTTAAGAAGTTTTGATCAGAGCCCAACATAGTTGAAGAAGAATAAAGGAAACTATAAGTTTTTATTAAAAACCGTTCATACAAAATCATCTCAGCTTGAATCAAATTGCCAGTTTTCAAATTGAAGTATTGAAGAAAGTTTTCAAGGCAGTATGAAAGTCAAGTTTTCAAGACAACACAAAAGATGTAAGAAGATTTATAACACCCTACCATGATCGTACGTTATTTAAATTATATTAAATAAATGTTTTGGGCATTTTTTTATTATTGTTTGAGTTGTGATTGGTGTTTGGATAGTATGTGTGTTTATTGGATCCGACCCGCTTGCGTGAAATCGGTTATAGGTTGATGGTAGATAGAGTATATTTTATTGATATTTATCCTTAGACCATATCTATATGAATCCCAAATAATAGATATACAATATTTAAACTATATATTTTCTGGTAGCCATACGTTATGAGTATCTTATATTAATTGTCGGTATACTTTTATCCTATTTTAATATATCATGATATTTTATTGATGGTTATTTATTAGACATAAATCCTAAACATTCTAAAATACGGTGTATAATATATTAGTTTAGAATATAGTTTTCTTAGATTTATGGTTTAAGTGGCTACGTATATGTAGATAATTTCTAGTATATTTTTCTGAGATTTAGGGGAGACGGATCGGGGTTTGTATATCTTTATAAGTGTGTGTGTATATATAAAAACTCTCTCTCTGTCTCATCTTCTTTCTTTCTCTCTCTTTCTCCATCTTTCTACCCCTCGTAGCCGCCATTCCCATCTCCGTCACCTCACCACCAAGAACCCACCATCAACTCCCGAGATCATCACCCTTACCTCGTCGGGAACTCAACCTCGATGACTCCACCCACCAACACCCTCATCTCCTCATCGTTAATTACTTTCGCCGGCGTTTCGTCATCACAGCACCCAACTCCAACCCAGAAACTCAATCACCCTCCCCCCACACACACCGATGTAACACCCTAGTTCATTTATACCAATTCCAGTTCTCGTATTTCTTTATTTATGGTATTTTTCTGATTATCGTATTTTGGGTGCGAATAGTATTTTACATTTTATCTTGCATTCGATCCGACCCGAGCGTGTTTTGGAATATTTTGTATCCCGTCAAAATTTGAATTTATTTAATATTTAAAATTTATTTAAATTAAATTTCTTTAATAGTTTAATTCCTAAAACTAACTAAAATATTTTATAAATAAAATCCTAACTCTTAAAACTTACAGCTCTCAACTCTCTTTCTCTCTCTCTGACCCTAGGGCCCCACACCAGCTCACTCTCTCTCTCTTTCTTCTCTCTTTCTCTCCCCTTCACTAGCCGACAAATTTCTTTCTCCTCCCTCTCTCTCCTCTCGCGCATCTCTCTCTCTTCTTTCTCTCTCGTCTCGGAGATACTGTAGGCTTCTCGAATGCGGTCACCGCCCATGCGCTCTCGTCACCTCCCCTAACAACTTCCCCATATCTCGTCGTCTTTCTCCTCCTTTAAAAACCCCCGAGCCTCCTTTCTCTAACCCATCAACCCTCTTCCTCCTCAACCCTAACCTTAAAAACCTCATTACCTCCTCACCCCCACCTCACCGAGCCCTCATCTCCTCCTCCTCGCCATCTCATTCTTCTTCTTCCTGCACACCCGAGCACCCCTGTACACACCATTGCACCCAAGAACCCACCTGCACCACCTCACCTCGCCGCCGATCACCTCCACCACTCATCACCATCTCCTTCCACCTCTCCTCTTCCTCTTCTCTGTTCTTCCTCCTACACCCAAAAGCCCCAGCAACAGAACCGAGCTAAACCCTAACCTAACCCCAACACCAAACCTTAGATCGCCGGAGCTCCGTTCACCGCCGTGGACACCATCATCTCCTCTCTGTAACCATACAGCACTAACCACAGTAAGCCCATCCCTCTTCCTTCTCCTTTCTTCTTCCTCTTCTTCTCTTCTTTTCCTTTTCTTTTCTTTAATTCTTGAATCTGTATAGATCGCCGGAGCCGTGACGTCGCTGTCGTTCCGGACGACCCAGACGACGTACTTTACCTGCGTGATCACCCTTGTGCGTTACTTGGACCCGTTCCGTATGCCGTGCGCGCATCGTGACATTTCGCCGACGTCGGACGTACCGTACATATCCGTTTCGTGTTCCGTCTAGGCAAGTTAATCTTGCTACATGCTATAATACTATAATCTATATCTATTTGAATTATAATACCCCATAATGATTAATTTTTCAATCCACATTATTGTTTTTTAGTTTTATCGATTTATTCGACATCCGTATATATCTGTATATATCATTTCAGATCTAGTGCATGAAAACATATCTTGTTACATACTATACTACCATATACTGCATCCAATTGAATATAACCTTACATATTGTTTAAATTGTACATCTCGTATTTACCAGTTTATCATTTTACGGTTATATGATATCCGTATGCATCAATATCATGATTTACACATCTAGTCGCATACTAAATCATTTCGCTACATGCTAGGTATAGTAGTACGCATCCATATGAGTAAAATGTTATCCGTTTACTATATTATACATCCACATGCAAGTTTTACAGTTTTCGGATACCCATTTGCATCCATATCATATAGTATATATATAGCTGCATCTATAGATCTCATTATTACATAATACTGTTATTTAAACACCCCATGTTTAATAAAGTGCATCCTAATTAGTATTGGAAATATAAAAAATAACCCTAATCGATGGTTGTGCATCCATACTATTTATTTTATACCTATTTGCATACCATTCATATTATTTTATTTTATTGTCATATTAGTACTCCATATTTGATTGTGTGCACCCATATTTACTACAGTTTGATTATGAGCACCCGCTCGATACCTGTGCACTACTTGACATGACCTGATAGACTACTTGACCTGACTTGATACCGTGCACTACTTGACATGACCTGATGTACCACAGCCAGACTTGATACCTGATCTTGTTATTAATGCCGACAATCTTGACCTGTTGTCCCTACGGACATATCCTGTTGTCTATTTAGACAAACTTATACCTGCTTGATCCTGTGTTGGCATTAGTCCCAGATTATTCAATACCTGACTTGAACACATAATTTGGGGGTATGGGGAAATCAAGAATGTAGCTGAACGTAACTCAAATGGCTATTATATCATTTTACCGTGGTCCCGTGGGGAATGAACGGGACATAAACTCACAGTCTATTACATCATTCTACCGTGGTCCCGTAGGGAATGAACGGGGCATAGACCGATGGGTTACGATGAGGATTACATTAATTGATTTCGAATAATTTTAGAGTAGATAACCGTATAGCACAGTTTAGACTACTCACTGCACTTCACCTGTTTATATCCTGTTCACTGATCTATATTCATGTTACTGTTACCTGTTACTGATGACTTGTTACTGCTCATACTTCATGCCTGCATATCTCATTACATCCTGCTTGCTTAGAATTATTGATATTGTGATGCACCGACGTCTGGGTTTTGCATGGCCCAGATCCCTTATCCTTATCGCAGGCTGCTCAGGCATATTTTGATCAACAGGCTGAGCAGTAAAGATCTGTTATTAGTTTAGTTCAGTTTAGTTTTCCTTTCAGTATTTTACATTCCTGATGTGAGCCCGTATTATGGGATGTACATGTAATACCTGGTTCATTTGTATACGCCTATATCCGTATTTCTTTTAACCTATAAAATTTTATTTATAATTATTTATTATTTTAAACTCCCAATATATTTTAGTTCTTCCCCTCTCCTTTCTCAGACCCTAATCCCAATTCCTCGTGTTCTTGTCCTATTTTTTATAAACCTCAATTTATATACGCCCATCTCTTTTCATATTTTTATTTAAACTCAAAACCCTAATTGTTCCCTTCAACCCATTTCTTTATTCATTTAAAACTAAACCCAAATCACCACAAAATTCCCTCAGCCCATAAACCATTTTCCTTTCCAAAGAAAAAAAAGAAAAGAAAACCACAGCCCATTCTTCCCCATTTCATTCCTTTAAGCCCGGCCCCCTTCTTTCTTATTTATTCTTTGATTTTATATCTCTGGTCCGGCCCAACTCCCTCAGCCCACGCCCAGAGCTTCAGCTTCATTTTTTTTATTTAATTATTAAATTCTTTTCCCCGGCCCACTTCCCTTCGGCCCGCTCCCGCATCCCCTCTCCAAGCCCGCACCGCACCTCCTACCCGACCCGGTGCATCTCCCCCAACGGCTCTTTTCCTATTTCCTGCTCGCGATCCGCGCTCCTCTCCTCCGCCGACGTCCACGCTCGCGCGCATTACCCCCACAACGCACGCCTCGACCTCTCCTCTCATACACACCCACACACCCTCTTCCTCATCTCGTTCTCTCTCTCCCTCGTTCTCCTTCTTCCTCCTCTCTCGCTCTGCACCCAACCGAGCCCTCCTACGTCTCTCTTCCCTTCAAGCTCACCCATCACCGGCCACCTCCTCCCCTGAGCACCCTCGTTCACTACCCCACACCAACAGAACTCCTTCGCTACCTCACCCCTCAATCGAGCTCGAGCCCCTGCACGCCTCCGCCACCGAGCCTCACCCGCCTCCCTCGACGACGGCGACGACCTCCTCCACGTCGCCAACAACCCCCTGGACTAAGCACCTCCTTCCCCTTCAGTTCCCTCACCCGACCTCCTCTCTCATCATCCCCTCTCTCTCAATCTCTCTGTTCTCTCTCTAACTCTCTCACTCTCTGTCTCTCTCTCTCTGATCTCTCTCTCTCTCTCTAAAATCTATCTCTCTCTCCCCTGCAACTTCTCACACTCTCTCTATATCTCTTTCTCATTCCCTCTTGATCTCTCTCTCTCTTGATTCCTCGCTCACCCCATCAACCCCTTCACCAGCCGACCCCTCACAACTCCATAGTCGATCGCTTCACCACCTCCCTTCGCCACCAGCAGCCAAGCCGTCAAGACCATGCCAAGCTTGAGCCGAGGTCGAGTTGCCGTGTCGTATCTAGCCACTCTTGCGTCGTGATCGTGCCGTTTCCGTTGTCGTAGATCACCGCTGTTGCCGTGCGCCTCCAGGCAAGTTTTATACTTGCTACATGCTAATTTGTATTAGTTACGAACTATAATTTTTATAAATTCCATACTGAATATCCTCGAGAAATCATACGATGCAACTGTTTGATGCATGATCCCAAAGAAAATACTTATCTAATTTGACGGAACTGGATTGTTTATATTGGCCCTTGTAGTGATGAATACCTTGTACAAATTTCGTTGGAAAATATGACCGTTAACGACTAAAACGACTACCCCCAAGTTTACTCGTAAAACTGGAATTTTATTATACCTGAAAACCGTTAAAATCGCCATAAATTATTTACACACTGGAATGATGCGTTCGAGGGCTTAAATCGAAGACGACTCGATGAACTATAGCCCTATGCAAGTTTCTAAATATTTCTGCACTTAAACTGTGACAATATTTGGATCGGAGTGCGACTCTGGACTGCAGTCAAGAGCGACTCTGTTTACTGTGTGCTGTCCCGTAATGGGTACCACCTGGTTTCCTTAACTCGTAGGTTGCGGAACTCTGCTGTTTATAAAAGGTGAAACTGTTATCTAGGTAACACAAGTAGTTTCATTCTGTTTCGTTATCGTTTGTTATTTAATCTGTAATTTAATAGATGGGGACGTATAACAGTCCCAACAGAATCAGAATCGAAATACTAGTATCGAATAGTGTATATCTCCTGACATACAAACGCGATTGAAGATCCGTCTATTGTGTTGAAAACCTTATTGGAAACCCTAGATTTCATTAGACTGTAGCGTCGCTAAAATCTGATCCCAATTGGGATTAAAATGCGTTGCGAAACGGAATTTCGATTCTGAAACCGGACTTCCAGCCGTGAACGCTTAAAAGGAAATGGCCATAATTAGTGATCCTAAAACCCGATTGGCGTGAAACTAAATTCGCTGAATAGATAACTGAACATACTATTTTTTCCCTGTTTATCGTTTCGCTAAACTGTACACGTTTGATTTATGATAAATATTGCAAGTGGTAGGTTACTGATTCGTGACATCCTAATCGTGCTTTACATATTGTTTACGCATCATTTCATACATATATCACTGCATTGATAACTTAATGATAATGTGCATTACCCAATATTAGGTATTAGTGATGATTGTGACAAGTACGTTAGTGTTCGTGTATAAGTGAATAAGTGAAAGTGATACGTACTTGTACACAATCAGTGAACCTTATAATTCTATTGCATTGTCGACGTCTGTGGGACGCGTGTACGTGTTACTATAAGTGGTATAGGACACTTATGGAAGCTCTTGCATAGGTGTCACAGATAAGGCACCAGACACTGCCATTTACTTTAGGTATTAGTCGGGACGTGCTTGATGGAGGTTCTGCCTCCAGTTCTCGCGTAGACTTGTCACAGACCGATTGGTATTTAAGATTATGGTTAGCGTTTGATGTAGACCACGGGGTGTGGGGTAGTTTGAGTGTGAGTTCAACAGAATCTCGGGAGTCCCTTGCTGGCTTATATATATGGAGATATATGGAGATTTACAGGGTACATGATTATTACCGTGAGTTACATGTTGGGCCCGTGGTCCCTTACCCTTGGGTTCTACCCTTGGGCGGAGGACACTCGCGAGTGGTTGATTCTCACACTTGGACTGATGATAGGCTTAGTGACCTGTACAGTGAGACTTAGAGACCGGTAGGGATGATAGCATCGATATACATACTTACTGTGTTGACATACTTGGCATATCACTTTACTGCTTTTACTGTTCCACTGCATCGATTACTACATGTATATACCTATACCGTTATTGATTTACTGTCATATATATTTATTACCACTGTTAGAGTTATTACATGAATTTATATATTATATTGCTATTGTGTCGCTCTGACAACCTGAGTATGCATGCTCAGTGTGAGGAAAGGATTTAGCCGGGACCAGGACCAGACGCACATCACGGACACCTTGATTAGCTATCCAGAGTTATACTCTTTTGTTTCCATCAGGTCGGTTCTTCATATTGTTTCGTTTCAGTTACTGCATTTCTCATTGCCTGCGCATTATTTACTGATTACCATGTAAAGCTAGAAGCCGAAGTGTGACTACGGCAGGATGTATCCTTGACCGTGGGAGCATGGCTGGCCTTGTCAACCCCTCGTATTCCGTATTTTGGGAAGCGGGGCGTGACATGGTTTAGTTGGTATCAGAGCCCAGGTTTTGCTTCGATTGGGATTGCAGTTTTCCGTATAGAGCTTGACAATCTAAGACATCCCTCAGTATAGATTGTAAACTTGATATCCTTGATCCATATTCACATTGTGTGTTCAGCTATCCATTCGCTAGGGTTTCAGGTGACTTGGCAAAGTTACGTGGTTGTAATTGTGAACTACATCATGGTTACACTACCATACTCTGTTTAAGTGACTTAGAGTCATACAATTGATTTCCACTTGTAATGAATTTCATCACATCTGATATTCTTGAATCCTTGCCCAATCTGTATTATATTTTGATTCTTATAGCTTGTGCCTTATATCATCCTCAAAACTATTGTTTCAGGATCATGTCTTCCAATGACTCTTTCTCTATCTCCACTCCCCAGAATCAGACCATTGAGATTCTGAGTGTACTGCAAGATCTGAAGGAAGCCCAGGAGCGGACGAACGACTTGCTAGCTGAAGGACTGAGAAGGCAGGTGAATCAGGCACCAGCGGGAGTCTCAAATTGTAAAGGGATCCCTGTTAGACGTGGAATAGAGAAGAAGATGAAGCACCAATTTGTTTCCCCGCGACAGAAGCAGCAAAAGACCCCATGTTGTGGGTACTGTAAGAGGCCAGGACATCTTCAGAAGGATTGTCGCCGCGCCCAAGGGAAATTTCTAATTTGCGGATCCAACAAACATCTCATCAACGGTTGCCCAAAAAGGAAAGAACTTCAGGGAGAAGATTCGTCCACACTCCCCACTTCTGCCAAGTGAGGATTATTGCGTAGTTCGAACTTCGAGGATAAGGCGGACCCAACACGGGATTCAACTCGCGTGACGAGAATGCAGCGGTCTAGCAATCAAAGAAGAATTTTCATGTTTTCTAATTTCAGTAATAATGTTGTCATCCTCTTAAAAATATTTCTTTCCGTTTGAAATCTTGTATCCGTCGAACTTTTAGTTGAATGCAATAAAAACTTGAATCGTAATATATGTATCCTTCTTTTGTCATTCCCCTTACTCATACTATTCATTATCACAGCATTTTAATCCTGATTTTTCAGTTTCTGCCACCGCATAGTTTCCTATACTTCGTACCCTTAGCTATTTTCTTGATGTATCCCATTGTCTAATCGTGACTCTTTCCTTTCAGGCCATGGCCCACCCTGGAGCAGCGCCATATCTAGATGATGATGCACAGTCATGCGTTTCCTTAGACCACACACTGATGAGTTCTGATAATGAGATCAACGACCCCCAGGTCATTTTCGGAAACAGGGATTCAGAGGACGAAGGAGCAGCCGCCCCAGAGTTTGACATGATAGGCGATTCTGACGAAGAGGAAGGAGACCCTGAAGAGAACCCGATAGAGGAAGATCCCGAGAAAGACCCGATAGAAGAAAATCCATTGGAGGAAAACCCCATGGAAGAGAATCCAGAAGAAGAGAATCATATGGAAGCAGACCTCGATGAAGAAGCTCCAGCCGAGGAAGAAGGACCAGAAGAACAAGACCCTGCTGTGGAAGAACTCCCAATGGCGGTCCCTACGAGGCGCTATGGAAATGGACGCCCCTACCTGAGAGCGCGAGCCTACCGCAATTTGCTGAATCTCCACAACCGCGACTGACGGGATTCCTTTTAGATGTTGTCTTATCTGGCCAAATAAATCTGTGTATAGTTTAGGGCCACCTTTCGTCTTTGAGAATGCTTTGTTTAAAATCTTCTGGAATAAAATAAATTGCTGAGTTCGCTAATCTTTCGATCTTCTTAGTTCACTTGCTACTTGATTATTTCTTCTATACAATTATTTTTCTACTGAGATCTGTCCACCCCTACTCCTTACTTTGCCTTAACCCTCACTCAGATTAACAAGTACCGCACCCGATCTTTTAGTAGGTCCACCCTTCATCCTTCGTCTATGCCTCGTTTGAGATCCTTCTGAGAGGGGAAATTGATAATTTCCAAGTTAACTGACCCTTCGGATTTTTTGTGATTCACATGATGTATTGACCATTATCCTCCCCATATTTTCCCCTAGTAGTTCTTGCTGCTCACCCTTACTTCATGTGCTGACCCGATCCCAATCTCCTTAACATTCAGCCTAAAGCCGCCACACTCCAACCTTTGAATGATCCACACTTCCTTGTAATCCTTACCCTAGCTAACCCTATGCATTTTGTGTGTTTTCCTATTACCCTATATATATTTAGGGACTTTATTATTCGAAATTTGGTTTTCATTATCTTGTATTTTTCGAAGAGTGCGTGTTATTGACTACTTAGTTTTATGTATTTCAAAGCACACTACTATTATCCTCATTTTCAGTAGTGCAACCTTACACCGTTCATATTTTGTTCCATATTCCTCATTTTCGCTATGTGAGTTTTCTAAGTTATTTTAAAACTATTTGATCGATACATCGTCCTAAAATGTTTTAACCTACTGACAAATCTTTCACTATTTTATTGTCGTTACTTTATTTTCGGGTATTGTGCCTATGATTACTATTATAAATAGTTGTGCCTTATACTTATTATTTCTGACGTGCTACTTTTGATATACTTATATGAGCACATATTTGGGTTTCGATTTTATTGAACACGCCTTGATTATTTTTGTTCGTTATTGTTATCTATATTCTGGTGTACTTATAGTTCGTCCTTATAGTTGTTCCTGCCGTATACGTATTTAAATCCATCCTTTTGTATGTTGTTCTTGCATATATATATCTTCAAAAATTTCATCCACCCGTTTTAAGTAAACCATTATGAGTTAGTTTGTGATATGGTAGCTTTCGCTTTTGATTTTACAACTTATCGTTTAGTTTTAAATTTCGAGGACAAAATTTTTGTAAGGGTGGTATGATATAATACCCGGTTCATTTGTATACGCCTATATCCGTATTTCTTTTAACCTATAAAATTTTATTTATAATTATTTATTATTTTAAACTCCCAATATATTTTAGTTCTTCCCCTCTCCTTTCTCAGACCCTAATCCCAATTCCTCGTGTTCTTGTCCTATTTTTTATAAACCTCAATTTATATACGCCCATCTCTTTTCATATTTTTATTTAAACTCAAAACCCTAATTTTTCCCTTCAACCCATTTCTTTATTCATTTAAAACTAAACCCAAATCACCACAAAATTCCCTCAGCCCATAAACCATTTTTCTTTCCAAAGAAAAAAAAAAGAAAGAAAACCACAGCCCATTCTTCCCCATTTCATTCCTTTAAACCCGGCCCCCTTCTTTCTTATTTATTCTTTGATTTTATATCTCTGGCCCAGCCCAACTCCCTCAGCCCGCGCCCAGAGCTTCAGCTTCATTTTTTTTTTATTTAATTCTTAAATTCTTTTCCCCGGCCCACTTCCCTTCGGCCCGCTCCCGCACCCCCTCTCCAAGCCTGCACCGCACCTCCTACCCGACCCGCTCTTACAGTGCATCTCCCCGAACGGCTCTTTTCCTATTTTCCAGCTCGCGATCCGCGCTCCTCGCCTTCGCCGATGCCCACGCTCGCGCGCGTTACCTCCACGACGCGCGCCTCGACCTCTCCTCTCATACACACCCACACACCCTCTTCCTCATCTCGTTCTCTCTCTCCCTCGTTCTCCTTCTTCCTCCTCTCTCGCTCTGCACCCAACCGAGCCCTCCTCCGTCTCTCTTCCCTTCAAGCTCACCCATCACCGGCCACCTCCACCCCCGAGCACCCTCGTTCACTACCCCACACCAACAGAACTCCCTCGCTACCTCACCCCTCAATCGAGCTCGAGCCCCTGCACGCCTCCGCCACCGAGCCTCACCCGCCTCCCTCGACGACGGCGACGACCTCCTCCACGTCGCCAACAACCCCCTCGACCAAGCACCTCCTTCCCCTTCAGTTCCCTCACCCGACCTCCTCTCTCATCATCCCCTCTCTCTCAATCTCTCTGTTCTCTCTCTAACTCTCTCACTCTCTGTCTCTCTCTCTCTCTCTGATCTCTCTCTCTCTCTCTCTAAAATCTCTCTCACTCTCCCCTGCAACTTCTCACTCTCTCTCTATATCTTTTTCTCATTCTCTCTTGATCTCTCTCTCTTGATCCCTTGCTCACCCCATCAACCCCTTCACCAGCCGACCCTTCACAACTCCATAGTCGATCGCTTCACCACCTCCTTTCGCCACCAGCAGCCAAGCCGTCAAGACCGTGCCAAGCTTGAGCCGAGGTCGAGTTGCCGTGTCGTGTCTAGCCACGCTTGCGTCGTGATCGTGCCGTTTCCGTTGTCGTAGATCGCCGCTGTTGCCGTGCCACTGCCGTGCGCCTCCAGGCAAGTTTTATACTTGCTACATGCTAATTTGTATTAGTTACGAACTATAATTTTTATAAATTCCATACTGAATATCCTCGAGAAATTATACGATGCAACTGTTTGATGCATGATCCCAAAGAAAATACTTATCTAATTTGACAGAACTGGATTGTTTATATTGGCCCTTGTAGTGATGAATACCTTGTACAAATTTCGTTGGAAAATATGACCGTTAACGACTAAAATGACTACCCCCAAGTTTACTCGTAAAACTGGAATTTTATTGTACCTGAAAACCGTTAAAATCGCCATAAATTATTTACACACTGGAATGATGCGTTCGAGGGATTAAATCGAAGTCGACTCGACGAACTATAACCCTATGCAAGTTTCTAAATATTTCTATACTTAAACTGTGACAATATTTGGATTGGAGTGCGACTCTGGACTGCAGTCCAGAGCGACTCTATTTACTGTGTGCTGTCCCGTAATGGGTACCACCTGGTTTCCTTAACTCGTAGGTTGTGGAACTCCACTGTTTATAAAAGGTGAAACTGTTAGCTAGGTAACACAAGTAGTTTCATTCTATTTCGTTATCTTTTGTTATTTAATCTGTAATTTAATAGATGGGGACGTATAACAGTCCCAACAGAATCAGAATCGACATACTAGTATTGAATAGTGTATATCTCCTGACATACATACACGATTGAAGATCCGTCTATTGCGTTGAAAACCTTATTGGAAACCCTAGATTTTATTCAACTGTAGTGTCGCTAAAATCTGATCCCAATTGGGATTAAAATGCGTTCCGAAACGGAATTTCGATTCTGAAACCGGACTTCCAGCCGTGAACGCTTAAAAGGAAATGGCCATAATTAGTGATCCTGAAACCCGATTGGCGTGAAACTAAATTTTCTGAATAGATAACTGAACATACTATTTTTTCCCTGTTTATCGTTTCGCTAAACTGTACACGTTTGATTTATGATAAATATTGCAAGTGGTAGGTTACTGATTCGTGACATCTTAATCGTGCTTTACATACTGTTTACGCATCATATCATACATATATCACGGTATTGATAACTTAGTGATAATGTGCATTACCCAATGTTAGGTATTAGTGATGATTGTGGCAAGTACGTTAGTGTTCGTGTATAAGTGAATAAGTGAAAGTGATACGTACTTGTACACAATCAGTGAACCTTATGATTCTATTGCATTGTCGACGTCTGTGGGACGCATGTACGTGTGACTATAAGTGGTATGTGACACTTATGTAAGCTCTTGCACGGGTGTCACAGATAAGGCACCAGACACTGCCATTTATCTTAGGTATTAGTCGGGACGTGCTTGATGGAGGTCCTGCCTCCAGTTCTCGCGTAGACTTGTCACAGACCGATTGGTATTTAAGGTTATGGTTAGCGTTTGATGTAGACCACGGGGTGTGGGGTAGTTTGAGTGTGAGTTCAACAGAATCTCGGGAGTCCCTTTCCGGCTTATATATATGGAGATATATGGAGATTTACAGGGTACATGATTATTACCTGAGTTACATGTTGGGCCCGTGGTCCCTTGCCCTTGGGTTCTACCCTTGGGTGGAGGACACTCGCGAGTGGTTGATTCTCACACTTGGACTGACGATAGGCTCAGTGACCTGTACAGTGAGACTTAGAGACTGGTAGGGATGATAGCATCGATATACATACTTACTGTGTTGACATACTTGGCATATCACTTTACTGCTTTTACTGTTCCACTGCATCGATTACTACATGTACA
The DNA here is from genome assembly GCA_030015575.1 of Agapanthus africanus. NCBI lineage: Eukaryota > Viridiplantae > Streptophyta > Magnoliopsida > Asparagales > Amaryllidaceae > Agapanthus > Agapanthus africanus. Next base: position 627,491,356 of record CM057337.1, on the reverse strand, counting down.
TACCTATACCGTTATTGATTTACTGTCATATATATTTATTACCACTGTTAGAGTTATTACATGAATTTATATATTATATTGCTATTGTGTCGCTCTGACGATCTGAGTATGCATGCTCAGTGTGAGGAAAGGATTTAGCCGGGACCAGGACCAGACGCACATCACGGACACCTTGATTAGCTATCCAGAGTTATACTATTTTGTTTCCATCAGGTCAGTTCTTCATATTGTTTCGTTTCAGTTACCGCATTTCTCATTGCCTGTGCATTATTTACTGATTACCATGTAAAGCTAGAAGCCGAAGTGTGACTATGGCAGGATGTATCCTTGACCGTAGGAGCATGGCTGGCCTTGTCAACCCCTCGTATTCCGTATTTTGGGAAGCGGGGCATGACAGTACATTCCAGAGTATTGTATTTGAATCTTTTGCTTCCGCATTAGTTTATTTCATGACTCATTTATTCTGGCTTATGGACATGTACTAGATAGTTTATTTTATTCTTACTGTTCTCGATATCTCTAGACAGCCGTAATGTGACTGTGGAAGGATCTTTCCTAGCCACAGGTAGTATGGTTGGCTCTGTCACGTGCCGATCTTAGCGCACTCTGGGAAGCGGGACGTGACAACCGAGAACACCCCCTTCTCCTCACCACCATCGTTATATTCCCCGAAGCTTTCTCCTTCCCTCATTGTCCACCGAACCCTACCCAACCAAACCCAAACCCCATCAATGGCCGACCCATCTTCTTCTTCCTCATCTCACCATCTCTGGCCATCTTCTTCAACCCCACGACCTTCTCCTCGGCAACCCCAACTAGACCCGAGCCACCTCAACCCAACACCAAACGTCACTTCAAACCCCATCTCTCTCTTCTTGACTCCATTGCCACCCTCGCCTCCGAGACCTAACTCCATCTTCGCCAAGCACGCAGCACTTGACCATCACCATCATTGCCTCACCATTGCTAGCAGCCTCATCTCACCTGCACCCTCAACACCATCCTCTTCTTCACCGTAGTAACCTCCATCTTCCTCATCTTCTTCTTTCTCGGCCACAAACCCTAAATCAACCGGAGCAGCTCTCGCTGTCGAGCACTAGCACATCATCGCCTGAAGCACTTTACCAGAGCAAAAATCAAGCTTCGATAGTGCAATGTGTCATGTCTTCGTTTCTGTTCGCGTATCCATCGTTGTTCCATTATCGTGAAATCACGTTCCAGGTAGGTATCTTTATACTTGCTACATACTAGTGAAAGCAAATTCATATCAAGCCATAATATTTTACTATTATTATCATTTCATTTTATACAGATTGTTAATTATGAGTTTAGCGTATAAATAAATAATTTTATAATATATCAATTAAATTCATTTCATAACCAAGCATATAACTGGCATATAAAGTGTTTCCCTTGTTCAAAGGTTATTTTAACAGGGTTAAATTGATAGGAGCTTGGCCGGTCGGCCGAGTTGTCAACACCAAAAAGGTGTCTCTTCATCTACCCTACCTCCCTGTATATTTTAAATGTCTAGACCATTTCCAGAGAATCCATAAAGCCTCATTTACAACAATTTTTAATACATTTTAATATATTTTTACATTTTTTTAATTTAAACTCTTCATCTACCCTAACCCTATAAATACCACCCTACCCTCTACTCTCTCACCCCAAAACTCTGAGCCAACTCTCTCAAAATTCCAAGAATCGTGTGTACTTTGAAAACGAGCGAAAGGCGAAGCTCCGGCGAAATCTACGGCGAACTTCCGGCGATCGTTCTAGGAACTCCCGGCGACGACTCAACACATCGGTGATTCCAGTACTTTCCTCTCACTCTCTTGTGTGTCCTAAAACCCGTAAGTCCCAATTTCTACCTATCTCTTCAATCTAAAAATACGGATTTACAAAACCCGACGGAATCGGAACAAATCCGATTTCCGATTCGGTTTCTTATAAAACTTCACTTCTCGTTAATATAATTATGCTTAAACTCTCTCATGATGACTATTAAATACTAATCAACCAAATTGATCAAGTTTCATTACATAAAATGATGGCTATTTCAATTTATCGTATTTTTCACTTAAATACCACATTGTTTCAATTCTATATTTAACTCCATTAAACTTGCTATACCTTTAAGTAGATCATGAGGTAACGACCTACCTCCTCACACACTCATATGCAACATAACACGATACCTCGAGAACCTAGAATACGAGAAAACAAACATTTTCATTTAAATACCATTGACTTAATAAAACCATTTCTAAAAGATTTAGTATTGATACATCTTTACAAATAAATACCACTTATTATGAAAATAGGATATGATCGTGGACATCGGTCGTTTATCTAAACCTGACTTTGTGGTGTCTAGGCTAGGCAAGTGAGAAAGGTAATTTTAAAAGGCTCGTCTCACGGTGATTCTGTAAGTCCGCGGCGGCGCCCCGGCCGTCGATCCGACGCCGGAATGCGGAAACGAAAAACTTTGCAAACTAGCAAACCGGCACCACCGCGCACTTTTAACCCGGATCGGGCCATTAACCTAGCTACTAGCAAACTAGAAAAAAGAGTAGAGAAGCTATACCAAGCGATCCGTGTCCTTCGGTCTTCGTCTCCACTCCGATCTCCCGTGGAATCTCCGTCTGTCACGACCTCGTCGGAAAGGACACCACGTAGCCGAGTTCTTTTACGGGTTCCCATCTCTGGACCGAGGCAACTTGGGCGCGAAGTTGGCTGGCCGACGCGTCCAAGATTTGCTGTAGACTAGAGTAGTAGGTTGTCTCTTTGGGGTATGTGAAGTTGCCATGGAAGGATGGAGGTAGGAATGAGGTTAAGGAAAAATGGTGCTTTCATTTTTTCCTTACAAGAAAATGAGATGAAGCAAATTGCCACACATGAAAAATCAACTTCTCTCTCTCTCCCCTCAAGCAATGGCCGGCCCCTATGAATGGAATGGTCGAGGAGTTCAAAAAGGTATCTTCATCAAGAGAAGGAAAAAAGAATAAATCAATCTAAAATGGTCACACCCATTTCATTTCTCATCAAATCAAACAACCATCATATGAAAAGCAATGAAATGGACAAGAAAAGCATCTCATGATGAAGAGGCCACAAATATGCAAGAAAGCCCCTCCACAAATGTTATTTGCAAATGTGCAAATAACCCCCTCCATCGAAAGTCCGGTCGTGAAGGAATAAAAGAAAACCGGCCGGAACGGAATGCAAACTGGCAACTTCAGAAAACTGATCCCGTAATAAATTACAGGAAAACCCCGCTACTGCAAATACATGCCCGCATTTGTATTCCCACTGAATACAAATGCAAAGAGACAATATCTACACTATCTAATACCAGGATCCGGCTTAAGCTAAACCCGGCTAGTAAAAACCGTCCGATCACGATCCGTGCAATACCGCACGTATCTGATCGAACCCTGCCATATCTCCATACGGCCTCTATAGCGTTTCGCCCGAAACCTGAGTAACTGAGTGTGGTGGACTCTAAAGACTCGTCAATACTATGGCTGTGGATTTAACCACTAGCACGTCAGAGGTATCAGCCATACGTGACGGGCTACCAGCTATTGACCAAAAGGGACATCGATGAGCGAACTCATCCTGACACCCTACTGAGCCTGTCAGTGACAATATCCGTACAGTCCGGTCCGTTCGTCTATGAGCATCGCATGGCGGGCCTAGGGGTTGGTAAAAGTCAGACCCCCAAAAGCGGTACAAGTCGTGTCGGAGTGTAGCCCAGAACACCCTGAGATACTACTGGAATACCTACCAGCAAATCTCCTGCCTTAGCAAAGGACTTTTCATGTTCTGGCTCTCCTAGACACAGCGCGACCTCACCCCCAATACCGGGAGAGACGAACCCCCGCAGATCCGCTCACTGCCTCCATGTGGCTCGGGACTGTACCCAACTAAAACCTGTTTGCATGTCTCCTTTGAGCGTGGTAGGGTAGTAATCAAAGCACAGTGGGAACTCACATGAGACAAATGACGATCTCAGGTCGATGAACTAACCTGTACACATGTCACCAGGGAACTGCTATCTGACGTCTGGTATAATCCCAACTAGCAGGTTCCCGGCGAGTCCTGTCCGGTGTACTCATAACCCAATGAGCACCTGTATACATCTTAGGTGAACCAACTGATACCAGTGGCTTGTGAGACCGGCCACCGCCCATCGTCGGGGTCTCGACTGTATACACTAGCCTACTCTGGAGAATCGATGCCCTGTCTCGAAACTCCCATCACTGGGGACCTTTTAAGGATATGCTTATAGACTCCAGCTCTCACGTATATGATCGCCCTCATACTGCTGGTAGTCAAGCAAGAATCCTAGGGGCTCTATCAACGTGTAATAGCGACTCGTAAAGTCACCTAAAGCAGTACACGATGATAAAGATAAACCAGATAGCATACTATCATCTCGAGTAAGACTGTCCTACCGGCATAGGTCCTCCTCAATCATTGCAATCACGTGCCTGTGATCCAATAATTGACTCTGAGGGCACTATATCCAACAATCTCCCACTTGCACTCAAGGCTAATTATTGCGATGTCGCATACCACAGCCCGTGTGATACCGAACACCCAACTCCTCTACTAGTCAGTTTCACAAAGCTCGTTTGCGAAACTATTGCGTTCGAGGAATAGCCTCAGTGAGTGGATCCGCTCTCATGTTTCTTTCTATGTCTCTCTTTATCTCAAGTTCGCGGAGAAATCCATCTCCCGAAATGAGCAATACCTGTCTTAGAATGTCTGGATGTCTGATAGGACCTAGCTCATAAATGAACTCCAAATCCAAACTTCTTAGACTGTATCGTCAACTGAACTTAATCAGTATCCTGTGCCATGCCTTCCTTCGGTATCCACCTGGACCACCTGTCCAAAATACTGCCCCTCGTCAGAGGGAAAACTATAACTCTGACAGCCACTCTGCCATCCAGGTCACCTTGGAAGCCTGGAATGATAACCGTCTCCTAAAAGAGGCTGCCGTTATCAAATCCCTAGAACATTCACTTATGTTCTAAAACTGCTTCCGATTGTTTCTCCAGGATTGGATGAATATCAACTTATTGCACCTACTGTAAGAACAACATCTGGTGTGGTACTTGACATATCATGATCGACTCAATTGCCTAAGCAAGTGATCTGCCAATCATGCACATCCCTCTCTACTTTAGTCTGTAAGACACCTTTAGAGAGGGTGACTCCATCACCTGCAGGTACACTACCGTGCCAGGATTCGTCCATTCTAAATACTCATAGAATGCTGTCTAAGTACCCAGATTGGGAAACCACCCAAATATAGATCTAATATCATAGATCCAGTAACCATAATGTCTGATATAATATCCAAGTCCTATGTGGAGAAACCAGTGTGATCAAAGTATAACCGATCGTAGTATAGGAATATCACTTCCTATTCTGTGCATGTCATCCAAATACCAGGACATCACACCCTACTAGCTTCTTAACAGATCCATCCCCTATTCTGATGAAGTCAAACCTATGACTGTCACATCAGAAATAGATGGTCTATCTCCGCTATATCTGCTTTAGTCTATAAATAGACATAAGCCACTTGTCCGCCAATGCTTCCGCTGCTCCCACTGACTACGACAACCCTCTGGCAGAGTCATATACACGTACGCTTCTAAAGCCGGTTTAGAACGACGCTATACTCATCCTCCTGCCGGGTCTTACAGTCTTGAACAATAGAAATGGCAAGTCTGGGTAAACAAGAACCTCCCTACCACCGTCCTTGAGCATACCAAAGTACCTCTCGAGCGCCTGAGGTTACCCACCATATCTGCGGAGTGGCCAATGGAATGTCAAACCAGATTGAATCTATAAGTTCTTATCAAATTTTCAGTAATCGTTTGCGGTTCTGGAATCACTTCCAGTTCTACCATACTCCCACTACTGTTTTCTGAAAAAAGATCCATTTTTATTAAAACTGTGGCGAGTCAAGAACAATATCACTATTGATCTTCCAGATGGTAGAAAGTCAACCCTCGTCATAGCCCGGGTCAACCCACAAACAGCCATTACAGAAACGTGCCTTGAGCCATCCAGAATCTGGTTTTAAGCATAAGCTGGACAACTCCCCGTATCTTAACAATGTCAAGATATGAACTGTTCTATATCCAATACAGGAACAGAGGCACTGATTTAATTGAACCAGATTCAAATCATGCAGCTGTCACCAGTGCATGTCAACTAAATGGAAGAGAGGCCGATCAGCGTTACTCAACTTAGGAGTACTTCCAATTATGAGTAACCTGAAAGAGAAGCTGGTTCTCTTAATCATTACTATCAACTGAATACCATACACAAGTATCTACATCTTCGATCTCCTTGAAGAATCCTGATACTTGCAATATCTGGTTCTCTACTTTATTCTTATACCTATAACTTCTCAAAACTTAAACCCTGTGTTTCTACGAAACACCTGTCTAAGAACTAGAGAAGTCACAAGTAAACAGAATATAGTACGAGTACCTACCCCTCTGTCTTAATGGACACTGGACAACATACAATACTCTGTATAAGTCCCTTGAGTCTAATAACTCATTCACTGTGTGTCGTAGGTTGAAAACTGTATTTATGGTTAAGAAGAATTACACCGCTGTTCAATGCTCCTTACCTAACCATCCACTGATATAGGTAAATGTCATAGACATAATTTTAAAAAGAAATATCTCACTCTATAAAAATAGACGTACAGATATATCAATTTGAAATTGGTGCCTAACAACGGATATTCAAAACCAAATATTTGCCGACCGGCAAACAGCCCAGGTGACTTCTTCAAATATCACCAATTACAACGAATCCCGATATAATGAGGATGATCACCTAATTCCCAATAACTTACTCCCACTCATCATCTGTAAAACCATACAGATGTGAGAATCATACCTGGTAAATACATACCCTGGAACAAGTGTCTAATTGGGAAATCTGTTTTCTTTTAACAGTACACAGTGAAACTGAAACATTGAAATGTTTCGATGGGGTATCCTGGTATTCCTAGTAAAGCCTCTTCCATTATCCAGATTCACAACTGTAACCGTATATCTCTTTGCCATTTCACCAAATCCCTTTATATGTCTTTAGTCATTACCTTCTGTACACCCCTTTAAGCCAAATGGTTTTCTTCCTTCCCTACCGTTCGGTACCAGCCTATGGTTTGGAAGAAGACTATCCAATAAGCATAATGGGTGTACTGTCCTAATCCTAGGAGTACTCGCAATGCGAGAGAAGGTGAAGATAAAAGACAACCGAATGAACTTAATTCCTATTTCTCCTGAACCAGGATCCATCCCCGAACTGGAACAAGTTCCTTTCGAATTCGTATATAACCATACGATGGATTATCCAATAAACTTGGGATCTTCGTAGTGATGCGGAGTGTTCTGGAGAAATACAAAGGTGATTTAGGATTGGAGAAGAAATACTTGGTTTGGTCGTGAATAGCAGTCGCAATTTACTTTGCCCTCTTACTAATCCCTTTCTTTGTCTTAACTTAATACCTTCTGCACACCGTTTAGGCTAATTGGTTTTCTTCATTCCCTACCGGTCGGCACCTGCCTATGGTTTGGAAGAAGACTTATCCAATTTGCGTAATAGGTGTACTATCTCCTAAACCAAGGAGTACTCGCAACCTGAGAGAAGGTAAAATGAAAAGACAACTGAATAGTCCTATTCGTTTTCTCCAGAACCGGAAACCATCCTCGAATTCTTTCGAGTTCGTATATAACCATACGATGGTTTTGTCCAATGGAAGTGGACGTTCGTAGTAATACGGGGTGTCCCGGAGAAAAGGGTAAAAGTAGAAGTGGCAATGAGGTTTGCAACTCTGACAATCCAAAAGCCAGTGTTAAGAAGGTTCGGTCAACTTGGTTACTGAGTCATAGTCTAGGGTCGGGTCAATGGTCGCTGCCAAAGAGAGAGAGAAAAGAAACACTCAGCGTGCACTCTAACCTAGATCAGAATGGTTATCACTTTATCTAATCTGGAAACCTCCCACTGTAACGTCAAATTCTTCCCCAAACCTGAAAAAAGAATTAGCCGGGATCACCCGAGGAGTAAACCAACTCATCAGTGGGAATCGGGATCTAACTCTCATCCCATAATAACGTGACGGAATCCGCTCACGTTATCACACTCCAGAAGGTATGCGCATATCTGGCAAGTTTCAGTTCTTTTGAAACTCCTGATGTCGATTTTTGCCCCATACTCTTATGACCTTGACTTTGGCCAACAAATCATAAGTCACATGTCAAGTTCTACCCGTCATTCTCCAGGTTGATTTGAACCCACCCGCACAAGCCCTTGACTTTGGCCAACAAGGCTATACGACTGTCCCAAACCAACGCATCTATCTATGCTGCATATGAATAACCAACAGCTACCAAACACTGTGCCTTGACTTTGGCCAACAAACACAGCTTGAATACTATTGACTATCCATATGAAACGACGGAGGGCTACG